>CM033036.1:8141935-9434435 GCA_019207045.1 Branchiostoma floridae x Branchiostoma belcheri | reverse complement strand
ACTGTGGTGAATGTGTCGTCATTTGAGGTAAGAACTCAACAGAAGAGAGTTCTTGGGTTTCGCGGTCAGCGGCCAGCGGCCAGACTGGAACAAGGTAAGCTTGTAGTGCGTTGTTTGTTGGACAAATTTTTATTTATTTCTAATCCTATCGTTGTTAAACCATTACTACCCTCAAAAGTGCGTGAATTTTGTTCAATGGAGCCGGAAATGCAGTGTTCCTGGGAAGGTACAATGTGAGCCGTACGTGTTATAATATTTCAGTGTTGTAATTCGTCAGATTCACCATTTCTGGGTAAAAAAACTAAGATAAATGACAATAACGCAATAATAAGCATATTACTTAACTCCATGGTGCCATTGTTTCTTAAACCCTTTACCTTCTCCTATTAAAACGCAGCATATGCGGTAATACTCCCGCGTAAACTTGGCTGTTCCCTCTACCGAATTGTACACACACAAAACACACGAATCATGTTGCTCTTTGTGTGTTTTGTTGTCTTTTCGGCCAAACTTTGACATTTTGTATGGTATGCCCAATTTTACTTCAAACGTTACATAAATCCGTTTAAGGTAGCATTGAGAGCTCAGCGCGATCGGCGTCTATTAGCTCGGTGGGGGGGGGGGGTCATTTCTGCTGTTGGGTATTTTGATTCTGTGTTTTGTGTTCCCGCTAAGTCACTAGAAAGAATAGAAATCGGCACCATGGGCAGAAAACATGTCAAAATATTTTGCTGGTCGGGGTGTACAGTTTGCATTTTTGCCGATTTTCATGCTTTTCAGCACCCTGGTATGCAAGGCAAAGAATCTAAGATTCATGCATCAACAGCAGAGAGTGTGACCTTGAAAAATACAATGTGACAGACGTCCGTAATTAGATATAATTCGAGATCCATGCGACCGTAATGTCACGCTGGCTTTGTACATGTATACAAAGGAAGGCATGTTTAACATGATCCTTATAGTCTAATTGTGCTTATGATGTAATTCACAAAGATCTAATATGACAACACCACCGGTTGTATCTGTACGTGAATCAAACAGTAATAATTTGTGCCGACTTTGGAAGCAGAATGAGTATCTTCAAGGCTTTTCCTTTTTAAAACACATTTTTTATTGCCGCTTGCAAATCATGTCACACAAAAAAACTACAAAGACCAACTGGCACAAACTAAAAAACTGATCGTGTTTCTCCTGATCATGAATAAAGTTTTTAAAAATCACTCACGATATGATATAAAACAACTACTAGTATTATGTATCTGGATACTATGCTAGCTCTTTAGCAGTTTTCTACAAAACACAAAATTCAAGAACTCGGCAAAAAGATAATGTCTCTATTAATGTACTTCAAAGGCCCCGTAAAACCCTCGATGTTTTGTGTTTAGTTACATACAACCTTTGTTAAACTCCGAGACTAAATTTTGCTGCTATATAAAGATTAAGTTAGTGTTTTAAAAGAGGAGTGGGAATTAAATAATTTGGCTATCATGTTCTTTTTAAAGTCGTGGGGCTGCCAGTCTACGTAGCCAAGGTAAATCATGATTTGAGACAAACTATTACAACGTACCTCTTCAAGTAGAGTCTAGAAGGAAAAGTAAAAAAAAAAAACATTTGTCACTACTCGCTTAACTAAAAACACTGATTCACTGGCTAACCATGTCTCACAAAAGCTTTCGGTAAAACTAAAAATACCAATTTTAGACAATTTACAGAATCATGACCACTCTTAATCGTTTCCTTCTTTTTTCTCTACACGAGCAGTGTGATTGAAGGCTTGGTTGCAATATCTATTACCTCCCTATATCAGTGGGAATTTCTAAAATGCACCATGAATACCAAGGAATACACAAAAAAACTGTCCGTCAGACGGCATTTCGGCCCATTTCGCCTCTCGTGTGAAAGGAGCTGACTAAGTCAATGATATATCATGTTGATCAAGTGACTAAAAAAAAGTGACTCATTTCTTTTTCTGCACGAGTTCAGCCGCCTGACTACAAGAGAGGGGCATTGTTGTGGCGCATCAGCCACCGTCTGAGGTTGGAGTTGAACAGAAGACGAGCTAGAGACCCCTGAGGGGTTTAGCCACCATTCGTCAGACCAACAACAGGTAAAATGCTAGTTTGTCTCTCTTTTTCTGTACTACCCTTTTAATACTCCCCTCTTCAACTGCGACCTTAAATGAATGTGCGTAACCTTCGATTTCATACTCAGTGGTACATCATACAAATTGTGACTGGGAATTTTAGCAATTTGTAAATTTTAAAAATCCGTTTGTCAAATCTTAAAAATTCGTTTGTCAAATTTTAAAAATTCTGCGCAGAAAGAGCACATTGAGAGCACCACCTTTCTGGTGTAAAGGTGAATATAAGCTACGCCCTCCCTTCCTTAAGTTATACCCCTTTTCAAAAGGACGGCGCTCTCGCTGCGCTCTCTCTGCGACAGATAATTTGACAGATTGCTCAAAGAATTATTTAAAAAAAACTATTTTTTTTTTACACTTTGTGTGTTTTGCTGTCTTCTCAGAAATACTTTTACATGCTGTATGATATACCCATTATGCAATCAAAGGTTACATAAATCCTATTTAGGTCGCAGTGAGAGCGCAGCTCGATCGCCGTCTAGTGGTACGGCCTTTGTTCATTGAGGCAAGCTTAAGATTAACCAGTAGTCACTCTAGGAAAAACAAGTTTAAATAAATAGATAAATGAAACCATGACAGGGTTCATGGTAACTACTTTAATTTAGGAATATTTGCTAAATTTGTTACACTATTAGCAGATCTCTACTAAAGCCAGTAGGACTCCCTGAACATTTTCGGTGCTGTCATAAGTCACTTTCTGCGCAAGATGTGCCCAGCTAAAACACACTCTAACTATGTCTATGATAATATGTAGGGAGCAATTTCAGTTGTTTTCTCACTGTGATGGGCGTTGTTGTTGTCGTTTAGCGAGGACGATTCTGTGATATACTATCCTGTACTTTAAGACAATTCTGTATGCGTGGCAAGAACGCCTCGGGGTGTAACTTACATGTACACTACGAAAGATATACGACTTAAAAGTTATCTCCTGGAGTATAACAACTCTTCTATAAACATTTCGGGTTTGAAGAAAATATGTGTTCAAAGTGTGGCTTTCAAATGAAAGAACCCGGTGAACTGTGGTGTCGACGTCAGAGATTTCTTGTAAATGCGATGAAAAAGAAAGGCTTGTAGGATTTGAAATGTTAACTCTTTATTACCCAATCCAAAGGTATGGTTACTCAACGTTAAGCATGCTTAGAATTATTTCTTCAGTTATTGCTTCCTGATTGCGGCGTTTCAACTGACAAACCGTGAAGTTAGAAGAAAACTTTGTTGTTGTTAAAGGTAAGGAATATTCTAGATTTTGTAGAGATAAGATGAGGTCGAAAGGCCACGCGTGCTTTGAGCAAAGACCCTGTCCAACAGGTTCACGTCCCCGCGAGGTGAATTTTATCTAGTAAGGCTGTCTCTAACAGAGACCTCACGTGTAACCCTTAGAGACCTCTGCTGTAATTATCTGTGAGTCAGTGATTGGCGCCGACCTTGGGGGCAGAGTTGGCATTTTGAATGGTGGTTGTGACAGCACACCAACAGAACACAATGCAAAATAAGCCACGTAAATATCAGTCTGTATCTATAGGGAGGGTCTTTTTAGCGAATGCCCACAAACGCCCACTCTAGATTAGTCCGCGCTGCACGAATCTCATTTTTTTTGCTTGAAATATGTCCACGTTGTGCTCCCATGTATTAATCCTGAGTTTCAAGTCAATCCATTGACCCGAAGTGACATAAATCAAAGTTTTCGATTCTCGATGATCTTTTTAGCGAACGCCCAGCAAAATGTCTTTTTAGCGAATGCCCACTATATCCACAAAAATATCGGCCGTCGCGCAACGACACCTAAACCTACCGCCACAAACATGTTCAAGATGGTGTCCCATTGATGTGTACGGAGTTTCCGTGCTTTACAAGCATTTTAAGTCCCTGTTTTTGGTCAAAATGTACGGCGACGATACTACCATACTTTAACCATAGCAATTCAAAATGGCGGGCACTAGTCATGTGACCTCCTTGCGGGACTGTTCTATAAGTATCGCGGGAGGGACTGTTGTAGCATAGCTTATCATACAACCATTTTAGAGTGAATTCTGAACAAGATTTTCATTTCATAGTGCTATCATCTGACTGATATTTACAATGTGGTCATTTTTTCTGTGCTATTATTACCCAGGTTTGAGGAACTTAGTGCAAATATGGATATTGATTCACCTCAGTGCCCAATTAATGTACAAAAGGCTCAGACACATTAGTGTTATAAACCTGAATAGGGGCAGGTAACCAATACTAGAAAAACATAGCTATTTATTATTAACAATACTATTTACATTATAATAATAACTCTTCACCAAACTGGACTTTTCTTATCTTTATTTATCACAGAAACATTGTTACAATGAGGATTTGATTAGATGAGTATCTGTTACAGTGTGTACAAACTTATTTCAAATACAAAAATGTATTTCGTTTCACTTCCTAAATATTTTTAAAGTATTGGAAGAAGTTGATACATATTAATTGCATTATTTATGTGCAGTAAAATGTGACCACATGCTATCAATAGCCTAATAAAATGTTGGAACATGGCACAAGCGGGCTCCTCTTCTGAGTACAGAAAGGAAATGTTTTATAACATTTAGTTATGGCGTAGAAAATTTCAATTGTAAAATGTACCTTTATTAACATTTACAAACGAATTGTTTTTTTTCTCTTCTTAATAAATGACAACAATACAGGTCAGTAAGGTGTGTTTCCTTTTATAACAGGCCAGGTAAGACGCCGTACAGGTAAGTAAGGTGTGTTTCCTTTTATAGCAGACCAGGTAAGACACCGTACAGGTGAGTAAGGTGTGTTTCCTTGACTACAGACTAGGTAAGACACCTTACAGGTGAGCAACGTGTATTTCCTTTCATTACAGACAAGGTAAGACACCGTACAGGTGAGTAACGTGTATATCCTTTGATTACAGACCAGGTAAGACACCGTACAGGTGAGTAAGGTGTGTTTCCTTGACTACAGACTAGGTAAGACACCGTACAGGTGAGTAACGTGTATTTCCTTTCAGTACAGACCAGGTAAGACACCGTACAGGTGAGTAAGGTGTGTTTCCTTGACTACAGTCTAGGTAAGACACCGTACAGGTGAGTAACGTGTATTTCCTTTGATTACAGACCAGGTAAGACACCATACAGGTGAGTAACGTGTATTTCCTTTGATAACAGGCCAGGTAAGACACCAGACAGGTAAGTAAGGTGTGTTTTTTTATAACAGACCAGGTATGACACCGTGCATGTGAGTAACGTGTATTTCCTTTGATTACAGACCAGGTAAGACACCATACAGGTGAGTAACGTGTATTTCCTTTGTTCACAGACCAGGTAAGACACCGTACAGGTGAGTAACGTGTATTTCCTTTGATTACAGACTAGGTAAGACACCGTACAGGTGAGTAAGGTGTGTTTCCTTGACTACAGACTAGGTAAGACACCGTACAGGTGAGTAACGTGTATTTCCTTTCAGTACAGACCAGGTAAGACACCGTACAGGTGAGTAAGGTGTGTTTCCTTGACTACAGTCTAGATAAGACACCGTACAGGTGAGTAACGTGTATTTCCTTTGATTACAGACCAGGTAAGACACCATACAGGTGAGTAACGTGTATTTCCTTTGATAACAGGCCAGGTAAGACACCAGACAGGTAAGTAAGGTGTGTTTTTTTTTATAACAGACCAGGTATGACACCGTGCATGTGAGTAACGTGTATTTCCTTTGATTACAGACCAGGTAAGACACCATACAGGTGAGTAACGTGTATTTCCTTTGTTCACAGACCAGGTAAGACACCGCACAGGTGAGTAAGGTGTGTTTCCTTTGTCTATAGACCAGATAGGGTATTACACAGGTGAGTAAGGCGTCTTTCCTTTGCCTATAGACCAGATAGGGTATTATGCAGGTGAGTAAAGCAACTTCCCTTTGCCTGTAGACCAGATAGGGTATTATACAGGTAAGTTAGGTGTCTTTCCTTCGCCTATATACCAGATGGGGCATTATACAGGTAAGTAAGGTGTCTTTCCCTTGCCTATATACCAGATAGGCCATTATACAGGTGAATAAGGTGTCTTTCCTTTGCCTATAGACCAGATAGGCCATTAAACAGGTGAGTAAGGTGTCTTTCCTTTGCCTATAGACCAGATAGGCCATTAAACAGGTGAGTAAGATGTCTTTACTTTGCCTATAGACCAGACAGGGTATTATACAGGTGAGTAAAGCAACTTTCCTTTGCCTATATACTACCATATAGGCCATTATACAGGTGAGTAAAGTGTCTTTCCTTTGCCTATAGACCAGATAGGTATTAAACAGGTGAGTAAAGCAACTTGCTTACCTGTATAATGCCCGATCTGGTCTATAGGCAAAGGAAAGACGCCTTACTCATCTGTGCGGTGTCTTACCTGGTCTGTAATCAAAGGAAATACACGTTACTCACCTGTACGGTGTCTTACCTGGTCTGTTATAAAAGGAAACATACCTTACTTACCTGTATGGTGTCTTACCTGGCCTGTAGTCAAGGAAACACACCTTACTCACCTGTACGGTGTCTTACCTGGTCTGTAATCAAAGGAAATACACGTTACTCACCTGTACGGTGTCTTACCTAGTCTGTAGTCAAGGAAACACACCTTACTCACCTGTACGGTGTCTTACCTGGTCTGTAATCAAAGGAAATACACGTTACTCACCTGTTCGGTGTCTTACCTGGTCTGTAATGAAAGGAAATACACGTTGCTCACCTGTAAGGTGTCTTACCTAGTCTGTAGTCAAGGAAACACACCTTACTCACCTGTACGGTGTCTTACCTGGTCTGCTATAAAAGGAAACACACCTTACTTACCTGTACGGCGTCTTACCTGGCCTGTTATAAAAGGAAACACACCTTACTGACCTGTATTGTTGTCATTTATTAAGAAGAGAAAAAAACAATTTGTTTGTAAATGTTAATAAAGGTACATTTTACAATTGAAATTTTCTACGTCATAACTAAATGTTATAAAACATTTCCTTTCTGTACTCAGAAGGGGAGCCCGCTTGTGCCATGTTCCAACATTTTATTAGGCTATTGATAGCATGTGGTCACATTTTACTGCACATAAATAATGCAATTAATATTGTTTATGTGTCAACTTCTTCCAATACTTTAATAAAAATATTTAGAAAGTGAAACGAAATACAGTTTTGTATTTGAAATAAGTTTGTACACACTGTAACAGATACTCATCTAATCAAATCCTCATTGTAACAATGTTTCTGTGATAAATAAAGATAAGAAAAGTCCAGTTTGGTGAAGAGTTATTATTATAATGTAAATAGTATTGTTAATAATAAATAGCTATGTTTTTCTTGTATTGGTTACCTGCCCCTATTCAGGTTTATAACACTACCGTTAATGTGTCTGAGCATTTGTACATTAATTGGGCACTGAGGTGAATCAATATCCATATTTGCACTAAGTTCCTCAAACCTGGGTAATAATAGCACAGAAAAATGACCACATTGTAAATATCAGTCAGATGATAGCACTATGAAATGAAAATCTTGTTCAGAATTCACTCTAAAATGGTTGTATGATAAGCTATGCTACAACAGTCCCTCCCGCGATACTTATAGAACAGTCCCGCAAGGAGGTCACATGACTAGTGCCCGCCATTTTGAATTGCTATGGTTAAAGTATGGTAGTATCGTCGCCGTACATTTTGACCAAAAACAGGGACTTAAAATGCTTGCAAAGCACGGAAACTCCGTACACATCAATGGGACACCATCTTGAACATGTTTGTGGCGGTAGGTTTAGGTGTCGTTGCGCGACGGCCGATATTTTTGTGGATATAGTGGGCATTCGCTAAAAAGACATTTTGCTGGGCGTTCGCTAAAAAGACCATCGAGAATCGAAAACTTTGATTTATGTCACTTCGGGTCAATGGATTGACTTGAAACTCAGGATTAATACATGGGAGCACAACGTGGACATATTCCAAGCAAAAAAAATGAGATTCGTGCAGCGCGGACTTCTCTAGAGTGGGCGTTTGTGGGCATTCGCTAAAAAGACCATGCGGTATCGGGAATACTATATAGCCGGTATAACCGCCGTTGGGCGTAACATCCTACTTCACGATCAGTTGTGTTAGTGTGCGTATGTGTGTGTGTCTTTTTGTGTAACGTTATATTTTTATGCGTTTTTTTGGTGTGTGTGAACAGCATAAACTGATAAGCATTGAATGGAGCCTAATGGTATTTGGTAGGTTAGTAGAAGGTCAAGTTTGATAATGGTCCCCTAGCTGCCCATACTTTTATGCATATGGTACTACAGAAGATCTTCAGTGTGTTTTTTTCATATCTCGTGTTGTTCTATACATGCGGTAGTCGATATTTAGTGATACGAGTAGATACCTGTTGGTGTAAAGAATAAGTGCTGTAACTTTGGTGAAGGTATTAGATGATGGAACTCTCGTTCAATATCTCTTTTGTTGAAGACAATATGGTAATGTACAAAACCGTTTGTTGAAACTTGATATTCTCTCCAGTGCTGAAAGCAGTTCTGACAAATCTATTGACATGATATTTCTATTGCCCATACCCAGCTGCACACCATGTGGCCACTAGCATGGATTGGTGTGGTCGCCTGCTGTCTGTTGTCTAATGGCGTTTCCTCCCAGCCAGGTAAGTAAATTACAGTGTTGTAAACTTTACTTATCTTTGTCTCTGCACATTGTGATTTCTTCTCTTGTTTAGTGTCCTGGCATGAAGATGGTATATTTTATTCCATTCTAGACCCAAAATGTATTTTTAACTGGTGCGATGGTTTTCAAATCAAAATACAGTTAATGTTTTTAAAGCATGTCAAGACATTACTTCTTTCTTTTCAGGTTGCGATTTAAGCCTGACGTCTGACAGTGGGACGTTTACCAGCCCAAACTACCCCGCCGACTACCCTAACTATAGTAACTGCACATACAAGATCTCTGTCACCCCGCCCAAAGTCGTCAGGCTTACGTTCACAGATTTTAACGTTGAGGCAGGCTATGACTTCGTGTATGTGTATGACGGAGACACACTCGATCCTACACAACTGATAGGAGGTATGAAATCAAGTTGTCTTCAGCAACAAATCATGCATAATGCCTGGATATTTAACCCTCAAACACCCGAGTGGGGTCCATTTGGACCCCAGGCGTAAATTTTGAAGTACCATTTGAACATTTTTAATCTGAAGAAAAATTCCTTCCGTGACTTTGTCAGCCAATATCTTCTATATCTTCACCTAAGTTTTTATGAAGATTGGTACAATACTGTGGAAGCTATAAAGAAAATCCGTGATCAGTCCGTCTGGGGTCCAAACGGGCCCCAGAAAAAAAGTGCAGCTTTTGAAACCAACTGTTGAGTCTAACTCCCTAACTACTTATCGTATTACCACCAAACTTTTAGAAGATAATAAACATATAAAACTAAATCCTCATAAAAACTTCTGTGTCATCACCATATAATATGACGACATTATGACATCATTTAGCTATTAAGGGCGGCCATCTTGGATTTTGACTAATGACGTCATGAAATTAGCATAAATTATACATTTTGAATCATGAAAATTACATTGAATTTCATAGAATTTTATTGTTGCAAGAAAACAAGCATTGTTTACCAAGAAAACCTTGTTAAAATCGAAATTGGCAAATTTAAGCAAAAATATGCCTATCATAATTCCGTTGCCATGGCAACCGCGAATAATGATAGATTTACTTTATTGACAAAAAAATTTTGCTAACAATACTTTGTGATATATTATCAAGTTTCATAGCTTTAGCTCTAGCCTTTCATGAGTTATTGGACATAAAGGTTGCTAAGGGCCTCAAAATTCCCCTCTCTAGTCAGAATAGGTTTAGTGCAAAATATGGTCCTTCTGATCTTTTGCATAAATTATGATAATGAGTCGGAATTAGCAACACCTTAACATGTCGAAATATTTCTCTTACATTGACGAAGCAATGTATGTACAATGATCACCGATAGGAATTGGAACTGAGATTTTATGAACAAAACATTTTGGGGTCCGTTTGGACCCCACTCGGTCATTTTAGTCGCAAAAAAAGGTCGGCTGCTTGAGGGTTAAAGATGTTGCTTTTGGCATGGTCGATAGTTGGTCACATAATGATTTGTAGTGATCCTAGCTAGTTCGCACACTGCCAAAAATGATTTTTTTTCTTGTTTTGCTTACCCCATGGACAATTCTTAAATGAAGAAATATATTCTTTCACATTTTCAAGTGACGCTGCCCTAGGTGCTAGAACGGTGGGTAGAAGGCACTTATTAGGGTGAATATAGAATAGATCCATGCTAAAATTATTTTTGTGTAAGCTTGCTGTCCATTTTCTTTATACAAAACAATTTAACAGACAGAGAGATTAAACATTTTGTCAAGTTAGTCATTTGGACATGTACAATCTCCCAATTAATTGATGTGATCAATATATGCGTTCAACTTTGAGACACTTCAAAAGCTACAATTCAAAAGCTATAATTCTATCTTCGCAAATTGTCTTGAAAGAAACAACAACTCTAGATTTAAAAATGCAGTAGAAGACGTGGCCGAATCCTATTTCAACCGTTTCTTGATTCTTGACTTCAAAAAGTTTATTTCAATCAGCTTGCGTATTTGTTATTCTCTCTATCTGCCTACTTACCAAACGGCTTCTTCCAACTTAAGACAAGTTGAGTTCGCATGCGGTCATGTTTTACAATGTGTTCTAATTCATTTGTTTGTTACTGCTTCGATAAAAGTAGGTAATAGGTTGGCGAATCTTTGTCAAGTACCCTGTTTTTTTCATAAACCTATAAAATTCTTATAGCTTTTTCGTATTTTCTTTTCCTTCAGAACGGTTGGATGGAACAAGTATACCCGATCCCAAGTCTTCAAGCGGGAGTTTTATGACTGTGCAATTCACATCTGACTCTGGAGATACCCGGAAGGGATTCCAGGCCAGCTATACAGCTGAAGATAAAGGTACTATCGTCTAAAGCAATCGAATACAACTTATATGAAGAAAAGTTAAACAAGAGTGTGTAATTTTGCCTTATAACGTTTAAAATCTATTGTTTAAAGGCAGTGTGAATGATCAATGAGAACATTCTGTGTTATAGATGGGTTAATTGTACTGCACGAAACAATCAGGGCTTTGTTTAGCCGTAATAAAATTATAAGGATATTACCATAATACTAACATTTTTTTCCAAAACAAGTTCGTAGGTCCTGATGTTACCACTACCATCATGAAGATTAAAAAGCCATAGCGATAACTGTGGCAGCATCTCTTCTCCCGAAGTCAGAAACATCAAGCTTAGGCAAGCTTGACTTCACTGACTCAACAGGCGAAGCAGGGGTGTTCGGGAAATTTCCTACCCCATATTTGGCCGGAATGGTTTGATCCGCTCACACCGCACCATCGCACATGTGGTGGTTCTTTTACCTGCCTGGGGCATGGCAAGTAACATTGATGGGGTCTTCTCTTGTATAATACACAATTTATTTTGATTTCCAGTATTTGCTCAGTGTGAAGTCGGCCAGTACCGGTGTGCTAACGGTGTAACCTGTATAGACGCCTGGAGAAGGTGCGACGGAAACAATGACTGCAATGACGGTAGTGACGAGGATGCGAGCAGCTGTGGTGGGTACAGTTCTTAATCCATAGGAATCAAGAAATTTCGACTAGTACTCACGACTTCTTTCCTGTTTATAAGAAGTTTTCTTCTTGTATCCGCCACGTTTCATAAGCTCTGAAGAGTCAAGTGACCGAATTCAAGTTTATTTGTTTGAAATTATTACATCATGTCATTTTACATGATTGAATTCATTGTAAGGAATATTCATAACCTTAAAGATGATTGGTCTTAAGTAGAATGTTAACGTTACATAATGTATCTTCCTTTGATCCAGCTTGTCTAGATATCCCATCGTCGTTGACGATATGCAGGGGCCTTGAGTGGGGCTCAAAGATGACACTCCCCAACCCACTGAACTACAGTCACACCACGTTGGACATGGTTACAAACTCGGCAGCATTCACCGACCTAGAAAGCCTTGCCGAGTCTGATTGCCACCCCCGTGTTAGAGAGCTCGTCTGTGCTACCATTGTACCGCGCTGCGAGGCCAGGTATATTTTTTTTTCTGCCGGTGCCAAACTTATAAATGTTGGTTTTGCTGTCGCTAACACAGTCTCTTGTGTTTGGTCCCCTAATACCTGGTTACGGATAAGTCATTTAAATGCTAACGCATGATGACTACTTTCACAGTCGATAGGCTAGTTTGTTAAGCCACTAAGTGGGGTATTATGGCATTTCGGCAGGGTATTCGGCCCGTAATCCAAAGGTCCTGGGTTCAAATCATTTGATGCGCCAAAGACCTTTTGCCCTTGAGAAATGCACTTCACAGGACTTTCATCACTTCACTCACTTGTAAACGAGTACCCATAGCTTCGGTTAGAACCGTCCTTCTCATATACAACGTTGAAAGGAGGTACCGTGTTTGGTATGAGCCAAACCGCAAGAACGCAATAAGAACAACTTATTTGAAAGAGTAGGAGACCTTCCCGATGTTATTAGACAAATGAAATCCATCCGAATATACAACTTGTACTCTTCAATACAAAGCTGGGTTTGTTACGCCATAAGGCGGTTTGCCAGGCATGCGTATGCCTGCGTTTTGATCCCAAGAAATGCAATTTGTTATCACCAACATAACTAACCATTTTTGTTGTTTTAGTCCGAACCTCCGACAACAGCTGCCCTGTCGTTCTTGGTGTGAAGAGGTGAAGTACTCCTGTAAGGATGAGGACTCTTGGGAAGCTTTCCCCAACTGTGAGATTTTCCCTTACACCAACTGCAACAACATTAGGACCTCAATGAAGGATGGTGGTAAGTTTATGCATCAGCTATATATTTATATTTATTTATTCATTTGCAAATCCATGCTAATCGCAAGGGTGCTACAGTAAAAAGTAAAGTGTCTGTTCTACACAGCTATCTACATGCATAATTTTACATTCTTTACTGACTTTGACTTCCTCTTTGGTGGCAATGGCTGATGAAAAGTACCACGTTTTTAATGATTAGTGGGTTCTGTGATTTTAACAGGAATGTAGTTTTTGGAGGTCTACTAGCTGGTGAAAGGTTGGAAATATTGTTTTGATTGTGTCAAAAAGGTTGTTTCTTTCCTCCCCTAACACTGCATCCGTATTAGGTGTATAATCTAGGAATAACGGAGAAAACTGCAATTTGGCAAAGGTTATGTTTTGATTCTACACTGTGTACGTTATCTTTACCGTGTGCGTTTTCTTCCATTGTAGTGGAATGCTTCGATGGAAATGGTGTAAATTACAGAGGCAATAAGTCCAAAGCTCCTAAAGAGGGGACTGACTGTATCCCATGGAGCGATGACCAAAGCTACATAGCGGAGTATCCCTGGGCAAACCTTGAGGGCAACAAATGTCGTAATCCTGACAAGGACTACAGGCCATGGTGCACCACACCAGCTGGATACGAGTATTGTGACATCGTGCCTTGCAACAGTAAGTTGTCAAGTCATATTCATGTTCAATAGTCAGGTAAACATGTGACAACAGCCTGTGTAGCAACTAACATAGTTCCTCTTCAATCGTATATACAGTATTATAGATAATTTGTAATTAATGGTTATACGCAACTTATACATATAATCAAATGAGCTTGATGTTTCTGACTTACGCCCCGGTCACAAAGCGCGTACAATTTCTTGCGATGGAGTATTCCGCATTACAGCCATCGCAGAGCATCGGATGATGTTAAAAATTTCCCAGCGTCGTACTATTTTTCACTTCTGAATAGTCGTCTGACCGCTTTTGCGCTTCTTTGACCAACCATTTGTGGACGAAGCTGTAGAATACGCTCCCCGATTTACTAAGATTCTCTGCGATTGACGCAGGTACGCTCCTATGATCTCATCGCACGATGCACTATGCGCTTTGCGACCACGGCTTTATATATTTAAACTATTGCTTCCAAATCTCCCCGACTTATGACGCTCTGCGCTTTTACCACGCATCGCAAGGCGCGCTTTGTGACCGGGGCTTTACTGATGAGATGAGGTGCCCTCGCTCACTGAAGAGACGCTGCCACAGTGATTGTTGGTGGAGTTACTGTAAATGCATTTACGTTCGCGGGGATTTAATTTCGCGGTAGCCGTTAAAAGGACTTTTCGCGGTGGTTTTAATTTCGCGGTAACACAATAGACTGCAGTCTGATACCATATAGAAAAATGTTCTCGGTGTTTTTAACCACTTCACCGCGAAAACCACGAACGTTAATCCACCGCGAACATTTCTGCATTTACAGTATGTAGTATTGCATCGAGTAAATAAACAAAGGAGTTATGTTGCGACGTCCTAACAAATCGCTTGTTGACGATGACGTCGGCGTCTCAACAACGAAAATACTGTAGACTTTGAAGGTTTCCATCCGAAACAAACACATGCATGCGTACACACACACACATTTTGCGTTGCTGTCATATCTTCACAGTGTTGTACTTCTTGTTTTAACAGGAGAGGGGTGCAAAGATCCGGGGAAACCACAGTTTGGACAGCGGTCTCCCATACTAAAGTTCTACTGGCCTGATGAAGACACAATTACGTACACATGTAATACAGGATACAAGTTCAAGAAAGGCACTCCGCCCAACAGGGCTTTATGTGTAAACGAAACAGGAGAAGTCAAGTGGAAAACAGGAAAACCTGCATGCGAAGGTAAGGGTCAATGGACATCTTAGTCAATCAAACTATGGTGTTATATATTGTTACATTTCACTTCGAAACGTATATAGAACAATGACTGATTGATGCTGGTGATTAAGGTACCTCGCCCGCATCAAAATGACACTGTAATGTATATACGTAACATGTAAAATAGAGAATTCCCAATCATCGGTGACTGTATCTATAGCCAACTCTCTCCTTCTTTCTCTCTTTCCTTCTCCCTCTAACTGTACCTCCCAACCACACTCTAGTGTGTAGGATTGTCTGTATACATATGGAAGTGTTTTTAGAACAGCAATGTTTCTCTTTGGAACTCTTAGGTTCAAATTCTTAAGGAAATGAAATACTGTAAGCTCTCTCGTGCATATTTGACTACGCACATGCAGGTGACAGAAACTTTTGGTAATATGTCAAAGTATGAGGGCCCCAGACCGTAAAGAGTTCGCCATTTTGGTAGTTATGTGTTTACGTCTCGAGGTCTTTACCTTTGACAAAATACCCAGAGTTCTTGTCGTCCGCGCATGCGTAGTTGAATGTGTAAAAGACGTTATTCGCCATCTTTTACTGCCATATCACGCACGTCTTTTGCACGAAAAACTGCATTTTGAGCTCGATTAAACCTATAATATAACTGAGAGGTAATTTGTGAGTAATATTTGTGTTACAGTCGACCAAAAATTCCAACTACAAAAGGACCTTCTGAGCGCAGATGTCTACAACAAGGCGGTGTCTCCCACAACTAGTTTGAATATAAAGGCATATGTGGTCAATGTCATCAGCTTGGTAAGTAAGAAATACCTCATGGTAGAATTAAAAAAAACGTTGTTGTGTCCTAGAAACATTAATATCAATATTTCCTCCGCCATGTATCAATCAATTCAAAAGTTTTCTTACTCACAAGTTGTGTGTGTGTGTGTGTGTGTGTGTGTGTGTGTGTGTGTGTGTGTGTGTGTGTGTGTTTAGATAGGATTCATAGATACACTTTCAACGATTGCAAAAAAGTATTTCGCCCGTTGCATATATACTAAGAAAACATTGTTCAGACGAACAAAGCTTTTGTTGTTAGAAAGTGATCTCTTACCAGATCGGCCGAAAACAGTATACATTGGCCAGCGTTCTATTCCTAGATCTTATGAAGGATTTTGTTCTCTGAATTCACAATTGCAACTGTTTTGTAAATTCCTTTCAGGATGAAAAGGCGGAACAGATAGTAACATCCTTTAAAGCTGAATACGTAAGTGACAGATCATACTGGCATTGCTGCAATACATTGTTCTTATTCACAATCTAAGTGATATGTTTATGCCTCGTCATTACGATGAAATGATCTTTTTTTTTATTATGGTAGATGAAGACTTGTTATCGTAAGGTAACAGAAACAGATATTATGCAAAGTGTGGACCCTTGTAAAATTGGTACAGACAATATTTACGCAACACAGCACACTCGGGTTCGGTTACAGACAGGCAACGCAGGCATCAGTGCACAAGCATGATACCTAAATTGTCATTCGTTACTTTCATCAAAAGAAGATGATAGTATATACATTTCAATAATTATTGTACTTATAGCAATAGCAGGACGAAAGCAAACATATCGCAAGTGCCCAATTTGAAACACATTTTTACACGACTGTTTCTTTCTATTCAGAAGTATGTGATGTTGTGTTTGTTGTTTTTGTATGTAACAGACATGGAAAGACAACCGACTGGAATGGGAAACGAAACGATATGGAGAATTGGATCATATGTACATCTTAGATGATCAAATCTGGAAGCCAACATTGATCCTGGAGAGAAAGTAAATATTTCGTCATGTCTTTTTGTGCAACCTAAAGTAATCTATGCTCCAGATCAGGAGCATTGTATTGACTGTAACTACTTGACGATAATTGAAACTTCTAGCCCCCCCCCCCCTTGTATTACTTTTTTTACCTCCTGTTATAAGTTAAGATGCATCAAAAAGCTATCCTGCTTGTTGTATGTATTCCTAAGTTTTTCTAAATTACTATGCTATGCAAATGTGTACATGTTGCGATGATTTAGCATCCTTTTATGGATACATGTTAATGTATATAGTCACTTTTTTACGAAACATATTTTTTTACTTATTTTTTACTGTCTGTAAAAGTCGTTGCCATACATTGTACCATGTGCAAATGTCATCAATAAAGTTCATTCTTGTGTGAATTATTTTTCTATCAGCGCTGACACAGGTTATGGCGGCGGGTTCCCTACGTCAGAGGTCAAAATCGTAAATAGCGGGAAGGTCTCCTGGCCTGTTGAAGCACTGACCACCACAACCTGCACCCTGGACCCCTTCCAATTCCCACAGGACAACATGACGTGTGCGGTGTGCTGGAGAGCTGGGGAAGAGTACACAATAGGTAAGGCAATCTGGGTATCGATAAAAAATCAACGTACATTCCTTATCAAAGTCTATGTTGCCTTACTCCAGGCGCATAAAAATGAGATATATAGAAAAATAGACTAAAGCTTGCATCGGTACCCGTCAGGAATGTAGCCCGGCCCTGTCTCCGAGGCCACAAATTTTCCCCGGTGGACTGCCGGTTACCGAGGGACACCCCTCGTTGTACCCCACGGATAGGTTCCGGTGTATTTGTTACCTGGTCCCGAATGATTTTAAGTCCGACTTAAAATGAACCCGGGGCCCAACCGTACTGAAAAGTATCCCGGAGCCGCAACGTGTCTCACGAATTCGAAGTCACGAAGGGGTCACGCCGAAAAATGTTAAAACAGGGCACATTTTTCCGTGGCCTATTTTCATAAGTTGTGTGACAATAATTATAAAGTAAAAGAAACCCCTAATATATATATGTACGTCAGTAGTTATTATGAACATCCTAGCTATTTTTTTCTAGATTTGTCCCGAACCTACAATGCAAACATATAAGAAATATCGCTGACCATAACAAACATATTGAAATCTTCTTTTCAAGACTGTTCCAACTCCACAACACACAAAGACAGCAAATTCCTGACCTGCCAGAACGACGAGGCCGACATCGTCACGGGAGAGTGGAGTGGAAAAACTACCCTTTCAGCCATAAACAACACGGCCTGTCTGACCATGACTCTCAAACGAGACCCCACTTATCATTACGCCACAACTATCTCTCCCTGCCTCATCCTCATCATCCTCATGATCATCACCTTCATCATGCCCATCGACAAAGGTGACAGGATCGGGTTCGGCGTCACCGTGCTGCTGTCCATGGTGGTGTCGCTAGTCGTCGTTACAGGATTCCTGCCTGTGTCTAGTACCCTGCCATTTATTGGTGAGCGAATTCTTCAAGTAGTTTGATATGTGGTACTGTATCGATTTTTTATTCCTAACATTTTTAAGCAGGGTGTACCAAAATCAAGGACTTTGGCAGCTTTTTTTTCTTAACAAATATATAGTTGCAAGTTGGTAGAACACTGTCATGTATGTGTGATTATTTTAACTAAGAATGTCTTCAGTTTAAAATCAAGTCACGGTACCACAAAGCATTTGAATGAATACATCTTTAATGTTTAATGCTTGCCATTGCATGGTATTTTCAATCGAATTAAATGTAACAATGTACATTAACCGCCTGTCAAGATACATAGTGACTTCAATACTTTATTATAGTGTGATATTGGATATTTTGTCGCTCATATAACGTTAATTTTTTTCTTCTCTTCCAGCTATGCTGATCATTGTGTGCATGGCCCTGATGGCGCTCTTCATGCTGACGACTCTTTTCATCATCATCATACACGACAAGAAGGGACCTGTCCCCAAATGGGTGCGGACGCTCTTCTTGAAGCACATTGCAAGGTATCACAAATATTCAAATACAGGAAAATACCTCAAATCTTCAATACTTTATAGACCCTTGATGCATGCAGTACCTGATAGTTCTCTTGCTTTTTTAACCCTTAGACAAATGTTTTCACTATAAGAATTTCATAACGAACATTAGAGGTTCTTTCCTTGCTAAATCTGAGCACTTTTCCCATTTACTTAAATTAAGAAATCATTTTCTAAATTAAAAAGAAATAGATGTTCACTCTCAAGAATTAATAGACATTGTTAACAAGCAAAAATTATTGATTTCTTGGTCAAGTAATTTTTTTCTTGTCATATTTCAAAAGTTATTAAAATTTTTGGACAAAAAACGTTCTTTCAGGAAAATGCTTAACGAAAAATTACTAAAAAAAATCTTACAATATTATTTAAACACTGAAATTTCTTCCCACATTTTTCTGTTTTATGAGAAGAAAGAATAATATAAGAAAGTGCGTTTTCGGTAGTGCAATTCTAATGGAACTTTGTGTTAGGGCCTTGCTGATGGGAGACTTGACCAAGAAGCTGAAAAAGGAAGACCCGACAGAGTACACCATAAGCAACAAAGCAATTGACATCGAACGACGCGCAAAGGCTGACGGCTATGGTCCATCTATCGGAGGAGTCAACCCACCCCTGAACGTGAAGAATGAGGTCGGAGCTACCCTTATTGGGTTGAAGGGGAGCGTAGATGAGTTGAAGGCCAGTGTTGAACAACTGTCCGGCAGCATCGATGCAATGGCGAGTGGCGGTGATGATGATGAAGAAGTTGCAGAGTACGCTCTGTTGGCTAAAGTGCTGGACAGGCTGAGTCTGGTCCTCTACATCGTCGCCATCGCTGTGGCCATCCCGTGCACTCTGCTCATTGGTCGCCCAAAGGTCTCCCCCAGCTAAGAAAAACATCATGATGTATGATCTTTGACGGAAAATGATGAATGTTTTGTAACAATATGAAAGCAACATTTCTACTTTAACGGCATTTGATACTTGTGCTACCACTAGTAGCTTCGACATTCAGCAGATGAATACCACAATACATTTGAGGATGTAAAGGTTTTATAAAATCATGATGCTATTTCTTCCTTCCATTGCAAGGATATTCAAAGGGTATTTGCATTAAAGATAACTATATGTTATAGATGATTATATCTGCCGAAAAAAAACGCAAATCACTTAAGTTTATACCGGGTTTATCTATGTTTACAATCCTTGGGCCTAGAGGCATATCATAAAGAAGCTTCATTTGTATTCTATACATTGATATGTAGGGTGTAATATCTCATCTCTTCATCTTAGTTAATGTATCTTTTATTCCATATGGTGTTTGGCAGGTGCGCATATTGCTTATGGTATGTTATATTACTTCATAGTTCCTTTTGCACAGAGTCATTGTCTGTATAGAATTACAGAAGAAGAAGTAGTATTACCTCGTATAATTTTACGTCATGTTATTTCATATTACTTTTAGTTTGCATTGAAGAAGAATCACTCTTTACTTCTGGATACTTTAAAAATTTTACTAGATGTTTCGAAAGGCATCCCCCTTCCTTCCTTTCGAAACGTCTAGTAAAATTTTTAAAGTATCCAGAAGTAAAGAGTGATTCTTCTTCAATGTTAACGATACCTGGATGTCTAATCTTCACAAACGTACTTTTAGTTTGGTTTTGACTTCTGATTCTATGTGTTGCGTCAAACGGATGCAAACATTCGTGTATGACTTCCATGAAATCGATTAATAATCTTTTAAGGATGCATCATGCTTTATGTGTTGCCATGCTTTGTTATTCCTTAGAATGAAATATATCTAATCTAGTATTATGTTCTGTAATGTTGAGCTATGGCACGTTGTAATATGATACATTACATTATGTTATCTTATATTTGGTCAAGTATGGGGAGCTTAATCTGTAACAATGACTAGCTTGTTTCATGTTAATCTTTGTTCTGTTTCGTCATATAACGTGATGTACATTCACCGTAACGTTATGTTATATAACATTCTATGCTGTCTTTTTAACACACACACATACACATACACACACACACACACTGTCCTGTTATCCATAGTTGTGTAATGAATAAAGGTGTTAAGGATATACTTCATGTTTTTTATTGGTTTGTGGGATCTGATTAACAATGTCAATGCCGGTCATACAAGCGCCGCCATTTTGTGTTGATCTACTTTCAACGTCTTATACTAAAGTGCCCCATCTTTGTATTCCAAGTCTTTAAACTTATTTTTTGTATCTCCTTAAATATGAGATACTCATTCAAGTGCTTTGTAAAGCTTATCCCGACTAATGTTAGCGACAAATTGTGACAAAGTCGGCTATGCATGCAAACATCTATATGGCACAGTAAATTAGAAGCGGGTCCGTATTGGGGGGGGGGGTGTAGAAACGGATTAAGAGAGATAAGGTTATTTTTCCAAAAATCTGCTGAAATTATATCCCGAACAATAGCATCTATCATAAAATAACACTCTCTTCTGGAGTGGAATGCCTAATAAATACTTCTCTTCATTGCTAAACAGGATAGTGAGGAAACATTGAATTCCCTTGCCATTTCCATATTGGTTCTTCGTTAGGTCTTCGCTGCCATCCATTTCCCTTAACACATGTAAACCTTGCCTATGAACACTTCAAGCCGCTCTCTGTCACACCTGTTTTCTCATTGTTATGTGCCTGGTAGACGATAATAGCTTCTCCGTTTGGCCAGACAACATGCTATAAATCTCACCCAATTTAACGGAATAATTCTGCAAACTTCGAGGCATGGATTGTAATGACCCCCCCCCCCCTCCAAATCATTTCTTCCTACCCAGGCAACACAGTCCGTAATACCCAAGGTAAAAACCGGTTGGGGCAGACTACATTATTGCAGTGGAGGGGAAAGAAAATGAAGCGCTAAACATCTTTAGACAAATATTCATTTTTTGGTACATAGTAAGCATTAAACAATCATTTACGAGTATTTACGTTTATCAATGATAAGCCATTAATATGAAGACACGCACTATCCTTAAACTGTAAGTACGACATGGCTCAATCCGAATGGTATATACGAAAATTAGCCCCAGGGGCTCAATCATTTCTGCGCGAGGCCAGGCGCCTAACTACATGACAAGGACACTGCTGTGGTTAATGTGACGTCATTTGAGGTGAGAGTTTAACAGAAGAGAGAGCTGGCCAGGGGGTTGGGCAGTCAGCGGCTAGACTCAGAAGCAAGGTAAACTATCAGTTTTTTGGGATAAATTGAACTATCTTTGTTAAACTGTAGATACCTTCGATTGTGTACGTTTTGTTTGCCCAAGCCCCAAAATGCAGCTTTCTATGTAATGTACAATATTAGCCATGTGTTTCATTATGTTTGAGTTTGGTAATTAGTGATCCAATCCAATAGTTTTAGATATGAACCCTACCTTAAGAATTACAATCAAGCCAGAATATGTTTTTTACACACCATGTTAGTGTCAGTTCAACATATACGTCGTCAGAAATAATACTCTTTTCTAAAAATTTGACGGATCCCTCTCCTGAATTGCACAAAAAGACTCACAATTGTGTAATGCGCTCAGCATAAAATCAAACGTTACACAACTTCGTTTTAAGGTCTCAGTGAGAGCACAGCGCAATCGACGTCTATTCGATAGGGGGTCGTTGGTGTAGCTGTGAGTAAATTCTACGTTTTTTTAGCCTCTACTAGGCTCAACAGGTCGCTCGTAAGAGACAAGATGGGCAAAATAGACACATAACACGCTAAAGACGTTACCTGGCCGGAGAGTACAGTTTGTGAATTTTTACTCTTTCCAGCGACCTTTGTAGACTAGTACAGGCTGTTCTCTTAGAATCATTCCTAAACAGATGTGACCTTTAGAATAGAATTGGACGGAAGTTCCTAATTATATGTAATTCCGGATTCAAGCTACTGTACCTCGTAATGTCACACCGGCTTTGCACACAAGAAATGTTTAACAAGACCTTTGCATGTCAATCATTTGTGTTTATAATGCAATTTACAAAGAACCAACGTGACAACACCGCTAATTATTACCTCCATGAAATGTCATGGAGGTTATATTTTACCCTGTGTTTGTCTGTGTGTCTGTGTGTTAACAAGATAACTCAAGAACGGCATGATGAATTGGTTTCATACTTGGTGTGTTAATAGTGTGTGATGAAAGCTGGAAATGATCAGATTTTTGGCCCCCTAGCGGCTTTCCTTGGTACTGCAGCGCAACTTCCAGGTTTGCTACCGGTAACTCGTGTTTTGAACATGCTATGGTCACGATTTCAAGGTGTTAGATAGCTCTTGTAGTCAGGAGTTAATGGCATAAGTTTGGGTCCCCTAGCGTCTAGTTCTGAGATAGCAGGGGCATTTTTGTCAAAAACGTCTGAAGACGATAACTCAAGAAGGGAACAACGGATTTTCATGATTTTTAGTATGTAGATACCTTAGACAATGTTGTACAAAATGACATACTAATTACTCAAAATAGAAGCACATTTGCATAATTAATGAGAATATTCTATCATAGCAGTTTTTTCTATGTATCTCTTGTTTTAGACGTGATATGGTCTTGACATTTGGCTGGTAGATAGCTTGCAGTGTCATGACAAAGTGAGGCAGGTTTCATCCCCCTAACGTTTAATTTTGGAACTGCAGGGGCGTTTTTGTCACAACATTACAAAGAAGATAACTGCAGAAAGGATCGACGTATTGACATCATGTTAGGCATGCAGGTAGCTTCGGCAAAAATGTTCATAATGATATACATGTTATGCAAATAAGGAATTTATTTGCATAATTAATGAGGACATTGTATAATTGCATTGTTTGCAATAACTGGACTTCAATAAATGTAACGCTTGTTAATTTTGATAGGCAGAAACCAAATATGGTAATGAGGAACTTATTTGCATAGTTTATGTAAACATTGCAAAACCGCTGCATGATTAATGATAGGAATTTTATAATTGTGACATGTCTACGTTAGTCAATGATGAACAGCACCATGCATAAATTATGTTAATGTGTTAGTCAATTGCATGAAATTTACAAAAGTTCTAAATATTTCATGGACGTATGAGGTCGCCGAAATCTAGTTGTATCTGCAAGTGAGTCAACCCGTAATATGCGCCGGAATTCGAAGTAGAATGAGTATTTTAAATGACTTTCCCGTCTTGTAGCAGGTGACACCTGCAAAATCGATAATCAGATGAAACGTTCAGAATTCTATAAAAAAAAAAAGTTGCCATTTTCATCTTGCCGAAAAAAAAAAACACTTGACTTACTATTCTATGGTGAAAAAAATACGTATTCTACAAAAATGAACTTTTATATTTCTCCTTAACGAATATTCGTAAAAGTTGTTCACACTCCCATGTATGACTACTACTCGAATGTTTGTGGATAATATCATAGGTCTTATCTTCCCACGTCCACATTACAATAGTCAAGAAATTTTGCCGGAAGACATTGTCATTGAAAATCATGTCCTTCAGTCACCCCTTAAACGCCTAAAAATCCTTGAAGTGGACAACTAAAAACAATTTGACTTATTATCATATTTACTCAACTAAACACTCGCATCAGCTACAACCATGTCTCACGAAAGATTTCAGTACCTCAAAAATGCAATTTCTCGACGATAGATTCATGTTCTCTTAACGATTGTAATGATAGAAACGAAGGCTCGCTTGAATGACTCCTTACACGAGTTCAGTCACCTGACAAGACAAGACAAGGACATTGTTTGTTGTTGAGGAGTGGTCTTCACTTGAGGTCGGGGCCCACAAAGGAGGACTGTGTAAGGTGAACGCAGCCGGACCGGCAAAGGTAACATCACAGTGTGGTTTAGTGTTTAAGCAATTCGTTATATACTATAGTGTGATAGAGAACAATGGTGTACGTGTTTTGTTCTTTCAGCACCAGTACGGAGAACAGCTTTTTAGGGAGTAGTAATAAATGGGACCCGCGCGTATCAGTTAGCTCATTCCTGCATACGCCTGCACACGCCAGGTTTCACGTTACGTGCACAGATCCATTTATCCAGAAATTCGGGTTATCGTGTAGTGAGTACAGCTTTTAGGGAGACAGTACTATTTCGTCCTTGTTAATATTTTTGTTATTGTGATAATAAGTAGCCAACTTTAGCTTTACGTTCTTTAGAAAACGCGTACTTATTCCAGTGCGCTCCTGTGAGCAATATCGGTTCTTCTTTTTTCTCTCACTCCATTACGCATTCTTTTCCACCTTTTTCGTCCCTAGTATTTGTTAGACGCTTAAGCTTCCATGATGTAAACCTTGCGATGCGTAAAAACAGACTCACAAGATTGAACCAATCATAGAATTGTGAGTTTTCCAGCATTTATGTTATGTGTTGTGGGTTTCAAGTAAAGGTGCTCTTAGTGTGACTCTCAATAGACTGTCACATCGAACATGTCCAAAAATGAGGTGAAAGAAGGTCAACCGGATTCGTCAACAGTCCAAAACCAGGTCAAGAGTCTACTTAACAAATCCAGATCAGTTTTCTAACAGTTTTTGTAACTAATTTTATTCGAGTTATTGCTTTGCTGACGGAATCCAATCCATTATAATGATAAACAGAAGAAAATGACGTCTTGATAGCGAGTGAAATTATCTAGCCTTGTGCTGATTGAGCCTGATCTTTAAATTGCTGGTTTCAACAAAGGAAACCTGTTAAACAACTCTACGGGTCCCTTAGAGGTAAATTCTTCTTGTTTCGCTGAGTTTTACGGGGACCTTACGTGTGACCCTTACAGACCTCTGCTTACCGTACCTGCCTATAAATCACAGTAATTTGCGCAGACCTTGGTAGAAGAATGGGCCTTTGAAAAAATGTCTTGTCGCAGAACATCTGGAGGTAAAATGGACTCTTACAGAACTAGGAGATGACTCAGCGACTTGCACTCTACTCCAAAAATCTGCAATTAGTAAATACTGTATCTGAAGACGGTTTCTACGCAATACGGTGGATCATGTTCATTCTTAGTAAATCAATAGCATGCTATAATGGGCATCAGAAAGTAATTGTAATGTGTTGCATCAGAAAGAAAAGAATGAATTCGTCCAACTCCGGAGATTGCAAACGTGACGAGAAAGTACAAAACTTGGAAAGTACATTGTGTGATAGCCTAGATTGTACATGTAGGACTGACACTAGAAGTAAAACTAGTTCGATAGTAAAGGTGGCACAAATGTGGTATCCATGACTGCAATTGTCACCTTGGTAAATGATACCAGTCTACCACACTAGTGTCACGTTGTAAACCTCATGAATAGAGAAATGAATCATTTGTTGGCCGTGATACCATATTTTATTGCTTAAAATTTTGTTATAATGTTTATGTTGCATATTTTCAATTGCATGAAAATCTAGATATCTTATTTTTTCACCACCTTTCATTACAGTTGGACTCTTCCGGGTATCGATAACATCCATAAACTTTACTTGTATGTTGTGACCTTATGCTCCAATGACTCATTTTTTTTGCACCTGTTCAGCCACGTGACTACAAAATTTGGTTCCTGTTGTGGCGCGGCAGAAGAGAGACCTGGGTTGGTTTTAACCGCCGGTTGGCAGCCGGACACGAGGTATGGCCCACTTTCCACTAGACGGCGATCGCGCTGCGCTCTCACTTCGACCTAAATAGGATATGTGTAACGTTAGCTTTCACAGTTGGTATATCATACAAAACGTAAAATTGTGACTGAGAAGACAAAAAAACACACACAGGGTAAAGAAATCGTTTCTTTTCTATAAAATTCGTAATAGCGATCTGTCAAATTTTAGGTCTTAGAGAGAGCGTAGCGAGAGCGCCGTCCTATTGGACAGAGGGTATATTATGCAAGCTAGTCTCCCCTTTTTATGCCTCGCCTTTATTAGACGGCCACGGCTTTGTGCTCTCACTGATACCCGATATGGATGTAAGTTTTCTTCAATTTCATACCAAGCAAATCATTTTAGTTAAATGTGTTACTAAAATAGTAAAAAGGCAACAGAACAAACAAAGTTTAAAAGTGTTTTTTCTTACAATTTGTTGCGCGACCTCTTAGAGGAAGTGCAGTGAATGCCCCGCCGTCATGGTGTAAAGGGAGTATAAGCTATACGTACCCTTCCATAGTACGGTCTTTGCTCATTGAGGCATGCAAGTAGTCACTCAATGGAAACAAGGGTGTAAATTAATTAATAAAGCTATGGCAAGTTTTAGGTTTGTTAATCCAACTACTTTCATTTGTAAATCACAGAATGGGTCTGTACGTGTACCGTTTCAGTACTGTCAATTAGTGCCTTTTTGTGCCCAGCTCAAAAACACTAGAATAATGCTAATTTGTGTAATGCGTAGCCATAGCACTTCCGGTTCATTTTTAATTTTTATTTTAATTTACAGTGCCTGTGTTATGTATACGAAGCAAGAATGTCCTATGGTTTAAACTTTGCTGCGAAAGATTAAAGCGAAAACCGATAATTTATAATCACTCCCATCCCGGCGAATACCTGCTCTTCTATAGCTTCAGTAGATTTTTATAAACGTAGTGGTAAAGATATCCAGCAAATGCGAATAAAAAAAAAAGAATCGCCGGATATCAAATGCTAACTCAAAGAGTCATATTTTCCTGCCTTAATTGATTCATAACCATCTCCTTTTATCAGTGTCGGACACCACTGCAATGAGCAGGAACAAATCTTTTAGAGCACGGGGTATTCAACACGTTGTATCAACTCTATACTCAATAAAGTAGGGAGGGATGGAAAGGCCAAACGTCCTTCAATAAAGACCCAAGGCCTGTTCAACAGGTTCGCGTCCTCGCGAGGCGAATCATATGTATTAAGGCTATCTCTTACAGAGACCTCACGTGTGACCCTAACAGACCTCTGCTCTGTGTAATTACCCGTGAGTCAAACAGTAATTGGCGCCGACCTTGAGGGCGGGATATGACCATCTAAAATGGTCGTTCCTGTGTCTCAGCACAACTCAGGAAACAGAACACAATTAACAATGCTCCACATACCCATAATTAAAATAGATAATCAAACTAAATGCCCACTTTTAATCTTTGTTTTGTTTTCAAATTATCGCGCAAGTGTTTCTTTAAAAAATGTTAACTAGACGTTACTGACAAGAAGACTGTGCAGTACATAAAGTTACTGACCAAGGCCATATGGATTACTTCACAAGTCATGCAGGGTTCATGGCATTATGCCTCTGAACCAATCACAAGAAACTAATTACCAAAAGCAATTGTGCAAAAAAAGGAGCTCTGACCCTTTTTTCACCGTAAAAATCAGTCTCGTGGGATCACAGCATTTTCTGAAACAAGCTAATCCATACTGGACTACATTACAGTGACCACCATTTAGGTCTGAGCTGCACCGTTGTAAGCAACATTAGCTAGATTAAACTAGACAGGCAACATTTTCGAGCAAATACAGCACACTTCACCAATTTCCCGCCCTGTGCAAAAGTGGACCGTCCCAATGTGATTTAAAAAAAAACTAGTACCTTGCAAGAAGGTACACTTCAATTTAGACTTCGCATATAATCATGCTGGTCAAAGAATCATTTAAAAATTAAAGTAACCCTCATGTAAAAATTGACTTTTCCAGTGGTACTCGTGTGTAAAATAAGTCCAGAAATAATTCCGCTAAAATGGCTTCTGCAAAGCAACCTTTAACCCAAAACTTAATTCAAAAAATGCCCCCCCCCCCGTACAATAATTGCATCTTCCAGCGCAGCCCATGTTAAATGGTAAAATGTATCAGGTCAAAACCACTTCCGCTAAAAAAATGGAGTTTAAATTATCACACAAGACCATGACGCTGAATTTAAAAAAAACACCCCCCCCCCCTAAAAGAATGGACACTCCCAGCGAGACTCCTATGTAAAGTAAAGCAGTCCAGAGACACTTTCGCTGAAATGGATTTCTGCTAATCACCCTATAGTCGAAGAATAAATTTTTTCGCTCCCCCGTGTAAGAATGGACTCTTCTATTGAACCAGCGTACAACGGTAAAATAGACCAGTCTATCGATTTAGGCTAGCTGATTGGTTTTTCACTAATTGAATCCAACTTGGAGAAACATCCACAGTCCAAGTACAAAAAGGGTCAACGGCCTTTTTGTCAGTTACTTTCCTGGCCTGTAGAAACTAAATCTAAAATTCCTCAAAATATCACAAATCATTTTGATAATTTAGTAGCGGTTTATTCCACAAATTAGACTTCGATCCCATTCAATAAATATTCCACATTTGGCTGTATTACCATAGTACATGAGCCAAAAGTGTATTATTTTGGTCAAAAATCGCAATACGAGTTTTATTGTTCTTTTGCCACTTTGCTGTAGAATAGTTGTCCAGATAAATCATTTATTCAACATTTTATAATGTATAGAATCTCCTGTGGTAAGGTTATTATTGGTGGGTTTTTGATAAATGCTATTCAAGTCGTATGTAGTGGAAGCTCTTGCGAATCTTTTGAAATGATATTCCTATTGCCAATCCCCAGTGCACATTATGTGGTCACCAGCATGGCTATGTGTGGTCGCCTGCTGTCTGTTGGCTAATGGCATTTCCTCCCAAACAGGTAAGGAAATGACAACATTTTAAATATCTTTGTCTCTGAATTTTCTTTGCTTTTTTCTTGCCTAGTGATTTGGTATGAAGATGGTATTTATATGAAATAAGGGCTTTATTGTATTCTAATACCACAATACATTTTCTGTATTTTAAAATATTTTACGATGATTGAAAAAAAAAATCAAAATACATACAATTTGGTATAAAATTAAAATTGTATTTAATGTTCGAACGTGGGACACTCCACCAAACAGAATCATCTGAACCAAAAAGGCCCGTTTTTTTTCGAATATTACCCAGCCCCAACTTTTAAAGAACAATTAGTTCCAGTTTCAGGTCCGGACCTGGACATATATTGTCTGTACCAGTACCCACCCCTATTTTGGAGTTCATTGGAAAGTTACGGCTTTGGTAGACCTTCCCAATTGTAGATATGTCACTTGAAAAGACGAGACATCATACATATTTTCCCTCTTTCTTGTCAGCATGCGATATGAGCCTGACGGCTGACAGTGGGTCGTTTACCAGTCCGAACTACACAAACAACTACCCTGACAACAGTAACTGCACATACAAGATCTCTGTCACCCCGCCCAAAGTCGTCAGGCTTACCTTCACAGACTTTAACACTGAGGAAGATTATGACTTCGTGTATGTGTATGACGGAGACACAGTTGATCCTTCACAACAGATAGGTAAGAAATCAAACATTCTTCAGGAACAATGTGTGCATAATGCCTGGAAGTTACGAAATGTTGCTGAAAAGAGGGTAGCATGGTCGATAGTTGGCCACAGTATGCTTTTTGGTTACCGCGTCGTTCGTAGGAACAATGCGTATTGTGGATTGATGTCCTTGTTTCTAACAGAGTACCAAAGAGAAACAAACATTTTAAGAAGTGATGTGGTTTCCACCCAGACAAACAACATGGTGTATTTCAAAACTTGAAAGAAAACTTAAGACAACATGCTCAACTAGAGTGCTAAAAATTATCATAATGCAAGTTATTAAATGGCGATGCCTTGGTGGTTAGAACGGTTGGTACATGTCATTTGTTAGGGATAATGTAGAATTAATTCATGCCCAAATTATTTTCCAAGGTCATCTTTCCTGGAGTAATATTCCTGCCCAGTTCCTTTATATCATTTTTTTTTAAAGTTTTGTTCTAGCTATATAGTCTGTTTTTCAAGTACGTAAATTAGACAATAGATAAAATCTTTCAATTGATTAATGTGATCAATAGATAGCTTCCCTTTTGGTACAGCGCCTTTCAAAGCTAAAATTCTATCCAATTTGTCTGGATTAAATCATACAGTACGGGACGAGACTGAATCCTATTTCAACCCTTTCTTCATTCATAATTATAACTTTAGGTTCATTACTTGCGTACTTCCTTTTCTCTTTCTGCGTACTAAATATGTCCTTCCCTGTTGAGATAATTCTAGTACACATGCAATTATATTTTATAATGTGGTCTAATTCATTTGTTTTTTACTGCTTCGATAAAAGTAGCCAATATAACGGCGCTTCTTGGTCACGTATCCTGCAGGCCTCCTTTGTTCAGCTTTTAGAATAACTTTCTCGACTGTTTGTATCCTACAGGCAAGTTCCATGGAGCAACCCTCCCCGATCCCACGACCTCAAGTGGCAGCGTCATGACTGTGCGATTCACATCCGATGAGTACGAAACAAGAAAGGGATTTCAGGCCAACTATGCAGCCGAGGATAAAGGTAATATCATCTCAATAAAGGTCCCCTCTCACTAGACGTGGGGTACGCTTGCGGCATTGCTGCGTTCGAAAACGCAGATGTACCCCCACGGAACCTAGAGGTGCCCCCACGAAACCTAGAGGTGCCGCAAGCAAACCTAGAGGTGCCGCAAGCAAGCGCGACGTTTTTTTAAAAAAGTTTTAAAATAACGCAAGTGGCAAGATGCCCCAACAGTGCCCCAACGGTGCCCCAACAATGCCCCCACAGTGCCGCCACCATGCCCCAAACAGTATCAAGGATATATTTTGCCTATTTTACACCAAGAATCAAAAGTAAACATCCTTTTATCACCGAAAAGCTATTTTAGATGCATTTCTAATAATTTTACAGCGGTTTTCGATCCAGTTACAGCATTGCAAAATCCACAAAACTTACCTTGTAACCGTATTCAGAGTTAACTTAAAAATACATCTTTTGATTTATTTAATGGAAAGTAGGTCAGTATTTTATACTTGAAAACAAAAAAAAATAAGTAACTGGTTCATCGATTAACCTACGGATGTAAAGAAAAACAACGTTCAAAAAGAAATTATTTATGTGATATGATGACGTTTGCTTTTGAGTTTGCGTTATAACGTTACAAGCAGTGTAATCATTGCTGGTAGGCTGCCGCCGATAAAATACAAAATTGCAGTTATTCGGACCCATGGGCCATATTTTTCTCACTTTTTACAAATATGATAGACTTAGACATCATCAATAGGCTGGCAAGCCATCCGCCGACAATGAAAATACTCCGCGTCATACAAAAAAGTATGAAGTATCAAACATTTTCATTTTAAAAATTTGCAAAATTGGTGAATAAACATCAAGGAGCTTGATAAACATATAAACATACATCATAACACAAAGCGTTACATGGTGCAAAACGTACACATGGAGTCAAATCTGGTATATGGTTCGTGTCTGTTCATTCGGGTCATTTCCTTTACTGTAAAAGTCTTTCAAGGATATCTATAGCATATGCATCATATAGTTCATTATCATAAGGGAAATCTTTTCATTATAAATCTCATTTTGGGGCATTCTCGTCATTTTACAGTGATTTTTCATCAATTGACAACGCTGCAATTGTCAATAACATGTTCATTTAGTATAGAAACGCAAAAGTGCCGCACGTCAGTGTGAGTGCAAGACAAAATCGGCGAAATTAACACAACAGTGCCGCAGTGAACGAACGCAGCAATGCCGCAAGCATGCCCCACGTCCAGTGAGAGGGGACCTTAAGGCCCCATTTCCACTAGACGGCGATCGCGCTGCGCTCTCACTGCGACCTAAATAGGATATGTGTAATCTTCACTTTGACACTTGGTACATCATACAGAACGTAAAAGTGTGACTGAGAAGACAACAAAACACACAAGGTGTAAAAAGATTCGTTTCTTTCCTAAAGAATTCGATGAGCAATCTGTCAAATTTTAGGTCACAGAGAGAGCGCGGCGAGAGCGCCGTCCTAGTGAAAAGGGGGTATAAGCAAATTGAACACAACTTTTCTGAAATCAGATTCATCAAGAACAATGTACTTGCGCCTTATAACGTTTAAATTCTATTATTCAAAGATAGTAAATATTTGCCAGGTCAATGTGTAACTTTTGTTTACTCTTATATATCATTCGTCAAAACCGCGCATGGCGCATTTTTGCTACCTTTAATCCCCTGACAACAATTCTAAACAGTACTTAGTATACTTAGTATACTTAGTTCTCCTTGACCTAGGAAAGATTCTTATCGCTACGACTTTAATCATGCTCTTCGAAAGAAGAAGTGCGTTGTTTACCTTATAATAAGAATATTTAAACAGTGCTAGTTAATTGCATCTTTTTATACACAATTTATTTTGATTTCCAGTATTTGCTCAGTGTGAAGTCGGCCAGTACCGGTGTGCTAACGGTGTAACCTGTATAGACGCCTGGAGAAGGTGCGACGGAAACAATGACTGCAGGGACCGTAGTGACGAGGATGCGAGCAGCTGTGGTGGGTACAGTTCCTAATCAATAGGAATCTAGGAATTTCGACTAGTACGTAAAAAAATAAGGCAGCGTTTGTCTTGGACGCGTACGAAGGTCATAGTTTATGACAAGCATGTATGTAGTACATACTTAAAACCTTTGAGAAGTGTTTGCGTATATTTGTTGATTTTTTTTTGTAAAGTTTTTGGGTTGTGCAATTTCACATAATCGATTCGCAGTTTTTGGAGGGTCGCGTTATGTCACATAACATTGGACGATTCACATTTTGAAAATAAATCACATTTGGGGTTTCACATTTTTCTAAACGAATTGACATTATATAACATTTTCTTGCACTAAATTCACATAATTTTCACATTTATGCACCACGTAGTGATATCGCCGACTTCTTCTTTGTTGATGAGAAGCTGTATATAAGCTTTTTATAAGCTCTGAAAGGGTCACATGACCTAATTCAATTTTGTAATTATTCCAGCATGCCAGCTTACTTGATTGAAGTTATTCTTAATGAATCTATATGACCTTTTGAGATGATTGGTCTCGAGAGCGATGGTAACATTACTTGATGCATTTTCCTTTGTTTAGCGTGTCAAGACATTCCATCGTCGTTGACGATATGCAGGGGCCTTGAGTGGGGCTCAAAGATGACACTCCCCAACCCACTGGACTACAGTCACACCACAGTAGACATGGTAACAAACTCGGCAGCATTCACCGACCTCGAAAGCCTTGCCGAGTCTGATTGCCACCCCCGTGTTAGAGAGCTCGTCTGTGCTACCATTGTACCGCGCTGCGAGGCCAGGTACGGAGTTCCTGTCTGTTTCAAACTCTTGAATGCTGGTTTGGTTGCGTTTGGTCCACCAATACCTGGATACGGACAAGTCGTTTCCATAAAATGCTAATGAATGATGGCATGATGGCAAGTACTTAGGTGAACTTTTCTGGCCAAGCAGTCGGGCCTTGTGATGCCACGGTAGGATGTTTGGCCCGTAACACAGACGGAGGTCCTGGGTTCTAATCCGTATACTGTAAATGCATTTAAGTTCGCGGGAATTTAATTCCGCGGTAGCTGGAAAAAATAGCGGGAAAAGGGACTTTTCGCGGTGGACTTAAGTTCGCGGTAACACTATAAACTGCAGTCTAATACCATCATAGAAAAATGTTGGCGGTTATTTTAAGTTCGCGGTAAAGTGGTCACCGCGAAAACCGCGAACATTAATCCACCGCGAACATTTTTGCATTTACAGTGTATGCCGCTGACCGCGAGGCCCTTTCCTCGCTTCATTCAGATGAAAATAAGTACATAATAACTTAAGTTTTTGTCATCCCTCGATCCGAAGGAAGAGAGTCACAGCTCAAGCACGTAAAATAATCCACCACACAAGAGTATTGGACCCTCCCAGTGCATGTGTGTGACTTAATTAAATCTGTCAGTCTTTTAAGAATATACAACTTGACACCTTACTTGTACTGTTCAGTACACAAACGCCCATCGACAGTTTACCGGTTATGCAATTCAAGCAAAGAAATAAACACATACCTCGTTTTTCTTATCCACAAACGGGGAAAGAATCAAAGGTAGTGTCACTGACTGTTATGTCGCCATCATCATTCAACCATCTTCTTTGTTGTTGTTGTTTTAGTCCGAACCTGCGGCAACAGCTGCCCTGTCGTTCTTGGTGTGAAGAGGTGAAGTACTCCTGTAAGGATGAGGCCTCTTGGTCAGCTTTCCCCAACTGTACGATTTTCCCTTACACCAACTGCAACAACATCAAGACTTCAATGAAGGATGGTGGTAAGTCTATTCATAGTCAGCTATACATGTATGTCAATTATACAATCTAAAAATAACTGAGAAAATTGGCAAATGTTTTGTGCCTTCGCCGTGTACGTTATCTTAATTATCTTAACAGTGTACATTTTCTTCCGTCGTAGTGGAGTGCTTCGATGGAAATGGTGCAAATTACAGAGGGAATGAGTCCAGAGCTCCTATAGCCGGTGTGGACTGTAGCGCATGGAGCGATGAGCAAGGCATCATAGCGTATTACCCCTGGGCAAACCTTGTTGGCAACAAATGTCGTAACCCCGACGACTGGAATAGACCATGGTGCTACAAACCAGATGGATACGAGGATTGTGACATCGTGCCTTGTAACAGTAAGTCGTCAAGTTATGTTCTTTTTCGACCGTCAAGTTAATTAGGGCACATATAGGACATTTTTCCCCTCAAGTTTTAAACGACATTTTGAAGATGGTCATTATGTTCTATTGCGACGTCCTTACAAATCGCTTTGTTGACGCTGACGCCGGCGTATCATCAACGAAAGTATTGTAGACTTTGACGAATTTTATCTGAAACAAACACATGCACACAAACATTTTGCTTCACAGTGTTATAATTCTTTTTTTTTTTTCAGTAAAGGGGTGCAAGGATCCCGGAAAACCACAGTTTGGTCAGCGGTCTCCCAAGCTGAAGTTCTACTGGCCTGATGACACAATTACGTACACGTGTGATACAGGTTACAAGTTCAAGAAAGACACTACGCCCAACAGGGCTCTATGTGTAACTGATGACGAAACAGGAGAAGTCGACTGGGAAACAGATAAACCTGAATGCGAAGGTCATCTCGTTTAATCAATCTAATATTGTTGTATCTTGATATGTTTCACTTGGAAATGTAAATCCGATAATGATATTGATTGAGGATAATTAAGTACTAGATAGGTACCGGAACAACCTTGTACCTTAACCTGACGCTGTGATGTATACAATTAACATGTAGAATATAAATTTCACAATGTGACTGTGGCCAACTCTCTCATTCTCTCTTACCCTCTCTCTCTGACTTTCTGTCCAACCCACTCTGTACCTATTGCGATTGCCGATATACATATTGTAGCAATTCTAGAACATTTTGTCTTTGGAACTCTCAAGTTCAAATCGTTAAGGATGCCAAATACGATCTCTCGCACACATGCATAGCTATGGAATAAACTTACCACCAGTCTTAACATTTGTGTTACAGTCGACCAAAAATTCCAACTACAAAAGGACCTTCTGAGCGCAAATGTCTACAACAAGGCGGCGTCTCCCACAACTAGTTTGAATATAAAGGCATACGTCCTCAACGTCATCAACTTGGTAAGTGAGGAATACCAAATGGCAGAATTTCAAAACGTCGCTATGTCCTCAATGAATTAGTATGAAGACTTTTTTCGCCACGTTGATTAATACATTGAACTTTTTTTTACATACTCAATATTTTTGATAGAATTTACAGATACAATCTCAACGGTTGCAAACAATGTCCTTTGACCACCAGTGTCTTTCTAGTATTGAGTCTTGTGCCCGTTGATGAGAAAACATTGTTCTGATTAACAAAGCGTTAAAAACTGATCTCCGACCAGATCGGTCGCAAATGGCCACCGATCTATTCTGATGAAGGCTTCCGTTCTCTGAATTCACAATCGTAATGGCGTCTGTTTTGTAAATTCTTTTCAGGATGAAAAAGCGGAACAGATAGTAACATCCTTTAAAGCTGAATACGTAAGTTCATTTTCCTCAACTCACAGTCATTTTGCTATTACTTGTAATGACGATGAATTCATGTTTTAATAATGATAGATAAAGACTTGCTATCTTAAGATAACAGCATATACAAAGTGTGTATTGTTGTGAAATAGGTACAGAAAAGAGTTACATAAACCTGTCATAAGTGAGTACTCATAAGTGAGTACCCTTAGGTTCAGTTACAGAGAAGCAATGCAGTTCCGAATGCACAAGCATGATACCTAAATTAGCATCTTCTACATTAATCAAAAGAAGATAGATATACTTTTCAAATGTACTTATTCTAATAGCAAACATATCGCAAGTGACTCGTCTGTAATTCATTTTTACACGGCTGTTTATTTTCTAATCAGAAGTATGTGGTCTTGTGTATGTTGTTTTTGTATGTAACAGGCTTGGAAAGACGACCGACTGGAATGGGAAACCAAACAATATGGAGGATTGGATCGTATGTTCATCCTAGATGATCAAGTCTGGAAGCCAACATTGATCTTGGAGAGAAAGTAAATATTTCGTCATGTCTTTTTGTGCAACCTAAAGTAATCTATGTTCCAACTTAACAGCAGATGATATTTAGAATTCTTCAATGCTCATCCATCAATATTCGTTACGACTCTATTGTTAGTATATGGGAGTATTCTTATACACATCTAGGACAGTGCTTACGTTTAGGTGTCTTGGCCACGTTTGGGATAGTGTTCTCGCCGCAAAAGCGCCACCTACATCGGCTACATATATTGGTGAGAAGCAGAACTTTAGTCAGAAGCTCTGAGGAAGGTGTCTGATAGAAACCGAAACGTAAGCACATTAAGTATATCCTGGTTGTGTACAAGAGTTATCCTATATCCTACAAACCTGCTGAAATTAAATTTCGACTCTATTCTTTCTTAATTCATAAATGAGAAAAAAATGGAAAGTCAAAATACCAATTTAGCCAGGTAGGAAAGCTTAAAGTTATTTTTTTCCTATCAGCGCTGACACAGGTTATAGTGGCGGGTTTCCTAAGTCAGAGGTCAAGATTTTGAACAACGGGGAGGTGACCTGGCCTATTGAATCACTGACCACGACGACCTGCATCCTGGACCCCTTCCTCTTCCCACAGGACAACATGACGTGTGCGGTGTGCTGGAGAGCTGGGGAAGAGTACACAATAGGTATGGCAGTCTGGATATGTCTACAACTAAAAATTCATAGATCAAAGTTTATGTCTTCCTACACCAGACGCATAAAAATCATATATATAGACAGTAGCATGCGTAAGGCTACGGTCCCGATTGCACGGGTACCCGTTAGGCATGTAGCCCAGGTCTGTCTCTGAAGCCACAAATTTGTTTCGGTGGACTGCCGGATACCAGGTGCACTCTTCAGTGTAGGTTCCGGGCATCCTCCTAACGCCCGGTCCCCAACGGCATTACCTTATGGGGCCCTGCTATCTCATGCCCTATCAGTGGCTATTATGATTGTCGCCACAAACAAGCTGTCAACCAATCAGAGAATATGCCTTTCTTGGGCTTGTTGTTGTCGCAAGCTGTCTCGCAAAGGCCGCTGGGAAGCTATCAGCCAATCATGTTACGTATTACCATGGCTTTGTTTGCTCACCATGCCGACGCCCGATCCCCAACGGCTGACTGCCCATATAAGGGCAAGCTCATTAATATTCATAAGCAAGGCACCCCTAATAACCGAATTCTGTGGCTGAGTTGTCAGGGGTGATATCATAGGCTTTGCCGTGATTGTCAACCCTGAGTGTGAGGGTGCATGGTTCCGGGTAGGTATCGGCGTTTCGGTGTAACCTGGTCCCGGCATGATTTTTTAGTTGAAGTCTGACTTAAAATGAACCCGGGGCCCGGTCGTACTCAAGTAGTAAGTAAACTGTAAATAGACCGTATACTGTAAATGCAGGCGCTTTCGCGGTGGTCTAATGTTCGCAGTTTTCGCGGTGGCCACTTCACCGCGGACTTAAAACCACCGCGAACATTTTCCTTGGCAGTAAGGGACTACAGTGCATGGTGCTGTCGCGAACTTAATTAAATTAAATGGACTACCCCGAAATGTCGTATATCCGCCACCGCGAAATCAAATGCCCGCGAACGTAAACGCATTTACAGTATCCCGAGTGCCTCAGGGTATGACGTGTGGACAGTTCGGGGTCACGCCTCTTTTTCCAATCGGAGCCGTAACCTAATCTATGTCATAATATAAATATGAGAAACCAATGGCACATACGTAAATTCGTCCGATTAGACGTCATTAGGAACTTCTTAGTATCTCTATTCTTCCTAGACATATCATGTCGACGTATGATACCGATAATTTGGATTGAGAAAATTTTGAAACTTTCTTTTTTAGACTGTTCCAATTCCACAACACACAAAGACAGCAACTTCCTGACCTGCCAGAACGACGAGGCCGACATTGTCACGGGAGAGTGGAGTGGAAAAACTACTCTATCAGCTAGAAACAACACGGCCTGTCTGACTATGACTCTCAAACGAGATCCAACCTACCACTACTCCACAACCATCTCTCCCTGCCTCATCCTCATCATCCTCATGATCATCACCTTCATCATGCCCATCGACAAAGGTGACAGGATCGGGTTCGGCGTCACCGTGCTGCTGTCCATGGTGGTGTCGCTAGTCGTCGTTACAGGCTTCCTGCCTGTGTCTAGTACCCTGCCTTTTATTGGTGAGCGAGTTCTAATACGTAATAACATTAATACGTCGTACACCATCAGTTTTTGCTTATCCCAAGAATTTTAAGACAGGGTGTAACTGAACCAACAACCGACAAAGATCTTAGCATGAAAGTTCATCTGTGTTGGTAAATGACATTGTGGAAAAGACTAAATTTTACGTAACCAACACCAAGTTAGATTGGGACTTACCCCAATTTTCAGCCGACTCCGTCAGCCTTGTTCACGGAATAAACCCGTCTGCTGTAGCTTCCGGACGTGACGTCAGGGACACACGACTGCAGCAGAGGGTCGTAGATGCCAGATAACCTGTGTCACCCCGACTCTGTTCAAACGACAAAGATCTTAGCAACCTTTTCTTGAGAAAGGAAACAAAACAGTTGACAGAACACGGTCATGTGCAACTATCCCATGGATGCCTTCAGTTTGACATCCACGCATGTGACTTAATCATAATATTGATGCACAGTTTTCATTGTACAAAATGTTATTATCAAAAGCAAATGTGGCAATGAATATGTACTGTCCGTAATGTTTTAAATTGACATACAAAGCTATATTACACTGTCATATAGGTTATTTTGTCGCCCATTCAAAGTACATTTCCTTCTCTTCCAGCTATGCTGATCATTGTGTGCATGGCTCTGATGGCGCTCTTCATGCTGACGACTCTTTTCATCATCATCATACACGACAAGAAGGGACCTGTCCCCAAATGGGCGCGGACGATCTTCTTGAAACACATTGCAAGGTAACACAAATTCTTAAACAGACAGAAAAATAGTCTATATTTGAATTATCTTCAGACCTTTATTTTTTTATTGATGGAATCTTTAACTTGTTTAGGGCCTTGCTGATGGGAGACTTGACCAAGAAGCTGAAAAAGGAAGACCCAGCAAAATACGCAAATGACATCGAACGACACACAAAAGCGGGCGGCCAAGACCCTGCTATCGGAGGAGCCAACCCACCCCTGAACGTGAAGAATGAGGTCGGAGCTACCCTTATTGGGTTAAAGGGGAGCGTAGATGAGTTGAAGGCCAGTGTTGAACAACTGTCCGGCAGCATCGATGCTATGGCGAGTGGCGGTGATGATGATGAAGAAGTTGGAGAGTACGCTCTGTTGGCTAAAGTGCTGGACAGGCTGAGTCTGGTCCTCTACATCGTCGCCATCGCTGTGGCCATCCCGTGCACTCTGCTCATTGGTCGCCCAAAGATCACCCCGAGCTAAAAAAAAAAGCATGAGATATGACCAATAGTTGATCTTTGATGACAAATGATGAATGTTTTGTAACAATGCGAAGGCAACATCTCTGTTTTCACAGTATTTGATATTTTACCGCTACTAGTTTCGACATTGAGCAGCTGGATAGATAATACCCAAAATGTTCAGAGGAAGTTAACATTTGATAATATCACGATGTAATTTGTACCTTAGATTGGGCTGTTACAAGGATTTCCAAAAGGTATTGACATTGAAAGAAACATCACACAATTTATCTTATTATATCTGCCCGAAAAAAGGTAATGTTTGGAGGCATTAATTTGCAAGTCTTTTAGATTTTTATCGAGAATATTTAGCTTGTTAATCTTTGGAAATTAAGGTTTAACACAAGTATGTCATCTATTCATTATCAAATCATATATACTTTATGCCATATTTATTCAAGTAATAAGATTATTATAGAAGGTTACGTAATTTTACACTTTTTGTACATTCGTTAGATACATTATAAGGACGCTTTGTAATACATGCATTACTATGTAGGGCGCATGGATCTCATCTATTCATCTTGAAATAATATGCATATTATGTCATATGTTGTTTTATGATATGCCATATTACCTTACATTTATGCCACATTATCGTTATTTTGGCAACATTGACTTCTGATTCTGTGGGTTATGTCTAAAGGAAATTTTGGCTACTCTTAGATTGCGTTATGCTTTATGCGTGTATGCTTCGTTTCCATGCATTGCTTTGTCTCCTAATGCAATATATATAATATAATATAATGTTGTGTAATGTAAAGCAATGTCACGCTGTCGTATGCTGTACTATTTTATTTCATCTTATAAAGTAAGAGGAGCTTAATATGTGACAATGTGGTAGCTGATACATATGCTTAATATATACTCCGTTATAGTTAAATTGTTTTATGTTATTATATGTTCTATTCTGTTATTCTACCTGAAGAATATATGCAATGTAACTTTAGTTTATATAGCGTTGTACTCTGTCTTTTTTCCCCATTTAAGCTGTTTTAAACCAGATTCTGAGAAAAGACGATTTTCCGTTTTTTTGCTAGAATTGATAAATGTGTAATGTTAATGTCATATTATCAATACTAGCATGGGGAGCATCCCATTCCCTCAGGAAGGTGTGGAAGGCTCCAATTCAAAATACCACCAAGATCAAAGTCTTCAAATCGAGTGTTGAGTCTATTTTGCTCTACGGGTCTGACTCTTGGTCTTTAACTAAAACCCTGTGCAAGAAACTCGACGGGAACTATACCCGGCTTCTCCGTGCCACCTTGGATGTTGACTGGAAGAGTCACACCTCTAACACACAGCTTTACAACGGTCTGCCACGGATTACTAGAGTCATTCGCGACCGACGCCTGGCCCTTGCTGGTCATGTGATGCGTCACGACGAGATGGCCGGTAGGGTCCTTCTCTGGCGGCCCGACGAGAAGAAAAGACGTGGCCGACCATCCCTGACCCTTAAGAGGGTGATTGAGGAAGATGTTGGCCTCTAAGACAGAGACCTCCTGTCTGTCATGCGCGACAGGGTCGTATGGAAGAACTTCATAGCGTCACCAGATAAGGATGAACTGAACTGAACTGATCAATAGTTGCTTAATTAATAAACAGAGGTGCAAAGGTCATACTTACCATGTTCTGTATTGTTTTGTAGGATCTGATGACAACAATCTCATGAAAATTAGATATACAATATATAGCTTAGTTTTATATCAAATATTGACATTACCATGTGTGAAGGATATCTTACATTGCAGAAATTGTCGAGGTCGATTTTGGTAAACATTTCAAATTTTGAATCTGTTAAATATTAAGTGGAATCCCAAAAAGTTCGGCTGTCAAGAGGGTCATCTCAGTAGACGTGACATTTCAAACTTTCCCAAACGTCAAACCAATACGATTCTTAGAAAATGTTTTATCAAAGATACAGCAATTAATTGGTGATTAAAGACATAGGGGAGGGAGTAATGCAAATGGCCCGTAAATGAAATTTGCCGAAAATTGAAATGACAGCACCGTTTGTAAAACAAAGAAAATCGTATCTAGATCAGATGGTATTTCTACTTTGCACATATAACTCAATCTTTCTTCTAATGCAGCCTTTTAAGTCAAAGCTTAGAGGACAAGCTTCTAGTTTTACAAGTCATTAACTTTGTTCTTGTTGATCAATAAGTTCTCAGCCTCACCCAGAAATAACAAGCACAACTCAGATTTTTAGGCACAACTTCATAGTATGAAGCCTTTTATCAATATCCTCCAAATTACCAATTGTTGTTTTTAAGAATATTTGTTAAGGGCTCCAGAATATCTAGATTTATTACCTGTTTTAACGTCTGTTGTTGGAGGTGAGTGAATCCCGAATATCTGCTGGAAATTTTTGCAGATCTGATCTGCCAGATCCTGGTCATAGTCATCATCAATTGATGCACGGGACGCAATTGGCCTCACAAATGATGGTTACCAGGAAGTTGACCAGGATTATGTAGATGAATATCACGAATAACGTGAAGTAGACAGAACCAACATATGGGTTCGCCTCCAAGATTTCTTTAGCAACAAACCTGAAAAATATTCTTGTAAATTTCATGCGTTCGTAGCCAGATAACATACCAGTACCCATAACATTTGAATAGCTATTGCAAATACCATGGCCATAGAAACTAAAGACACTAATAATGACAAAATCATAATAAAAATATTCTTGTAAATCTCATGCGTTCGTAGCCAAGTAACATACCAGTACCCATAACATTTGAATAGCTATTGCAAATACCATAGAAACTAAAGACACTTAATCAGTTCCAGACATTTGCCTTGTGTTCTAATGTCGCTGCTTGGTGTACCAAACAACGAGGTGTTTCGTGTTAATAGATGGTAATTTTAAAACACAGAATGCCCTAGTTCAAATTAGGACTTACTGTATATTAGGACTTTATCTATCTTGACCACATAAGATAGTGGGGCACGCTATTCAGTACATACGTTGACCGGGAAGTAAAACGTCCACATACCTGCCAAGCTACATATCGAGCAGTGCATAGCATTATATCGCTAATAAATAAATAAATTAAACAAAGTTGGACTTGAATTACAGCCTTGTCGGACCCCACAGTTAGTTAAACAAGGTTCTGTAAGGCCACCGTTGGTTTAAATGCAGTTTTTCAGTACATGTTTTTATGGTCTTTAAGAATTTTCCTTCTATTCCAAGGTTATTGAGTTTCAATAAAAGACCTGCTCGCCAAACGGAGACATTAAAGCTTTGCTAAAATCCACAAAAGATGCATAAATATTGGCATTTTTGCTTAGGTATTTGCTGACTTAGTTTGCATCGAAGAGCAATGCAGTACCGTAAAGTTATGCCAGGGGTCCCCATGTTTCTGTTCCCCCACTGTCGCCAGTCCATGCACTTGTTTGAGGGGATGGCTATGGTACTGAACGTTTTTTCCAGCTTCTTTGTAATACTCACTCATTTGTTGTTTTATCTCTATATCTCTATATCTTTATTTCCGACATGAAAAAAATTCTCATACTGTCAGAGGTCACGGCCTGAAGGCTTTCTCGAGTAACTGTGTTCACCACGCTACCCCCCCCCCCCCCCCCGAAAGGCACACACTCGCAGACAGACACGGACACACACACACAAACACACAAACACACTCGCAGACAGACACGGATACACACACACACAAACGCACACAAACACACAAAACAAGGACACATACAAGCTCGCAGACACACAAAGGCAGACATGGAAACCCACAGCATGCACAGACAATCATGCAAAAAGAGACGCACACACGCGCGCAAGCAAAAACACACACACTAACACAAACACACAGACGCACAAACACACGGACATACACATACAAGCAGACACGCAGACAGACACGGACTCACACACACACACACACGCAGACAGACAAGGACGCACAGACACGCAGACAGACAAGGGCGAACACACGCAGACAGACACGGACTCACACACACACACACACACACACACAAACACGCAGACAGACAAGGGCGAACACACGCAGACAGACACGGACTCACACACACACACACACGCAGACAGACAAGGACGCACAGACACGCAGACAGACAAGGGCGAACACACACGCAGACAGACACGGACATACACACACAAGCACACACACGCACGCACGCACGCAAGCACTAACACATTATGCAATATTGAACACACAGAAATACAGGTACGCAAGCGGTCAAAACCAACAACAATAATCTTCTGAGTGTTAATACAGCTGTCATTCAGGTATGTCATGTTACACAATACAATAATATTATTGTCTCAGAGAGGGACAGTGCTTCAGGGCGGGAAAAACCTGCGTCACGTCACACGACAAAAATAGGTGTAGTCGTAAGGTATGTGACCCGGCTCCTTTCCCATTGGATAGGTACCGAGAACCCCCCTTTGGGCACACAGTGAGTCATGGAAGAATACAGCTCAAAACCGCAGAACAAAAGACAACCTCGTGGCCCAAAGTATGTTTTGATTGTTGGTGGAAAAGTGGAGCCCTATTGGTTCACAATGATCTCGTCAACGGAATACTACAAGATATGGGCGTGTTCGTTAAGGATAAGGAACTGTTCCGTGTGACTTCTTCTTCCCTTAGTGCTTCAGTTGAAAACACGAACGTAGAGAGGTAAGGTGTGAGTTTGTTGAGTACAATTTTTCTTTTGCTACTAGGGAGTATTATTGTGTTTGTATTCTGTTTTTAATTGAGATATAATTCTGCGTTAGCCTGGGTGTCTTCCGGATAGTATCTCGCTCCGACGTGTATAATGCACTAACGTTTTTACAGTCCCTTTCGCTCTGACTTCTAACATACACAGTATAGACAGTCGCCCCTCTGTTATTCAAATAGCAAAAGCTAACATAGGAGCGAACTACCCGGATGATATTAAGGCTAGTTCTGTGTACTTGTTGATCTCAAACACAATTTTAACCATGTTCATTTCAAATCAAATGTATTGATTTTTAACACGGATAATTTATTCTGTTACACTACATCAATCGTAGTTGAAATAATGCTCATTCAAGGGGTCGCATTGACGGTCTTGATTTTGTTCTTACTACAGATACTGGCTCCAGCGTTGTGAAGAATTGTGATGAACTATGAAGACGTGGAAAATCGTGCCTTTTCTCCTTGCTGCCATGGGGATTCCACATGGTAAGTCCAACATTTATGTCATGAAAAGTTTAGGGAACGAGGGGTACTGAATTTGAAGGAATTAAGATGAAGGGTCATATCTCATATTTCTGGGCTAAGCCGGAACCTCTAAGTAAAGATGCATCAAACATTTCAAATCATTGTAGTTTCTAGTTATGCCTCAAGATGTGATGTATGCGACTTTCTTCACGTTAACACTGCCACCCCCCCCAAAAACACACACACACACACACACACACACACACACACACACACACACACACACACACACACACACACACACACACACTTTTTGAACGCCCGGGGTCCTTTCTGTGCAAAGGAACAAACTTGGAGAATGTTAAATATGCTTCTAAAAGGCTTCTAAAATGTGTTTTTGTTGTTTTTGTTGTTGTTGTAACAAGGATCCTGCAATCATACTGCAGAGTGTATTGAGACATTGAGACTTTTGTTGTTCACTAGTACTTTTCCAGTGATCATTCCCGTAGGGGAATACCCTGTACCGGCATACGGTCGTATTACTAAGCCAAGGTATACCTGACACGGTTGTGCATGTGTTACGCCTTTAAAGATTATGTCTTAGATCTTTGTTTGTGGTTTTGTCTACCATATTCGAATATGCCTGTTTGGAAGTACTATAGCTACAGCATGAAAATCGGACAAAGAAATGCGAGAATGGCAACTTCAACGTTAATACCATTCTTCGTCCGATTTGTTTATAAAAGCAAACTCTTGGTGCACCCGTAAAAAACGTATGTGCAAAATCCAGCTAACATAAACAAGCGTTTCAGATTCTTGTCGGTGGTTGCTTTAGTCGCAAGATAAAAGTTTTTACTGTCATTTGTCGTTCACATTTAAGGTCCTAGAATTTTTAATCCGGCCCTTATGCCCCTGTCACATTATCCACGATCTTCGGGCGTATCGATGGAAGATTGGCCATATTTAAGATCGACAGAGGGTTGCGCGTATAATTTCACCTGAAAACCATCCTTGTCGCATATAAGCCATACGTTGTACCTTGTACAATTGTTGTGCAATAAAGTTATTATAAGAGAGGCTCGGGCGATTGCCGCAGAATCGTCGTCCGATCGATTGTTGCCAAATGTGACAAAGGTATCATGAAGGTAAACCCTTGGGGCACCCTTAGAAAACAAAATTCAGCCACTGTAAACAAGTGTTTTAGATCCTTGTCAGTGGTTGCTCTGCCAGCACAATCGTAAGATGAATATTTTACGGTCATTTGTCGTTCAAATTTTCAATCAGGCCTTTACGGAACCAACCTCTGACAAAGAAGTGAGTCTCAGAGTTGTTTTGTAAGAAGACAGTCGTATGTAGTTTTGGATAATGTATGCACTACTCTCTATGTATATATTATCTCCTTAGTTTGAGATCAAATGACTAAAAGTTTGGTTCAGACAAAATATCATTACGTATGCCCTACAGACAAAATATAACATTATATATAGTTGCATACATTTAATTTTTACAAAATACTTGCACACAGGTAAATATTAAAACGCAGTCGCACAGTAAACTGTATAGCCTTAGGGAGGTGAATTAGGTTCACTGAACTTTTGAAAAACTAGGGTGCGGCAAAATGATATTCAATTTGTCGGTCGCTGTAATTATAGCCACGGGTGATATGCAAAAACAGACAATTTCTGGTGCTGATATCTTAAAATTATAATGCTTATTGCGACATTGGTCAAAATATAGTAGTGTATGTGAAGTCAATATGGAAGAGTGCTTTTACTTTCACAACAAAGAAGATTTGAACATAACAGTAATGAAAGAGTAAGAAGCCTAGTATAAATAGTATTACTTCCAACCCATTAGGTCGCAATTTTCTTTTCTCGAGAATTCTAAACATTAACAAGTCTAAACAGTCATTTTCTTCTAAAATATGTACTAGCTTACCTCAATATACCTATGTGCAAGTACACACTTAGTACAAATTTCATCATGTTTACAGTGAAACCTCGTAGATTATGCTTTCTGCACTGTTAAGTAAACGTGACATGTGTCGTAGGTCAAAGAGTAGGAGTTGTTGAGTTGTTCATCTTAACCTGTTTGCCCATCAAACCCTTTTGCGTAGTACCCCTGTTACATTTGTCTAAAATCGATTGGACGACGATTTTGCAACAATTTTCAGGTGAAAAATACGCGCAACCCTCTGTCGATCTTAACTATGGCCTATCTTCCATCGATACGCCCGAAGATCGTGGATAATGTGACAGGGGTATTAAGGGTCACATAGGTCGTGAGAACGTCGTGCGATCGAAATTAGCAGGATGGATGGAAACATGTACGTCTCCTGTAAAGTTTGACTGTCTTCGTACTACACAAAATGCTGTTTTGGATCCATGTCGGTAGTTGGCTCTGTCACGGCCTACTCGAAAATCCTATGGCGTCAAAATCGTACGACGATCGCACGTCTAATGTGACCGCGCCCTAAATGCTGACTTAGCCGTGCAATCCCTTATATAACACTACAAATGCATTTCTCATATTGTCCTATAAGTCCTACTTTTAGAAGAAAATGTTATTTTCCAATAGATATTAAATTTAGGAAATAAACATGCATATTACTTCATATCATACGAGCAAATACCTCCTAGTCCCACGTGCATCAATTAACATTCAGAATTCTACTAAAGTCACCAAGAAATTTGGCTAAATACAATGTGTCTGACAAGGCCTGACAAAACTTTGGTCACAAAGCAAATTAGAAGGGCGATAGGGAAAAAATCTCGTCTTGTGGTATGATATTTGATATATTGTGAACAATTGGCCTTCAGGGTGTGCATGGTGAACCAAGTGTCTAGGAAAGGTATAGGAAATGCAGCACAGAAAGATACACAAAGACACACATACATACATACATGCATACATACATACACACACATACGCACACAAACATACACACGCAAACACACACACACACACACACATACATACATACATACATACATACACATACACAAACATACACTCACACAAACACAGACACACGCGCACGCACACACACACACACACACACACACACACACACACACACACACACACACACACACACACACACACACACATACATACATAGCTAAGTTGGAAAATTACTTGATAATATTTTGATGATGCAAATCAGGCTCTAATTTGAGTAATGTACACAAGTATATCCGTGGTAAGATAACCAATATATTTCTTTTAAAGTCACATCTGGCAGCGATATACAATCTCCCGAGGAACAGCTGATAACGAATCTCTTAGCGGGGTACAACACCGACCGCCGGCCCGTTAGAAACGTGTCGGACGCCGTGAACGTCACCATCGACATCGCGGTGGCGGAATATCTACACATGGTATGTCTGTATTTATGGACGCTCCCCATTCCAGTGCTATGACGGCGATCTTATAACCATTTCCACTAGTTCGGCGCCCTCGCTGTGCTCTCTCTGTGACCTAAAATTTGACGTATCCCTCAACGAATTGTATAGAAAAGAAACGAATCTTTTTACACTTTCTGTGTTTTGTTGTCTTCTCAGTCACACATTTACGTTTTGTATGATATAGCTATTCTGAAAGCGAAGGCCTTAATCATACCCCCTTTCCACTAGGACGGCACCCTCGCTGCGCTCTCTCTGCGACCTCAAATTTGACAGATCGCTAAACGAATTGTATACATGCGTGTAGAAAATAAAACGACTTTTTTTATTACGATTTGTGTGTTTTGTTTTCATTTCAGTCACACATTTATGATATTTATTTCTTATGATATACTTATGAAGTCGACGGTTACACACAATCGTTTTAGGTCGCAGAGAGAGCGCAGCGCGATCGCCGGCTAGGGCACTTTACTGTGGCCTTTGCGGCCTAAAGGTGGGGTCACACATGCGTATATATTCAAGTCCGTTTGAAGTGCTTAGGAAGCTCTTAGTCTCTACCAGGCTCCACAGGTCGCGGGAAAATAGTACAAATTGGACAAATATAGATACATAACAGTACGTGCCAGATGAGTTAGCTGGCCGAGAAGTATGGTTAGCGACCCAGCTAACTCGTCTGACATATTACCTGTTTACGTTTGTCCAATTTCCATTATATCTACAACGACCTGTGGAGCCTGGTGGAGGCAAATACTCCCATGCGCGCCTCATACGGACTTAAATATATGCGCACTTGTGAACCCACCTTAAGAAGCTACTTGTATTTCAGTCAATCGCATTTCAAGCATTTTTCGAGGAAGTTATTGATATTTACTGTGTAAACCTCACAGAACTAAATAAAAATTTAGGCCGGACGTGACGGCCGATATATTTTGATTTGGCCCAACGTTACAGGGGCCAAGCATCAAACCGAAGTTCTTTTCGAACAACCAATCAGCGCCCTTCAAACAACAAGCAGTGTTCAGAGATTCGAACGCTGAATCATTCTTGACAGAGATAGAAGAAGGGCAGTTTGAAATTCCCCGAGCTCCACGCCCGAATTGGGGAGTTAATCGCATGTTACGTGGATATGTTGATTAAAAGATGAAAAAAAAACTTGCTCCAAGAAATTAAAAAAAAAATTCGATATTCAATATAATTTTTGTCTGCTATACAGGACGACAGGAATCATATGCTTACAGCCAACCTTTGGATGAGACTGGTATGTCAACACTTATTACTTAATTGTAAATTAAACATATCATCTGTTACATGTTCATAGCTTTAGTCTTTAGCATTGTTATTGGTAATTCGGTGGGCCGACTTACTTGGTGGGGCTTTTTGTCTCCCTCTGCTTCCAAAAAAAGAAGTCAAACCCAACCTGTTTAAAAACTAGCCAACAGTAGTATTAGAGTAAAATGTTGTTTATAACTGTTCATTGTCACTTGTATATCTCCCATGTTTATACCATGCACTTGCAATTAGCCCTCGGGCACGAACTTGCAAAAAGCTTCTATATTTCTTTACTGTTATTGGTAATTGGGTGGACAGACTACTCTCTATTCGCAGCCAGGGGCTGAATTGCGAGGAGCATACTTTGAGACTTTGAGACTTTATTCGAAAATCCAAAAATACAAAAGGCGGGGCTAAATCGCCCAAGTTACCGCCAGTATAGGACTGTGGGATTTGAACCACTGATGACAACCAGAAAGACCCCTGCTTTTTCTGATATGTGTAATGATAAGTTCTTTTACGTTCTCGTGGTGTGGCTTTCTTTTGCACGGCACCTCCATATAACGTCCTATCCAAGGGACGTTCCCAACTGAAGCTAGGTACTCGTTTACAGCCGAATGAAGTGGGAAAAGTTGTGTTAAGTTACCTCACCAAGGAAGCAACATCGGGACACATCGGCAATTTTGAACCCGGTACCTTTGTGTTAAATTACCTCACCAAGGAAGCAACATCAGGACACATCGGCAATTTTGAACCCGGTACCTTTCAAACTTTTGGGCCAAACACATTACCGATTGCTCCACACGTTACCTCACGATACCACAGAGCTTTTTTTCAGATATATCATAGGCCTTGTCGTAATTCATTCTGTGCAATATAAGACCTACATTTTTACCCATTTTTTTCAGTTTTGGACGGACCCATTTTTAACGTGGGATCCATCTGAGTACAACGGACTGGACTTACTTCGAATCCAAGGCAGTAAAATCTGGAGTCCGGACATCTTGTTGTATAACAGGTACATGTTTAATTCACAAATTCACAAAAATTTCTGTTTCTCACTGCCCCTATCTCCCCCTCCCTACCTCTCCCTTCCTCCATTTTCACCCCCCTCTCTCTCCCTCTCCCTCCCTCCCTCTCTCTCGCCATCGCTCTTTCTCTCACTATTCCCTATCGCTCTTTCTCTCTCTCCCTTACTCTTAATATATATTTTTCTGTGTGAATATATATGGTCTGTGCTTGTGTGTGTGTGTGTGCACGTGTGTGTGTGTGTGTGTGTATATGTGTACGTGCGAAGAAAACAACAAATGAACTAAAATCAAGTCTATCAGACATTCAGACATAGACTTGATGTATTTATCTCTTCTAAAACTCTTCCACAGTGTGTTTGACGAGGGATTTGTGGAGAATCCGGACTTCAAGGCAACGATCCGGCCGGACGGTTCGGTGGCCTTTCTGTACCCCTTCACGTACAAGGCCGCCTGCCGGGTCAACATCGTGTACTTCCCAGAAGACATCCAAGTCTGTCCGCTCAAATTCGGCTCCTGGTCGTACGACGGACTTAAAGTGGACCTCGTGAATCGGTAGGTGTCACAATCGCAGATCGGGTGCCTTTTTGCCACTACCTATACATTAACGAATGAAGGTGAAAGGTCACAATTGGGGGCATGCGCGGTGGGTGGATTTTGATGACATCATAGGTTGTTAAGATAAGTGTAAGCAAGGAGGTTATATATATATATATATATATATATATATATTATATATATATATATATATATATATATATATATATATATATATATATATATATATATATATATATATATATATAGGCTGACAGGCTGAAAAAAAGTTCAAAACTTGAACTATGCGGCTCCAGATGTCTTTCTGCAGTGTGCAAGATGTCAGTAGCTTGAGGGATGAATCTACTCTACTATATACTTTATCTATATATATAAATACACAAAATCTCACAATTACATTTTGTAAGAAGCCTTTTTTCTGACATTCTGGAGATAGATATTACAGGCGAGTGTTCGAACTATTTCATTTGGTAACAAAAATAGGCTTTAAGGACATGCACAATTTTCTCTTCATTTCCAACAGATCTGACGATCCCTCTCCAGAAGTAAGTAAAGCGTAACTAAGCACCTGAAGTTGTTTTGTTATGAATGTAGGTAATATTCAACCGATGTATCGTTTGCTTCAACAGATTCCCAAAAGGAGATATCGCCAACCTGGGTTCTATGGAAGAATGGAAAGTCACCGACCTGGTAGCAGAGCGACACGTTCACTACTACAAGTAAGACATTTTAATATTATATTTTAATCAACTTTAGTACATGAATGATGTAAATCACCGTATGGCTGATACGAGACAGAGGTTTGCCAGGCCTCCAACCGGGTGATTTGAAGTGAATCACCAACTCCAGACGGAAGGATTTGTACCATCGCACACCGCACCATCGCACGTGTGGGGGTTCTTTAACGTGCATGGGGCGTGGCTCTCCCCATACACGGAACCTCCATTTAACGTCCTATTCGAGGGACGGTCCTAGCCGAAGCTAGGTACTCATGTTTCACCTGAGTAAAGTGAGGAAAGTCGTGCAAAGTGCCTTTCCTAAGGTCACAAGATCGGTAACACGGCAGCCGGAGTCAAACCCGAGACCTGACAGTCCCGTGGCGAACATGCTGCCATTGGGCTACCGGTCCCACTCAAAGCATCTGTAAAAAGAGCAAATACATTTAGATTGAAAAAGAACTTCTAAAACGTATACTTATGTCATAGAATGCCAGTCAATTCCAAGGGTTTGACGATATCCTTGTTACATTACTGTTTAATGTATGATTTTCATATCCATTCAACATTTCTTACTTTCTGATTTGTTAAACTGTATTGTAATCTGTAAATATTGACAAGGGAAGAGCATGTACAAGCTTTATTTTTTTTTAAATAAATCAATCAAATATCTTGACATTATCTCAAAAACACTGTTTGCTTTTAAATGTGGTGGGTCAACATTACAGCACCAATAGCAAGAACGACACCTGACTCAACAAATATTGTTGGGGATATTCTTAGCTACAAATTCTATAATTGACACCCAACAGACTTAAACTTACTCCTCTTCTATGCAGCTGTTGCCCTGAACCCTTCCCTGACGTCACCTTCACCCTGGTGATGAAGAGGAGACCGCTCTACTATCAGTACTACATCTTTGTGCCTGCCTGTGTTTTAATGCTCATCAGGTATGCATATCTCCATACAAGCTTGTGAGTTCGTTAGCTATGTCCATCCTCCTACGCAGAGACATCCAACAGCCAAACCGCCTGTCTGGATGTACCCTACTCTTTCAACCTCACTCTTAGTTCCTGTGGACGCCAACCCCTACCCCCCCCCCCCCCAAAAAAAATCAGCCAATCAGAGAATATGCCCCCAAAAAGGGGTCTTGCGTATATAAGGGTAAGATCATTAACATTGATAAGCAGGGTGGTCAGGAACTAAGAGTGACGGTTGAGAAAGCAGGGTACATCCAGACAGGCAGTTTGGCTGTTGGATGTCCCGGCGTTGGAAGATGGCTATGTTTTAGACCACAGCAAGCTTTTATGGATGACATCCTCTACAGACTCTAAATCTAGAGCGAGAGAAACAAGATATAAGGAAACAAAATGAGGAAAGAAACAAAAATAGACCATAGGCATTGTAGCAAGAATTGATGTAACAGACATTTCAAGATACACAATTAAACAGTAGTGTGGTAGCCTAGTCTTCACAACACCAGTGCCGTTTCTACAACTATCGAATCAGTATCAAATATACGATTGCCTAAGAAACGTCAGCGTTTTGATAGTCACTGTTGAAAAAATACACAGAGGTGTCATTGCTTAGTTTTACCCTTCTAAAAGTTTTCTTTTGTATATAGTTGTATATGCTTCTCGCTGCTTTATGTAACCAATGTCAGGTCAAGGAGGTGGCATAGATAAGAAAGCCATCCCCAGGGATAGTGATGAACTAGGATTATGGGGAATACCAACTTAGCCACGCCTGGGATTGTGTTCTCGCCGCAACAGCGCCACCTACATACTATAGATCTGTACTGTTGTATTTGCAGTTTGCTGGGTTTCCTGACGCCGCCGGAGTCCGGAGAAAGGATGACGATGGTTCTGACGGCGTTACTGGCAAACACAGTCAACATGGAGGTGGTGGCAGGGCAGCTGCCGAAAACATCATCTTACGTGCCCATCATAGGTAAGGCCTGAGGATGCTTACAGCTTCCAGATCTATTCTACATCGGAGTTTTTCTTATGTTAGAATATCTATCGCACAAAAGTGTAATTTCTGTTTGTCAATAGTTCCACGCTACACAAATCAAACGCTGCTGGTCAATTCGATTGTATCCACCCAAAGCCAGTCCAATGGTGGATTGCATCGATTCATTCAATCCAGAATCAGACTAGTACTGTTTCTATTCAGGAAATCTCACCGATTTGATTGAACTGGTCCAATTTGATCTCACACAGTGTAACCAGGGCCAAAAATGCTAATGTGTATGTAGTAAAACAAATATCCTGCTTGGATCCATCTATCTTTCGACCTGTGGTCAGGACAATGCGACTACATAAATTTACTTCACTTTAATAGTTATCATTTTATTTGGTTATTCTATTTGATTATTCTTGCCTGTCAGATGTAAAAAATAGATAGCTACTGTAAACGCATTGAAGTTCGCGGAGATTGAATTTCACGGTAGCGGAAAAAATGGACTTTTCGCGGTGGTTTTAATTTCGCTGTAGCACCATGCACTGTAGTATCTTACTGTTATGGAAAAATGTTCGCGGTGGTTTTAAATTCGCGGTGAAACGGCCGCCGCGAAACCGCGAACATTAAACCGCCGCGAGAGTTTCTACATTGACATTATCTTTCCGCTTTTAGGGAAGTACTTCGGCGCAGTTCTGTTCGTCAACGCCTTGGCGATCGCCATGAACGTGGTTATCCTGAGTCTGCACTTCGGCAGCTTCCGCGCGCAGCCTCCCCCGGCCGGGCTCAAGACGTTCCTCCGGCTGGACGCGCCGTCCAAGTGGGCAGACTGGTTCTTCTGGAGATGCTTCCGACGCCGCTCCATCAGGTACGTCATATTCTTATATCTACCCTTGTACAAGTGTGCGAGTGTGGGATCGCTTGGCGCAATCAGCAGCGCGTTGGTCTCAGGCCCAAGAGGTCCCAAGAGTTCGAATCCGGCTGCCGTGTCACCGATCTTGTGCCCTTGGGAAAGGCACTTTACACGACGACTTTCCTCACTTAACTCAGGTGTGAATGAGCACCTAGCTGTGGCTAGTGGCAGGGCTTTGTGGCAGTGACAGGCCTTAGGGGCATGTTCGGGCATGATGCACCCGCCATGACACACATTAAGGGTAGGAAGAACCCCTTGCATCCTTGGTCGGAAGTCTGACGAATGAGACGAAAACTCTAAACAATAAACCTGCATCTGCTGGAGCCATCTTACACGTTGCATACAGTTGCCTCTGTAGGACTTATTGCGCCAGTAGACGAGAGGGTGGAGAAGGAAGTGCACACTCTCCTCCTTCACCTTCCCCAAGTGCAGGCCAGGCAGACGTACGGGTCGCCTTAAAACCCACGCTGTTTTCCTTCCATTGTCTTCCGAGACAGACGGATGCCAACCCTTGTACAAAGAAGCGAGGTGTTGAGCATCCTGATAGCTTAAATCCCCTTTCCACTAGGACGGCGCTCTCACACATCCTATTCAGGTCGCAGTGAGAGCGCAGCACGATCGCCGTCTAGTGGAAAGGGGGCCTTAGCACCTACAAATAGTTAAATTGTATCTTGTTGTTTCTGCATATGTCTGTTATGTCTGTTCTCAGTGACCTGTACCTAGCCCGTCGAGGCATGAATGTACAATAAAGTTATTTTCTTCATTCATTAACCACGATTAACAAGGACGATATTAGCCGAAATCGAGCTCAAATGCCCCAAACAATATTTTCTACACACGACAGACACGTATTATTTAGTATATCAAAGTAAAGGGGTAAAACTTTTCAATAACGTTGGCCTGCCTTAACTGTAATACATTCGTTTGATTAGGGAGTATCAACAACATGCCTGTTCCTTTATCCCTACCATAACTGAATGGAGAGTTTATGTAATGTTAATTTTACTTTGTATCTGTTACATGTAATTGTGTCTGCTCCACAGCAGTGTTGTGTTGTAACCTGTATTTAGCGAAGTGTGGCAAAACAATTGCAACAATGGTCTAATAACATTTATTTTCCCATCAGCTTTCCTCCGGACGCCTCTGGGGTGACCTTGAACTCCTGCATCTGGAAGAACCTGGAGTCAGCGCTGTCCGGCAGAACAAGCAGGATGAAAAGACCCTACAGTACCTCTGCTATGGAGACGACTCATCTCACCAAGCCTTACAACAACAACAACAACAACAACAACAACAACAACGCCATGGACCCGGTTCTCCTAGCCAAGATGGACATCATCGTGAATAACCTGAGAGCCGCCAGGATGAGCCGGGAAGAGAAGAGGAAGATTGATGAAGCCTTGTATGAGTGGAGGGAGGTGGCTTCGCGTATTGACAGGATCTTTTTCGCTATTTTCACCGTGATAATGGTCGTGGTGAACGTCGTGGTGTTCGGGATGATCTAGAGTGATGAGACACGGTGTACAGCTAAGCATGGAAGTTCATCTGTCTTGGTAAATGACATTATGGATAAACCAAACTTTAACTAAACCAACACTATATTAATTGGGACTAACCCCAAATTTTCGACCGACTCCGTAAGCCTTGTTCCTTAAGTGTACAGGGACGGGGGGTGACACAGATTATCTGGCATTTACGACCCTCTGCTGCCATCACGTGTCTCCGACGTCACATCCGGAAGCTAGAGTAGACGGGTCTATTCCATGAACAAGGCTGACGGAGTCGGCCGAAAATTTGGGGTAAGTCCCAATTACTTAAGTGTTGGTCAATTAAAGTCTAGTTTATTAAAAAAAGCTGTATATAGGTGGATGTCATAAGTATGGATGTCATAAGTATGGATGTCATAATATAGACGGACTTCTTTATATCGAGTGACAAGATCAGACTGAAATAGGCTGTTCATCACACTTCCATGTCTCTTCTAATTCGAATGTGTACATTGGAATTCTATTGTATGATACGAATGTCATTATTCCAATGATATTTGAATACAATCATTTAATGACATTATTCGTTTTGTGAATACATTTTTTCCGAATGGCATTAGAGGAATGCCAATATTCGAATGACATTATTCAAATCATGTCATTGTTCAAATAGGTTATTGAAATGACATTATTCCTTTGCCACATTTGAAGTCAAAGCTACTTGATCTATGTAAATGACAGCTTTTGACCAACAAGCGAATTTTAGGATTGGATAAAATATTGTATTATGATGTTCTATACTGACAAAAGGAAAGTTGTAGAGACTATGTCAAATGACGTTACTACTATCACTGCGGAAACTACTTTATTTACCAACATTTATTTACCAACTTTTTCTTTAAGTCATATTATAATGGCTTATACTATATATAAATGGGAATTGAGCATATATTATATTTGCATGTAATGTTGCCGTTCAATACTGTGTATTCTTTTCTTAACTGCGTGGGTACTACGGACTACTTGGTCCTTACCGACTTTGTCTTTAGCATATATTATATTTGCATATAATGTTGCTGTTCAATACTGTGTATTCTTTTCTTAACTGCGTGGGTACTACGTACTACTTGGTCTTTACCGACTTTCTCTGGAGCATATATTATATTTGCGTGTAATGTTGCCATTTAATACTGTGTATTCTTTTCTTAACTGCGTGGGTACTACGTACTACTTGGTCTTTACCGACTTTCTCTGGAGCATATATTATATTTGCGTGTAATGTTGCCATTTAATACTGTGTATTCTTTTCTTAACTGCGTGGGTACTACGTACTACTTGGTCCTTATTACCAACTTTGTCTAAATATTTGCTTGTAAATGTAATTCTGACTGATTAATATTATATATTGAAACTATTCTATGTTAACGCAATTGTTGAATATTGTGATTTACTTTAGTTTTTCAATCTAAACTTTTATATTGTACGGGAGATTGTTGATAAGGTTATCTCTATTATTTATATATAATTTTGACTACTTTTCACGTGTTGTAATGTGGGGATTTTTGTTTGCTATGCTAACTGACAGTAAGGATGTGGGGTTTATATTATATATACATAATTAAGAACTGTCTTTATAAATCCTATATGTATTTATTTGCATGATAGCTAACGTCATTTACATTTAGTTAGTTACTGGGAAGGTAAATTAATGTAAAGGTGAACCACGGTCAACCTGCGGTCAATGAACTTTCTGGTGCAAGTACATATTCATGCCATTCAGTACTACATTCATTGTCTGTAACAATACTTGAAAGTAATAAAGTTTGTCATACATTGTTTCTTGTACAGGTGTCGTTATTATCTTAAGTATAATACATTGTTACAATGATTATCAAAAGGCTCTTCGACAGTTATTTTACCGCGAAAGTAAATCACTGTAACGGTAAACCACGGTCAACTTGAATGACATTTTTGATGCAAGAAAATATCAGTGTCAATCATTACTGCATAGTCTGCGGTACAGTACTTTATTCTCATGATACTGTTAAGCCCAGAGATTGGTATACTTTGTTTTTTTGTACAGTTGTCGTGCAACAAAGCTATTATTATGACAATGATCTTTATTGCATATTCCTGCACGACATGGGCTCAATGAATTCAGTTAAATAACTTAAGTACAGGTGGAAAGAGATTATGAATAATTATAACTATGAGTATCAACGAAATCTGTGACAGTTATTTTACCGGGAAATGTTGTTAATGTAAAGGTATACCACGGTCAAGTTGCGGTCAATGAACTTTCTGGTGCAAGTACATATTCGTGCCATTCAGTCTTACATAGTCGGTTACAGTACTTGAAATGGTTCAGCAATAAAGTTTGCCATACTTTGTATCTTGTACCAACAATTGTTGTGCAACAAAGTTAATACTATGGTTAACTACCATGATTATCAACAGCCTCTGTGACAAATATTCTACCAAAAAATGCTCCTAGTGTCGAGGTTAACTACGGTCAAGCTGCGGTCGACGAACTTTCTAATGCAAAAACATTTCAATGTTATTCTCTACTACATAGTCTCTTGACTGTAGTTTATTGTCATGAAATCGTTATGTAAGATTGTTCAATGAAGTTATCCATATGATGAGAAATCGCTATGATTTGTACGGTTGTTATTTTATCAGCAAACTCTAGAATGAAATCTATGTCAAACTGCGTTCAATGGCCTTTACAGAACCAGACAACAATTATATATAATCACTTCGGGACCTATTATTCAGACCCATGCACTGGGCGTAGTACGTTAGAGAACAATACAGCTTCAGACGGAGTTCAACATGGGATCAAAAGGCCTCCGGCATAAGCTGGTCTCACTCTTCTAGATTCGTCTGATTGGTTCATAATAAGCATACATAAACACACACACAAACACACAAATACATACACAAACACACATACATACACACACATATATACACAGACACACAAACACACACACAAACACACAAATACATACACAAACACACATACATACACACACATATATACACAGACACACAAACACACACACAAAGACACAAACAGTGACCGAAAATACACCGTAAATTTTGGCGGGGATTTAATTTTGCGATAGGAGCAAAACTCGGTAAACCCTGTGTTCGTGATTAAAACATTTCTGTTGATATGTTGTGACGCTTTGGAAACGCATCTTCGCGGTGGTGAAGTTACGAAGTTACAGCACGAATAAAACTACCACGTACATTTTTTTAAAGATTCACAGTAACGTTAACAAGGTAACAATGGATCCACAGCCCTAGCCTCCTATCACCCGACTAACAGGTTTTCGAAAAAAAATCGGCGCGGGCTTATACGTAGGCAGAAGAGGGAATGGCTAAACCTTACAGAAACTGTTTGTTTGCTCGGTATTTTGTGTCCGGTCAAAGATCGAGAAAAACATTACGAGGGGTCTGCGTAGAGGGTTCGAAGTCCTCACGAAGTATAAGGTTCAGGGCACCGACAAAATGGCTGCTTTAGAGGAGTACGTTCGTCTGGAGGACCCCAACATGCTGATAGCGGCGCTGGGGATCATCCTCAAGCCTGGGATATGGACGGTAATGTGCAGGTGGGTACAGGTCACGGGTAATGGTTTACGTATTGCATGGTGCAGGCGGATGGGTGGAGACATGCAAATTTGGCAAAGGGCCATTGAAATCATGCTTCGGGAGTCACTGTTTCATGGTGACACTCTGATTTTGGTAGCCTTGATTCCAGGCGGTTTCGAGGACCTTCGCAGATCGAAATCTCATAGCCTGGTTACCAGACCCCTCGCGCTAGATAATAAACCTTTTTACCACCCCGATTTAGAGTTAGCTTGCCTTTTATATATACTTATACAGTCACTTAACCTAATTCAACTTTTTTTCGTAGTTTTTTTTTTTTATAATTTGAAACCATGCAACGATTTTAGTAGGATGTTTGAGCAGTTCAACCATCCCGGTTAGTTTGTTACTACAAGTGTATTATTAATGAAATACCAACTATGGGGTCATAGAAGTTACGCAAATCCAAATCGCCGTCTGCATTACGTAACTTGGCAGGTTATTCCATGTGTTTGTGGGGGGAGGGGGGGTCTGGGAACTAAATGTACCTACTGGAGGTTGAGGTCCAGTCTCCATAGGAATTGAAGACGAGTCAAATGTGCAAAATTTCGATCATGAGCTGGTTGGGCTGATTTGATATGACTCCCCACTTCTTAAGCGATGGAGTTGTTACATGGATGGTTTTCTTACGTTTTGTTGAAATGGTACCGTTCGTTTATGTTCACTTTGTTGAAATATTGCGGCAACCAGATACCCATCTGAGTAATCAGGCTGTTGTAAAGCTAAGGGCACAACCCGCCGTACGTGCAATTTGTCCGTACGTTTTTTGGGGAGACCGCGTCCGCCACGTTTTCTGAAAACGTTCAGGCTGTATACAGGGCAGGCGCGTTGAACGTACTGGCACGCACGGGAGGTGGGGTGGTCTTGGGCGATGGCACACAAAGTTTTGCCTGCACGTTAAGTTCTACGGAGTGTCTGCGTGCTCCAAAATCCGTCGGATTTCCTACGAGTTCGTACGGAGGCGATACTTAACATCTGCGGATCCCAAAAGATTGCCCACGTTTTGGCACGAAGACAGCACGTATTTGCACGTACGGCGGGTTGTTCCCTTAGCTTTACGAAAGACGAATGCAGCCCCAACAGAGATGCCCTTCCCAGGATTTGAACCAGGATCAAGTTCATCAAGTTCTAAGTTGCCAACTTACGTGTGTGTATTGTAACCAGGACGTCAGCTGTGAGTCGCTGTGAGATCGCGTGGCGCAATCGGCAGCGCGTTGGGCTCAGGCTCCAACCGCTACCCTTTCATACAGTGTCCTTTGGTTTGGGAGTGATGTTGAAACAGACTCAGAAAAAAAAACTGGTATGATTACATACTTACAGACTTTAAGAGGGTCATATTCTCTGTTTTCCGTCCCCGTTTACAGGTCGGAATATCGCACCCGCTGGATGACCAACTTGTTCCGTTCCAAATATACCGCCTGTAGTGTGATGGCCGTGACCATTCTCCTGATGGGGATGGTGAGGGACTCCTTGTACATGACAGCCCTGCAAAGCCAGCCCTCCCTCCCAGCCATACAACTACCAGTAGTAGGATATGCTATTGCCGGCATTGGTGAGTTAATTTATACTAAATGCCTCCGTCTAATTCAATGGGGATCCATAGTACAGAAAGTTCGAATTAGATCATTCCTTTTTTGTGAAATTTCGACTTAATTCTATATGATTTGTAAATCATGTTCTGTATTTATCATTTCTTTTGATTATTTGTACCATAACTTCTATTCCATTAGTATACTTTATGTTATGATTTCAACTTATGTTATGTGTTTGTTTTTTTCGTTCAATTTATTTATGTATAGTTCAATTATTTCATGCAAGTTTGTTGGGGGGGGGGGGGGTCAAAAGCTACGTAGGCTTCTTCCCATCCCCTGCATGTCTTTTATTCTGTATATCAATTTGTTTTTAATCCATGTGATATGTGAGAATAAATAAAAGAAAACGAAATGGAACGTAAAGAGAGAGCGAAATGGACCGAAAAATGTTGGTAAGTTTAGTGCATGGATGCCACCTTTTAGTCGGAATAAACTCAAACCTAAGGCCACCCGAGCTCCATAATAGCCCGCTATAGGACAATAAATTTGAAAAAAGAAAAGTGAAAAAGAAAGTGTGTCTTAAACTCTAATCCCCAACGGCGATTCACTAATATCCACCTGAAATCTACTGCAACACCAAAAGGTTTCGATAAAAAAAGACATCTTTTTTTACTATTTTCAATAATTTTGGGAGCAGAGGGAGACAAAAAGCCCCACCTTTTCTAAAATTCGTGAGTTCGAGAAAAGTGGCTTTCTAATTCTACCGTTACAGGATCGCTGTTTGTGCTTAGCTCCTTCTGGCGGCTCGGCTGGTACTGCACCTTCATGGGGGACTACTTCGGCATCCATCTTGACGAGCGGATCGACAGTTTCCCGTTCAGCGTGCTGGACAACCCCATGTACTGGGGAACCACTCTCAACTTTGTCGGCGTGGCCTTCATGATGGGGAGTCCTGCCGGCTTGCTCCTGTGTGGTCTGATTGTGGTGTGCTACAAGGTGCTACTCAGATATGAGGAGCCCTTCACTGCAGATATATACAGCAAGCGTGGTTTGGAGCAGAAGAAAGTTTGACGAAGAAAAATAAATTAAACTTATAAGGTGCATTCTTGAAATAGTTGAACTGTAATTTCCAACACAAAGATTGAACTCACCCAAATATTTGACTACACAGCATCAGTCAATGAATGAACAATCCACTGCTGCCGTGACGTCACGTTATGCAGATAGAACACGTGACTCAGTGAGCAGTGGATTATAGGTTTCAGGAAGTCTATGGTGCCCACCGTCTCTGTTCAGGGATGGTTGTAAAGCTCTGATGTAGATGCAGATGGCTTCCTTAATCCTCTAGCGAAAATGATATACCCTTTTTACGGCTAGATATATGAAAATATCACCATGAAAATACAGTTTGCAGGAAAGTCATGATCTTCAACGTAATCTCTTATAACGTTACATGTAATCTTTACGAATACCCGAAGACTGTCAAAAAAAATTATGAATTGTTAGAATTCTACTACATGTTAATCAATTATCATCATAAAGTAAAGTAATACAGTATCAGTAATTTACAAGGTATGCACACTTCAAATCCAAGTGTTGGATATTATTGAGAAGGCCTTGTTAAAGTCATATTTGTTCTAATGTGGCATTTGTAGACAATATCAATATAGAGTTGACAATAGAAAATTCGGAAAAACAACAAAATATGTAACAATGTGACCTTATGAAAAGTTTTGTTTACACAAACAACATCAACAAGAGATATTGTGATATGTTCATCTGACGTAAAAAAACAATTGTTTTTTCTGCATACTTCTGATTTCTTCTTTCCAGTTTTCAGTGAGCGTTCTGTCTTGCCAATAAAGAAATCCTCGCAAGTCCCTTTCTTTGTAGTTTCCTGGCACGGAATCTGATGTGCAACGCCGCACGCACATTTCTATTCTCTGATAGTTTTGTTCTTCGGTGCCACGAGAAGATGTTGTGTAAGTGTGGCAGAATTGTGCAGATTGCAACATTGTTGTTTTTCTGGTTATGTTGATATGTTTTGTTATGCTTTTGATTTGTTTCTGGGATGCAGCTTATTCTCATAGAAGTGGGAAGTCTGCCAATCGTTAACAACACTGTCGCCTTATTGGCACCAAGAAAATCGTTAGCATCATTGTGATCACTGCGAATGCAAATCATATTCTTTGATCAATCAGTGCATCAAAGAGAAGCCACATAGGTGACAAGTTACGTAGAAGTGTTAGGCCCAGTTCATCTGTGCTACATGCTGTGAAGCTGTCTCTTGTCTATGTCTGTGATTTTGAAATAAAAGAAGCCGGGAGTTGGAAGTTGGGAGACAGTTGGAGGGAGAACAGAGAGAGAGAGAGGGTCCCAACACACAGCTCCCGTGCGTGTCAAAGGCATGCCCTGTGTCTTGTGTGTGTCTCTTTAGTCCTGTAGTTTAATAGTCCCTTGTGCAGCATTCTAAAAGAACCTGGGGCCCACAACATCGGCCCCACCACTTCTTACAGTTGCAGTGTTAAGCTAAAGGCACAACCCGCCGTACGTTTGTTTGGGAGGCCACGTTCGCCACGTATTTCTGAAAACATTCAGGCTGTACAGGGCAGGCGCGTCGCCCGTATTGGCACGTACGGGGGGCGAATCCGCAGCCCGATGGCACACGAAATTTTGCCTGGACGTAAAGTTCTACTGCGTGTCTGCGAGCTCCAAAATGCGTCGGATTCCCTACGACTTCATACGGAGGCGGTACTTACCACTTACAGATTCCAAAAGATTGCCCACGTTTTGGCACGTATAGACAGCACGTATTTGCACGTAGGGCGGGTTTTGCCCTTAGCTTTATCTGTCTCCCTGTCATGTGGATCTGTTATGATGGTGCCACGTCTGTGGAACAGCGTCTTGATGACACCAAGCTTATAATGCGTTGCGAAGCGTTAATGCCACATTTCGTGAAATGGAACAATGAACTGATGAATAAAGTAGAGGCGTTGAATCGTACCTTAGGGGGCGACAAAAAAAGGTCACCATATTCAGAAAAGGCACTGGGTCAGATTCAGTGGCGACACAGAAGAATTCCGACGAAAATATGGACTTCAAACTGGCCATCATGTTGACCGCGCCGTACTGCATCCCCCACAAATCTCGCCAGGCGGCGCTTCGGCTCGGAAAATTCTTTGCCAATCACCTGAAGTGAACTGTTCTGCCTTCGTTCTATCAAGGAGGTTGAACCTCCTTGGTTCTATTAAGACATCAGATGCTGTACTTGACGCACAAGGCAATGGTGCCATTGTCAGCTAATGGCTTCATGAAATATGGAACAATTTACCAGAAGAGTTTTGCTACCAGAGAAGTTGACGGGATGCATGGAGGGGAAACATTTACTTCAGTGTGGACTGACTCCACCGGCCAATTTCCCAATTTTTTTTCGGAATTCTACGATCGCCGTAAGCCCTGTAGGAAGGCCTAGGAGGGTAGGTTCGAAGTTGTATCACACAGGCTTCCTTCAAGTAAATCGAACTATTTCGAACGGGCCGAATACAGCACAGTTGAAAATTCGAATACCGGATTCGGACGTTAGAATTGCTGTTGTTAATATCTTTTGTTCGAGGACACAACATTTTCTCAACTTCTGGTGCATTACGCATCGAAACATCTGTTTTCTCAGGTGGGTATGACATAAATAAAATACAACACGGTGTATTCCGCATCACCCTCGGTCCCAGCCCACCCTCCGGCCTTCCGGCGATCCTTCCCGCGGTCGGGCTGGAACCTCGGGTGATACACCGTGTTGTATTCTATATGTATAATCTAATATGGCATTCTGCTGAAGGAATGGGATTTTAATTGTCATTGTACAATGTTTTCCATTTTGGTAGAGAAAACAGATCAAAATAGATTATGCTAATAAGTCATATTTGCAGAATTGACGAGACAAGATAAAACAAGACATTTCTAAAAACTCTTCATATTTAATGGAGTTATGAGGTGTCGGAACTCTTGTTAATATTATGCTACTTTGTGTGCCTTCCCTATATTGTAGTAGTATCATTTAATTGCTATCACATATTTCTGGTCACCAACCGTATTAAAATATGTCCTTTATGAAAGCTTTTGAAATTCAATTGACCCTGAACAACAACAAAAATTTATTGCAAATATCTGCTTGGAGACTAAGTCCTTGGCACCAAACCCAGCAGCAGCAGTGGTCAGTACAGCTTCAGATGACCGGTCACCTGATCTATCAATTCCACTGGACCTGCAAAAAATAAAGAGGCATGAAATGCCACATGGGGATGCTAGATGGGGTAGTTTCACAAACTACAAGGTCTGAACAAGGAAAAAAATATATAGAGTCATGAAGTGCAACATGGTCATTGTGAAGAGATCAATCAATCCTAAGACCTTACATCAATGGGGAAAATTTTGGGGACCTAGAAAACGCAGTCGTGATGGCCAGGTGGTCGCTAAGAAGAGGTGGTCGCTTGGGCAGGTTTGACTGTATTAGTTACTATATTGACAAAAATGGCATATTGGCAATATTCATGAAGCCTTGAAGGCCTTGTTAGGTCCTGGAGACTTAACAATGTACATTCGAACTAACCCCCTCTTGGATGTTGTAGCCAGACCTAGAAATATGTGTATCTAAAAGTGAGTCTTACCTGGACCAATTCCTAGTACAGTTTTAGAGCCAGGTGCGATCTGAGTTCTGCCTGCGTCCTGTATTAGGGTTGTCTGTAGACCTATTCCTCTGGTCTGACGGGCTAGCTCAATTCTGAAGCAAGAAAACATCAAGTCATGATAGTATCATATCATAGATACATTTATGTCATACCTGCCAGGGCCATGATAACTTTTTATAAGGATGTTCTAGACCAGACAGTAATTTGTTATTATACTTGAATCACACAGTTTATCAAATGCATTCAATGCAGTCGGAAATACCGGATTTAGACTTTGGGATTGCTGTTGTTATTGTTTGTTCAAGAACACCTTATTAGTACTGTAAGCATTTGCATTGAAACATCTGTATTCTAGGGCGGGTATAACAACCTTCACCAGCTCAGACCACCCACTTGCCCTTGACTGTCTGACTCAGTACCTGGATGACCCTACCAGCGGTCGGGCTGGTGCCAGTGTTGTGTATTTATGCTATTCCCACAGGCTACTTTAAGGGAGAATTGGGAAATCCTAATTGTGTTATATCATACACAAATGTATGTCCAGACTGGGGGTAAGTACCGGTACAGAAAATTCAGGTCCAGGTCCGGTCCAGAGGATAAGGTCCAGGTTCGGACCTGATCCCAGACCTAACTGTTTGTGAATGGGCAGTACTCAAAACTATGGTCCATTTCCCTAGAAAGAAATCTGTTCGCTGGAGTATCCTTCTATCTTCACATATATAAACTTTTGTGGGGAAAAAGCTCCATAGAACCAAAGACAGTGAAATTTAATGTTTTATACAGATTATGCCGTGCCAGTCTTACAATGTAGGTTCATCTGGAGCCTTGACCACCACTTTTGGCTGCCCATAGAACTCCCACAGCTGTAACAAGTCTGGGTTACTCCTGGACATCTTCTTGTACAGTGATACAGCCGCATGGGAGCACTGGGGAAACAACAACAACACAACAATTCTTAGTTCAAACCAAAATACATTGTGTAGTGTGTACATAGGAATGCAGTAAAGCCAGTTTACTGAAAAATCGCTGTAGTGCCAGTATGATCTGTTCATTTTCTAATTGGTCCAAAATCTGGTCAACTGATTTTTTTCAGGTCTGTTTTTTATGGACAGATCCAACAAGAAAAGAAACATTTTTTTTTACCGTACCGGTACCCACCCATAGTTTACATGTAAGACATGTTTATGTGTGTAATTAGACTAAGTATTCCTGGAGGTCAAGGGACTAGGTAGGTAGGTAGGTATTTCTTCAAACCAAGAAGCTTTTATATCTGATATAAAGCTCCTTGCTCAAACTTATATCACTGAGGGTCCCTCTTCTCCAACCTTTCTTATAAAAGGTGTAAGACTAAGAGTCAGACCTGTGCAGCAACTTTTCCTTTCCCCATCTTCAGGTCTTGTCTCACAACAAACACCATCTTGTACTCCCCCATCTCACCCATGGTAGAGTCCTGTCAGGGAGAAAGCAATGGTGGAAAGGGTGAAGTCATAATGTAGAGAGGCAAATAGAGTACTGTAAATGCATTTAAGTTCATGGGGATTTAATTTTGCGGTGGTTTTAACTTTGGTAGCACCATGCACTGTAGTCATCTACTGCCATGGAAAATAGTTTGCGGTGGTTTTAAATTCGCGGTTAAGTGGCCTCCGCAAAAAAATGCGAACATAAACTCAGAACATTTCTGCTTTACAATTACAGTATATTGTGATTGTGAAACACCCCCTGATCATGAGAGGGGAACAGTCCTGTCTCAATTCAACTATACGCCCTTTCACAGAGATCAGAACGCATTTGCAATGACAGGAATTCTAGGTATTATGTCAAAGATAAAGGCCCTGAAAAAGAAAGCGAAACCCATCTGGACATTGTTATGCAAATCGGAACAATGATCAAAACAAGGCCCCTTCAAAATGACATATAGCCTATGATTCCTGTCGCCGCACATGTGTTCTGATCACTGTAAAAGGGCTTATTGTTTAGATTTGTATAACAGTTATATCCAGAACCTAATGGCGTCTTCAAAATGGAGGCATGTTCAGTTAGGGGTATTCATCAGTTTCACCTTTAGTTTGAGTTTGATATTTACCCAGAATTTGTGTTGCTTGCGCATGCGTATGCAAATATGCGGAAGGGCTTATCAGAATTCCAGTGAAGAGTTCACAAAAAAGGGATGCGAAACTTCAATAAACAACCCCCAAAATTTCAACTGAGTTCATATGCCTCCAACTCCAAGCAGACGTAGGGTCAGCTTTGGACTGACCATTTTTAACATCTCTCTATAGTTACGTTTCCTCACCTGCCCATAATAAGGGTAAAAAGAGTAAAACGACTTCAAAACATGCAATGAAAACAGGAGGAAACCTACAACAGTTATTGCTTTGAAATTTTAATAACACGTGCCATATAGTTACCTGGTCATCTTGCATGTCAGCGCTCTGAAGAATTTTCCTCCCGGTTCTGGACCTTAGCAGCCAGCCTAGCGCGATTCCGAACCCTACACCAGCCAGAAGTTGGAGACCCGATCCTTCTAACATTCTGTAAGATTTCTGACTGGACAAAAATGTTCGGAATTAGGCTAAAAATAACAAAATTTGAGTGAAAAAGTAGGAATCGTGTGCATCAATTCAAACTTTCTTGGCGGGGAACCTTTCAACTTTACCCTTCGACCTGCTTCGACCAGCAGCATCAAACCGCTAAAGATATAACATAACTTTCAACACAATTGAACATTTATTGATGTTATTAAAGTAATATCACTTGATTAATAGTCATATTTTTAAATATAATTTGACAAAGCATCTTATAAATGCTGAAATTATATCTCTTTTTGGTTTTGTTGTGGTGAAGTTATTTGAATCTTCGTAGTTTGGATGCGGTGTAAATTCTGGGCGCCATTTTCATTTTTGACCTTTCTGGATTTGAATTTTGAGGATTTGTACATCTTTCTCCCCCAAATTGCCCGTTTCTGCCCGCTCACCATGACGCTGATAGAACAGGTGAAAGAGCTGCACGCGGAGGGACTGTACTCCAACCTTAAGATCCTGGTAAGTAATCTGATTTGTGTTTATAATTTGGACGTCAAGAAAAGGTAGGAGGCTTGATAATCATTTTTGAAAATTTGAGACTACTAAATGACTAAATGAATTAACGTTATACTAATAACTCATAGTTGGTAATGAACATAGATACAGACTGTGATAATGGAGAGTATGTTGGACAAGTGTACAAAAGTAGCAGGTTCAGCACTGGTGTTCAACTGGTCGAATCGGCCTCAGCACTGACATTCCAGTGCTGAACCCAATGCGAGCACTGGTTTTCCAGTGCTGAACTGTTGTCAGCACTCGGTTACCAGTGCTAAACTCCCGGTGGAGCGGCTAGCGGCGGTGAGCCAGTTCAGAGAGGTCATTTACAGAGTGCAGTACACTGGCGTGACAGAGTGGGTGACTTTTAGTATAAGATCTTCATGCAATATTTACTAGACAAGTACAGAAATAATAAATGATAATAAGAATAATAACGGGTATATTTGCAGCCAGTAGCTATAGGTACCCATAATTTGTGTTGAGTAATGAGGCAGGTTAACGTGGTCGAGACACCTCCTCAAGCACGGGACCCCCGTTTTATTTCCCTCCCGGAAGATGATTTCGTGGAAATTATGCTCTGCGAGGCTACAGCATCCGGTCGTCCTTGGTTGGTCTCCCATCCAAGAAATGTATGGTTATAAAGTATAATGAGCCTGCATTTTATGTCTCATGAGTATGACTGAGTTAGGAGCAAATTATGTTTAGATGCTCCAGGCCTTGTAACTATTTAGCTCCGCCCTTCCCTTACCCTGGGAAAACGCAGACTCCTAACGAGGCACGCAAAGTTTACCGATCCCTACAACACGCACGCACGGGACACCCGCCGCCTAACACCCGCCGGCCCACGAACCAGCTGGCCCCAACTATCACTTGCGATAGTTGGGGAGTCGGGACCGGCGTAAGTGGGGCCAGCTGGTAGTGGGGCGGGTGCATAGAGGCGGGAGGGTGCGCGTTAGGCAGGGGATCGGTAACTCTTATTTGCGAAGCTTCTCAAGCAGGTTTCCCAGGGTACCCTTCCCTGATCCCAGGCCAACATGCTGTTGACCATGGGTGACCACAGCACAGACATGTTCCTGCTTACATATATGTCATGTTGACCATTAAATAATGGTGTTGTTTTTATTCTATGTCCTCCAGGCCAGCATGTTGTTGACCATGAGTGACCACAGCACAGACATGTTCCCTCCCATGTGCAAGTACCAGCTGCAGGCGTACTTTGCTGATTCCCTGTATGAGACCTTGGAGTACAAGAGGGCAGAGGTATGTTCACATTAGCCTGGTATCTAGCCGTATTATAGCTCCCGAGTTTCTTCTGTCCTCTTTGCAAATACATCCAGCCGTATTATACATGTAGTTTCCGAGTCTCCTCTGTCATCTTCACAAATACGTCTGGCCCCGGTTCATTTACAGTAATACTAGTACTAGTAGTAGCAAAATATCAGTCTGTCAATTTACATGATGATCATGTATAAGGTCTAAGGTCTATGATCTATGATCATGTATATATCCTCTGGCATCAGGCTATGTACAGGAAGGCCCTGCAGCAGAGGAAGGCAGCCAGTAAGAACAACCGTGCCAAGACCAGCTCCTCCACCCCCCCACAGCAGTGGCAGCCCTCAGAGGTGGACCTCAAGTACAGGATCTACCAGTGCCACATGCACCTGAAGGAGAACAGGGACGCCATGTCTATTGTGAGTTGTAGAGACAGTTTTCTCATATACATGTAGCCATGTACTGATGTAGGGCTGTGTACCTAAACAAATTTCAGGTACAGGTACAGGTACAGGTACAGGTACAGGTACACGGGTTTAGGTACAGGTCCGGACCTTCACCTGTACCTAAAAAGTTAAACCAAGTATATGTAACTTAAACATGTCTTTGCTAGTGACAAATTGTCATCTTTGTATGGGGAATTACATATTTGAATCTCAAAACAATTTCTTTGCAAGTTTTCTTAAGTTTCAGTTGCAAGATTATTACCATTGTCATTGTTGATTCGGGATTTACTTGTCCAGCAGTCTTAAAAAGTAGTGTTTAATAGTGATTTAGTTTGTTTAGGTACAGGTACAGGTACACAGATGTTTAGGTCCGGACCTGTACCTAAACAATTTTTTAGGTACGGTACAGGTCAGGTATTCAGGTACACAGCCCTATATACATGTATCAATGGTGGCATCACTAGTCCCATTTTTGTGGAGAACCACACCTCAAGCACGTTAAAGATCCCATCACACTTATCGAAAAGAGGAGGAGTCCTTCCCGGTGTGAGTGGTTCAAAACCTACAGTCCCATAGCCACACCTGGGGCAATTACTGTCGTATTGAGGTCACATGAGTGGTGCCGAATGGCAGTCGCTCCAGATTCTTGCGATTTAGCATATTGTTTATGCTGGTGTGTTCTTCTTCTTGTTTTCTTCTTCTTCTGTCATGAAGCAATTATAGCTTAGAACCGCAGATATGCAAATATGAAGCAAATGATATATATGTTACAGCAAATATAATGTGGTCATATTTTTTGGGTGACGCAATAGGCCGAACCTCGCATTTCATTACTTAAAATGTACCCATTATAATCACACGCAATTTTGTTTCGTTAAGAGGAGTGGGCCTTGTATAAGATTTCTCCTCCTCCTGCACCTGTTTTATCAATTGTTTCATATGAATTATAATGGCATATGTAACATTTTGTTGTGCAAATAGATGGAACAAAAAACAAAGCAAACAAGTTGCCAATTATTATTACAGCCCTGTCACAATTGTCACACAATAAATTTTTCCCTGTGTCCAGTTGGAGAGTGTCCCAGCCAAGCAGCGCACAGCCAAGGTCAACATGGCCTTAGGGAAGCTGTACCAGAAGGCCGGAATGGAGCGGTCAGCAGTCTCCTGTTTTAAGGAGGTCCTCAGGCAGTGTCCACTCTCCCTGGAGGCCATCCTCTGTCTGCTGGCCCTGGGGGTCAAGGTGGCCGAAGTGGCCGGGATGACCATGGCAGGCGTCCAGGGACTCCAGAACTCAGAATGGTAACTGGTAGACTGAATTATTCTGTCAGAGTCAGGTGGGCCCGATAATGTCGAAATAATGTCAATCGGACAGAAAACCCTCCAAAGACATTCTGATTTTTCCGGATATTTTCGAGACATTTTCCAAGAATGTATTTTCTGGGGTTCGAGAATGTCTTTACAGGGTCTTTTTGGGAGGGCGTGTGTGTTGTTTTTTCCATTGTTCAGAAAAATGTCTTCCAAATGTCTGGAGAAAAACTGTGAAAACTCGCATGTTAACGAAAATCACGCCCCCGTTAGTAGCCTGAATACGCTTCGAGCGGCCCGCCTGACTGACTGGCCCAGTCAAAATGGAGTCAATTTATTAGCTGGTGACCGCGCACCGCGAGAGACGTTCCTTTGCGATCGGTGTCCCTACACGGCACCGAGCGATCTGTCCTCATTTCACCTTCCTATTAAACATGTGCGTGATCTGAAGCCACTAGGCCGTGTAAAATGACCGCCACGGCAGGCAACGGAGCGTTACACAAACTTCCAAACTATAAACTGGACTTACAAAGTATTTGGTAAAATCCCACTCTCCAGACGTTATGCCATGTTCGCCCTTTGATGCCACATGCGACAATGTGACTGTCCTTTTCAGTTTCATTTTGAATGTTACAAGAATGTCTTTCCAATATCCTTTGTGGGAGCAGCGCTGATTGCTGAGTTGTCATGCAAAAATATCCGCAGGTGATCGTTTCCTGCATGCCTGCCATGCCTTGCCTAGGCGTCTTAGTTGAGTGATACTCCGAGCGGCTGTCCTTTTTTTTGCATTTCCGTAAAATATCTGTACAAGTAACTATTAAATCTACCGTGTTCCCGAAATATATTGTCCGTATTTGCCGTTGGAAATAAAGCTCATTATCTGCGTCCCACTCACCTGGGCGTTATGTCGTCAGGCTGTTTGACACCGTCCCACGGCATGACAATGTGACAGTCCTTTGAATGTATTTTGAATGTTACAAGAATGTCTTTCAAATATCTTGTCTCTTCTCTTTATTTTGGTACAATATATGACATTCAACAGTCAAGTTGACAAACTACTTTTCCTCGTCAGTCCAGCGCCGCACGGCACTCATACGGCGTGGACAAAGCCGCGCTGCTCTCAGGCGTGGACAACAAGTGTTACGTACAGTCAGGCAAAAAAAAAAACATTGCTTTTAATCAAATCGAAGACTAAGTTACTCATATTCAAGTTCTCACGCATAATATCACCGTTGAAAATAAAATCAGGTTAATATTCTTGCTGAGGACCTTTTTGCCGTCACTTCTGAAACAACATCAGACACGCCGATCGACACAAAGGCGGGAAAAGCGGAGATGGTTGCTGTAGGACCGGCGGTTGCTAGGACGTGATTGGCAGCGGGCTTGAGTCTACCTCACGTGCGCTAGCGCCAGAAATATCAGTAAATTGAGTAATGCGATAAAAAAAAACATTGTGTATCTGTTTAAAAATTCTCCACGTAATTATTATCAACGTATTAATTTCACGTTTCTGAAAAATATAAACGTCTTATGTTTGATTGGCAATTTATAGGATTTAAAAAAAATATTTCAAGGGCCAAGGAGGTTAAAGAATTCTTTAACCTCCTTGCAAGGGCTAATATCACCCATCTCACGTTCTAGTGGCGTCCGTGCTAAGTTTTTTTTTAGCGTTTCTATGAGAGTTGTTATCAGAGGAGTGGCCGGCCGTGTAGAGGGGAAACATATCATTAACATTTGCGTGGACTGACTCAGGCCCCAGGCCAGTTTCCCGTTGTTGTTTTTTGCCAAATTCTACAATCCCGGTACCCCCATATGAAGGCTTGGTGGGGGCTATGTTAGAACCATTTCCAACGGTCAGAGTCGTGGGGCATGCAATCTTCACGACCTTCTTCTAGGGTCTTCTAGCGCTAATTCGCAAACATGTTCTAACCAGTGTCATGCATAGGAAGACAAAAACAAAGCAACTTGTTTTGATAAGACCAAGGACTGCTTTGACCTTCTTTGTTGTGCAAATACTTTTCGACATTCATCATTGTCTCCCGTGCCTGGCTCAGTGACTGAAGTATCTATGTACATGCAAGGACTTGGTACATGTAACAGCCTCTTCATTCAGATCATTTAAAGAATACTATAGTATTTTGTTCAATACGAACTTCAATCGGTGGGCAACATTTCCATATACGATGTACGTCTAAAACAGAGATTTTTTTTCCCGGTACCCTTCGAGTTTTCTTCACTGTACGCCGTGGTAGCAAGAAAGTTGAAAAGAGGCCTGAATTGTCATTTGTCTTCTAAATGATGCACGAACTACTCGTATTCGCTATCGTAAATTTGTAAGAAAACTGTTTGAAAACTAAGAAAACAATTCGTAGATTTGTCCGAAACCTGTTCAGAAACCAAGAAAAAGTGTTTTTTTTTTTTAATATCTCTTAATGCGAATTACGATCGAACAAAAATTTGTATATTCGCTCCATGATTTACGAATTCAAGTCAAAGTGACCTTTGGTCTGACCGGATTTCTTGTTTTGGCTTGGGATCCGAAGAAGAGGAAAGTCAACCATCGTCGTATTTCCATCTTGTAGACAATGGGGCCCGCGGTTGTGACTATGCATGACAATGACCAAGAATGGATGTCACAACAAGACAATTTCACAGACTTTTGACAGTTTATACATGACCTTACAGTTAATACGAAGATTTAGATATCATATCGACATTTTAAAACCAAACGTCGAAAAAATCGCGTGCTTATTTTCATTCTCAAATATCTAATTAAACAAGGCCAAGATTACAAGTACAATACACACCTCTGTCTGCCTCTAGATTTGCGTCTAGAAATGTTTCAAGTGTGGAACAAACGCCAAATCCAGATCCATTGTTTCACACCCTCCGAGATTGAATAAGACAACATGTCTACAAAAACGCCTGGAACAGACACATCTTTACAGTATCACAAGTTGATTATTTTAGTCCATATTTTAGCAAAGGGCCCCAGATTGATAAATAGCATTAGTTGCATCTGGTAACTCGTATGTTTCATTTTGTTTTTCAGGTACGACGTTTGGAGAAAAGCTATTCATACCGTTGGGTGTTATCCTTAGGATTGTCATTTTGTTTTGGTCAAGTTCTGTTTGTTAGTGTTTGTTCTGGTTTTTTTTTTTTGTAAATCCATTCGACCAGGGAGGTTGTTTGACTTGCCTTTTGCTAACAACTTACTAACACATGTTACGTTCGTACGTACGTACTACAAGCCCAAGGTGTACTTGGGAACGCGTTTTGATGTTTGAATAACAATACATATCTAATATACACACACACTAACCTCTAACATATATCATATCGATAAATCTGGAAAATATTTACAAAACACAACAAAATTTCCATCACGAACGATGATTTTGATACTCTTCAACACACATCTATAAGAACTAAGGTAAGTCACCTATTGGATTGAGCTGCATCGGACAACGATTCTACTACAGGTCTACGGTAGGTTTGTGATAAACAGAAAAAGGAAACTGCGGATTTTGGGGTATGGCTTGACATAGGAAACTTTCTGAATCAGCAGAATTTATGTGATTATTTCAAAGTAGTTGGTACACCCAGCCGTCAGCCTCCAGTCGTCGACTACTTTTCACAGTCCACAATAGCCGAATTAGGAATATCAAGGCCTGATAAAAGCTCCTTGGGAATATGTTGCAATCTCGAATTGGAATAAACGGAATTTAAAACTAATCCATATGTGCATAATGTTATGAACAAAACGTACAAGGCATAAGCATGAAGAACCAAACAAATGATCCAGTTCACAGTTCCACGCCAATCATCACGGTGTTTACGTTGACGACGTGAGGGTACCAGTCCAGCTGCGTGCACCGGCCCTCTCTTGACAGTGGCCCCAGTAAAAAGTCGGAAACTTTGATATTTTCTATGGCATTAAAAATTGGTTCAAAAGTAATATAGAGTGCGAAGTCGACTGACAAATATATTACAAACACCACGTGTTCTTGAAATGCAATTCGGCATAATGTTTTTGGACTGAATACCTCCAAGTGGAAAGCAAGATATTTGTAAATGCCATGCCGCAAATGGGAACAAACTTCACCCTGATTTGCATTTAATTTGGCTATTGCTAAAGGGTAAAACAAACATCCTGTACATTCATTCATTATATCAATTGAACGGAACAATTCGATGAACAGGGAGAACAGTGTTAGTAAAAACAATGACGTTATTATAACGTCCTTAGTAAAAACAAGAAGGTCATAATGTAGTGTTAGGACTACCCCGACCATCAAAGTACTTGTAGAACCAAGGACGTTATATCACGTCCTTGGTAGAATTCAATGACGTAAACACTTCGGCAGAACTTCGGTAGAACTCTGCTGGCTGTTACATGGAGAATAATTTGCCAGGCCGGGAGTTTTGCTACGAGAGGAGTTGGTCGGCCGCGCAGCTCCAGAGGGGAATCCATTATCCTTAGCGGGGACTGACTCCCCTGGCCAACTTTCCGATTTTTTTCTCGATCCCCGTACCCACGTCGGAAGGGCCTGGCGGAGGCTAGACACAAGTCGGCTTGCAGCATTCTTCCTTGTGCACTTCTATTCTACGCACCTGTATGTATAAAAGCGTTAATAAAAGCTGTTAATACTCCGTCACAAATGTATATTACGATGTTATACAAAAACATAGTACATGTAGTATTTTCAAATATGTTATTCAATGAGTGCTATCGATAACAAAAGAAAACGTGATGCACAATAAACTCGCTACACTTTGCTTTCAAACGGCCTTTGTTTTCCTCAGCGCGCGCTGTTAGCGTCTCCAACTTTAACACATAAAACAGTACATAAACATATAACCTCATTAATTCTAGTACTTCATCTGCATGGTTTCAACCTATCTGGAGCATTTCTGAGTTGAAACACGCAGATAAGAAAGGAGGACGTAGAAAAGATAGCAAATCGTTCGTCTTGTGCCCAAATCTTTTTCCACATGTACAGCTAAAACCGAGAGCAAAAGAAGAGCTGAAATCTAAGTATGTTGTAAGGGTAATTTCGTGTGGCACTTTGTCGCTAAAACGGTATTTCTAACCAAGGAGCTTTTATCAGACCAACAACGTTCACTCAAGGAGGCCCCGGGTCCTTTTTCAACCTCACCACACTCTGTTTTCCCGCCGGTTTTTGATCGCAGACTGGCCTTTCGCGGGCCCATAAATCAATTTTGACAGGGAGGCGGTGCATGTTCGGTTGATCTTGCCGCTTCCCACGGTCCTGCAGGAGAAGATGACGTCTGCACAATCCTCCCGAGTGTTCCAACTTCCAAATATGGGAATTGTCGGAAATCTGAGGCAGATCGGTTCTTCCTCGGACTGCCGACAATTGGGTCGGGGAAAATCGGAGCGGTGACGTCATGCCTAAGTCATTTGCATAGCAAGCCGTCCTGAAGGGTAAACAAATGATGAATCGCAGCGCTGCGTGCGTGGTCCAAGCGGGACTTCCCTGTTTTATCTGCCGCGTTTTCGGTTAATTTTTATTTGTTTACGTCGACAGGCAGGCGTAATATTAATGTTTCGTTAGCCTGGTGAACAATAAAATGTAACGTAACATCAACAAAAATCTACTCATATTTTCATAACGAAATTTACAGTTCACAGCTATCAAACGTAACGTTAAGTCACTTTCACTGTTAACGTCACGGTATCCGATGTTTATGCCTGACCAAGTGACAAAGTAAGTCTTCACCTTGTCCCAACGACGATCAAAGTTGACCGAGGATTTTTTTACCATAAGTTACTGGACAGGTAAGGGTTTTACCGCGGCATTTAGCATTGGTTACGCGATCTCTAGCCGTGGCAGTTCGGAGACGGGCAGTCCGGCGGGCCGCGGCATTACGGCATCACTGGGCGCTTGGGGCAGCAAGGACGTTACATGGGGGCAGGCACAAAGCAAAAAGTACTTGTCTTTCACAGAGGGCGGGGAGCAATTAATTATCAGGAAGACGCTAACGACTTAATGAGTACTTATTGTTCTAAATAATGGATGGTCTCCGAGGGGAGTCCCTTCCTTACGTGTTGAGAGAGGATGTAAACAAAATGTCTTTCACGGGTTAAAAATATGTAGTTGAGTTTTTAAAATGTCTCCTTCGGGTTCTCCCGTTTTGGAATGTCTTTGGAGGGTCTTCTGTCCGATAGACATTTTTTCGACATTATAGGCCCCACCAGAGACAGAGTTCTTATATTATAACAATTGGACAGTTTAATTTTGAACTCATGATGGTATATATATATATATGTATATATAATTTGTAAATGCATTTAAGTTTGTGAGGATTTCACTTCGCAGTAAAGAGAAAATGGAATCTTCACTGAGGTATTTTGTCGCAATAGCACTATTGCCACCTACTGCAAAGCAATGGGAACTTCTAGAACAGACAGCCAGTTGGAAACCACCTACTAAGTGAATGGGTAAAGGATGGTAATTTACTAAAGTAACAGTCGCTTTTGGTGGTGCTGCCATTATCGACTGTCATTGGCATCTGAATTTGTACCCATAGCACTTATTTGTGAATATGTATTCAATGTTCAAACATTCCACCTCTACAATGTACATTTTGTATGTTGGTGTTCCTTTGATGTGACAAGTAGAAATAATTGCTGTAGACTCTGACCAAGTTTCTTGTCTACCGTTCAGGTTGTCATCTTGGATCAAAGGCCATGCTTACATCACCACTAAGGACTACAGCAGGGCCATCAACACATTCAACACACTGGATAAAAAGGTACGTGTAGGAATGGACCCTGTGCCAAACTCCCAGACATAGAGTGAAAAGGATATATATTTTTACATAAACTTTCTAGATACTGTTTCCATGGTGTTTGTGGCAGTGATGACTAGTCTCTATGGTGACAGAGAACCCTGAACTCTTATTGGATTTTACAGTGACAAAGAATCCTGATGAAATCCTGTTGTTACTTCTAATGTTTTTTATATCCAGCTGGCTTAGATTTCAACATGTGCAAACAGGGTTGTAGCCAGCCTGAAATCATTTTCCGTCCCCTTGATTTTGAATCATATTGAGTGCCTTAGGCGCATGCGTCATGCCCCCCTTGGAAAATTTTGAAATCTAGACCCTCTGAGACACTATTTCCTGCATATTGAGGTGCAAATTTTGCTGGTAGTGGTAGGCTAAGCTGTTCAACAACATCTGTTTTGGTGAAAAATTACACAAGGGAGACAGTTTCATTATATCTTTCAGGGCTCGAAATACCACATGCATATGCAAGTTTGTGCATGTAAAATTGGTGTGGTGCAAGTAAGTTTGGACCAAACTTGCACCAGTGCAAGTTACTTTTATCCACTAATACCTGACTTTAGAAAAAGCTTACACACACCAAGAATATTGTTTGCCATTGAAAGGTAAAAGAAAACAACACTGAATAAAAAAATAGCCTAAATTTGTTATTTCTAAACTTGGTTAGACATCCAGGTAAACAAAATTTGAAGACAATTCCATCTCTATAATGCTAATAATTCCTATGGTGTTGTCTTACCTTGATTTGCATATGAGTAAATACATTTTGCATACAATTTAGTGACTTTGATATGATCAACAGTACTGGATTTTCCAGTTATATGTGTTTGTATTGAGATGTTCTAGCGATGGTTAAGAATAGTGATGGAAGTCACTCGAAGAGTCCAGAAGAAATCTATTGATCTTATCAAGTTGTAGACATTGAATTGTCTTAAATTAAGCCTAAATTCACATTTGTTGTACAATTTGAAATCCAAAATAAAATACGCTTTGGAAAACAAATATCCAAACATGTGGTCTTTATGTATCCCCATATATTTGCAAATTTTCAGAAGAAGAATAAAGGGTTAACAGTTCACTATTTTGGGTTGTGCAAGTAAGTTTCTTTTGGTGCAAGTTACCTTTGGCTTAACTTGCACTGGTGCAAGTTGACTGAAAAGTGTATTTCGAGCCCTGTCTTTACATATCGATTTTAGTCCATCACAGAGGACGGAATGGGCAATTTGTTTTTCCGTCCTCAGCTGCAAAATTCCGTCAAAGGACGGAAGGACGGGTGCTAGCTACAACCCTGGGTGCAAAACAAGAAGAGGTTCATTAGACTTAGAGTCTGTGTTACACAGACTAACGCACTGCCTTATTTTGTAATTGCAGACGTTGTTACGAGATAACCTGGAAGTCCTGGGAGCCTTGGGCGATAGCTTCTACAAGGCAAACGACTACAAGAACGCTGTTGCCAAATTTGAAAGGGTGAGCATTTGTCTATTCTTTGTATTATCGATAGAAATTTTGTTGTGAACATTCTTATTTGACCCCTGACACTCCCTACTCGACCTTCTCGAAAAGCGACCCAACGGCGGAATGGAGTCGAATTAAAGACACAAACAAACAAACAAAAGGGTGAGTGCTACATAACTGTAGCCAAAATCGGTTAGTATTTTAAATGCAAGAGATTTAATTTCACGGTAGCAGGAAAATGTGTAGTCAGATACTGTAGTAAGATACTGTAGTCAGATACAAATGTACTAATGGAAAAATTGTCATAGTGTTCACAGTAAAGCGGAAGTTACTGTAAATGCATGTAACTTTGCAGGGATTTAATTTCGCGGTAACCGGACAAAGGACTTTTTACGGTGGTTTAAACTTTGTGGTAGCGTCATGCACTGTAGTCTCTTACTGTCACGAAAAAAATTTCACAACGGTTTTGAGTTCGCGGTAAACTGTGCACATTAAACCACCCGGAAAGTTTCTGCATTTACAGTACTTTCCTCTAAGTTTTTCTGGTCTGTATGTTTCAGATCCACATGCTGGACCCGTACCTACTGAAGGGTATGGACCTGTATGCCTCACTACTGGCCAAGGAGAACAAGGCTGATGAACTCCAACAGTAACTATTCAACAAATCCTAAATAGCTTATCTTTTACATTCTGATGTATAAACTGGAAGCTACTTCACCGTTTTCTAGCCCATATTTTATTTTAGTGTAATTATGGTATGGTGAGGTAGCAAAACCACCAATCGGGGGATGTGTGAAGAGGGGTCTTCGCACTTCCACAGTAAAAACATTTTGAAAATGTAGGGTAAGAAGTTGACAAGTGTAACTTGTAAGGGTACCCTTGTACATTATTTTGTAACTTGAAGGATGTTTTTTTGTTTGATTGGTTGTTTATATCAACATTTTGTACATGTACATTTGATCAGACATCCCTCCATGAATAAAGTAACTAGCAAATTACCACAGTACTACACTGTTTGAAGACAAGAGTACTAGTAGTGGTCCTCATTTAGCGTGGTGGTTGCAAAATAGCATGGTGGCCCATTACACTAAAAACACACCAGCTAGCTATAGATCCCTGTCAATGGGATGCTGAATTAGTGTTAAGTGTTGTTGTAATAACTTGATTTCATAGTGTGCAAATGTGCATGACTTTGCAAAGCCAGGACAGGAATGTCACATGCTTAAATACATTTATATTTCTTTCAACAGATATTGTGATACTTGGGGTCTACAGCCCCAGAGTACAAAGAAAAAAGAAAGGGCTGGTAGTTATTTTGATTATCGTTGCTGTAAAATCAATCGGGATCAAGTTGGTCAAGAGAACTAAAAAAAGATGTGGACAGTTAAAAACCGAGGCCACTCTGCACTGTGAAAATGCAGCAACAAAGATTAACTTTTGTCTTATTTTCTTTTCTTGTCAGGCTGGGAACAGCTCTGTTCCAGGTGTCAGACAGACAGCCTGAGCCGTGGATCACCCTGGGGTACCACTGTGCCTGCGTCAAGAGACACACACGAGCCATCTACTTCGCAGCAAAGGTGAACACAGAAGTCATGTACTCTCTTCCACTGGAAATATCTTCCAAGCTAAAACAAATTTTCATTCTGTGTCTAAAGAGGGCTGAGGTTGCTGGTGTGACTGTGAGAGATTGCATTTTTTTTTTATGTATTGATCTTTAGGGTAGTCCCTTCAGTTAACGTAGTAACTGATTTCCAAGGGAGCCCTGTATACATGTTCGCACATGTTCGCACAACGACGGGTTATACTGCCCCTTACGGGGTGACACACCTGTCCGGGTGAATGATGTAGATCACCATGTGGCTGATACGAGACAGAGGTCGCCAGGCCTCCATCCGGGTGATTTGAAGTGAATCACCAACTTCCGACAGAAGGATTTGCACCAACGCACACCGCACCATCGCACGTGTGGGGGTTCTTTTACGTGCATGGGGTATGGCTCTCTCCATACACGGGACCTCCATTTAACATCCTATCCGAGGGACGACTCATTTTTCACTTGAGTAAAGTGAGGAAAGTCGGGTAAAGTGCCTTTCCCAAGGGCACAAGACCGGCAACACGGAGGCGGATTCGAACCGGCGACCTCTCGGTCACGGGCCGAATACACTACCACTGTGCTACGCGGCCCATTTGAGGGAGATTCAGCAGGGTTGGACAAGTCTACCAGTCCTATTGTCCTGGGCAAGTGAAAGTGCTGATCGGACAAGTGCATGTCCTTCCCCCACTTGGCCGATTGGGCAAGTCAGATTTTTCCATGAATGAGATTTTGATCTACTTGTTACTCTTCACAATCGTGGCATCAAGCATTGGTCAACACACAAAAAGACAGCCAAATCACAAATAATAATAGGATTCTATTGCTGGAAGTTAAAAACAAAGGAAAATGATATTCAAATTTTGGGCAAGTGTAAAGTTGGTTTGGGCTAGTGAATTTTTCAGGTACTTGCCCAATAGGACAAGTGAATTTTAAAAAAATTGTTAAACCCTGCTCAGGTGTTTGCCCCAGGCATCAAACATGAGAGTAAACAAACCCAAGACCCCAATTACAAAAAGAGTCGGGCTCAGGGTTGGACAGGTTTTCTAAAAATTAGTTCACTCTAAATAAATAAATGACATGCCATGACTTTGAAATGTGTACAAGTTAGAAATTAAAATTTCACTCTTGCTTGCCCGATCAGGCAAGTGGGGAAGGACATGTACTTGCAGCATAATGTGGGACAATCTGACTAGTGGACAATCAGACTAGTAGTCCAACCCTGTGGATGACCCAATGTGCATGCTTGGCTGAAATGCAAACCAAAGTCACATTGCACTGAGTCTCAGTCATAATATTATTTATATTGAAACTTAAAACTGATCATACGTGTACCTCAAATTGATAAATAATGACTGCTTTAGAATAATCTTTCTTTTGCGTGGGTATTTAGAATTTTCCCTATGACTGCATCTTTTGCACAGATTTACATGTAGCTAAATGAGTATTTGTTATTCTTCACAGGCATACCAGCTTAACCAGGAAAGTGTCCAGGCCCTTCTTCTCAAAGGTATAAGTTAAATTTCAATGCTTTTGAACTTTGTGAGCATTGTGATTTGCGTAGATCTGCTAGAAAGTTTTAATTGACTAAATTGATTCACGAGCTATGCTTGTAATGATTTATGAAGAACTTTGGTCGTTCTAACCGACTTTAAGCTAACTTTTGAATACAGACTTGGTCTAATTCTTTTACATGCTCAAATTGTTTGAAGACAACCACACCTAGAGTATGTGAAAGAAGCCACAACAGTTATTAAAAAGAGTAGCTTTCCAGTGTGAGTGGATCAAATGAGTTTGTCAAGATGTTCAGTACAGACCTGGTGTGTTACACCATGTCGAGGTGGTTAAGAGCATAATGCAGTGCAAAGAAGGAAAAAAAAAGAAGTATCAAGAATTCTTACTGAGAGCCCAATTGTCCCCCAGGTTCCACCTTGCAGCAGATAGAGAAGACACAAGAGGCTATCCTGCACTATCGGGAGGTGATGCGGATGGTACCTGATCGTCTGGAGTCATACGAAGGTGACTGTTTTATTTCTTGTATCTCCTCTCAGCAGGCTTTTAGCTAGGATTTTATAATAGGGAGTCCAAACTTATTGGTGAGTCGCGGTAAGTGACTACTGTAGGGGGGTCTGGGGGCATCCACCTTCCATGGTGCAGAGTTTTTGATGATTTTAAGTTAAAACAGTGCATTCTAAGGTATCCTAAGAGGCAGAAATACTGTTACAGATGTCACAGTAGAAGACTATGACCATAGCCTGTGTTTACACAAGCTCTCGCCGGCTGGGCTTAATGACCCCCTCCCCCCGAGAGCTTGTGGCAGAACAGTTCTAAGCCGCGCGGACCATTCCAGTTTCTGGAGTCACCAATAGGAAGCCAGGATAGGAATTACTATGGTAACCGCCCAGCCATCACGTGATCCCCGGCGCCAGGCGGGCGGAGTAGTAGGCGGGGACAGGAAACTTGATCGATCCCCCGCGTGCAGTTCTCAGAAAAATGGCGACGGACAGCACAACACTAGCCTCTACCAGGCTTCGTGGTTTGGTGGTCTAATTGTAGAAATTGGTCAAATAGAGTAAATACTACGCTAGGGGAGTCAGCCGGCCGATTAGGGACATCTCCAAACCACAAATGGACCTTCTCGGCCGGCTGACTCCCCTAGCGTACGGTGACTCTATTTGTCCAATTTCGACAATTAGACCATCAAACCACGAAGCCTGGTAGAGGCTAGCACAACACCAGAGTTTCGGAACGTCCTGCAGACAGTGTGTGCGGACTTTGGGAGTCCCTGGCCTGGCCCCTGAAGCCGCTTCAGGAAGAGACGATCAAATACTGTAATTCTTGAAATTCTTGCGTTTGGAAATTATAGCGTTTTGTGGAAAATGGAGTAACTCGCGTCACTTAATTTTAGCGTTGTGAAGGAGGCGCTAGATTTTCAGTCGGATGTGTGAAAAAATAGCATGAATATCATTACCAAAACCCTCGGTCGTTTACATGTCTAAAGTCCGAAAAATACATGACTAGAAATAACATACACGCCGGCGCTGCGTGTGGTTCTGAATAATAAACAACTACCGTACCGACGCGGTGATTTCAAAACGCGCTTGACGACCGCCGACTCTGGCCGGCCGGCGGCCCGCTAAATTTTGGCGGACATAGCCGACCCAACGACGACAACAGCCCACTTGATACTGCTGTCGTGAATAAGGAAGCCGAGAAAGCCATACAGGCGGCAAACAGCGAGAAAAAACGTAGCGGGAACCACCACCATACTCCGGAAGCAGGACCAAGATTGCGAAATTTGGTAGCGAAAACTTGTGAGGGACGTCAGCGAATCTCGAATCGGCCACGCATTCGATCAAAAAGACGTTTCTGGAAGAAGTCGCCCGCCATGGAACGAACAAGATCGCAAAATTTTCACGCAAAAAAACATCGCCAGACTTGAAGGTTGCCGACCTCGATGCGGCGCCGCAGAAATAATTTTGTGAGAACCATGCGGCGCACGGTCGGCGCTATTTTGAAACTTGATTGCTGTTGTTTGTACGCTTGGGTGGCGGCGGATTCTTGTAATGAGGGTTTGATTCCGAATTGTTCGTAGCTCACAAAAAACATGCCTTACATATTGCGCTTTGACGCTATGAATTTGACTGTATTTCTGCCTAGAAATTCGTAGATTTACACCAAATATTCCGTAGTGGCTTTGTATTTTTTTCTGCGACGCCATTTTTGCTGTTGTTGTCTGCACGCTAAGATGACGCGGACATTTTCTTGTGTAACATCGTAGCACAACGTGAACTTCGTAACTGTTTTGCATATTTTATGGACAAACTTCTAAATCGTAGCGTAGAATAATATTGATAAATACGATTGTGTAAACATGCAGCTCAGCTCGTAACGAATTTGTGTTGTTTGCGTCAGCATGCTTTCACTGCATTTTGTAAAAGAAATGACGACAAACTTTCCAATTTAAATATATGTTTTATTTCTTGAAACGAAACTTTTTGGCACATCAAAGGCCGGCCGACATCCATCATTGCGTAGCGACCGACAGGCCCGTAGCAACCGGCTCCGCTGGGTGCCATGCCGGCGGCGGGCGCGCGTGACTTTTGCATCTCATTAGCACCATATATGGAGGCCCACTGCCGACAATATCCGCGAGGTTTAGACGGACCTGACATCAAGCTCCTAGGGAGGCGGCAATCTTAGGGCCGGCCGCTAGGGGCGCGATTTTAGTCAGGCTAACTATGACCACAGATAACCTGGTAGCATCCCTGGTCAATCAGAATTTCATGCTTGTCAGAGGATTTTCTCCCCAGTATAGGGCGTCCAGGGGCATCGAATTTCTTGTTATTCTAAGAAAAGTGCGTCCAGATGACGCGTTGCCGCATGCCTGGCTAAAAGCCTGCCTCTCAGTCCACTCTCAACTCAAAGTTTACTTGCATGAACACTCAAGCAATTACGTCAATGAATTTTAAACTTCAGGTAATAAGATCCAGAAAAGTTTTAGTTCTTCAAGACCATCGCTACAGGTAATATATGCAATCACAATATCCAAATTACCTTGAGTAACTGCTGTTGGGGGATACATGTATACATATATATGTAATACCTTTAGCGATGATCTTGACTAATAAATATAGACTATTCTGGACAGTAGGGCGTTGGCAATTTATGCACATCGACAAAGAAAAATACACTAGGTGAGAGCCTACACCAGTTTTTCCCAATGTCTAAAGTAATTTGCATTAACCCCCACCCCTAACAATACCACAGCATGTTCAGAAAAGAAAAAAATTTAAGTTTAACGCAGGATTCTATAATTGTAGTAGCAAGGCCATGTTCCATTGCTCTTACAGGCCCAAATTCGATTCTGACCTCCAAATTCCCAGTACAAAAATTAATGTACCTATCCACCTACTATGTATAGACACATACCAAATAGCAATCATATGTAATTACTGTAATGCAGGGACATCTCTGTAGGAGAGGCACACCTCAAGCACATTAAAGAACAAATGTGGTAAATCTCAATTATAGTTATTAATGAATAAAGTACATCACATGCTACGTTTATGAAGGTTAGACATCCAGGTAAGCAATATTCAAATACAATTCAATCTCTACAACTGGATAAAAAAACTGTTTACTTCCGGACGTTTCGAGTGACATCCATCACTGTTCTTCAGCGTCACTAGAATGAACTAGCAGGACAATTCGAGTTAGCGGTTAAACCAGTTTTTCTAGTTAGCTGTACTTGCATGGAATTGTCCTGCTCGTTCATTTTTACTGACGCTGACAAAGAGTGATGGATGTCACTCGAAACGTCTGGAAGTAAATATCCATTTTTTTATCCAGTTGTAGAGATTGAATTGTATTTGAATACATCACATGCTGTTTCAGGGCTGGTGGAGTGCTATCTATCCAATGGTAGGAACAGAGAGGCTGTGAGTGTAGCTCTAAATGCCTGCAAGACTCTGGGGTACACACCGTCTACACTTACTGTGAGTACTGTAATGATTAATACTAATAATAGAATATTGATACACATTGCAGCTGCCTTTTTGAGAAACTGCCTATACATGCATGTAAGTGTCTAACATTGCCAAATTTCAGTTGAGACAGTAATAAGCAAACAGTGTAAAATCTGTATTTATTTGTAGATATATTACAATATAGGCTATATTTTTGTTTCAGGATGGAGGTTTTTGATTAAGTTATGCATTTTTTGATTAGGCCATACCAATTTAATTTGTTGGTTCTCGGATTTTTTCCTAAAAAAATTGAAGCGACAGGGCGAAAAAAAAAAAAAAAAAAAACTTGCAACAAGTCTGGGTTCAGGTCCAGGCTGGTTAGTCCAGACCTGAACTCATGGTATACGTGTGATAGAAATAGTTAATCAGTTAAAATTACATGCAAAATTGCATGTTGGCATAAATTTGTACAATATACATTAAATTACGTACAGTTGCTACAGTAAACAGAAATGTTCACAAAACATCTCAAATAGACCAATATAGTATTTTTACAGAGATGCAACGACAACAAACATTATTTAAGTTTGCCTCTAGAAATAAAATACCATCGCTGGAAGACTTATTTGCTCTCTGAGTTGATAAGAATCTGTCTATCCAAGGCTCTAATTACATTTCATGGTCAACTGGTGCAAATTGGAAAAAAAATTACAAATACTTCCACTCCCCCAAAAATACATGAACAAGCCAAAGTACTGAACTACATGTTGCATAAAACCATAGGTTTATTCTCTCTTTTTGTTACATGTACAATTATTTGTTGACAAAAAATGAAGATGCAGTTTGATTAAACTTCCTTAGAAAAACCTAATGTTACATGCAAATCACCAGACGTCTGCAAATCACTGAGTGAAATCAGCACTGAAATGGTATTATCTAGCCAAATCTGCAGTTCCACTGCAAACAGCGTGGGGGCGCTTTTTTGACTTACAGGCCAAAACAAAAGAAAGATGGCCGCCCGAGATTTTCCGACTTCATTTTCATCTCCATTTGGAAGACTTTGAGCATTTCAGGCATATCAAAACATGTTGGCTATGGAGGTACAAGAGTGAAAAAGTATTGTTGATTTATTGAGTTGTTTGTTTGGGTGCCGATTTCTGTGTTTCAATTGAAAATTTGCATGTGAAAGTGTGTGTGAGAGAGAGCACATGCTCAGCCGAACTTCTGGTTCTGCTACGTTATGTTATGCCCATATGTATCTCATTTACGATGATTTATTTGTTCCTAAATATACTTTGCAACAAAAAAGATATGAATCAATTGGTAGCAAAGGACTTGGGGGTGAGAAAAAGTAAATGCACTGGTACTTTCCAGACGTTCTGTTTCTCTAACGGAACCAAAGTTTTGCAGCACGATTACTGAATGGAATTTTTTTTTTTTTTGAAATTGGGAAAATTAGAAGCGGCGATTCCGAGAACCAACAAATTAAATTGGTGTGGCCTTATCATCACTTTATGAAACATTTTTTTCCCTTTTCAGTTATATGCCTCTGTTTTGATGGAGGATCCTGTCTCACAAGACAAGGTATGTAAAATGTAACTTTGCAGACAAAATTGAAATTTCTCCAGTATTGCAACTGTGTTCAAATAGTTATCTATTTAGAATATTATTCCCATTATGTAGCTTCTTAGAAGTATTCTGATATATTTATGAAATAATGCAGAACACATGGAGAGAAATATTGAATGGTGACACGTGCCAGATCTTCAATAGGATGAGTAAGAGGCTAGGATATTTGCACAGTGTGATAAATTCCCTGACAAAGTTAGATGTAGTGACAGTTTCAATGATCAGTCTCTACTCTATCGTCATGATGATAATACATCATGTAGAACACAACATGGTGTATCCTGCATCACCTGAGATACCAGCCCTACTGTGGGTAGGATCGTCTGAAGGCTGGAGGGTGATCTGACCTGCAGTACGTAGGGCTGCAATCTAGCAGAGTACACCATGTTGTATTCTATTTAATACCCACCTGAGAAAACACAAATTTCAATGCAATATATGCCAGAAGATGAGAAAATTTAATGTCCTTAAACAATATATTGTAACAACAGCAAATCCGATGTCAACTTTTGACTGCCCGACACTTGGCCCCGAGTGCGTTCAATTCATTCAACAAAACCCCATGTGATGCAAGTAAAACCCTGTGATGATGTGTCAATGTATCACCCAGTACAGAGCACCTTCACATGTATATTGAAAGTTATGGCAGCCTCGGTATGACATAAATGTAAATCCTTCAAATTGTTGTGATGTTTGTCTACAGGCAAAAAGCACACTAGACAGGGCATTATCCATCAAACCAGACTATCTGAAAGCTGTGACAATGAAAGTGAAGATACTGCAGATCAAGCAGAAATATGAGGAGGCCATAGAACTGTAAGTATTTTTTTTGTATAGAGAATACTACGGCATGGAATATTCAATATCACCCGAAAGTACCAACCCAACCACCTATGGAACCACTCAATGAAGGCTGGAGAGAGGTTACAGGTACCATGAGAATCCCGGGACTGAGGTTGATGGCTTGGACTGAGGGTGATGCAGATTATACCGTCTGGTATTCTTCTGTGACCCACCCAAGAAAACAGGTTTTGATACATATTGTGCCAGAAGTTGAGAAAATTTGGTGTCCTGTCCTGAAACAAAAAATTGTAACTTAGTTCATCATTTCCAATGCCCAAATCAGGAATTAGTATTACTAATAGCGGTGTACTCAGCGCACTGGAAGTGCATTCCAATCATACTATGAAAGCCTAATATATGAAAACAGTAGAATCCCATGTGATGACCCAGTTATGATTCTAGCGCACCCGTATCGAACATTATCATGGCCCAGGTACATGTACATGTATGAAATATTTTTGTAATACTTAAACTCTGCTACATGTATATTGTAGCACAGCTCTGCATCCGACTGATGATGATGATATTGTATTTGTAAATTTTTAGTCTCCTACATGTACAATAACATAAAGTTGGTCGTGCTAGATCTTTGATGAATTGCTGTCAAATGGAGAAATTATCATTCCCATGTTGTTTCTGCAGGCTGCGGAGTCAGCTAGTGAACCAGAGCCTGTGTGTCCTGCACCAGCTGTTAGGGGACTGTCTGTCTGCTGTCAGTGACTACCAGGAGGCACTGGATCAGTACAGTATAGCACTCAGGTATGGTGAAGTCTTGTGCTTTTTAACTGCAGTGTGACTCACACTGGGACATGTAGAACCTTATAACACTGGTCAGTTCAAATTTGTAAAAACAGATGAGGCTATCTGGAATCTTCAGAAATGTTAAATTTCTGCCTACAAGTGTGGTATCAGCTAAAAGCTTTCTTCATTGTGAAAGTAGTCATGTAAAAATCATTAGTGATATTCATATTCCCTGACCTCTGTGTGGGTCGTTGGGGCACCATGACGCCATCCACTATTCTCCTCCACCTGTCTATATCCTCCGCCGCTCTTATGGCTTCTGCTAAACTCAGCCCGATCCATTCTTTTATATTGTCTTTCCATTGTTTCTTCTGTCTTTCTCTTTTCCGGCTTCCTGGGGCTGTCCCTAGTATGGTTTTTGCAAGCCTGTACGACCTTGCCGCATGACCAAACCATCTCAATTTGTGCTTTTTCACTGTTGTCAAGAGGTTGTCATGTGGCCCTATGGCTTGTACTACTTTATTGTGGACTTCCTTGTTAGTGACACGGTCTAAGCATGTATAACCAAAGGCTTAAAAATTGGCACGTACTGAATGATTTCAAGACCAAGAGGTCACATAACTGATGTAATCCCTGGTGTCTATTGGAAAAGGCACATTACACGGCTTTCCTTCCTCCACCCAGGTGTAAAATCTGGTATATGACTTCGGTTGGGGAGGTACATATAGAAGGTAGTGGAAGGAGAGGGATGGGCTCTACCTTCCAATCCTATGCCCTTAACCCTCAAAAAGTCTATTTAATGGTCACTACCTTAAACATTATGTTACAATTTTGAAAACAATATACATGAATTCGTACACGAAGTGAAGCGCTTACCAACAAGCTTTCAATCAGTCCTCTGATCCTTATCAAGTTGAAATGACCCAAAGCCTAAGTCACACATCCAGACAGGATGCTCGGCAGTTGGTATCGGCCCCCGTCTCGGTTGAGGGAAGGTTGGTGGGCTCTGATGTAGATAGCCTCTTTCACTCCCCTGAGAAAGTAATCCTGTTCGGAATCAAGAATCTTCACCTTGTCGAAATCTTTTTTTAAACATTTTCACTTGAGATGTGAATACCTAAGGCCACACCAATTTTATTTGTTGTTTCTTGGATTTCCCGACCCAATTTTTTCCGTTTTGAAAATAAAACAAAAACTCTTCAAATTGATGGCCACACCTCGTGTTGACGAAAATTTACTGCCTCTCCTTTCTCAAATTAATACTATGGGCCTCAAATTCCAGTAGCTGTATGTGCCTATTTTGGACGGTACGTTTATCATTTTTCTTCAAACTTTGAACTTTACTACCAAGGACCCCCTAAATGTTGAAATGTCGTTATTTCTGTTGTGGAACTTGAGTAAGCCTCTCGATCTCTCCTACCTCCAAATTTTTGCAATTTATTATTTTTTTGGACCGACTGACCCAATTTTTTTCTGAAAAAAATCTGAGAAACTACAAATAAAATTGGTGTGGCCTAACAGTAACATCTGTATTTCCCTTCAGCATTGACCCGACTGACCAGAAGTCCCTGGAAGGTCTGCAGAGAATAGAGAAGAACGGGAACAACCTGGAGGCCAATCAGGACGAGGATGTGGATGCTATGGAAGATGAGGAAGAGGTTGGTTTGTTCTTCATCCTGTCGGCATCAATTCATCTCTAGAACTTGTAGAAGTATTATATCAAATTGATATACATGTAACTGATATGATCGATAAGATTACACATTTCATATGACAAGTTGAAAAATATATTTTTGTGGCACTTATTTTTGTTGTTTTTCTCTTGATTTGTAAATATGTCTAACAAACTACCAGTGGTCACACCAGTATATTAAGTGTCCCAGCAAATATGAAAAATTACAGGTTTGCGATAAAAGAAGCTGGATAGGTTTCGTAAAAGCAAATTATTGGGAGGTCCAACATTTTCTTGAAAATATTGCCTTTCTAGTGGTATCCCATGTTACATGTAACATGATTGTATGTTTTCTTAATTGATATTGTTTCAATGTTTGCTGATGTGCTTCTACAGGCAGAGTTGTTGGGTAGTGATGCAGAGGCCCAGTGGTCTGACCAAGAACAGGTAACCTTCACAAATTATCACTTGTGGAGATGTATATATAACTATCATGACAACATGTTTGTGTCTTTTGCATACTGTGTGCATTGTCATCATAGTGATTCCCCTCGTCCCCTGCTTTACCCAGCAATCTCTATTTCTCAAAGTACCGTAAAACTTAAAGACATAAATGTTTTTGGTGGTTTTATGTGTGCAGTTTTTCCAATGACTACTTCATTGCAAACTATAAAGTAATTTTTGTTCTGTCCTATTCTTGCTTACCCCTTGTCAAATAACTACACATGTCTACTATATGTAATACATACATGACACGTGTACATGTATAGTGCACAATACTGTAAAGAGTTGGATGTGCCTAGGCCTGTTATGCTGAAGACTAGTCACAAATAGTAATAACACACAAAGCACAATTTGGACAGAGTTAATATTTATCAAGAAGTCCAGTGTCCACAAGGTTAGGTATGATTACATATTAAGTGACACACAAAGTTAAATTATTGAAAAATTCAGGTAGCAATTGCATCTCACATTCTCAGTGGCACGAGCAAGTTGCTTCTCAAATGTTTGATGTTTTTAAATTTTAACAGGTATTTCGTTTCTGTTTAGTGGTATGGAGTGCAGTAGGCCAACCTCAACATCCCTTGGGAAGACACCAGTGGAAGAGCTTACAGAACTTTAAGTTTACTTTTTTTTTAAACTGTATAAAATCATGATAATATCAACAATTTACAAGTTAACCACAACTTATGCGGAATAGGTATACTATTACTCTCTAGCCAACTTGACTATTTTACTCAAAAGTGACAATAATGAAATCAAGATGTAAAATAAAATGAAATGGAACAATGAATGTGTCATGGAATAAACTAAGCAGATGGTAGTAAAACCATAGGACAGGCCAGAAAGTGTCCTCACCAGTTTTCTTTTTAATGTTGACTAATTAATTACTTTGAACTAGGCCATCTCATAAATTGTCCTTGATATATCTGATGTATCATGGCCTACTATAACTGCAAAATGGATTGAAACTAACTTGGATGGAACGAGGGCTAAGGTACTGCAACGGACCCTGCATGCTTGATATCTCGCGTATTGGACTTGCTGCGGTCGTGATTTGACATGATAAACTAGCTATACATAGCTTGAAATGATAAATTTTTACTATGAATTCATAAATGTACAGATTATTAATAAGTATAAACCTTGACTTTTTTTGTGTTGTGTTTTGTTTCCTTGAAAATCAGGTTGTTTTCTTCTGTAAATAAAGCTTCATGTAACTCTATTTTAGAGTCATCTTTGCCTGCATGAAGAATTGAGGTATAGTTTTTGGTGCATCTTTCAATGTGTGGGTGTGTATTCGTGTGTGTTTGTGTACTTTGTGTTTCTGTGTATTTGCGGTCAGCATAACTTAAGAACATCTTAATGTATTTAATGATATTTGGTGTGTGGATAGGTGTTGGGAAAACTAAGGTCAAAGTAACCTTTTGGCCCCCTGGTGTGTGACCTTGGTACTGCAGCAGAACTTCTGCTTCTTTTATCTTTTTAGACATGTTAGATGTACCTGGATATGCTATGATCTTGACATTTTTGGTGGTACAAGGAAGACGTGGTGTAGGTTTGGGCCCCTTATTATTGTTTTATTTTCTAACAAATATAACTTAATTCTTGCATCCAAGTTAAACCTGCGGAATATTTAATTTGATAGCTAGCCAGATATGTTTGTTATATATTGTGAATAACGTTTCAAAGGTAGAACTGTGTCTTGTAAAAAAGACTTAACCTAACCTAAGTTATAGTAGTGTATACACAAACACATACACAGAATCATACATATGAAATGCACAAACAGATTAATATTTTTAACCATAGTTTTATTCAGAGGAAATTAAAGACAAAGCATAACATACACATTAGATCAAAAACATTAAAAGACCTACATTTACACTGGCAGAAATGTAGTATAGTTTATTACGTACAATATGTATAACAGCTTTTTCAATTTGTATTGATAATATTTCTTTCCTGTCTGATATTTATTTAGCTGTCACAGTTCAATTCTGTAATAATTGCTTGTATAAGTTGGGTTTTTTTCGTCCCAATATACACCAGAACATATGTGTCAAAAATAGATCAAATTTTCTGATGTTAAGTTTAATGTTCCAAGAGTTTATTTTTTTTTACAAACAATGACAATTCGCATATTTTACATATACATCTACCAACTACCTTACGTTTTTGTTTGTTTTCAATACAACAAATTTAATTCTATGACCGTAAAGGCATAATACGGTGTAGTGCATGCACTAATCACCAGCCTCGGTGTTATAAACACTTTTCTTACTACTTAGCACCTGGCCATAAATAAACACGTTTATACTCACCTATAGCTATAAGCCACCCTACAGATCTAAATGCACAAAGTGTGGCATCTTGGCATAAGGTCAGAGATCAAGGTTCCTATAATGGACATGTAAACAATTTTTCTGGAGTGATTTGGGGTTTTGTCTAAGGGGCATTAACCCTTGACCTGACCCACAATCCTCTTCCTTGCAAAGTAGCTTAGTGCAGGGCAAAAGGCGCTAATTATGAGCAACTTTGAAATTTAAAATAGACAAACTCGAGGTATCATAATCTTATCCGTGAAGATTTTAGGCCACAACAACACTTATTACACATAGGGTATATAAGTATCCGGCTTACAGGCATTTGTGAAGAAGCCACTGAAGAAGTTGTACCCAACGAAACCTGTTTGAGAGGCTGAATAAAAGTTCAAAACTTGAACTATGCGGCTCCAGATGTCTTACTGAGGGATGTCTGCAGTGTGATAGATGTTGATTAGCTGAGAAATGATACCACTCTACTATATAGAGTCCATTCCAAGACACCATGAGGGTTTTTAGGCGATATTTATAATTAGTCTGAATTATTTTGAATAAAAGAATATCTGAGCCACAATAATTAAACTATTTTTAAAAAATTGACTGAGAAAGAACTCATATATTTGAAGTCCTTTAAATATTTTAGAAACATTTTGAAAGTTACTGTACAAAATATCTTTATTTAGAATTATTGTGAAACCTCTCTGTGATTATTTCACATTTACAAATATTTACAAAAAATGGTAAACCTGGCCAAATGGTTAAATTAGTTTATTGCCCCCATAAAAGTAATCCCTATTGTTGCATATGTATATCTTTAGATTTCACTGGTGGATCCTTTGTGGAGGGCCATTGTTACATGGCACCCAACCATACTTTGCAAGGATGTGTGAATCGCTATTTTCCCAGCCCACTAAACCATTTACAAAAATGGTTGAAAATGGTAGAAAATGGTAAATAATGGTAGAATGCTGTTATCATTATTTAGAAACCATTAGAAGTATCCAATTCCACACGATGAATATTTCCAAAGTTTTACAGGACCAGGGAAATATTTATAAAGTTGAAACAGTGTTACAAATATTTCTGAAGTATCAAAGGTCCTAGACATATAATTACAAAACTTTAAAATCAATTCTAAACAATGGCCACAAACATCCGCATGGTGTCTTGGAATGGACTCTACAACTCACTTCACATATATAAGTCTATGCCAAGTGTTAAAAAAAGTTTAATTTTTATCAGATCAAAAAGGCTGAGACACTGACGGACCTTAAACTTTCAAAACGGTGCTAGGCGCATGTCTATATTAGTGACCTTGGTCCTGTATTATTGCTCAAACTTACAAAGTAAAGTATTATAGGCCTTATGGAAATTATTACATTTAGATAAATGATGATAATCCTTTCTCGATCACCATAACATACCACAAGTCGTAGACACCATTTGCAGAACTGAATTCAAACCAACAATTATATACATCATAGTACATGAACATGAGAGTTAATGTTACTCATAGAATTATTCAATAGTTGCATGCTCAGACAACGCATTTTGATATGCACTACATGCGACTACGTGTAAGTGAACTTACCTCATGCAGTAGAATGATGAATAGTATTATATTATCCGTAAAACTAACTTGCCGTGGCCTAACCCAGACCCCCCCCCCCATATACAGACACTCACGCAGACACACAATAGTGTTGCACTGTAAGATAGATCATAAATTTTAGTCCATATGCCAAAGAATCTATTCAAGAACTTTCAAAGACTACTTTCAGCTAAAAAGCATAACAGAGGAGCCCCACTGTTTTACCACTAGCCAAAGTCAACAGCTTTAAACTGTTTTTAAATTAATACTCTAAAGACAAACACACCAATGGCATGCTAACTTCTGGACGTATGTACAGGACAGGAAAAATAATTTTTGGTATCTTATTATCTCATAACCCCGGAATCTTTTAAATTAATATTTACTTAATGCATAATGGGCAATCTCAATAATTGACAAGGGGTGTCATCTTCATATCGTTCGTTTGTGTCATCAAGCATTCGTGTAGAGAATCTTTTCTTTTAATATCAATTGAGTTGTTAAGCCCATGTTGATGCCTTTTTGTTGATTTGTGTTGTAGTTCTCACGCACACAATATACATTTCATGTTTAGGCCATGTTGATTTGACTACATGGATGATATGCTCTTGGGTACCCCCAAATCAATGCGAGCGTTCGAGTAAAAAAAAATATTCCGTAAAAAATTATCATTTAATCTATAGATAAAGAGGTCATGAAGGTTGAACAAATGACTAAGCACACAGAGTATTGTAAACTGAACAATAGATTTTTCAGTATTCTTTCACATAATTACAAGTTTTCCGTTTTTTTGCAGCATAAATTTGCTCCTTTTGTGGCTGCTTTGCACGATATACAGTTTGGTTAAAACCGTGTCTTTCTCTTTTATTATAAGTTTTAAGAAACTCCTGAAAATCGATGTGTCATCCATATAATCAAATCGACATGACCTTATTGGGAAATTGTGGCACATAAGTGTTTTCCCCGTGTGCTCCGTGTGTACATGTAAGTAAAGTACCAAAGACTATTTGATGTCGAAAAACATTATTTTTCAAATGCTCTGAAACGCAAGGAGGTACACCAAGATGGGAAAGGTCACGACGATGACGTCATTTGAAAAGCTGTCGTCACGTGAAAAGTGAGAGTCTTCAATGATGCATTATCAGGCATTGGCGTTTCCCATGGAACTCATCTCCTTGCCAATGTCTTCAATCGGGCTTATCCTGAAATCACGACCAAACAAAGTTACTTTACGAATTATAACTCATTGGATACAACAGCCAATACTCTATTTCTCTTTCTTTCTTTATTCAGATACAAAAGATAACCTATACCTATCTCTAGTACATGATACATTACTATGCACTAGGCTAGATGATTTACTTTTACTTTTAGGGTTGGAACTTCATATACCGACTAGGAGTTATACATAAATGAGACCTTGGCATGAAACTCCATCTGTGTTGGCAAATGACATTATGGATAAACTAAACGTTAACTAACCAACACTTGGGAATGGTCCCGTCTACTGTAGCTTCCTGAACGTGACGTCGGGGATATGTGACTGTGGCAGAGGTTCGTAAATGCCAGATAACCTGTGTCGCCCCCCGTCTGCAGTCACGTGTCTCCGACGTCACACTCCGGAAGTTACAGTTGACGGGTTAATTCCGTGAACAAGACTGACGGAGTCGGCTGAAAACTTGGGGTAAGTCCCACTCAATTCTAGTGTTGGTTAGTTAAAGTTTTGTTTATCCATAAATGATATCTTCATAAGAGTGATTCCGTTACCTGCAGCTGTGGTCGCCAGCGTCCATGGGTATGTTAGTTTCCTCCAGCTCCTCATCAGGGTTCTGGCCCTTCACCATGGAGAAGATGGCATTGCGGAAGCGGCGGTTAGCGATGATGTAGATGATGGGGTTGTAGAGGGCCGAGGACTTGGCGATGAGCGGGGGCAGCAGGGTGATCCAGGCGGGGATGTCCGCGGGGTTCCCGAAGGCGGCGAAGAGGAACAGCACGGAGTACGGTGTCCATGCCACAACAAAGGCTGCCACCATGGCCAGGCACATCTGAAGGGATAGAATAACACCCGAGTGTCGTTATAGGGTGTGTAATAGAGATCTTTCTTCACCACAGCATGTTTACAAGAGCCGACGAGACCAACTCTGGACCCGGGCCAACTGGGCCCTCCTATCCTACCAGGCTCCGGTTATACCATGTTCAATCACTATGGAAACACAACGGACAAAGAATTACACTGACTGAGAACAATCCCATCGCTTTCACTGAAAAAAATGACCTTGTTATTACTTTTTTCCTTTTGCTATAAATACAAATTATGTTTCAACTATTCTTTTTTTAGCTCTGACGTAACTCTCTCGCTGACTTTTAACTTACCACATTTGGCTTTTTAATATTCTGCGTACGAACTGTTCACATTTTTGCTCTTTACATACCATTTAGTTGTATTGTAAACGAACTTTAGGTAGAATAGTGTAAAACTAAGCAGTTCAACGCTAAATTTAGATCCAAATAAAACATTAACTTGATAAACCAACCTTTGAGAAGTGGTTCTGGTACTCCCAGTCGACATTAACAGCGACTGGAAAAGTCAGGTCTCCAGAGATGTCTCCCTTCAGCACTTTATTGACGAAACAGCTGGCCTACACAAAGGACAAATATCATAAACTTCATATTTCTAATTGCAACGACACTACAATATTTTGATAGTTTTGCGTTTATTCATCTTGTATTCTAACGTATGTTGTGTTCTCCTTATTAATAATATGATTACTTCCCTGGCGTCAAAATCTAACTGCCACCAAAAGATAAATAAAAACCTATCACATACAGGACAAAATATACATGAATCGGAGACTCTGCTGCAGTGTCAGTGAAAGCCAATAACAGGCTCATAATTGACCTTGACCTTTGTCTTCTCAAGATATGCCCCCGCACTGTCCAAAACTACAACGATATTATTTTATAATAGTAATTGGTAAAAAGTGAACGTTATTTGTAATTGTTCAGTTTTGAAAATTAGTGTATAGTTTGATCGTGAATCTCGCAGCAATTCAGTTTTTATATGTAAGGCCGATTTGATACATTTTCATCAATTAATAAGCAACCAAACAATGACATTTCAACGAGAGTTCCTTAAGTTACGCTGACAACAGATATCGCGAAACAAAAACACACAGACGTGCACACACAAAAACACACACAAAACAATGCCTCCATGTCATGGAGGTAAAAGCATCGTTGCCTAACCTGCCAGTAGCAGAACATCATGACGGCGAGTGGGAGGGCGAAGCCCAGGATGAAGCAGGAGGTGACGTATGAGATGTAAAGGCTGTCGTTCTTCTGCCAGTTGATGGTGCACGCCGTGCCTGCAGGCAAACAACATGGTGTCAAGTAGGTAAGACGTGCAGTGATCAATTCGCTCACTGAAGGTTCCAGCGAGTACTGTACCCAACCAATAAAAGCATTACTAACCTAAAGGTTCCAGGGAGTACTCAGCCCAGCCAACCAGAACATTACTAACCTGAAGGTTCCACGGAGCACTCTGCCCAGCCTACCAGAACATTACTTACCTGAAGGTTCCAGGGAGTACTCAGCCCAGCCAACCAGAACATTACTAACCTGAAGGTTCCAGGGAGTACTGTACCCAACGAATCAGAACATTGCTAACCTGAAGGTTCCACGGAGCACTCTGCCCAGCCTACCAGAACATTACTAACCTGAAGGTTCCAGGGAGTACTCAGCCCAGCCAACCAGAACATTACTAACCTGAAGGTTCCAGGGAGTACTCTGTCCAGCCAATCCGAACATTACTAACCTGAAAGTTCCAGGGAGAACTCTGCCCAGCCAATCAGAACATTACTAACCTAAAGGTTCCAGAGAGTACTCTAACCAGTCAATCAGAACATTACTAACCTGAAGGTTCCAGAGAGTACTCTAACCAGTCAATCAGAACATTACTTACCTGAAGGTTCCAGGGAGTACTCTGCCCAGCCAACCAGCGGCAGGGCTGCCCAGAAGGCGGCGAACAGCCATCCCAGAGCCGCCATCACCCCGTACGTGTTGTAGTTCACTTTGTCAACTGGGAAAACAGAGGGAATGGCGATGAGAAGTAAATAAATGCAGTACTAAAATATTGAAGCCGGAGATGCTGATACTAGCAAAGATACGCAGCCAATTGCTACATAGTCTAATCCAACAGGTGTCTGTTAAACCTCCAGTTACTATAGGGGAAGCCGTAATTGAAATAAGTTGTCCCCAGAAGAAGAGGAAAAAGAAGCAAAAACGGAGCAAGCTAAAAATGTTTCCCTGTTGATTTGATCAATGCACGACATCCGCGCGCGTTTAGATTTTAGGCTGCTTCCGAAATGAAAATAGTTTTGACTTTGTTTCAATTCGTACAAAGCAGCTGACAAATAAGTGAATGTATGCAGTAGATAGCAGAACAAAGACGTATACTAAGTTTTTAGAATGCTAACATGAATTTTAATGTCAAAAAAATATGTGAAAGAAAATGTGCGTTCAGTCATTTGCGACCACTTGGAATTCATAATGACGGCAAAAAAATTATTCACAAGCTCGGATAGGATACAATTAACATGGATAAAACATTAGAAAATTTCCAAGCTCCATGACCCCATAGAGTCCATTCCAAGACACCGTGCGGATGTTTGTTGCCATTGTTTAGAATTGATTTTAAAGTTTTGTAATTATAAGTCTCGGACATATGATACTTCAGAAATATTTTCAACACTGCTTCAACTTTATAAATATTTCCCCGGTCCTGTAAAGCTTTGGAAATATTTATGGTGTGGAATTGGATACTTCTAATGGTTTCTAAATAATGATAACAGCATTCTACCATTATTTACCATTTTCTACCTTTTTTTTAATGGTTCAGTGGGCTGGGAAGATAGCAATTCACACATCCTTGCATAGTATGGTTGGGTGCCATGCAACAATGGCCCACCACAAAGGTTCCACCAGTGCCCAGCAGTGAAATCTCAAAATATACTGATGCAACAATAGGGCTTACTTTTATGGGGGCAATTAACTAATTTTACCATTTGCTAAAGTTTATAAGTATTTGTAAATATTTGTAAATGTGAAATATCACACAGAGGTTTCACAATTATTGTAAATAAAGATATTTTTGTACAGTTACTTTCAAAATGTTTCTAAAATATTCAAAGGAATTCAAATAGATGAGTATTTTCTTAGTCAATTTTTTTGAAAAGAATTTAATTATTGTGGCTCAGATATTCTTTTAATCAAAATAATTCAGACTAATTACAAATATCACCTAAAAACCCTCATGGTGACTTGGAATGGACTCTACATTCGCCAAATGATTCTAATCTTTATATCTGGTGTATTATATTAATTGTTTGTCACAAATTATGCAAATAAGGTCCTCATTTACATAATCAATATCAGTTGATCATATCTACCCAAATAACAGATGTACACAATCTACACACACACACACACACACACACACACACACACACACAAACACACACACAGTGTGTCACTCACACACACATACACACGAACGCTACCGAAAAGTTAACCTTCTTGGCAAAGGTAACTAACCAAGATCCTGCCGACAGATCACCAGGTACCGGTCCACAGCCACGCAGGTCAGCAGCCCGATGTTCGCCATGCCGAAGAACATGCCGTTAAAGCCGTACCACTGGCAACCCACGCCGCCAAACAGCCAGTGAGACTGGCGAAGTACAAGGGATAAACACAATAAAACATCATAAGCCAGAATTTTTAAAAAAAGGCCAAGATTAAATGATAAAATGTATTGTCAGATGTAATTTCCATTGTACGTACATCTTTGAATGATGTATGGAAAATTGACGTTTTCATATCTGAATGATATATTGAATAATTAAAAACATATTGGTTTATCCAGTGTGTTCTTTTTATTTCTTTATCAGGGCTTAGAGCTGTGTTAAGATATTAGCTGTATATTGTAAAAGTGAGCATTTTTAATTGCACAAAATACTATAGGGCGATCATTATATTTAATGACATGGTCCAAAAATGAAAGAGACGTACATGTAGGTTGTCTTTTTTTAAGCATACTATTGGTGGGCCTAATGAAATAGTATTGTGTGTGGGTGGCTTGAAAAGGGGTTGCGGGGAAACATTCTTCATTTTCGCGAAAAAGGGATCATTGCAAAACATCCTATTCTTATTGAAAAGTACAGTATGTTAAAATGTATATTCAGCTTTAAATTTGGTTTAGATGTTCACCATTCCGTAGGTGATGAATTAGAATAGGCTACGCTTTTAAGGACTTAGTTTCTACAAGGCCAGAGACAAGCCCCTGTGATCATGATTTTCCCTTAAATGGAGTTTAGGCTTTTAGTACTATCCTGACAACGGTAACAAGTAAGTGAGGTCCATTCCAAAGATACAAGACTTATTTCGACTGAAGTTGTTCGTTATGTTACTTGGTTTATCTACCATTATTATTATCTACCATTGTACCTCTGGAATACAGCCTTATCATTCTTCATGTTTTACACAGTATGATAGTATGATAAAATGTAGTCATTTTCACATTTGACTCTTATTCAAATGTGCCCCTATATACGTAGCGTGATGAATGAAAATGGGTTGAGTATTTAAGGATTTCGAGTGTACAAGGCCAAATATAATCCCATGTACTCACGATTCGCTATTAAATGGAGAGGACGCTTTTAGCGTAAGCCTGGCAACAGTAATGAATTCAGTTATGGAGAAAATAAAGCGTATTTCACAGGTCTTTTAGGGATGATCAGTTTATGAAGGCGTGTTCTATATCATTTTACCTTTAAATGTAAAAACAAAACACCATCAGATTTCAGAAACGAATGCAATATGGTAAAATATACGTGCCCTTTTCAGTGTTGAAACGTTCGTTCCTGGACCATAACTACTTTTAGAGATTGCGTTTTACAAATCCAGAGACAAGCCCTTGTGCGTAAGATTATCTCTTAAATGGAAGGTAGATTTTTAACCTACGCCTGGCAAAAGTATAAAAGGTCCATTTTGATTGGAAGGAAACGTGTTTTGAAACCTCTACGCACCATGACTGCATTTAGAGGAATTCTTACAGCACATTAGGGTTTGGAAACAAATGAATACGCTGCATATATCATATCACTCTGCAGAAAACGATTGTCAGTGCCTTTATATAGCTAGCTGTCCGTTCGTTATAGACTAGAGTATTCCTTTGCCGGCAATACATGCATTGAATCTGTATGCAATTAAGTCTTCTAGTGCCTCTTTATTGATACCATCCACGTTCTCTATTCATAGAGTGTTTTACATTTGCGTCACTTTTTGCATGTTATTGAATTGTAGGTCAAGCGCTTTCGAGCATCGAGAGGTCCTCTAACCTGCTTAGATTATATGTGTTAGAAGTCCTCTAATAGCTAAAATCATGTCTGTTAAAAGTCCTCTAGCAAAGTCTGTTAAAAGTCCTCTAGCAAATTCCTCTAGCCAGCTAAGATTATATCTGTTAAAAGTCCTCTAGCCAGCTAAAATTATATCTGTTAAAAGTCCTCTAGCCAGCTAATATTGTATCTGTTAAAAGTCCTCTAGCCAGCTAAAATTATATCTGTTAAAAGTCCTCTAGCCAGCTAATATTGTATCTGTTAAAAGTCCTCTAGCCAGCTAAGATTATATTTGTTAGAGGTCCTCTTACCGGCTGAGATTATATCTGTTGTGCACGCATGTATACAGCACGGCAATTGCCAGAAGACTATACAGTAGAAGCCGCTTAATTGCACAAACAATTTGCCAGCGTATTTCGTGCAATCATCCGGATGGTGCAATAATAATGTGAAGTTATCCAGCTGGACCGCACCGGGTTGGGATTTAAGGATTCCGTGCAATTTTAAAACAGTTATTAAAGTGTGCTGTTATCCATTGTGCAATTAACTGGTTTCTACTGTATAACTGTATAAAAAAATCTGTGTACATTTTGGATACATAAACAACATTGCTACATTTATTGTTTTATTTTTACCATTTAAATAAACATTTCATTGCAATGCAAATCAAGGACACAAACCTAGTCATTGGAATGAACTAATGTAGTAATGTAGAAGTAATGTTGGTCAGAAAGGCCATCCATGGCTGGTCCCGATGTTGAGCCATTAATTGGGAAAGGCGTACCAATTTTCCCACTTAGCGTAGAAGGAAATTAGTACTTAGCTTCAGCTAAGGACGTCATTTGGAAAGGATGTTGAATGGCGTGTTTGAGGAGAAGAAAACCTCAAGCATGTTGAAGGACTCTAGTACTGTAATGCTTTGGTCACATGTGCACCGGTGCCCGTAGACGGTTTACCCCCGACCCGGCCTCAAGGTGACAGATTTTCCCGGCCGGGAATGCCGAATACCGTGCACGTGGTGTGCTCACGATGAGCTTACGCCGTCTGTTACCGGGCCCCAGGTTGATCTTAAATCCGGACTAAAATCAAGCAGGGCCCAATAGCCTTGGGAGTGTTCCACGGGGCCACGTGAAAGTGACATAAGACAACCTGTCAACTATTTTGGCAGGGTCCCTTTTTCCAAATGTGACCAAAGCATAAGGTACCATAGCATCCTGATGTGAGTGGGCAAAGAAAACACACACGGACATGGAACTTATACTCTACAGCTACGGCCACATGGCGCGTTGATACACCCGATCCCTGGATCACGGAAGTTAAGCAACGCGCGGTCCGGATAGTGCTTGGATGGGAGAACCCCAACCAAGGACGACCGGATTGCTGTAGCCTCACGAAGCTTTCCACGAAATTGTCTTCCGGGAGGGACGTAAAACGGGAGTCACGTTCTCGAGGAGGTGCCTTGGCCACGTTAAACAGCCTCATTAGTCATAATTTGGGTACCTATAAACTGGCTGATAAAATTTTTACACCTGATGATTATTATTATTAGTGCAAACCTTGTGCATTACGTCACGAGGTGGCTTACAGAATATGCAAAACAAAGAAACAAATACCCTCAGACTGGAGGCACCAGAGAACGGGTAGCCGAAAATGCAGATGCCCAGGTCTGCAATGGCCAGATGTACGAGTAGCATGGTGGTTGGTGACCTCAGCGAACGGAACTTCGTGAAGGTTGCCAGAGTGATGCCATTTTCAACAGTACCAATGATTCCTGAGGAAACAAAGCACGAAAAAACATGTATTATCATATATAATATCATGGCATCATTTTCCAATTTGAAGAATCATTTCATGCACAGGGCTACACGGATGCCACTTATTTTAATAATAAGACTATAACTTTATTGCACAACAATTGTACGAGGTACAAAGTATGGCATCCACATAACTACAGTTCTATAGCTCAACTTAAGGCATATCTTAACTAATACATTAGTTGTAGTGTGGGATAGATTTCTTACAATAATTGGAGGCTTTTACAATCTTTTGAGGAATTTCTAATGTCTAAACCTTGTTTGATATATTTTCCTATATCTGCCATGCAGGGATTGTTACATGTCATGATGTATTTGAATTTGCACTTCAAGTCCATTGAGATAAATCCTTGTGTATAAGATGACAGCCTTCTGTACAGAGCCACCACATACCCAGCATACATACCTCAGTCAAGGGATAGTGTTAGGATTAGTTTATGGAGAGTGGAGGAACAAGTCGGTGTACAGTGGAAATCATGTACATGTAATGTTAGAAGAAAGCGGTGGATACTGGTTTCAAAGGCATGAACACATTAAACAAAAAGAAATCAGCTGTCATTGAGAGATTTTATATTTTGCCATACATTCCAAGGAAAGAAGCTGTTGCTAGCTGTAGAAGGGCTTAGGTACTGGTAAATGTTCAGTATACTTATAGTATAGAGGTGTGAGTTAGCTATAGAGACAAAACTATAGCTAGCATTGCACTGAAAAACTTTCCATTTCCAGAGTGTGTTTTGTATGATGGCAGATTTTCTTCGTACGCGCACATAAGCATTGAATGAATGAATGTAGGGCACCAAGTTGAATATTCATGTCAAAATAATGCCTGCAGGCGTTATGAAGAAAAATGTGTCTCACAAACGCGACTGGATCGGGAAAAACAACGTGAGAAACGTGACAGGAAAACACGTGTACCCGGAGGTTACTGTAGATTGGTCTGGTTTACGCAGTCAGGCGTTGTCGGAGTCGACTGGTGACTATCTGGAATAAGTTGGAAGCTGACCTGCGTTGTTTTGGCGAGTTAGCAGCACATCGTCAGTCTGACCTAACACAAACAAGAACTTTTGAAGGCTACATACAACAGATTTAGTACCATCTACTGTATCTATATTCCATGTACCTGGACCACTTGCTGCGGTTGCGGTCCTTGCCTAGCATAAAGACTACGCTAGTTTTTCGCACGCTTTTCATTTTGTGCCAATGTACCACGATTTTACTCTCCAAGCAGAGGTTAGGCTCCGGCTGTCTTTTATCGTTTTTTTAGTCGTTTTTATCGGGCTTTCTATTTTGTCATTTTTTTTCGTTGTGTCCGGCCTAACATATATATAAATAAAATATATAAAGAGAGAGAGAGAGATAGAGAGAGAACTTTATTAACGTGAGATAACACAGGAGATATAACAAAAAGAAGTCAAATTCAAAATCAGCTTGGCGTTCCAAGTCACTTAGCGGCCCTGTGTGTAAACAGGTCGCTCTTGATTATGAGTCGGACTCTCGCCAAGCGTACTTGAGTCGACTTGGTAACGCGTACGTGTGTAATAGTGCCTTCACACTGAAACCGAATTAGCATGAATCAAGCAGAACCAGCCGGAATGAAGTATTTGGAGAATTGCCAGGAATATGCCAGGAATAGAAAATAATTTTCATTCCGATGGCCTTCCGGCTGATTCTTGCTCTCGTGTAAAGGGGGCTTAAACGCGGCCATTATTGTGCACAGTGCGTGAGGCAATTTCGTCTCATACATAAAGGAACGTTCACCTACGTCATAATGACGTCAGCTATGACGTGCTATCTAGACCAATTTAGAGTCAGCCGCCGTTTCATTGAGTTCTATATCCGTTACCTGTAATTATTTTGTTTGAAGTGTGCGTAAAAGCTGACGCTTAAAAGTTTCAAAACAAGAAAGGCATCGCCCGTTACACGTAAAACGGTTTGGTGGTAATGTCTGTCCTTGATCTAAATTTGACTCAACCTTGAGATGCAAAATAGAAGTCAAGTTATCTCTCATTTTACAAAATGAATTTTCAACATCTAGTGCTCCTTGGAAAATGCACAGCTGTGGGCCTATCATTTAGACTCGATACTGTACAAATACTTGCAAGTACTAGCAGTCATTAGTCGCAAGAACTCGGCTTGACCGCCGATAACATCTTTGAACTCGTGTGAACGCAGGTTCGTGTTGCCAAGGACTTCTGTTCGTTTCCGATTAGCCGGCTTAAACTATATTCACGCCGTGTCATCATAGAGCGAAGGACGCGTTTTGATGGACATTGCAAAGAATGAATTATTACAAAATGCAGTACCAAAGCCAACTATCTAGCAATTCCTAAAAATCGACACCACAGCACGTCCTGGACCAAAGATATTTAAAAAATGCTGCTACAGTACTAAGTCTATTCAATAGGAGGTCTAAAATCGACCAACACAAAACAATCCCATCTACCCAACTACCAAAAATTAAAGCATTGCCATTCATCCAGTGGTTCCAGAGATATATTCCCATAGTCCGTACACAATTTAGACGCAAACCAGTACACATTGGAGACTCCACAACACAGATGTCCGGACTATAGTCCGTAAAGAACATCATGGGTGACCAAATCATCTATAGGTCTCGAGTTCGATTCCCGCCGTGCCCCCAACGCTGTGTCCTTGGGAAAGGCACTTTACTCGACCTTCTTTAATTCACCCGGGTGTAAAATGGGGAGGTAAAACAAAAGCCCATCTTTAGCTTCTGTCTGCACTGTGTATGTGGCACTGTTACTAAATTGAGTGCAGTGCCACATTGTCCTCGTCTGTCCAAAACCAAATAGAAAGAAATCGTCTTTAACGAGAAGGTGAATTTAGTGCAGCAACACGCCTGAAATGATATATGATAATGACACATTTCATTCATAGTTACCCAAAGGTAGACAAAAAATGTTTTCACAAACTGACTACCGGTACCTGATTCGGTAATTGTTGAAAGTTTACTTTCTCTTGATCATGGTTCCGCTAAGAATGTTGAATTCGATATGATCAGGCCGTTGCTATATGAATAAAATTCGAACATTAAGTCGTTCAGTTAGTTGTAGTATTGTACATTTCAATCAGCTTTACACCCAGCTTTACATGTACGTTTCAATTAACTAATGTGAAAAGGACATTATATAATTCAGCCTACTGCCTGCGAAATGCTTTTATCATTATTACTCTAACAAATATAATTTAGGTGTAAGATATACTAGTATACTTTATCCCGCTTGGCTTGACCGAATTAAACTAGGTAGATGTGGCGTTTTGTGATGATTTGGTTTTGTTGACAAGCTCTTATCAGTTCATATGATAAAAAAATGTTTATTTTCATATCATCTAGAAGTACATTTATCATCTACAAGTAACCAAGTTCTTCCAGAAGGATGCCAAGGGCAGTATTTTCTATTGTGGTATCAGTTTTATTTTACATTTTTGTTGTTCAATAACACATAGAACCTCAATATCTGAACTGTATACTAGTATGTCACATAGATTACTAATGCTGCGTTTAGTAGATTAGCACATCGGGTGGCAAATAACCTGGAATCCAGTCTACTTGTGGCACGGCCTACCGTATACGTAGTTAGTGTAGGCTCTCTACGGGGCCAGTGCAGCTCTGAGCCGCCGGTGTAATCATTCATCCCCGGTAGCATTTTCCCGGTAGGACTTTGCCCAGTGGGAGTTAATTAATAGGCAAATAGATGGCAAATTTATCTCCCACCCTGCAAAACTCCTACAGGGTGTGAAAGATTACCCCGGCGGTGGAAAGACCCTCCTGTCCCGAAGGTAGCCTGGCCAATCCACGGTAGACTGGATTCCAGGTTAGGTGGCCAATCATTGACAGAGACTGCTGCTCTTACCGAGTTCTGGACGACCCTGAGAGAACGCTGATGACTTCAATTCGCGGTTAATTTCATTGGAACAAATGGGTGTATTCAAATCAGAAGCGCGGGTCTTTCCCATCTAAATAAAACCACGTTTGATTGTAAAGAGTCGCTGACCTGGGTGACCTTCGCTGACTATAAATAAAAGGAACAAGGGCCTAATTTTCGTTTTCGGTGTAGCGTGTGAAGTCCTGTGTCTCTCACCCGGCGTGCATGCTGCAGGAAAGGGTCGCAGTCCTTATAAGACAGGCCGTTATTACTGATATAGGAGAATTCTTGTACACAACCAGTTCAAACTTACTTGCTTACGTTTCGGTGTCTATCGGACACCGTCCTTTAGAACTTCTGACTGGAGTTCCCCTTCTATCCGCTATATGTAGCCGATGTAGGTGGCGCTTTTGCGGCGAGAACACTATCCCAAACGTGGCCAAATTTGTATCCCCCTCACCCCGGTTCATCACTGGGATTGAACCTGATTGTGTTTAAGAATTCTACTATATCCTATATTCTACCAACCTTATGAAACTATTTTCGGGAGGAAGTTATGCCGCGTGGTCCACTTTTCATTGTGCTTGTCGAAAAGAGCTAGAGAAACTATCCTGGCACAATGGACCTGTGAATACTTTACATAGCGTCTGTCTTCCCTGTGACGACCCGTGGTAGGATGGCTCTTCAGTGATTGAACTGGATGGAATTCACTTTTGCCTTTTCATTGAAAATGTGAACTCTTTTCGTTGTTGTTGTTTTAGATTAACAGCGTCATTGGAGATATCGACATTACATCCGACTCTTTCACATGTCAACCCAGATGCCGGACTGAATGCCTTCCCTAAAGGGGACAATTTCTAAAGTGAGTCAGAGATTCGAACCTAGAACTATTAGGTCAACAACCCTAAAAACCTAGGATTACCTTACAGGCTTTAGACGGTATGTAAGGTCATAGCACATAACGGTTGAATTTAATGGATAACATCTGTGCGCTCATTAATTTGAACAAAGAATTCCTCACCGGAGGCGTTGAACATAACGAAAAAGTACAAAAATGGGAAAATACATGTTTATCTGGTGGTAGCCTTTATTGCACTTGTAGAAGTGACACTAGTGAGGAAACTGTTGCCGTGACCGCATACGTAGTTGTAGAATTGAAACTATTTCGATAGTAAAAGTGGCACCAATGTGGTAGCCATGAATGTAGTTGCTAAACTTGCTAAATGGTACTAGTCTACCAGACTAAATATAACTCCATGCTCCTCTCGAATCAACAAATAAGACAGTTAAAGACGATGTTTTGGCGCCGCAAGTCTTCTTGCAACGTTCATTGTGTCTATTTGAAAAAAAAAAAAACATATCTATCCTGTTTTTGTTTTTTTCAACATCGCACATTAAATTTGTAGTCTAGAGAGGATGTCATGCAAAAATATACTTGCTGTGGCCGAGCATTGCAAAATATGATTGATTACGCTTGTGTTTGGGGCGGCATGTCAAAGCACTTGTTTTCAGGCGTTCGAGACAAATTTATGTTTGTAGCGTGAACCCGATATCCTTTTATAGCATCTCGACCTACTTTACACATATCTTACCAATATGTTTGTGTTATGCATTTCTTGTTCTCTATTTGTAAACCTTTCATTCCAATTGAGAGCATTGCTGGGATTTTTGTTTATTATTTCTTTACGTTTTTAGTTTCAAGTTCTGTATGCCAAATGCTATTTCACCACACAGTGTGGCCAGTGAAAATAAGGAGTTAAAAGAGAATTACCCTTTTTCCACTATAATACCACTTTATCCTGATTATATGCATGACATTAGCGGATTTACTTTCGTCGGTTGGTGAAAAACTGTGACTACACTGTACATTAAAGAATCTGCAAAACGTGTAAAATAAGCCGTGTTTTAAGGAAAAGAAAACACAAAATCATAATATCTTCCAATGTTAAAGAGAATGCGAAAGATAAAAATTAAAGAAATAACTGTTCGGTATGATCTTTGTATTTAGTCATTTGTAAAGCCTTCCTCGCGCAGATTTCATAAATCCCTCAAACCACCGTATGGGGTCAAAACTGACCCCAGGCGCATATCAATGTGTGCCATTATGTCGTTTCTGGTCTAAAACAAATTTCCTTCCAGGAGTTTGTTTGTACATCTGTCCTATAACTTCTTATACGTTTTTACCGAGATTGGCTAATTGTTAATTAAGTTATCCTCGAAAGTTTATGCATGGTCCAGTGGGGTCAAAACTGACCCCAGCATTTTTTTAAACAAACGTTTGCGACCCACACCTAAACTACTTATCGTAGGATCACAAAATTTTCAGAGAATGATGTACATGTAAGCCAAAATTATTGTAACAACTTTTGTGCCATTAACATGTTATATGACGACATTATGACGTCATCTAGGTAATATCGGCCGCCATCTTGGATTTTGACTGATGACGTCATCAAATTAGCATAAATAATTAATATTGAGTCCTGAAATTTACATTGAATTTCATAAGATGTGATAAACAACTATTATTTGCCAAGAAAACCTTAAAACTTAAATGTTTAATACAAAATTGGAAAATTTCGTAATAAATATGTCTGTCAGAATTCCGTTGCCTTGGCAACATGAAAAATGATGAACATACTTTGTTCACTGAAAATTTTTGCTATCAACATTTTCTAAAAAGTTACCAAGTTTGGTGGCCCTAGCATAAGCCATTCATGCGCTATATGGCATTGAAGCTGGTACAGGCATCAAAAACCTCCTTCCCTGTCTGAATAGCGTTTGTGCAAAATGTGGTCCTCATGATCTTTTGCATAAATTATGATAATGAGCTAAAAGTATTCTCACCTAATGAAACTATACATATATACAAATCAAAAAAAGATTCACACAAAAAACTGTATTTGTACAAAACGTTTTGGGGTCAGTTTTGACCCCATACGGTAATCTACGTCACAAAAAAGCTACGGTGGTTTGAGGGTTAATGAAGACAGCCTTTTTTTTCTTATTAGCTCCTAGGCGCCCATAGCCATATAATTAAATCGGTACCCAAGCACAATTTCCTTGTATAAGTGATTTTGCTTTCATTCTATACAATGGCGACATGATGGCCACCTGATGCCACTAGTACCCCCCACCCGTAGAGGCATAGACAACAAATGGAAGTGCTGTCACGTGGACTCAAGGCAACAGCTAGTGTGACTGTCGCTCTCGGGAATTTGATTGCCCAGCGGGGCTAGCGGACACAACCGGGGCCAACATGTGACGTTACAAACACGTGTTGATTCCTGGCGTCGTGTGGCGTTATGGTTAGAGTGCTGGTGTTAAATCCAGAACCAATCACCATTGGCTCGATCCCCTAACATGCACAAATGCTGTACCTTCGAGAAAGAAACTTAAAGTGATTTTCCTCTCTCCACTCATACATAAATAAGTATCTATCTTAAGGTAAGGCGGTCATTTGAATAGGACGTTAAAGCAAAGGCCTTGTGTTTCAGGAGAGCCACATACATTTATAAAAGCACGTTAAAGAACCCGCTACACTTATCTAAAAGAGTAATGGTCATTCCTAGTGTGAGTGGATCAAAACTTATAGTGCTTAGGTCTCTAGGTTTACATTTTGTAAAGGCGATAATGTCAATCCTTTTACAAGATGTGGTAAATCTCAATGAATAAATGGATTCACTTGTGGTCTAAATCTGTCGTGTTTGCGCTCCTAATTGGTAAAGATGTGAACCTCTGTTTAGGACTCTAATACCCAGGTCTATAATAATTGGATCACTGATCCTTTACACTCATCACGCAATGTACTGTATTCGTGAGTTCTCCTATGGGAGATAGATTAGCGTTCTAATTGTAAGCCCTGGGAATAGTGATTAGAGATTACAAACCCACTTCCCGTGAAGATGTTACAATACCCGAAGCCTGTGCTGATCTCAATGTAGATGTTAGACGGAAAAAAACTAATCTCCAAGCAGATCCTACGGTAGCATAAGATAGTATCAAAAGCTGGCAGAGGAGTGAAGCCGGCCTAGGAGTGTGTTTAGCTACATGGCAAATGGACATCTCTTGGCTGCCTACACTCCTTGGCCAGTTTGGTACTATTTTATGCAATTGTAGGATCTGCTTGGAGATTAGAAAAAAACCCTTACGTCCTGTTTCCGTTACATTTGGCAAAAATCGATCGGACGACGATTCTGTGGCAATCGCCCGGCCGGGCCTCGCTTATAATGATAACTTTATTGCACGACAATTGTGCAAGGTACAAAGTATGGCTTATATGTGTCAGGGACGGTTTTCAGGTGAAAAATACGCGCAACCCTCTCTCCATCTTAAATATGGCCGATCTTCCATCGATACGCCCGAAGATCTTAAGCAGGGATCTTACATGGCTGCGGTACTTCGACGGCCTTGCTCTAGATGTAATTTGTGTTGCCCTTGACTTTATAATAAGAATATCATGCAGAACATTGCATGACTAAAAAGACAACAAAACATACACAGCGTAAAAAAAGGTGTTGTTTTTTTTTGCGATGAAAATTGTTCAGCGCTCTGTCAAATCGCTCGGCCGCAGTGCCAATGTGTCGCAGCCTCTGTGAGATCCAAGCTTCACGAATTGCCTTCTTTCCGACCGCTTTCAGCAAGAGGCTGAATCACTGAACGTTACAACAACCAAAAATTTGACAGATCTCTCAATGGGAACATCTCTTTACATCTTGCTGCTCCTTCTACAAATCATTAATTCAATGGGCGCTAAAGTCCACCTTGGTTCACTGTTATGTCGTTCATTGAATTCCTTTCTGGTAAAACAAGTGCTTTAAAAAAAGCTGTATCTTGCCGGGTAGTAGGGATTTCGTCAGGAAAAGGTACCTCGGCGCTTCACCAGTGTTCATCAGTAAACATGAGGATCACATCAAAATAATCAGAAACAACCAGAACAAGTGCTTTAAAAAAGCTGACATTTTGCTAAGGTTTGCATGTGTGAACGTTTTTCTAGTTATTAGAATGTCATGTAAATAGAAATAGAGTAACTAAATCTGATATGGTCGCATGGAGAGATTCACCAATATGCAAATGAGGTTTGTCCAGGAATATAAGAATGAACATGTTTAGTGAAACTTTTTGTCATACAGGATGCAATTATTTTCGAGAAAATCAGTTTCTTCTCGTGCAATTATGTGATATAGATGTTGTATGGGCATTTTAATGAAAGTTAGAACGACATATACCCTACATGTACATGTCTGTTCGTTCATTCAAATATCCCAACAGCGGAAAAATGCAGAACTACAACGGAAATTCCCAAATGTTCTGGTCAAAAGACAAAAGTATTGTTTACTAGTACTTTAATGGTGTAAAAAAAAATTAAAAAAAAGAAAGTTGAAAAATTCCCGTTCCGGGAATCGAACCCGGAGCGTTGGATTACAAAGCATAAACTTTACCACTGAGCTAACCATTACATGTTCTGAAGAACTTCGTTTTTAAAGGTATAGAAATGTAGGGCATAGACTGCAAGTCGCAAAATGCAAAAATAAACGTTGTTTTATTTTTACAATTAAAGAATGATGAATCCATTCCAGTGAAGTTTTACCCTCTAAACTAATTAATAAGTTTTACCCTCTAAAATAATCCCCCAGTGTAGGGAGATATTGGAAATTTACCTCATTAACATAATCTATGTCAGATGAATTATTGGCACAATAAAACGGTATTGTAAAACTTTTTGACCCACAATGAGTATGCATTATTCTTTATTACAAAATAAATTCCTTCTGATGCAATTTTTGATATATCTTTATGATAAACATGGGTTAAAGCGTAGATTTATTTACGCTGGACCACATACGTCTAAAATACAGTTTTGATACTGGACTACAATGTAACCATTGTCTAACTAAGCCATAAAATTGGGCAAAGAGAAAAGGGCCTTTTGAAGGGCCTTTGGAAGGGCTGGGTTAACATTGAACCATTGATTGAACCATTGAACCATGGAAAATATCCGCCACATTATCTTGCCGGGCGCAAGCCCGGCAAGATAAAAAATAGCCGTAAGAAACGCGGAACTACAGCTCCACACAACATCTGCTTGAAAATTAGTCCATTCAAAACGTGAAACAATGAAGAATGAATGCAACAGTTGTAGAGTGTAAGCAGGACTTATGGACCTCCTTAATCATTTTTGGGAATGTGTACATAAATGTGTCCTTTCTCAATATCATTTATTCTAACTATCCAGCTGTTGTATCGCCACAGAAAATCTGGCAATCAGTTTTCTCCACCATTATCGGTTTGTTGTTCTTGTTCATGGTTGAGTTAAAGCTATGCCTGTTCATTCTGTTTTCTTAACATCTTTATACTGTTGTTTTCCCTCGTTTTCCCCACATGACGGTTCACTGCAGGGTTCTATGTAGGGCCCGGACAAGAGCGTTTAAGCTAAGAATGCCCCGCAATTATCTTGTTAACCTCACTACAAATCAGGTTAAATAGACTCACAAACTCAATAAAGTGTCACAAACATGTTGGTAATTTAATACATGGTTAGGTCGTATTTTCACTCAAGCAACATAAAAACATACACTTAATACAAAAAAAAACGATTAAGATTCTTGGGTAAAAATCCACACTGTACAGAATATGTATTTGACAAAGAAAGAATAATAAAACGGGAAAGAGGAAAGAGAATCCTTCACAGAACTGCTTAGAAATGAACAGTAGTTGCTTTTGTTTTATGCTCGAGAAACTAAAAGAACGTAGAAGTTAAATGCTAATGATAGAGAGCCTGAAAAAAGGTAGAAATGTACATGTTTCCTACCAATGACAAACAGATACAGTCCCACGATGAGGTGGTCGTACTTGTGGAAGCCGTTCTGGTCCGTTTCCGCCCAACGCCACCCCGTGCCAGCCGGATCGTCCTCGGCTCCGTACGGTGTCTCCGTCGGTGTATCCATGCCTGACTCCCCGGTGAAGTCCCGTGTTATTTCTACTGCACAGTACGTGAAAATCGCGACAGCAACACGCACATGTGGATTACACAACTGCGTACTGATTTGTCTAGACCTATCTTGTCAAGCGGACCTGTTATGAAAACAATCGGGCACGAGCATTCTGTACACGGGGGTGTTCTGTTCAAGCGAAATAAATTATGGTAAATATTAAATTTTTTACCAAAAACTAATTTTCAACCGTATAATGTAATATGTTGAAGATACATAAACGCTTGTGAAAAATTAGAATCTATACAAAATTGATATGGGTATTATTCGGTTGGATATTTTCAGGTATACAATTTTGACCGTTATGCTAGAATCTAAAGATATACGCCATACGGTTATGAAACAACACAAAAATAAGGAAGGTTGCAAAAAAAATTCTGAAGAAAATAAGTTGGCAGGTCTTAGATAATCACTTTCCAAAGCCATGAAAGTTTATTCAGCACATGTTGACGTACGTTTTTTTGTGTGTAAAATACATATCTTTTTTGTCAAAACGTTACTAAAAAGCTTACTAACTCACAACCTCCTTCGCAAAAATTCTATGTGTTTTTAAGGGGGGGGGGGGGCTAACTCACCATTTTTAATATGGACAATGTTTTCTACTGCAAGGCACATGTCGAATAACGTGAATGACCCTCCCCGAAAAAACAAATGAAAAAAAAAACACACCAGCGCTCCAAGGCTGAGTTACTCACGTGTCACACGTGTAGCAAGTCACCTTACACGTGTGTCTCACACGTGGGTTTCATATATTCAAAGAATTCTTCGAAATGCCCCTACCGTTTGCATATTAAACAATCTCTGAATTCACTGAATTTTTTTCATAACTACTTCTTTGCATTTCCATTGACTCAAAAACCGAAAGAAGAAAAGTTGTCAAATCACCACCTTTATGCTCAGTAGGTGCCATTTCCGATAACAGTTGGCATATTTCATGTTTATGTTCACGGAGGGAAAACAATTTGTTTTCTTCTTCGAATTCCTGTTTTCATAACAAATAAGGTCAATGACCTAGACCAGACTGCTATCACTATGGTTACAGGTAAAGAAGCAGACACTTTATGGTAATCGAATAAATTATGTAGCAAGAGGTAGGACAGAGCTGGAGGGGCTGGTCACCATATATAATGTGTTTTAGTGGAAATAGAAGTAGTCTGTAGGCTACACCATGTGAAGGTAAACAATACGTATTTGCTTGCAAATGTTACCTTTGTAGTTAAAAATCTAGCTAAAAAACGGACAATGTTCTCAAGCCCTTTGCAGTATAATGACATGTGCGAATGCCTCCCACTTTTCCGACTCATTTTGCCAAAGCAACCGATTAAGGCCAACATATTAAAAATCCAGTTAAAAACGGACAATGTTCTCAAGCCTAAATTTGCAGCGTAATGACATGTGCGAATACTTTGGGGACTATTTTACCATGCAACAAAGCAATAGTTGCAACAGCAGAAAATTTACCCTGAAGAATTATTTATTTGTATATTTTACGAAATTTAACACATTTGTATAAGGATTTGCATTACAGGTGACTATCACCTTTTCAGGTTGTCAGTCTGTATGGTTTTGGTTTGATCCACTCACACTGGGAGGACCTGTTTTTTTTCGAAAGGTATTCTCATGTGCGCAACAAAAAGCATTCAGTACTTTATTAAACTCCCAGCTAGATAATAACTTAAATAAGCCTTCACCACTTTCGAGGCTGACAAGATAGCAACGAAGTTGGCAACGAATTTGTTCAGCCCGACTCCTACCACGATTAATGCTGTGCGCGTCGCCATTGCCCAGACTGGAGTCACTACTCCATAGGTTATAGCAAGTAACACCACCGTCCCGAACAAATTTTGATACAGTAAAGCTGTAACTATTGGCACCCCTAGCGTGCCTGTAAGGTACCGCATAATAACCATATCCGGTGCAAAGACGAAAGAAACAAGGACAGGTATGACGATTGACAACACGAGTAGCTTAGTGGACGATGTGTCTACCTGTGTTATACCAAGCGACACCAAAACAACGCCAAGTATGCTTATTAGAAATGCACTGACGTCTGGAATACCCAGAGTCTCAGAGATTCTTTCAAGACCAAAAATCCGATACATGTGACGAAGAAAGGCATCGAACATTGAATGATAGCAAACGACATGCCAAAATGCTAGCTGCAGTTGAAACAATCTCAAACTGGAAACAAAACTGTTTGGGCATTCGTATTCACATGTATCCTTGCCCTAGATTAACTGATAGCTATACATAGATGCATATATAACGTAAAGCTTATTACCTCCATGAAATGTCATGGAGGTTATATTTTACCCCTCGTTTGTCTGTCTGTCTGTGTGTGTGTAAACAAAATAACTCATGAACGGTTGGGTGGATTGGTTTCATACATGTTGTGTTGGTAGTGTCTGACGAAAGCTGGAAATGGTACTGCAGCGCAACTTCCGGTTTTGCTATCTCGGTGTTTTGAACATGCTATGGTCACGATTTTTAGTATTAGACAGCTCTTGTGCTCAGGAAGAAATGGCATAAGTTTGGCCCCCTAGCGTCTAGTTTTGGGATAGCAGGGGCATTTTTGTCAAAAACTTCTGACGAGGATAACTCAAGAAGGGAACAACGGATTTTCATGATTTTTGGTATGTAGGTACCTTAGACAATGTTGTACAAGATAAAATACTAATTATGCAAAATAGGAGTACATTTGCATAATTAATGAGAATATTCTATCATAGCAGTTTTTTTCAATGTATCTCTTGTCACGGACGTGATATGGTCGTGACATTTAAGTGGTAGATAGCTTTTAGCGCCATAAAAGAGTGGGGCAAGTTTCAGTCCCCTAACATTTAATTGTGGAACTGCAGGGGCATTTTTGTCAATACACTCCAAAGAGGATAACTGCAGAAAGGAACGACAGATTGCCTGCATTTTAGGCATGCAGGTAGCTTAGGCAAAGATGTTCATAATGATATACATTTTATGCAAATGAGGACTTAATTTGCATAATTAATGAGGAAATTGTATAGATCCATTGTTTTCAATAACTGGACCTCAATACAAGTAACACATGTTAATTATAATAGGTGGAATATAAGCAGATACCAAATATGGTAATGAGGAACTTATTTGCATAATTAATGTAAAAATTCAAAACCGCTTTATGATCAATAATGGGAATTTTATAATTGTGACATGTGTACGTTAGTCAATGATGAACAACACCATGCATAAATTATGTTAATGTGTTGGTCAATTGCATGAAATTTACGAAAGCTCTAAATTTTCATGGAGGTATGAGGTCGCCGAACTCTAGTTTAGACAAGAAATACTTTTTAAAATCTGGCCACGCAAGTTAGCATAATGACGAGGATAAAATAGTGGCAGAGGATAGTAATACGTAACGTTAAGTAACAGAAAAAGAACCACATTGGCGCCGTGCTCAATCCTAGCAGAAAGAGAGAGAAGACTAGAGAGGTAATATCTGCAAGCAAATACATGGTCTAGCCTAACATTACTACCTGGAAGGGTAAACTGATTCAGTTGCAGATGTTAAAACAGGATATATAGGTCGAGAAGGGGCGAATATGTTTTAATATTTTTCATCTGTAACGTTATGTATTTTGAATAATGAACACAACGTCCCATTTTGTTCCAAGCAGGGTTTCTGATCTCTTATCATCTCCTCTCAGTCCCATAGGTACCAGCCACAGGCCTAGGGTCAGTTAGCCTGGATACCATACCCCAATCTCAAAATATATCTTTCGTGTTGGGGTCTGGCAGGATGGCTGTAGAAAGGTTCTCGAAGGCTCTTGATCAGAGGGAGGAGAACCTAGGATTGATGACCACTCACACCACAGGTAGCCAGCTACAACACCCCACAGTTGGTCAGCAGGCTATCACAGTAGCGAATCAGGTACTTAGTGGTCACTGTTATGGATTCAAAAAGTACAGTTGGGGGTGTTTAACCAATCATGGCAGGGGTGTAATTACCTCCTGCTGATCCTGTCCTAGGCCTGTTCTATTACTGCACTATAAGGGGCAAAATTGAGAAGAGTTCCTATCCCATCCGGCCAGACCCCTGTACGATAGATACTCGAGATCGGGCTGCAGCTGGGGTTTGGTAACCAGGCTAAAGGTCAGTATGTCCACAGAGGTTCTCCACTTCTGACGGTCGACTCGTCAACAGGGTTTACTCGAGGACATTTGACGACAGGGGAAGGCGGTCGACTGGGGGAGGGACTAGGAATTTTTTTCGGCTTGGGAAGGGCCGTAGAAACCCCAATAATAATGGTGCATACGTGCGAATAAAGTATTAAAAATTGGGCCAAAAAATTGCATTCATTATGATATCTAAGTTGCCTTAAAGGTGGAACAAATGACAATACACAGACTTTGCTATACCCAAGAATACATTCTTAATTTTGTTCATTCACATCTTCTTTTACTTCTAAGCTGAATTTGGCATTCTACAATGTTAGTATCTGTGTTTTTTTCCCGATATTTTTTTTTAAGTTACGGCACATATTTACTGGTTGATTGTGCAGCAACTTTGGAAAGTGATGCACGCAGATGTCATGGATATTATCAAAACAACATGGCCTTATTACTTATGAGACCTTTTTATTCTCTCATTCACCCACCTGATAAAACTATAATCGCAAAAGTGTGCATTTCAAAATGTATACACATAAAAAACCAATAATTAACACTTTTACAAGTTTGAAACAGTGCTTTCTTTTAGCCACAGAAATCTCTTATCGTTTAAGAGGTCCGCAAGCCGCTGATTATATGGTCGGTAAAACTCGTTGAGCATTCGCTGAGTCTTCGGCAACATCGGGCCAACTCGGGCGTCCTTCGGTTTCCGAACGTGTTTCTTGTTCAAGGTGAAAATGGCGTTCTCCTGAGATTTGCTTTCAACAGGTCCTGTAGAATATCATGTCATAAAATAGTTATGATAGTTATGCTAATAATGCAAGTTTATCTTACTATCTAACAAATAAATGCTTACGAGAGGACCGTAATGTTATTTCTCTATATCTCAGTGTGTGTGTGTGTGTATGTATATGTGTGTGTGTGTGTGTGTGTGTGTGTGTGTGTGTGTGTGTGTGTGTGTGTGTGCGCTGTGTGTTTGTGAGGAATAAAACTTTTAAAAAATTCTAAACTTTCAACTGAAGTATTCTAATTAGTACTGTGCTGGGATAGTTAATGTACCATAGACAAAAGAGCAACAGACTCGTATAGTACTCACAGTTTGTGATATACAGATTAATATTGAAGTCCTCATATCCCCATGATACATTTAGAGCTCTTTTAAATTTCTAGATTTATCTTGTATCATTGATTATGCAAACTAGCATGATTTTTAATGGTGTTCATTTCTACCAAAGTTATATATGTATGAAAGTTCTTTCTGTTGGGAGAATTTCTAGTTTGACGTTTCCATAAATTATACATATGACGCTATATTTACATAATGTATGCATAGTGATGTACAACAGATCTTGATGACGTTGCAGAATTTCCACTTACCAAGCTGTAGGAACTCTAAGACCCTCGTCATGGTCCCGCGGGGATCCTGGGAGCGGTCCTCCAGCCGCTGCACCAGGATCTGGTCCCGCGGGAAAATGTGGAACCAGTCCCGCAGGTACACTTCATACAGCCCCAGCCGCAGTCTGACCTGGGAATGGGACCAGGACACGTGACCAATGTCAATTCTCATGCATGAATTGGATAGCTTTTTAAAAAAATATTTTGATAGCTATAGAGGATCAATGCTTGAATACAGTGACATTGTTATTCTAGGTATTGTGCTATTCAAATCCCTATAATAGTAAACAATAAATTGAAAATGTTTGACTGAGAAAGAAAAAAAATTACTAAAAAGAAGAAAAGAAATCGATTTGTAAGAAAATAAGATGCAAGGAAAAAACTTCTTATCTGAGAGAAATAGAAATGCAGTAAGAGAGAAAGAAAAAGAAAATTGTAGAAAATGTTGGAAGTAGGAAAGGCAAATTAAAGAAAGAAAAGAAACTAAAAATGAGTTTTTATTTTCTTAAATATGGCAGTTATAGATCCAGTCTAGCTCATTAAAGATCATTGTTCCACTGACCGTAACAAAGAATACAGACGGCATGCACAGCATTGAATGTTCATTGGCATTGTACCAGAAAATTTAAACCAGTTTTTTTTTGGACAAACACAACGAACATTTGGACCAGAATGAAGACCCGTGGTAAAGTATTGACCATGGAAAGGAATGCAGGATCTACGTGAATATATTTTGTTTGATTTGATTTGATTTGATGCTGGTATATAATGAGTACTCACCGTTCGTTTTTCGACAAGGTCGGGTTCGTAAGTGCAAGAACGGACGGAGTTGTTCTTTAAGCAGTTGTTGAACCCATCCATAGCGACTATGACGTTGTCGTGAAAACTCGCAGCATACTTGTCACCATGGGTGAAGTACAGATACTCTGAGTATAGTCTGTAAAGGAAAACCAGCACAATTTACTACTTCTTTGTCTGTTGCACTTAGATTTTTAAAATTCAACGGTACATTTTCAAATCTAACGGTAACACATTCCAATCCTTTCATTTCGGTGTGCTGTTTTGTGAACCCGATAACATAAGTGGTCCAGTGATGCTTGAATAACAGAAGAAGATATTTTTTCATGTTTTATAGGGAAGCACCTTTCTTTTTCTAGTATTCTTCTTTTTCTTTCTACTTCTTCTTCCATTATCAAATTAGAGCTTAGTTCTATTACTGACGGTGACATTAGCGATGACATCAGCGACGTAAAAAAAACAAGTAAGTGTAGGGTAAACAGAAACACGTCAAACGTAGGGTACTGGTGGCAGCTTTATTAATGCAGAACGTGGGCCATTGAGAATCTAGGTCGAATCTTTCTTAAAATGGCAATATTGTATCAATTTCAATCACACTATGCAAGAAATACTAGCTATTGCGGTCTCTTTTTTGCGATGCCTCAAGGACTAGCCTAATGGTATAGCATTGTGTGCGAGCAGCTTTACAAAAAGACAAATTACGTACTATAAAGAAAACGCCCTTCATTTTATTGAAAACTTTATAAGTGTTTTAAAAGTATTACCTTTCTGTTGGGTCTCTGATAGTGAGAATGAACCTGGCGTGTGGTTGGACGGCCTGGAGTAGGTTAGCCACTAGGACACTGGGTTCGTTCCTAGACATGTCCCACGCCTCTCGTCCCCAGCGTCTGTTGTCATACAGCGTGGAGACGCTAGCTTCTCCTGTGTATGGCACAGAAATACGTCATTTACAGAAGAAATGTGAACTAAAGGGAATTTCGCATTGGCATTTACAACAGTACTATAAACGTTTTCACTTGCCGTCGGGAGAAACATCATAAACTTTCTTTTTACAGGAAAGTGTCCATTCAAAAAGTTTGAGTTACCCGAGCTTCTGAAACAGATGCATTGGGGTGGTGCCCATTTCCGTTTCATGAGCTCTTTAGCCACATATTTGTGGAAGCCACTACAACAGGGAGCTAGTCCGCTGTTGGTGATGTTTGTTTACCTCTCATACACATTAATGTCTGAGTGCTAAGCAGATAAAGCCGGGTGTACCGTTTTTTCTTGTTACGTTGTTTAATTTGGTATGATTCGGCCACAGTGCGACCTTCATGTTACAACGTTAGCACTCACACCATTACGCTACTGCACCGATCAGGGAAAGTCGGGGTGAGGGGGGGGGGGAGGTTAAGGGGGTTAGCGAGTATCGGACCCAGGACATTTTGGTTCCAAACCCATCACTTTACCAAAGTGTCGCTGGGTACAATACTGACTATTACTAGTAAACTTTCAGTCTTGTCTAATGACTCATATACATGTACATGTAACGCGAACATACTTGGTGATGATTGGTCAAGCGTGAATGATCATGTGTCAATTACCTGTGATGACGTCATGATTGACAACCTTTTGTCCCGACGAAGTGAAACGTTTTTTGATCTGTGTCTTGATGATCCTCGCAGCTCCGTCGAATAGGTCCAGATATTCTCTAACAGGGACTGTCACGTTTGGAATGTCACCTGAAGGAACACATCGTCGATCTCTTATGTAAATACATTGATGAAATGTTAAATATCCAGGAAACATCCACGTTAACTTTTTTCCGCCGAATATGCCACAATACCGCAGCATAAGACAAATACATGGATTCAAAGTGGTTTAAAGAGATGTACTAGTATGTACACCTATGCAGCATCAGTATGTATCATAATCAATATATCTAGGTGTTAAAGACAAGACTTGAGAAGGCCTCTATAACACTGATTAAGTGGCGGTATTATGGCACCTGGTGGAACAATGAGAGTTGATAAAATAGAAATTTGGAAATACTCTAAAGACTTTTGTTGTTTCTCTCATAAGAATCTTTACAGTTTCTCTCTATCTCTCTATACATGTACATCCTGCCCCTCTCTCTCCCTCTCTTTCTTCCTTCTTTCTCTCATTCTATTCTCTCTCTATCTAATCTATCTATAGATAGCTATGTATGCCATAATATCGCTACCTGAGAAAAAATACATGAATTTAGATTTTAGTATATTCACAGAAGCACATATGAGCCAAACAATCAGACTGTCTCTGACCACAAGAGAACTGTTTTCGTCGACTAAAGAGGAATAATCATACTTCACAGTTTCTATGCGTGGAATGATCATGACGTCATACCGGTCATTCGACTGTCGAAACACCTTCTGGTCCAATAGTGAGGCTCTTTTCTCATCCCGCCTACTACATCCGGGTGCTTCGTCAGACGGTGGTACAGGTCGGAGGTTCCGCACTTGGGCATGCCGATGATGTAGAAGTACGGCAAACATCTGGAAGGAGCAAATGCTGTGTAAATGCATTTAAATTCGCGGGGATTTAATTTCACAACAGCAGGGATTTTCGCGGTGGTTTTAAGTTGGCGGTAGCATCATGCACTGTAGTCTCTTACTGCTAATGTTATATTGGAAAAATGTTCGCGGTGGTTTTAAGTTCGCTGTTAAGTGGCCAACGCGAAAACCGGGAACATAAAACCACCGCGAACATGTATGCATTTACAAGTACGGCACGGTAATCATTTTACAGTTTGTTGAGATGATAGACATAACCAGTTAATAACCACGGGGAAAGTGGTGACGCACTCAGTTTGCAGAATATAATATTTTAACGCCACCACTTGGCATTCTTCTTTCGTCATCACTTTTGCTACACTTGTTGTGTAAACAAAAACATGATTAAACGCTAAGTTCAGACAACATGCAGAAAATATACAGTAGCATTCCATTACTAACAGAAGTAAAACAAAATATAGAAAATTATAGATCTAGATGGGAAGTTTTCCAAATGCAGGTCCAAACCTCACTCATAACGGAACCCAAATTCAATAAAATACACATAACAAGTGGTATTTTACAGTAAAAGAGCATTAGAGTAAAAGTGCTTAGCCAATGCTGTGCACAGTGCAATGTGAACCTGCCAGAATCCCATAAACCCCGGGTCATTTAAGCGCTTGGTTGTGTCCAAAGAATTAATGGCTTATGCTGTTTATATATATTTTTTGTGCCAGAGCGCTCACCTCAAACGAAAATATTCCGTGCCATTTTGTACCAGTCCGTCCCGGAAGTGCTTAGCTATTTTGTTCAGACTCTTCATTGTCTTCTTGTCGGAGTAACAGTTTTTGTGTGTTCTGTACGGGTTCGAGTTCACCTCTGCTTCTGGGACCTTCTCATACCAACACGGGTTCTTGAAATCTGGGAGGGTCTGACGGGGGATTTCGGCAAAGATCTGTAAAGAGAGACATTTTCTTGATTTACTTTAAGGCAAACAATCACAATATGGCATTGACTCAAGTTTGTCACGTAGTTGAACAGTTCTATATACAAAGACAGACAGAAGGTAAAACTAGCCTTTTGTGGCCATAAAGACAATGGGTGCCTGCAACGGCATTGAAATGTTCTTTGGTACACGCAGACGTTATAATATAAATAATTTATAAATTATTGGTCTACCTGATCATTTAAAAAGCTACTCATTGAGACAAGATACTGTACATTGTGTTAAATTATTGAGTCGGTTCGGTCATGCACATGCACAGAAAGATGCATTCTGCGTAATATGTCAATGGTGAAGTCCCCTAACTTGTAAACAGTTGCGTGAACAATTCTTTATATATGTCTAGACTAGATGTGTTTTTTTATGTCTCAGGGGCCTTTATATTTGACATATTACCCACATTGCATCTCTCTGCGGGTGGGCAGTTCGGACCGTGAACTGGCCAACCGCAAGGTCAAGTTTGAAAGTCTATAGATAATAGGACAAGACAATAAGGCCACAGCAAGTAAATTTTATGGTTGACATCAAAATGCGCTCATTAATTTTTGCCTGATTTCAGAAAAAAAAGATCTATTTTCCTCTTCGGTCAGATAGACCAAAATAGGTAAACATGTTGTGTTGCAGCCTAATAATCAAACTTGTAGAAGTGACACTAGGGAGGTAGCCATGACTATAGCTGCAGAAGTGAAACTTGTTGGATAGTTGTAAAAGTGCCACCAATATGGAAGCCATGAATGTAGTTGGCAGCTTGGTATTAAGTAATACCAGTGCATACCTCCCAAACAAGTATCACTTTTACTACAGTAGCTCATTTATTTAGTACAGTTTACTTGCTGTGGCCTTATAATTCAACAACATCAATTTAAATCAGAGAAAAAAAGGCTCACTGTCGGATCCAATCTCAGCAGCTCCTTTGTCATGTTTATTCCACTCGTCGTTTGGTCGGACTCCTTTGCCTTGAAAACCGACCATGTTCCAGAATTTTCAGTTGTCACCCTCTGAGTCCCCTCTTTCGATCTTAGTGCGAAGTCGAGAACACACAGCAGTGCCACACTTGCGACAAACACAAGACATTTTCCCGACAAGAAGTGAGTTCGTGGTTTCCCTGGAGTCAGCGAGGACAAACAGCCTCGTGTTTTTGATGACGTCATCTGTAATTTTTTTGTTTATCGAATGGGACAAGAAATGTGCAATAAATGAATCATAGCTCAACCTTTTCATGCTCGAATTTACCAAGCAGTATTTTAATAACTATTGAAACTATTCATTGCACGGTAATTGTGTAGTTTGCGGTTCCGAGCGTTGTATTTTGAGGCCGATAGCCCGGTTGCGCGTCGGTCGACGTTTTAGGTATCCGATGTCACGGTCACCTCTCGCTCGTTATTTTACGTTGCAACGTCGCTGTTTGAAAACCGACATCGCTTTTTTGAAACCCGACGTCGAAACCCGACGTCGAAGCTCTTTCGAAATCCGACGTCGGTTTTGAAAATACACGTCGCTTTCGAAAACTGACGTCGGTTCTCAAAAACCACATCGCTTTGAACACCGACGTCGGTTTTGAAAAACCACATCGCTTTGAAAACCGACGTCGATTCTAAAAACAACATCGCTTTGAAAACCGACGTCGGTTTTGAAAAACTACATCGCTTTGAAAACCGACGTCGGTTTTGAAAAACTACATCGAGGATTAACTCCAGGGGGGGGGGGGGGGGGGCTTTTACACCTTTCATTCACACCAACCAAACACAGATGTGTATTTGTTATCAAACCCACCATGGATCGACTAGTTAGGCATATTGCCTGCCCTTACGCCCCAAACAGAGATTCGGCTCCGAGCAGTTGGGAAAAATTTGAGACTTTATCATATGCCTCTTTCTTGTCCCGCCCTTGTTGGGGAGGGCGGACGAAAGACGCGGCACATAACAATGCCGCAATTTTGCTCCCAAACCTCTGCAAGGAGCTTCCGACTGGTTTTGACGTGTTTTTTTTCAGGCGGTTTTGTCGGGCCTTCTTTTTTGTTTAAACTTCCTCTTTAAACACTTGGTTTGGCGACATAGCAAAATAAAAAAAAAACAACAACGTTAAAACCAGTCATTTTGCGTGGGGAGTACATATCACCGTGAACTAAGCTATATTTACCTTACACTCCTACAGGGCAAAAATTCTACATAGATGTGTATTACACTATGTGTATTATACTGTATCTCTCCAAGCAGAGGTTGCGCTTCGGCTGTTTTTCATGTGTTTTAGGCCTTTTGTGGGGCTTTCAATTTTGTACAGGAGCCTTCATGTTCGCCGGCCAAACAGACGTGAAGAAAACAATACACAATAGAAAGCCCAGCAAAGAGACCCAACTGAACACGTCAAAAACTGCCGAAAACACCTTTGCTTGGAGAGTACACTAACATGTCTAGACCTGTCAGTTGGCGGTGGTTGGAAGAACATTACTTACCTATAATGTCTCTTATCACGCCAAAGAAATATTGCTTTCACCAAGGAGGTTATATAATCTCCTTGCTTTCACTAATCTAAGCGAGAATCGTTGCTGACTCACTTTGTATCAACTTATCTGGCGGCATCAGGTTGCTGTACATGTGCGAGCTTTGTGTGTGTTGTCTGCTGTTTCTCTTAATTTGGGCAAACTATTGCTCAAATAAAGCAGAAAAGTATTAACCTGAAATAATCTCTTTGATATCTAAGCCTTCAATTTAAAAAATATATATATATTTCATCATTAAATACATTGCCAGTAAGAGCTCATATAAACATAGAGCCATTTGCTTATGGGATCCCTTTCACCGCTGAACTACAAATGTATATATACCTTACCCTCCTTCCGGGCCCCAAAATCTACATGTGAATCGCTACTTACAGCGCTACTATTTCTCCCCAATCAGAGGTTTTTGCGGTTTTTGACGTGTTTCTGGGCCTTCTTGTTGGGCTTTACATTCTGTATAGTTGACTTCGTGTCCGCCAGCCAAACAGACAGGAAGAAAACAATACAAGATAGAAAGCCCAACACTTTGAACAAAAAGCTAAAAGGCCCCAAAACGATAACATCTGCTGGAGGTACACTACAATAGCCGGCTAGACCTAGCTGCCAGTTGTCTATGGATTGGAGAAGATTACTCACCGATAATTTCTCTTATCATGTCAAGGGAAAAAATGCTTTCAGTAATCTCATCTAGGCGAATAGTTGCTGGCTCACTTTTTCTCAAATTACTTCTCAAGGAGCATCAGATCAGGTTGTTGTGTGTATGTGAGCTTGATATGTGAGTGTCTGTTGCTTCCTTACACTTTGGCAAACTATTGACCAAATAAAGCAGAGCTCTAGAGAAGCAAACAAGCTTTCTATTGATATGTAATACAATGAAATTGATGCAGAAACAACGGAAATATGATCAATCGAAGTTGATATTCCAAACTTTTTGTGCCGAGTTGAGTACTTACTTAGTTTACATCTTGCTGATACTAAGAAAGATATGTATTCTGGAATTTCTGGAATGCTGAAAAACGACTTTTAGATTTAAGCGAAAGGAATCAAAACTAGAAAGGTAATATTTGCAAGCAAATACAGAATGTTACCTTCACATGTTGTAGTCTAACACTGGCAACTGTTTTGTTCATTCTTATTTGAACACGTTTCTAAATGTAGTGACCCAAGCCCCTGTAGATCTGACATTTGCTACATTATGTAACCGGACACCACATGGTGCCTGCTACTTTACCGGTTACCATGGTGACAGCCGTCTGGTCCAGGTCGTTGACCTTATTTGTGCGGAGAAGAAGAAACAAAGCAAAAACAGATATGTTCCCTTCTGTGAAGGTAACATAATAATGGCGACGGCAACACAGTCGATATCACCGATCTGGAAATAATTCTATCAGATACTAGTCTTCATCACACAAATAGCACTTCATATTTTGCCAACTTTTAGCCTATTACTTTTGCTTGACTAAATCGACCCACCTAACATCCAGGTGTGGGATTCTGTGAGGCTAATGAAACCCGGGACAACGAGATAGTGACACCAAGGAGATTAAAAAAGGAACCTGCAATACAGTCTATAGGTGCAGAGGCGGCGGCACCAATTTTTAGTTGGGGCGGAAATGTTGTATACTTTAGTAATCAAACCCCCTACTAGGAGGGCCCGGAGGCAAGCACGTGTCTCATAGTAATCTAGACCCTCTGAAAGACTATTTCCTGTATTTTGATTGACAAGTTTTGCTGGTACACTAAGCTAAGGTTAGTGGCATTTCTATTAACGTGTAACTAAAAAAATGTTCAACCTCATTTTCCCTCCCCTCTCCCTCCTACGGAGAATTCCTTTTTGGACTCTCTGATATCAGCTAAGGAACTGGATATAGCCATCTCCAAACTAAAAAACAGCAAATCTAGTGGTGGTGATATGATTACAAATGAAATGCTGAAATGTGGTAAACCAATCCTCCAAAAAACACTTCTTCATCTCTTCAATTCATGTTTGCAAAACGGATACTTTCCCAAAGAATGGTCACTTAGTCATATAGTACCAATACACAAGACAGGTGATACCTCAGTCCCAGACAACTATCGGGGTATCTCCATTATGAGTTGTCTTGTAGATCACCGGCTATTCTGCCGTTAAGAATTTGAAGATTTCCTTGAATACATAAATCAGCCACAAATCTGCCAAACTTGTTGGGGGGAGCTTGATCCATGTGTTGTCTATCTAATGTAATGTTTGAGAAGTTATTCGGGTGATTATCACAGAAAGTGTCATCTTCAACGAAATCTTGTAAATTTCCTAAACGAGAATTTAGGTCACCGCCTAGTAGGATGAAACCCTGAGAACTGTATTTACATATCTCTTCCTCTAAAAGAGATGGCTGAGGGATTGAAAATAATACTGAGCTAAGGTCCGAGACGTAGTTTTCAATGTCGTGGGCTGGGCTTTTGGTTCCTCTAAGTGAAAGGTTATTCAGTCTATCTATAATGTGTGGTTGGCTGAGGGATTGAAAAAACTTCTGTGTAGAGGTTTCATTCCAATGTTAACTCAAAAAATGTTAGTGGCATTTCTATTAAAGCATTTCTATATAAGACTACTGAAATCCACATACAATGAAGAGCAGTACTTGAAAATTGCAAACATTCGGCATAGAACTACCATTGCTAAACTAAGAATCAGTTGCCACCGACTGCGAATTGAATCAGGAAGGCACAGCCGCACTCCTCTAGAACAAAGAGTCTGCCAATTTTGTACCTCAAACATGGTAGAAGATGAAGTACACTTCACTGTTGATTGTGATATGTATGCGTATGATAGAAATACTCTATTTAGTTATATAGAAAGTAGATTCCCTCATTTTAGACACATGAGTAGCACTGACAAGTTTATATTTCTCATGCGTTTTGACAAACCGACAATAGCGAAACCCATACATTTTCACATTTTTCACTACACAAGAAGCGAGAAGAAGCCGAATTTTTGTGTTAGACTAGATTTGTGACACTTTTATATGTATATATCCTGACTTATTGTGACCTGTACTTAGCTCGGTTGGGCAAAATTGTACAATAAAGGTCTTCATTCATTCATTCATTAAAGATACACAAAATACACATGGTTTTAGCTTAATATATATAATACTAGGGTAACGCCCCAAAAATACAAACTAGGACGATGGTTCATTGTGCAATAGTTGTATCAGTGACAATGTAGGGAAATGTATAGACAACAAAATGTACAGTCTAATATATACGTTATATCACAACAATTCCAGTTACTACAATACTATGAACTACACTGAGTGCAATCTGCGGGAATAAAGGGAACTATAACATACATCAGATTGAGAACTTCTATGCTATTATCGACATAATATTTGTCAAACGTTATTTATGAATGGTACCGTTTCTTTGTTGCATGGCGTGATAATTGTATTGACCTAGGTGGATAGATATGGAGTCATGACATGATAAAAGTATATTGAAGGTGTCATCACATGTGTGTGGTAGACATACATTGGACTTACATGTGATTGATCGCATTAACATCTGTCTCTCTTCATTGTATGTAGGACAAGTCATAATGAAATGATAATCATCTTCAATGCTAGTGTCATCTTGACATGAAGGACATAGTCTCTGATCTGTTGGTATATTATGTTGACGACCTTTATCGATTTCGAGGCAGTGTGCACTTATTCTCAGTTTGGTAATGCTGGTCACAAAATATTTGTTTTGAATAGATAAGAGGTAGTTTCTATAACGAACTGAGATTTTATTTTAGAATACGCTTTGAGTTTATTGTTCTTTTTTATTTTTTTGTTTCCATTCAAAGAGGAATGTGTCCTTCATGCGTTCTTTGAATGTGTTTCCAAAATATTTGCGTCAACGGTAGGGTTGAGCCAAATATTTCGGAATCTATGTCGCCTTAGCATATCTTGAACATGTGCAGCCCAATCTTGGTGTCCTTCGACAGCTACATCGTGATTTTTTCACAGTTCTGTCATTAGACATGTTCTGCAGCCTGAGCCAATATTTTATCAGATGAGTCTGGGTGTCAATGTATAATGGGAAAGCTCCTAGTTCTCCCCATACCGCGGCGTTGACGGAGCTTCTGGAAACACGGAGTAGTATTTTGTAGAGAACATATTCTAAGTCGGGAACTTCGTATGATGATGCTGTTGGTTGCTCTACCGACACGTTTTGGTTTCTTAGTATGTTCGAATTATGCATTATGTTTAGCTTGTCACTGTATTTCTTAAGACATATGAGTATATGGCGGCTGCAATTAGGATCAGTTTTCCGATACAAATATATATGCATTTTCACCATTTCAAGCGCCGAAGGTACGAGCCGTCGCAAGGTAGTTTCGGGGAGTTTTTGAAATTTGCACCATCTGAAACGCCACTTCCTGCATTTTGAGAGACATCTTTTCACTACGTGAGCACCGAAAGCGCAAGCCGTCTGAAGGGCGGATAAACTTTTAAAATCTGGACCCTTTGAAACTTTTCATTTTCTGCATTTCAGGGGCACATTTTGCTTGTAAAGCAGCATATTTCCACCATGTTCAGCGCCGAAGGCGGGAGCCGTCCCAAGGGGGACTTTAGAAATTTTGAAATCTGCTCCCCCTGAATCCCAATTTCCTGCAATTTTAGGGGCAAATTTTGCCGGTAGACTAGATTCAAAAGTGGAAATATCTTTTATTCGCAACAAGCTTTAACACCTTGACAATACATTCGATGAAATTTCAGGTGACCAGATAAATCGGAGAAAGATTAGGAGAATCAAAAGAAGTCAAGAGGTGAAACATGGCACATTTCTGAACTGTTTTTTTTTACCATAAAGGACATTGAAATCATCTCTTGATTCGTAGAATCTTCTGACATCAATGATACATTAGTCTGTCAACTTTGCGGTGCGTGTTACAGTGCCTTACAGTGAACATTTGTCATCTTGTAACAATCAGGTATATCATCAACAGCGTAATCCTTTACCGCAGGTTTACATTCTTAGTTATGTTATATGTATCGGTGACATATGACGCTAGGGCCAATCTTATAGCGCTTACTTAATCTCCAAGCAGATTCCTCCGGTGGCATAAAACAGTAACATGTTAGCGCTTACTGTCTGCCCAAAGAGCTATCTACCTCTCAGATATCACGACCACCGCATGTCCATAAAATGAGATAATAAAAAATTGAAGTTTTGCTGCAGTACCTTGGGAAGCCACTAGGGGTCCATTATCGAACATGACCTTCATTGTTCTCACCCCTACCACATACCTGACCCCTATCATACAAAGTGGGAGTGAGGGAGGGAGAGGAAGTTAAAGTAAACAGACTCCTAGAGGCGTATAAATAAAGAGTATGAGATTCCCACATTAAAAAATTGTATCTCTACTCCACCTCTGTAGGGTTGCCCTGACGCCTGTTACATTTTGCAAGTCTCAAGGGACTGTTTCTTGCCTGAGATCTTTGAATCTTTGATATTTATGATATTACGTCAGTACTGGCTGGTATTGTCCGCACCAAGACTAGATGATTAGATTTTGAGCCCCCTAGTAAGTCATGTGCATAACATTTACAGAAGCACTTATACTTATTTCATGGAGGTATGAGGTATGAGGTTGCCGAACCTAGTTGATAAGAGTTTGTGTGACTTTATCAAATAACAATTAAATTATATGTAATGAGTAGCATAAAGACATTATCTACATAACAAACCTGGTTCATTTGGCAAAGGTATGATTTCGTGGAACTCTAGTTTTATTATATGGATAACATCCGCGCGCGCATCAATATCAACCGTGCTTTAGATCGTACAAAGCAGCTGCAAAAAGAGCAAATATATGACGTAGATAAGAATACATACTTTGGAAAACACTTACTAATGTCAACGTCAATTTTCTGGTCAGAGGAGAGAAAGAATATCATACTGATTGAGCTTACTGTGCCGTGGGAGGAAAGATGTGAAGAAGCACACGAGAGAAAAGAGAGCTAGTACAGTACCAGGACCTGTTATGTACAGTGTTGTAAAGAGAAAGGATGTCAGGCCTGGTTATTCCCGCAAGAAGTGGGGTATAGACTGTAGAGGCATCCCAGCCTAGTCAGCTTGGAAGTTATTGACAGTGCTGAGATTAATAAGAGAGCTAGGGAGGATGCAGTGCGCAGAATAGCCGGGGAAGCGGCAGCGGGGGCTGCTTCATGTTTTAGGAGAGAGGAAGTAGGCTGGAAGCCGGGAGGAGCGGACGAGTAGCGGATTGGCCACCACTGCTGGACCCGACAGCGAGAGGATGTAACGGATGAGGGTCAAAATATTACTCTCCAGGCAGAGGTTAGGCTCCTGCTGGTTCATTTTTTTTTAACGTTTTTTAGTCGTTTTTATCGGGCTTTCTATTTTGTATTGTATCTTGTATGGTCAAAACTTATTTGGCTTGCGGACTTGCAAAAAACATGACAGAATACAAAGCCCGATAAAAACAACTAAGAAAACGTCACAAAATAGCCTAACCTCCGCTTGGAGAGTACGAAACATCCGGTTGTCCGACAGTGAAGACGTCAGTGACCTCCGCGGCCATGCAGGCGACAGCACTGCAATCAGCTGCAGGTGAGTGGAGTTATGATGGAATCTAATCTTTGGTATATTTACCAAGAGGTCAAAGACGAAAATTTGAAAAAAGAAATGAAGAATCTAATGTAACGGTATTCAATATGTTTGGTAATATGTTCAACCTCCTATACCACTGAGATGATAATGATAAGAAACTTTTGTATAAAATGGAAACTTGATGTTAACTTAAAGAAAACAAAAGTCACTATCTTCACAAATACGGCCGTTCCTTCCCGAAACAAACATTCTCATTTGGGCAAGAAAAGTTGGAAATGGTTCATTCCTATTGCTATTTAGGCCTGAATATAACTTTTTCAGGCATATCCCTAGCAAAAAAAAAAAAAAAAAAACTGTCACCCAAAGCACGTAAAGCTATGTACAGTCTGAAATCCCTTATCCGTTCACAAGTATACCCAAACCTTCTGTCATAATTTGAGTTTAGATTCGGGTAAGTTAAGGTTTTATAAGTCTTATAAGATAGCATATACTATGAAAAATATCTAGAACTAGATGAATCCGATCTACGCTGTTAGAATTAGTGCCCACCTCCTCGAAATAGAATAAGGGCAAAGAAGTTAAATGTGTGCGAAAGGACTTGTTAAAATACTATATGTTGTATATGGTAGAAGACGAAACACATTTTATTTCGACATGTCCCTTCTACGATCAACAAAGAAAAGAAGCTGTTCAGAAGTCACTAAATTCCATCCTACTCTTTCTACGCTTATAGACAGAAAGAAAACTACTAGTACCCTCCTCTTAACATCACAAAACCCACATATTTTAGGTGGGTTCATTCTAGCCTCCCTAGCAGGTTCTCTGAGGCCTTTTTTTGCTCATAATTAATACACTTTTGCTGGCCGTTTCTTTTTGTGCTGGGTCGCTGATTAAGGACGGCAGTCAGATAAGGCCAGCAATCAGCGACCCAGTACAAAAAGAAATGGCCAGCAAAAGTGTATATTAAAAAAAAGGCCTAAGAGAGCCTGCTATTGAGGCTATGTCCATACGTCTTCTGCTGTCTCAAAACTGACGTCAAACCCAATAAGATACATTTTAGCGTTAGAATATAGACTTATTCAATATAGTTGCTTACTATATTGTTTAACATTGTCTGTATACGTCATTTGTGTCACTTGCAACTAGCTCCCGGGCAAGAACTTACAGTAAACATATTATTATAATGATAATAGTTTATTGCAAATTCTTGTCCGATGGCTAATTGCAGGTACACATGTGTACCATGAAAGGGACAAACAAACAAATAGTGTAGAACAGTATGGAATAGGTCTACTCTAGAGTCTAACGCTAGTAAAAGCTAACTCTAAACTGTAACTTGTTGGGTTTTACTTCTTTTCCTGAGACAGTAGAAGACGGAGGACCACACCTTTTCTATAATGTGTGGGTTCTGTGATGTTAGGAGGAATGTAGTTTTCTTTTAGTCTGTAAAACACAGGCGAATTTGGTAGGAGTTTAGTGGCCTTTTTCAAAAGTCCTTTTCTTTCGTGATAGTAGAAAGAACAGTTTGAAATAAGTTGTGTTTCGTCTTTCACAATGTTTGACGTGCAGGACTAGTAAATACAAGTTCTTTCACAAAGAGCGCAAGCAGGTAACTTCTTGTACCGCCCCTTCTCTATTTCCAGGGGGTGGGCGCTACTTTTAATTTAGCTGATTGCGGAGCGTACATCAATATTGTCTAGTTCTAAATATTTTTTCATAGCATATGCTGTTTTACAGGTCTTTTAAAACCTTCTATGTTATAAGCTTACTGGTATCAATACGGAAATAATGAAGGCAACTTTTTTAGGAGGGCAAACGTTTTTTATTCGCACGGCATCAATGAGGGCTATAAAACAGAAAATATCACCCATGATGTTAATGCGTGGTCTACGGAAATCTTATTTGCTCATTTTGAAGCTGCTTTGTACGATTTACAGTGCGCACGTTGATGCCAGCAGCCCTATAATTATTATTACCTCTACCCGGCTCTGCGGATCGGTGGTCTAGTGCATGTAGTTGACAAATAGGGTCAATAGTACGCGAGGGGACCTAATCTCGAACCAGATCCACGGTGCGTAATGTATAGTATCAAACTTCCGTTTGACTCCCTTGGCCGACTACACTCCTTGGTCAGCTTTAAAATTATCTTATGGCACCGTAGGATCTGCTTGGAGATTAGACGGGACCGGCCATAGCACGATGAAGATATAACTCCTCTGGCCGGAGGACTCCCCTTGCGTACTTTTGACTCTATTTGTCCAATTTCTACTATTAGAACACCGATCAGCGGAGCCTGATAGAGGCTACTGTACATGGCCTATAAACCATATAAAGCAAGGACGTTATGGTATGAATGACCTACTGTAACCCGGGATCGAGAGCTGCCGATCTCGTTCCCCCTAAGGAAGAAACCATTCATCTTCAATATTATTCTTCAATAAACTTAACGTTATTATTATGTTGTCAGGAAATAATAGCAATCAATCTTATATTTGATCATAAGTGCAATTACAGGTATGATCATTTAGATCATTTACACCTTACATCTTACTGTGAAGGATATTTTGAGGGATTGTTTTCTCATCCCCTTTCTTTTATATAGGCCCTTCCAATCACATGATGCGAGCGCGGATTACACGAACTCGCGAGTGGGTCAGCTGTGTGAGAGATCAAGTGAGAGATCTTATTATTCCTCTTGAAAGTACCTCAAAAACTCATGTCTTGTCTAGCTAGGTTCTCTAAAGATAGCCCTGTTCCTATTTATCAGTAGAGATAGGCGTGGACCGTCCGATGGCAGCTTGTTTGAGAGAGCAAGTTCAACCCGGCCTTGGACCCAAGTTGGAGAGAGATCTCATAGTCATACGGAAACAACAACAACAAATTTTGATACAGAAGGTGGGTACAACGCGCGATTTGATGTTATTTTAATGGCAATCAAGTGTCACAACACAGTAAGTTTTTAAGCAAGGGCGTTATATAAGTTGCTCTTCGCCTGTCAACAAATATTTGTACCCGGCCCCAGCCAGCGCCAGCTGGTTTGGCGGGCAAGACGATTGCCCGCCGCGCACGAGGACCCCCGGGGGAGCTGTTGTCTGAGGACCTACTCTATCTCCAAGTCAAGTAAAGGTTAGGCTCCGGCTGTTTTTTTAAAACGTTTTTTTAGTTCTTTTTATCGGGCTTTCTATTTTTTGTTGTATCTTGTATTGTTAGATTTTGACAATACAAGATACCATTAAAAATAGAAAGCCCGATAAAAACAACTAACAAAACGTTTTAAAAAACAGCCGAAGCCTAACCTCTGCTTGGAGAGTATGATATTGCCTTGCTCAGTCACCGTGGCACTCGTGCACTTGGGATAACAGACGTCCATCATAGTAAGGGGGAATGGGATAAGTATATGTATAACATGAACAAATATAGACCATGACTAATAATTTCTCCAGAGTCACAAATTATAAACTGTTGTATCATTGATTAAAGCAAGGACTGTTTGATGAGGTTACCAAGATTTTTAACCACCTTGATTAAAGGTGGTTTATATAAGTTACCTGTTTCTCAATTTTGCTAAGGTTAACCACCTTGATTAAAGGTGGTTTATATAAGTACCTGTTTCTCAATTTTGCTTTATTTGTAGATGGCAGAGCGGACTGCACACATGGACCTGAACTTCTTGACCACAGCATGAACTTGATGAAGTAGTGGTGGAAGAATTCACATGGTATAACCTCCTTGGTAAGTCCAAGCTGTTATGTTGTAAAATTATTGTTTTGACCAAGGAGGTTAAAAAATCACTTTTTTTAACCTCCTTGTTTTGACAAAATGAATGGCTCTCTGCTCTACTTCTCTACTTCTACGAGTAACTTACACCTGTTAAAATTTTCATGTACAGACTCAGTGTTTGTTTTAAACTTTTTGTTTGAAGATTGAATGAGATGTTCAAACTAGCTCAAAGTGAAACTGTTTGTCCACAGACCCTTGGGGACAAATTCATACTTGTGCGTTTTTGTAGTCGTGCAAGAGACAAGCTCATTTACATGAAGCCTAGAGGGATTTAGATTATAATCTCATAATCTCATTACCACCCAGCATCAAAGAAAGTGTTAAACAAAGGAAGCTTTGGCTGGGGTAGTTCACAGCTGTATGCCTGACTTTGCATAAGGTAATTAGCACAGCCTTGGCTTTCCATGGCCAAAACATTATTTTTTTTATCAAGGAGGTATTTTAACCTTCTTGGTCTGATCTAGGTGGTTTTATCTTACCCATCATTGACCAGATTTTCCATCATTTTGAAAAGAATGGATTTTGAATTCTCAGTCTTTCATCATACACTTTCTATCAATTTGACAGAACCACGGCACCTAGCTGTGAACGATTTGAGATACTGAAATACTGTAAATGCATTTAAGTTTGTCGGGATTTAATTTCGCGGTAGCGGGAAAAAGGACACAGTCTAATACCATTATAGAAAAATGTTCGCGGTGGTTTTAAGTTCAAGGTGAAGTGGTCACCAGGAAAACGGCGAACATTAATCCACCGCGAACATTTTTGCATTTACAGTATACAGATATAACGTCTTAGCAGGGTTGTAGCCAGCCTGAAATCATTTTCAGTCCCCTTGATTTTAATGGGAATCCTATCGAGCACCGAAGGCATGGCGTGACGTTGCGCGTCATTTCTAGGGGGTCTGGGTCCCAGAAAATTTTTAAATCCAGACCCTCTGAAACACTATTTCCTGCATTTTGCTTGTAGACTAAGCTGCTCAATGGCACCTGTTTTGGTGAAGAAGAACCCATGGGTTTTAGTTTTTTTATATCTTTACATATCAATTTTGTCTGTCCCAGGGGACGGAATGGGGAAAACTTTTCCAGTCCCCAGCTGCAAAATTCCTTCAAAGGACCGAAGGAAAGGTGCTGACTACAACCCTGCGTCATAGATATAAAAAAAATACTTGAAGTGTAAAACCGCAAAACTGCTACAAATACAACAGCCAACAGACCAACTCCTCTACTCTAGCCTAGAGCCAACATGTCCCCTAAATGCCCAAGGAAATTCTACAACAGGCCCTGAGTCGTGCGGTTGAAATTATTATTGATGAATGAAGACCTTTATTGCACATTTTTGCCACACCGGGCTAAGAACAGGTCAGTACAAGACTTGTTGAAAAGATTCAGCTAACTGATACAAAATGAACTTGGATACATTCAACTTCTCCTGGCTTTTCTGTCATACTCATAACTGAGTCATAGTGAAGATAAATTGTTGTTTATTGCAAATTCTTGCCCGTGGGCTAATTGCAATACATGAGAGATTCAAACAGTGTTTTACGATCTATGGTTTGTCTATTTGCATTAGGAATATGAATTTTTGTACAGCACTTAGGTGTGTGAAATAAGGAAATAGGTTTCGTCTGCACTCTACTACAAAATGACATTCATCCTCTATTCTTGAGAAGGAATGTGTGACCCTCCTACTTTGCATAGGCCATAAAGATGAAAGTCAGGCCTGGCATCTAGACTTTACTTTTTGGATTAGCTGCTAAGGTGTGGACCACCCAGTTTGGTTTTTCTTTTACCAACAAGGCTAGTAGAAACAAGGTAAGATTCTAGAGCTTAGGAACAAAACTTACCACAATGTACAGCTGCGACCCAACACTATATTAAGGGTGTGACCTGTCCTGTGGTACTTCATGTTGTTGTGTAAGGCTGTCCCAACATCTATGCCCAGATGTTGGCAGTGATGTGAAATGCAGTTGGCAGTGTTTAGGAGATTTTTGCCACCCATGAGGTAAAGTTTGAATGCTCTTGACTTTGGTCCTGGCTAGGGGTGGGTACTGGTACAGAATACAGGTGATGACCAGGTCCAGACCTGAACCTGGACCTAACTGTTAAGTACTAGTACCCAAATATGCTGTGTTGTAGCCTAATAATAATTGTACTTGTAGAAGTGACACATGCGAGGTGCCCAGGACTTATTGGATAGTTGTAAAAGTGACACCAATATGGAATCCATGAGTGTGGTTACCAACTTTGTTGGTGATGCCAGTCTACCACACTAGTGTCACTTTTATCACACCAGTTCTTGTCTTGAATACAGGAATGAATTTCTTGTAGGGCTGTGTACCTAAATACCCGTACCTGTATTGTACGTAAAAAAATGTTTAAGTACAGGTCCGGACCTAAACATCTGCGTACCTGTACCTGTACCTAAACAAACTAAATCACTATCAAACACTACTTTTTAAGACTGATAGACAAGTAAATCCTGAATCAACAATGACAATGGTGATAATCTTGCAGTTGAAACTTAAGACAACTTGCAGAAGAAATTGTTTTGAGATTCAAACATGTAATTCCAAGTACAAAGATGACAACCGTAAGACAGTTACTGAGTTAGGTACATGTTAACTTGCATATACTTGGTTAAACTTTTTTAGGTACAGGTGCAGGTCCGGACCTGTACCTAAACCCGTGTACCTGTACCTGTAATTTGTTTAGGTACACAGCCCTAATGCCTTGCTAGCTCTGATACCATGGTTTGTCCCTTTAGTTCTTGTTACAACATTCATCACTGAACTGAAACTGAATGGTGCCAATTTTTGAAAATGTAGTTGTTTTTTTTCCACCTATCTTGTTTTTTTTCCGCAGTCTGCAGAGGATGTCATCCATAAAATTTACTTGCTGTGGCCTTACGAGAAAAAAAAAAACTGGGTACCTGATGAGTGTAATACCAGACAGGGTGTTTTCAGTTTGGGCGGTATTTTTAATTTCACTCACTATCCATTGTTTGATTATACTGCTGCTCTGTTCCCTGATGCAGGGCAGCAGGGGTAGGCAGCAGTCAGCTAGTCTTCACACTGCTCTTCCATGCGGCTGAGCCGCTCTGTCCAGTGGGTCAACCCCGGCCCTGTGAGACCGCACAGTGTCGCACACCTTCATGTCCCTCCTAACACACTCCATCTAATAAGTTTTTCTCGGTCTACCACGACCCCTGTTGCCTGACGCTTTCAGTTTGGTGATGGTGTTACTAGTGATGCAGTCACTTGATCTTTCTACGTGTCCAAAATGATGAAACTATATGGTATGGTGCAATTTGGAGTTTTAACATGCTAACAAAAGCCATGCTGTACTGCAAGTACATTTTGAGCGGGGAATAGAACATTATTCACTGTTGTCATCTGATTTTTGTGGTGTGTTTGTTAACAAAGCTGATCTGGAAGACTCTGAAGTATTGAGTCTGTACGCTATACATCTATCCTGCACAACACACAAAGGAGGCTACACAAGTTTAGGCTTTAGCGAAATACATATGGGTATGAATCTTTCTACAAAAACAGTGTATCAATGAATACACAACTTTAAAAGTTGAATGTGGCTATTGTATAGCCGGCATTTGGGCTAAAAAAACACTGATGTGCATTTTGTACGATGGTGGTAACACCTGGGTGCCTTAGCTGATGAAATTCGTACGAATCTTATGTGATATGCATGAATCACTATGCGAAAATGTGCGAACCTCATGTGATACGCACAGATCTTCTGTGATACGCACAAACCTTATGCAAACCACCTGACCGCTATGTTGGAGAAGGTATGTTTCTGAGTGTTTCTAGTATTTCTACCCATGATATTTTTATCCCAAACCATGGAATGGACAATGCGCTATCTCAAAGACGTATTTGATAGCCTGTGAGCTACACTTAAGCTTCATTGCGACGTGTCAGATCATATTTTGCCTTCGCCGAAGATCGAGCCCGCCATCTTGAATATCCTGCTCCATCAGTCAAGCGACCCCGGCAGTGGTCGGCCGATTTTCGTAAGGTTCGTGCTTATTATGTAAGATTCGTGTATGTCACCAAGGACGTTACTGTCACATACTAGTAGTAATTTGTGCGAATCACATAAGGTTTGTTCATTTTCGGATACTCTGTAGTGATTACTGCGGTTTTCATAAGATTCGTGCATTTTTGCATAGCGATTCGTCCGTATCACGTAAGATTTGTACGAGTTTCATAAGGTTTGTGCAAATGCTTACTAGGTAAGCACCCCTCGGAAATGCAGATCCCTGGAAATCTTTTGAATAGGTATTGTTATGTAATTAAAGGTCTACTAGGCAGTTATTTGCGCTTCAAACTGAAAACAAAAAATCCATTTTTCGGTCATTTCTTTATATAGTTAGTTGAATCAAGCCTACCACGTTACGGAACACTATTCAAGGCATGTCAGGAGTCGATATTTTCCCCGTGCGAGCGCTTTTGAAAACCTGGGAATCTGCATGCCCGCGCTGGGTTTCAGCCATTTTGTTTCTTCACCGACGAAACCCGAGTAGTCCCGAGCCTACCCGGAGATTTTGTTTCACAAGCGAGTCATGACGTCACGCACCCGGAACTCACCGGAGATTCCCGACCAATAACCGTTGATGATTGATTCTTGTTTGAATTCTCACCAGTGCCTAACTAGGGGGTCAACAAGTTACGCGTAGGACGAAATGTTTGTAGGCTAATTCTCTACGTTGCAAACGTGAAATAATGACACAAAAGTGTCAAAAAGTAGTAGTAAATCTGAGATTTCTTAGTTCTAGAATATTTCAAATTTGAGCGCAAAAAACTGCATAGTAGACTTTTATTTTTTTTAAGATTGAAAGTGATTGTCCCACTGACATCTGTCATACATGTACTAGTACTTTAAATGCATTTTAGTTTGCGGGGATTAAATTTCATGGTAGCAGGAAAATGAAGTGTTTTTATGTTCCCTGAGTTTGGTGGTTTTGAATTCGCGATAGCACCATCCCACGAACTTTACATCCCACGAAAAAGTTAAATGCATTTATTATAATACACTTACTGTATTGTAGTCACATACTTGGTATTTCAGCACCACTACAAAATGCCAGTTTGAAACCAGCTGCCTGTTTCTAGCAAAGATGCTACAAAATGGACAGAGCAGTCTTTAGATTTGACTTTCTTCCTCTTTCATTACTAGTCTCTACCAGACTCCGGATCGCTGGAAAATCATAGAAATGGAACAAATAGAGAGGAATATAACCGGCCAGGAAACAGCTCGCGATCCTAGGATCCCTGGCCGGTTATATTCCTCTCTATTTGTTCCATTTCTACGATTTTCCAGCGATCCGGAGTCTGGTAGAGACTATTTCATTACTGCTGAGCCCCTGTAATGGGATTACTAGCACTTTCACTGATCTAACCATTTACCATCTGAATACAATGTCTGTGTAGACAGTGTAGTACAAGTACAGTATTACTTTTCTGCTATAGTGTTATACAGTAGGTCATGTGGAGAAATGAGTGAATGCGAACTCAATCAAATTGTATCTGATGTAACTTGTAAGTAGTCATGTGTTATTACTGCAACGAGTACCTCAAACATTTTATCATCATGATTGATACGTCATCATCATTATTAATACATGTACTGTGACAATGTCGTATAGTATGTTCATGGGGAGAGAGGGAGAAGCGCGAGTACGAGACGGAAGCAAAATGTTAGTAGTGAAGTGGCCATTGTGAAAACCACGAACATAAAACCACAGCGAGAGTTTTAGTATTTACAGTAGATCATTTCAATATAGCACTCCGCAAGCATCACAAAATTTTGCAGAAAATGTCAATATTTCAAAAGGCCTTTCCTACCCATCACTTGTTTGCTCGCAGGTTGGCTTTGCCAACCTTCGTGTTGGTGCCTTTAGCATCTGTCAGAACTTGCCTCCATAATTCAACAAAAACTCAGAGTCAGAGGCCTACCGCCTACATGTATCTCCAGTAGGGGGTTTGTCTTTTTGTGGGTCAGCCGTAACCAGCGAGACATGACTTGGATGACATAATGTAATAACATGCTTCATTTACAATCATGAATAAAATCATATTTATAACAAATACTAACACAACACATGTAATTTGATGCACTTATTTATCATATTAAATGTAGGTACGGAAGACGAGAGTGAAGATCATGATGGAAATGTGATTCAAGTTGAGGAGGAATGCACAGATGAGTACTACTGTTTTGCCTTGAATTTAAAAAGAATCAATTAATGGCAGTCTCTGCACTATCGTGCACTGATCTTCCCAACAAACAGAAACACATTATGAAAAATCAATACAGTATTTGATTGCAACTGATGTGTAGGGTAAGGAGGCGAATTGGAAAGAGTCGTCTGCTATTTTGTAAATGATCTTAAATAGGAACGGGGGCAAATTTGAAACGCATGGTCTACTGTTTTTGTAAATGATCTTGAATGGGGAGGGGAGGCTAATTCAAATGCACCATGACCATCTTCTACAATTTTGTAAGTAATCTTGAAAAGGAAAGAGGGCCTCACCGTCTGTTATGTAAATGACCTTGAATGTGGAAGGAAGGCAAACTTGAACGCACTTTCAACTATTCTATGAATGATGTTAATTTTAAGGACGAATTTTAAGGCTATTTAACTTGATTGGTCATTGGTCCTTGGAAGTTGACCTTTGACCCCACGTTACGAAGAGATGCATACACATCTCAGTCCTCCGTCTGCGTAGAGCTCCCGCTGTCTCCCCCTAACTCCTCCTGACCACCGCGAAAGCAGAAAACTCGTCACCACCGAGGACGGTTTTGGATGCCGAAGGGAGCTAGAGGGCTTAGCGGTCTCGCGTACGGGGGACCTTTGCTTCCCCGAAAGATTTGGTGTTATGCTTCCTTGCGGGCGACGAGACATTTTGACAGTTTTCCTCGTGTACTGAATATTGTGTCTGCTTTGCAGGAGGTATAGAGCTATGTTTGCTGTGTTGGATGCCATCGAGTACGACTGAATTTTTGGTGGCCAGCCACACCTTTTGTAACCCTTGTGTTTTTTATTGTTAGTGTTCTAGGGGATTTTTTCCTGTTTGGGGAGGAAAGACCCAGGGAACAGAGCTAGCTGCATTGTATGATTTCTTCTTTCAGCGTTTAATCTGCTTAACTTAATCCTGGCCGGGGTGAGTTAAGGACGCCTTTAGTTCATGCTGACGTTTTGTCCCATTTTGGAGCTGTGTGATTCTTGTGTGATTTCTTGATTTTGTGAATGTTTTAAGCCGAATCGGAGCTACATGAAATAGACCTTTGTGCAGAAACAAGATGGCGGTTCTCTTTGAAATCTTTTGTCTCGCCAATCTACCGTAATACTCCATCAGGGAAAGATATGGATGCTGGTATTTATTGCTGAGGTGTGGAGCAGAACGAAAGTTTCCAGATTTTGATGTCTTTTATTTTCGGTAATATTTCAGGCAGAAACAGAGGACAACAATGGCATGGTCTATGGGGCAAGATGGCGACCCCGGGATTTCTTTGTCTTTCAGGACTAGATGTTACTCCTCTGAGAGAGTTTGGCGTAGTGTTCAGCCACCGTCTCTGAGCTTTGAATGCTGCAGTTGGTACGATTTGGATGTCATTTTCTGTTTTGGCGAGGTAAAATTTCTTTTGCAGTCTTAGATGGAACGTCGCGGTTGTGTTTGGGGTTCTGCGAGTATTTGCATTAGTTTGGGGTTTGATTTGCATATGCCTGAATGTGTAACTGTAAGGCGCAGGGGAAGGTGCAATTGTGAACGTGCGCGTGCTAATCCCCACGTGCACATAACGCGGCTCGCTCGCATGTGCTGGGACTGGGCGGTGTGCAAGTTTCGTATGTATTTAGACTTGTGTTTGTCTGGGACCGGACCTGTTGCCGGGCACCCGTTCCTCCCCACTGTCTCATGGTTCACGTGTTCATACAGGTCTGATGCAGCTCCGGGACAAGCCACCATCAACCTTGCCAGATGTGTGGCCATGGGACCCGTCGGTGGCATGCAAAGAGGGGTCAAGATGCGACAGGAAACCTGTTAGGCTATGATGTTTTTGTTGTGAACCACGTTTTTTTAATGAAGATATTTTAATAAAAATATTTTAAGATACCAGGGAACCCGAAGAGGCGGCTTTATGGCGCAATGCTACAAGGAACAGCAGTAGGAGGATCAGGGTCGGCTAGCACTCCAGTCCGCGACACCGCCCAGCCCCAGCTCAAGGAAATTGGACTGTGAGTCATTTTCGGTTGTTCTCTTTTCAGCAGGTTCTCCCCCCTCCTTTTTTCTTGTTACTTTTGAGATATCGTTCACCAGTGTGATGGGGTACCACGGGACGCTGGTTTGTTCAGTAATAATCGAGTAACCCTGTTTTGTTTCGTTTAGTCTGATGCCTTGGTGAATAGCACGACGAGACACCGCCGAAAGCTGGTATTTTCTTTTTAGTATGGGATTATCATTCAGTGCGACGGGGTTCCGCAGAAAGCTGAATGATTCGGAAAGTGTGTAGTTGTATTTTAGCTTGGTGTGACTTTACCCAGCGCGAAGGGTTTCCGCGGAAAGCTGGACAATCCGAAAATTTGTGTACGTTTCTCTCGTGATACAATGTGATGACATCCAGCGCGAAGGGGTTCAGCGGAAAGCCGGACGATCCGAAAATTTGTGTACGTTTCTCTTGTGACACGCTGTGACGACATCCAGCGCAAAGGGGTTCTGCAGAAAGCTGGACGATCCAAAACTTTGTGTACGTTTCTCTCGTGAAACGCTGTGACGACATCCAGGGCGAAGGGGTTCCGCGGAAAGCTGGATGATCCGACAAGTCACGTACGTTCTTTCTTGACAATGCTGTGACATTAACTGGCGCGAAGGGATTCCACGGAAGGTTTGGACGATCTGAGAAGTTGTGTATGTTCTTTTTTTACTTTTTGTGACTTTATCCAGCGCGATGGGGTTCCGCGGAAGGCTGGATAACATGCTCTGCGGGAGTGTGTAAGGACCTGGGCCGGACTGAGGCTTGGCTAAGAAGGGTACGTGGGAAACGGGCACTGAAAAAAGGAGTGAACAGGTTGATATGCGTTTTGTAAATGATGGTGAGGGGAGAGAACTTGAAAGCAGATCGTCTCCTGTTTGGTAAATGATGATGAAGGTGAACAAAATCAAAAGCAGGTCGTCTGCTATTTTAAATGATGGGGAAGGGGGGCATATTCGACAGCAGGTCGTCTGCTGTTTTGTAAATGATTGTCAATGGAGTTGTATTCGAAAGCAGGTTGTCTGCTGAAGGGCAAGGGGGTGCGTATTCAAAAACGGATTGTTTGCTGTTTGTAAGTAAATGGCAAGGGGGTGTATTCAAAAGCAAGTCATCTGATGTTTTGTAAACGATGAGCGACGGGAGTGTATTTGAAAGCAGTGTATTTGAAAGCAGGTCGTCTGCTGATGGACAAGGGGGTGTGTTCGAAAGCAGGTCGTCTGCTGATGGGCAAGGGGGGCGTATTTGTATAAAATTGTAAGCAGGTCGTCTGCTGATGCACAAGGGGGGCGTATTCAAAAGCAGGTCGTCTGCTAATGCACAAGGGGGCGAATTCGAAAGATGGTCGTCTGCTAATGCACAAGGGGGCGAATTCGAAAGATGGTCGTCTGCTAATGCACAAGGGGGCGAATTCGAAAGATGGTCGTCTGCTAATGCACAAGGGGGCGAATTCGAAAGATGGTCGTCTGCTGATGGGCAGGGGGGGCGATATTGAAAACAATTCGTCTGCTAATGCACATGGGGGGCATTTTCCAAAGCAGGTGGTCTGCTGATGGGCAAGAGGGGCGATATTGAAAACAATTCGTCTGCTAATGCACATGGGGGGCATTTTCCAAAGCATGTCGTCTGCTGATGGGCAAGGGGGACGTTTTCCAAAGCAGGTCGTCTGCTGATGGACAAGAGGGGCGATATTGAAAACAATTCGTCTGCTAATGCACATGGGGGGCATTTTCCAAAGCAGGTCGTCTGCTGTTGGGAAAAGGGGGGCGTATTCGAAAGCAGGTCGTCTGCTTATGGAAAAAGGGGGCGTTATGGAAATCAGGTCATCTGCTCCTGGGCAAGGGGGCCGTTTTCAAAAGCAGGTCGTTTGCTTATGGGCAAGGGGGGCGTTATCCAAAGCATGTCGTCTGCTGATGTACAAAGGGGGCGTAATCGAAAGCAGGTCGTCTGCTGATGGGCAAGGGGGCGTTTTCCAAAGCAGGTCGTCTGCTGATGGGAAAAGGGGGGCGTATTCGAAAGCAGGTCGTCTGCTTATGGGAATGGGGGTGTGTGTTATCGAAAGCAGGTCGTCTGCGGCTGGGAAAGGGGGGTGTATTCGAAAGCAGGTCGTCTGCTAATGGAAAAAGGGGGCGTTATGGAAATCAGGTCATCTGCTCCTGGGCAAGGGGGCCGTTTTCAAAAGCAGGTCGTCTGCTTATGGGCAAGGGGGGCGTTCTCCAAAGCAGGTCGTCTGCTGATGGGCAAGGGGGGCGTTTTCCAAAGCAGGTTGTCTGCTGATGGAAAAGGGGGACGTTATGGAAAGCAGGTCGTCTGCTCCTGGGCAAGGGGGGCGTTATTGAAAGCAGGTCTTCTGCTGATGGGCAAGAGGGGCGTTATCTAAAGCAGGTCTTCTGCTGATGGGCAAGGGGGGCGTATTCGAAAGCAGGTCGTCTGCTGATGGGCAAGGGGGGCGTTTTCCAAAGAAGGTCGTCTGCTGAAGGGCAAGGGGGGCGTATTCGAAAGCAGGTCGTCTGCTGATGGGCAAGGGGCGGCGTATTCAAAAGCAGGTCGTCTGCTGATGGGCAAGGGGGGGTTTATCGAAAGCAGGTCGTCTGCTGAAGGGCAAGGGGGGCGTATTCAAAAGCAGGTCGTCTGCTGATGGGAAAGGGGGGCGTTATCGAAAGCAGGTCGTCTGCTGAAGGGCAAGGGGGGCGTATTCGAAAGCAGGTCGTCTGCTGATGGGCAAGGGGGGCGTTATCAAAAGCAGGTCGTCTGCTGATGGGAAAGGGGGGCGTTATCGAAAGCAGGTCGTCTGCTGATGGGCAAGGGGGGCGTATTCAAAAGCAGGTCGTCTGCTGATGGGAAAGGGGGGCGTTATCGAAAGCAGGTCGTCTGCTGAAGGGCAAGGGGGGCGTATTCGAAAGCAGGTCGTCTGCTGATGGGCAAGGGGGGCGTTATCAAAAGCAGGTCGTCTGCTGATGGGAAAGGGGGGCGTTATCGAAAGCAGGTCGTCTGCTGAAGGGCAAGGGGGGCGTATTCGAAAGCAGGTCGTCTGCTGATGGGCAAGGGGGGCGTTATCAAAAGCAGGTCGGCTGCTGATGGGCAAGGGGGGTGTGTTCCAAAGCAGGTCGTCTGCTGATGGACAAGAGGGGCGATATTGAAAACAATTCGTCTGCTAATGCACATGGGGGGCATTTTCCAAAGCAGGTCGTCTGCTGTTGGACAAGAGGGGCGTTATCCAAAGCATGTCGTCTGCTGATGGGCAAAGCGGGCGTAATCGAAAGCAGGTCGTCTGCTGATGGGCAAGGGGGGCGTATTCGAAAGCAGGTCGTCTGCTGATGGGCAAGGGGGGCGTATTCAAAAGCAGGTCGTCTGCTGATGGGCAAGGGGGGCGTTATCCAAAGCAGGTCGTCTGCTGATGGAAAAGGGGGACGTTATGGAAATCAGGTCATCTGCTCCGGGGCAAGGGGGCCGTTTTCAAAAGCAGGTCGTCTGCTTATGGGCAAGGGGGGCGTTATCCAAAGCAGGTCGTCTGCTGATGGAAAAGGGGGACGTTATGGAAAGCAGGTCGTCTGCTCCTGGGCAATGGGGGCGTTATGGAAAGCAGGTCGTCTGCTCCTGGGCAAGAGGGGCGTTATCGAAAGCAGGTCGTCTGCTGATGGGCAAGGGGGGCGTATTCGAAAGCAGGTCGTCTGCTGATGGGCAAGGGGGGCGTTTTCCAAAGCAGGTCGTCTGCTTATGGGCAAGGGGGGCGTTATCCAAAGCAGGTCGTCTGCTGATGGAAAAGGGGGACGTTATGGAAAGCAGGTCGTCTGCTCCTGGGCAAGGGGGGCGTTATGGAAAGCAGGTCGTCTGCTCCTGGGCAAGAGGGGCGTTATCGAAAGCAGGTCGTCTGCTGATGGGCAAGGGGGGCGTATTCGAAAGCAGGTCGTCTGCTGATGGGCAAGGGGGGCGTTTTCCAAAGCAGGTCGTCTGCTTATGGGCAAGGGGGGCGTTATCCAAAGCAGGTCGTCTGCTGATGGAAAAGGGGGACGTTATGGAAAGCAGGTCGTCTGCTCCTGGGCAAGGGGGGCGTTATGGAAAGCAGGTCGTCTGCTCCTGGGCAAGAGGGGCGTTATCGAAAGCAGGTCGTCTGCTGATGGGCAAGGGGGGCGTATTCGAAAGCAGGTCGTCTGCTGATGGGCAAGGGGGGCGTTTTCCAAAGCAGTTCGTCTGCTGAAGGGCAAGGGGGGCATATTCGAAAGCAGGTCGTCTGCTGATGGGCAAGGGGGGCATATTCGAAAGCAGGTCGTCTGCTGATGGGCAAGGGGGGCGTTATCCAAAGCAGGTCGTCTGCTGATGGGCAAGGGGGGCGTATTCGAAAGCAGGTCGTCTGCTGATGGGCAAGAGGGGCGTATTCGAAAGCAGGTCGTCTGCTGATGGGCAAGGGGGGCGTTTTCCAAAGCAGGTCGTCTGCTGAAGGGCAAGGGGGCGTATTCGAAAGCAGGTCGTCTGCTGATGGGCAAGGGGGGCGTATTCAAAAGCAGGTCGTCTGCTGATGGGAAAGGGGGGCGTTATCGAAAGCAGGTCGTCTGCTGAAGGGCAAGAGGGGCGTTATCAAAAGCAGGTCATCTGCTGATGGACAAGGGGGGCGTATTCGAAAGCAGGTCGGCTGCTGATGGGCAAGGGGGGCGTTTTCCAAAGCAGGTCGTCTGCTGATGGGCAAGGGGGGCGTATTCGAAAGCAGGTCGGCTGCTGATGGGCAAGGGGGGCGTTTTCCAAAGCAGGTCGTCTGCTGATGGACAAGAGGGGCGATATTGAAAACAATTCGTCTGCTAATGCACATGGGGGGCATTTTCCAAAGCAGGTCGTCTGCTGTTGGACAAGAGGGGTGTTATCCAAAGCATGTCGTCTGCTGATGGGCAAAGGGGGCGTAATCGAAAGCAGGTCGTCTGCTGATGGGAAAAGGGGCGTATTCGAAAGCAGGTCGTCTGCTTATGGGAATGGGGGTGTGTGTTATCGAAAGCAGGTCGTCTGCGGCTGGGAAAGGGGGGTGTATTCGAAAGCAGGTCGTCTGCTAAATTGGAAAAAGGGGGCGTTATGGAAATTAGGTCATCTGCTCCTGGGCAAGGGGGCCGTTTTCAAAAGCAGGTCGTCTGCTTATGGGCAAGGGGGGCGTTATCCAAAGCAGGTCGTCTGCTGATATGCAAGGGGGGCCGTTTTCAAAAGCAGGTCGTCTGCTTATGGGCAAGGGGGGCGTTATCCAAAGCAGGTCGTCTGCTGCTTGGAAAGGGGGCCGTTTTCAAAAGCAGGTCGTCTGCTTATGGGCAAGGGGGGCGTCATCCAAAGCAGGTCGTCTGCTGATGGGCAAGGGGGGCGTTTTCCAAAGCAGGTCGTCTGCTGATGGGCAAGGGGGGCGTTATCGAAAGCAGGTCGTCTGCTGATGGGGAAGGGGGGCGTATTCGAAAGCAGGTCGTCTGCTGATGGGCAAGGGGGGCGTTATCGAAAGCAGGTCGTCTGCTGATGGGCAAGGGGGGCGTTTTCCAAAGCAGGTCGTCTGCTGATGGGCAAGGGGGGCGTATTCGAAAGCAGGTCGTCTGCTGATTGGCAAGGGGGGCGTATTCGAAAGCAGGTCGTCTGCTGATGGGCAAGGGGGACGTTTTCCAAAGCAGGTCGTCTGCTGATGGGCAAGGGGGGCGTATTCGAAAGCAGGTTGTCTGCTGATGGGCAAGAGGGGCGTTATCAAAAGCAGGTCGTCTGCTGATGGGCAAGGGGGGCGTTTTCCAAAGCAGGTCGTCTGCTTATGGGCAAGGGGGGGGGGGGGCGTATTCGAAAGCAGGTCGTCTGCTGATGGGCATGGGGGCGTTTTCCAAAGCAGGTCGTCTGCTTATGGGTAAGGGGGGTTGTTATCGAAAGCAGGTCGTCTGTTGCTGGGAAGGGGGGCGTATTCGAAAGCAGGTCGTCTGCTGATGGAAAAGGGGGGTGTTATGGAAAGCAGGTCGTCTTCTCCTGGGCAAGGGGGGCGTATTCGAAAGCAGGTCGACTGCTGATGGGGAAGGGGGGGCGTATTCCAAAGCAGGTCGTCTGCTCCTGGAAAAGGGGGGCGTTATCGAAAGCAGGTCGTCTGCTGATGGGCAAGGGGGGTCTCAAAAGCAGGTCGTCTGCTGATGGGCAAGGGGGGCGTTATCGAAAGCAGGTCGTCTGCTGATGGGCAAGGGGGGCGTTTTCCAAAGCAGGTCGTCTGCTGATGGGCAAGGGGGGCGTATTCGAAAGCTGGTCGTCTGCTGATGGGCAAGGGGGGCGTATTTGAAAGCAGGTCGTCTGTTGATTGGCAAGGGGGCCTTTTCCAAAGCAGGTCGTCTGCTGATGGACAAGGGGGGCGTTTTCCAAAGCAGGTCGTCTGCTGATGGGCAAGGGGGGCGTTATCGAAAGCAGGTCGTCTGCTGATGGGCAAGGGGAGCGTATTCGAAAGCAGGTCGTCTGCTGATGGGCAAGGGGGGCGTTTTCCAAAGCAGGTCGTCTGCTGATGGGCAAGGGGGGCGTTATCGAAAGCAGGTCGTCTGCTTATGGGCAAGGGTGCGTTATATAAAGCAGGTCATCTGCTGATAGGCAAGGGGGCGTTTTCCAAAGCAGGTCGTCTGCTGATTGGAATTTGGCGTTATTAAAAGCAGGGCGTCTACTGTTTTGTAATAGATGGGAATGGGGGGGGGGGGGGGGGGGGAATTCGAAATCAGGTCGGCGAACGTCCCTTTTTCGGCCTTCGTACTTTCGTGGCTGGCAAACAACATAAGCAGCTATGTATGCTAATGTTTAACAATTTGGTTTACGTGATCACGAAAAATCGTATGTCTTTGGAATTGGTTTGACGATCCCTTTTGGATATTGATGTTTCGGTGTTCAATTTGATCTTTGACCCTCCGCTTTCGTTACGATTGTACCTTTGGCAAATAAAAGTATCCCTGCGGTGTGCACGCACTCGCCCCCATCCTAACACATGTGTTGGTGTTTTTATTGTGTGTGTGAAGAGTATGAACGCATCAACAGGCACCACACACACAAAGCTCGCACATGTACAGCAACCTGATGCCGCCAGATAAGTTGATACAAAGTGAGTCAGCAACGATTCTCTTAGATTAGTGAAAGCAATATTTCCTTGGCGTGATAAGAGACATTATAGGTAAGTAATGTTCTTCCAACCACCGCCAACTGACAGGTCTAGACATGTTAGTGTACTCTCCAAGCAATGGTGTTTTCGGCAGTTTTTGACGTGTTCAGTTGGGTCTCTTTGCTGGGCTTTCTATTGTGTATTGTTTTCTTCACGTCTGTTTGGCCGGCGAACATGAAGGCTCCTGTACAAAATTGAAAGCCCCACAAAAGGCCTAAAACACATGAAAAACAGCCGAAGCGCAACCTCTGCTTGGAGAGATACAGTATAATACACATAGTGTAATACACATCTATGTAGAATTTTTGCCCTGTAGGAGTGTAAGGTAAATATAGCTTAGTTCACGGTGATATGTACTCCCCACGCAAAAGGACTGGTTTTAACGTTGTTGTTTTTTTTTATTTTGCTATGTCGCCAAACCAAGTGTTTAAAGAGGAAGTTTAAACAAAAAAGAAGGCCCGACAAAACCGCCTGAAAAAAAAACACGTCAAAACCAGTCGGAAGCTCCTTGCAGAGGTTTGGGAGCAAAATTGCGGCATTGTTATGTGCCGCGTCTTTCGTCCGCCCTCCCCAACAAGGGCGGGACAAGAAAGAGGCATATGATAAAGTCTCAAATTTTTCCCAACTGCTCGGAGCCGAATCTCTGTTTGGGGCGTAAGGGCAGGCAATATGCCTAACTAGTCGATCCATGGTGGGTTTGATAACAAATACACATCTGTGTTTGGTTGGTGTGAATGAAAGGTGTAAAAGGCCCCTCCCCCTGGAGTTAATCCTCGATGTAGTTTTTCAAAACCGATGTCGGTTTTCAAAGCGATGTAGTTTTTCAAAACCGACGTCGGTTTTCAAAGCGATGTTGTTTTTTAGAATCGACGTCGATTTTCAAAGCGATGTGGTTTTTCAAAACCGACGTCGGTGTTCAAAGCGATGTGGTTTTTGAGAACCGACGTCAGTTTTCGAAAGCGACGTGTATTTTCAAAACCGACGTCGGATTTCGAAAGAGCTTCGACGTCGGGTTTCAAAAAAGCGATGTCGGTTTTCAAACAGCGACGTTGCAACGTAAAATAACGAGCGAGAGGTGACCGTGACATCGGATACCTAAAACGTCGACCGACGCGCAACCGGGCTATCGGCCTCAAAATACAACGCTCGGAACCGCAAACTACACAATTACCCATTGCACCATAAATTGCAAAAAGTCCAGCTAATACCATGATATATTTATCATACATCACATAAAAGAAACATTTTTTGTTAATTTTACAAAAGCGTTTTCATTTTGCTTGGAGTCACTTGTACATAAACATCCTTTTAGTATATAGTCAAAGCACGTAAGTCACAATTATGAACTTCTCATCATTCCGTATTTAGATATTATAGATTGTGCTATTGAATGTTATTCAAGCAAGTAAGGTCTAATTTCATATCTATTGTACTGTTGTCTTAGTCTTACACTCAACAGTAAGGTTTGATTTAGGGCCTCGATCAAGTTGGGCAAGGCTGTGAACCACTCACACCCCTCCCCCTTGCAACTATTTTCACCTGAGTGAAACGAGATCATTCATGCCCTATTCTTATAATCTCCAAGCAGATCTTGCTGTGACAAATGGGAAGGAGTTTAGCCGGCAGAGGAGTTATTGGCCACTGCCTTCGCGTGGCCAATTTACTCCTCTGATGCTAAACTCCTTCCCCAGCTCATGATACTATCTTATGCCACGCAAGATCTGCTTGGAGAATACCATACTCAAGGGAAAAACATCGGGTCATGCCAAGGCTTTAAACTGACTACGTCTGGATTCTATAGCTGCCGTTTTTAACCACAAGGCTAACCATTATCAAAACCCTGGCGACAGCACCTTAAGCCAAGACGCATACTCGGTAGACTTGAATCGAACATTACCGAGTTAGAGAGTTTGTGACTTGAAATTTTAGACGATAACACAGGTGTTATGTCACAGACTCCGATTGTTAAGAAAAACAACTCTTACCTATCAGCTTTTCCTCCAACTTCCAATGTTCCGAAGTTGTAACTTGGAGCAAGAAGCCTTTATCAACTGACTTGGAGCGTATCTTCGCCCAAAACAATCCGCAAATTAAATCGCCACACCTCGTAGCAAACGATATTTAACGTGTTACGTCAGATATCTCTCACGATGCCGAAACGTGCGTGACGTCTGAGAAAAAAACCTGTTGAGCAAGTCTGAAAGTAGGTCACAGTTTGTTGTCACCTCAAAAAAAATTTGTTTGGCATGTGTGTGTGCGTGTCCGGCTCTATATCTCGAGACCTTCCAACTGATTTCGATAATATTTGTTGTGCGGGTACATGAAGTAATTGTCAGGTTCAATTCTAGGGCCCCTGGTGGCTAGCCTTGGTAGTGCAGCAGGGCTTCCATTTTAGTGTGTTTGGCCCTTTACATGCTTGATTTTGGTGACACACAGCCTGTAATATAATGAAGGCTTCCTTTCGAACTGCAAGTTGGGTTCATCAAAATTGTTTCCAGGCGCCAGGTGAACAATGGAAAAACGTCAGTGAGAAAAACATCAGGTAAGTAGAAGACCTATTTCTGTCATGTGACGCCATACGGTGATTACCGCCCCCTGGCACGGACCCAGCAGGTGGCCTCGCATGATTGACGTGTCTATACGACGGTAATGCCACCGACCAGGGCAGTCACAAGAAGTCTGGGGTTGCCACCATCAACAATCCATTTTTCAACAATGTTACTGATATCAAGGGCACTGTATTCTTTTATCAACCTCGTTTTGTTCGACCTGTTATCATCTCAAATCAAAGAACAGCGCGTAAAAGCAATATCGAAATTCGTATATTAATATCATAGAATGCTAGCTTCTATTCCAAGGTCAAGAAAAAAGATGACAGTGAAAGCACAGAAATGAAGAATCTGTTTTCCATTAAAACATATTCTGTGTGTTCCGTCATCTGCTTCATCTTACAGACCAATTAGCTTTCTTAATTGCAACGTTTGGCCAAACCCTTTTTAGCACGCTATTATCAATTTCGGGGTTCCCAGAGGATGTCATCCACATAATCAAACCAACATGGGCCAAGGCAAAAACCAAGCTGCTAGGGCGACGATTGCATTTCCAAACCAGTGTCTGGCTGGACACCTTGAGGGAACGTAAAGTATCACACAAAAGATAAGATACAGTGGAAGCCAGTTAATTACACGTCAGATAAACGCACACTTCGGTCAATTGCACGGAATCCCAAAATCCCGTGGCGGTGCGGTCGAACTGGGTAACTTCGCAGTATCGCACACGCCGGATAATTCCACGGGATTCGCTGGCAGATTGGTGTGCAATTAAGCGGCTTCCACTGTAACACGCATTGTCGGTATTTATGGATGCACACTTTGTCCCCCCCCCCCCCCCCAAAAAAAACAATCCGGTTCGGCCCATGTTTGGAAAGGTGACACTGACATTAGGGTAAGAGCTGTGTAGAATGTCAGACTAAATTGATCTTGATATGAAATACAAAACTGTCCTAGGCTATTATAATACAGTTTTTGTCATGTCAGATTCCATTTCGACTGACCCTTTTCGGGCCCCAAAGTCACTGTTAACGGTAAACATCTTCAAGCAGAGTTTTGACTTTTGCAAAGTGTAACATTATACCATAGTTCCGCATAACAGCTTTGCGGGAGAGACCCAGGCGGAAGTTTCTTAAGACGATGTTAAGACTAGGGAAGTTCTAGTTCGGAACTAGATTTGTCTGGAGAAGAAGGCTCTACTGGCGAAATTAAGAATCGCCGTGTTACATCTGAGGTACGAGAATTTATTCGTTACATTTCGGTATACGTTTAGAGGGGTGGTTAGCGTAACTGTTTTGTGTCCATAAGCCAGAGTCCATGGGTTAAAATTCTATCAAGCTGACGATCCTGCGCTCTTACAATTGAGAAATAGACTTAACATGGTTTTCCTCGGGTGTAAAGTGGGTACCTGACTTTTGTTGATGACGTATAACGCGATGGAAGGGGAGAATTGGGCACTGCCACTGCAGCATGGTGTCTTAGACACAAAAGATAACAATCCACCCACCTACCTTGCGGCCTCAATAAGGCTATAAGACTACATTGTCTGTGGAAAAACAGAAATGAAGAATCTATTTTTTTAGTAAAACATACTCTGTGTTCAATCATTTGTTGACGTACACTTTTGTCAGACTACGTACGTTGTAGTTCGGGGCTGGATTTGTCTGGAGAAGAAAGCTCTACTGGCCAATTTAAGAATCACATTGCTACATGTGAGGTACGAAAACGTATTCTTTACATTTGGGTATACGTTTGGAGTGGTATGGTTGTATGGCGTAATTGCGGGGTGTTTGTGTCCAGAAGCCAGCGATGGAATGATAGGATGTTTTGTTACTAGGGTAGGGGATTTGGCATGCGCACATATCAACTTTTGTTGCAATATAATATATACACATCGTTTAATTTTCATTTGTTGTCAGTATTAGTTATATATTCCTTCATTTTGTATTTCGCTTAGTTTAGTTTTATATCTATGTCTTTGTATATATATATATATGTATAGTGGTGGCGTGAATATAAGTTGCTAACTTGAGTGCGCCACCACTAAGTCTGTCTTATCTGTCAAAGGGAATAAAAAATGATAGGATTGGGCACTGCAATATGGTGCCGTATACACGAGAGCCTCAATAAGGCTATCGGACTACATACCTTTATCTACTTTTTAAAAAGTTTTTATACTTAAAAGTGGGTTGTCAGTGCAAACATGCAGACAGTCATAGCATGGTGGCTAAACTTAAGACACTGTCCTTTTAATACAGCGAGGTGTAGCACCTCGAAGGTAGACTAGGAAATGTCACGCTGTGCATCTTATTCAATCTACTATACTCATACAATGCAACTGCATTTGGAATGTGCTGTTTTACTTTCGAAATTTGATGTTAGAAATCTTGTTTTTTTTAAAAACCAAAATTACGATATTGAGATATTTTTAAAAATATCTCAATATCGCAATTTTTCAAAATATGTATTTGTATTTTCCCATGGAGAACGCCCAAATGTCTGTTGTAGTCAGTGACAAGAATAATGTCTCTGCCCTGCGGCCCCCCTCCCACGTGCACCGATAATGACAAGTCAGAAGATAAAGGGTTGCCCCAATCTTTTTAAATATCATATATCTTGTACAGAATGAAGATACTTAAAAAAACAAAAACAAGACAATATTAAAACACCAGAATGATGATTAATAATTAACGTCCCATCCAGACGGATTTTCAATGAGTTGGTTAGAGACAAGTTCAACTGTAATTCTTTCATTGTTTGTTGTACTTTGCCATCCTTTTGTTTTGTACACAGAAATTCAACAGCACTGTCCTGTTTATTCTAGACACGTACATGGCTCGCAGTGAGGCGTTGAGAAGTGTTGCTGTTGTGACAGTACTCTCCTTCGTTGGTAAGTAAAAAAAAATAAAATGCGTAGCTTCCCTTTAAAGATTGTCCAGTGCAGTTTCCATCAGAAATATCTGTCGTCTTAACTTTAAATCCAACATTCTAACAAAAAGAAATTGCTTTCAGTTATGAAAGTAAAAAGTGCTGTTTCCGACTACATTTCAAATTAGAGTCAGTAGGTGCATGTAAGGATTTTTTTCAAACATTCAGTCCAAATTGATCAAAGAAAAACTCTTTAGAAATGTAAAAAAGGAAATGTTATCAGTGCACTTTTTTTCAACATGATATTCTAATAATACACATTGTATATTTTTTCATTTCAATTTTCAACAGACATGAAGTGAATATGTTGGAAAAAGATTCTAAAACGTTTTTATCTCTCAGGTGTCAGATCGACAATTTTATGTCTCTTGTCAAGCAAAACAAAACTGCAGTGGGAAGGTTTTGCTACGGTCGGTCGGACAACCGGAAACACAACATCTTCTCAGGTTTCACCAAAGCTCCTTGGTCTCATGAGGAAGGCGACGTGTGTAGTTTCCTCCTCCATATAGTTACAACAATTTTCATCAATCAATGACTGTTTTTGTAAAGGTACAGTGCATACCTCCTAAATTTTCGATGTCTACCAGTACATCATCGTCAGGGGAATGACCTAGTCTCAGTTCTCGCGAGAGAACACGAGACTAGGTCAAGCTTGCGTGGATCATCTGCCCCTCCCCCCTGCCCCCTCCTCCATATATATTTCAAACTAAATCTATTGTTTATTATATTTCAGCCATACATAGCATGGTGAAATATATTGTATTCGTAATGTTTCTTCTTTCTTCTTTCTCCTGTCAAATCTTCAAAGTGATTCATCTCCGCCGTTCCTGGACCGAATGACCTGAAATTTGGCACAGGGGTAGAATGGGCCAATACCTTGATGCTTTTTTCTCAGTTTTTTCATATCTGCCTCTAAAATGATTTTATTGAGATTTTTTGGTCAATTTTAGACCAAAACTGTATATTTTGGCCCCTGTACCCTGGTATTACAACCAAATGAGCTGAAATTTGACAGAGATGTGCCTTGATAATGCCTCCATATAAATTTGATAACACTTTTGGTGTACAGTACAACAAAATGCTTATTTTTGCGATTTTTTGACCAATTTTTGACCAAAAAAGGACACTTTTGGCTCCTGTACCTTGGTATTGCAACCGAATGAGCTGAAATTTAACACAGATGTGCCTTGATAATCCCTTCATATAAATTCAATAACACTTTTGGTGTACAGTGCAACAAAATGCTCATTTTTGCGATTTTTGGCCAATTTTGGACCAAAAAAGGACAATTTTGGCTCCTGTACCCTGGTATTACAATTAAATGACCTGAAATTTGGTATAGATAGGCATTAGATACTTGGTAACAAGATTCAAGTAAAATTTTTGACATAAACAACTTTAAAATGATTAATTTTGGCACTTTTCTGAGGGGAAATTTGTTTTCTTTTGGCCTCCTGACGTGACCTTCCGTGACCCCGCACAGAGCCACACCTGTGCGCGTCAGCCGGAGAGTTAATTGAATCAAAAACCTAGCCAATCAGCGAAGAGGAGGCCAAAGGCTAATTAATATTCATAAGCGGGGCCTCATGATCCCGTATATAGCAGTGTTCCCGCCAGGGGGAGCGAAGCCCGCCTAAGGCTCTCGCATTTTAGACTATTCAGAAGGCTTTATATTGTATCAGTTCTTAGGGGCATATCTATGATAATCGCAGCAGTCACTTAACTTCTCTTCAGGAGTTTAGCGTAACACTATTTCATGTCAAACCGTCAAAGGCAACTGAAAACAAACTTTAACGTTACTGAGTTCAACAGTACTTATAACTTGTTATCCGAAGTTGAAACGCTAGCGATGGTATTTTCGCTGCGCTGTTAGCTCCGTGCGACTGTTGTTGACGGTCTTATAACGGTATATTTTGCACCCCTGTACCCTGGTATGAGTAACATTTGGTATAGATAGGCATAAGATAGTTGGTAAAATGATCCAAGTAAAATTTTTGGCATAAAGTACTGTAAAAGGCTTAATTACAGCACTTTTTTAGGGGAAATTAGTTTTCTTTCGTTCTCCATGCCATGACCTTTCGGACGTTCACCCCACAGAGCCGACATCTGCACCTGCGTCTAGCCGGCAGGAAGAGTTAATTCAATTAATGGTTCAGCCAATCAGCCAAGAGGAAAGCGAAGGCTAATTAATATTCATAAGCGGGACCACACAATACGTTAACTTGAAGACTCAGGCCGTACAGACTTCTCGCCAGGATTTTTTCAAAGCGTCGGACAGGGGTCCGGGGGCCGCCGAATGTCCCAGGCGGGGTCCAGGGGCAGGGCCACTGTGGGGGGGACCCAGGTGGGCGAAGCCCCCCGGAAGCTCTTGCATTTTAGACTATTGAGAAGGCTTCTTTTATCAGTTTTTTTAGGGCCATATCTACGATAATCGTAGCAGTCACTTACTTCTCTTCAGCAGTTTGACTTTAAAATATTTCGGGTCAAAGCTTCAAAGACAACTAAAACCTCATAAACAACAAACTTTACTTAGCTCAACAGTATACAAAAATATTGTACGGGTTGCCATCCTTAGTTGAAGGGCTTATTTATAGCGCTAGTATCTTCGCTGCGCCGTTAGCCGCCGTGCGACTTTTGTTGACGGTCTGATATCCCTACGTCGCCGCCTCGCTGATATTCCCACGGACATGTTTCAAGAAAAATACCCAGCAAAAAACGCTGTTCTGCGTCAAATTCTATTCTATAAAACATGTGGGACTCAGTGTTACAGTCTAAATATTTTGTAGAAGCACCGCTGTAGGAAAGAAGGTCCAAGCAATGTAAAACATCACGTAGCATGAAGTTTGCTGTCAACTGGCACACAGCACATGACGGTTTGAAGCTCTAAGTCTAATCAACAGCCGTGTTTGATTGATATCCGGCGGTCCTTTGATGAAGTCGGCGAAAGGTGCGTTAGTTAGAAAATCTGCGTTTAGTTTTGATACGTAATTATAAGTTAGACAGTGGCGAGAATGATTATTTTCTCATCAATATTTCTCTTCAGAATTATTTGAACTTAATTGTACATCTAAACAATTGGCTAACCTGTGCAATGTTTATATGATTAATGATCAGTGTACTGAAATCATGTGTAACGTATGGCTCCTAGTCAATAGATCAGCATTTTCTCTATAGTGACCACCTGTCTATAGTGGCCACATTTCCTAGTGCTGTTGTTGTTTGACATAAACTTTGAACATTTGAATTGTAAGTAACTTTAAACTGCCAGAGTTTCAGCCCAATAAAACACTCTCAGCGCCAGGGTATGAACAGACTGACCAGACAGACGAAAATAAATCCTCGAACAAGGTTCAATCGTATCTTCCGGGTCTGGCAGGAAGTTGTTAAACTAAAATAAGAATAGGCTCGATGGCTGATTGCATACAAAGTAAAACAGTTTAACAGTTTTACAGCTTGAAGAAAACAAACGCTCCTACAGTACCTGCACCTGCTTGATAATTATTAAATCGTATGCCCTACTTGAATAAAAAAGTTCACTGCAATAATAAATGTACCCACATCACAAGGAGCTTATACTTTTTAAACTTACACCTAGTTATCGTACTGAAAATTTTAATGACATTACATGAAGTCATTCAACAATTTTCAGTCATGATGAAAATTTTCTGAATGGAAGGTGTGATTATTGTCATTTTCTGAAAAATAGAAGCAAGCTCTGTTTTTACCTGGAATCAATTCACAATACCAGTCCACTTTGGGGGATAATGTACTGTTAAGAGGATGTTCCATTTTTGCGCAGGGGTGATTTGGAACAGTCCAATGTTGCGTGGGAAGGGGTATGGCTGAAATATGCTGTATTTGCTCTTAAGCAAATGTCGGCCTTTCTAGTTTCGTGTTGTGACTTGCATGTTGCTCAGTACTGACTCAGTTAGAGACCTTCAATGATGCTGCTTAACTATCTATTCCTGAGTAGGGTTCGACAATGAAGTGCAGAGACGTGTGCTAATATTACTTTAGGCCAGTGGAAGAAGATCGTATTACTTCAGGCGTCAGTTCTTCAGAGAGCACATCCTATTCAATATTCATGTTGGGCTATACTAAGTCACATAGAGTGTAGGGGTGCTAACAACTGTCTTACTATTTAAATACTTCGTATCTTGAAAAAGAAATTGGCAATTATCTGTAGCTCATAATATTAATGTGATAGGTGGTAAATAAAGTTTCAAGTTTTAACATTACAAGCAGGTGTTTGAAAGCAAGCGTTGCCTTCAATTTGTATGGTTGTTGTGAATTTGTATCTAGCAAAATTGTTTTGTCGAGAAAACGCAGTGTCACTAACAATAGGTAGAGGAAGCTACCTGACGGTTTCCAAAATCATATCCAGTACTTTTTTTTTAACTATCATTTCTCACATCTTATCATCTGTATGTCTGCTCTTCATTGATGACCACGTACGAAGTAAGTTCCGTGGGAAAATGGACCGGTGACCCGACATTTTCGAAAGACAGCATTCGGCTCACCTGGGACCTAACAGGTGTGGACGACTCCTTCGTGAAATATGTTGTGCAAATGCATCAAGTCAACAGCACGATCAGAAATTGGTAAGTCAATATATCTTATATATTAACCATACCACAAGTACATGTACAATCATTCAAATCCAGTATACAATACCAGAGGCTAAAAATTAAGGGTTAACTAGAAAGGCAACATTTTTGAAAAAAATGCAGGATGTGGGCGAAGGGAAAAGAAAGCCAAAATCGCAGGAAAAGAAGCAACAAGAAAGGCAACATTTTCGCGAAAATGCAGCAAAAAGAAAAAAAAAAAATTAAAAAAAAACATTGTCCACGGATTCGATCCCGGAGCGTTGGTTTACCACGAGTGAATAATCCCATTGAGCCAGTGCTACAACATGTTACGAGCGCACGTTTTAACAGGTATAGAAATGTATTGCGTTGCTTGAAAAAACCCGCGAGCTTCCGCTGGCTATTTTTCTCGCTTATAATCGAAGGTATTTCACTAAAACTTGGACAGAATACTAGAATATTTTTTGTGGGGCATTTTTATGTTGTTATTTGTCCGATTAGATGCTCTGAACTTGCTGCATTTTCAACGTTTTTGTGATACTACGCTGCCGAGTGCCATTTTGTGACCTGTGCGTTGATAGGTTTACCCCTGACGTATCCACCAGACAGTCAGAATGTTAGCCAATCAAAAAGCTGGAAACGTGGACTACATGCTACAGGTTCCATTTTTTCTGAGTTTTGATTGGTCGGGTGGAATATCTGTAGAGAATACTAAATGTGTGGCTTCGCCCACATAATGACCCACCCCGAGGTGAATATTATTGTCATAACATCCGGTCCTTTGCTACAACCACCGAACAATACTACCGAGTGGAATAAACTATTTGTCGAGCGATTGTTCAGAAGTAACCACCGATTGGAATAAACTCTTTGCCGAGCAAAAACAATTCACTGCAATAAAGAGATTGATCAGAAGTAATATATTTCTATTGTTATTTGTTCTAGATTCCTTTGTTAAGTATGTAGTATGTGTATGTCCTAGTTGTCTTTTATGTTAGTCCGATAAGGTATTACTATATACCAAGACAGATATGTTTAATATGATCTTATGATGTCCCGTTTACGTAACTATGTAACTGACAGTTTCATTTAGATACAACTCTTTCCAAAAAGGAAACACACCTCCTTGAAGCTAAGCAGCATACACTATTACTGACATAATGTTAAGGAGTATTAGCAAGCATAACGTTAATTGAATTGTCAAAAACAAGAGTAGTTCTTAAGAATTGTTTGATATTAGCAATACGTGTAGTTCAACTGTCTGTACTGTATGTACAGGTTGTCATTTATTGTAGCATTTGTTACAGTTGCTGCGCAGTAGAAGTCGTCTTCTTTCTATGGATCTTTATCATAAAAGGTTCTGTAGCGGGGAAATGTATTTTCAAAGGCCATACGAGCATTCAGAAAGGCAATTTCCAGATATCCCCAATTCCAAGTTTGCTTAATGGTTTGTGGTAAAGAAATTATTGCACCTAGTTGTAATCTATTTGGGCGGGGGGGGGGGGCTCGATGGGTCATCAGAATATTACTGCTGTACAATTGTACGGGAGGGGGGGGGTGTAATTGGGTAGAAAAAATTGCAGAACCAGTACAATCGCCTCTGGTGTTGAGCTCCCTGTGATCAAACGTTTTTTTTTTGCTTGCCCACAACTATAGTAGTGACGTATACTTACCATGGAAACCAAAGGAACAGGGAATCCCAAGATATGAGCTGACAGAAGCTACCTTCACAGGCTTACATCCGGGCACAATTTACTGTCGGTAATTATAATTCTCACACCTACAATAGAGATTTAACTTTTTCTAACTAACACTTAAATGAATAAGGACTTACCCTAATTTCGGCTGACACTAGAATGGATCTGTCTACTGCTACGTGATGTCCGAGGTACGTGATTGGTCGGTCGTAAATGCTAGGTAATCTGTCTCGCCCCCCGTCTCTGCTGAATGTCGGACGGTGGGCTACCATATATGACCGTGGGGACGACCAGGGGGACGACCCAAGCTGTCTACTAGTTATTTTGCACTTAGCACCCGTTGCAGTGGTCACGTGCGCCCGAAGTCATACATATATATAGTATGAGTATAATCTTCCATAACCAAAACAGATGAACGTTCACACTCTTACATCATCTTCTTTCATTCCATAAGTCAATGATAACATTTCAGAACTTCGTAGTAAGTTTACCATGTAGATAATTATTAAAGTACCAAATTCGTCTATTTTTGCAGCAACTGCACAATTGTGACAACGAATGGTAGCAGAAGCTGTGGAGAATTGCAGGCAATAATTACAGCTGGTATCAACTGTAAGCGCCCATATTTCTTTCAACACATAAAAGTTTCATTGGGATACAGATTTAAAATATGATTTTGAGAATTAACTGTGTGTAAAACGGCTCCTATTACTGTGGATCACTAGCGTTCATTTCAATGAATTCGTTCCTTTGAATGAACTGATTGCTGTCAATATATTGATGTTGATATGTCTGTCACATTTTACTGCCAACAATGTTCTACATTCTTTTATTTGCAAATCAAGAATCAATAAGAAATATTTTCAATAAATCGTTCGAATGGTTAGTATCATTGGAACAGATATAATGCCACAAAATTCTAGTCAACTGAAGTAAAGGGTACAAAGTCACTATCCTAATCAAGGGCAAAGCATTGGGGCCTGTAAGGAATTCGAGCCAGAAACTTTTAGATTGTAATTCAACAACCAAAATCTACAAGACCACATCGTTACCTCAACCCTATCCAGACTGGCTAAAAGTGTCTGCGCCAACTTTGACGTCGTATAGCTTCCAAACGGCTAGAACAACCTAACTTGGTGACTTTTCCTAGAATATTGTTGTCAACATTTTTTTTAAGTAGAGAAAGTTTTTTCGAATGAGCGAATGAGACCCCCCCCCCCTCCCGTTCAGAGAATGCCATAAAAACCCAGTCTTTGGGTTAAGAACACTTTGCCACCTTTTTGTTAAGTCCTATTACATTTGATTCTCCTTTCGTCTTGCACAGCGACCGACCACGGTGATAGGTTATTCAACTCTACATCAGTCACCAACAGCACAATCACAGTCTCCTGGTCGAGCTTTACAGAGCAGGAGCGAAGAAGTTCTTTTGCCGTCAGATATTTCTCATACTACATGGTAAGGCCACAGCAAGTACATTTTATTGATGACATCACTGCGCTCATTAATTCTTGCCTGATGTAACAAAATCAAGAATTTGTTTCCTCTTTGGCGTGGTCAGATAGACCAAAATAAGCAACCATATTATGTTGTAGCATTAATAATTATACTTGTAGAAGTGACAATAGGGAGGCAGCCATGACTATTGCTGCAGAAGTGAAACTTGTTGGATAGTTTATGGTGTGAATTTTGAAGCAAACTAGCCATCTTGTTTTTTACCCGTTTTCTATTTTTGCGCTTTCTTATTAATTTTGCACTCTGCATATTAGGATGTCAATTGTCAACCATAAAATGTACTTGCTGTGGTCTAATCGTGAATGAACGGATACATAATACAATCTATACAAGGCTTGTGTTTACACTTTTATACACTTATAAACTTAAAGAAAAAGGAAAAGGGTGTTTGTATTAATATATACTGAGATCTTGAGAACATTTTGACGGTGTCCTCCATTTGTTATGAAGCACTTTATTATAACACATTCATAATTGTCGTATATCAGGAGATAAAGGAAGATAAATACATACAAAAGTTTCTCCGGTAAGGAAAAAAACTTTGTCTTCTTTTTTGCGTTGCCCATTTCCTTTTCCTTCCATTCTTGTCAGTAGCCAATCATAGCTAAGGTTAGATATTAGCTGTTCATGGTTATACGAGCAATATTCATATATTTGCCAGCCCTAGCTATAGGTTCTGCGATATATTTTGAAAAAAAACTTTTTTTTATCTGTAAAGCAATACAGTTGAAGCCACTTAATTGCACAACGGATAATCGCACACTTCTATCAATTGCACGCAATCCCAAAATCCCGTGGTGGTTCAGTCCAGCTTAATAACTTCGCTTTGTTGCACCATTCGGATAATTGCACAAAAAAGCATTGGCAAATGGGGTGTGCAATTAAGCGGCTTCTACTGTATTTTAGTGCAAGAGTAATAGGGCCTTCACACGAAAATCGAATTAGCAGGAATCAAGCCTAACCAGCCGGAATGAAGTATTTGCAAACTTCGTGTCACATTCGGGGCCATTCGGGTGGGAATTCCAAATGGGCCTTAAATCCCCTTCACACGAGAAGGAATGAGCCGGAATGCCGTCAGAATGAAAATTCTTGTCTATTCCTGTGAATTCGTAGTGCATTCTAGACATTCTTACGGCATTCGAAATATTCTTTCGACCACATTCTGGCAGGATTCGAGGTTGCTTGCTGTTTCGGTTCTCTATCGAATGAGATAAGAATGTTTCGAATAATGTTAGAATGCCGTAGAATGCGGTCAGACTGCAGTCAGAATAGTTAGAATACACTAAGAATCCAATACGAATGCCATTCGATATTTCTCCACTTCGAATGCACCTCGACAGTTTTTAACATGTCAAAAACTTTCGAGCCAGCCAAAAGAACGGGGACGAATATCTCGAGTGCAGTAAGAATGTTTAGAATACAGTACGAATTGCGAGGAATTGCCACGAATAGAAACAAAAATTCATTCGGACGGCATTCCGGCTCATTCGTGCTCTCGTGTGAAGGGGGCTTAAGCCTTAACCACCCGAATGGGGTCCGTTTGGACCTTAGGCGTAAATTTCGAGGTACCATTTTCTCGAAAATGATGCCTCAACTTTCTAATGTGTATGGACAAACAAAAATGATTTCTTTTTTAGCTCGACATTTCACCACGAGAGACTGACTCCAACACTCCGCAGGTTTTCTACAACGAGTCGGACTCTGAGGCAACATTTGTCAGACTTACACCCGGAAAGGAATATCAAGTTAGTAACACAATTTCACCTTTATCCTAGGCAACCTACATCTTTTGTTTTGAAAACAGGGCTGTCGAATCGAAGGACTGTAGTTTCAAATTGCAATACTTACAAAGTCCTTCAATCAGAAGGATGACTACAGTCATCGGGATTGCAATAACTTTTAAATATAGCTTGTAGAAGATTACGGGAGATTTGCGTTTATAACGATTTTTTTAATTAGGCCTAAAATGAGATTGCTCAATACTAAACTGGAATACAGAAGACGAGCCTTTTCATCCACTGGGGCGGCAATGTGGAACTCACTGCCACAACATCAAAGCAGCCAGAACTCTGGCGATTAAAAAAAAACTTTATGCACTTAAGATTGATATGCAAATTCAATCCTGATTTTAAATTTGACTTTTTTGTTACATTCTCTGTGTTATCTCACGTTAAGGTTTAACTTTTGATTCACTTTTTCGGCAGTATGATTTTATGTTATCTAAGTTACTTTGGGGTTGTAAAATCTTTATGTTTGGTTTCAACGAACTTGGGGCTTTGAAAAACGTCGTCAGGCGAAATGCTTTCACTCTGGTTAGATAAAGAATAAATAAACAAACAAACAAACAAAAAATTAGGTATAACGAACGTGTCATGATCTTTTCGCAGATTCAATTGGCAACAGTCGGCATAAACTATCGCCGTGTGGAGAAAGGATTTGTTTTAAAGGATGGCATTATGCAATATATGACTACTGCCATCATCGCAACGGGTGAGTACAGAACATCCAACATTTCATATCAACATGTAACATGTAAACATTTTATATTAAGAAATATATGGGCAGGTGGGAGGAATTGAAATGGGGGGGGGGTCGTATTCAACAGAGGGGGAAACGTCTTGGGGGGGGGGGACTAGAGGGGAAGACCTGATATCCATGTGGTTAACGCTGGTTAACCTCTATCGGGGCAATTTACCTAGTACATAATCTGATTTGGTTTTTTTTTTCAAAATGGTATTTTTCTTGATATTAAGATGACGCACGGTGGTTTTAAACTTGAATTTATTGAAAAATATTGCCACTTTAAAACAATGTCTATCGAATTGATATCCTTTGCACAGAGATTGGTTATCCCTGCTGATAAAAGTAAACTTGCGTTAGTGCTTGATATCGTTGCTTTGATCATGATTGATAACATCCTCTGGGAACCCTACAACTGATGCGCGCGAAAGAATAAGAAATAGTTTGGCCAAAATGATAGTTGCTTTTATTATGATGGTCTAGATGGTCAGAGAGCTATATGAATGACGAAAAACATATAGTATTGAAGACTGATAAATGGATCTTCATTTTTGTTCTTTCACATCTTCTACTTTGATCTTGAAATTAACGTTTGCATTCTGTGTCAATCTTACATATTCTTAAAAAATAATCCAATACATACATTTGCCCATTTTGCAGCTACTTTGTACGATTTAGAATATAATTTGTATAGATGGCCGAAAATGATGCTCGCTTAGATGCATATGCCATCAATATAATCAAACCAACATGACCTAAGTGGTGTGCCCCTTGCGTTTTTTAGATCCTTCTCCGGTGGAAAGAGTGTCCATACTCATCACGGGTTCGACATACGTGACCTTGAACCTGATACCCCCGACGGAAGGGTTCGTAGACTTGTTTCAACTACGGGCAACATCATCACACCACACAAGGTACACGTGACCAATCAATCTAAGCATTTCCTATGTCATCCGGAGCTGGATCCTACATCGTAGAAACTCCTCTAGGTTCACCTCTGTTTAATCACCCTGCTCTTTGCAATTGCACTAATGAATAGTCTCTCTCATACATATAGATGGCATTGCCTTATTTGGCACAAGCCATGCCAATCAGCTCACAGCGCCTCGATTTCCAATATGGCCGGCCTGCACAATTATAGCTAGGATACCAGTTAATTTACCATTCTCCTATGCAGAGATGAGTCCGCGTCGGAAAAAAATTCTCTAGATTCACCTCTGCTCAACTACACTTTGCACTGTTGACCAGTCTGGCTTATTTGAGTAATCATGAGCTTGCCTCTTTTGAGTACAAGACAATCAGCTCGCAGCAACTAGATTTGAAATGTCCAATCTGGCGGTCATTCGGGCGTACGAATCTGTTTCAAACGATAAGACATAATGTCCTCTATTAAAATGTTTTTTTGGTAGTATTTGGTAATATTTCTTTGCCAACTGTAGAAATACACACACGTAGTATATGTGTTGCCGAAGCGATCACAGTACGGATATCAAATTTGGTACTTGATAAAGATGTTTGTGAAGGACTGTTAAATTACCTTGGTGGAACTTGGTATGTTTACCTCCAACCATTTTGGTCATGCTACTAGTTCATTCAACAAGGCAAGATTTCGCAATAAAATTACCACGAACCTTTATCATAGTTTTTTTTTCTTCTATGTTGAGTATAAAGTTATATTTGATAATATTCCAGCCCTCTGATCGACGTGCCTGTCTCGGAGAAACAAACAATTGTCAGAGCAACTTTGTCCAACCTGCAGCCCAAAACCTGGTACAACCTGTCAGCCGTTACTGTTGCCAATGGAAGGAGGGGACAGGCGAGGTTTGTCACCTTCAGGACAGGTAAGAAAATAGTGATAAGGCCCTAGAAAGTAAATTTTATTTAAAAACGATAAGATGGGTAAAAAAAATGATGGCTAAATTTTCCGTATATTCCGTAAATTTTCCTATACACAATAAACATTGTAAAAAAAAAGAATTGAAGCGACGAAATATATCATCACAGCCAACAAGGCATTCATCCCTGTATTCAAGACTTGAACTAGCGTAGTAAAGGGGAGACTAGTGTCGTAGACTGGTATCACTTACAAACATGGCAACTACTAATGTCATCCATGTTGGTGCCACTTTTACAACTATCTAACTAGTTTCCTTTCTATAAGTTTACTTGCTGAAAAACATGTACTTCTTCAAGTTGTGGGAACGCCATGTTCTGCTTATGCCAGAGATATACGTATTACTATATATAAGAGATAAAGAGAGAGAGGGCTGTCGTAAATTTGTATTCGCTTACACATAAAATGTAATGTCGTAATGTACAAATTTGCATAGTATGATTCTTTGATTCATTTTAGAAAGTTACGACATTTTACAAACGTTCACAACCAAAACAAACAAAAACAGTAATAAAAACATGTATGTGATGGTCATGATTTGGTACATGTTGTCTTCATTTTGTTTTCTACAGTTTCCCTGTCCAGTGTACATGAATAGCATCATCGTTAGTTATAAGCACGTTCATGGTTCCGAGTGCGCATGTGCATCGACAGGAATTGTGGGTATGACGTCAAAGGTAACGTCTCCTGATGCATAAACGAAGCACTTCTGGACATTGTTATATGAATCGAGGCAATGGTCGAGACGACAACTGTTTATACGCTAATGCCTAGGTTACACATAGCCGACTTTGGCTCCCGAACACTAGCCGACTCTTAGGCCCCGTTCATGATGCAAAAAATGAAACGGTTCTATCGGTTAGGTCTGGAAATCCGAGAGCAAACGACAGGAAACGGTTTGCATTTTGCGTTCACGATGCAAACTTGCAAACTGTTTCAGTTCCTTGAAAAGGCAAGGTAATGCGACCTCTGACCCCTGAGGTTGTTGTGATCTTGCCCAAACTTGTACTTCTGTGTCAGATTATTGGTCTTTGATCGAAATTGAACCAATGTCTTACTGAATTCAAAGCTGGGTTCTGTTATGACCTTGGAAATGCCTCTGAAAACATTGTGGTCCCGATATATGCCATGCTATGACATTTCCACTGGATCTCCTGACACAATCCCCTTACGATATCAGGAATGCTAGCTCCTTAGTCGAACAAGAGGCGGCCCGATTATAGAAACGAATCGTACGATTGAAAACGCGGCCGAAACACCCGAATGACAGGTTAGAAATTGTACTTTTGCCCCGTGGCGCCACCAAATATGAACGCACATGCCCGGATGTAAAACGGATCGCGCCGCTTTTGCGTTCATGATGCAAATTCGCAATTCCGGATAAGGAAGAAACCGTTTCAATACTACCTCGCGAGGAGGTTCCGAACAAACCGTTTTCTATCGCTTCAGATCCGTTTCGGACCGTCCATGATGACAAAACTTATCCGTTTCAGCTGGCCTAACCGATAGTAACCGATAGAACCGTTTCATTTTTTGTATCATGAACGGGGCCTTAGCCGACCCAAGTCGGCAGTAGTTCGGGAGTAGTCTGACCAGTTTAGGCCACGCCTATTTTTTTGCGCCGAACATGTCCCGAACACCTCCCGACCAGTAAATGACTTACTCCCGACTATGTCCCAAATGCTAACTAACCTATCACCAACCATCCCGACCTCTAGCCGCAGACTGTCAAATCACTCCTGACTAATCCGCAACCGATTGCCGACCCTTTTTCGACTTGAAATAGACATAATCAGCGATTCTCAAAAGAGTGCTCATTTTCGTTTTTAATCAAGAATGTCCTTTGTTCTATTTGTAAACGTCACCAAGAGATCAAATTTAGATCACACATAGCTCCAGTGCGGCATTTATGGGTCTTTTTGTTTTTGGCTGGATGTCGGTCCTGTGAAGTTCGGGAGTGATTCGTCTACGTTCTGGCAATAGTCTTTTTTCTTGGGAATGAGTTAGCAGAGATTTGTCTAAGGTCTTGGGGTGAATCATTGATAAGTTGGAAACAAGCTGGGAGTAAATCAGCAATGTTTATGGCGTGGTTAAGATTTAATTTGACTGCTGACTTACTCCCGAACACCAACCGAACACTAGCCGACCGTGCCGAACACCATCCGACCACCAACCGACCCATTCCAGAGTTGCCGTTCAGAGCCGAATGTTTTGAACATTTCAAAACATTCGGATGGAGCAGCCGAACGCCAGCCGTCTACAGCCGACTAGCTCCCGAATCACTCCTAAACCATAGTCGGGAGAGAGTCGGGAGCCAAATTCGGCTATGTGTAACCTAGGCATTAGGGACCTCACCTCTGACATATTACCCACAATACCTGTGGCTGGGCATACGTAGTCTCTACCAGTTGGATTCGCTGGAAAAATCGTAGAAATGGCACACATTTAGGAGTATGCCGGCCAGAGGAATATAGCCGGCTAGGGAACAGCACGCGATCCGCAACATTTTTCCAGCGATCTGGAGTCTGGTAGAGACTAGCGGCAGTAGCGCATACGTACTATGAACCATGTTCACGCAATTTAGTGCTTATTTTCCTATATTCTCTATGGCAGAGGCCGTCACTGTCGATCCAAGGCTTGTGGGCTCGGTCTCAGCTGCTCTTGCAGTCATTCTGATTGCAGCAGCCTTCTGTACTGTGCGGATAGTCAAGCGGCTCAGATACAAGTTGGACCCGGCACAGTTATTCAAGGAAGTCCTTGAGGTACGAATTGTTCCCTCTATGAACATTGAGGTATCGCTCGGGGCGAGTTTGAATGTGTCTCTACAAATTTGTGGTCAGTAATAAGACAAGAACCCCCAAAATGCATTGGGTTAAGGGTACTGGTACAGAAAATTCAGTTACACAGGTCCTGTTCAGATCCAGGTCTAGGTCTAGGTGTTTTTATGATTCGTTGTGTACGTCGTATTTTTTATTAATAGTGTACTTATAAAGTCTATTTCAACCTTTTTTATGTTTCTGTACGCATGACTCATTGGAAACCGCCATAGTAGCGATATAATTTTTACAGAAACGAAAATGAAATGAAAAATACCATTTTCAGATAAACAACGCTAACTGCATCAGTGGGTTTGTAAAAACTAAGTATAAATGACTAAAACTCTTACTAGACTACTACCTGACTCTTGTTATTTTCTTGGACCTGTAAACCCCAAAACATGTGAACGCCTGCTGAAATATTTTGTTGATTTTCCAAAATCCGGTCCACTGTTTTTTACAGGTCCGTTTTTCGGACCAGACCCAAAAGACTCTCAGTTGTGATAAGAGTTGGTATGTGAACAAGATGACACTGCATTACACCATTCCAAGCTGTGTTTCTTGTCAATGAAATTGCTACAATCATGTAGGTCTATAAAGGTGCAGCATTTAAACTGGCATTAATAAACATACTTACTGTGTTATCTTGTCCACAAGGACATCGTTGGGTCTGAGAAGATGAAGCCTTGGCTGAAGAACAGAAAGGACCTATTTCTTGAGGAGCTGATCGGAGAGGGAGAGTTCGGTCACGTGAGGAAGGGACTCCTGAGGGAAAAGAGACAACATGCCGTGACTGTAGCTGCCAAGACCCTCAGGTCAGTTTATGTCGTAACGTTACAAAAATGCATGGCATAAGCTTCATAGAAACTGGAGGGATCTAAATGAGTATCCTGTTTCTTTCCCTGAAAAATAAGAATATCCTTGACTCAAACAAGACAGTGTAGAAAAGCAAATTGTCATTGATAAGTAATCAAATAACCAAATGAAAGCTGGCCTGTGTTCGTAGAATGCCTAGTTGTAAAGTTAAGACTTTGTTCCAAAACCAAAGAAGAAGAACTCACCATGACATTTAAGGTCAGGCACGTCGACCTTATTCAGATGTACGATTCGCTTGACTTGATGTTCCGGAAGTCGGAGGATGACGTCAGTAGCGAATCGTAGATGGCGGGAAGGCGGAACTTGCCAAGGTCATGGTTCAAAGAGGGTTGATGCACCCTTATGTCTATGACCGAAAAGGTAGGGTGGGTTCTTCTTCTTTGGTGTTGGCAACAAGTTTAAACTTAAAACTAAGTAATCGAACACCTTACTTTAATTGCTTGTGAGAATGTACCGTCATTAAAACTACAGGGTAGACCGAGCCAATGAGACGACCTACCGGGACTTCGCGAAGGAAGCGAGTCTGCTGGTAGAAGTTAACGATGATGGAGGTCACGTGAACATCGTCCGGCTGATTGGACTGGTAATTGATGGAGTAAAAAAGAAAGGTGATGAGACATTATATGTACAGTGGATACCTCGCATTTTTGTTGATCTGTCGTCAATTTCCGTTTTTAGCACGTTTTGGCACGTTGATGGTGTAATGATCACTGCCTCCTATATTGAATTCGTATCACCTTTGACCGTATTATAAGAATAATAAATACAGCGTTCAAGGATGATTTGAAGACAACAATACACACAATGCGTTATGTTATTAATTTCTAATCGATGAATTTCGTTGAGCGCTGTCAAACCTCTCGGCAACAGTAACGCCACCAGCGTCCCGTAGCTTAACTGAGATATCCTCTTGATCATAACATCTGAATCAATTTCCGTTTTGAACACTACGTTTGAGGTTACATAGCCATAAATACATTGATGATGTAATGCTGTACTTCCAAGTAACATGAACGATGTAGATCAATAAGTCTTATTTTCAGACCCGCGGTACATTCTTGTTGAGCATGCCGAGCCCGGGGAGTTACTGTGGTATCTGGTGAGCATTCAGAACAACCGACACCAGGCAGAGTTCCCGCCGGGCTTGGGACGACAGCTCACCGAGGTGGCCATCGACATCGCCCGGGGGATGCTTGAGCTCAAGCGCCGTCGGGTACCTCAATTTTTTCAGACAGTTTTTATTCGAACAGTGTGGTATTGTACGTCGTAATTTTACTTCTCAAGGTTCGCATTGAACCATCAAGAAAGCTATTTAGTACGCGTACTCCATAGCTCCATATTAAAAGTTGCATTTAACAGTATAGTGACGAATTGTATTTTTCTAAATGTTAGGGTTGGTGCAGGTTGTATGTATATTGTGTACCTCTAACGAAGGCCCTGTTTTTAACTACCAACACCCTCATTGGTTGCTCCTAATGGATTGGTGGCGTCGTGTTGGCGTGACGGCAGGGGTATTTGAACCAGAATCCAGAGGTGCTGGGTTAGACTGCCTTGGTATGCAGTTGATATGTTTGTTTTTTTTGTTGTTGGGACTTTGATTACTCTACCAAGGTGTAAAAATGAGTACTTCACTAAGGTTGGGGAGGTAAAAGACGTGAGGAGAGGGATGGGCTCCACCTTCCATGCCGTGCTCTATCCACAACCAATGCACTGCCCCTATGCTCTCAAAAATGCCACTGACCTCGTTTATCTTGCGTTTTTGTTTACCAAACAGATCACCCACCGTGACCTAGCGTGTAGAAACATCGTCCTGACCTCTCCTGACGGGCAGGCCGGACGGTTGGTCGCCAAGATCTCCGACTTCGGACTGGCCCGTGACGTGTATGTTACAACACAGTACATGAGGCATCCTTTGGTAGGTACAACTTTTCGCTGTAACCAATTTTTAAATTACAATGCAACAATTCGTTTTGAAATAAATCTCTCATTGGTTTATTGATTTGTGTTTATGGACGCTGTCTGCTCTTGCTGGATCTTCTACGTAGATAATGATAATTTTGTTATTGGTAAGCCACATTTTACCGTAAATAAACCTAATACTCCATATCATTCGTAAGTGGCGATATGGTGTCTAAAAGAGGGTGTCCCGCTAGCCTGAGTGTGACAGTGTCTAATAAAGACAAACCGTCGCTCTCAATGTTGCCAGTCTAAAGTGGACCTTAGAATTTTCTTTACCTTATTTTCCCATATCAGTTCAGAGTTTTGGTTTAGTGAATCCAAAATTTTCCTTATGTCACTGACGAAAGACGATTTCGAAACCTTATTTTACGTATTATTATATACACGTTATATTTACTGTAACGTGTACATTTAATATTGTATTTGCCCGCAGACCAATATTTTGCTCCCGATCAAATGGATGGCGATCGAGTCTCTTATCGAGGGTGTTTACAGCTGCAAGAGTGACATGTGGGGGTTCGGAGTTGTGCTTTGGGAGATAGCTACTTTGGGTGAGCACCCAAATATCTTACATGAGTTAACCAAATAAAACAAATTTATGTCATATTTTTTCCCGAAAGTTATGATAGCATTAATGACATAATTCTATGTACCTCCTAGTCTTTATATTCAGTAAATATAATGTATCCCACTATAGGTTTTTTCATATCTACCTTGTCCCCCAACGACCTGTAATAGTTTTTTTTTTAATTGTACATTCCAAGTTGTAAAGTTTGGTAGGTCGCTAGTCTTCCCTATAAATTAAAAATTTGACACAGTCTTGGTCCAGGGAACGGTGCCAAGTACTAGTTGCTTAAATCACGAATGGAATTGTGGAAGAAAGAGCACCTGCTCCATATTTGTCTTGTTCAGCCTCACGCATGGGACGAATCATTTTTTTTCGTCCATGATGCTGTCCTTAATGTACGAATTGAAACCTTCCAGGAGGCACGCCCTATCCCGAGGTTTGTGGGTACGAGACCCTGGTGACCAGACTCCGCCGAGGGTACCGCCTGCAAAAGCCGAACGGCTGTTCGGACGAGCTGTGAGTATACCCCTGTCACATTATCCACAATCTTCGGGCGTATCGACGGAAGGTCGGCCATATTTAAGAGCTACAGAGGGTTGCGCGTATTTTTCACCTGAAAAACGCCCCTACCACATATAAGCCATACTTTGTACCTTGCACAATTGTTGTGCAATAAAGTTATTATTATAACCCTGCGGTGTCAATGTTTCATGGTTGTATTTTCAATGTTTGACTTATAAGGTACGAAGTGATGAACCTGTGCTGGCTGGATGACCCGGATGTGAGACCCACGCCTGACGTCATAGATGACATGTTAGAGCAGCTACTGCAACTGGACAAGGTGGGAAATATGCATATATATATATATATTTAATTTATGCATGTGCGACGTTTAAGTGGCTTTTTCATACACAGTTTTCAACATTCAAGATAGATTATTTGCATATCGATGTATGCATATTCCCTAGATATTAAAAGTGGGGAAATTGAGTATAGTAGTATTTGACGAATATATTCCAGGCAGCTTGAAAGATTCCTACGTAAAATTCTATAATTTCCAGCTATGTTTTGAATGATAAGATTTTACATAATGTATTTCTTTACTTCACTTTTTGCTTACTGTTTATTTTCCGTGAACACAGCTTTATTGTTATGAATTTGGAATAATTTTTACTTACGAGACATTTTCTATGTATCGTTACAGGCTTTCTTTCCTGACACCTAAGAGAGAGGTATTGGGTAGGCAGAAGTTGTGTTTAATATTTCAAATATCTTAGCCAATTCTGTCTCTTAAGTGACAATATGTCTAGGCCTTAGAACCAGTTATTTTGGGGACAGTAGTGGCTGGGATTTCTTGCCTCTCCCTTCAAGTGGTAAAAAAAGCCTTGTCACTGCTATCCCCTGACCCAACGTCTGCTTGGAGAATAAAAACCAGTTACTTTAGTGGTACAATTCATTCATATATCGACTTGTTTTTTTTTTTTAGGTATAATCGACCTAGCGAAAGACACTGTACTTTTGTTTTACTATGTAATTAAGTATGTCAAAAAAATCAAGCTTAGTGATTGTGACTTTGTCGTAAATCTATTATAAATGGTACCTTTTTTTTCTTTCCGTGTGCAAATGTTTCTTTTACAAGCATTTAACGGGGCATTTATAATGTAGAATATTCAATAAGTTCACTCAATCTAGAAAACACATGTATGTTACCTCTTAGTACAATCTGTGTTGCTTTCTGGAACATCCTATGCTGTAAGTACTAAGTACTAGGGACAAGTTTACCATGTACAAATACTATATCCAGAAAATTCCGTTAGAACCATTACAAATGCTACAGTACAGTCCATAGTAATAGCCGAGCCATACCTGTATGATGCTTTTTACAACGTCACAAGTAGAAAGAACTGGAATCTTGATGGATCTTATCGTTTGGTCGTTTGAATTTGACCTTCAACCCACGATATGACAAGACATGGATTGGATAACGGCTAAGGCACTTTATGTAGAAAGACGTTTTGGCCTTGTATATAATGTTGCATTGCTTGCTTGCATGTATGTATGCCTATATATACCCAGGGCCTATCTGAAAGGCAGTTCACAGTATCCGATAGTGCCACAGTAATAACAGAAAACGGACAAGGATGTGATACATGATGAGTACTACCTGACACAAGATATGCAAATCATAGCCACAATTCCATAATCAGAAATAAATTGCTTTAAAATATCATTCTGGAATCCTTCCTTCGTTTGTTCTGTTATTCTACTTGTGTAATGAATAATTTCAACATAACGCGATTGTGATTTTAGAGCAAGCTGCAAGTGGGCCAAACCTATGCCGCTCATTCCTTATGTATCAAAAGCTATCTGCCACCGACGCCTGGATTTGTCCATTTTGAGCTAATCATAGGTGCATAATATACCATTTAGATTTTACTATCACTTTGTAAAAAGCCATATTAGATGTGGACTGTGGGAGATGGTTCGGAGGTTTTCTTCTTTTCTCTTTCTTTCAAGACAACGCTCTACATGTTCTCTAAAGACTCATATCTATTACTTTCATGTCCAACGCCTATATCCACATACATAGGTCAATTTATATGTATATTATTCCAAATACGAGACCATACATGACTGCGCTATAACTCTCATATTGTTATCTGTAATATTTTTTGTTCTGTACGTTGCTTCGCAGATCTTTTGTTTATCAGTTGTTGCCTTTACGTTGTACCCTATGCAGTTTTTAAGCAATGCAGTTCATTCATTCAAACATTCTATTTGAACCTGGGCAGCAGAGATCTCCTTAAACTTGCCGTTGACGACCTCCGTCTCTATAGTCTGCATTGGTTTTCGTTTTACAGCTTCGTAAGCGTTTTTACTTCTAAACTTCTTCAGTAGTTTCAAACGCAACCGGTACAAGGCGCACACCACGACGTGAAACACCGGCATAACTATAAACGTGTTTCCCACCATGATGATAACGGTTTGGAGTGGGACAGTGTTCAGGTCAGCAAAGGAATAGATGTACTGTTTTCCATCGTACCCCCTGAAACCACCAAGCCAGTATAAAACCACGAACACGCAGTAGATACCTTGGTGAAGGACGGGATACACCACGCGGTTCAACCGCGAAGGAATCCCGCACAAAAGCACGTCAACGGCAACCATGAGCGAGTTCAATCCGTGCCGGAGGATACTACGAAGGCCTATAGTGACAGGCCATGGCGAGAACCAGTACTCTGCCGACACAGTCAAGTTCGTGGCCATGGCCATGTCGTATATCACCCATCCGATGTAGAGCGTTCTCTCCGATGGACCGTCATGACTTTTGCGGTATTCCTTAAGGCAGACGACAGCGCTCCAGCAGAAATGGAGGGTTAATGTGGAGTACACCCAGTTGGAGTAGAAGGTGATCCACCGGTTACTGTCCGTAGGGACGCTCCAGATGAGAATGGCGAGGGTGAAGACTGCGCACACCACGCGGTAGGTCACGAACAGCTTCTGGTTAGATGACCACTGTGGGGGAAGAAATAGTATATGGTAGATCATTGCAAAAATAGCAAAATCTACTCTCCGTAAAGAGAGAGAGAGAGAGTTAGAGTGAGAAACAAATGCAAACACACATGCGCAAGCACACACACAAACACAAACGTACAAACCACGTTCTACGTAGTCTTTGCTTGTAGAGAATGCGATCGTAATTTTTTTTCTATTCAACATCAAAGTACAAAACAGGACAGAGAGGTAATACGGCAAGTCCTTAAGGTACTGGCGAGTATGGCCGTTCACAATCTTGTTAAAGATGACCAAGGAGTGAACGTGTCGCCGATCAGAAAGTCTTTTTTTTTTCTTTATTGAAATACGTGTAAAAATACAAATAAACGGACGAGGACTAAGTGTCGGCGGACTCAAGTTACATTCAACCTATATTAACGCCGCCACTTATACAAGAATTGAAAATAATAAATTATACAGGACAATAATAAATAGATAATTACATATGTATGAACAGTGTGCGTGAGTCGATCTCCCTTACTGGAGTAGAAAACTAAAACAAAGAATTATACTTGAATCTAAACACGATTTGTTGTTGCAATGTACACATGTGTTGCTTCTATAATTCTGCAATTGACATTGAAGGAGCAGAAAGAACTACCTTGTAAGATCAACATTTCTTTGGCATTATTTGCAAGACTGTGGAAATCAAGTATATGTACAAGTAATCCAGAGAGTTTGCCGATGAGAACTGAGCGCTGGTAATTATAGGTAGGGCAGTGCAAAAGGTAGTGTGAAATCGTTTCGTATGGACACCCGCAGCTGCAGGCTGGGCTTGACACAAGACCCCGCGTGAAAAGACTATAATTGTTCTGTTCAGAAAGTCTTTCCCAACCAAGTTCAGCAAGGAGTGAAGAGTAAGAAGAACCTCTTACTGCCCCTCAGACTGTAAGTGCACACTCGTACTGAACACGTTCTAAACGTTGGGAATCACATAAACTACATCCATGCCATATGATATCGGCATACTCAAGAAGAGGACGGATGAAAGATTTATAAATAGTATCAAGTACTGTTCGTGGTACTAGTAATCTAAATTTCAATTTGGTAAGTGTAGACACTCGTTTAGATGCCTTGGCAATCTTATGTGAAATTTGCATTTCCCAAGACATGGTGGTCGGTAAGGTTTTTAATTTGTGGAAGGCTTGCCTTGGTGTCATCCACAGAGGCTTGAGCAGAGAAAAAATTATTGAACATTCTTGCCTTTTCACTAGAATCAGTTACATAAGAGTGACCCGACTTTAACGGCGGAATGGTAGAGCTCGCTTTGCTACACAAGAATGTTTTGACAATGTGCCACCACTTCTTGCTGGAACAAGGAGAAGACGCGTACGTCAATGAGTCAACGAGACGGTTGTAGTAGTTAGACTTTGAAAGAGATATTTTACGTACAAGCTTATTTCTAATATTGCGGTATAAAGACCACAATGTAGGACAAATTGATACTTTGGCTTTTCTATGTAATTTGTCTCGCTGCCGCATTAACGATCTAATTCTGGGAGACATCCAAGGTTTGTCTCTGGGTCTTACAACTATAACTTTGTGAGGAACACATTTGGATTTAGCTTCCAATATAAGTTCAACGAGCTTATCACATGCATCATCGACATTATTACAATAGAAAATATCATTTCACTTGGAATCAAGTGAGAAATCTTCTAGTAAGTTAAGGTCAATCTTAGAATAGTCCCATACAGTACGAGCATAAGGCTGTAGGCACTTTAAAGATAGATTAAAGGTAGTAATCATGGGACAGTGGTGGCATACTGAGAGGGGAGACAAAACAGTGGTTGATTTAACGAGTTTTCCCACATCAGTAAACAGTAAGTCAATCAAAGACGGCGAGCGTGACAAGTCGGCTCACTGATCACCTGGGTGAGGTTTAACATAGTTGATGCTTGAAATAGTTTCATGTCTACTGAGGTAATTGGATCAGGAGCCCACCACGCATTGTGCTTGGCATTAAAATCACCTGTTATTATCATAGCGTCATAATTGGAGGACCCAGCTGCAAAGACAGAGTCGATAAATAAGTCAATGAATTCATTAGCAGTGCTAGAGTCCTGTCCAGGTGGACGGTAGTAAACAGAAAATATGATGCGAGAGCATCCTGTGGAGAGTTCAAGCCAAATACATTCAACAGGTGAAGGCTCCAGATCTAAGCGTCTCTTGTAGGCGATCTCATCAGATACATAAATGAGAACACTGCCGCCGTGCCAGTTTCTGTCGCGGCGAATTGGGGTCTGAAACCCATTTAACGTTAACAATATGTCAGCAGAATTAACAGACTCTCCCAGCCATGTTTCAGAAATAGCGACGACATCTAATTTAAATCTGATTACAATAGCGGACAGTTCATCCATTTTTGACCCAGCTACCAGGCTGTTAACATTAATATGCATGAAATAATTTCCTTGCGAAAGGTTGGCCCTGGGTTAGGATGAATATCACCCGCGAGAATTATCATAATAAGGGAAATACATATGAGAATGCATTGTGGACAAATGGTTAAGGTAGACTTGAGTATATCAGTTCTGGTAAGCCGGCAGCAAACCTGACAATCACTGCCCTATACTGATCTATATCTATCGACATGATTCAACAAACCTGCCCGGCACATCTAATCACAACAATCAGACCCTGCATACCTAGACAGGCTGGACTTAACATATCAAAAGCTGTGAGACAGAGATGACAACAATAACATGAAATACTAGTAATACACACATACTTCAACATGAAAGCACGAGCATTATTGTGACCACAAGCGCGCGCACACACACACACACACACACACACACACACACACACGCACACACACACACACACACACAGACACACACACACACACACACTCATAAACACACACATTAACACAAGCACACAAGCACACACACACACACATAAACACACACATACATACATACATACATACATACATACACACACACACACACACACACACACACACACACACACACAAACACACACATACATACATACATACATACATGCATACATGCATACATGCATACATACATACATACACATATATGCATACATACATACATACATGCATACATACATAAACACACACACACACGCATACACACACACACACACATACAGACTGCTGATATTCACTGGGGGTGAATAACGCATGGTGTAAGCAAGGACGTTATATAACGTCCTTGATGTAAGGTACTGCACTGTTTCTTGTACTGTTTCAAAATGTTTTGTCGACTAATTATTTCAGGTATAGATGGGACAGACAAATTATTAAACCATTATGATTACACTTGGTAAACATAACACTTTTGTTGCTATTGTGTAAATATATATATATATATATATATATATATATATATATATATATAGAATACTTTAAAAAGGTATTTCAAAGAACGCTTAAACCAAGGAGCTTTTATCAGATAAAAGCTTCTTGCTTAAACCTACCCCAACCCCAGCCCTTTGTGCAGACAAGTTGTCAGACAACACGTGTACTTGTACTCACCGGTGTTGCAGTGAGATCTGTCCGGTCTGGTATCGGCTCTCCGGTGTAACCTGGCAGTCCTTTCCCTGAATCCCTCACACGGCAGGGCCAAACAAGACAACCGGCCAGCTTCTGCAAAGCTTGTTTAATGCTTCTCAGTACAAACGTCATTATTGACACACTGTCTAAATTCTTGACCCGACAACAATCCGTACTAGAGGTAACTGACAGGGCCAGTTGGAATGTAACATTCAACCTTACTGGGGGGGTTGATTTTTGTCAACTAATCGTCAAGAACGTACAGAGCTCAAAGTTTGCACTAAGATTATGTGTTATGTACAAATACGCTATGATATAACTGGCACAACGAAGTCTTAACATACTTTAAATGTTGCTAGTCATGAGCCTATGTTAAAACAAGCCTCCCCGTTAACCTTTCGAATGGTTTGATCCAGAAAGACCTGTTTGGTTAGGGGCACGACGGGTTAATTACATAAAGAGGCCATTGGGCATAAATTGCATCATCACAGACAGTTCGCTAGATTATGGAAGCTATAATCAAAACTGACGTAAGAAGAAGGCTTGGTCAATATCGTAAACTCAGGATAGAGCGCCCTGCACTAGGGAGGCACAGAAAAGGTATAAAAGGAGGAGTGGTCCGATCTCTGTCATTCTTGAAAAAGACATATTAAAGTCGAAACCGGTAGAATACCGTCGTCTCTGAGCTGTCATTTTCCCAAGCTACGAATGATGTAAGAAGAAGGCTTTGTAACGTTTTTCTTATTGTCTCGACTTACAAATTTCATTTTATTTTTGCATTGTGCGTTTTGTTTGTTTTATATTTTGTATGATATTTGATTTTGGAATCAAAGGTAACACAAATCCGACTTAGTTCGCCGCGATATCTAAGCGCTATCGCTGTCTAGTGGAATGGGAGCATACAAGGGAGTCTCACTGTACTAATAATCTCCAAGCAGATCCTACGTTAGCATAAGGTAGTATCAAAAGCTGACAGAGGTGTGAAGCTGGTTTAGGAGTGTGTTGCGCTACCTAATACCTGGGCTACACGGCAAATGATCACCTATTGGCTGACTACACTCCTTGGCCAGTTTGATACTATCTTATGCCATTGTAGGATCTGCTTGGATATTACTGTAGGTTCCGGTTCGGAGTTTTTTTAAGGATTTGGGCCCGATTCGACTGTCTCTGAGAAAAGCACTAGCGCTTCTCAAAACATCGTTTTTCGGATAATTCAATGTTTCCGATAGAAAAGTGTGTGTTGTCGCTGACCGACAGACTCATTTGACATTTTCTGTAGAAATGTTATTTTTGGTAAAAAACATCAAAAATATAAGCTTTTCATCCAAAAATTGCTAATTTGGGGCCATTTTTTACAGGCCGCTACACGGAAAAAATGAGTTTTCCTGGGATAATGACTGATATGGCAATGAAGGTCAAGACTTCTTCTGTATACTGAGTAAAAAGGAAAAAAAGTTATCCGATACGTTTTCCGCGAGCTCCGATGGCGCTAAAACACCCAAAACGCACATAGAACGCACGATCTGGGTAATCAGGTGACGAAACGCTTTACCGCTATCGCGCGCACTAATACCAGGAAGTGTTCGCCGCACGATCAAATCTCCGACACCATAAAACGCTGCGAACAACAAGCATTTGGAGAAGTATAAAAGATTATAGACTTCTAAAGCGATAGCCGAAAAATCTAGAGCCAAAACTATGGAGACAACCTCTGATTTGCGTCTTATTCTTAGGGACTATTTGGTCATCTGGTCACTTGAAATTCCGAACCGGAACCTTAAGAGGAACATTTTCTTCTCATTATATATTTTTATTACTTAAAAAGTTCATATCTACCATATATCCAAACTTGGTTTGTCTGCGATGGTTACTTTTCCCACAGGAGCGGTTTAAAGTCAAGTCAAAAACACTGTGTTTTGAGGCTGTCAGGCCTAGATGCATATTGGAACTACGTCATAATGGAGAAACATTAAAAAACTTGCTTTTTTCTGACATCGCTTTTCTGAAAACGGAAAAAATGGGGTGCCAAGTCTGCCCATGAACTTTTCCGGGAAAGTATGTGCACTCTCCGTCGTTTCGGTGCTGCACATCGGCAGAAAACCGTCTTAAAAAGTTGGCATCGCTGACGTCACGGAGTGACGTCATCGGTTGCTCAAGGAAAACAGCAGGGGGTAGCGTTTTAAGTTCGTCGCTTGTAAGTAAAATGAAGAATGTGCCAGATTTTGACATGGAGCGGCAGACCAGATCTCACACTTTCAGAATCAAACGCGTCCGACACCAAACTCTTAGCTACTTAGCCATGGACGGCCCCTTAAGAAGCACATTGCTCCTCAAATGCGTGCAAGAATGCATTCTTACACAGTGCAAAGCACAAACTGGATCTTATTGTCGGCGCTAGAAGCGGGCAGTTTGAATAAGCGCGGCAGAGATGTGTAGTACTTTTAGTAGGCTACTACTACATACCACCGAAAGAAAAAAAGATCGCCGCGTTAAGGAGCTATGAACCGAAAGTCAGTAAACCCAGTTTCGCCTTGAGTTAGGGCTTAAAGCACCAAGATTTCAGCTTTAATACCAATTTAAGCCATACTAATAAACGGCATCGCGAACATATGCGATAGGTGAACGATAAAGGCCGGCCCCAATCAAATGACATAGAGAATGATATGATTTTGGAAAATTCTGCCCGCTAGAAACGATTAAAGTTGCCCGTAATAGTAGTTCTAAGGGGGGGGGGGGGGGGGGGGTGAAAAGGGGGGAGGGGGGCGCCAATAGCCTGTAAATGAATATGCTGACTTTTTAACTAGAAAAATACAAAACGGTGGTTTTTTTTACATAATATCACGACATCTGATGACAACATTAAAATGCGTCGAAATTACGCATCTATGACGTCATATAAGGTACAAGCGGCGCCCTATTAAGGTTCCGGTTCGGAGTTTTTTTAAGGATTTGGGCCCGATTCGACTGTCTCTGAGAAAAGCACTAGCGCTTCTCAAAACATCGTTTTTCGGATAATTCAATGTTTCCGATAGAAAAGTGTGTGTTGTCGCTGACCGACAGACTCATTTGACATTTTCTGTAGAAATGTTATTTTTGGTAAAAAACATCAAAAATATAAGCTTTTCATCCAAAAATTGCTAATTTGGGGCCATTTTTTACAGGCCGCTACACGGAAAAAATGAGTTTTCCTGGGATAATGACTGATATGGCAATGAAGGTCAAGACTTCTTCTGTATACTGAGTAAAAAGGAAAAAAAGTTATCCGATACGTTTTCCGCGAGCTCCGATGGCGCTAAAACACCCAAAACGCACATAGAACGCACGATCTGGGTAATCAGGTGACGAAACGCTTTACCGCTATCGCGCGCACTAATACCAGGAAGTGTTCGCCGCACGATCAAATCTCCGACACCATAAAACGCTGCGAACAACAAGCATTTGGAGAAGTATAAAAGATTATAGACTTCTAAAGCGATAGCCGAAAAATCTAGAGCCAAAACTATGGAGACAACCTCTGATTTGCGTCTTATTCTTAGGGACTATTTGGTCATCTGGTCACTTGAAATTCCGAACCGGAACCTTAAGAGGAACATTTTCTTCTCATTATATATTTTTATTACTTAAAAAGTTCATATCTACCATATATCCAAACTTGGTTTGTCTGCGATGGTTACTTTTCCCACAGGAGCGGTTTAAAGTCAAGTCAAAAACACTGTGTTTTGAGGCTGTCAGGCCTAGATGCATATTGGAACTACGTCATAATGGAGAAACATTAAAAAACTTGCTTTTTTCTGACATCGCTTTTCTGAAAACGGAAAAAATGGGGTGCCAAGTCTGCCCATGAACTTTTCCGGGAAAGTATGTGCACTCTCCGTCGTTTCGGTGCTGCACATCGGCAGAAAACCGTCTTAAAAAGTTGGCATCGCTGACGTCACGGAGTGACGTCATCGGTTGCTCAAGGAAAACAGCAGGGGGTAGCGTTTTAAGTTCGTCGCTTGTAAGTAAAATGAAGAATGTGCCAGATTTTGACATGGAGCGGCAGACCAGATCTCACACTTTCAGAATCAAACGCGTCCGACACCAAACTCTTAGCTACTTAGCCATGGACGGCCCCTTAAGAAGCACATTGCTCCTCAAATGCGTGCAAGAATGCATTCTTACACAGTGCAAAGCACAAACTGGATCTTATTGTCGGCGCTAGAAGCGGGCAGTTTGAATAAGCGCGGCAGAGATGTGTAGTACTTTTAGTAGGCTACTACTACATACCACCGAAAGAAAAAAAGATCGCCGCGTTAAGGAGCTATGAACCGAAAGTCAGTAAACCCAGTTTCGCCTTGAGTTAGGGCTTAAAGCACCAAGATTTCAGCTTTAATACCAATTTAAGCCATACTAATAAACGGCATCGCGAACATATGCGATAGGTGAACGATAAAGGCCGGCCCCAATCAAATGACATAGAGAATGATATGATTTTGGAAAATTCTGCCCGCTAGAAACGATTAAAGTTGCCCGTAATAGTAGTTCTAAGGGGGGGGGGGTGAAAAGGGGGGAGGGGGGCGCCAATAGCCTGTAAATGAATATGCTGACTTTTTAACTAGAAAAATACAAAACGGTGGTTTTTTTTACATAATATCACGACATCTGATGACAACATTAAAATGCGTCGAAATTACGCATCTATGACGTCATATAAGGTACAAGCGGCGCCCTATTAAGAGGAACATTTTCTTCTCATTATATATTTTTATTACTTAAAAAGTTCATATCTACCATATATCCAAACTTGGTTTGTCTGCGATGGTTACTTTTCCCACAGGAGCGGTTTAAAGTCAAGTCAAAAACACTGTGTTTTGAGGCTGTCAGGCCTAGATGCATATTGGAACTACGTCATAATGGAGAAACATTAAAAAACTTGCTTTTTTCTGACATCGCTTTTCTGAAAACGGAAAAAATGGGGTGCCAAGTCTGCCCATGAACTTTTCCGGGAAAGTATGTGCACTCTCCGTCGTTTCGGTGCTGCACATCGGCAGAAAACCGTCTTAAAAAGTTGGCATCGCTGACGTCACGGAGTGACGTCATCGGTTGCTCAAGGAAAACAGCAGGGGGTAGCGTTTTAAGTTCGTCGCTTGTAAGTAAAATGAAGAATGTGCCAGATTTTGACATGGAGCGGCAGACCAGATCTCACACTTTCAGAATCAAACGCGTCCGACACCAAACTCTTAGCTACTTAGCCATGGACGGCCCCTTAAGAAGCACATTGCTCCTCAAATGCGTGCAAGAATGCATTCTTACACAGTGCAAAGCACAAACTGGATCTTATTGTCGGCGCTAGAAGCGGGCAGTTTGAATAAGCGCGGCAGAGATGTGTAGTACTTTTAGTAGGCTACTACTACATACCACCGAAAGAAAAAAAGATCGCCGCGTTAAGGAGCTATGAACCGAAAGTCAGTAAACCCAGTTTCGCCTTGAGTTAGGGCTTAAAGCACCAAGATTTCAGCTTTAATACCAATTTAAGCCATACTAATAAACGGCATCGCGAACATATGCGATAGGTGAACGATAAAGGCCGGCCCCAATCAAATGACATAGAGAATGATATGATTTTGGAAAATTCTGCCCGCTAGAAACGATTAAAGTTGCCCGTAATAGTAGTTCTAAGGGGGGGGGGGGGTGAAAAGGGGGGAGGGGGGCGCCAATAGCCTGTAAATGAATATGCTGACTTTTTAACTAGAAAAATACAAAACGGTGGTTTTTTTTACATAATATCACGACATCTGATGACAACATTAAAATGCGTCGAAATTACGCATCTATGACGTCATATAAGGTACAAGCGGCGCCCTATTAAGGTTCCGGTTCGGAGTTTTTTTAAGGATTTGGGCCCGATTCGACTGTCTCTGAGAAAAGCACTAGCGCTTCTCAAAACATCGTTTTTCGGATAATTCAATGTTTCCGATAGAAAAGTGTGTGTTGTCGCTGACCGACAGACTCATTTGACATTTTCTGTAGAAATGTTATTTTTGGTAAAAAACATCAAAAATATAAGCTTTTCATCCAAAAATTGCTAATTTGGGGCCATTTTTTACAGGCCGCTACACGGAAAAAATGAGTTTTCCTGGGATAATGACTGATATGGCAATGAAGGTCAAGACTTCTTCTGTATACTGAGTAAAAAGGAAAAAAAGTTATCCGATACGTTTTCCGCGAGCTCCGATGGCGCTAAAACACCCAAAACGCACATAGAACGCACGATCTGGGTAATCAGGTGACGAAACGCTTTACCGCTATCGCGCGCACTAATACCAGGAAGTGTTCGCCGCACGATCAAATCTCCGACACCATAAAACGCTGCGAACAACAAGCATTTGGAGAAGTATAAAAGATTATAGACTTCTAAAGCGATAGCCGAAAAATCTAGAGCCAAAACTATGGAGACAACCTCTGATTTGCGTCTTATTCTTAGGGACTATTTGGTCATCTGGTCACTTGAAATTCCGAACCGGAACCTTAAGAGGAACATTTTCTTCTCATTATATATTTTTATTACTTAAAAAGTTCATATCTACCATATATCCAAACTTGGTTTGTCTGCGATGGTTACTTTTCCCACAGGAGCGGTTTAAAGTCAAGTCAAAAACACTGTGTTTTGAGGCTGTCAGGCCTAGATGCATATTGGAACTACGTCATAATGGAGAAACATTAAAAAACTTGCTTTTTTCTGACATCGCTTTTCTGAAAACGGAAAAAATGGGGTGCCAAGTCTGCCCATGAACTTTTCCGGGAAAGTATGTGCACTCTCCGTCGTTTCGGTGCTGCACATCGGCAGAAAACCGTCTTAAAAAGTTGGCATCGCTGACGTCACGGAGTGACGTCATCGGTTGCTCAAGGAAAACAGCAGGGGGTAGCGTTTTAAGTTCGTCGCTTGTAAGTAAAATGAAGAATGTGCCAGATTTTGACATGGAGCGGCAGACCAGATCTCACACTTTCAGAATCAAACGCGTCCGACACCAAACTCTTAGCTACTTAGCCATGGACGGCCCCTTAAGAAGCACATTGCTCCTCAAATGCGTGCAAGAATGCATTCTTACACAGTGCAAAGCACAAACTGGATCTTATTGTCGGCGCTAGAAGCGGGCAGTTTGAATAAGCGCGGCAGAGATGTGTAGTACTTTTAGTAGGCTACTACTACATACCACCGAAAGAAAAAAAGATCGCCGCGTTAAGGAGCTATGAACCGAAAGTCAGTAAACCCAGTTTCGCCTTGAGTTAGGGCTTAAAGCACCAAGATTTCAGCTTTAATACCAATTTAAGCCATACTAATAAACGGCATCGCGAACATATGCGATAGGTGAACGATAAAGGCCGGCCCCAATCAAATGACATAGAGAATGATATGATTTTGGAAAATTCTGCCCGCTAGAAACGATTAAAGTTGCCCGTAATAGTAGTTCTAAGGGGGGGGGGGGGTGAAAAGGGGGGAGGGGGGCGCCAATAGCCTGTAAATGAATATGCTGACTTTTTAACTAGAAAAATACAAAACGGTGGTTTTTTTTACATAATATCACGACATCTGATGACAACATTAAAATGCGTCGAAATTACGCATCTATGACGTCATATAAGGTACAAGCGGCGCCCTATTAAGGTTCCGGTTCGGAGTTTTTTTAAGGATTTGGGCCCGATTCGACTGTCTCTGAGAAAAGCACTAGCGCTTCTCAAAACATCGTTTTTCGGATAATTCAATGTTTCCGATAGAAAAGTGTGTGTTGTCGCTGACCGACAGACTCATTTGACATTTTCTGTAGAAATGTTATTTTTGGTAAAAAACATCAAAAATATAAGCTTTTCATCCAAAAATTGCTAATTTGGGGCCATTTTTTACAGGCCGCTACACGGAAAAAATGAGTTTTCCTGGGATAATGACTGATATGGCAATGAAGGTCAAGACTTCTTCTGTATACTGAGTAAAAAGGAAAAAAAGTTATCCGATACGTTTTCCGCGAGCTCCGATGGCGCTAAAACACCCAAAACGCACATAGAACGCACGATCTGGGTAATCAGGTGACGAAACGCTTTACCGCTATCGCGCGCACTAATACCAGGAAGTGTTCGCCGCACGATCAAATCTCCGACACCATAAAACGCTGCGAACAACAAGCATTTGGAGAAGTATAAAAGATTATAGACTTCTAAAGCGATAGCCGAAAAATCTAGAGCCAAAACTATGGAGACAACCTCTGATTTGCGTCTTATTCTTAGGGACTATTTGGTCATCTGGTCACTTGAAATTCCGAACCGGAACCTTAAGAGGAACATTTTCTTCTCATTATATATTTTTATTACTTAAAAAGTTCATATCTACCATATATCCAAACTTGGTTTGTCTGCGATGGTTACTTTTCCCACAGGAGCGGTTTAAAGTCAAGTCAAAAACACTGTGTTTTGAGGCTGTCAGGCCTAGATGCATATTGGAACTACGTCATAATGGAGAAACATTAAAAAACTTGCTTTTTTCTGACATCGCTTTTCTGAAAACGGAAAAAATGGGGTGCCAAGTCTGCCCATGAACTTTTCCGGGAAAGTATGTGCACTCTCCGTCGTTTCGGTGCTGCACATCGGCAGAAAACCGTCTTAAAAAGTTGGCATCGCTGACGTCACGGAGTGACGTCATCGGTTGCTCAAGGAAAACAGCAGGGGGTAGCGTTTTAAGTTCGTCGCTTGTAAGTAAAATGAAGAATGTGCCAGATTTTGACATGGAGCGGCAGACCAGATCTCACACTTTCAGAATCAAACGCGTCCGACACCAAACTCTTAGCTACTTAGCCATGGACGGCCCCTTAAGAAGCACATTGCTCCTCAAATGCGTGCAAGAATGCATTCTTACACAGTGCAAAGCACAAACTGGATCTTATTGTCGGCGCTAGAAGCGGGCAGTTTGAATAAGCGCGGCAGAGATGTGTAGTACTTTTAGTAGGCTACTACTACATACCACCGAAAGAAAAAAAGATCGCCGCGTTAAGGAGCTATGAACCGAAAGTCAGTAAACCCAGTTTCGCCTTGAGTTAGGGCTTAAAGCACCAAGATTTCAGCTTTAATACCAATTTAAGCCATACTAATAAACGGCATCGCGAACATATGCGATAGGTGAACGATAAAGGCCGGCCCCAATCAAATGACATAGAGAATGATATGATTTTGGAAAATTCTGCCCGCTAGAAACGATTAAAGTTGCCCGTAATAGTAGTTCTAAGGGGGGGGGGGGGGGGGGGGTGAAAAGGGGGGAGGGGGGCGCCAATAGCCTGTAAATGAATATGCTGACTTTTTAACTAGAAAAATACAAAACGGTGGTTTTTTTTACATAATATCACGACATCTGATGACAACATTAAAATGCGTCGAAATTACGCATCTATGACGTCATATAAGGTACAAGCGGCGCCCTATTAAGGTTCCGGTTCGGAGTTTTTTTAAGGATTTGGGCCCGATTCGACTGTCTCTGAGAAAAGCACTAGCGCTTCTCAAAACATCGTTTTTCGGATAATTCAATGTTTCCGATAGAAAAGTGTGTGTTGTCGCTGACCGACAGACTCATTTGACATTTTCTGTAGAAATGTTATTTTTGGTAAAAAACATCAAAAATATAAGCTTTTCATCCAAAAATTGCTAATTTGGGGCCATTTTTTACAGGCCGCTACACGGAAAAAATGAGTTTTCCTGGGATAATGACTGATATGGCAATGAAGGTCAAGACTTCTTCTGTATACTGAGTAAAAAGGAAAAAAAGTTATCCGATACGTTTTCCGCGAGCTCCGATGGCGCTAAAACACCCAAAACGCACATAGAACGCACGATCTGGGTAATCAGGTGACGAAACGCTTTACCGCTATCGCGCGCACTAATACCAGGAAGTGTTCGCCGCACGATCAAATCTCCGACACCATAAAACGCTGCGAACAACAAGCATTTGGAGAAGTATAAAAGATTATAGACTTCTAAAGCGATAGCCGAAAAATCTAGAGCCAAAACTATGGAGACAACCTCTGATTTGCGTCTTATTCTTAGGGACTATTTGGTCATCTGGTCACTTGAAATTCCGAACCGGAACCTTAAGAGGAACATTTTCTTCTCATTATATATTTTTATTACTTAAAAAGTTCATATCTACCATATATCCAAACTTGGTTTGTCTGCGATGGTTACTTTTCCCACAGGAGCGGTTTAAAGTCAAGTCAAAAACACTGTGTTTTGAGGCTGTCAGGCCTAGATGCATATTGGAACTACGTCATAATGGAGAAACATTAAAAAACTTGCTTTTTTCTGACATCGCTTTTCTGAAAACGGAAAAAATGGGGTGCCAAGTCTGCCCATGAACTTTTCCGGGAAAGTATGTGCACTCTCCGTCGTTTCGGTGCTGCACATCGGCAGAAAACCGTCTTAAAAAGTTGGCATCGCTGACGTCACGGAGTGACGTCATCGGTTGCTCAAGGAAAACAGCAGGGGGTAGCGTTTTAAGTTCGTCGCTTGTAAGTAAAATGAAGAATGTGCCAGATTTTGACATGGAGCGGCAGACCAGATCTCACACTTTCAGAATCAAACGCGTCCGACACCAAACTCTTAGCTACTTAGCCATGGACGGCCCCTTAAGAAGCACATTGCTCCTCAAATGCGTGCAAGAATGCATTCTTACACAGTGCAAAGCACAAACTGGATCTTATTGTCGGCGCTAGAAGCGGGCAGTTTGAATAAGCGCGGCAGAGATGTGTAGTACTTTTAGTAGGCTACTACTACATACCACCGAAAGAAAAAAAGATCGCCGCGTTAAGGAGCTATGAACCGAAAGTCAGTAAACCCAGTTTCGCCTTGAGTTAGGGCTTAAAGCACCAAGATTTCAGCTTTAATACCAATTTAAGCCATACTAATAAACGGCATCGCGAACATATGCGATAGGTGAACGATAAAGGCCGGCCCCAATCAAATGACATAGAGAATGATATGATTTTGGAAAATTCTGCCCGCTAGAAACGATTAAAGTTGCCCGTAATAGTAGTTCTAAGGGGGGGGGGGGGGTGAAAAGGGGGGAGGGGGGCGCCAATAGCCTGTAAATGAATATGCTGACTTTTTAACTAGAAAAATACAAAACGGTGGTTTTTTTTACATAATATCACGACATCTGATGACAACATTAAAATGCGTCGAAATTACGCATCTATGACGTCATATAAGGTACAAGCGGCGCCCTATTAAGGTTCCGGTTCGGAGTTTTTTTAAGGATTTGGGCCCGATTCGACTGTCTCTGAGAAAAGCACTAGCGCTTCTCAAAACATCGTTTTTCGGATAATTCAATGTTTCCGATAGAAAAGTGTGTGTTGTCGCTGACCGACAGACTCATTTGACATTTTCTGTAGAAATGTTATTTTTGGTAAAAAACATCAAAAATATAAGCTTTTCATCCAAAAATTGCTAATTTGGGGCCATTTTTTACAGGCCGCTACACGGAAAAAATGAGTTTTCCTGGGATAATGACTGATATGGCAATGAAGGTCAAGACTTCTTCTGTATACTGAGTAAAAAGGAAAAAAAGTTATCCGATACGTTTTCCGCGAGCTCCGATGGCGCTAAAACACCCAAAACGCACATAGAACGCACGATCTGGGTAATCAGGTGACGAAACGCTTTACCGCTATCGCGCGCACTAATACCAGGAAGTGTTCGCCGCACGATCAAATCTCCGACACCATAAAACGCTGCGAACAACAAGCATTTGGAGAAGTATAAAAGATTATAGACTTCTAAAGCGATAGCCGAAAAATCTAGAGCCAAAACTATGGAGACAACCTCTGATTTGCGTCTTATTCTTAGGGACTATTTGGTCATCTGGTCACTTGAAATTCCGAACCGGAACCTTAAGAGGAACATTTTCTTCTCATTATATATTTTTATTACTTAAAAAGTTCATATCTACCATATATCCAAACTTGGTTTGTCTGCGATGGTTACTTTTCCCACAGGAGCGGTTTAAAGTCAAGTCAAAAACACTGTGTTTTGAGGCTGTCAGGCCTAGATGCATATTGGAACTACGTCATAATGGAGAAACATTAAAAAACTTGCTTTTTTCTGACATCGCTTTTCTGAAAACGGAAAAAATGGGGTGCCAAGTCTGCCCATGAACTTTTCCGGGAAAGTATGTGCACTCTCCGTCGTTTCGGTGCTGCACATCGGCAGAAAACCGTCTTAAAAAGTTGGCATCGCTGACGTCACGGAGTGACGTCATCGGTTGCTCAAGGAAAACAGCAGGGGGTAGCGTTTTAAGTTCGTCGCTTGTAAGTAAAATGAAGAATGTGCCAGATTTTGACATGGAGCGGCAGACCAGATCTCACACTTTCAGAATCAAACGCGTCCGACACCAAACTCTTAGCTACTTAGCCATGGACGGCCCCTTAAGAAGCACATTGCTCCTCAAATGCGTGCAAGAATGCATTCTTACACAGTGCAAAGCACAAACTGGATCTTATTGTCGGCGCTAGAAGCGGGCAGTTTGAATAAGCGCGGCAGAGATGTGTAGTACTTTTAGTAGGCTACTACTACATACCACCGAAAGAAAAAAAGATCGCCGCGTTAAGGAGCTATGAACCGAAAGTCAGTAAACCCAGTTTCGCCTTGAGTTAGGGCTTAAAGCACCAAGATTTCAGCTTTAATACCAATTTAAGCCATACTAATAAACGGCATCGCGAACATATGCGATAGGTGAACGATAAAGGCCGGCCCCAATCAAATGACATAGAGAATGATATGATTTTGGAAAATTCTGCCCGCTAGAAACGATTAAAGTTGCCCGTAATAGTAGTTCTAAGGGGGGGGGGGGGGTGAAAAGGGGGGAGGGGGGCGCCAATAGCCTGTAAATGAATATGCTGACTTTTTAACTAGAAAAATACAAAACGGTGGTTTTTTTTACATAATATCACGACATCTGATGACAACATTAAAATGCGTCGAAATTACGCATCTATGACGTCATATAAGGTACAAGCGGCGCCCTATTAAGGTTCCGGTTCGGAGTTTTTTTAAGGATTTGGGCCCGATTCGACTGTCTCTGAGAAAAGCACTAGCGCTTCTCAAAACATCGTTTTTCGGATAATTCAATGTTTCCGATAGAAAAGTGTGTGTTGTCGCTGACCGACAGACTCATTTGACATTTTCTGTAGAAATGTTATTTTTGGTAAAAAACATCAAAAATATAAGCTTTTCATCCAAAAATTGCTAATTTGGGGCCATTTTTTACAGGCCGCTACACGGAAAAAATGAGTTTTCCTGGGATAATGACTGATATGGCAATGAAGGTCAAGACTTCTTCTGTATACTGAGTAAAAAGGAAAAAAAGTTATCCGATACGTTTTCCGCGAGCTCCGATGGCGCTAAAACACCCAAAACGCACATAGAACGCACGATCTGGGTAATCAGGTGACGAAACGCTTTACCGCTATCGCGCGCACTAATACCAGGAAGTGTTCGCCGCACGATCAAATCTCCGACACCATAAAACGCTGCGAACAACAAGCATTTGGAGAAGTATAAAAGATTATAGACTTCTAAAGCGATAGCCGAAAAATCTAGAGCCAAAACTATGGAGACAACCTCTGATTTGCGTCTTATTCTTAGGGACTATTTGGTCATCTGGTCACTTGAAATTCCGAACCGGAACCTGTACTGCCGTTGTTAACAGCCTAGATGGTTCCTGGAATAGCGGATCTCAGGATTTTTCGTACACGACGGCTCACACAAATGTCACCGTCTTGACACGATAAAATCTGCTGCTAATCTTCAAATTGTTCTTTGTTGACAATATCCAGCAAGCTAGATTTCCACGACCCAAACCTTCGCCAAATAATTCTAACCTTTACAACTGCTTTATTTATTAATCGTTTGTCATAAATCATACGAATAAGGTCCTTATTTGCATAATTATGATAGTTGATCATCACCTCCACCAAACAACAGACACACACAATCTATGTTAAGAAAGAAGGCTTTATCGCATTCGCATAATTGATGTTCAACGATGTTTACCTGCACATAAGCTCCAAATGCTACAAGGAGGAATTTCCCGTCATGTACTACATTGATTTTGTTGCATTTTTTTTATTTTGCATGATATTTCTCTTTCAATATTCTACCTTTTTTTCAGTTACGATTGCCACATGTTCCTATCGTCCTGTAATGGAACAGAGCGTCTTTAGACGATTTCCTCGTTACTTATGCAAATTAATTTCAAATTTGCATAATAGATATGTAATTGTATTAAGCATCACTTAAGCTATCTACATGCCAAAAAATTATGACAATCCGTCAACCGCTTTTTGAGTTATTTCCTTTCAGAGTCTTACACTAAACCTGCCCTGCAGCTCCAAAACAAGCGTCTAGGATGCCCAAGCATGTGCCACTTACTCTCGGCATCAAGAGTTGTTTACCACTCAAAATCTATAGACACAGCATGTCCAGAACTCGAGATATAAAAAGGAACTTCCTCTGCAGTACTGTAACAGGCCGATAGGGGCCCAAAAGTTCTTGAGTTATGTTCGTCTTCTACATACATACATACATACATACATACATACATACATACATACATACATACAATCATACACACATTTTTTACAGTTCTAAAACAGTATAAAATTGATGGACGAGTGGATGTCTTCAATATAACTAAATCAACACAACCGTACTATCTTAAAAGGTTAGCCGATCATGTGTAGCTCGATCATGTGTTAGTCGATCACCACTGCTCAATGAGCAACTCCTTACAGTGATACTCGACGTATCCAAGCTTTTTTCAAGCCTGTCAAATTCCATGAAGTATATCTATAGCAGTTGTCTTACTTAATACAACGAATTTTAGTAAATTGAAAAAGGAAGATTCGAAGCGAGATAGTACCATTGTAGCTTCCTTTTCGTTTGTTTGATAAAATAAGCATGTTCTAGAACATTGGCCCTTCGACAATACGTATACATTTTTATTTTAAGTAGGGCTTGGCGGCAGCCATATTTGTATTTCCAGAATTTCATAGTAAAAACCGTCTTTACATGGTAATTTTTGTCCAGAAAACCAAATTTAATGTGATTTCAAGCCATGCTTTTAAGGTTCCACATACCTGGGACTATTCAGTATTCTGTGTTAAATGTTTTCGAAATCCGCCATGCAGAGCCTTTTGCAGGGCTCTTTCTTGTCTGGAGTCTTACACGTTTATTCCGAACAAAGGTCGGGTACAATGTAGCTCCACATTGGCCCAAATAAATTTGGAGGAAGCCTAAGTATTTCCCTCTAATAGCAGTGATAGCAGCAGCGATACTGAAACTGCACAAGAATCACACCATTTGTCACATTACAGGAGCTATAAGGGGTATTCTTATCAACAAATTTGAAATATTCTGTCCAACAAATTATTACTTTTTTTATAAATATATAAGAAGACAGGCTAGTTACTCCTTCTCTCATGAAACCACTTGCACCACATTCACAAGGCTCCAAATACGCACCAACACACATCTGTTTAGTAATGTGAGAAAGAAGTGGCTCGCTGCTGGACATATAAAACAGCTATAATTCAGGGTTGTAGCCAGCACCTGTCCTTCAGTTCTTTGAAGGAATTTTGCAGCCGGGCCCGGAAGAAGTTTTCCCCATTCCTTCCCCTGGGACAGACAAAAATTGATATGTAAAGATATAAAAAAAACCTGAAACCCATGTGTTCTTCTTCACCAAAACAGATGCCATTGAACAGCTTAGTCTACAAGCAAGTTTGCACCTAAAAATGCAGGAAATAGTGTTTCAGAGGGTCTTGATTTAAAAATTTTCTGGAAACCAGACCCCCTAGAAATGACGTGCAACGTCACGCCATGCCTTCGGTGCTCGATAGGATTCCCCTTCAAAATCAAGGGGACTGAAAATGATTTCAGGCTGGCTACAACCCTGCTAAAATCTCAAGGATCTCGTCATTCTGGAATAAATACCTTCAACCAATCAATGATGACAACAGCCTTATAAAACGTAAGGAAAATGGAAAAACGATGTACATTGGTAACGAGCAGATTTAAAGAAAATTAAAGATAACTTTCTTTTAACAGCATCCGACACATTGAAAACCGCCAAACATAGTCCCGGGAGACCTGCTTACCTCGCTGCTACGCGGGAATTCCTCCCTAATTTTACCTGGTCAGTGGTCAGGCAAGAAAAGAGTGCACATGACTAAAGAGGAGATTCTCGGAAGTTAAGCAACGTCGAGTCCGGTCAGTACCTGGATGGGAGACCGCTTGGGAACACCGGATGCTGTAGGCATGTCATCCTTTTGTCCTTTTTTTTTCGTCTAAAAAAAGCCTTTTTTAGCTTTCGTCGAAAGGCGCCTATAAGGGCGCCTCCGAAACACCATCTTTCGCCTACGGCCACATCACGTTGAGTACACCCGATCTCGTTCGATCTCGGAAGTTAAACTGCGCCTAAACAAAGCTCGTATGCGTGTACTCAAGAATGTCTGGTAAAGAAGGTATCCGAATATTTTGCGGTTTTTATCCTTCGATTCCTTGCTAAGCGACCTTTCCAACCATACCAAGTTTGCCAGGCCGAAACTTCAAGCCTAAGCTACAATTGCGATATTAAGTCATCCCCCTACCCGGTGCCGTGACAGGCGGTGTTTCAAAAAAGGAGCTAGCGGTTTCACATAAACAAAGCCCGTATACTCATAAATATCTCGAGAAGAAAGTATTCGAATATTTTGCGGTTTTCATCTTTCAATTCCTTACTAAGCGACCTTTCCAACCATATCAAGTTTGCCAGGCCGGAAATTGAAGCCTAAGCTACAATCGCGTTATTAAGCCGGTGCCGTGACAGGCGGTGTTTCAAAAAAGGAGCTAGCGGTTGCGCCTAAACAAAGCCCGTATGCGTATACTCAAGAATGTCTCGAGAAGAAGGTATCCGAATATTTTGCGGTTTTTATCTTTCGATTCCTTGCTAAGGGACCTTTCCAACCATAGCAAGTTTGCCAGGCCGGAACTTGAAGCCTAAGCTACAATCGCGTTATTAAGTCACCCCCCTACCCGGTGCCGTGACAGGCGGTGTTTCAAAAAGGGAGCTAGCGGTTTCGCCTAAACAAAGCCCGTATGCGTATTATCAAGAATATCTCGAGAAGAAGGTATCCGAATATTTTGCGGTTTTTATCTTTCGATTCCTTGCTAAGCGACCTTTCCAACCATACCAAGTTCGCCATGCCGGAACTTGAAGACTAAGCTACAATCGCAGTATTAAGTCACCAACCTACCCGGTGCCGTGACAGGCGGTATTTCAAAAAAAGGAGCTAGCGGTTGCGCCTAAACAGAGCCCGTATACTCAAGAATATCTCGAGGAGGAAGTATAGGAATATTTTGCAGTTTGAAATCATCTCTCTATTCCTTACTAAGCGACCTTTCCAACCATACCAAGTTTGCCAGGCCGGAACTTCAAGCCTAAGCTACAATTGCGATATTAAGTCATCCCCCTACCCGGTGCCGTGACAGGCGGTGTTTCAAAAAAGGAGCTAGCGGTTGCGCCTAAACAGAGCCCGTATACTCAAGAATATCTCGTGAAGGAATTATCCTTATTAAGTCATCCCCCTACCCGACCTTTCCAAGCATACCAAGTTTCCCAGGCCGGAGCTTGAAGCCTAAGCTACAAGAGCGTTATTAAGTCAGCCCCCCCCCCCCAACCCCTACCCAGTGCCGTGACAGGCGGTGTTTCAAAAAAGGAGGTAGCGGTTGCGCCTAAACAGAGCCCATATACTCAAGAATGTCTCGAGAAGGAAGTATCCTCATATTTTGCGCGGTTTTCATCTTTCGATTCCTTGCTAAGCGACCTTTCCAACCATACCAAGTTTGCCAGGCCGGAACTTGAAGCCTAAGCTACAATCGCGTTAATAGGTCACATCCCCCTCCCCCCCTTCCCGGTGCCGTGACAGGCGGTGTTTCAAAAAAGGAGCTAGCGGTTGCGCCTAAACAGGGCCCGTATACTCAAAAATATCTCGAGAAGGAAGCATTCGAATATTTTGCGGTTTTTATCTTTCGATTCCTTGCTAAGGGACCTTTCCAACCATAGCAAGTTTGCCAAGCCGGAACTTGAAGCCTAAGCTACAATCGCGTTATTAAGTCACCCCCCTACCCGGTGCCTTGACCATGAGACGGTGTTTCAAAAAAGGAGCTATCGGTTGCACCTAAACTTTGAAATCTTTATTAACATACCATGTTGCAGACATTTAGTTATGTCTGAATTACGTTGGTATTCACATGTGATCCTCCAGGGAGAAATAAACTATAAGTTAATTACATCAATTTAAAAGCATAGTTCAAAATCTTAATTGCTAACAATACGATTTTTTATCACGAATAAGGGACCATTGACTATATATCACAAACAAGACAGGTGTTCGGTTCTTATGGACAGACATGCACAATATGATAGTCGATATAATTTGTTAAAAAAATTGTGTTCAAAAGTCACTCAAATCGTTCAAAAGTCACTCAGGGATCAGGCCATACTTGTTAATCAGTTGGCACATGTACGGTATTGGTGAGTTCCTATATCTGTTGGTTCGTGCTGCTGGGCAATCTACCTTCTCACTGTTTCTAGTAGTGCGGCCAGTTATCTAAACAGAGCCCGTTTACTCAAGAATATCTCGAGAAGGAAGTATCCTCATATTTTGTGGTTTTCATCTTTCGATTCCTTGCTAAGCGACCTTTTGCCAGGCCGGAACTTGAAGCCTAAGCTACAATCGCGTTGTTAGGTTACCCCCTACCCTGTGCCGTGACAGGCGGTGTTTCAAAAAAGGAGCTAGCGGTTGCGCCTAAACAGAACCCGTATACTCAAGAATATCTCGAGAAGGAAGGATCCGAATATATTGCAGTTTTCATATTTCGATTCCGATTCCTTGCTAAGCGACCTTTTCAACCATACCAAGTTTGCCAGCATATGGTACCTGAAGCCGACTGCTGCCGCAGTCTTGTTTACAAACTGTGTAAGTCGTAGTACAGGAATCGTACTCAGGTACGCTGGCCTGATGCTTGTTGAGATCAATGCGGTAACTGCACTGGTGCAGGTCAATGCGTTTTCTGCCTATGGACTGCAGTGTCGGCTTTGTACCGACTATCTTTGATGGCTTTACTTTGGTCTGACATGTATTTTGATAGGAACATTTATTCATCGGTATATGGCATTAAGCGCTGGTTCGTCGGAGGAAATACAGACACGTTGAATTTATGATCATTTTTAGACTTGAATGTCACACAACTGAGCAAGGACAAGTAACGCAACCCAACATTCGAGCCATAACAGACCCCACATAACACTGAGCAAGGAGGTTAATAATATTTAGACATGTCTATATAACGTCCTTGCACTGAGGAATACACACGGCGAAACATGTTTGTTGTGTACTGGTTCGAATAAAGTTCCTATACGGTGAGCATACGGCTCCAGCGTATTTTTTGAAGATGTGGCGTAAGTGTGGACGGTTGGCTTGAGGTTGTCCTTCCCCACATACGCAACCCAGAGCGCGTACGTTGTTAACATAAGACTTTGAACTGTTGTAACTATTATCGAATAATGGAAATATTTCATGGGTATCCTTTCCACCTCTATGATCTGTTTATCAGCCTATAACGTAAATAAATCGATGAAGGTTTGACATCCAGGTAATAAGATACGCCAAATGACATTTACTTAATTATAAGCAACTGGGTATGATTTTGGGAACGGACAGACGTTTCGGGTAGAATCCACTACCTTCCGTCAGTGTCACTGAACAGGTCTGACAGTTAAGAAAATCATACCCAGATGACCGAGTAATGCTATTTGGTCCATAATGTGTGACGCAAAGTCTGCGTATAAATATACTAGTTGTGTGTATGCGTGTGTGCGTCCATGTACATGTGTGTATGTGTGTGTATATGTATGTATGTGTGTGTGTGTGTATGTATGTGTGTGTGTGTTTGTGCGTGTGAGGCAGATGGATCTCATAAGTCTGTACTCAGCTACGTGTTTGTATGAACACCCCAAGCTAGAGTACTCTAAGAAAAAGGACTACGACATTTCTCGAATCAAGTACAACAGATTTCAAGAGACTCGATGCTACAAATAGATTTATATTATATAAATCTATTTGTAGCATCGAGTCTCTATATCTTTAGATGTCGAAACTCCCATAATGCTAAAATTGGCGAATATATCAAGGACTGCTTTGTTATTAGAAAGAATATCGATACCAACGATTAGCCCACTCCATTGTTATACTATATCAAAAAATTATGTTAGCCCTTATTGTTATGTCAACTAGGTCGTTAAGCTTTATCCTATACCCCTATCTTGTACTTTGTGTAATATTTGTTGCCATACATTGTATCATGTACAATTGTCGTGCAATAAAGTTCTTCTGTAAAATTCTTCTGTAATGACAAATGTGAAAGTTGTCATGGTTGTGTTTTTATTTCACTTCAAATACATCATGTACTGTACATTCAACTTCTTTTAGGTAAGATCATCTGCAGAGAAGCTTTTTCAAAGGATCACTCGTAGCAAATGTGCAACAGCATAGCACGTACAGCATCAGATGCACCACCTGAACAGTTGCATTATTTGCATAAAGTAACTTTTAAAAGTTAACTGTCTGAAATTATTGAAGCAGCGTGATATCATACAACTGTGCTGCCACAGAATCTCACATACTTTATACAGCCATGTGGCAGCAGCTATCTGCAACAAATTTATTGTACAATTTCATAACTTTCCTATCTATACTTCCATTTTTTTCCAACTAGGATCAACTTTGTTCCAATGTATGTTTTGTATGTTTTGTATGTTTGAAGTTAGTTGGCCACATTTTTAATGCAATAAGCAAATTCAAGGATTAAAATGTGCAGGTGCTAATATGTCAAAGTTCAAGGCCCCTGTGACATAAACAAAAGACATTAGAATATTCATTAAGATCCGTGCAAGGTTGAGACAAGAACTGTTTACAAGTTAGCAGTCCTCAGCTTTTAGAAATTATCCACATATGCCTCAAGCTGTGCATTGGCACTTTGAATTGTGAACAAGCTTATAGCTGGAGACTGTAAATATACTGATATGTTTACATTTCATACATTACTGTCTTAATAAACATTTTCCTTATAGTTTCACAATCAAAAATTACATACCAAAAAGCTTGATCCTCAAATGGAATATGGAGAATTTCAGAATTTCATACTCACGTCTGTTGTTGTTAAAAAATTCATATTTAGCTACTTAGGAATTACATTTTTGATGGAGCATCTAAGAATTGTTCAGGCTTCGTTTGATGGTGCAACTAGTTTTTAATACCTTTATTAGACTTACCCAAGTCTCTTCTGGTCTACGATGTACTGTACTGTAGTCTTAAAGCAAAGATGAAAAAGATGAAAACATTGCATGAGCATTAAAACCAGCACTACAATCTTCGATTTGAGATCCTCTTGAGAAGAGATGTTCTCTACAAAGTCATGTTATATGTCTGAAGCCTAAACGAACTGTTTCATGATTTTATCTTCATTGATGACCTAAACCTCTGTAACGGTACCTGAACAAAGTCTTCTCTGTTACATGACCTTCTTTAATTCTTCAGTAAACATTTCGACGACCATCTGTTGCTTTCATCAGTAAAAAATTAAACAAATACTATCGGTGCTATATGAATTAGACAGAATCAGTGTAGTCCAAACTTAACCTATTGTATTATGAATATGACTGCATCCTTGCTGCTACGTCACAAAGTAGCAATGATGTTTAACGTATCATGTTCAAGAACATTCCAATGTCAAGTAATTACGTCCCAATACAATAGGTTAAGTTCAGACTGCACTGTCTCTGTGTAGTTCACAATCGCACCGATAGTATTTGTGTCATTGTGTACTGATGAAGGCGACAGATGGTCGTTGGAACATTTACTGAAGATTTAAAGAAGTTTGTGTAACGAAGAAGACTTCGTTCAATTGATCTACCAACCTGATGAAACTATCTACGGAGGTACCTCTACCTAGTGTTACATTTAGGTCCGCAGCATGTTTTGATCTTTGCACTGTTCTGTGTCACCACCTCTCTAGAGCCTGTCACCACCTCTCTAGAGCCTGTCACCACCTCTCTAGAGCCTGTCACCACCTCTCTAGAGCCTATCACCACCTGTCTAGAGCTTATCACCACCTCTCTAGAGCCTGTCACCACCTCTCTAGAGCCTAGCCTGCTGTCTCCTGGACATGTCCCTCAATTTGTAGATCATACCAATGCTGTTGTCAAAATGGGGGTGCAGCTTCTCCCTGACCCGGTTCATCCAGGCCTGCAGCTTGGGCCTGCCTTGGGTGACGTCACGGCCAGAAGACAGGCACTGGATCAGTTCATTGACCTGTAGGGGGAGGGGAGCACAGGGCAGCTGTTAGGTTTTCTAAGCAAAGTTTGTGGGTATTATATTAAAGGACTTGTGGGGCCTGCTTTGGTGAAGGACAAAAAAGTACTGGAAGACCTTTAAAAAACTTTATCTCTACTTCACCGGTTCAATTCAGATGATGATGATGAAGGAAAGGAAATAAAATACTTTTACTTGTTCTGCATAAATTGCCTTTGAGCTTTACATAACACACCAGTTTTGCATTGTAGATAAGAGACTGTTTTCAATAATGTTTGGTGGGTTCTTTTTCTCCCTAACATGCCACATGGCTATCTAACAGACTTCAGTGTTCTTTATACATTTTGTACTTTAACTAATCTGACTGAGGATACACAGCTGTTGCAGTTTTTCTTGTCATAGTGAGAGTAGGAGTGTTGCAGTACGTCTTAGAACTCAGTACTGTCCTTCTTCTTTATTCAAAGTGAAGTGTAATGATTTTTTGTAGCTAATAGTGCTATGGCTTGCTTTTTAGCGATGTACACTTGGTGACTCCCATTCCTCTCAATAAATGTGTCGGCTCTTTTGTACGCAAAGGCTTGAGGCTTGCCTGAAGCTCCCTCATACATGGGGTGAAAAGGACTCGAGTACTTTCAGTACATATTAAATTGTATAGCAAACCCAAGATGGTGGACAGGAGTACTGTAGATGCAGAAATGTTCGCGGTGGATTGATGCTCGCAGTTTTTGCAGTGACCACTTCACCGTGAACTTAAAACCATCGCGAATATTTTTCTATTATAGTATATTAGACTGCAGTCTATGGTCTTACCACAAGCTTAAATCCACCACGAAAAGTACTTTTTCCCGCCACCGCAAAATTAAATCCGTGCGAACTTAAATGCATTTACAGTATAACATAAAGACTGATGGACCATACCACTTATTACATGGGTGGTGCACATAATCAACTACAGTCAAACCTGCGACCATCTCTTCTAAGCGACCACCTGGCCATTACGACTGCTTTTTCTCGGTCCCGAAAATTTTCCCCAGTGATGTTAGCATTAAGCGACCTCTTCACAATGACAACCAGGCCAACATGACCACGACCACCAAAAATTGGTACCAAATCCCTGCCCATAATGACCGCATCATTTTCAAATCTCTTGGCGTTATCGTTTTTCAATGATAACTAGCACAATTTTTTGCCGAATTCGGTGCCGTTTGCGTAGGATTTTGACAACCATTACGATGTTATGTTAAAAATGAAGATGGCGGCAGATGCATGTGTGTGTGCTTGCTAATTGCCTTTAGACACAACGGAAACCATTTAAACTATGCACCGGGCATATTGTAATTCGATACTCTTCTAACCGATCACCTGACCGCTTTTGCTCGGTCCCCCGGGTGGTCGTCTTGGCCAGGTTTGACTGCATAAACATAATGGCGAAACAAATTGAAGTACTCACAGCCAGTAGGTCAGCGATAGTGATATTGTCCCCACAGAGAAACTGTTGGTCCTTGAGGAACATGGTCTGCAGCATGTCCAGGGTGTTGTTCAGCTCGGACACAGCCTTGTTCAGTGTAGCTTTGTCTAATGGCTTGCCCGTCATCTGTGGTATCATAACCTGTATACAGGGTCAAAATACACGAACTATTACTTAACTTGCAATTTGCACATAATTTTCGAGATTTGCACGTAAAAATATTCTGAACTTGCAATCTTGCATGTTGAAAATACCTGGCCATAAAAAATACTCTCATGAATTAGACACGCACCCTACTCTTAGACAGGACGACATATATATAGACGTCTGTCTTTTTCCTTCCTTGTTTTTTTGCCGGTAAGTTTCTCCGGTAGCTTCAATAGACTTGTTGATTCAAGCTAGCGATCCTTGTCATGATCGCCGCCTAGTCTTATTTTGCATGTAAATTTTTCAAATTGCATGTAAAAGTTTTGCCAGCTTGCAATTTTGCATGTACAAATGTAGCAAAAAAAGGATTTCGATCCCTGTGTATATATATATAGCAGGGGCAACATGTATAATTGAAAACTAGAAAGGCCACATTTTCAAAGAAAATGCAAAATGTTTCTGAAAGGAAAGAAAAAAAAATTTCAGAAAAGAAATTAAAAAAAGCTGATTGTCAAACATGAAATGCTCTGTTCGCAAGATGAAAGTGTTGTATGTATAAATACAAGATATATATGTCTTAAAAAAAAGAAGAATAGGTTAAAACAAAGGCGGGACCAAACTTCCGTCCTTCCACATCATAGATGGTAACTTTGTCGGCTGTGCTACCAGCATTACGTCATGGCGATTTTTCAATGTTATAAACTGTTTTAGCCATGTCACAGTAATTGTTCTAAGTTTTGAGTGGCTGATGACAGAAGAAACAAAAAGAACACATGCTAGTAGGTAATTGTTCTAGGCTGGCCAAAATTCTATAGTTTTACATATTTATGATATTCAATACAGTTGAACAAAGTAGACAAACATACTAAATGTCATTCATTGTCATCTTGAATACTAAAGATATATTAATCCTTCATTAGATAGAACGAGCAGTGTTTTCACTTCAAAAGGAAGCAGGCTGAATAAAAATTCTACCTGGAAGCTATGTGACTCCACTGCCTACCCAAATACTGTAAATGCATTTAAGGTCTCGAGGATTTAATTTCGCGGTAGCAGAAAAAAGACTTTTCGCGGTGGTTTTAATTTCGCAGTAACACCATAGACTGCAGTCTAATACCATAATAAAAAAATGTTCGCGGTGGTTTTAAGTTCGCGGTGGTCACCGCAAAAACCGCGAACATTTATCCACCGCAAACATTTCTGCATTTACAGTAAAGTCTAGGGTCGGCAGGTTTTTCTAGGGAGACACAGCATTTTTTCCTAGGTCTTACCTCTTTCCAGAACAGCCCCGCTGAGTTAAAGCGTGTGTTCATGTGCTGCCAGGCCATGTACTCATCCACACGAGCTCTCTGCTGGGGGTCTGAGGGGTACCAGTGGTCGGGAACGACATACCTCACAGCCAGGTACTTCAGGATTGCAACACTTTAAAACAGGAAAGAATGATAACATTGATTCAATCAGGCCTAACTAAATCAAGCATAACACAAAAGCTTCCAAGACATGTTGCATGCATATGGCAGTCACTGATTATATTATTATATTGAACGACCTGCCACATATGCACATCTAGTTGCAAGCATTGTTTAAAAGCTATCTAATCAGGATGACCCTTTGATCAGCAGTTAATGTCATCGAGTTCCACTCTCAACCTTTTGATTGAGTATATCAATCCCCTGGTAGCCACAACTTGCATAAAACAGACACAAACTAGGTTTCAATCTTCTTTTAGTTCTGTCATTGGTGATATGAGGTTTTACAAATCTTAAATATGGAAGGAAGCTCATAGTATCCAATGACTTTTCTCTGAAACTCCAAGAATCTAGAAATGGCATTGTGTTTTATGATAAGATACTGCATGTGTCAAATTTGTCGTGTGGTGTTGCATGGCTGAGTGGTAAGGCTGCGGACACAAGATCAAGTTTCATTCTCAGCTAGATGTCCGGGCCTTGACAAAGGCACTTTGCAAGAGTTTCCACTCCACCCAGGTATAAAAAGTGAGTGCCTAAATTAAGTTGGGTACTAGTAAGGCATCAACTTCCAAAAACCTGACCAAGACACAGTGCCTTAATGGTCTCAGAAAGGCTGTTGGACCTTTACCTTTATCAAACTTTTGTAACATTTACCTTTCTGTGAGAATGAAGCCGTTGTCGTTGATGGCAGGAACTTTTCCCATGGGGTTGATCTTCATGTACCAGTCTGACTTGTGCTCCCCTGTGTTGGAACAGAAATAAAATTTCAGGTGAAAAATTCAACATTCAACTCTTACCGGTATTACAATAAATTAACATTAATCAATTACTTCAATGGACTATCACTGCATTGCAAACATGATTTAAGGCTAATTTCTTGAGTATGTTTCAAAATTAAGGACGCCAACAGCACTTCACACACTTAACTGCTTTTACAAAACATAGAATGTTGGACTTTGACCAGCACTTCAAGCCTTGATATTAAAACACTTTTCTAATCAAATAATAAAGAAATGATCTATACTTTTGGTTTTGCCTTTGTGTATACTTGGTGCTGTTTTTCTTCTCATAAAAACAGATGCAGTAAAGTCTGAGAAAGGTTACAGTCAAAGTGGTGAAACTTTGTATATCAAAGGGCGACGACGTGGCAGATCGAGCAGTTATAATTATTGATTTTCGTGCTGTGGCTCCGTGCAACAAGACCCTGTTACGAAAATTTCCACTACATCGTTCTTTTTTTGCTTCAAATCCATATTGTCTCAATTAGGGAGTTTTTTCTCATGCTTCATTATTAATCTCGGACAAATTGGAGACAGTGAAGTGCAGTTGATACTAAATTATATTACCCAAGAGTTCAAAAGTTCAATTTTCCGCCCCTCCCCCACTTTCCCAGCCCCCTTTTGTTCTTACCTTTTCTGATCGCTACCGGATGATCTTTGTACACGATGTTGTTAGCCTTGAGGAACTGGAAGATGGCCCGCGAGGGCTGCGACATTATGTCGTAATAAAACGTTAACATGACTGCAAAATACGAGACGGATTTGCAGCTGCCAAAAAAGAAAAAAACACACAAACTTTGGCTAAGAGATGAAATCCGGGTCAAAGGGTCAAAGAGCAACGAACGCTAGGTTAAAAGGATATTGACCAATCACAGGCCGTTTTGGAAATAAAAGCGCGTGATTGGTAACACTGTAACCAATCAGAGCAGATCAAAGTTTTGAAACGAGATTCAAGATGGCTGACGTCCTGAGAGGTCGGGACGTTGCTGACGCTCAAAATAATGCCAGAAAACAAGGAAAATTGGTAATTTTGCTAGTTTATAATAGTACGGGGGGACGTGGAAAGTATTCTAGATTAGGGGTATAATGTTTTATGTATTTTCTTGCCTTGTAGCATCCGGCGTTCGACATTTCGTATGGTGGTGGGGTGGGAGGGGAATTTTCAGCATCGTGCAGAAAATTTGTCATAGGCCACATAGTTTTTCTGTCATACAGTATTTAACTTTAATTGACGAAGACTTATGTCTTTAATCACCAGGATGCTAAAGCAACACACGAAGATTCTGCTGCCGCCGTAAAGAAATATGAAAAGGTAAGATGTATTCAGGTTACTATGTACAGGTTAGCTATGCTGGCCATGGTATAATAATTCATAATTTGGTATAATATTACTACTGAAATTATATAGAATTTTGCCTTGTTTTCTAACATACTGAAATCAGACCACTGAAATCATAGTGTTTTGTCTTGTTTTCGAAATTAGACTGATATAATTTATAATTATAAACACAACCTTCTTGGTGAAGGTTATTAATGGATTATGAAATCATATTGAACATAAATGTAGAATACGAAACAGTGTATTCTTCCTACCCAACTGTGGGTAGGATCGTCAGAAGGCTAGGGTGTGATCTGACTCATGGGAGGGCCAGACCGAAGGTGATGTGAAAAACAAGTGTTGTATTTCATTTGCTTCATACCTCCCCAAGAATACACGTTTCAATACGTAATGTTCCAGTAGTTGAGAAACTTTGGTGTCCTCGAACGAAAAAATGTAACACTTACAGCACGTCCGAATCCAATATTCAAATTTTCGACACCGGGACACTTTCCGTTTGTTTAGGGCGTTCGAATTCTGTGACAACAGTAAAACCCAGTGCGATGATCTAATTAAGTTATCACCCACGGCTACTTCACAATCTAATGTACCAAAAGGGGGTCACTAGGGGTGAAAATTCAACTTCATTTTATTCTTTTTTTGTTATTAGCAGTTCAAAGGTACATACCTTGGGCATACTATCCTAAAGGATCTCTAGCTGCACAACGAGCTTTTATAACTTCGGTACATGGGCTTTTATAAAGGTATCACTAAGGGGGTACGGACGCTACAACTGTAGAATTACTGGAACTGCAGCATACTGTATATTCAACATTTAAACAGAAAATGGGAGTTTTATCCTTATCATCTTGTATAATTAGCATTTGCTATGCTAGAAAATCAACTTAAGTTGCATTATGACTATGCTAGGTCCTTTTCTGGTCATCTGTTACTAAAGCAGCTATAATGATATGCGGGTATTTTTGCTTGAAGCAAAGATGAAATACTATAATTCTTAATCCAGGCACCATAGTAGCTAAATTTTTGTGGTTATCTATCCTTATTGGGCTTCTACATAAAATAACAGCAGATATAGTGTATAACATACCATAGAATCTTTCATATGACCATTAATGAACACCTCAAGGGGGGTACGGACGCTACAAAATTATAGTTAAAACTGGTAGTGAACAATGGAATTAGCCCACTGAACATGTCTATTTTCTGATAATTGTTAACTATTTATTAATTGAAGCATCCATTAATGCTACTGTGGCATTTTAACAAAGGAAATGGGAGTATAAATATGCCAGTTGAGATTCCTCCCAGTTGGATCTGTACGTTTTAAGAACAGGCCTAATGAAAGATTTTACAGAATCTGATAAAGAGGTGATGGTTTACATAAAAGAATATAACACAGTGCTTTCCAAGTCATCAAATCAGCAATATGTATACGTGCATCTTTCTTGAATACATGCTACATAGTTAGTTTGGACATGAGAAACAGTAGTGCAGGGGGTACGGACGCTACACATTACATACTGTGTAATACTATGTTAACTTTATGCCTTGTATAATGTAGATCTACCAAACTGGTGTTCTTATATCAGCTTAACTCATGGGGGAATATCAAATACCATCTCACATTCATCTTTGGCTGCTTTGGAATGAACCATTCATGAAGTCTAAGGGGGTGTAGCAAATGTGGATTTGTGGAGGAAACCTCAGAAAAATGCAGCTCAAATTCATTGAAAAGTCACATTTTTAGAGAAAAAAGTTAACCAATCATATCTGTAAGAACTGTAATTAATGTCTTGAATCACAATTGTAGCAGTTGGACAGTAATTTTAACAGCATTTTGCTAAAAAACCTCAAATGGGGGTACGGACGCTACAGGTGGGGGTACGGACGCTACAGGGGGTACGGACGCTACATTTTGATGTTTACGATGCTATGCTAGGCAGAGTTTTCAGGACAGCAATGGTTTAAAGGGTGTTCTAGTATGTGGTAATAGAGACCTCTAAACTGTCATAATCACAAGCTTGTGAGATTTACTTAGTACAGAAATTAAGGGGGGTACGGACGCTACAGATTTTTTTCGGAAAATGACATCCTGGACTTTGCTTGTAAATAATATGTCATAAGAATGTGCTACTGATCTTATTCTACTTCTGACCTTATATACACATAATACCTTACATTTACATACAAAGACAACACCAATATTAGCAAACAATTAGCTTCTACAGACTCAGATATATCCAGTTGAAATAACATCGAAAACTGTCAACATGTTGGTAAAATGGGAAAATTGTCCCTATGGAACCAAAAAATGGTCATATCCTTTTAAAAAAAGCATAAAATCACTAGTAGTCACATGACTGCATATCAAAAGCAAGTGGTTTCTTACTTCCAACTACAATTTTTCTGTTAGATCAAAGGTTTAAGAATTAGTAAAAACTGAATGGTCCCCGATAACGCTTAAAATTGAGCATTTTTAGGTCATACTTTGGTCAATATTTTCGCCAAATATTGACCGATTTACAAAATTCTTTTTGTGACATGTTCCTTGTTGTACCAGGTTTTGGGAAATGAATTTATAAAACAGCTATAGGCTGTGTATCTTTTGCTATCAACTGATAACATGTCAGAAAAAAAATGGGTACATTAGATTGTGAAGTAGCCGCCCAGTCTGGAACACCTGTATCGAAAGTTATGGCGCAGGAATGACATAAATATGGAATACAACACAGTGTATTCCGTATTACCCGAAGTACCAGCCCGACCGAGGGTAGGATCGCCCGGTAATTCGACACGCGGGAGGGCTGGGACCGAGGGTGATGCAGAATATGTACCGTGTTGTATTATATATTTATGTCATACCCACCTGAGAAAACACGTAATTTGATGCGAAATGCACCAGAAGTTTAGAAAATGTTGTGTCCTCGAACAAAAGATTGTAACAACAGCAATTCTAACGTCCTAAACCGGTAGACAAATTTACAACTGTGCCGTATTCGCCCCGTTCGATATACAAACGTAGTTCAATTCACTTGAAGGAAGCCTCTGTGATACAACTTAGAACCTGTGTGGTACAGAAACTGAGAAAGTTATCACACGGTCTGGAACACCTGTAACTTGAAAGTATTCGCGGCCCAGGTATGACATTATGGTTTTTATAGCATTATCATCACTGTGGTATCCCATGATTTGATATGAAATGTGTCATCTTTTCCTGTGTATAGGGCCTGGATGTGTGGATACAGGATGAGGCACTAGTCTGGGTACAGGCCACCGTTGTGGGCACCATGAAAGATGGCAGGATTATTGTCAGAGTTGGACCAGGCCAGGTACATGTACTAGTACTGTACATTATCAATATCAGACTACCTTACACTACTAGTAGTTGATTTTCTTGTTGCATTTGAAAATATGAAGGTGCCACCACTATGTACTTTTACTTTTTAGCAAGAAGCTTGTTCTAGTTGAAAGCATAATGTTGAATAGTGTACACAATGTATGTGATGAATTCGAGTGTCTCATAAGTCATATGTAATATATCGCAAATTTGGAGGTTTGAACCCTGTTACGGCATTCTGTCTGGGCTTGTGTCAGAGAACAGATCATCCACTGGAGGGGACATTGATTAAGCCCCTTATTCGCTCCGGATTCCACTCGTGCCAGTATGGGCAATTCAGAAATACATGGCGGATGTGGCGTCCTAAATAAACATACGGACAAATTGCACCTACGGCAGGTTGTGCCCTTAGCTTTACCGACTTGATGACCACAACGTCTGAATCTCTCACAGGATTCCGTAGTGTGGGTGAAGGGAAACTACCCACAGCTGTGTGGAGAGAACAACTTTGTGGAGACAGAAGATCTCACCAGACTCAACCCTTTAACAGAGCCTGCAGGTACATATAGGTATTACTGTAAATGCAGAAACTTTTGTGGTGGCTTAATGTTCGCGGTTTTTCGCGGTGGCCGCTTTACCGCGAACTTAAAACTGCCGCGAACATTTTTCGATGGCAGTAAGAGACTGATGGTGCATGGTGCTACGAAAAGTCCCTTTCTCCCCCGCTACTGCAAAATGAAATCCCCGCGGGGATCTAAACAGTCAGGTTCAACATTAAACATTCGGTAAACAGCGGTACATGGGAGGGTGGATAGTGTGTTCACTGTATACTTCTGTGTATTTCTGCTAAAATCATTTGTTTTCTAGTTGCATACTAGAGGTAGACAAATCAGTTGTACATAAGTGACTCATGATTCAGTATTTATTTTGTCGTGGCAAAGTTCCACCACTATCCAACGTACCTACATTTGTACTGTACTTTCCAATCATATCACCTTCCTCCTCCCCAGTGTTACACTGCATACATGAGCGGTACAAGCAGGGTGAGTACTACACCACAGCTGGCATTACGCTGGTGGCTGTCAACCCTTTCAGCACTGTCCCCAGCCTCTACAGCCAAGCAAAGATACATCTCTACAGCTCTGCACAACCACAGGATGTAAAGGTAACTATTAAAGGCCACACCAAGTTAATTTCTTCGTTCTCGGATTTCCCGACCCATTTTTTTTCCGACTTGGAAAAAAACAAATTTTGTCCCAAGAAAAATGATATAGGTTTTGCTATTGCAGACCTTTATAAAACCCCATTCCAGGGGCACATACTGCTGATAAACCAATCAGAGCGCTTATTTGCAGTCACATGATCAGAACAGTGGTATAAAATCAAAGGAAGAGATTCATTGGATAAATCATGCCATGAAAAGCTGAAACTTGACTACTTTCCTTGTTTTTTTTGTGTTATATAAGTTCAACACAGACTTTTTGCAAATTTTTTTCTTCTTTTTCTTTTCGACCGCCCGCCCCAATATTTTCTGAAAAAATCCGAGAACCAAGAAATTAAATTGGTGTGGCCTAGAGTTCATTTATTTGTTTGGCTGTTAGTGTTATTATCACAGTCAGCCAAGGTTGCCCAACTAGCCAATGGTAACTAGAGGTATCACTTTTAACCTTGCATTAGGCTTGATTGTCAGTGTTAGTCAGTTAAACAAACAGAGAGTCTGTCAATTAAAGAATGGCATTGAATAGCTGGTGCAGGTAACATTGAAAATAACCTGCACCAGCCAAATTTACCTGCACCACTCTGAATTTATGAAGTATTGATCATACTAAAACTTCAAAAACAATTGCTATTTTTTCTTTGATTTATACTTTATAAGTGGTAACAGTCAATGCATCTATTGATCTAAGAACAATCCACATACACCTACATCATAGGACATTTATGTATAAAATCCAGTACAGGTTAGGTGCAGGTAGACACCAGAAATACCCGCACAGCTCCAATTTTACCTGCACTAACCTGCTTATACAGGTGGTATTTATTTCAAACCCTGATCTATAATGTTGTGTTTTTATGTTAGGAGCTACCACCCCATGTGTTTGCAGTGGCACAGCAGGCCTTTGGTAACCTGTCCAGAGGCCTGGGGAGCCAGGCTATTATTGTCAGTGGTGAGAGTGGAGCAGGCAAGGTGAGACTGATTACACTTCAGGGCTCAAAATTCATTTTTGGGATTAGGTGCACTGGTGCACCCAGCTTAACAATTTGGGTGCACCAAAAAAATTTTGGGTGCACCACTTGAATTTAAGTAGAATGTCAAGAAAACCTAACAACAAAACTTAGTCACAAGCTATCAAATTCTTATACAATTACAAGTAACATGACAGACATTTTTATTATCTTTCGAACACTTAGATGTCAAGAATCTGATGTATACTACATTTGTAGCATACTTGATATCTTTCCATACATAAACCTAAGAAAATATTTGGGTGCACCCTGTGCACCCACTGAAAAAAATTGGGTGCACAGTTCCAATTTTGGGTGCACCTGGGCGCACATGCACCCAGTATTTTGAGCCGAGTTAGCTAGTTAACCAATTAACTAGGCTAGATTCTCCTGGCCAGTTAAACTGTTTGGTTATTGTCTTTTTATCCTTTCTTGATCTATCAAGTAATGCAAAATGTAGTATCCATATACAGTGGAAGCCAGTTAATTGCACGTCAGATACATGTAAACGCACACTTCGGTCAATTGCACGGGATCCCCAAATCCTGTGGCGGTGTGGTCAAACTGGGTTACTTTGCATTATCGCACACGCTGGATAATCTTACGCTTGCAAATTGGATGTGCATAATATGACTTCTGTAAGAAATTGTCCTACTTATTTATCTCCGAATGAAAGCTTATCTGTGTTAGTGAAAAAGTTTAAACTTTGTTCCAACACAATAGGAAGACTCACCATAAATTGTCGGTCAAGAACTCTGACCTTCGTCAGATAGATGACTCGCTGTTCTGCTGTTCCGAAAGTCGTCGGATGACGTCAGGCAGCGGCGAATCATAAATCCTTCTCAGTTCCCTTCTCTCATCTTCCATTTCGTTTTAACAACACTGATAGACTCATCATATTTTATGGTTATCCTATCGCGTTTGTAAGGAACAACAAAAATCCTGTGGACCTTGTAGAAAGTTAAAAAATCACCATCTCTATATCATGAAAAACATTTCCACCGTCAGGGTTCAGGAAGGGTCAATGCGCCCTAATGTACATGTACATGTAAATGGCATCCTTTAATATTTATCTATTGTGTGTTTCAGACCTGGACAGCTCGATGTCTAATGAGATATTTGGCAACAACTTCAGCAGGGAAGAAACTACCTGGGTAAAACACTAAGTTTTGTTTGGTTTTTTTTACAATCAAAATCAACTAGTTGAGTAGTTCTCGGTTTACTGATGTTTCATAGAGTGACTGATCATGAGTGAGGTGTAAGGTTAGCAAATTGTCTATTTTCTTCGCACATTTAAACCACTCAGGTTGGAAACAGCATATAATCACAGGGCTCGAAATACTTTTTCTGCACACCTCCACTGGTGCAGGTAACATTGAGAATTACCTGCACCAGACAAATTTTACCTGCACCACTCTGAATTTAGGAAGTATGGATCATACTAAAATTGTTCAGGAACCGTTGCTATTATTTCTTTTATACTTAATAGTTCGTAACAGTCAATGCAGCTAATAACAATCCACAGACATCTACATCATAGGACATTTATGTATAAAACCCAGTACATGGCCCAGTGCAGATTAGGTGCAGACCTGTAGACACCAGAAATACCTGCACAGCTACATTTTTACCTGCACTAACCTGCATATGCAGGTGGTATTTCAAGCCCTGTAAACAGTGTAATCAGTATTCTGAAACAAAGGTCAAAAACAAAGAACTTCAAGGCTACCTCCTAACACTAAAATCAACTACATGAAGTCCTTTTCTCACAGGTCTTTTATTCTCCTTTTCCTTTTTCTTCACAGACAAAGAACCCCAACCAGTATAGTAAAGATAGAGAAGAGGATACTTGACTCCAACCCAATACTAGAAGCCTTTGGTATGTGTAATTTTTCCCTTTATTATTGTAGTTTGATAGCTTAAAGAATTTTGCTAGGGTTTTAACCATGCCGGTACACAACGACAAATGACCCGTGTTGTTTTGTTTACACAGGCAATGCTGGAACAGTCAGAAACCACAACAGCAGTAGGTTTGGAAAGTTTATCCAGCTGCAGTTCAACAGGTAAGAGACAGGTGGTACTGCAAACACTTGTATCTCTTGTTGTTTCAAATGTTCAGTTTTCTTATAAGAGTGGTACATCATTCAATTGTAGCTTCAAGTTTTATGTCCTATTGTCCCAGCCATGCTATTGTCTCACTTGAAATCACTTGACAATTGTCACTAGTAAGATTTGATAAAAAAAAGACATTTTTGCACTGTTTGTCTCTGAGCAGGTCTTGCCATCTAGTTGGTGCCTCCATCCAGACCTATCTGCTAGAGAAGACCAGAGTTGTACACCAGGCACAGGGAGAGAGAAACTATCACATTTTCTACCAGGTAGGTCTGAGATACTGTGTACATTATACGCCAAAAAATAGTTACTCAAGCAACTGGATATGGTTTTGAAACGGTCAGACGTTTCGGATAGAATCCACTATCCTTGTCAGTGACACTGAAGTGATCTGGAAGAAACAGGTCTGAATTGTCTTACAATGTTTCCTATTGGACAACGGAAATTGTCTTCATTCATAGTTAGAGTATAAACACCTGTTTCTTCCAGATCACTTCAGTGTCACTGACGAAGGATAGTGGATTCTATCCGAAACGTCTGACCGTTTCAAAACCATATCCAGTTGCTTGAGTAACTATTTTTTGGCGTATCGTTTTACCTGGATGTCTAACCTACATCGATATGTACATTATAGTATGTAGTACCACTGTATACAATTTGTAACTGCTGCATACTCATGTATTTATGTAAGAGAACATAACGGTAATTAGCCTTATATTCAAACCTATCATAGCTGCAGAAAATCAATTTTTCATTCTTTCCACTCAGCAGCTATAATACTTCGTTCAGGGATCGAAATACATTTTTTTTGCTACATGCAAAATTGCAAGTTGGCAAAAATTTTACGTGCAATTTGAAAAATTTACATGCAAAATACTGCAATGTTCTAGCCAGCATCTATCATTCCGTCCTTTGGCAGAATTTTGTTGCTCAAGACAGATAAGAATTTTGCCCATTCTGTCACTTTTGGTTGACAGAAATTGGCGCATGAAAGTATAGACAGAACTTGAAATTTTGGAAAGATATCCACATAATCAGCATGTAAGTTTGCAGCAAAGCCAAATTTGATCATTTATAACACCTACTGACGACCAGTGACGATCCCCGTCAGACAAACATAGGCACCATGGCCTCAGTATTTTTACTATAGGCCAGGTATTTTCAACATGCAATATTGCAAGTTCAGAATATTTTTACATGCAAATCTCAAAAATTATGTGCAAATTGCAAGTTAAGTAATACTATGTGTATTTCGACCCCTGTACTTATACAGTTGTAATAGGTTTGAATGCCAGGCCACTTATAGGTTTATGAGACATACCTTCTGAGTTAAGGTCTGCTAACTCTTCACAGCAAAGCAAACAGAAGACAAGAAAGAGATATAACGTGCATTGTTGATAAATGTACATCAGTTATATAACATTGACATGTGATGTATAATCAAATTAAATATGGTCTCAACATTCACTGGATGGGACTGAAAAAAAAGGTAGGTGAGAGGTGATGTAAAAGTGTAGAGGAGAAATGTTGTATTCCATCTAAATCTACATTGTTTCCTTCCTCTCCTTAGAAAACATGTGTACAGATATACTGAGTTTTTTAATATAATATGTTTTATGATTAGCTGTACCATGGCATCAGTGATGAGGAGAGAGAGTTACTGGGATTGGGAGGAGAGGAGGAGGAGGAGGAGTACCAGTTTGAGTGGTTACCTACTGATGAGTCACAGAACGACAGAGGTGAGTACAGATTGGTTAAAAATTCAAAATCCTTACCAAACCTTCTGGACAGGTGTATACATGTATTAGGGCAGTAGCCATTTCCACTTCTGCAGCCTTTTGGCCACACAGGCCACTCTGCAGGGGGTTTGTTAAACTCTTATACTCTTTCTCATACATGTAAGTACTGAATACTAAGCAGGGAAAGCAAGTTTTTAACTGCTTTCAAGGCCCTGCCAGGGTTTCAACCCTGGCCATCCAAATGCAATCCAGACACTAGTCACCTGCTAAGCCATTGCACTTACTGTACTAGTTTTTGAACACCGATTTGAGTGACCAGAATTTTTGTCCAGCATGAGCAACAAAATGCCATCAAACAATGCCAGATACTACTGTCCAGAACCCTAATGGCTAGTAATACATGTTATTTTTTCCAGCCCAACTTTTATTCATTTTAATGTTTTGTCCCTTCAGATGAAGACTGGTCATCTTTTGCCATCACCCGACAGGCTATGACAAGTTTGGGTATCGGAAAGTGTCAGCAGCAAGAGATATTCAGGGTAAGGCCTGTTGATTCTTTTCTAGATGCAGCAATTGTTTGATCTTCACACAGAGCTTTTATCAGGCTCCTTGATCTTTGATGTCAATTTTATTTTTGGCTTACACTTTGTCTACAAGCTTTGATAAACAAACTCAGAGATACAAAATGATCTATGTCTACACAAAGGTGAGATTATGCAGGTATGACAGCATGTAGTGTTCACAGAGGTGGTAGAACCTGGAGTCAGACACATTACAGACTGTCCAGGTCATGGGGTCAATGATTGTCATTAATGAATGGAAGAGGCTACTAGTTCATGGAGAGGTATTGTTTTTGTCTGTCTGTGTTTTTGCAAGTCTTATATATTTTCCACATGCTTAGTCTCATCCACTGTAGAGTGACAGGACCAATGGACATAATTATGTAATGTTCATCAAAACCTTATGTGTATAATAAATGAACTATAATCATTAATGTAGAATGAAGTAAGACAAAGAAGAAACTCTAAATATTTTACAAATTTAAGCTTAACATGACATCCTTGAACCCTTGATTCACATTATAGACAGTCACATAATTATGCAGTATTCTTATTCCTGTAATACATGCCTTTTTCAGCTCCTGAGTGCCATTCTTCACCTTGGAAACATTGTGTTCAACAGTGAGGCTCATGATGATGGCTGCCCCTGTACCATAGAGGAGGACGACCAAAGTAAGTCTTGTTCTTCTGTAAAATACATAAAAACAGAAAAAAGACAACATACTTAAATCATCCAGATGCTCGAAATACCAGCTTGCACACTTGCAAACGCAACCACAAGTGAGTCATTTTGCTTTGTGCAGCTCAGTGCACAACCTAAAATTTTCCAGTTGGGACACCACTTTTCCCACACTTACGTCCACAAGCTTAACCCTATTCAGACCGGGGGGGGGCTTTTGAGGCCCGCGCTCACTTCGATGTCCTATAACGCCAGAACGGCTTACGCTAGAGCCACCAAATTTGGTGAGTTTTCCTAAAATATTGTTGGCAACAATTCTGCGAAGTTTGACAAATTTTCCATTTTTTCTTGTTGCCATGGCAACCGTTTGTTGACAGGCAGTTTTGCCAAAAATCACTATTTTTGGTTCTAACTATGTGTTTTTCACATTTATTTGCTATATTACTGCGATTTTGTTACATTAGTAAAATCTTATATTATTCAGCATATCTTTCATAATTATATATGCATAAATTATGCTAATTTGATGACGTCATCAGTCCAAAATCCAAGATGGCGGACCGAATGGCCAGATCAAGAATAACAAGCTAATTATCCCTTCAGGGCTCCAGACTAACTTTTTTACCTAGGAGCATGGCGCTCCTAACTCCTAAAACTTAGGAGCGCCAGCAAAAAGTTAGGAGCACCACTATGAAAGGTTGGGAGCACAAGCAAACGTCTGAAGCCATACAAAATATTACTCCAATAATCAATGTTTTTGACTAGAGGTGGGTATGGCTTAAAGAATTAATTAGGGGTGTTATATATTATATATAGTTACCCAGTAACCAAACAAGAAACAAGAGAATACATGAGATCACTTTCAAGTAATATAACACTGATTCCTTACAATATATGATTTTTATAATGTTTCATAAGTTAATACACACAATCAGGAAGAGTAAATTAACCTTACTGCTAAAGGTGAAACTTGACTGTTACATATACAACAACAACAAACTAAAGAAGTCTACAAGAAAATCTGCAAACCAACAGAGGAGAAAGTGTAGCCAGGACTGTCAGGTACATCTTGTATTTCTTTTGTATCTCTTCTACTTTGTTAAGAACATAGCTGAAAATAGATGCACTGGAAAATTAGAGGTTTACTTGTAGCCTGTAACATCAGTGTTAACTTATATAGAAAAATCTGTGTACAAACAATTCATATTTTCAGTTGAAAAAATGTAGCAGAAAAGATGTGTTCGAAGGGCAAATCAATCGAACTTTTCCCAACAAACAACATCTATTTATCAGTCTTTTGAAAATAAAGACTGCAACAAAAGTAATATCTGAAGGAACCGTGAAAAAATCGCGACCTCCATTCAACATTTTCTACGATTTCAGTGCCGACACAGCCCTGGGCCCCCCTCCCCAGTTTGGCATCGTCGCATTAGCTGTTGTTTTTCCCGCATTCCACCGACAAACAAGCAACAAAAAACCTCCAAAAGAATCCTATACATGTACATATCACCAAGGACTTTAGGCATTCGATGAGTTTTCGTCAAAGTTACACGCTTTTGAAGCTTTCCTGCGTGATTTTTCCCGCGATCACAGCGGGGATATCAGATATTCCACCAATAATGGCGGCCGGGCGCGCTACGTCACGCCGAAATGGCCAATGGGGTGCGACTCTCGCGATTCGCGAGATGTGAGTTACTGCGAGACTTGCGCGAGACTTGAGTTAGAATCAAAATGGCGGCTCGGTGACGGCCGAAATCGGCGAATTTTGAACTTTGAGCGAAGTTTTCGGGGGAAAATAAGGGCGTTGCTCATTTTTTTATTGGCGCGCCGTGCGACCATCATTTAAAGAATAGGCGCATTATTAAAATTACGGTCGCATTGCGACCAAATCTAGTCGCAGTCACGAGCCCTGCCCTTAGAATTTGTAACTACCTGGTATTTTTTCGTCAAAAACCATCTAAATGAATGAATTTAGTCTATTTTCATTGCCCTTCGTGATTATTTGTTGCAAAAAAAGGATTTTTAAAAATTCAAGGTGGTGGATATAATATGGCGGAGCCCAACTCGTATCTTAGATGTGCATGACGTCATTTTATGACGTCATATTGACGTCATTGATGTTGCTATTGGCAACGCAAGTTGTAATAAACATTATTATTCTGTTATCTGTACTTGTTGTTACATTTTTGCAGCATAACTTGAAGTTTTCTGAGAATACCCATTTTTCATGGGTTTGGCCAATGTAATCAAATTAATGACGTCATAATTACGTCATCTTACGTCAACGTAACGTCAAACGTCACATACTTGTCAGATATTATGTCGAAATCATGTCCTGAAAATTTGGTGGCCCTACAATACGTCGTTTTAGAGTTATAGGACTTAGAAGTGGAGGGCCTCAAAAGCCCCCCCCCCCCGGTCCAGGGATGACCAAAAAAGCCCGGTCTGAATAGGGTTAAAGATAAAACATAATGTATAAGTACTAGTTACAATAACTGGAAAGATAATTGATAAGTAGCTTATCTGAAGAAAAAGATAACTTAGAAGTGGGGGTTTGTCTAATCTCCAGGCAGAGTTACCAGTGGTATAAGATAGTATCAAAGCTGACTAAGGAGTACAGCGGGCCAAAGGGAGTCCTCAGCCATCTGGTGACCAAACATGCTCATATGCTACATTCCTTTGCCAGCTTTTGATACTTGATCTTATGCTACCGTAGGATCTGCTTGGTGATTAGGTTTGTCAACATTTTGAGTTGATGTTTTCTGTTCCAGGATGTCAGCAGTCCTTGCGCGTGGTGTGTTCGTTGTTGGGAGTGAACGAGGACGCGTTGGGGAGATGTCTGACATACAGACGCATCACGGCGGCGCCGGGACGCAGGAAAAGTGTCTTCATGAAACCCTGCAAGCCTGACGAGTGTGTCGCTAGACGGGACTGTCTCGCCAAACTGCTCTACGCAAGGTGTGGTAACATTGAAGTCATTCTGGGCTTAAAATTCCTTTTTGGATATAACCAACAAATTTAGGTGTATACATGTACATAACATTTTGGATACACAAAGTACTACCCCGTATGTCAAAATTAATAACAATCCTTATATACTGTCTCTTTCAGAGCTTGAATCTGAAATTAAACAAATAACGTCAAAATTTGATATTACATTTTCTGTCACTGGTACAATGTTTGTAATAAACTAAGTCTAATACGTTCACATACTCAACCATAGTCTAGAGAAGTATCTTGTTGCACCGCAGTACACCCACAGTCAAAATGCAGTGTATTCACAGTAAAAAAAATTGGTGCAGCACAGCTCCAGTTTTGGTTGCACAAAAGTGCATGGTAAATTGCACCCAGTATTTTAAACCCTGAGTCATCATAGATTCTGAAGTGTTTTTGATCTGTTGCCTGTTTGACTTTTTTGTCAGTGGTACTTTCTTAAACTATACATGTCATTTAGGTTGTTTGACTGGCTTGTGGACATCATAAACAAGAACATCTGTGGGGAGCAAGCAGAATGGAAAACTTTCATTGGTAAGTCTTCGCTTTTTTTGCAGGATAGATACAGACCACTTTATTACCTATTGTAAAAATAATGAATACTGTAGACAGCTGTACTAAAAGTGGGTATCTCTTTGGAAAGTGCCAAGTTGCAAAGCGCATCTTTAATTTTGTACAGCGGTGCAGAGTCAATCGGTGCTAATTTGTCACCTGAAATTGCAATTCTTTTAATTTTCAAAAAAATTGGTATTGGAAAAAATGCCCTTTTATCACTTCTAACATCCTTTTATCACTTCTAAATTGCTGGATGAATTAATTTTTAGTCCTTACACGTTTGTTTTGGATTCAGTGCCAGCACAGTAGTTTTCAATATAGTTTTCTTGTACCGAAACTGAGACATTCTGGGTGCTGCCATTTTTTTCTCTCTCAGGTGTGACCATATTAGGGAAAATTGGTATAAATTTGCAAAATAGGTGCAAATTCCTATCACTGTTTGACGGATTAGCTCACTGTATTTATTTTTCAAAAGAATTACTAGACTGGTGCAATGGCAAATGTAATCAGTGCTGTTTTTTCCAGGTTTGCTTGATGTTTATGGGTTTGAGAGTTTCCCTGAGAACAGCCTGGAGCAGCTGTGCATAAATTATGCTAATGAGAAGCTGCAGCAGCACTTTGTCCACCACTTCCTCCGAGCTCAACAGGTAACTTTGTGGAGCATGGATAAGCATGGATAAACTATCATGATTTCTTCTGATACTCCTTTCATGTAAAATTGAACACACTCACTTACTAGAGTCCATTCCAAGTCACCATGAGGGTTTTTAGCTGATATTTGTTATAAGTTTGAATTATTTTGAATAAAAGAATATCTAAGCCACCACTGGAAAAAATGGGTTCAAATGCAGTCAAATCCGGGCCGTTATCTTTCCGTATCCTTGAAGGATACGATCGTTTACGGACAGATGCGAGCGGAATCTGTTACGGATCCGAAATTTCGGATTTTCTCGAATCCGGACTAATTAAACACGGAAAAATACGAAATCCGTATTTTTGGCAAATACGGTAGTGGATCCCATCGGTATTTTTTCGTATCCTTACCGCGGAGAACACGTCGAAACGTCGGTATTTTTCCGCATACTAACCAAATCCCAAACGTATTTGCTACGTATACGTAGATACGAAATTCGGACTTTCTCGGATTCTAACCAAATCCGAAAGCTGTATCCGCCCGTATTTTGGATACGTTTATGCAGATACGAAATGCGGATTTTCCCGGATCCTAACCAAATCCGAAAGCTGTATCCCCCGTATTTTGTCTAAGTTTAGATAGTACATACCTACGGAACAATTCAGATTTCGGATTTTCTTGAATGGGATCCAAGAAAAGTATACGTAGCAAATAAGTGGGAATACAGGTTTCGCATTTGGTTGGATCGGAAATATCCATATACTCTTATATCCAGGTATATAATTTTGCGGCCTTTTATTCAAAACTTGTAGTTAACGTCGATGGCATTGGGATCAATCGCAGTGACTGTGCAATTTCAAAATGATTCACGATTCTGTGCTGTGTCCAACCAATTGGTCCAACTCAGACTCCATTGTCCAGCGACACTCCGGGGCCGGGACCAGGGGTAGTTATTAAAAAGAGCACACGGTTCCAACAGGCTACGGAAGGAGGAATAATCCGCTGAGATTTGCGCAGTCCGATCCATATGACTTGTGTTGGATAGGTCGCAAAGTTTGTTCACCTTGCAATCTCGGCTCAAAGTGAATTTACCATTCCGTGACCTTGCACAAATCTCCAACATAATCCGCCTCATCAACTTTGTACAGAATCCAGGCATCCTAGCGCATATAGCTTGGCGTTCTTTGGGTCGGCGGGGTCCCAGCTGGAAAGCAAAGTCCCGACCAGAACTTCAGAGGTAAAACAGGTCCAAACTTTCTCCATTTCTTCTCCTCTCGCAACAGAGGCCCGGAAAATGCTTGCTTCGTCTCGCATAACGGTACATTTGAAATCCCCAGACTTGCCTGTCATTGGGTACTCCCTGTCACATGACTCTCATCTGGCCCGAACGGAGACCTGCCCCCCCGTTGGTGCTGATTGCTTGTTTACCAATTAACACCGAATAAATTTACATTTAAAAAGCACAGTGGCTGTGACACGCATTTGACCCGGACAAAACACATGAAACAAGCAACAAGTTACTATTATTTTACCAGGTCGACGCTGAATGGCCGGGAGAAGTGTATTAAACCGTTCGATAGGCGCAGGCAGAATTTCTGTTAGGACGCCTTTCTAAAGATTCTACTTGTCACTTGTAGCTTTAATACAATTAAACACTCGAATCCTGTGTATTTTGTTATATTTCATTTAGCCATTTATAGCCTTTCTACAGCGTACGGATGGGTACGGATCCCGGCAGATACCAAGGTATCCGTCAAATCTCTCAAATGTGGATGCGGAAGATTCCGAACAAATACGAACGAATCCCAGATTCTAAAGGATACGCCAAAGTACCGAACAGATGCGACACTATCTGCTGGAATTATAACACACAAGGAATACGCTGTCGTATATACATGGATCCCTGGCTGTCAACGAACATGGAAATGCTCTTTTTGGGTCAGGAGAGCAAATTAATAGTTTTCAACAAACAAGGTGTATGTCTGATGTCGAGGAACCGTTCCGCATGCAATAAAGTTGGTTTCGAGGAAATCGGACATTGTTTCGCGAAACCTGAATTTTTTGTGAAAAATGCTCTTTTTGGCTCAGCAGAGGAAATTACCATTTGTCGACAAAAAATGTGTATGTCTGATGTCGAGGAACCATTCCGCATGCAATAAAGTTGGTTTCGAGGAAATCGGACATTGTTTCGCGAAACCTGAATTTTTTGTGAAAAATGCTCTTTTTGGCTCAGCAGAGGAAATTACCATTTGTCGACAAAAAATGTGTATGTCTGATGTCGAGGAACCATTCCGCATGCAATAAAGTTGGTTTCGAGGAAATCGGACATTGTTTCGCGAACCCTGTATTTTTTGTGAAAAATGCTCTTTTTGGCTCAGCAGAGGAAATTACCATTTTTCGGCAAAAAATATGTATGTCTGGTGTCGAGGAATCGTTCCGCATGCAATAAAGTTGGTACGGAGAAAATCATACATCGTTTCGCGAAACCTGTACTTTTTGTGAAAAATGCTCTTTTTGGCTCAGGAGAGCAAATTACCATTTTTCGACAAAAAATTTGTATGTCTGGTGTCGAGGAACCGTTCCGCATGCAATAAAGTTGGTTTCGAGGAAATCGGACATTGTTTCGCGAAACCTGAATTTTTTGAGAAAAATGCTCTTTTTGGCTCAGGAGAGCAAATTACCATTTTTCGGCAAAAAATATGTATGTCTGATGTCGAGGAATCGTTCCGCATGCAATAAAGTTGGTACGGAGAAAATCATACATCGTTTCGCGAAACCTGTACTTTTTGTGAAAAATGCTCTTTTTGGCTCAGCAGAGCAAATTACCATTTTTCGACAAACAAGGTGTATGTCTGGTGTCGAGGAACCGTTCCGCATGCAATAAAGTTGGTTTCGAGGAAATCGGACATTGTTTCGCGAAACCTGTACTTTTTGTGAAAAATGCTCTTTTTGGCTCAGCAGAGCAAATTACCATTTTTCGACAAAAAATGTGTATGTCTGGTGTCAAGGAACCGTTCCGCATGCAATAAAGTTGGTTTCGAGGAAATCGGACATTGTTTTGCGAAACCTGAATTTTTTTAGAAAAATGCTCTTTTTGGCTCAGTAGAGCAAATTACCATTTTTCGACAAAAAATGTGTATGTCTGATGTTGAGGAATCGTTCCGCATGCAATGAAGTGGGTTCCGACAAAATCGGACATTGTTTCACGAAACCTGAATTTTTTGTGAAAAATGCTCTTTTTGGCTCAGGAGAGCAAATTACCATTTTTCGACAAACAAGGTATATGCCTGATGTAGAGGAACCATTCCGCATCCAATAAAGTTGGTTCCGAGGAAATCGGACATTGTTTCGCGAAACCTGAATTTTTTGTGAAAAATGCTCTTTTTGGCTCGGGGGAGCAAATTACCATTTTTCGACAAACAAGGTGTATGTCTGATGTCGAGGAATTTTTCCGCATGCAATAAAGTTGGTTCTGAGGAAATCGGACATTGTTTCGCGAAACCTGTATTTTTTGTGAAAAATGCTCTTTTTGGCTCAAGAGAGCAAATTACTATTTTTCGACAAACAATGTGTATGTCTGATCGGAAATCGGACTTCTTTTCGCGAAACCTGTACTTTTTGTGAAAAATGAGAGGTGGGGGTAACAAATCCATAGAAAATACGAAATGGTATTTCCTAGGATCCGTCTGCCGTGAGGTGGGGCAACGAATCCATAGAAAATACGGAAAGGGTATTTCCTATGATCCGTCTGCTGTGAGGTGGGCAACGAATCCATAGAAAATACGGGAAAAGGATTTGCTAGGATCCATAGATTGACCCTGGACATTTCTGTCGCGAAGTGGGCCATCTGAACCATAGAAAATACAGAAAAGAGATTCGTTAGGATCTGCAGATTATCCTTGATGCCTTTTTGCCGTGAAATGGGCCAGCGGATCCATAGAAATACGGAATAGGGATCTTCTAGTATTTGTGTATTTTCAGAACGTACTTTTATCGAAGAGTGGGCCCGCCGATGGGTAAAATGTTTTTATGACGCAAAAGGAAACTCAAGACCAGATTGAACATTGCAGATTTCCAAATTGAAGGATTCGAGCAAATGACATTTTCGTATTTGTTAACAGTAAGGGATCCAACTGTATACGACATAGTATCTCTTCGTATTTTTCATCCTAGCGGATACAGTATCGTATCTGTTCAGTGTTTTGTCGTATCCTATTAGAATCTGTGATTCGTTCGTATTTGTTTGGATTCTTCCGCATCCGCACCTAACGAATACCGCGGTATATGCCCGCATCCGTATCCATTTTGTCCAGTGCACAATAATTAACTTTTTTTTTTTAAAAAGACTGAGAAAATACTTATCTATTTGAATTCCTTTCAATATTTTAGAAACATTTTGAAAGTAACTGAACAAAAATATCTTTATTTAGAATAATTGTGAAACCTATGTGGGATTCTTTCACATTTACAAATATTTACAAATTAAAACTTTGCCAAATGGTTAAATTAGTTTATTGCCCCCCATAAAACTAAGCCCTATTGTTGCATCTGTATATTTTTAGATTTCACTGTTGGGCACTGGTGGATCCTTTGTGGTGGGCCATTGTTGCTTGGCATCCAGCCATACTTAGCAAGGATGTGTGAATTAGTATCTTCCCAGCCCACTGACCCATTTACAAAATGTTACAAAAAATAGTAGAAAATGGTAAATAATGGTAGAAAGCTGTTATCATTATTTAGAAACCATTAGAAGTATTCAATTCCACAGCATGAATATTTCCAAAGTTTTACAGGACCGGGGAAATATTTATAAAGTAGAAACTGTGTCAAAGATATTTCGAAAGTATCAAATGTCCTTGACATATAATTACAAAACTTTAAAGTCAATTCTAAACAATGGCAAAGTCAAACATCCGCACGGTGACTTGGAATGGACTCTATCCAGTTTATTGTATGTTGCTTGGCATTGTGAGAGAGTGAGATGTACTTCAGGGTTGGACAAACCAAACCTATTAGTCCGATTGTCCAGGCCAAGTGAAAGTGCTGATCGGGCAAGTACACGTCTTACCCCACTTGCCTGATTGGGCAAGTAAGATTTTCCATGAGGAGATTTATTTGTTACAACATGATGTTGCTTTTCGCAGTCATGCCATCAAGCATTGGTCAACACAAGTGTCAAATGATGAATTACAATGATTTCTAAAAGTGAAAATACTAGTAAAATGTTCGTACACTTCAGGCAAGAAAAGTTGGTTCAGGCAAGTAAATTTGTTTGAATTTTAGAAAACTTGAATGTCCAACCCTGTACTTGCATACTACTAGTATAGATGTGGAAGCTTTTGGAGGATACATATCCTAAAGTTTTCCTTATCGCCAATTAGGGACTGTCATTCCAATGTGTTTCTCTAATTCTCATGAGTTTCATGGTAATCAATCACTTATAGGAGGACAGCAGGCTGGCAGGTCCTTACAAGTGTTTCTGTGGGTGGAGCAATTGGTCATGGATATTAGCTATATGTTTTCCATTATGGTTTCACATGACATTGTGTATCCGTCAGTCATACATTATAATCACAATAGAAAAGTGTCCCAGTATGTGTCTACTGTGTAAATAATTTAAAAAAGATGATGATGATGAACAATAGGTTTTACATGTTGTCAGCATCCGTATGTTCCTTTCTCCATCCTCAGGAGGAGTATGAAGAGGAGATGATCCCGTGGAACTACTGCCAGTTTGTGGACAACAAGGACTGTCTCGAACTCATAGAGGGGAAGATCAGCATCTTTGCACTTGTCAATGAGGTTTGGGACATAAAAATCCCTCATTTTAAAATAGAATCAGGAAAACATGTACAGTCAAATCTGTGAGCTGTAACAAGGCCATGTTAATTTGAAGTTAATTATTTGGATGACATCCTATATATGGTAACCCCAAAACTGATGTGAACGTGCAAATAAAAAAAAGTTTGGCCTGCCAAAACATGTTTTCCTCATTATGAAATCTAGTAGGTCAGGAAGGTTGCGCAAATGACTTCAATACAATTGTACACACAGAGTATGGTATACCAAACAATACGACTTCTTTATTTTTGTTCCTTCACATCTTCAGTCTTTGACTTTGAAATTGACTATAGTATAGTATGCATTCCACAAAATACTTTTCTTTGTTTCGGAAATTGATGTGTGTGGGGATGTCATCCACATAATCAAATCAACATGGCCTTCATGACATTGTTGGCAGTAGTACACAGGATGTTTAGATTGTCACACCTGCTAATGTTTGCAACTTGCCACACACCACCCTGTGTGACAGGCTAGACTTTTAGGGGGAAAATGTGCTTGACCCTCTGACGATTTTGAAATTTCTGCAACCTTTTTGTGTTAAACAAATATGGCTGAAGTGACCAGCCATGTAGACGTGTCTTCATGCAACTGTAGTCCTGACATCCAGGGAAAAAATGCTGACATGTTTTGTGTTCTGACCACAGGAGTGTCGGCTGAATCGTCCCTCAGACAGCCAACAGCTTGCTGATCGGATCCACTCCACCCTGGGGGAGAGTAGGCACATCTCCCGCCCCAAGTCTATCCACGGACAGGCCGCCTTCACCGTGCACCACTACGCAGACAGGGTCACCTACCAGGTCCATGGGATCATGGAAAAGAACAAGGTGCTGTGCTTGATGTTGACAGGGGAATTCGACAGCACCTTTTTGTTGTACCATCAAAAACACTTACCATTAATTATGACTGCCAATGATGACAAAATGAACATGGTGACCATACTGTTGAGAAGCAAACAACTCATCATCACGATTATATTATAATATTTATCACACATGTTTTTGTGTCTTGCCAGAAGATTAAAAAAAAATTTACGGCTCTGTGTGGTAAATGTTGGCACATATATAAGGTGGCGCATTTGTGCACCAGTCTCAGCCTTGTGTGTTCTTGGCACACTTTTGACAGATTAAGGAAAGTGCCTTTTTAGGGGCACAATGTCGGGGGCATGGCACCGTGTAGCGCAGTGGCAGTTTCTTCGACCCGTGACCGAGAGGTTGCGGGTTCGAATCCGCCTGCTGTGTTACCGATCTTGTGCCCTTGGGAAAGGCACTTTACACGACTTTCCTCACGTCACTCAAGTGAAAATGAGTACCCAGCTTTGGCTCGGGCCGTCCTTCAGATAGGACGTTAAATGGAGGTCCCGTGTTTGGGGAGAGCAACACCCCAAGCACGTTAATGAACCCGCCACATGTGCGAACATCCACCCGAGCGGATCAAACCATTCCGGCCAAAAATAGGGGTAGGGAATCTCCCGAGCAGCCCTCGTAACCCCTGCTTCACCTATTGGGTCAGTTAGTCCTCACTCATAGTGAGCAATTGGGCTCGTCTCAATGTTTCTGACCTAGGGCTAAGAGTTGCTGTTACAATTCCCATCATGTAACCCGTAACCTTGAGTGGCCTTCAGGCCTTGTTACGTGGTGACCATTGAGTAAAAAAAAAAAAAAAAGTATTGAACCCAGGACCTCTTGGTTCTGCTCTAGCAGTTGGAGCCAACATCTGAAGATTTAAAAGGAGATATAGAAAATCTAACTAAATTGATACTGTTGTCAGGATGCCGTGCCTGAGGAGCTGGTAGAACTGATCACACAGAGTGGGAACAAGTTTGTCAGCAGTCTGGTGGGAGACGTGGTGGTCACGGGAGATACCACTAGCAAGAAGGGGAGGACAGCCAGGACTGTAGTCTCCAAGTTCAAGGTTGTTTATTTTGACGTTTGATATTATTCACAGTTTTTTCTTTGAACTACAGGTCTTGTTTAGTCACTACTAGTACTGTAAAGAAAGGTATTGGAAGCTAACTGATTCCACGATCTATGTAGACTGTTGCTACACCAACATTGACCAAAGGATTTGGGATGAATGAATCATAGGAGCAGTATAACCAACATATGTGACGTAAGAGTAACAGTCTAGCATATCTTATGTCTATCCTTCCTTGGTGATGTAATATGACGTTTATTTATGGTTTCCTAAAGATCTAAGTCTCCGGAACAATGGTATGTGTTAATAGATGTTGTGATTATGTTGGATTTGTCCTTGGTACTGAATGTGCTGTGATGGCATTTTCCAAGCCTTTGCTACTGACTTTATTATGTTGTTATGATGTGCAAGTTTTTATTGTTCTTAATGATCTGTTTTGATGGTTTGACTTTATCCCAGTGTGCTCCTTTTGATTACTTTAAGTCAATTTTTGCTTCGTCCAGTAGGACTATAGGGAACTTATTTAGAATCTACACACGAGAAAGATTTGTTTGTTTGATGTAAATACCTCAATGTTTATTTTCCAGGCTTCCCTTGACAAACTGATGCACACCCTTGAGTCCACCTCCCCACACTACATCCGCTGTATCAAACCCAACGTCCAGTCCAGGCCTGGTGTCTTTGACAGGAGACACGTAAGTCTGCTTGTTTTGTATAACTGGTAGTAAACTATATACGGTTGCATACAGTTGCCCCTGTGAGACTTAGTGCTCCAATAGACTAGAGGGTGGAGAAGGAATTGCACACCCCTCCTTCACCATAAAAAGTCATGTGCAGGTCAGGCAGAAAAAAGCCAAACAGGCAAATGCCTGTCTGCCTCCTCATCTGTCAAATCGACAGGAGAATGAAAAAAAAAACATTTAGGTGTAACAGCCCCCAGTTCAGTTTTGTGCAGTGCAATGTAGGTACAAGCTGCATAAGAGTACTGTTAGTAAGGTTTGCACCTCTCACATGTACAGGTTGGCCCCCACTTTTTTATAAGTATAGTGGAATCTTCAACATGCTTGAGGCGGAGTTCTCCTCTAACATGGGGCTATCAGCTTTATGTCCAATGTGAAATGACATCTGCTAGGTAATATATTCAATTATAGTTAGGGAATAGGTATCTTGTTCGAACCTTCGTTTATTCATGAAAGTTAAATTGGCAAGGGTCAGACAAAAGGTTTCAAAAGTTTTGTTATTTCCCATTCATTCTCTCTGACATGAAAATTTTGAATGTAATAACTAAAGACAGATGTATTTCATCACTGTTGTTAACTGAAGGCGTTCAGCACCAAGGACAGGAACCCCCTGTCAATGAAAAGGTTGTAAAGTTTTGTTTTAAGGTCCAGTTTGCATCATTTAGTGTATTATAAAGTACCTTTTGCAGAGGGCAACACTGGGGCCTGCCATGTACATATCTGTAGTACACACAATATAAAGAGTAGAGTAAAGTAGAGTTGTTTCAGTCGGGTAGGAGTCATATGAGTGTTAAATGATTAACTTTTCTACAAAGCTTTGAAAGCTGGAATCATATGGTTCAGAATCCTCACATTCTTTATGGGCTTATACATTTGACCCTTTCAAATATAGGTTAGCAGTCAGGTGAGTGACAACAGCAGAAGTTCAAACTCACAACCTCTTGGTCCAGAAGCAGGGTCGCTATTCACTGGACTACACACACTACACAGCTCTCTCTCTCTCTCTCTGACCAGTTTAGCGTCCGTTCTTCCCTGTAGGAGGGGTTGGACGTGTCGCCAAGACGTTTTGGTTTAACTGCTGCTCTCCATCCATCATCTTCGCCTGGGGCAGCAAATCAAACACAGAACACGACTTGGCCAGGATTTGAAGCGGGGGTTTTTACAGTTGAATGCCCTTTCTAACACCAACTCTGCTCACAGCCACCAGAGTCCGGCTGGGTTTCTTAGAGTTTTCCTTCTCTTGAGTCGGTCGGTGTTTCAGGTCACTTGGGTGAGTAAATCCTCCTCGGAAAACCGTCTGGTGAAGAGTCCGTTGGGTTGTTTATCCTTTGTGGCACGTTTCCAGCGCAGGAAATAAGGTAAAACGGTGAGCAACTAATAACAAAATGACTGAAGTAGGCCATAACCCTCCGTACATGCGCTAGGGTGGGAGGGGGGCAACATGTGCTGGTTGAGATTTTGAACTCTGTAGATATTCTTCTGACCCATCCCCCTGTCCCCTCCCGTAGGTTGAGAGGCAGCTGCAGGCGTGTGGGGTTCTGGAGACAGTGAACATCAGCAGGCTGAGTTACCCCACCCGCCTGGCCTACCCCGCCTTCCTGGAGCGGTATGGCATCATCATGAGGACTGCTGCAGACCAGGTCAGGCCACAGGACCCTAGTACATGTACAGTCCTGTACATGTCTTTGTCAGCGTGCAAAATACACACTTGCACATTGCAACCAGTTTTTGCTTGGTGCAACTTACTTCTAAGCTCAGGTTGCACAGGGTGCAACTTAGATTTTGAGCCTCAGAAGAACTCTATTTTGTTGTCAATTTACTAGACTTTTAGTTTGAAACAAACATGCTTATATTAAGTAATTGATAGTAAAAGGTTATGTATTTTTTCAGAAATTAGTGAAATGTAGGTTGTGCAACTTGAAATTCAGTTGTGCAACCCAGTTTATGCCCCAGGTTGCACAGTGTGCAACCTGGCTCAGAAAAGTATTTTGTACACTGATTTATGACACCAAAAATATTTTCCTGTCAACTTTATTAGTGATAGTATCATTAAATGAACACGGACATTAGCACCACACATTCACGGCTCTTGATTCATGTTGCCAGGTAATTGAATTAAACATTGATAATTACATTGTGTACTTTGATGACATCACATTAAATTATCATTCTTTAAAATTAAGTTATAATCTTTGCAGGTTTAATGTAATATCAAAAAGGATTATTTCAGTAACGTCAGGTTGGAGACTGACCACTTCATACTAATGGCTCTGTCAGACCTCAAAGCTAAAATCTTGTGCATGCAAATAGAAAGGAAGTGGTCAATGGACACATTTAATGTTAATCAAAACCTCATTTGTGAAAATGATGAGCTATAATTTAAAAAAAAAAACTTTGTAAGAAAATCCCAAGAAATTAAACTGAGGCTTGAGATCTTACAACTCCTGTTACGTACTATTTTTTCCAGGCTACGAGTAGCAGGTCCAGTGTGTCTAGTTTGTCCTCCCTCTCGGATGAAAACCTGGACACAGAGAACATGGACCCACATGACCTCCTGAGGAGGAAGAACCTTGTCGCAGGTGGGACACCTGGAACACCTGGCAGGAGGAGGAGGAGGAGGACAGCAAGAAGAACAGGTGACAAACTGAGTACTCAATGTGTTTGTAATTTGCACTGGTGCAGGTAACATTCAAAATTACCTGCATGCACCAGACAAATTTTACCTGCACCACTCTGGATTTAGGAAATATGGATCATATCAAAATTGTTCAGGTCCCCATTGCTATTTTTTCTTTTATACTTCATAGGTGGTAACAGTTAATGCAGCTGATAACAAGCCATATACACCTACATCATAGGACATTTATGTATAAAACCCAGTACATGGACCAGTGCAGGTTAGGTGCAGGTAGATATCACAAATACCTGCACAGCTGCAATTTTGCCTGCACTAACCTGCATAATATGCAGGTAGTATTTCGAGCCCTGCTACAGTGCATGGTGCTACCGCGAACTTAAAACCACCGCAGAAAGTCCATATCTCCCGCTACCACGAAAGTAAATTCCCGCAAACTTAAATGCATTTACAGTACTAGAAATAAATGAAATATGCAGTACAAATGAACCTAATGAAGAACACGTAATATTTAGTAATTTATTGTGTTACAGCAAAACAGTTATCTCATATCTGTCCAGTCATTGCCTTCCTGTATATATAGTGGTCAAATTTTCGGTGTCCGTGAGTTCTTTCTGTGTTTTTATGTGTTCGTAGCTATTTGTTTGTTGAATTGTTTCTTGTAACATGATACTCTGAGACTCTTGTTTTGGAAAAGTCCCTCTTAATTTTGGTCCTTTCTCCAGCTGTAGGAATCGAGCACCATGCCCGACAGTGTTGCCAGGCCATCCTCAGAGTGGTGTTTGGGCCCAACCTCACACAGCAGCAAGTACAGTATGGGAAGACTAAGGTGTTCCTTGGACTTGGCATGGTGAGTTGTAGTGACTGTAACAGTTGTTACACTGTAAACATTGACCTGGTGCATGAATGTTCTTACATGTATGAAAGGTTAGTATAGTTTGTAAATCATCTGTCATAAATCATCTAAATCACAATCCATCTACCAAAGCCAAGGATAAAAGGGTTTTTGTAGAATATCCAGCAACGGTTTGAAATTGTAAAGTAACATTGTATATTTCTTCCCATTGCATATTATGACCATTCAAGTAGACGTATCTTGTGTGTGAATTGTACACAGGTATGTACATTGTATGGTTTTATGTGTGTTCCTTTGTGTCAAGTTTTTGTCCTGTTATGTGTGTTGATAAGGACCATAGGAAGGGTAGCTGCAATGTACTTGTCGTAATTGTGGTACTGAATAAAGTCTTTATTCAGAGACAAAGCTTGATTAGTCCAACCATTGTAGAGATGCCATTATTTACAGTACTTTTTGTGACACCACATTTCGAGGACGACGAAAATCATGTAAACTTTGTCGTTTTAGTTTGATGAGTTGGAGTCCGCCCGTGCTCGCCTGCTATCCCAGAATGCCTTCACCATCCAGTGCTGCTGGAGGAGGTACAAGAGGAGGAGGGTTGCCATGGCAACGGCTGCACTCACCATCCAGAAATGTAAGACACTGATGCAAGACTGGTGCAGTTGTAGTCTGCACCTTTGTTGTTGTTGTTGTTTTTCTACTACTTGATACCTCCTCACTTTACTCACTGGTGAAAATGAGTATCAGCTAGGACGTTAAATGGAGGTCCCGTGTTTGGGGAGAGCAACACCCCAAGTACGTAAAAAAAAATGCCACATGTGAGATGGTGCGGTGTGAGCGGATCTAACCATTCCGGCCAAAATGGGGTAGGGAATCTCCCAAGCAGCCTATTAACCCCTGCTTAGGCTATTGGGTCAGTTAGCCCTCATCATAGTGAGCAAATGGGCTGGTCTCAATCGTGATGTTTCTGACCTACTGGGTGAAGAGATGTTGTTACAGTTACAATGTAACCCATAACCTTGAGTGACCTTACGTGACTGGGTTACGTGGTGGCCATTAAAGTTTAAGTAAAAAACAAAACAAAAAACTTCTAATCCCCAATTGGGGTATCACTGGAGGAGACGTCCCGAAATACCCTGGTGTTAAATACAGCGGATAACGGTTACCCTGTGAATAAAGGTGAACTAACAATTTACTTTCATATTAGAGTATTCACAGTATCTTATCACAAGTCCTATGTTGTTTCCGTGATACTCAGACTTCCGGGGATGGAAGGCCAGACATTACATCAGAACCCTGCACTGGGCAGCTCGCATCATCCAGAGAGCATTCCTGCAGCACATGCTGAGGAAGGTTCAGCACAGACTACAGGAGGACCCAGAGGACTCAATCCTTGGGCTGGAGGGAGAGGTCAGTGTTTGTTTGTTTGTTTGTTTGTTTGTTTGAACCTTTATTTATTGAGGAAAGCTCAAATCAGCCTGCAGGCCGCTTTTCATTGAGGTCATGAGGGAAGAGGCAAGGGTCAGACAAAGTACATAACAGAGATACAGCTTACATTGTTTAGAGTCCTTATAAGTCCTATAAGTCTATATACACAATTTTTACATACATACAAAATACGCGACAGAGAAAACTGCTACATGATTTCCATTCATTTCGGTCATTTCCGTTGCATTAAGAGCCTCTTAAAGGAAGCCAGAGTTGGGGCTGTGCGTATGTGTTATACATGTATTGTTGCACTGGTAAGATAATGTTTAAAACAATAAACATACTACAGTCAAAACATACCAAGAAGACAACTCGAGGGACTGGTAAAATCTGGTCATGTGGATAGCTGATTGCTATCGACAGGATTCTTAAAAAGTGGTCACATAGTGGTCCTTATGTCGAAGTGGTTACTTGACTGTAGTGAGCTTTTTGTGTATCATCAAACCATCATAAAGTTATTAGATGAATACATACATTGATGCGTAAATCGTTGTCACGGTCTCTTCACATCCCTTTAAGAGGGTTAAATTAACACATCTCAAACGTTCTCTAGCTTGAATTGTCACAAAGGAAAATGTATATTTCCTATGACCTCTACAGATGGAGCATGCCCTGTCAGGCATTGAGCTTGACCACTCCACCATCAATCACGTCAGGCCCCAGTTGTCATAGAGACTAGACATAACGACAAATGTACATTTCCCACGATCTCTACAGATGGAGCATGCCCTATCAGGCATTGACCTTGACCACTCCGCCGTCAATCACGAGGCCCCAGTTGTCATGGAGACAAGCCATAACGACACCGGAAGCGACATGGTGGACACCCATGAGTTTGAAGCCCAGCTAAGCTGGAGAATCGCTGACAGTAGCGGGAGGGCGTCAAGCCTGTATGAAGACTCCCTGACAATCAGAGAGATGGGGACGTACCACCGCAGGTTTTCAGGGGAGACAGAACGGAGAATGTCACTGGACAGAGAAATCTTCCAGAGAGAGGGCATTGCCTCCATAAGACAAGTTCTCAAGGTAAACAAGAAATATTGATGAAAACTACTTCCTTGGGGTGGGAAGTCATCAAGATTTCATGTTGAATAGCATCTTTCTTTTTTCCTGCTAATGTTACTACTGATGCATGAAAATTTTAAGACAGTGGAACATACAGTTCCCAAATTGCTGTTTTATTTTAGCATAATGTATGATTTATTGTCTATTGTCCATACACTTTTTTTTCATACTAGTACTAGATACTAGATGGACACCATTTCTAGATACATAGGCAGAAAAAATTGTCATATCTTCTGTTTTGATTTCTTTGTGCTACATTTCTACCTTTCCAGATAGACACAATGCATCATCTGTAACACAATGATCATTTCCTGTTGTTTCCCAGGGCCCAATTGTACTGCATGTGAAGGCTTCAGTGCTGGCCTTCTCCAATACCTGTCCATGGATCGACACTGCCTACAGTCTCGCTGATGTACTCAGGTTTTAAAGACCATGCAAAGATGTCTCATCTACCAACTGAAATGTCAAGATATTCATGACTGTGCTTGCCATGTAAATGTCTGTACATGTGTAAAAAGCTATATTTTCCCAATCCTATGGTGTTTTTATGGTGATACTGCTGCTGAATGTAGAACAAATTGAAACTTAAAGAATTGTTTTCTATGGACTATAGTATATTATTCAAGTAGAGTTGCAGCTTTTCTATATCAGATTCTTTTAACTAAACCACAATTTGTGTAGGGTCAAATAGAAAATCATAAGGGGTGTGGGTATTTTAAGGGTAAAAAGATTTGTACATGTACCCCAATCATGCCACATCTGTATTTTCTTTTTTCTCCCGCATGTAAAATGACTTGAAATTCTATATATATATTTGTCTTGCAGACTTTGAGTTTCAAGAAAACCCCTCAAAGTTCTTATTATGTTTTAAGACTTGTAACTTCCTTACTTTTACATGCTTAAGGTATCCACGGATGTATGCTGACAAGATATGCTTTGAAAGCCACAGCTTGTAAGACTTCAATGATGTTGAAGAAAAGTTAGAAGATGTAATTAATCTGAAAATCGGCCATAAAAGAACACCACAAAGGATTGCTTTCTCAATGAAGTATTTGTCTCACTAGAATTTCATTGGTAAAGAGCTTAAAGTGTATATCTGCATTTAGCCACATGAGTCAGAGATATATCATTTTCCTCACATTTCTGATGTATTGTATGTTAGTCACATTGTTGTATGCTAAAATATACAAAGACCTCATTTACTGCTGCTGCAACTTGAGATGACAGTAAATACTTAAAATGAGAACTCTGTAGTATTGTATAGCAATAGATGCCTGAATAAATGATATGAAGGGAGTACTTAGTGTTTTCCTGTTTTAATCTCACTATTGCTGTTTTCACTACAGTCTATGTCAATCCTAGAAAAGTGCTCCTGTCCCTGGTGCTGAATGATACTCCCTTGGAAATAAATAGCACTGAATTGTATTGATTGACAAACTACTGTTGCTGACTGACATCTAGTACTTGTATTAGTAATTATGCTGTTCTAACTGTATTAGAACATGGCAAATAGCCATTTTTCTCAAAATGAATCAAGGACAATATTCATATTCGAGATATTGCATTATATTTTTAAAAAAAAGGGGATGACCTGAGTTAAAGTTAGTCTCTGTTGATCAATGGACCTGTTCATGTCTCTGCCACATGCCACATCCTGTCTAATTCCCTGGGAAATTAGCTTGTACAGTGTGTCTGTGAGCTGACCAGTGGTGCAGAAAAAGTATGGTACTATGAAAAATGTGTGGTTCTATTTCAGTTCATAGTACCACACTTATCTGCACTATGGGGATATAAATGCAGTAATTGAAGGGCTCTGAAGGGGGCAGTGTTCATGTTATAAATTCCTTCATACAGCACTTTATGCTACTGGTGGTCGTACAGCTACGCAATTAGATAATCAGGGTGAATAGTTTCAACTATGACCTGTGTCACAATTCAGATGAGTCTATTAATTAAATGGGGGTGAAATCTTTTCAATATACTTATAATTTCTTCTGAATCGGCCTTGTATTCTTTTAAAGAGCATAACGTCAAAGATACTAGTAGTATATATTCGTTTCATGATACCTTATCAAATGTATATTTCCTAGTAAAGTAGATTTATCACAACCCCTCTGTTTGAAGTGGTTGAGACCGGAACGCGGAAGCCGGTAAAAACACGGGTGCGCATCATCTGATGACTCTGAGTCAGCACTCCCGTTTTTAAGTTTCAGTTCTGCCTGATTTGACAAGTGTTAGTAAGGTACCAGGGTCAACTAAGGAGAAAACACCGAGCGACTTGTGACCTTAAGGGAAAATGGGCGCAACTCCATCCAAGAAGAGTGCAAAATATAAGGAGGGGTCAAACGGCGCCTGCCCGGAGAAAACCGATCCTCAAGGATCTCACGAAACCGACGAACTTTCTTACGAAGGTTTTGACATCTCTCTAGCCCCCGAGGAAGTACTGCTTCTTGTCTTGTCGTTTCTTCCCGCCAAGGAGCTGGTTCAGAGCGCACGTCTTGTCTGTAAAGACTGGAGAGACACGGTTGACCGCCCGACGATATGGAGGAAGAAATGCCTTCGGGAGGGGAGATTTGTGGTAGGAGTGATGGGCCCTCAGCCTTCGGACTGGAGAGACTTCTACTTCAAGAACCCGTACAGGAGAAACCTGGTCAAGAACTCTTGTGGAGAAGGTGAGAAACACTTATTTTTGACAGAAAAGGCGGGGTAGGCTATTCTCCTGAGACTGGACTGCTAAAGAAGATTTCATCACACTTTACTAGTCTCCAAGTAGATATTTGGCGGAAAACCCGTCACGCCCATCGATCCAGAGGAGGACTAGTTTACTTCCCAGCATTACTTGCGAATGCGATACACAATACACATGCCGGATGGGACCAACAAGCATGTTGACTTGTCATGTTGCAATTGTTTACAACTGGTAAATGTGCATTTTTGCTCATGAATGTTCTTTTCCTGAATTGGTACTAGTAACTGGTTGTGCATCAAACTTTAACCCAACATGTGCATAAGAAAAACAGAAACAGAATTCCTGACCGTAGTATTTGTAAACAATCAATTCATTCAAAATGTCCTCATTTCTTTAGATAAATTATACAATATAATTTTACAGTATCACTTGTAAAACAAGTTGTATAAGCAAAGAGATTGGTGCCTCCCTGATGGTCACAAACAAATGCTCATTGGTCACAACTAGAATGCTTGCATGGGAGGGTAACTGATGGTTTAGCAAAAGTGTCTCCTTTATATCTGTTAATGTTTTATGTCCAATCTAGATGGGATGCGCCACTGGGAGGTGCTGGAAAACGGAGGACAGGGCTGGAAGGTGGAGAGGTTTGTGGGCTGTAAGGCGTTCCCCAATCCTGCCGTACGGGACAATTTTGTCACGTCCTACGGCTGGTGTTCCCGACAGCAGGAGATTGACCTCCTTGCCGAGGGGTGCCTGGAAAAGTGTCTCGACGAAACACAACCAAATATCGAGGTGTCCGAATGGTGAGTAGAAAGTTGTATCTAGCTGGGCAATCCAAGACTGGGAAAACCATCATTTGTGTGTGTGTGTGTCTGTGTGTGTGTGTGATTTATGTGCTTGCAAGTTGGAATCTGTTAAAGTTTGATGTCTTTCTGTATAAGTATACAATCGTCATGTAACATTACATTGTGTTAAATGCAAACTCTGCTGTCTGTGGCTGTAACACTAACAGGCCCCTAATTCTACTAGTCTCTACCAGACTCCTGGCCAAAAAGCAACAGGGAACTTTGGCCAAGTTAGCAATAAATGCCTAGTAGGAGTTAAATGGCTTAGGAGTGAACTAACCGACCAGTGATGATATAGCTGGATAGACTGACTGAAATCCCATGGCATTTCCCTGTTTGGCTATGCCAGTTCTTCTCATTTTTCATCCAGCTGACAGGTCTGTCTGGAGACTACGTATACCTTTCTACTATGGCCGACAAAAGTTGTCCGGCTGCTTTATGCACAATTGAATCAGGCTATCACAAAGGAATAGAAATCAAATGAAATCATGATCAAATAATAATAATAATATATAATATATATAATATATATCTTTTGTGTTTCCCACAGGTATGCCCCTAGATGGGACTGTGGCAGTCAGTACGAGTTGGAGGTTCAACTGCTGGATAAAGAAAAGAAGGTTGTGGACACCTTCAGCTACGGTCCTGCTGTCACACCTCAGTGGAATGACTCACAGTGGAAACAAGTAAGATACTGTAAAATTTGTGCTTGCTATGGAAAATAAGAAAATTTGCTATTGAAACAATGCCAAATGAAGTATTTATACAAGGGATACATATTTGCAGTGCATGTACTAGTATTCTGAATTCGTCAAGGATATTACAATAAAGATTATCTACTTGTTTCATTATGTTTTATGTTAATCAGTTAATCAGTGATGTCCCTGTAGCTCACTGGTAGCAGCCTCACAGTTGAGCTCCTGGTTCAGGTTGCAATTGGTTGCAATTGGGAGAACCTATGGTTCAATCCTGGGAAAGAAATTTCGGGCAGGGGTGCACCCATCTTTTGAGAGGGTCTTATGGGAGTCCTTTGTTAAACTTTGAAGAGGTGCCTCAAGCTTAAGATGAAGTTTTACTCTTGATGACAATAATTTTTATTTGCAAGGAAACTTAAACTGTATGAACAAACGATGAACAAAGTAGCACCATGCATTAATCTCTTACGGTGTATACTTGTTCCTCTTTTCTTGTGGACAGTGTAAACTTAGTCATTCTTCTTTTGTCGCAGGCGATGCACATCTTCAGTAGTTACGGACCCGGGGTGCGGTATGTGCTGTTTAAAGACAAGGGTTCAGATACACAGTTCTGGGCAGGACACTACGGTAGTAAGATGACTTGTGCAAGTGTGAAGTTGATATTTCAGTAACCACACTGAAGCCATACATACTATGTAGAATACACTCGTAAACTTTATCATGTGACTCTGGAAAGATTCATTACAATTCTTTTAATATATTGTAAATAGGTGTCAGCAAGGAAAAGTTATGTCTTTGATATCATAGTCGTAGATGTTGTATGAACATGTTATGTTGTCATTTCTGTCAGAACTTATGAGAGAATAAGGCAAAAGGCTTTACATGCCCCGTTGTTGACATAGAAATGGTGAAGAGATACCCAAAGAATCATGTGGAACATTGCAGACTTGTGTGAAACCCAGGATGTTAAGAAATGTTTCAAGAAAAGTACAGCCCAAACAAGTAAAGAATGACAGGCCACAAATTTAACATTCAAACCTTTATCTAGTATACAGACTTACTATAGGTAAGTGTTTGTGAAGTTTTGGGTGTATGCAAATTAGCTATTTGATTGACAGTTTGGAAGGACAAGTAACAAGACCTATTCACACAATTAACCATCAATTCTAGCTGCAAGTTTATGGACGATGATGCTCTATTATTCTCATACTTTTGCAACATGGCTCCAAAGAGGACTTTCCATTCTGTACTATGATTCCATTCTCTACTCTGTACTATAGGCTATAGAACCGGTGAGGTGAGGTGACTATGATTTTATATGTTTGGGAAAAAGAAATTTATCAAGGTACCTGGTGTATGTTGTGCTTCCCAATAGTAGATCTCTGCTTCTAAAAAAACGATATGGACCAAGAGAAGACATCTGGCACTTTGTGGGATTTTTCAATTATCAAAAACTCTGTCTGAGAAGTTAGAGATCTATATCTAGTAATCTAAGGCCCATGTAACAACTGGTAAAGGTGACTGGTACGAAAAGAGTGTAACAAAGATAATAAAATACCAAAGAAAAGTCTATGAGGTTTGGTGTTAATGCGTGCAGTTTAATGTCAAACGTACTTACATGTAGTTTCCTTTATTTGAAACTCTTATTTTGTTGAAAAAGAATGACAAAAACTAAAATTCTATACTTCATTCCAGTGGGATTCAACTTTATTCTTATTTGCATACACTGCATCCTCTTATCCCATTGCCCCAGACATTACATAATTGCACATCCCTAATTCAAAACCTGACATGTAATGTCATTATTCATCATATAATTATCTATATTTTGCAACATACTATGTTGTAATAATTCTAACACCAAGAATTTTACTAAGACTAAATCACGCCTGATTGATTTCTACATTTGGAAACCACTCCTGAAATCAGTCTGAATGTCAATGAAGCTTCCGAGTAGATTCTACTGTATGTGTGATGTGCTGTATATACATTCAATGACAGATACAATAGATGAAATGAATGCAAAGTGATGTAATATATATATAATATATCTTCTGCTGCAAGCTGAATGTAAATGATTGCTTAATCACAATGTCATATACTCATAATTAATCCAAAATATACAGCACACTACATGTGTAAGAAAATAACATTTCATCCAAATGTATACAATACTCCAATTTGTTGATTTAAGTACAGTCATGTAAACTATGAACTAAGATTTAGTGAATAGTTACACAAAATGATCATAGTTATGCAGTGACAAAACTTTTACAAAATGGTCATTTAAGCACTAAGGAATGACATAAAATCTAGACTATAGTAACCTGGACCCAGTAACATTTAATCTTTTTGATGTCTTTTAATTTTCTAGTTCAATTTTCCAAGAGCCCATAGCAGCAATGGCTTTCTGCATAACCTCTGTGTCAGTATTAGTTACAGGCGTTGTCATTGAAAAAAGATATACTTTTTAGTCTTTTGATTTGGGTTATTTGATAACTTATTTCATCCACATAGTGTGTAACGTACATCTCATAGATATTAATGCTATGAATCATAAATATACATTTTTGAACCATTCCAAGATAATCTAGTCATAGTTACAAATAATAAATTTAATTTTAGTTCCCATATGCCAAAATTTCAATAAGTGTGCTACGCTACCTCTAAGGCCTGTAACTTCTGTCCAAAAAAAAAAGATTTCTCACAGAGGGGGCATTGTTGTAATAAGAACTGTACAACTGCTCTTTGTAACTTTGCAATCAACAACACTTCTTTCACCTTCTTTTCTCATACGTTTTCTGATCCAAGTTTTAGATGATCAGAAAGGCCAGAGATATACAAAATGTTAGTCTAGATATCATGTAGACTTTAGCAAAAGGGAAAGATTCCCTGGAATACAGTTCCTACATTTTCCACAACAAATAGTATGCCTTCAACATATTGATACCCTGTATAGATTGAGAGTCGTGTAGATATAAATTTTAAAGAACTGCAAATTTTAAAGAACTGTAAAATGATATTTCCACAGAAAAGTTAAGAGACCTATTTCAGCTCTTCCGACGTAGCTTGTATGTTAGTGCAATGTGAAATATCCTTAGGCTAGTACTGTAATACTGTAAATGCATTTAAGTTCGCGGGGATTTAATTTCGCGGTAGAGGGAAAAACGACTTTTCGCTGTGGTTTTAATTTCGCGGTAACACCATAGACTGCAGTCTAATACCATAATAGAAAAATGTTCGCGGTGGTTTTAAGTTCGCGGTAAGGTGGTCACCGCAAAAACCGCAAACATTAATCCACCGCGAACATTTCTGCATTTACAGTATCCTAGTATACTGTACTACTGTAATATCCCTGAAAATTCTTCAATGACAGTCAAAAATAGTCTGATACCTAATAAGTAAGACTTTTTCATTGAATGTTGTTACAAAACATAGAAAATGAACCATCCAAAATACTTAATGCAGAGTTATGTGCTCTCAACATTCTGTTGCTGTTTTATTCTGCTTGGCTATTTGAAAAATGGGCTAAAATTCCAGCACCAATGAAATATAATTGGGAGTTGGTTGGGAACAAGGTAGCCTCAAAAGTTGACAGTTGGTCTCAAAGGTTAGATGCTGATTGGCTTACAGTAGCAGCCGAACATTTCAAATGTTTCAAACTTTCTGGCAAGGGTAAGGAATTGGTCGGGGGGGTGTCAGGGCTCTAGCCAGCGTCCGTTTTTCCGTCAATTGACGGAAATTTGCTGCGTGTGACGGAAAAATTTTAAAACCAATCCGTCAACCTTAACGGATAAATATCCTTGATGGAAGCTACAGGCTGCTTGGGGACGCCGTCCAAGGCCATAAAAGCCACACACTGTTTGTTTTGCTATTGTTATTATTGTTGACAATGCGTGTCGGTGCCCTTTCGCATACGATAATCTCATTAAAACCCGTTTTTCAAGGTCTCAGTTCAGTCTCTCTAACTCCTGGAATAGTGTTTTCGCGACAATGGGAATTGGCTGACGGAAAAAAATTTCGAGCTGGCCAGAGCCCTGGGGTGCATACTTTAATTGAGAAAATACGGTAAGTCAACAGTCACAGGTTGTGGAGTCACTGGAGTGATTGGGAGACTAATGTGTGACAGTGACTTATTACCAATTCATTATTATCAAGGCTACACCAATTCAATCAATTGACTCTCGGAACTGCCCGCTCCAAAAAGAAAAAAAAAAGCCATTCGGGAAATTTTCACCATAGAATTATTATATATGAAGCCATTCAACAATTCAGTATAGTATATTCACCTACATGCCTTCATATGCTCCTTTTAAGTACATAACATTATATGAAAACTGCAATTTTGATAATTTCAAACAAACAGTTGTAGCTCTGACTGTACAGTGGTCGCATTTTTTTCAGATTGAAATTTGCAATTCTTTAATATGTTATGTAAGCCCTGTCTTTACCCCGAAATTGTTGCAAATTATTCTCTTTTATTTTCTTTTGCCCTGTCACTCCATATTTTTTCATGAAAAAAATCCGAGAACCAACAAATTAAACTAGTGTGGCCTCAGCAATGAATAAACGAGCATTCCCCACATTATCTCTCGGTGCCGTTGCTTTCGTTACTTCCCTCGGACCCCTCCTGTGAACCTTCTTCCTCGATATCCGCGATGTCGGTGTTGATGGATGGCATGGCGTGGCCGGCGCTGAGCTGCCGTAGAACCAGCTTCTTGTACACCCCGCCTTTGTGTAGCAGCTCTTCGTGGGTCCCTCTCTCTGCGATCCTCCCCTTGTCAATAACAACAACCTGAAACAACACACATTCATTTGGTCTCACTGGACAAAGTTAAAATCTTAGCGAAAAATGCCAGACATAGAGCCAGACTTTTTTGCAAGAGGGATCAAAGAAGCCATCTACAATGTACATCTGATTCAGAGCTTCACAACCATCCCTTCATTTGGTCTCACTGGACAAAGTTAAAATCTTAGCAAAATATTCTAAACATAGAGCCAGACTTTTTCCCTAGAGGGATCAAAGAAGCCATCTACATCTGATTCAGGGCTTTACAACCATCCCTTCATTTGGTCTCACTGGACAAAGTTAAAATCTTAGCAAAATATTCTAAACATAGAGCCAGACTTTTTCGCTAGAGGGATCAAAGAAGCCATCTACAATGTACATCTGATTCAGAGCTTTACAACCATCCCTTCATTTGGTCTCACTGGACAAAGTTAAAATCTTAGCAAAATATTCTAAACATAGAGCCAGACTTTTTCCCTAGAGGGATCAAAGAAGCCATCTACAATGTACATCTGATTCAGAGCTTTACAACCATCCCTTCATTTGGTCTCACTGGACAAAGTTAAAATCTTAGCAAAATATTCTAAACATAGAGCCAGACTTTTTCCCTAGAGGGATCAAAGAAGCCATCTACAATGTACATCTGATTCAGAGCTTTACAACCATCCCTTCATTTGGTCTCACTGGACAAAGTTAAAATCTTAGCAAAATATTCTAAACATAGAGCCAGACTTTTTCCCTAGAGGGATCAATCAAAGAAGCCATTTACATCAGAGGTTTACAATCATCCCTGAACAGAGACGGTGGGCACCATAGAATTCCTGCAACCTATGATCCACTGCATACTGAGTCATGTGTTCTATCTGCATAACGCGATGTCACGACAGCAGTGGATTGTTCATTCCTTGACAAAGACTGGTGCTGTTCAGTCAAAAATTTGGGTGAGTCCAATATTTCTGTTGGATTTTACAGTTAAACTAGCTCAATAATGACCTCTACCAAAACAGATGAACTTTCAAGTTAACACAGTCAAATGTTTGGGTTGATATTGGTGTCTTTTCCATATAGAATATCATGCATACTACCAGTACTTCACACTATACATGTGTATGGATTCACAAATTCTTTCTAAGATAAGAATGACAATCAAAAAATTGTTCACTGGTTTGATTATCTATCTATTATTAATATTATTGTTTCTATTGAGTTAATTGTCATATTGGAAAGGAAATTTTTTTTTCAACTTGTCAGGGTAAGGAAATATGTAGAACAATATTAATACGTGAAAAATATAACAAAAGAGGATCATCTGCATTAAAATCGCTATCGCTCACCCATTTCATCCAATGGATCAACTGTTTCTAAAATGGACAATGCTAGATATAATACTGCTGAATAGACTATGATATTGTTTACAATTCTGGAACAAACAAATCGACTGTTTCCTGACCTCGTTAGCGTTCCTGACCGTGGACAGTCTGTGCGCGATGACCAGCACGGTTCGTCCCTTCATGGCGCGGTCGATGGCCTCCTGCACCAGGTGCTCACTCTCAGCATCCAGGGCACTGGTCGCCTGGGGAGGGGGGCAGAAAAATTATGATCTCGCATCAGGCCACACCAATTCATTGCATGATTTTTGACAATTCAAGTAAAAAGTTAGCAAAAGTATGATAAAGGGATCACGATCATAACGTTTTAGTCTGCTAAAAAAGAAACTAAGTTAAATCTTCTACTGATCTTGACAGAGAAGACAGTCACAATGTACAGACTACAGGACTGGTTCATGGTTGGGGAAATGACTTTATGACATTAACGATTATGAACAGTGAACCATGGTGCGAACCATTATGGTAGTTTTCCTTTTAAGTTGAGTGACAAAAAAGGGATTTGAACTACTGAACTAGAGAACAGAGAGAGCAGGGATAAACAAGTCCATTAGCCCGATTGTCCCGGGAAAGTAAAAGTGCTATTCGGGCAAGCAGAAGTGCTTCCCCACTTGCCCGATGGGCAAGTAAAAATTTCCAGATGTGACCCGCTCAAATTACCACTGAGTGTGACAGCACATGGGGCTGAATGCCTGCCTATATTGACCATGTCATTCTTAAGCCAGTAGAGACATGGATTTTGTTGTTGTTGCTGTCCTCGTTTAACCTCTATTATTTCGCTAGACATGGTCTCTTAACAAAAGTGAAAATTTATGAAAGGGAAAACACATAGAAAAATGTAATTAAAATTTCGGGCAAGTGAAAATTTGGTTCGGGCAAGTAAATCTTTAATGTACTTGCCCGATAGGACAAGTGAATTTTTGAAAACTTGTCTAACCCTGGAGAGGCAGGGTCACTTAACCACCAGGGCTACACACCCCCTGGGTGGTTCTGGATCTCTAGTTCAGAAGTACATGTAGGAGTCAGAGTAGAATAGACAGCTGTTATATTCTACATGTATTTTGAAATCACAACTACCAACATTTGCTGCTGTGAGATGAATTGTTTTGTTGGAGAACGAAAAAATAACCAACTTAGTTCCGACCTCATCCAGTAGCAGGATGGTGGGGTTCATGATGAGTGACCTTGCGATGGCGACCCTCTGTTTCTGACCTCCGGACAGACGCACACCTCTCTCTCCTACCATGGTGTCATAGCCCTCCTACAGGAGAAATAAACAACACAGGAACAATATAGAAATAGCTAAACTTTCTTTCCAACACTGAATTGATATAGGGACTTACTCTGAATTTTCAGCCAACTCCGTCGACCTTGTTCACAGAATGACCCTATCTCCAGCAGTGACGTCAGGAACACGCCACTTTTGCAGGAAGGGGCCATAAGTATCAGAAAGTCACAGGAACACAGGAACAAGTCTGACTCAGTCTTTTGTGGTTTAATGTAGAACAAACAGATGAATTACCTCTCTCCACTACAATATACATGGTGTCACAGTTACTGAAACACTTACCAGAAATAAGTAAAGAGTCTTTGAGGTTTGTAAGAAAAACCTGAGTCAAAATCAATCCCACCTACAAAATCAAGAATTTACCATTGAATTTATGAAGAAGCTTTTGCAAGTTGCAGGCAACAAGATAATTTACAATGTAGCTATGGGATGTTCATTGACACCACGTTTATGGTTTTATTTGGATCATGAGACTATTGATTCATTGGGACATCAATCAAGTAAGCTGTATCTTTGTTACATTTTGTACAGCCCTTACCTCTTCCCTTATGATTTCAAAGATAAACGACCAGTAGCCAATTTGAGTTTTCTTGAATAAAAAGGATAAAACAAACAAACCATACCTCAAACTCGGAGATGAACTGGTGGGCGTTGGCCTGCCTGGCAGCGTCCTCGATCTCCTCGTCACTGGCTTCCCGCCCGTACGCGATGTTCTCCTTGATGGTGGTGGCAAACAGCGTGGGCTCCTGGCTCACCATGGAGATGTGCTGACGGAACCACTTGGGGTCCAGCGTGGACAGGTCGTGTCCACCTGTGTTGCCATGGAAACAGAATGATTGACAGCTTAGAAAGTGAGGTTGCAAACTTTTCTATAACCTAATAAAAACTTCTTAACATTCAACTAAAAGTATAACACAGTAAAGTGGGAATGAAGGCTTGGAGCACAACAGTAAAAGGCAACATGCACCTCTGTTGTCATGGAAACAGAATGATTGACACCTTAGAAAGTGAGGTTGCTAACTTTGCTGTAACCTAATGATAACCTGTTGACAACTAAAAATATAACACAGCAAAGTGAGAATGAAGGCTCGGAACACATTAGAGTGAAAGACAAGTAACATGCACCTCTGTTGTCATGGAAACGCAATGATTGACACCTTAGAAAGTGAGGTTGCTAACTTAACTTTTCTGGTACCTAATAAAAACTTTTGGATAACTAAAAGTAAAACACAGCAAAGTGAGAATGAAGGCTTGGGTCACATTAGAGTGAAAGACAAGTAACATGCACCTTTGTTGTCATGGAAACGCAATGATTGACACCTTAGAAAGTGAGGTTGCTAACTTTGCTGTAACCTAATAATAACTTGTTGACAGCTAGAAGTATAACACAGTTAAGTGGGAATGAAGGCTTGGAGCACTACTAAAAGGCAACATGCACCTCTGTTGTCATGGAAACAGAATGATTGACACCTTAGAAAGTGAGGTTGCTAACTTTGCTGTAAACTGATAATAACTTGTTGACAACTAAAAGTATAACACAGCAAAGTGGGAATGAAGGCTTGGAGCACAACAGTAAAAGGCAACATGCACCTCTGTTGTCATGGGAACAGAATGATTGACACCTTAGAAAGTGAGGTTGCTAACTTTGCTGTAAACTGATAATAACTTGTTGACAACTAAAAGTATAACACAGCAAAGTGGGAATGAAGGCTTGGAGCACAACAGTAAAAGGCAACATGCACCTCTGTTGTCATGGGAACAGAATGATTGACACCTTAGAAAGTGAGGTTGCTAACTTTGCTGTAAACTGATAATAACTTGTTGACAACTAAAAGTATAACACAGCAAAGTGGGAGTTAAGGCTTGGAGCACAACAGTAAAAGGCAACATGCGCCTCTGTTGTCATGGAAACAGAATGATTGACACCTTAGAAAGTGAGGTTGCTAACTTTGCTGTAACCTACTAATAACTTGTTGACAGCTAGAAGTATAACACAGCAAAGTGGGAGTGAAGGCTTGGAGCACAACTGTTACAGTAAAAGGCAACATGCACCTCTGTTGTCATGGAAACAGAATGATTGACAGTTTAGAAAGTGAGGTTGGTATCTTTTCTGTAACCTGATAAAACTTGTTGACAACTAAAAGAACTAGAAAGGCCGACATTTGCTTGAGAGCAAATACAGCATATTTCAGCCATCTCCCTCCTCATGTAACAATAGACTGTTCCAAAATCACCTATGTGCAAAAATGGAACACTTCTGCTTAAACTACTAACTACTAATCACACTTATGAGCAAAAATGAATCTTACAAAAAACTCTTCAATAATGGACTCTTCTAGTGCACCCCATGTAGAAAGGTAAAATAGACGACTCCAAAAACACTTCCGCTAAGAAATGGAATTTTGAATCATCAGCCGTCCAAAACCATATTTAAAAAAACCCTCTGTGCAAGAATCGACTCTTCCTGTTATACCTCTATGTAAAGTGGAGCGATCCAAAAATACATCAGCTAAAATAGGACATGGACATAATCACCAAAGTCCACAAAATGAATTTAAAAAAATACCCCTTCATTGAAGAATGGAATCTCCCAGCACACCCTGTTTAAAATTGCACAATAGACAAGTCCAGAAATACTCACAGTACATGGCCTTTTGTATAATAAGCATCCCAGTTCAAAACTGAATTTTAATAAAGTTCCCCATGCATGAATGGACTCTTCCATATAACACCAGGCTTGCTGATTGGCTGCCGAATCCTCCTCATGTGTAGTATTCAGGTGGGGGTCAACTTCCATTCAACAAATGGAATTCAGAATCATCACCAATGTCCAAAACTGAATTTTTAAAAAATTCCCCCTATGTGCAAAAATGGACTGTCCCAGTGGTAGTCTTATGTCAAGTGGTTCAGTGCAAAAACACTTCCGCTAAAAAGAGCATTGGCATTATCACCAAAGTCTAAAAGTAAATTTAAAAAAACACCCCCTGTCCAACAATGGACTCTTCCAGCAAAATCAGCTCGCTCATTGGTTGGTCATTAATTGCATTTACCTTGTCCCCCAACCACCTGGATGTCTATGGACTAGGAAGGTAGGTAGATAATTGGATCTACCTGGCACACATGTGGCCCTGACACACCAGAATGACCTAGAGGTCGTTGACCTCGGCACCTCAATCTCACATATCCAAAACTCTCCCACAAAAACCTCCTTATAGAGCCATTTTGAAGTAATTTATACCAAATATTATACATGGATCCTTTGAATAAGTATCTAGGGCACCTCTGCCCCAAATTTCAGGTCATTTGGATGTAATACCATGGTAAAGGGGGCCAAATTATACAGTTTTGGTCCAAAAGTTGCAATAAAACCTTAATAAAATCATTTAAGGAGCAGATATGAAAAAAATGAAAAAAACACATTTTGGTATTGGCCCACTCTACCCTTGTGCCAAATTTCAGGTCATTCAGTTTAGGAATGGCGGAGATGAATCACTTTGAAGATTTGACAGGAGAAAGAAAGAAAGAAAGAAACATTACGAATACAATATATTTCACCATACTATGTATGGCTGAAATATAATAACACAGCAGAGTGGGAATGAAGGCTTGGAGCAGAATAGTAAAAGGCAACATGCGCCTCTGTTGTCACGGAAACAGAATGATTGACAGTTTAGAACGTGAGGTTGGTATCTTTTCTGTAACCTGATAAAACTTGTTGACAACTAAAAGAATAACACAGCAGAGTGGGAATGAAGGCTTGGAGCAGAATAGTAAAAGGCAACATGCGCCTCTGTTGTCATGGAAACAGAATGATTGACACCTTAGAAAGTGAGGTTGCTAACTTAACTTTTCTGGTACCTAATAAAAACTTTTTGATAACTACAAAACACAGCAAAGTGAGAATGAAAGCTCGGAACACATTAGAGTAAAAGGCAAGTAACACACACCTCTGTTGTCATGGAAACAGAATGATTGACACCTTAGAAATGAGGTTGCTAACTTTTCTATAACCTAATAAAAACTTGTTAACAACTCATACATTAACAGTATAGTAAAGTGAGAATGAAGGCTTGGAGCACAAGTCTTAGAGTAAAAGACAAGTTACATGCACCTCTGTTATCATGGAAACAGAATGATTGACACCTTAGAAAGTGAGGTTTTGCTAACTTTTCTGTAACCTATAAAACTCTTGTTGATAACTAATATCTTAACAGCAAAGTGAGAATGAAGGCTTGGAGCACAACATAACAGTAAGTAACATGTACCTGAAATATAGAAAGTAAGATGAACTATTTTCCCTCAAACTTCCAAATTGTGCAGAATTATAATTTTCTATAATCGTATCAAGAATAAAGGTTGAATTGAGTATGGACATGAAAATGGAGTATGAACATGAAATATGGAGTAAATGACACCGTTAATCTTGAAAAAGAATTTAATAAAACTGCTATGAAGTAGAGAAGTAAGAATCATGTCTGAGGTAAAAAAATTAGCGTTAGGCTGTTTCAATGCTGTTATGCTTTAAAGAAGATCATTTCAACAAGCAAAAGGGGAGGACATCTCAGACATGAGTTAAATACACACAACTGAAAACCTTACAATCTAAAAGAGTACAACAGTCCTCAAAACTCACCCAGCAAGATTGTTCCTGAATTGGGGTCGTAGAATCGCTCGATGAGACTGACAATGGTGGACTTGCCTCCACCCGAGGGTCCCACCAGAGCCACCACCTTACCTGGCTCTACAGCGAAGGACACTTCCTGGGGTGCGGAAAAGAACAGCAGGATCAACCATAGATAATGATGTTTCTCGGATCAGAAGGTTCCAATCACGTTTAAGTGGTTCAAATACACTGTACAATATTGTGTTATTTCCTCATGCAAGGCAGCTAGGGACATTGACAGGAAATAAGGTCAAAGGTCCCAGCAAATGTCCCACTGACTATTACCTTTAGGCCACAGCAAGTAAATTTTATGGATGACATCCGTGCGCTCATTAATTTTTGCCTCATTTCAGAAAAAAAAAAAAAGATTTTTTTTCTTCTTCGGAGATGGTCAACGTGACAAGAAAGTACCAAAACGGGAAAGCATGTTGTGTTGGAGCCTAATGTACTTGTAGGAGTGACATTAGCGAGGTAGCCATGATTGTAGTAACTGTTATAGAAGTGAAACCAGCTGGATAGTTGGAAAAGTGGCACCACTATGGAAGTCATAAGTTAAGTTGCCAACTTGGTAAGTGATACCTACGGGAAGTTTGATACTATACATTACGCACCGTGGATCTGGTTCGAGATTACCAGTCTACCACACTAGTAAGTATCACTTTTACTACTAACACTAGATAAGTTCACTTCTTTAATACAGGAATGATTTTTCGTCAGTACTACCATGTTTTGTCACTTTAACTCTTTAAACTTAAACTTAAACATTTATGGTGTCTTTTTTGAAAATTTAGCCATCTTGTTTTTTTTTTACCCATCTTGTTTTTTTTTCGCCCTATCTCACTATTTTTGCAGGCTGCAGAGGATGTCATCCATAAAATTTACTTGCTGTGGCCTTAATTGTTATAAAAAAATGTGATTCCATATTATGACCAAAGTAAAGTAGCTCTCTCACCTTCAGAACTTCAGAGTCAGGTCGGGATGGATAAGTGAATGACACATTTTTGAACAGAATCCCTGAAAAAGGTTTAAGAAAAACAGGACATTTGTCAAAAATTTCTTTACTTTAATTTGTCGATGATCATAAATGCTGAACAAAATATCAGATAAGAAAAAATGTTCTGAAACAATCAATAATCAAAAACAGAATGTATGATGAATAATAGATAATATATTTGGATTTGTCATTCATTCTGTTTTTAATTGATATTTTAAGCTATTCATTATGTGAGTAAAGGTGCGCTCCCACCGCACTTGTGTCAAGCTTGCGTCACTGCAGGGTTCATTCACTGCGTCACTCAGCAGTTATGTTATTTTGTCCAATTTTTTATACTTAGAAGACGACAAAATACACAAAAATAAAGAAAATTCATTCTTTATTTCTGAAATTCGTTAAGCATCTTTCGAACCTCGCAGTGACGGAAGCTTGACACAAGTGCGGTGGGAGCGCAGCTTTACAAGTCTAGGGTATGCGTACTTACCTCCATGCAGTCCATCCAAGACCTTCCCACCAGACATGTTCACTTCTGCCTTCCTGTCCAGCAGGTCAAAGATACGTTCAGAGGCTCCCAAGGCCTGGACAGTTAGCAGAAAATTTGTGTTCAATTTGTCTTAGATATTGTGCACAAAAAAAACATGTTACAACTACACTTAATACAGTCACTGTATGCACATTCAGGGCTCGAAATACTTAACCTGCATATGCAGGTTAGTGCAGGTAAAATTGGAGATGTGCAGGTATTTCTGGTGTCTACCTGCACCTAACCTGCACTGGTCCAATTGTACTGGGTTTTATACATACATGTCATATGATGTAGGTGTATGTGAATTGTCATTAGCTGCATTGACTGTTACGTATAAAGTATAGAAGAAAAAAGAGCAATGGTTCCTGAACAATTTTAGTATGATCCATACTTCATAAATTCAGAGTAGTGTGGGTACATGTCAATTTGTCTGGTGCAGGTAATTTTCAGTGTTACGTGCACCAGTGCAGGTATGCAGAAAAAACTATTTCGAGCCCTGACATTATTACATACAAGAATTCGAAGATCTCGCTCTCTATGCCTCTGAAATAATTTAAGTTTCTCATCATTTGACACATGATAAACAGTACGTAGAAGACACTACTGTTAGTCATTCATGTGGAATGCACACTTATTCTACATGTATTTCTATCAACTCTGAACTGTACTTCCTGCCCATTGCTGTCATCTTCCCACTCACTTTATACTTTATCCACAGTCAATTAACTACGGACACACACCATCAAAAACAGACACACCGAAAAAATATCTGTTAATATATACTTTGTCTGTCAGTGACACTAATGCCTTTTCCATCATGAATTCATGACCTCAATGAAAAGCGGCTTGCAGGCCAATTTGAGCTTTCATGAATAAATAAAGGTTCAAATAAACAAAAAAATAGACTCCCTGCACACTCATGTACATGTACAGAGGCAAGAATTAGGAGATACATGATTTGAGGGCATCCAACATGTACCCACCTGCATGAAGTCCCCATACAGACTGGAGATGAAGGCAAAAGCCATGGCCACATTCAGGGTGTACATCATGAAACCTCAGAGGAAAGAAAAACACGTTCAATATCATCAATGACCTACAATAAGAGCACCGCTTCTGAAGAGATTATAGTGTTGAACTGAAACTTTTTTGTAACACAATAATCTACAGAGTATGAAGCTTTCAAATTTCCCACTACAGTAGTTTGGACACTAATCACATAAGGGGTGTGATACACTCATTGATTACAATGACCTGAAACAATCACACAATGCATCAGTTACACAACAGTAATATTGGTTGGCTGACAAGTTTTTGAGCTCTAAATGACATTTGCTCAATCTGCTCCAGTCTTTGGCAATTTTTGAATTTGGCGTCCAAAGCTCCTTGACTGTGTCACGAGCATTATAGCAATGGTTCCTGAACAATTTTAGTATGATCCATACTTCCTAAAATCAGAGTCGTGCAGGTAAAATTTGTCTGGTGCAGGTAATTTTCAATGTTACCTGCACCAGTACAGGTATGCAGAATAAAGTATTTCGAGTCCTGTTTAAGTTCACAAGATGGCGTTACTGCGAACTCAAAGCCGCCGCGAATTTACCTGTTACCATGAATTTCAAACTAAATGCCCGCAAACTAAACTGCAGTAATCTACAGTACTTTAAGTGCTGACCTGTGAGGGTGCCGATAGTGATCCCTGTGCCGGGATGCTCCTGCTCCATGATGACCAGTTTGGCTCCGTACCACAGAACCAGCACTATGGCTCCCTATATCAGTGGAACACACATTCATACATCAAACAAATATCAGTCTTTTTCAATCTTATCAAAAATAAATATCAGAGAACAGAAGGATAAAGACTTGAATGTGTATACTGCAGCTGCATTCTTGCGCCACTTGACTGCAGGAAGTAGCAGGGGTCATCATTACAATTATGAAGTCTTAGGCCAACGTATGATTTTTATGTTAAAGAATTTTCAATCGGGCTGTGCGAGAACCAATTGGGATCGAAGATGACTTGTTAGAAACAAGAACACGACAGTTGGAAATTTGTGACACAACTATCCCAGGAATGCTCTCAGTTTGTGATCATATATTACAATGATAGAACATTACCAATGTTTCAAAGCCCTGATTATTGTTTGCCTTGCTGAGTTACGTAGAGACTTTTTAAGTTTTTAAGGTTGACTGCAATAACAACCAGGTTATTTCTAACGATCTATCGTATACAAGATCGCCAGGATTAACAAATCAAAGATTTTTCTTGACAATAATTGACATATATTACAATAATAGAACAACCAATATTCAAAGCCCTGATTATTGTTTGCCTTGCTGAGTTACGTAAAGACTTTTGAAGTTTTTAAGGTTGACTGCAATAACAACCTTACTTTCTAACGATCTATCGTATACAAGATCGCAGGATTAACAATGATAGAACAACCAATGTGACAAAGCCCTAACAACCTTAATTTCTAATGATCTATCGTATACAAGATCGCAGGATTAACAAATCAAACATTTTTCTTACAAACGCCACCACTCCCACAATGCCGTTGAAGCCTCCGCCAGCCAGCGCCAGTTTCTTGCCGTAGCCGTAGCTCTTGTCCACGCTGACATTGTAGTCCCTCTTGCTCTTCTCCTCCCCAGAAAACATTCGCACTGTCCGGATACTGGAGATAGACTCCTCTGCTACGGTGCTGGCTGCTGCCAGCTCGTCCTGGAAGGCTTTCCTGATGCCCTGGACATACTTTCCTATAGGATTTTTAGATAGGATAAACTTTAAGGAGGGTCTGCATGGGGGATCCTGACAATGTTTAATAATCATACAATTTAATTCAGGTGTTCAGAAGTGGCATTGAACATGACCTTGAGTATAACCTTGGATATTCATGCAATGCAGTCTCCCTATAAAGAGGGTCTGCATGGGGGGATCCTGACAATGTTTAATAATCATACAATTTAATTCAGGTGTTCAGAAGTGGCATTGAACATGACCTTGAGTATAACCTTGGATATTCATGCAATGCAGTCTCCCTATAAAGAGGGTCTGCATGGGGGGATCCTGGCAATGTTTAATAACAATTGTAAATTTAGGTGTTTAGAAGTGGCTTTGAACATGACCTTGAGTATAACCTTGGATATTCATGCAATGCAGTCTCCCTATATGAGGGTCTGCATGGGGGGATCCTGGCAATGTTTAATAATAATTGTAAATTTAGGTGTTTACAAGTGGCTTTGAACATGACCTTGAGTATAACCTTGGATATTCATGCAATGCAGTCTCCCTATAAAGAGGGTCTGCATGGGGGGATCCTGGCAATGTTTAATAACAATTGTAAATTTAGGTGTTTAGAAGTGGCTTTGAACATGACCTTGAGTATAACCTCAGATATTGATGCAATGCAGTCTCCCTATGTGAGGGTCTGCATGGGGGGATCCTGGCAATGTTTAACAATAATTGTAAAATTAATTTAGGTGTTTAGAAGTGGCTTTGAACATGACCTTGAGTATAACCTTGGATATTCATGCAATGCAGTCTCCCTATAAAGAGGGTCTGCATGGGGGGATCCTCGCTATGTTCAATAATAATTGTAAATTTAGGTGTTTAGAAGTAGCTTTGAACATGAACGTGAGTTTAACCTTGGATATTCATGCAATGCAGTCTCGCTATATGAGGGTCTGCATGGGGGGATCCTGGCAATGTTTAAAAATAATTGTAAATTTAGGTGTTCAGAAGTGGCATTGAACATGACCTTGAGTATAACCTTGGATATTCATGCAATGCAGTCTCCCTAGGGCTTGTGTATTTAGCTATGCATGCTGGGTCACCTGTACTCTTCTCGATAAGTGTGTTTGGTCCTTTTACATGCAGAGATTTGATGCTTATGGTTTATGTACATGATTGCCTCGAGTCCTCTCAAATACGGGGCTGCCGCCTTTATGCCACCATCCAAAATAATGAATGGACCCTGGAATCGAGCCCTGCTAATATAAAGAATCCATGGAATTTGGCCAAGCAACAAAGTTGCCTTACCGATGGCGCCAAGCAGAAATACTTCCATCGTTAAAAAAAGTTGACGTATTCTTACATTATGTCATACCTGTGACGTGAAACATTCAATAAGGGTGTTCCGGACCGTGTGATAACTTTCCGTATCACACAGGTTCAAAGTTGTATCACACAGGCTTCCTTCGTGTAAATCGAACTATTTCAAACGGGCCAAAGATGGCACAGTTGAAAATTCGAATACCAGATTTGGACGTTAGAATTGCTGTTGTTACAATCTTTTGTTCAACATTTTGTTCAAACATTTTCTCAACTTCTGGTGCATTTTGCATTGAAATATGTGTTTTCTCAGGTGGGTATGACATAAATAAAATACAACACAGTGTATTCCACATCACCCTCGGTCCTGGCCCTCCCGCGGGTCGGATCACCCTCCGGGCGATCCGACCAGTGGTCAGGCTGGTACCTTGGGTGATACGGAATACACGTCGTGTTGTATTCTATATGGAGACTACATTACAATGGCACACCCATCACTGGCCATCAGCTTGGTACTTTATATGGCCAAGATTGCATTATTTTGCATCAAACAGGAATACTGGGAGTTTAAATATGTCAACATGTTCTTACCGTAGACCATGGCCCCGATAGACACAATGGGGACACAGGACAGCAGTACGCCAGTCAGCTTGGCGCTCAGGACAAACATGATTGACAGGGAACCGACGATCTGGAGCAGGTACCGGAACAGCATGGAGATGTTCACCTGTGGGGAAGGAGGGGGGCAACCATGTAAATGGAACAGCAGTATCAGTGGGAGGGTGACCTCATGGAAATACTTACAATGTACCTGGAATGAGACTACTGTAAATGCATTCAATTTCGCGGTAGCAGGAAAAAGGACTTTTCGCAGTAGTTTTAAGTTCGCGGGAGCACCATGCACTGTAGTCTCTTAGTCTTAATGCCATGGAAAAATGTTTGCAGTGGTTTTAAGTTTGTGGTGAAGCGGCCACTGCGAAAACTGCGAACATTAAACCACTGCAAAAGTTTCTGCATTTACAGTATCTTGTGAATGGAACCAAAGAAAACCAAATTAATCTACATGTTCACACCGCAGTAGCAATGGAAAAACAAGTCTGGAGAGATGCTATTGTGGATATCGGCCTAGAATCAACCTCTGTCTCGGAGTCTGATGAAAGATAACAAATGATTCCTGAAATGTCTGATTCTTCAAAATCAGAACAGTTGCTTGCCATGTTTTCTTTTACGTAGAACTATGCTAGGTACTACTGCTATAAACGATATTCAACATTGCATAAATGTAGACTCACAGTAACCGAGTTCTGCACCACACCAGTGTCTGAAGCCAGGCGGTTAGTCAACTCTCCAGTCCTGTAAAAAATGTCATGAAAAACCTTAGAAACATTACGTAAAACCTAGTTTCTCTGTCTTTAGTTGGTCATCAACATTGTCAGTAGGTATTCTTTACTATTAGAAAAAACACAGATGATGACATCATAAAACATTCCCTATATCAACAAAGTCCTGCAATCTTATGCAAAACTTTAAAGTTAAAATCTATCATATTAGCGTACAGTATAGCCTGTGTTTACACAATCTCTCGCTGGCTGGGGTTAATGACCCCCTCCCCGAGAGGGTAGGGCGGCAGGAAGTGTGGGGCCGGCCGCAAGGGGTGCGATTTTAGGCTAGCGTACAATGGAACTCATCTTATAGAACACCTGTGAAGCTGGAGGTGTGTTACACCAAAGAGCCATGCTATATAACGATAGTTCACCTTTATCCGTGGGGTGACCTTTATCCGTTTATTGCCTTTAAAAACAGCACATTTAGGAGTATCAAGTCTGCGGACTGTGGTTTCAAATTTGCAATATTTTCAAAATGTTTTGATTTGAAACCACCGTCCGTCGACTTCATATCCCTAAATACGTTTTTTTCTTACAAACAACGAATATAGGTTACCCTTGGATAAAGGTGAACCAGCGTTACAGAATCTGATATAGATACAGAAGCTGGTGTGTTATGCCAAAGGAGGCTATACATAATACACAATACAGATACGGGTACCTTGTAGTGTCAAAGAAAGCGATCTCGTTCTTAACAATGGCTGCGAACAGTTCTTCCCGAAGTCTGGCCACGAAACGCATCCCGGCCAGCGTGAAGAGCCAGGACCGGAAGAACGCGGCGATCGCGCCGCCAATGTAAATGAGCAACAGGACCAGCACTGTGTGGTTCACTTTGTCTGTGGGTGAGAAGGTATGACAAAACTGAAATTCCTGATTTTTGCTATGTAGTACTACATTAATTTATGTTCACGGTTTTCACAGTGATGACTGTAACAAAGTACTTATCTTTACTGATAACAAATAATTTGTCTTGGTGACAATAACAATTTGAACAGGCGACAGTATAGTTCCGGACAAACACTCTAATTCCGGAAAACCTTAATATTTTCAAAATAGATTAACCAGATGAATCAATATTTGTAGGTATGATATATCAAAAGATAATGAATGTGTAGATAATGACCGTGAGCATTTAGTTCCCAGAACAAGTTAAATTTTCTCAGACCGTGAAAGTTACCAAGAAGACAAAGTGAATTACAGTACATGTACTTAGACAAAACACAAAAATGTCTAAATTCTGGTAATCTTGAAATATATCTGTGGTATCATTCATTCATTTTTTGGCTTAGTCATTCATTCAATTACTCTTTTATTCATTCATTCACTCAATTTCTGACCAAAGACAAATCTTTTTAGGACATATTTCATAAATGGCAACATGCAGTTGCATTAAGAAGAATCCAGGGGAAAAAAGATGGGAGGACAATTGCAGAGAATGGATAGGCCTGACAGTACTAGTAAGACTTGGGAAACATTGAGAAGAAATTTTTAAAGGAACCATGAAGGGTGAAGAAAACTGGTTGTTAGATCTTCTGAGATGCTTCAAAGGTCAAATAGTTCAATCAGTTTATAGATAGACACGATAAAGATCTACTTCAGGTTATGACATTGACTCTGAGTCATTCCTTTAGTTACCTAAACAAACAAACAAACAAACAAACAAACCTATGCTGGTTAGAGCTGCGTCCACCACAAAACTGAAGAACAGTGGCGCCATCATGTTGGATGCACTGGAGATTAACAGGGCTATGCACCCCAGGCCCAGAATCCACCATTCCTAAATGATGAAGATAGAATACTATAAGGCTAGCCCCTGAGGCGTCGCCAAAAACACAACATCATTGCTACTCAAAACAAAGAGATGCAGAAAGTGGTAATAAAAACTAACTTTCTTATTTTGTGTTGCACATGCATTTAGTGTGTTTGTTATATATTTTAGTGATAATGTTTTTAAAATTTTATTGCAGTTATTTCCAGATGCTATAAAAACTAAAATTGTGTGGAATCAATTTTGGGATCGTGTTTGAATATCTAACAAATGAACGCTGATAATGAAAATGCCATGCATTTACTTTCTTTGAAGTACTAGACGTATACCTGATGTACCTGTGACAATAGCCATGTAATTCAGGCATTTCGAAATCCTAATATTACGCCTCTGTTATCTTAGTATTTCCTCAAATCCTAATCACTTATTAGTTGTACTAAGATAACAGAGGCAGTTAGCATTGTCCACGTAATATTAGAATTTCAAAATGCTAACTAACAGATTCCATTGTAGCAAAACGCACCATTTTTTTTTTAGTTTCGCTCAATTACAATGGGGTCCAGGTTCAGGTCCGGACCTGGACCTGATCCTCTGCACCTGACCAGACCTGGACCTGAATTTTCAGTACTGGTACCCACTACATACATAATCCCATGTATCATGTGAAATACACTTAGTAGACATGTCTAGAATAAAAAACTCAAATAGCACCCTTGCAAAAAAATTTTACTAGCACTTTTTTAAACCGCCCAGAAACTCTCAAAAGGGCCTATATCTTACGTTTTGAGCAAAATTATTGGGTCTTATCAATATCATTCATTAAAAGATGCTCACATCTCGAGCCATGGTGAACAGTCTCTTGAGGTTGACTTTCTTCTTGATGGTGTTTCCTTCCTCATCTATCTCCTGCCCATCACTGTTGATGCGGTGGAGGATGCGCATGAGCTGCAGCCTCCTGGCCATGCGGAGGAACACCAGCCCCAACAGCAGCTCAAGTACGCTGAACACGAACGACGCTATGCAGACTGCAACGTAGGTGCTGTGCATCTGGGGAGGGAGGGTGGGGGTGTCAATACACAAGGCTTTTAGCTAGGATTTTAAAATAGGGAGTCCAAACTTATTGGTGAGTCGTGGAAAGTGACTATTGTAGGGGGTCCGGGGGCATCCACCTTCCATGGTGAATGAGTTTTTGATGTTTTTAAGTTAAACAAAGTGCATTTTTAGGTATCCCAAGAGGCAAAAATACTGTTCCAGAGGTCACAGTAGAAGACTGTGACCACAGATGACCTGGTAGCATCCCTGGTCAATCAGAATTTCATGCTTGTCCGAGGATTTTCTCCCCAGAGTAACGGCGTCCAGGGGCATAAAATTTCTTGTTATTCTAAGAAAAGTGCGTCCAGATGACGCGTTGATGCATGCCTGGCTAAAAGCCTGCATAATACACCTTTTTCACACAGAAGACATGTAGATCCAAAACAAGGCCAATGTGGCAAACAAAAGACTGTCCATCATAATAAGCAGTTCAACCAATGATAGCATGGCAATTAGCAAATTGACCGATTAGAGAATGGTTGCATGTCAGTGAAATTATTTGCATTATTGTGTTTTTAATTTTTTTCATCTCATACTATGCTACTCTAAATTGCTACATCTTCTCTGTACTTAACACTACTTATGATATTTATCAGTTGATTTAGAATTAGTATACAACATAGTTGGGGAAAAAACTGAATGGGATATGATTCTATAAACATTTTTTATATCTCAAATATGTATATTTTTGTTGCCTCATTTTATTATCATATCTTTACATTATCAATTTTCATCCGTCACAGAGAACAGAATGGGCAAAATGTTTTTTTTGATCCCCAGCTTCAAAATTCCATCAAAGGACGGAAGGACCGATGCTCCTGCTTCAACCCTGCTTAAGACAGTTTACCACTTAAGGCCATAGCAAGTAAACTTATGGATGACATCCTCTGCAGACTGCAAAAATAGTGCGATAGGGTGAAAAAAAACAAGATAGGTGAAAAAAAATAAGATGGCTACATTTTTTAAAATAGGCACCATAAAGTTGTGATGACTGTTGTACCAAGAATTAAAGGGACAAAACATGGTATCACTATCAGAGTCAACAAGGCATTAAACATGTACTGGTGGTAAAAGTGACACTAGTGTGGTAGACTGGCATCACCAACAAAGTAACCACACTCATAGCTTTTGTATTGATGTCACTTTTACAACTGTCCTGAGTACCTCGCAAGTGTCAATTCTACAAGTACAATTATTAGGCTACAACACAACATATTTGCCCATTTTGGTATTTTATCGTCATGTTAACCATCCCTGCAGAGGAAAAAATTTCTTGTTTATTTTCTGAAATCAGGCGAAAATTAATGCACGCGCTGATGTCATCCATAAAATTTACTTGCTGTGGCCTAAGAAAAACAAACAAACATTTATCTATCTATATGAGGTTATCCACGCCCATCTCACCTCTTTATAACTCTCCTTATGGAGGACGAACACACCCTTGGTGACAGCGTACGCCGTGGACAGCAGCGTGAAGAAAATGGCCGACACGTAGTACGCGCGCCTCTTCTTCATCAGACCGCGATCGTACGGCTCGTCCAGAAGCTTCATGGAGATTTCCTCGACCCTGGTGAAGAAGTGGAACAGGAGGCACATGCGGAGCAGCGACAGGCAGGCCAGCTCGAACACCGAGCGGTAGAAGTCGAAATGTACCACATTATCCTCAAGGTACTGAGTATGGCCACCTAGGGGAACAATCATGAACTGCAAGTTGAGACCTACCTTCACAGCAATCACTGTTGATTCATTAATCATTACATAACTATTGTAATCTTAAGATGGAAAATACAGTCAATACACAGGGTTAACCAAAAATTTTATGTAAGGATCCTTTATCATTAACAATAAAACATTACAACTATTTGACTCAAATCAATGTTTTCTAACCTTTCATAAAGGCTATTATGAACAAAAAACGTTCACGTAACAAAAAATATTTTTTGAGTCTTGATGATAGATTCACACATGTATATGAAGATTTAACAATAATTCTAAGGCAATCCAATGTCAAGATCAATCCAATACAAATACATACAAGTCCAAGTGTAACATGAACTTGAATTGAAGTGTACTAGTAATAACATTTGGAGGAGAGTGTCGGATGTCACTCGAAACAAAATCCCCATATTTTATTTTATTTACCAGCAGTGTTTCCGCCAGACCTCAGCTGGGAGGCCGTCCACCTTGGGGCGCGAAAACCGCGAAAATTAAATTTAATTGCAAAACCGCGAACATTAAATTTAATTGTAAAACCGCGAAAATTAAATTTAATTGTAAAATCGCGAAAATTAAAGTTAATGGTTAACTGTCGCAAGAAAAAACAAAACAACTAACGTCCGATTAAGTTCAGTGCCGAAGTGTTATGATCTGTGCCGCGTACCGATATGCCGCACCGAACGGGTACTACGACTTTTAAAAAGTTCTAGAAACGGTTCTTGGACTGTCAAAAAAGAACTAGCATTTGTATATATTCTCTTTTATGTTGTGGTATACTTATAAATCATCTAAAACCTTCCATAGATCGAGAAATTTGCGTTCAGAAATGACGAAAAACATCGTCTATCGGCGACAGTGAGCGTAATGGCGGCCGAAATCCCGCAATCTCACGTGGTGACTTCTCGCGAGATCTGGGAAAGCTAGCGACGTCACGGGAAACTAGCGCTGTGATTGGCTAGGATACACAACAACTACCGACCGCCATTTTTGATGCAACAACAACAACAACATTTATCCCGAAAATTTCTGCCGTTTTCGGAGATTTTTCGGGCTCAAAACTCATATAAAAAGGAACCAAAGTTATACTTGATGTTTTTTACGTCCATCATCTCTTATGTGAACACTTTATTTTTCCGCTGTGTTGCCGATAGCGAACTTGAACGAGGTCGATTTCCCGAGCCGAGCACCCGGGCCGGTGGGCACATGTATCTGATTGTGTTTTGTTTTGTTTACGATGATTGACGATGAAAACAGAGACTAAAGTTGTTAATCTAGACAAAGTTTAATAGTGTGTTGTCTTATTTCTCCCAATAACAAAGTTTAGTTTGTAGTGTTATACTTATAGCGAGATCGACCTACCGCCAAGTTTGCGAATTATGTGACAGGGCAAATTCGTGTAACTGAGGCCTTGAAAAACGGGTTTTGATTATCGTATGCGAAAGGCCGCCGACACACATTGTCAACAACCATAACAATAGCAAAACTAACAGTGAGCGGCTTTCTGACTGTGGACGGCGTCCCCAAGCGTCTAGCTTCAATACAAAACACAAAACTGCGGTTTACATTTATCAACTTTGTACAGATTTCTCGGCAAAATGTGGGTCGCAATTTTTTTATGAGGACGGCCTCTGGTTGCGTTCAAGCCGTCCAAAACGAAATGAGACCGTCATTGGACGGGTGGACGCCCCTCTGGCGGAAACACTGGACCAGTAGTTATAGAGATTTAATTGCCTTGAAATATGTTGAGCCTTATATATTAGCAAAAATGTCCACCAATAATTCTGCTGGTTCTAGTTCTACTGGCGCACTTGTAAGTTGTATGTACATGTATTACCTGCTAGCCACAGTGCCACACAGACAACTCCATCAAGGAACACCAGAAAACGGACAAAGTTGGTGAACCGGAAGAACGGTAGTGTGTAGTACGCCCGGTTTCCCTCCATGGCGATGGTTGTAGTCTTCCAGCTTAGACTTCACAGTAATACTAGTATAAGATAAACAAAATGTTATTTTTTTAACTTAACACAAAAATATTGGAAATTTAAATCTAGGTCAAACATATCACCATGTCCACTGTATTATTTATACATCACGTATCATTACTAGTAAATTGATTTCAATGCTTAACATCTAAATTCTATCTTATCCTTTTAACAAAGCACTACTTACTTGTCTGCTACTTAAGATCTACTCTGTAGTTGAATTTGAACTTGTCTTATCAATATCACTACTAGTACCAATTTTCAATAGTGGAACAACACTTGAAGTTGAACTCAAGTTGAGTTACAGAATTATTGACTTTGGCAGCAACACAAATGTGATAAACATGTCTGCCGTTACAAGGCAAGAACCTTATAACATTATAATGTTATTTGTAAAGATGATGAGGTAAAAGAAATCTTTTAGATTTACGCTGCAGTCATCAGCTACTAGTATGATGATAAGAAAGTAGGGTTTTGCATGTAGCCAGACCAGAAATTCTTTCCAACATACAAAGAGGGTCTTAACGATGGTTTTCATTTCTGACAAAACTGGGTAAGTATGGAAATATTATTGAATCGTAAAAAATAATCCCTATATATATAATTTGCTGGTTCACCTTTATCCGAGAGTAACATATATTCGTTGTTTGTAAAAAAGACTGATATTTAGGGATATGAAGTCGACGGACGGTAGTTTGAAATCGGAACATTTTGAAAATATTGTAAATTTGAAACCAAGTTGTCCGCAGACTTAATAAGTTAGTAAATGTGCTGTTTTTAAAGACAACGGATAAAGGTCACCCCACAGATAAAGGTGAACTAGCATTAGGGGTTCATTATTTTTTGCAACGGTTGTAAAAAATAAACCTGGGATAGATCATATTCAATGAGGATACTATCATAGACTGAAAATTTTTGTAATTCTTACCAGAAATTCCAAGATTCCTAGACGTAGAACTCCTACTGTTCTTCAGTAGCCTAATGTAGACAAATGTGTGAAAACCCAGATTTTATACCAGTGCATATACACTTAGTAAACTGTATCAGCATCTAGATATAAGCATCGCATGGTCTTTTTAGCGAATGCCCACAAACGCCCACTCTAGAGAAGTCTGCGCTGCACGAATCTCATTTTTTTTGCTTGGAATATGTCCACGTTGTGCTCCCATGTATTAATCCTGAGTTTCAAGTCAATCCATTGACCCGAAGTGACATAAATCAAAGTTTTCGATTCTCGATGGTCTTTTTAGCGAACGCCCAGCAAAATGTCTTTTTAGCGAATGCCCACTATATCCACAAAAATATCGGCCGTCGCGCAACGACACCTAAACCTACCGCCACAAACATGTTCAAGATGGTGTCCCATTGATGTGTACGGAGTTTCCGTGCTTTACAAGCATTTTAAGTCCCTGTTTTTGGTCAAAATGTACGGCGACGATACTACCATACATTAACTATAGCAATTCAAAATGGCGGGCGCTAGTCATGTGACCTCCTTGCGGGACTGTTCTGTAAGTATCGCGGGAGGGACTATTGTAGCATAGCTTCTCATACAACCATTTTAGAGTGAATTCTGAACAAGATTTTCAATTCATAATGCTATCATCTCACCCCCACCTAACTCCTTCTGCTTTTCCCCCTACCCGTTCACCTTTTCCCCCGGACTTCCTCTTAACCCCCGCCGTACTTCATCTGTGCCCCCGTCATTCCTCTTTACCCCCGGTGTAATTCCGCTTTTCCCCCGCCCTTTTCCTTTTCCCCCAATGGCCGCCGTCAACCCGAATTGCACGTAGTCGACACGAAAATCGTTCGGAAAGTAACAATAACGGTTGCGCCACGGAACATGAAATAGCCTATGCTCTAGTACACATTTTGGGCCACCTTTCTGCCAAGTGGCGTTTCACAACTCCTTCCCAGTCTGAACTGAAAAAGCATGTCCCATCAGCAGCGCGTAGTTTGTGGTGCTCCACGTAAATAAATGCAACTAGTGGTGGCTGGGTTTTGCCACGGTGGTTTTGCAGCGTTTCAGAAAATCATTAGGCTTGGCTACAAGATCAGAATCTTATAATTCTTATAAATGCAATGGTGAAGTGATGGTATCAATATAGTATGGGAATGAGGTACAAAGCGCATACAGAATCAATTCAAAAGACAGGCAGAGAATGCGTACACTAAGCGTTGGAATCGTTCCATGCGCATGGAACGATTCCGACGCTTAGTGTACGCATTCTCTGCCTGTGCATACATGTAGCTATATATATAGCATTTCAAGTTTTCACTTGATGTAAATCTTCCTAAAATGTCGGCTGTGGCGTCTTTAATACGTCACGTCACGTATGCTTTGGTTTCAGTACCGTGTGTTTGTATTTGTGTTTGTGAACAGTGTACTCTCACCTCTCAAATAAACGTACCGGTACGTTTATTTTTTTCCGCCTCAAAATCCACCCGGTACGTCCAGGGCTCGAAGTTAACTATGTCCCGATGTCCCGAGACCACTAAAATTTAGACCGGGACAACTGAAAAATCTTTTTGGGACACTTTTGGGACAATAGGAAAATAATCAACGAATCAACATCAGAATGTCCGATCTCCCCGCGGCAGGCTTTTAGCTAGCAATGCGTACAATGTACGGCCTTCGCTAAAAAAATCGCAAAATGTACGCCCTGTTTTTTGGATATACGCCTTTGGTACGCCCTTATTTTCCCCCGGAAACTTCCACAGTGCACGGGGAAGTCGGGTTGTTAACGGGTTGGTAACGTAATTATGTAAGATTTGTGTCGGATTTTCACATACAGATTTTCCGACGTTGGATCCGACAGAAATCCAGAAATCAGGCCAAATCAATGGCGCCCGCCCATTGTTTTCCCGCGGATCCCGTCAGCCTTCCGATACGTGCCCGATAGATGTCGGAAATGTGTCGGTTTTCACGCACCGACTGGAGGTCACTTGAGGTCATGATAGGCGTCAGGCCCCGATTAACAGGATAATGTAGGAATATCTCGATATCAGTAAATGAGCTACAGAGTTGATACTGTTTTGTTGATTACCATACATATTTCTTTTAACGTTACATTTTTTTTAACCAGGGAAATTAATAATTTTACGGTGCCCACTTTTTTAACCACTGTCACTTTCGGTGGCTAGTTGACCAGTGCATTATGTTGATCATGACTAATGTCGTGTATTCCCGTTCTTCAGGTTCGTCAATACCGTCAAAGTTTGAGGATGGAGATGTGCTGTCACTTCCCTGGGAAAACGCAGACTCCTAACGAGGCACGCAAAGTTTACCGATCCCTACAGCACGCACGCACGGGACACCCGCCGCCTAACACCCGCCGGCCCTCGCGATGTTGGGGACCGGCGTAAGGGGGCCAGCTGGTAGTGGGGCGGGTGCATAGAGGCGGGAGGGCGCGCGTTAGGCAGGGGATCGGTAACTCTTATTTGCGACTCTTATTTGCGAAGCTTCTCGAGCAGGTTTCCCAGGGTATGCTGTCACGGAAGAACCGATTTATCTTAAATTGTCTATTGATTTATCCGTTTTGTTCCCGTTGAGTTTGATTTCGTGTTCATTTGTTTCACTGTTTTTCTCAAAAGTTCGTTTTGTCTCTTAAACACTAACTCTCTAATACTAACACTAATCCTGGAACTAACACGTTTCGAAGTTAACATGAACTCAGCCAAAGACAGTTTACACAGACTATAGTTTATTAACAAGATATGGATATTATCACTTGATAAAAAAGACAAAGTCAAGCATTTGCCGGACCGTAATACTACAAGACAGATCAAAGGATCAACCAGACAACCACGTGCACTATCGGAACAATTTTTCAGAATCACCGTAGTTTAAAATACTGTGCGTCGAAATGGGTCCATGAAATCCATGAAGATATTTTGACGCAAGAGGATGACATAAGTCCTTTTATAAAAGAATACAATCGTATATGTGTCATCAGTAACGGCCACGAAATGCGCTTCAAGTTTCTGCAGACGTTCCGGTTCTTCCGCTAGCAGACCGTCCCATAATCTTCCGCAATACTAGTACGTCGTGCAATCTTCCACAGAAGTTAGGATACGTAAAGTTACAAAACTTTCTGGACGTCCCGAAATCATCCGCAGAAATTGTATGGAAGACGCCACAAGGTTTCCGCAAGAGATAAGTTGTACATGTACATAAATTCTTACCGCGGTCACCGCGGCCGTGCGATTAACAACAGCTCACAGAACTGTGACTTACTTAGTTGGAGTTATTTACCCACATAAAGATATGGTTGTAAAGCAGTGCAAAAAATTAGCAATAAAATCCGATGTTACAAAAACTGTGTCAGCATTTTGATATGTATCAACGGAACACAGAAAAATACGGTAAGATATAAAGAACAACGCAAGCTAAAGGTTGGACCCGCACGTACCTCAAGTGTAAACAAACACGCATGTTAGCGGCACATTTTTTCTGTGAGTACAACTCTTCAAATTGCAATTGATATAGCCAGATATTTGATTGAAATTTGAACGCTGTAACAAAAATAGCGAGGATCGTCTGGGATCTGGATAAAACTGAACTATATATTATGAGATTTGATGCTATATCAGCAAATAGCAGCTCCGAGATGGCCACTACAAATGAACACTTTCCCACGGTGCGTAGTCTTGATTGACAGATCTTGATCTTTTGAAGATCGTGCCGCCGGCGCCGGACTGTCTGAAACGAAGGCTGAACTGTTGTCTGATTTATTTATTTTAACAAGTTGAAGGCAGGAGGTCCATTACAGATCAGTCAGAAACGATTTTTATTTCCCAAACAAAGGTACTTTAATCGAGAAAGTACGGTATTCATTTTCTGTCCGTCTATCTATGATAAGCAACTGGGTTGACGGCTCGGCAAGAGAAAACGCTCATAAACTGGACCTTATTAACATAATTTATGAAATGTTTTTATTTATTGAATTACTCTGATAATAAACAGGTTTTGTGAACGGGTTTGGCGTACGATGAAATATACGCAATTGTTATTGTCAAAAACACTTAAATCAGTTTCTTTTTATACAGTTTTGTGAAGAAGATGTAATGTTTTTATTTCAATAACCACATACAAAGTACGCAAACGTAGACAACTAGATGCATGAGTGGTGTTCACGCTCACTTATGCTCGGGACCTCATTAACATAATTTATGAAATGTTTTTATTTATTGAATTGCTCTGATAATAAACATGTTTTGTGAACGGGTTTGGCGCACGATGAAATATACGCAATTGTTCTTGTCCAAATCACTAAAATCAGTTTCTTTATGTACAGCTTTGTGAAAAAGATATAATTTGGCCACTTTAAGAACCACATTCTGAAGTATGCAAGCATAGACAACTTTCTGCATGAATTACATTTACATCTCCTAGCGGGGCGGCACTTTTCAAGATGCCGACATTAAGGAACAACTGGCGCAAAGCGTCAGCAGGCATTCACGCTGATGAAGTAAAGCCGAAGCGTGATGTCTGCCCTTTGGGTGGTTGGAATCTTGACACATCATCGCCTGTAAGGTGCTAGGGGAAGAGCCTTCGGGCCCACCCTGTCAATCATCATCAACCTCCTTGATCACAGGGAGCTTGCCTGGTTTGGTCCAAGGGTCTACATATATATACATATTTCCCGGCTATCCCAGCGTGATGCCGGTAGGCAAGTTTCACACTTTGGACTTGATTCCGTTTCGGCAAGTTTTTCCAAAGGAAGTTGGGACTTCGGAATTCGTTTTGTTTTTCTACCCCAACAAAATGGTAACAATATATTTTGCCCTTCAAAATAATGTCGCACCAAGGGCTCGAACCCACACTTTCTGGTATCAAAGTGATCGTCTGAAGTTTCCCTTTTTTTTTATTTATTCATATTCTTAACGCTACCGCTGAGAAAACAAACTCTGCTTTCATTCTATAACATTTAGCACGTAGAAATGTGGATACGCCACTCCACGCTATATAATGGAACGGATCACGTGGTTGCTTCGGATGTCAATCATTCAGTAGCCATGGTAACCAATAAAGAGGCTACACGTCACTCAGCGGCGTTGCCATGGCCACATCCAAGCGGGGAAATCCCATCTGCCATGTCTGTTACTTGTTGCCTTGGCGACCGCCATCGGAAATCTGTGGGAAAAAGAAACCGATGTGATTCCGATAAATTTCGTGGAAAACCATCGGATTTATGTTGGAAATTTTTTTCCCATCGGAAGGTCATCGTTTCTGTATCGGAAAACGTTAAGTGGCCGACACAGTTCCGACGCAGTTCCACATGAACACAAACTATGGTGACAATACGTGCAGTTTTCCGATACATTTCCAGTTATTAGAGACGATGTATTTCCGATACGGTTCAGATAATTACCGATATCCCCGTGCACTGTGTTCGCTCAAAGTTCAAAATTTGCCGATTCCCGCACCGAGCCGCCATTTTGGGTGATTCTACCTCAAGTCTCGCGCAATCTCGCACTCACTCACATCTCGCGAATCGCGAGAGTCGCACCCCATTGGCCATTTCGGCGTGACGTAGCGCGCCCAGGCGCCATTATTGGTGGAATATCTGATATCCCCGCTGTTTTCGCGGGAAAAATCACGCTGGAAAAACTTGGATTTGTTTACGAAAACTCGTCGAATGCCTGAAGTCATGGTGATAAGTACATGTATAGGATTGTTTTGGAGGTTTTTTTTGCTTGTTTGTCGGTAGAATGTGGGAAAAACAACAGCTAATGTGACGATGACATACTGGGGAGGGGGGCGGTGTCGGCACTGAATTCGTAGAAAATGTTGAACTGAGGTCGCGATTTTTTCACGGTAACTTGAGATATTACTTTTGTTGCAGTCTTTATTTTTAAAATATTGATAAATGGATGTTGTTTGTTGAGAAAATTTCGCTTAATTTGCCCTTGGAACACATATATTTTCAATGAATTAAATGTTTGTACACATTTTTCTGTAACTGTGTAAAGTTAAAACGCTGATGTTACAGGCTACAAGTAACTTTTCAGTGCATTTATTTTCAGCTATGTTCTTAACAGAGTAGATACACAAAAGAAATATAAGATGTACCTGGCAGTCCTGGCTACACTTTCTCCTCTGTTGGTTTGCAGATTTTCTTGTAGACTTCTTTAGCTTGCTGTTGTTATATATGTAACAGTCAAGTTTCACCTTTAGCAGTAAGGTTAATTTACTCTCCCTGATTGTATGTATTAACTCATGAAACATTATATTGTAAGGAATCAGTGTTATATTACTTGAAAATTACCTCATGTATTCTTTAAGCCATACCCACCTCAAATCAAGAACACATACCTCCCATTCTCAGGACAAAAGTAGTCTTGCAGCAAAGACAAAAATTTGGCTCAGCCACGCAGTGCGGAGAGTACAACACATTACAGATGTACACCCTAAAAGAATTCCTAGCTAAAAGCCTGCCCGCGGTTGTCAGGCGTGCATACTCTGACTTACAGTTGTTGTAATACATAATTTCTGAAAATAGGGTTGGGACAGTCCATCCTCACTTCGGGACAGTTGAAATTTATTTTTGGGACAATGCGGGACAGTAGGGAAAAAAGTTAAGTTTGAGGCCTGACGTCCTTATTTTAGACGGTACGTTTATTTTTTTTTTCAAATTGGGGCTTTCTTTACTAACCAGGGACCCCAAAAATATTGAAAGTTTGGTATTTTCTGCCCATATTTCCGCGGTATTTTTGCTTAAAATTCACTATTTTCGGACGAGGCAGCGCGGATTTCCCTGCCGCTAGCGCTATGACCCAAACATAACTAGGGATGCGTACCGGTACGCAGGACCGGTTCTGGACTTGCAAAAACGTTTCGGTTCAGGTCCAAAAATACCGGAACACAAGTAATTCGGTACTAGACTCGTAAAAAAATATATCCTTTTCGTTTTAGACCATCTTTAACCTTCCAAAAATCTTGAAATTTGGGCTGAACAAAGACGAAAACATCGAGGTCACATGCTACACACACAGTCACTTACTTCCGTAAATTCTCTATCAAAACACAGAAATTAACCACCAACCAAACAAATTAAAAAGTTACCAATACTTTTCCACTATTTTTCACCCGTAGTCAACTTGTTTTAATGTTCCAGCAACGAAAAAATCCTTCCAAAACAAAGCACAGCGTTCAATCGGCTCGAAAACATCCGCCATGTTGGATTCTTCAACTCACGCCGAATCTCGCGGTAATGCGCGAGAGAATTATATATTTTCTGCAGTACCGTTATATCTCGATAGGGGGCAGTGTCTATGACCTCGTTGGTTTCTGCAACATTGAAAATACTTAGTAGCAAAAAAGTGGTGAATAAGGTATTCTAAGTTGGAATGTTTCTTCAAAATGTTATTTTGTAACAATGATTATGAAATTAACTTCTTTTTTTATTTCTTCAATTTTTATTTTCATTCATTTTTTTACTTTTATTTTAATCTTTGTTGATGGCGTGACACTCAGATAAAGAAAATATGTGCAATAACATAGGAATTATTCTGTTCATTATTCATACAATTAACTGATATGGTACTGAGGCATAAATGAATAAAAAGAGCCTACCTGCTTATCATCTTCTCTTGGACAGAAGTAGCATGGGCACAGTTTACATGTCAATTTGGTATTTTTCCGGGGGGTACTTTTATTCCAGGGGGTACTTTTATTAGATTTTGAAGATTTGTCCGGGGGGTACTTTTATTCCAGGAGGTACTTCTATTTGAGAGGTGAGAGTAACTCAAGGAAGGGTGGCTGGATCTTTGATATATGGCATGCAGAACGTGTACGAACACAGTCGAAATGCAGCAGGGCGTACAATACATGCGAGTAGCAAGAAATGTATGAAGTACTGTAAATGGACACATGGCGAGTTTGTGAAAAAAAAATAAAGGGTATATTATGAAATGCACTCTGTCGTTACTTAGCATTCAAGTCACAGTGAGATAAAAAATAGTTGGGTCCCACTATGCTGGTCGGGCTGAGACGCCTATTCACGGGCGCGATCCTGCTCTTCGGATCGACACGGGGACTTTTACCTGCGTTGTCTCCAACCTGGGTCGGTGTGTCCCTCTTTTAACAGAACGACCTGTAGACTCCCGGGGTAACCTTATCAATGCCGAACTTAGCGAGTCGCCCGATCGTCATAGCACACACAGCGCGCCGTCCGATCCACCACCCAGCCTCCAGGAAGTAGTAGTGGAGCGCCACAAACTACGCGCTGTTGACGGCACATGGCTTTTCAGTTCAGACTGGGAAGGAGTTGTGAAACGCCACTTGGCAGAAAGGTGGCCCAGAATGTGTACTAGAGCATAGGCTATTTCATGTTCCATGGCGCAACCGTTATTGTTACTTTCCGAACGATTTTCGTGTCGACTACGTGCAATTCGGGTTGACGGCGGCCATTGGGGGAAAAGGAAAACGGCGGGGGAAAAGCGGAATTACACCGGGGGTAAAGAGGAATGACGGGGGCACAGATGAAGTACAGCGGGGGTTAAGAGGAAGTCCGGGGGAAAAGGTGAACGGGTAGGGGGAAAAGCAGAAGGAGTTAGGTGGGGGTGCATCTGACTGATATTTACATTGTGGTCTTTTTTTCTGTGCTATTATTACCCAGGTTTGAGGAACTTAGTGCAAATATGGATATTATTGATTCACCTCAGTGCCCAATTAATGTACAAAAGGCTCAGACACATTAGTGTTATAAACCTGACTAGGGGCAGGTAACCAATACTAGAAAAACATAGCTATTTATTATTAACAATACTATTTACATTATAATAATAACTCTTCACCAAACTGGACTTTTCTTATCTTTATTTATCACAGAAACATTGTTACAATGAGGATTTGATTAGATGAGTATCTGTTACAGTGTGTACAAACTTATTTCAAATACAAAAATGTATTTCGTTTCACTTCCTAAATATTTTTAAAGTATTGGAAGAAGTTGACACATAAACAATATTAATTGCATTATTTGTGTGCAGAAAAATGTGACCACATGCTATTAATAGCCTAATAAAATGTTGGAACATGGCACGAGCGGGCTCCACTTCTGAGTACAGAAAGGAAATGTTTTATAACATTTGCTAGTAGTTATTAAGTAGAAAATTTCAACTGTAAAATGTACCTTTATTAACATTTACAAACAAATTGTTTTTCTCTTCTTAATAAATGACAACAATACAGGTAAGTAAGGTGTGTTTCCTTTTAGAACAGGCCAGGTAAGACGCCGTACAGGTAAGTAAGGTGTGTTTCCTTTTATAGCAGACCAGGTAAGACACCGCACAGGTGAGTAACGTGTATTTCCTTGACTACAGACTAGGTAAGACGCCGTACAGGTGAGTAACGTGTATTTCCTTTGATTACAGACCAGGTAAGACACCGTACAGGTGAGTAAGGTGTGTTTCCTTGACTACAGACTAGGTAAGACACCGTACAGGTGAGTAACGTGTATTTCCTTTGATAACAGGCCAGGTAAGACACCATACAGGTAAGTAAGGTGTGTTTCTTTTTATAACAGACCAGGTATGACACCGTACATGTGAGTAACGTGCATTTCCTATGATTACAGACCAGGTAAGACACCATACAGGTGAGTAACGTGTATTTCCTTTCATTACAGACCAGGTAAGACACCGCACAGGTGAGTAAGGTGTGTTTCCTTTGTCTATAGACCAGATATGGTATTACACAGGTGAGTAAAGCAACTTACTTACCTGTATAATGCCCTGTCTGGTCTATAGGCAAAGGAAATACACCTTACTCACCTGTACGGTGTCTTATCTGGTCTGTAAACAAAGAAAATACACGTTACTCACCTGTATGGTGTCTTAGCTGGTCTGTAATCAAAGGAAATACACGTTACTCACCTGTACGGTGTCTTACCTGATCTGTTATAAAAGGAAACACACCTTACTTACCTGTATGGTGTCTTACCTGGCCTGTAGTCAAGGAAACACACGTTACTCACCTGTACGGTGTCTTACCTGGTCTGTAATCAAAGGAAATACACGTTACTCACCTGTACGGTGTCTTACCTAGTCTGTAGTCAAGGAAACACACCTTACTCACCTGTACGGTGTCTTACCTGGTCTGTTATCAAAGGAAATACACGTTACTCACCTGTACGGTGTCTTACCTAGTCTGTAGTCAAGGAAACACACCTTACTCCCCTGTACGGTGTCTTACCTGGTCTGTAATCAAAGGAAATACACCTTACTCGCCATTTTGAATTGCTATAGTTAATGTATGGTAGTATCGTCGCCGTACATTTTGACCAAAAACAGGGACTTAAAATGCTTGTAAAGCACGGAAACTCCGTACACATCAATGGGACACCATCTTGAACATGTTTGTGGCGGTAGGTTTAGGTGTCGTTGCGCGACGGCCGATATTTTTGTGGATATAGTGGGCATTCGCTAAAAAGACATTTTGCTGGGCGTTCGCTAAAAAGTCATCGAGAATCGAAAACTTTGATTTATGTCACTTCTGGTCAATGGATTGACTTGAAACTCAGGATTAATACATGGGAGCACAACGTGGACATATTCCAAGCAAAAAAAATGAGATTCGTGCAGCGCGGACTTCTCTAGAGTGGGCGTTTGTGGGCATTCGCTAAAAAGACCCTCCCTATAAGCATGAGTCATACCAAATGTCCTAGGAGCTATGTCATACCTTAACTTTTCTTTGGTTAACTCACTGCGCCAGGTACTTCTTGTTAAACCTTACGTTCAGTTAATTAGGATAAAATATTATACAAGGTGGCCATGGACTTTAAGGTTTGAACTTTGCTTGTATTGTACAAAGTTAATTATTATATATAAGACTAAGAGATGACAATGTTGTCGGCCAGGTGAAATGTATAGAACCTGCTTTCATAGGGTTGACAGGTTTAAGATTTGCACTCTTCTGGTTAGAAAGTGTAACACCTCCTGCAACTACACCCCCCTCCGTGCCCCCTCCGTCTTAAGTATTAGTATTTCCCCACCCCCACATAACGTAAGGTTACCAGTTTACGTGCAGGACCAATTAACGGTCAGTTAGCGACATGACTGCATTTCAAGGTGCACCATGCAAAAATTAGTCAGTAATAATAAAGCTATAAATGTGTTATTCACATTGAAAACCCTTGCAATGAATATTGCACAATTTTCGTGGAAGATCATGGGCCCATGGTGCCTGGGTCTACTTTACGTGACATTCTACTGAGGCAAATTCGGCGGTCCAATCTCATTCATTAAAACTACAGCGCTACTGCAGGCAATGGTGGGGTAGACACAAAAATTTTACCGTGGTTTGTTTGTTTACCACTTTTGTAATATTATGCATCAAGTGTTTGAATATGTGTGCTTATAGGTAGAGCACTACAAGGAGAAAGACTCAAGTGACCGTTGATTGGTCACCCTAGAACAATTCTTCACTGCCAACTACTCCATTATTACATGCTGGCGCCCAGCCAAAGATGGAGGGAAGAAATAAATTACCATGCACTTTTTTAACAGACAAACTACTGTTTCTTTAAATGGGTTAAATATTCAATTCTGCCTAGGCATTTTGGAACAATAATCATTTTCCATAATTTGACCGTAAACTGGTAACCTTACGTTACACACATGTACGGCCCTTGAATTCACTGTCCCCCTCCCCATACATATAGCATAACATATATGCACTGAAAAGACGTCAAAGGTGGCAAAATACATACACTATACCGTATTGATCACGTACCAGCCTAAACTAGTACTTGAGTCTGACTCAGCACTTAGTAAGAACACGTCAGTTCTATAACCTTACGTAACCTTAACGTTATATAATTTTCGTAACATACATAAGTCGGCCAATTCGCTGTATCAGTCATTACTTAGGACGTACGTGACATATTGTAGACAGTGTAACAAAAACATTAAAAATTGCAACAGCTATAAACGAAATTTGAACGGTCGTAGTAAAGGAAAATCGCAACTTTTGGCAAAAATGACGTTTGACCGACAGGACGTTCAACTGACAAAGCAAGCCGACACTTTCACCGCCTTTTGCGTCAACGTGGTGTCCAAAAGGTAAGGGATAAGATACACGCAAAAATAAAACTTGAAAGAACACACAAAGACTAGAATTCCGTACCTGGTCCAGGTGCTCAGTTCACAGTTGTCGTGACCAAGTTTCTTCTTCGACTGTCTGTATCTGACCGTTCGGTTGACAGTGAAAAAGGGATACCTTGCGGTAGATATCAGAAGTGCAGGGTCAAGGTTCATCCGTTGACCAGTACAGCAGAGACGCCTAGCGGTTACTAAGAAAACTGCACCATGACGTGCAAACCGGGAGAGTGGCCCGACAGGTAGAATCCGACACCTTTAGTCTACCACGTCAAGCAAACAAAATGCCGAGTAGCCGTCCAAGCAAAGAAAAAGGTATGGCGTTCTCTCCTTAAAGCTAGCGGAAGGATATTTCCTTATATGATTATTGGTATGCACAAAGAAACAATGTGGACCTGTTATATGAACTGTCTTCGGAATATCTAATTGACAAATTACAAAAATCAAACTGACCCGGAAGTCACTAGCCATTTTCCATGTCTGTCATGTCCTACTAGCATCAGGTTACTTTCCCTCTATATTATGAAACGATGGCATTTGCGACAGTGTCTACTTTACATGCTGTATGTGGCTAAATGCGTTCGACTTTCGTCTATAAAATCTCTGCCCAGCTGTTGTAATCTATGTGTAAGTTTAATACGTTGTTAAGTCCGTAAGATGATTTTCACTTTCGAGGTTTCATAACATTGTCATGGACGGAAGTGCCATTTCAAAATGTTAATTATGGGGTAACGTTACATCGTGTAGTGCATTAGCTTTAACTACACATTACAGGTTGTCAACGATTCGTCAAGGTGCTTTCGCAGTTCAAGAATAGAATCAGGCTATAAAAACGATAGTAACGTAAAACGTTGCTTCGCCTTTTCTCGGTCCTTGTTAGCACACTAGTACTGCACGGGTCAGTGATTTCGGACGAAATTCTGTCACGTTCTGAGTAAAACAACCGCAGCACGGCACGATCGGCTCACAAAATTGTCATACGACTGTCATATGGACTGACATATTATTTTGTAACATATTGTGGCCCTACATGACCCTACATATATTTACCCTGTATTTAGGCACGGAAGGAGCAAACTTAAAGTAAGATATTTAGTACAATTCTTTCAGCTGCGACCCTTAGTGTCTCACTGAGTATAGGTACGGTACCGTGCTCGATTGCACATGACAAAGACCCGGATTTCTTTTAACGTTTTGGCGCGAAGCTGCTAGTATGTAAAACTAAATTTATATGCCCATATATATTTCCTATCTTTTATCTATAGCCACTTTGTAACGTACGTATGTCAAACGTCGCATTCCAAGTGTTGATCTACTACAAGAAAGTAGCGCTTGGGTTCTTTACGGTTGACTCGCATGGGTACAAATTTAAGAGCACTTTAATAGCACTTTTGCTGTGCCTGGGGCGGTTCCAGGTCATTCCAGGTTATACAATGGCGGCACAACAACACTGCGTACCTGTGCGTACCAGGTGTGCAAAAATGGCGCCAGAATTATCTACCATCTCCTAGATATCTCTGACCTTTAACGTTACTTTAAAAAGGCATAACAGTGTTAAAAAACTGTTAGAAAATTAGATGACATTGTGACGTCTGCTTTGTGATTTCCAAATTTATAAGATCTTCACATGTGTCGGTCGCCACGCACAGCAGTTTCACTAAGCTGTACATTATATGGTCTTTGGTACGCTTTCTCCAAAGGCCCAAAGCAGTGGTGCATGTTGAAGGTGTATTTTTCTAAGTCACAAGCCTTTGAGCGCCGTTTTTTTGTTCTATTTTGGTACCACCCTGTTTATACAATACCATGAACCTACTATTGTTAATAGGCTTAAGGAAAAAATGCCGTGTTTCCTTTAAAATCCTGCCGATCCTTTTTTGTCGACTACTAGCGCTGGGCAAGGGACGAAAAAAACGCCTTTCGATCTTGTTTCCCAATTTTTATCAGTGCAATTGGACAACGATTCCCCCAAAATCTCAACAAGAAATTAAGAGAATCTGTACCGACTGACCCTAATTTTTCAGGACCTATATGCCTTACGTCAGTAATTATCAAAATTTCAAATAAGCGACCCAAATCTTGAGTGTTCACGTGGCCACTGACATGGAGATATATAGGTCACCGATTCACAAATTTGACTCGCATGGAGCCGCACTTATAGTCTCGTGTTCTTGGGTACACTGTCTTACTTCTCTTTCTTTCTTTGATTTTACGTACGTTTAACGTTACGTCGGGTGCCAGTCCTACTCTGACACCAGAGCCACCATGGCAGAAGATCTTTTCTTTGGCAAAGAAAGCTAAGAAAATTGTAAATGCATTTAAGTTCGCGGGGATTTAATTTCGCGGAAGCGGGAAAAATGACTTTTCGCGGTGGTTTTAAGTTCGCAGTAGCACCATGCCCTGCATGTAGTCTCTTACTGCCATGGAAAATGTTCGCGGTGGTTTTGAATTCGCGGTGAAGCAGCCACCGCGAAAACCGCGAGCATTAAACCACCGCAAACGTTTCTGCATTTACAGTACTCAATAACAGTTGCTGCAGTACTTTTGGTGATAGAACTTAGAAGAACACTCCATATTTGTCGCCACAGATACGGATGACATGGAGAAATTCCCGCCAACCGCTACACTACTGCGCCATACCTTCACGATGGTCATGATGAAACTGATGAGTGCTCACCTCGCACCCCTCCTCACCTTACTCATCACCTTCCTCACCTTCTTCCCAGCCGCAACACAGGACGACATTGATTTTGACTCCGGTAAGGAACATGTTTGTTTGCTTCTTTGTTTGTTTGTTTATTTAAAGGCAACCTAAGCAATATCACATTGTTAAGAGTGGAAATATTCTGAATAAGGCAGTCTGTAATATTGACATCTAATGCACTATTTTAGCACATTTACATCATTATTTCATAAATTGAGCCGTTAAAAAACAGCGCGGGAATGAGTTGCATAAGGATTCCAGATCAAGTCCTTATTTGGGGGGGGGGTACAATAATAAGGAATATCCTCGTGCAACTTGTCTCTGGGCTGTTTTTAACCGCTCAAAGTATCAAATTATGATGTAAATGTGAGAATACAGTGCAGTAGATGTCAATATCATGCAGATTGTCTTATTCAGAATATTTCCACTTTGACGCTGTAATATTGCTTAGGTTTCCTTTAATTAACCAATGAGCCTTCAATGGGCGTTTTTCAATGTAGCACTGTGGAAACCCTCAGACATTAATAATAAATTAGATGAACAAATACAAACAAAATACAAGAAAACTGTCAAATAATACTCGAATCACAAAATCAAAGTACCTCGGAATGCTTAGCAAATGATACTAAAAGGTATGTATACATTTGTATTTTCCGTTACCACCAACAGCCCGGCCGGGCCCCGGTTTGGAAATGTGACGTAGGCCTACAAGGCGTAATAGAAATAAACTGAAAGTGAAGATGACAATGAACTTTGACCTATGACCTATGTTCGTACAGGTAAGTCATCACCGGGTCATCAGGAGCTCCCCCTGACCGTCCACCGGACCCTGGTCATCATGGGCATCCTCACGGTCTGCATCATCCTGGCCTGCGCATGCTTCGGAGTGTGCTACAGAAGGAGGATACGAGGTCAGTGACCGATCGGACAGTCAACTTTCAAACGATGCACTCGCCATGATTAAACTGATGATTAAGGTTTTCCCCAAAATGCCAAAATTTCATTTCTTGACTTAGCTTTGTCCTATTTGAAATCTGTGAAATGCGTTTATTTGCGGTGACAAGAGTAAGAATTTAGGCTTATTTTGGAGAAAAATTAACAGTGCTAAATATGTTAAAGGATGGAGGGGGCAAGCATAAATGCAAATATGACAATTTTGTCACGAAAAAAAGAAACATTTGCGAAACGACCTTAAAATATACGAGGTCAGTGACCGATCGAACGGTCACCTTTCAAATTAATGCACTCGTCACATTAAAGGATTGGGGTGAAGTATAAACTAAGACAACTTCGTCACGGAAAAATGCGAAATGACTTTCAAATAGGACATATATCCTTTATATATCCTGGCGTAATTTAGTTACTTAGTATTCTTTTTGTCGCTGTACAACACTATACATTTGGAGGGTAATTCTTTGACATAAGTGTAGAAGATCATGATTACAGTACACTTGCGGTTTGTTGCTGTGTACATGTACAACTGTAATATTCAACTACAATCATATGGCATGGATTCGATTTCACAAAGTTAAAGCTGTGCGGCCCAAGGGCTATACAAACGGAGAAGGGTGCGGGGACGCCTTTCTTTATTGGCCTCTAATAAAGTCAGGATCATATGATACTATGATAGGATGCCTGCAAAGTATCAGTTACGTTACATTTATACCATTCAGCAGTGTGCCTCTCTGTACTTTAAAGGTAACATCCCTATTCTATGCTATATTTCAGCTCAAGAACGCGCTCACGAAGAAGCACTGAATGCCCCTCCTCCGAGTTACTACGACGTCGTGACGGAACCGGTAGAGATAGTGGACGAGACGGGAGCCTCGCCGACACACCCCGTAGATTTCCCTTCCTCTTCCCCCGGTGGACCTACAGTGTCCCAGGACTTTGTCTATACAACCACACAGCTGCAGAGCTCACAGCAAGTCATAACACCGCTGTCCGTACAAGCTTTGCTGCGGGGTGTTAGAATGTCCCGGTTAGTGGCGCAAGAGTCGGCGGAAATACAAAGGCAAGACCGACGGCAGCAAAACGAACAATACGCCGATGACGATTTTGAAGACCCCCCTCCAACATATGACACTTACATGAACTATTCCATAACTCCTACTATAATCAGCGATGGCTAAATATTGCTCATATTGAGGCATTTTTCAGCGAACCAGGTGTATTTTTTTCAGATAGTAACAACTATTTAATATATTCATATTGAATAACAAAACGGCATCTTAGATGATGATAATAATAACCTAGAAAATTAGTATGCAGAATACGTTCAAAAAAAGAATACCTTCAGTATTACGTTTTTTAATGTTTTGTTATACTGTACCTATACTGAAGCGATGTAATCGCTGACATTTATATATATTATTCTATATTTCAAGTGTATTTCAACAGTTATTATTTTTGACGTTGTTAGGAGATTTATTTGAAGACAAGGAAGCAAAATAGATTTGTATTAAAAAGAATTCTTGGTTTCCAAAATGAAGTCTTTTTGTAACTGATTGATGTGTCACAGTACCTCACTCACTCACTCCACCCACTCACTCACACTTACTCACTCACTCACTCACACTCACTCACACTCACTCACTCACACTCACTCACACTCACTCTCTCACTCACTCACTCACTCGATCACTCACACAGTCATTGACACACTCACTCACTCTCACTCACTCACTGACACTCATTGACACACTCATTGACACACTCAGTGACTCTCTCTCTCTCTCTCTCTCTCTCTCTCTCTCTCTCTCTCTCTCTCTCACACACACACACACACACATACGCACGCACACACACACAGACAGACACACACACACACACCGTTTTGCATGTTACATTTACACAAAATACCGACCACAACGTTAACTACGGTATGGAGTGAGATATGATAATTTTCTCGAAGATGGGCCGGTAATTGACATGAGTAAGGATTACGATTTTGGTCTGTTTTCTTTGGCTTTTGTATTTGTTTTTCATGTAACACATATTTTGTTTACATACTTTCTGTTGTTTAGACTACTCTATCATGCTACAACATCCTGTACATGTGTTACCAAATTTATCGGTTGTTACTTATTTGTTCATCTTCTTTGTGATATTGATTTTGTTCCCTTTTTGGACCCGTTGAAAACCAATTCAGCATCTTGGAATGGCACACCCAGTTATCTGAAAAATTCAATAAATAGATAGAATCTATTAAAGTATATTCTGAATTGGACATTTCTAACAGTTGGGTAACTGTCGCTAACTCTCTGTAGATTGACTCTCTGGCATCTCTCTGGTGGCTAAAAACTAAATTGCTTTCGCTGAAGCTCTGACATCGATCAAGATTGCTGTCGCCTGGCACTACGACAGCTAGGTTGCTGCTGCCTAACTCTCCGACAGCTAGAATGCTGTCGTCGAACACTCTGATGGCTAGATTGCTGTTGCCTAACTCTCCGACAGCTAGAATGCTGCCCGCTAACACTCTGACAGCTAGATTGCTGTCGACTTACTCTCTGACAGCTACATTACTGTTGGCTAAGTCTCTGACATCTAGATTGCTGTTCGCTAACTCTCCGACAGCTAGAATGCTGCCCGCTAACACTCTGACAGCTAGATTGCTGTCGACTTACTCTCTTACAGCTACATTACTGTTGGCTAAGTCTCTGACATCTAGATTGCTGTTCGCTAACTCTCTGACATCTAGATTGCTGTTCGCTAACTCTCTGATATCTAGATTGCTGTTCGCTAACTCTCTGACATCTAGATTGCTGTTCGCTAACTCTCTGATATCTAGATTGCTGTTTGCTAACTCTCTGACATCTAGATTGCTGTTCGCTAACTCTCTGACATCTAGATTGATGCCGGTTAATTCTATGACATATAGATTGCTGTCGGCTTTCTGACATATAGATTGCTGTACAGTACAAGTACAAGTGTGTTACGCTTTGGGCATTTGCGTTAAGTTGATCATTGAGTTAGACGGGAAATACAAATATTGTAGTGCTGTATGGCTACTTGTATGAGCACTTATACAGAGGTAAACGAGACTTATCTATGTCATTCATAGACGTTTGGCAAGACTTAAAGCATTTGTCAAATTTGTAAACTGTGACCATTCAATATTATGATGTTGGCCAATGACATAAGCATGTTAACAGACATAACATTTTAAAATTTTAATGTTGCCCTGTATATTCATCTTTTTAGTAGCACAGTTTTCCTAGTAAATGATTCCCTAGTTCTGCTTTTAACTTGTTGTTAAGTGCAGCACTAACAATTTAGCTTTGGCTTCCACTTCTCTACGTTCCTGCTCTTTTGCTCAGTAGACCATTGATAACATTCTACTCCAAAAGCTGTCGCCAGTGGGAACAGACATCTCCTCGTTGGTTGGAGTGGCCGCAGCTGGCACATCCAAGATGTTGTTGAACGTTCCGAAGCGATTCATTGTTGTGGGCTGAAGTAAGAGAAAGACAAGTTATTTAAAACCCTGAGCACACAATCATGTGTATTGGGTTCACATGCCTAATGTTTTCAGTTACTATCAATTTTCTTCTAACGGTGACTATTTATTAAAGGTAAAGAACGTACCTCCAAATTTACTATGTCTGTCAGTACATCTTGATCTTGGACGCGGAGAATGGTCTAGTCTCGATCTCGTGAAAGAATACGAGACTAGACCAGGCTTACATAGATCGTCTGATCTGCCCCCTCCCCCCTCGCGAGATCGAGACTAGACCATTCTCCGCGTCCAAGATGTACTGATAGACATCGAAAATTTGGATGTACGTTCTCTACCTTTAATAAATAGTCACTGTTAGAAGAAAATTGATAGTAACTGTAAACATACGTGACTGATGAACCTCTTCAACGATAGCCTAATGTGTTTTTTTTGCCAAACGTTTTTAGTCCATTGCCTCGCAGCAGTTTTGAGGTTCCCAGAGGATGCCATCCATATAATCAAATAAAAGTGTGGAGAAATGTAGACTCTCCACACAGGGGTCGCTGGGGAACACTGTGACATTTTTGATATCTTAATTTTATAACGTTATGTAGGGCAGAAAATGGGAAGGGGGCATGAGAAAAAAGCGACGGACTTTCCCACCAACCTCTGCAAGTTAGTGGAGAGAATAAGCCACAGACTTGCACGGTGTAGGGATATTTAACATTTGATATTTCCATTTTAACTGTCTTGCATTATGCAGTTTGTAAACTGTCTACAACGTAATCCAGGTTATAAGGTTAGCCTCAAATTTCCAAGCTCTGTGGACGGCTACCAAAGTACTCAGAAGAGTTGAGAATTGGCAAAAAACACCAACAGGACAAAATTATTATTTTTTTCAACTTTTCCCAACTACGTCCCAAGTTTATGCACTTAACGCTTAAGTTCACCTTTATTCGCAGGGTAACCTTTATCCGTTGTATTCAATACCAGGGTATTTCGGGATATCAAGTCGACTGACGGTGGTCTCAAACTACAATATGTTGAACAAAAAAGCAATTTGAAACCACCGTCCATCTATGTGATACCCCTAAATATCCTGCATTTTAGGTACAACGGAATAAAGTTGAACTGGCGTTAACCCTTTGAAATCAAATATTGCAACTTATTGAAAATATTCTAAATATCTAGTAACAGATACAGTTTTATGATGTCCTTCAGGAAAGCTGAACGTTTTTAATCTTAAAAATACAAAGCATAATCATGTTGCCTTTTATTTCTTTCAATAATCCATGGTAGATTCCGCCATGTTGATCAAATGCAAGTCCTCAATATTTACAATAATTGCGTTATCACAGCAGTATTTAAACTGACTTTTGAATACACTACAAGTTAGAATCAATAATAACAGATGTATTTACCATGTCCTGGTTGTGGAACCAACTACCACTCGCGGTCCTGTATCTATATTCATAAATTCCAGCCGGGAGTTCCAATTCAACCTTGTATGACTCCTCGTCACTGTCACTGCAAAAACTAGAAATACACAAAAGCTGGATTTGGGTACATTTTTGACATGTTTGCACCATACATCTCTGTTCTAATCGTGTAAAAATTACCGAATCTTGTATGTTTTACAAAGAAGACCCTTTCACCAAATTACAAGTCCTGGTGGACTACAGGCTAAGAACAGAAGGGATGGTATCAGGACAGGTCGGCACATGGACACTTCGGCCCGGACATTACGGCCCCAAGTCCAGGACATGTACACTTCGGCCCCAGGCCTAGGACACTTCGGCCCTGGCTCAGAGGACACTTCGGCCCCGCTAGTTCTTATGTGCGTGGGCATGCTATGCAATGTACAAATTAATCGAAAAGATATATGAAAGGCAACGATAGAATATATTGAGCATTAAGTCTTGAAACAAATAAATAAGTCTTGAAACATAGCAAGCACACTTACCTACCACAGTTACATCTGAAACAAGCAACACGCTCTCCTGTGTGTAAAATCAAGATTATTCTCAGTAGAGGCCGCGTTTCTTTGTCAGACAATTTCAACTAGCAGGTTGTACTTTGTATTTTGTAGACTGGACCCAGGGCCGAAGTGTCCTCGGCTTGGGGCCGAAGTGTCCTCGGCTTGGGGCCGAAGTGTCCTCGGCTTGGGGCCGAAATGTCCTGATTGCCAGGGGGACGAAGTGTACATGTGCCGAAGTGTCCGACATTCGAAGGGATCAGTATGCCCTGTGAGTTAATGAAAAAAAAGGGGGGGGGCCCTGCCGGGTAGTTCACGGGCTTTTTTTATTTTTTTTTGCACTTTCGTGCGTGACCCCTGCGTGGCCTTGTGGACATATTGTAGCTCTAGGGCACCGGGTTGAACTTACAGTCAAGCCTGCCCAAGACGACCAGTCGGGGGACCGGGAAAAAGCGGTCGATTTGGGGAGGTGGTCGCTGAGAAGAGTATCGACTCAAAACATGCCCGATGCAAACTGTAAATTGTAAATTTAACCCCAAGCTTTTATCGAGCTTTTATACGATACAGTGTTTAACGTTTTAGACAGTAATGGAACTTTGATGCTGTCACTTACTATAATATACAAGCCTTTATGCGTCGCTGTATTCTTGATCGCCGTATCTGAAATAACTACGGTGCACCTTTTGAATTCGATGCCCGGTACGTCCCGATAGCGTACTTACCCACGCGGGAGGATGTAACAGTACAGTTGGACAAAAGCACTACACAGATCTTTCTTTAAAAAGTTTGAGGCTATATACATTTCAGCATTCGTTCACTTTATAATGATAGATATAAAAAAAAAAACTAAAGTCAGATTTTCTTACAACGAAATTTCCTCCCATGTCCCATTGACCCACCCATTGACCGCCGCCATCCTTATTCTAAACATAACATTGTAATGGCAGTCAAAATCCGACACAAACTGACCGATTTCAAAATCCCGCTAGTAATCATAAAAAATTGATGAAAACCTCAATTTAAAAAATTATGCGGTCGTTATGGGTCCCAATTTCGGCCGGTCGCGGTCGCGTTGGCCAGGTGGTCGTTGAGAAAAGGTCGCTTAATGCTTACGTCAATGGGAAAAAAAATCGGGACCGAGAAAAAGCGGTCGAAATGGCCAGGTGGTCGCTGAGAAGAGGTGGTCGCTCGGGCAGGTTTTACTGTATATATTAAGTCAGATCTGATTTAAAATGAAACGAGGGGAACACCGAGGGGTACCCACGGTATCCGGCAGTCCACCGGGACAAATTTGTGGCTACGGAGCCCGGTCGGGCTACATCCCTGACGGGCACCGGTGCAATTGGGACATCAGCATATATAGCCTGATGATGATAACTGTGACATGATCTTACATTTTGGTGACTTTATTCCAGCTCTTCCAAGAATCCCAACTCCCAACAATGTACGTCTCTTCATCAAGAGGTCCATTCCAGACTATTCTCACAGGCCAAGTGGTGTTCCATTCCTCCAGCATCATCTGAGGAGGAATATTAATATTAGTACAGGTTTAGTCAACATGATTATGCTCACCTGGACTAGTTCGCATCTCGGATATAGGAGAATTCATATTACATAACCAGTAGGTACTTACATTGCTTACGTTTCGAAGTCTCTCAGACACCTTCGTCAGAGCTTCTAACTGGAGTTCTGCTTCTCACCGCTATATGTAGCCGATGTAGGTGGCGCTTTTGCGGTGAGAAAACAATCCCAAACCTGGCTAAGCTTGTATCCCCCCCTCGTAATATAAAGAATTCTCCTATATCCTATATTCTACCAACCTGATGAAACTATTTTCGGTAGTTCGTATGTCTTTAGAGACTTGTTCACAGTTTAGCCCATTCTGCTTTGGTAATCTTTTAATTTTTATCCCTTAAAAAACGTTAAAAAGTTTTTTACCACACTATAAATTGTACAAAGCAGCTATAAAATGATCAAACATACACCGTATATGACCTCCAAAAAACTACATTCCTGTTAAAATCACAGAACAACCCACTATTCATTAAAGACGTGTGACTTTTCATCAGCCACTGCCTCCAAATAACTATAGGGCTGTTCATAGTTCCACATACCTATCACACATGTACATAAAAAGTTTGAGTCGATTTGGCCGACCCCCATCTTCCGGCCTCTGCCTGGTTTTGCCTGGTTTTCTCGTACAATGACTCTTAATTTGAATATAGCTCTCATAGCTTTGGTTTTTAGAAAATTTCTAGCCGTTTTAAAGTTACCTGAGGACGTAAGAGGTATACCAAGGTAGGTGTAACTGTCTGTGACTTCTAATAGTTCTATTACATTATTATAAATATAGAATTCTTTTGACATTTTCTTTGTAGCACCTTTAGAGAAAATAATAATTTTCGTTTTAGACACATTAACAGTTAGTTTCCAAAAAAAATTCCAATTATTACAATATATTTCGTCATAATATATATATAACAATATACATTATAATATAATAAAATCGAAGTGACCTCAGCCTTACCTGGGACGTGGCATCTCCATGGTCGTGGTGACCTGCACCTTCAAACTTTTCCGCCAGGGGGCCTTTCATCACAGTGTCGCTCGACATTAGGTAGATGAATACTAGAAGCAGAAGATGATAAATACATCAGTGCGGTATACATACACCTGACACATTACGAGAATATTGATCCAACAACGAATTTGGCGATCTCTAAAGGCCCACAAAAGTCAGGCACCGTGCCACAATTCGGGTTGTTTCTGAAATATTACATTATTTATCAATATATACGGCTACGGTGTAAAGTAAACAACGTGCATCATCTCGCACATACGGCAAGACGACATGCGCATATATATATGCCAAACTACATACGAATGCATCAAATGGATCGGGAGATACAGCTGCGAAAAGCAGAACATTGTTCACCCACTACAATGCACCTTTGTCACGTGGCGGCCATGATAGATCTAAAACGAGTTCAACGAGGCAAACAAAAGACTGTCTATCATAATTAGCAGTTCAACCAAAGATAGTCTGGTAATTAGAAAATCGACCAACAAGAGAACTGCTGCATGTCCGTCAAATATTTGCATTATTATGTTTTCTTTTTTATTTTGCATCTCCTAAAGCTATGGGATCCGTCTACGCTACTCTAAATTGTCTTTTGTCTAAATTGGCTACGTCTTTCGGTCCATAACACTAGTTATAACATTAGTAGTTTGATCTTATATTGTGAAAATTTGTGTGGTTTGGGGGAAAACTAAATTGGAACTGATTTTACAAATTAGTTTTGTCTGTTTGCCTCATTGACCTCGTCTTCGATCTATCATGACCGCCGCATGAGAAAGGTGTATACTTCCTCAGGAGTCGGGAGTGAACCCTCTTTACCGTAGTCAGGCCACAGCAAGTAAATTTTATGGATGACATCAGCGCGCGCATTAATTTTTGCCTGATTTCAGAAAAAAAACAAGATTTTTTTTCCTTCGGAGATATAGATGGTCACCATGACGAGAAAGTAGCAAAATGGGCAAATATGTTGTGTTGTAGGCTAATGGTTGCACTTGTAGAAGTGACACTAGCCAGGTAGCCATGATTGTAGTTATAGAAGTGAAACTCAAAAATATATCTAATTAGATAGTTGTTAAAGTGGTCCCAACATGGAAGCCATGCGTGTTGTTGCCATGTTGGTAAGTGATACCAGTCTACCACACTAGTGTCACCTTTGCTACACTTAGTCTAGTACACGTCGTGAATACAGAAATGAATGCCTGGCTTGTAGGCTGTGATACCATGTTTCGTCGCTTCGATCGATTCTTTTTTGTTTACATTTAGTGCGTATATTTGGAAAATTTAGCCATCTTTTTTTTCACCCATCTTGGTTTTTTTTTCGCCCTATCTCACTTTTTTTGCCGTCTGCAGAGGATGTCATCCATATGTACTTGCTGTGGCCTAACCTATAAGTTGGGGAAATGTATATTGTCCACGCAGGGGTTGGTGGGAGAAATTGAGACCATTTTCCCAAACCTCTATCTATAAGGGGAGTACGGGCAGAAAAGGGGGGCATGAGAAAAAGGTCACAATCTTTCCCACCAACCTCTGCATGGAGAGTAGAAAGTTGAATGAGGGAATAAGCCTGGCAGACTTGAGTATCGAAAATATTTCCATTTTAACTTGCATATTGCAATTTGTAAGCTGCAGCTGTCTACGCGTTGTACCGGTTAGTCTAAAGCTAAGGGCACAAGCCGCCGTGCTGTCTACGTGCCAAAACGTGGGCAATCTTTCGGAATCCGTAAGTGGCATTGTTAAAGTACCGCCTCCGTACGAACTCGTAGGGAATCCGACGGATTTTGGAGCACGCAGACACGCCGTAGAACTTTACGTGCAGGCAAAACTTTGTCTGCCATCGGGCTGCGGATTTGCCCGCCCCGTACGTACCAGTACGGGCGACGCGAGTGCCCTGTACAGCCTGAACGTTTTCATAAATACATGGCGGACGTGGTCTCCCCAAAAAACGTACGGACAAATCGCACGTACGGCGGGTTGTGCCCTTAGCTTTAGTCTAAGATTTCCAAGTTAAGAGTACGGCTACCAACATACTCAAAGGGACCCTAGAAACACATTATCAGTGCTTATTGTGAAAATTGGGTCAACGTACGAACAAAACAAATTCATACACATGGTTATTAGCAAAGTATATTTCCCTAGCACATTGAGACTCGTCGTCCAAAACGAAAAGTAAAACACTTAGGTTACTGAACACCGGCGCAATGTAGTTTTTGTCTTGTTACAATTCAACCCGATTTTTTAAATGAATATTTCGTTGAATTTGTAAAGATGATAAATCTGTCGTGGTTCAAAGTTGTCATATTTAGTTGTCATAAATATTTGACCATTCAATCGTAGTTGCACCCAGCAGATATTCCGACCTCTGACCTATACATGTGACTTATTTCGAAAAAAGGCAGTCAGAAAAAAAACTTATGACCGCGCCCAACAAAATCTGTAATAACCATAAAAAGGCGGGGGAATTCATCACCATTTTACAACCATTGTTAATGGCTGTATATATTACAATCTGACCTAGTCTAAAAGAAGAACAGCGGCCTGATACACAGATTAGACTTAAAGGTGACCTCAAGACTCTTCATGTTTTACTTAATAAAGGAAAAGTATCAAACAGAAAATTTGAAACGTACACTTCGACATTTGAGTACCATCTTAAAGTTTAAAATTAACATGTGGCATTTTACCGCAGATATCTTCCGAGGACCTCTAGCTTTCAGTACGCTCCACAAAGTTCACAAAACCCCCAGCAGTTTACCTACTAAAGGCGCCCTATTGTCCACTTAAACACAGTTCAAAACGTCTTATATGCCGTACTGCTGTGTTATGGAAACATTTCCTCCCCCGGCCCCCGCAACTACAACGCCTTTTTTTCTGCATTGCCCTCCCCATTCCGACAATGATAATGCAGGTGCGATTGTAGCCACTTGTTCTAATCCACCTTCCAGTACAAAGATACGTGTCTGTCTCTCAACATTCACCGTTATATCAACTACAACGTTACCAATAATTAAACTGATCAGTATCTAAAACACGCAAACATTTCAAGCAACCGATACATACCGAGTAGGGATTGATGTCTCTGGCGGTGACGGTAAAGGACGGTTCTAGAAATACGTCTTGTCTTGGAGAGGTCGAGAAACAAAGGATGGAAAAATACTAAGCTATTTGTGTTCTTCTGCCTATCACGTGATACATCTGACCAACCACGTAGCGTGAATCCTAGCCCCACCCGTGGGAATACATCGATGACTGTTTAAACGTTTGGACAGGTCTGTCCTTAGAAGCGACGACCAATTATGCCTTATGAAACGAAACTAATCCACTAAAACAACAGACTGTTACTGTTATCGTTAACAACTACCCTGCAGACGGATTTCAATGGGACCCGGGCCTCTGCATATGGCTTAATCTCAAAATGGCCAGAAAAACCTTCCGAAATAAAGACTATACCAGCCCGAGTGAATAGTAAAGATGTCTAAAATATGGAAACAAAATCTTAGCCTCCATTGTTAACAGCGCGCGGCGCCACACATAACTCTGAACAGGTCCAGAATAGCAGAAACAAGAACCACAGCTTTCTAGGTGACACCCGCCCTTCTGCGTGCCCTACTTAAAACAAAGAGTTCGGAGATCTCAAACCTCCATGAAACATTTAGAGCTTATGTATACTTCTTGTTTTAGCTTAAACTGGAAAAAGTGGAACTCATTTAACATTCACGGCATTTACCAAGGAATTATGGGATGCTCGCATTACCTATGAAAATTAGACCCTAATTTGAATAATTGTCACCTGTAAATGTTCCACCTGTCATGAACTACAAATGTCACATGTTATCAAAATTCCCATTATGGAAAACATGATAGTAGATTTTCCTCATTATGTACATATTCTTAATTTGCATACTTCATGGCTAAATACATGTCTGTCTAAAATACCTGAATGCCGAATATGATGAGTTTATGTCTGCAGTTTCTTTGTTTAGTTATTTCCTGAAACGCCTTTGCAGTTCAAGACCTATCTGCCAGGGGCCACAAATTGACTTTGGCCTTTGTCTTCCCAAAATGTATCCACATAATCTATGATCACAACTTCACAATCTGTCCAAAGGTTCTTTCGCTGGCCACAATATCCGGAAACTCAGACACTACCCTTCAGGTAAATGGCATAGCCCACTGGTCCAGAGTTCACTGTTCAGGTGGTAATGTAAAGCCATTATGATTTGATTATATAGACGACATCAATTTTCAATTTTCGCGCATCAATTTACGGCCGTTTCCAACAAAACTTTTTTTCCGTCATACTGTAAATTCGTACATAGCACCTGTAAAGCTCCCTTGTGCTGGTCAAAGAAAAGAATCTGAAATACAGGTTCTTGCAGGATTGAACTAACTATGTTGGTTACGTTGCTATGGACATATCCTGTCTGAAAGCAAAGAGGAAAGTTCCAACTAACGGGTTAGGTCAAACACATTAGCCAACAAAATGGAGTATAAAATGGGTTGTTATTCAAAACGTGCCAATCTTCAAATTCGTTCTTTTCGGCTTAAGCACACTTAACGTTCTGAAGTTTGAACAAACCACGAAATTAACCACCATTCTAAACTTCATAAGAAAACAAAAACATCCTGAGAAATGTGTTTGAAAATATGCCCATATGAGATCTAAACCTTCAACAGAGCGCATGCATTCGGGTTAAATCCTAGTCCACGGCCACAAGATTTTAGTTTGGACCAGTTCTACGATCCGCAACGCACAATCCAAGATACCGCAGCACGAAGACCCTCACTATGAAGCTGTCTATGTTCTGCCTCCTACTGCTTTTCTGTGGAACCCTTGGTCAGTTTCAGCCTGAACATTTAGAGTCCGGAGATGTTCACGTTGTCACACTTCTTCAAGACTTTCAGGTAGGTATCTTTAGCATTACTTTATATCAAACGGAATTAGACTGTTGTAACCAGACGCTTGAACTTCTTGGTATGTTTCAATGGAATTTCCTTCGGCTAAAATATAGATTGCGATTTTGATAAACGCAAAATAATTATTTTAAGACCATCCTGAAGAGTGATGTCTACAGTGAACATTTTGAATAAAAAACTTAAAAGTTATAAAACTTCCCGCCGTAAGGACACGCCAAATGAATAGATGAAGATGAAGGATGATATACTGGGCCATGAAAATGCGTGTTAGCTACACAGGAGGTATTTACCGCCATGAAAAATGGAGATTAATATTTTGGCAATGCTCGTACGTTTCTAAACAATTAGCGGCTTTTTATGGTATTGCAGCGGAACTTTCTCTTTTGATATCTCGTTTCATATATATTTACTGGTAAAACCTCTGAGAGACTCTAAATCGTTTGTTTTAGGCGCAGCTTGACGAACAAAAAAACCAACTAGAGGACCAGAAAAACCAGATTGACGCTATGATGAAACAGAATGGTATGTTCTTTATGCTCAACAATGTTGGCTACGATTGCCTTTTAGACCAGAGTTGGTAATTAAATGACTGGAAGGAACTAATGTTGACATAAAAGAATAAATGGCAAATGCATAACTGTTACTGTTCGTTACTGTAATATTCTTCTTTCTTACTGTGACATACTTCTGCTACATATCTGCGAAGCTGGTAAAATACCCATGTACGTTACAACCAAAATTGGATTTGTAATCATTGACTTCACAATTGGAATATGATGCAAACTGTAAAAGATAACCAAAACCAAAATTACACAAAGTACATGTATATCTATGAAATTCTTTGAGCGCTCTGGTCGCAGGGCGGTTGCAGCGAGGTTGCCGTCCTAGTATAATAGCGGTGCGAGGTATGTCATGAAGTGTATTAGCTTAAATAACAAATTTGACGCGCTTACATGTATTTCCTCTTTTACCATGAAAAGGTGCGGTCTACATCCGCTGGGGCAGGACGACTTGTGACAACGAGGCTCTCACAGAAACCGTCTACTCCGGTAAGTTTCAAAACAACGTAACTCATTAAGGTGCCCTCTCACTGCACTTGCACTTGCGTCAAGCTTGCGTCACTGCGGGGTTTGTTCACTGCGTGACTGTTTTGTTATTTTCTCAATTTTTTTTTATAATTTCGACATTGCGTAATACGTAAAAGTGTGACTTAGAGTTAGAAGACGAGAAAATACACAAAAAGTAAGAAAATTCGTTTTTTATCTCTGAAAATCGTTGAGTATCTTTCGAACCCCGCAGTGATGCACGTTGTTTTGTTTCCTATTCAGGTGCCCCATAGGACGTTGTGCGATTTTCGCTGAGCAAACGATCCGATGAGGCAGCAGTTGCTAATCGCCAAGCAAATCTATCGTTGTCAAGGCAGTATCCAAAGGACCAACCAGTACTATCCAACAGGTCACCGGGGTCTGTTCGATACTAGTTGGTCCTTTGGAAACTGCCTTGACAACTATTGATCTGCTTGGAAATTTGCGTAAGCAGTTACAGACCGCTTGGATTCGCCGCCTGCTAAAATGATATGCACAAAGTTATTTGGCCAAAGGGATATTGAAAAGGAGATGGGTGTCGCCCTATACACTATCTAGTGCAAAAAAGGACTTTACTTTCTAACTGTAACGGAGGGTGGCACCCAGACTATTTCTCAGGCCACGTACGTAACAAGTAGTATCGACACCAAGCAACATTGCCATTTGTTGTTACACACTATCTAAGCCTAATCTCTCTGACCATAGATTCCTGATTGCCTGATTTAAAAAAACAAACACAATTTCTATCAGCCCTTCCACTGATCAGGTCAGGGGTCCAACCAATCCCTGACAGCGAGAGATTGTGGATTTCTGATACATACAAAAAAATACCCTGGGAACCAGACTCCTGAGAATCTGTTCGGCAGCCAAGGCAAGTCTTACCGAGGACCTTATGCAGGGAGAAAGTTTGCCGGATAAACGTCGTTCGTCCCCATGGTATACGAAAAAGATTGTGCTTTCTAAACATGCCATTTCCTTTTTAATCGATCAGGTGTGGCAGGGGGTACCGCTCACACACAGACGGGCGGCGGGACCAACTACCAGTGTCTGCCCACCGAGCCTCAGTGGGGGACGTATTACCAAGACGGCGTGCAAGGGTCGGCATACATGTACGGTGCGGAGTATCAGATGTCCCAACACGACCACACGAACTTCGCCTCCTTCCCTACCGGGTTTGCCCAGGACGTCCCCTGCGCGGTCTGCTACGTCCCCACCCGCGGCAGTGAGCTGATGATCCCCGCCCGTAACACCTGCCCCACCGGCTGGATCAAGGAGTACGATGGCTACCTGATGGCGAGTCACTACAACCACGCCGGCGCCAAAGAGTACGTCTGTGTTGACGGGCAGCCGGAGATCATACCGGGCGGGGACGCGAACCAGAACGGAGCGCTGTTTTACCTGGTGGAAGCCCGCTGTGGGTCCCTGCCGTGCCCCAGCTACGTGGAAGGGAGGGAGCTCACCTGTGCCGTCTGTACCAAATAGCTCTATTAGTTTACCTAGCTAAAGTTATCCGCGGAGTAACCTACATCCGTTGTAAAATCAGGGTATTTACGGATATGAAGTCATCGGACGGTGGTTTCAGACTACAAAACTTTGACAATATTGCAATTTGAAACCGCCATCTGTCGACTTGACATCCCATGGCCAATATTACATTTCAAAACAACGGATCTGGTTACCCCGCGGATAAAGGTGAACTAGCTCTACATGCTCCTGTACGCAAGTGCGCAATTGCGCTGAGAATAGATCAGAAAATCACAATTCTAACGAGATATCGAAACCGGACGTTCCGGTGCAGTACCGCCACAAGACGCAAGTGGAACCAATATCTATGTCGAGGTCTCATCAAGACCTACCCACATATTAAATCAACACAACCCATCCAGGCGTTCTCGTGTTATACTGGTCATCTATATACACACTTACGCAGATACGCAGATACACAAAAAAACACATACACACATACAAACGCTACCGAAAACATAACCTTCTTTGCGAATATCAATAAAGCGCAAGCTTGTTGATTTAGATTTTGCTTTCATACGTATGTATTAACGTTAGTGCAATTTTGCTCAAAGCATGCAACGATACTAAATTCGTTAATGAGTACACGCTTTTTGCGCTTGGTTTCCATCCTTCTGGTAATATGACTAACTATATGTAAATTTTTTTTTTAAATTTTTTTCTTGTTAGGCCACGTCAATTTGATTATATGGATGACATCCTATGGAGATCCAAAGGCTGATGCGAGCGTGCGAATAAAAAGTTTGGCAAATATGAAAGAGGCAGTCTGGATGGCCCAACAAGTTCATTTATTACGTCAGTTTCTTTCATAAGCTCAAACCTGGTTGTTGTATGTAACATGGTGGGTGGGGTGGCTGGGGGTTAAGCAAAACATTATCTGGACAAAGACCTACCACGCATACCTAAAGTGAAATGTACTGCGTACTCGCCAACCTTGCTAGAGGTTGCGTTGTACAAGATCAAATCGTTTTAGACAAGGTAAAAGGCCGCAATTATACTGTCGGTATCTAAAAGGTGCTCGTATTTCATTCCCAAGGGAAGCTCTCCGGTTGCTTCCATTCATCCAACACAAGTTCACGGCCGTATTGATTTCTTCAGTTCAACCAATCAAGTCCAGTGAAATTGTTTTTTTTCTAAACACACAGCTTATTGTCGTCTCCAACCTGGGGGCTATGCAAACACTATCACTAGGCACACTACGTACACCTACTGAAACAGTACTGCGCATTTGTCAGATTTGCAAGAGGTGCGTCGTAATAACTAGGACAGGATCAAGTCGTTTTAGACCAGGTAAAAGTGCGCAAAATTGTCGGCATCTGAAAATAGTGTAGGGCAAAGATGAGGGGATCCCTGACGCTCTTGCTCCTGTTGGTCGCCTTGATCGTGACATTGGACGACGTCGTCGACGCTCATCCGCTAGGCTGCCCATGCCTTCCTTGTCCTTGGTGCGCGTGCTGCCGAAGAGTGGACCGTGATACCACCCACGTCGCAGCAAAGTGGGATTATCGAGACCTGGTAGCAGGTACTGTGGGTCAGCTTAGATCTTAACGACTGTGGAAAGCGTTATTTAGACTGTATCACCTTGATGAACTTGCTAACAAGACTGGCAATAAAAATGTATTATTGCCATGACGACGATTGAGGGTACAACAATACAGCTCAAATCAGAAATAGACTGGAACTTCCCTGTCGCACTATACCTGGCACAATATACTAGCCCACCTGTAACATAAAACTACAGCCAGCAGAAATGTACTATCCCCGGTACAGCACGATGGTCTGCCAGTGACCTAAAACTACAGCTGAGTACTAAAGAAGTATTTCCTGTCTGCCTGTGGCATATGGCTTGAACAAGCTCTAGAAAAGAAAATGTATCCTTCATAACATAACATAACAACCAAGACAACGTGAGAGTTTCCCTGTCTTGTGCAGAGTTTCCCTGTCTTACCACTAGTTTCAAAGAACAAATTACTCCTGACCCAAATTCAATTGAACATTCCTCGAGGCTTCCATTCCAAACATGCCTGTGGACACATGCCAGGACATGACCCAAATTCCATTTAACATACCTCCAGGCTTCCATTCCAAACATGCCTGTGGACACATGCCAGGACATGACCCAAATTCCATTTAACATACCTCGAGGCTTCCTTTCCAAACATGCCTACATCTGGTATAAATTTGGGTGGGGAGGGGGGATTGCATACCCAGCATACTGCGGACAACTAGCATTCCTGTGGAAAAATGCCTGTGCAATTCCTAGAATTTTTGCAGACTGAACCTAATATATATCACTTGACGACTCCCCTGAGGCGTCGTCAAAAACAGTGCAATGATCGAGTGGGTAGAGTGTTCGTCTTCCATTTGGTAGGTTGTGAGTTCGGTCCCCGGCCGAGTTATTCCAAAGACTTTGAAAATGTTACATTCTGCTTAGCACTCAGCACCAATGGCATTGCCTTTAGGGTCAGTGGACTAGCCCCCAGCTGTCGTGGCTTTCACACGTTTGGCCCAAGGGCTACAGAATTGGAGATGGGCGCTACCCTTAAGTTTCTGCTACAGATGCACGGACAGATGTCATATAGCAACATAGGAAGGCATAATCGTCAGAAGATCGGGGATGAAAGGTTAATCATGTTCATGCTCGTCCCAGATGTTCTACAGGTAAATGATAAAGCAGAGGACGGTAGGGCGCCCCTCTACAAGCTTGGAAAGGCGCCCTGATCCACACCGAAGTGAGCAGATAAGAGTGGTACGTTTGCAACATGTCTTTTTCCTGATAATCAAATCCACTTCATTCTATACTGCAATTTCCTTCAAACCCAGTTAAACTATCATAAGAAACGGAACCGTTTTCTGCATTGTCAAGAAACTCAGTAACTATATAATGTGTTATTTCTTCATTCTTTTTGCACGACTGTTCACTACTGTAAGATGCATCTAATACTGAAACACAACACTGTTGAACCCATTAGATTGCTTTGTGCTGGGCCTCGTTTGCTGTGATGACTGAAGAATGTTGACGACACCCAGTGCTGCACATGCTTCGTGGCGTATATATAATCTAGCTCAAAGTGTCGCTATTATCAGAGTATGTTTGTAGCCGCAGGTGTTTGCATTTGAAGTATCTTACTTGTATCAACAGCTGCTTTAATAAATTTGGGCACATTTTCTGAATAATCAGAAGTGACAATTTCATATTCAGCATTTTTACAACGAAATATACAAACATCATATTCCCAAATCGCGATGCAGAGGTCCTAAATACTTTATCGAGTAAACAATTGCAAGGTGTTCTTCACCTAAACCAATTGAAGTAAAACAGGTAAAAATACTATATATAACTAATACATAAAGGTAATGGCACGTTGATATGTTTCAATATAATGCGTCAATTTTGCATCTCATATCAGTAAAGTTTGGATCAGATGAATGCGATGCGGTCACGTAATTAAGAAGTCGCCCAAAGGTTTATTCTAACCGGAAATAAGTAAACTTTCTAGCTTCGTGGTAAGTGTTTAGATAAAAGCTTGTGTTGTGGTATCCAATGTCGAGACGAGTGTTTCTCTGCGTCATGACGTCATTCTCTTTGTGCAGGGTTGATATGTGATAAGGTGGGGTCACACATGCGTATATATTCAAGTCCGTTTGAGGTGCGTATGAAGCTCTTAGTCTCTACTAGGCTCCACAGGTCGCGATGAAAATGGTACAAATTGGACAAATATAGATACATAATATGCTACATGAGTTAGCTGACCGAGAAGTATGGTTAGCGACCCAGCTAACTCGTCTGACATGTTACCTGTTTACGATTGTCGAATTTCTATTATTTTTACAGCGACCTGTGGGACCTGGTGGAGGTAAATACTCCCATGCGCGCCTAATACAGACTTAAATATATACGCAGGTGTAACCCCGCCTATAAAGACAGAAAGTGTGTGTGTATGCGCGCGCGCGCGTGTGTGTGTGTGTGTGTTACCTATCGGTAACCATAAAACAAACGACCCCATACGATCGAACTTCGAGAATATTGAACAAAGTGTGCGTTACTTCTATCACTTGAATTCGATAGGACAACCCGTAACGAGAAGACAAAAAGTGATTTGAGTACTAAAAATTACTTCCTTACTTTTCTACTGGGCTTGAAAGCCAAAGAGTGGGTAACCGCCTGGGTAACCGCTAAGCGAACCTTTCGGTAACCGCAAATCGACCCCATACGATCCAAGCTCTAGAAGCTTGAAGAAGATGTGCGTTACTTCCGTCACTTGAATTCGATAGTACAACCCGTAAGGAGAAGACAAAAAGTGATTTGAGTACTAAAAATTACTTCCTTACTTTTCTACTGGGCTTGAAAGCCAAAGAGTGGCTAACCGCCTGGGTAACCGCTAAGCGAACCTTTCGGTAACCGCAAATCGACCCCATACGATCGAACCTCTAGAATCTTGAAGAAGATGTGCGTTACTTCCGTCACTTGAATTCGATAGTACAACCCGTAAGGAGAAGACAAAAAGTGATTTGAGTACTCAAAATTACTTCCTTACTTTTCTACTGGGCTTGAAAGCCAAAGAGTGGCTAACCGCCTGGGTAACCGCTAAGCGAACCTTTCGGTAACCGCAAATCGACCCCATACGATCGAACCTCTAAAATCTTGAAGAAGATGTGCGTTACTTCGAAAAATTACTTCCTTACTTTTCTACTGGGCTTGAAAGCCAAAGAGTGGCTAACCGCCTGGGTAACCGCTAAGCGAACCTTTCGGTAACCGCAAATCGACCCCATACGATCGAACCTCTAAAATCTTGAAGAAGATGTGCGTTACTTCCGTCACTTGAGTTCGATAGTACAACACGTAAGGAGAAGACAAAAAGTGATTTGAGTACTAATAATTACTTCCTTACTTTTCTACTGGGCTTGAAAGCCAAAGAGTGGCTAACCGCCTGGGTAACCGCTAAGCGAACCTTTCGGTAACCGCAAATCGACCCCATACGATCGAACCTCTAAAATCTTGAAGAAGATGTGCGTTACTTCCGTCACTTGAATTCGATAGTACAACACGTAAGGAGAAGACAAAAAGTGATTTGAGTACTAAAAATTACTTCCTTACTTTTCTACTGGGCTTGAAAGCCAAAGAGTGGCTAACCGCCTGGGTAACCGCTAAGCGAACCTTTCGGTAACCGCAAATCGACCCCATACGATCGAACCTCTAAAATCTTGAAGAAGATGTGCGTTACTTCCGTCACTTGAATTCGATAGTACAACACGTAAGGAGAAGACAAAAAGTGATTTGAGAACTAATAATTACTTCCTTACTTTTCTACTGGGCTTGAAAGCCAAAGAGTGGCTAACCGCCCGGGTAACCGCTAAGCGAACCTTTCGGTAACCGCAAATCGACCCCATACGATCGAACCTCTAGAATCTTGAAGAAGATGTGCGTTACTTCCGTCACTTGAATTCGATAGTACAACCCGTAAGGAGAAGACAAAAAGTGATTTGAGTACTCAAAATTACTTCCTTACTTTTCTACTGGGCTTGAAAGCCAAAGAGTGGCTAACCGCCTGGGTAACCGCTAAGCGAACCTTTCGGTAACCGCAAATCGACCCCATACGATCGAACCTCTAAAATCTTGAAGATAAGAAGATGTGCGTTATTTCCGTCACTTGAATTCGATAGTACAACACGTAAGGAGAAGACAAAAAGTGATTTGAGTACTAATAATTACTTCCTTACTTTTCTACTGGGCTTGAAAACCAAAGAGTGGCTAACCGCCTGGGTAACCGCTAAGCGAACCTTTCGGTAACCGCAAATCGACCCCATACGATCGAACCTCTAGAATCTTGAAGAAGATGTGCGTTACTTCCGTCACTTGAATTCGATAGTACAACCCGTAAGGAGAAGACAAAAAGTGATTTGAGTACTCAAAATTACTTCCTTACTTTTCTACTGGGCTTGAAAGCCAAAGAGTGGCTAACCGCCTGGGTAACCGCTAAGCGAACCTTTCGGTAACCGCAAATCGACCCCATACGATCGAACCTCTAAAATCTTGAAGAATATGTGCGTTACTTCCGTCACTTGAATTCGATAGTACAACCCGTAAGGAGAAGACAAAAGTGATTTGAGTACTAAAAATTACTTCCTTACTTTTCTATTGGGTTTGAAAGCCAAAGATTGGGTAACCGCTAAGCGAACCTTTCGGTAACCGCAAATCGACCCCATACGATCGAACCTCTAGAATCTTGAAGAATATGTGCGTTACTTCCGTCACTTGAATTCGATAGTACAACCCGTAAGGAGAAGACAAAAAGTGATTTGAGTACTCAAAATTACTTCCTTACTTTTCTACTGGGCTTGAAAGCCAAAGAGTGGCTAACCGCCCGGGTAACCGCTAAGCGAACCTTTCGGTAACCGCAAATCGACCCCATACGATCGAACCTCTAAAATCTTGAAGAAGATGTGCGTTACTTCCGTCACTTGAATTAGATAGTACAACACGTAAGGAGAAGACAAAAAGTGATTTGAGTACTAAAAATTACTTCCTTACTTTTCTATTGGGCTTGAAAGCCAAAGATTGGGTAACCGCTAAGCGAACCTTTCGGTAACCGCAAATCGACCCCATACGATCGAACCTCTAGAATCTTGAAGAAGATGTGCGTTACTTCCGTCACTTGAATTCGATAGTACAACCCGTAAGGAGAAGACAAAAAGTGATTTGAGTACTCAAAATTACTTCCTTACTTTTCTACTGGGCTTGAAAGCCAAAGAGTGGCTAACCGCCTGGGTAACCGCTAAGCGAACCTTTCGGTAACCGCAAATCGACCCCATACGATCGAACCTCTAAAATCTTGAAGAAGATGTGCGTTACTTCCGTCACTTGAATTCGATAGTACAACCCGTAAGGAGAAGACAAAAAGTGATTTGAGTACTAAAAATTACTTCCTTACTTTTCTATTGGGCTTGAAAGCCAAAGATTGGGTAACCGCTAAGCGAACCTTTCGGTAACCGCAAATCGACCCCATACGATCGAACCTCTAGAATCTTGAAGAAGATGTGCGTTACTTCCGTCACTTGAATTCGATAGTACAACACGTAAGGAGAAGACAAAAAGTGATTTGAGTACTAAAATTACTTCCTTACTTTTCTACTGGGCTTGAAAGCCAAAGAGTGGCTAACCACCTGGGTAACCGCTAAGCGAACCTTTCGGTAACCGCAAATCGACCCCATACGATCCAAGCTCTAGAATCTTGAAGAATATGTGCGTTACTTCCGTCACTTGAATTCGATAGTACAACCCGTAAGGAGAATACAAAAAGTGATTTGAGTACTCAAAATTACTTCCTTACTTTTCTACTGGGCTTGAAAGCCAAAGAGTGGCTAACCGCCTGGGTAACCGCTAAGCGAACCTTTCGGTAACCGCAAATCGACCCCATACGATCGAACCTCTAAAATCTTGAAGAAGATGTGCGTTACTTCCGTCACTTGAATTCGATAGTACAACCCGTAACGACAAGACAAAAAGTGATTTGAGTACTAAAAATTACTTCCTTACTTTTCTATTGGGCTTGAAAGCCAAAGATTGGGTAACCGCTAAGCGAACCTTTCGGTAACCGCAAATCGACCCCATACGATCCAAGCTCTAGAATCTTGAAGAATATGTGCGTTACTTCCGTCACTTGAATTCGATAGTACAACCCGTAAGGAGAAACAAAAAGTGATTTGAGTACTCAAAATTACTTCCTTACTTTTCTACTGGGCTTGAAAGCCAAAGAGTGGCTAACCGCCTGGGTAACCGCTAAGCGAACCTTTCGGTAACCGCAAATCGACCCCATACGATCGAACCTCTAGAATCTTGAAGAATATGTGCGTTACTTCCGTCACTTGAATTCGATAGTACAACCCGTAAGGAGAAGACAAAAAGTGATTTGAGTACTCAAAATTACTTCCTTACTTTTCTACTGGGCTTGAAAGCCAAAGAGTGGCTAACCGCCTGGGTAACCGCTAAGCGAACCTTTCGGTAACCGCAAATCGACCCCATACGATCGAACCTCTAAAATCTTGAAGAAGATGTGCGTTACTTCGAAAAATTACTTCCTTACTTTTCTACTGGGCTTGAAAGCCAAAGAGTGGCTAACCGCCTGGGTAACCGCTAAGCGAACCTTTCGGTAACCGCAAATCGACCCCATACGATCGAACCTCTAAAATCTTGAAGAAGATGTGCGTTACTTCCGTCACTTGAATTCGATAGTACAACACGTAAGGAGAAGACAAAAAGTGATTTGAATACTAATAATTACTTCCTTACTTTTCTACTGGGCTTGAAAGCCAAAGAGTGGCTAACCGCCTGGGTAACCGCTAAGCGAACCTTTCGGTAACCGCAAATCGACCCCATACGATCGAACCTCTAGAATCTTGAAGAAGATGTGCGTTACTTCCGTCACTTGAATTCGATAGTACAACCCGTAAGGAGAAGACAAAAAGTGATTTGAGTACTCAAAATTACTTCCTTACTTTTCTACTGGGCTTGAAAGCCAAAGAGTGGCTAACCGCCTGGGTAACCGCTAAGCGAACCTTTCGGTAACCGCAAATCGACCCCATACGATCGAACCTCTAAAATCTTGAAGAAGATGTGCGTTACTTCCGTCACTTGAATTCGATAGTACAACCCGTAACGACAAGACAAAAAGTGATTTGAGTACTAAAAATTACTTCCTTACTTTTCTATTGGGCTTGAAAGCCAAAGATTGGGTAACCGCTAAGCGAACCTTTCGGTAACCGCAAATCGACCCCATACGATCGAACCTCTAGAATCTTGAAGAATATGTGCGTTACTTCCGTCACTTGAATTCGATAGTACAACCCGTAAGGAGAAACAAAAAGTGATTTGAGTACTCAAAATTACTTCCTTACTTTTCTACTGGGCTTGAAAGCCAAAGAGTGGCTAACCGCCTGGGTAACCGCTAAGCGAACCTTTCGGTAACCGCAAATCGACCCCATACGATCGAACCTCTAGAATCTTGAAGAATATGTGCGTTACTTCCGTCACTTGAATTCGATAGTACAACCCGTAAGGAGAAGACAAAAAGTGATTTGAGTACTCAAAATTACTTCCTTACTTTTCTACTGGGCTTGAAAGCCAAAGAGTGGCTAACCGCCTGGGTAACCGCTAAGCGAACCTTTCGGTAACCGCAAATCGACCCCATACGATCGAACCTCTAAAATCTTGAAGAAGATGTGCGTTACTTCCGTCACTTGAATTCGATAGTACAACACGTAAGGAGAAGACAAAAGTGATTTGAATACTAATAATTACTTCCTTACTTTTCTACTGGGCTTGAAAGCCAAAGAGTGGCTAACCGCCTGGGTAACCGCTAAGCGAACCTTTCGGTAACCGCAAATCGACCCCATACGATCGAACCTCTAAAATCTTGAAGAAGATGTGCGTTACTTCCGTCACTTGAATTCGATAGTACAACACGTAAGGAGAAGACAAAAAGTGATTTGAGTACTAATAATTACTTCCTTACTTTTCTATTGGGCTTGAAAGCCAAAGATTGGGTAACCGCTAAGCGAACCTTTCGGTAACCGCAAATCGACCCCATACGATCGAACCTCTAGAATCTTGAAGAAGATATGCGTTACTTCCGTCACTTGAATTTGATAGTACAACACGTAAGGAGAAGACAAAAAGTGATTTGAGTACTAAAAATTACTTCCTTACTTTTCTACTGGGCTTGAAAGCCAAAGAGTGGCTCACCGCCTGGGTAACCGCTAAGCGAACCTTTCGGTAACCGCAAATCGACCCCATACGATCGAACCTCTAGAATCTTGAAGAATATGTGCGTTACTTCCGTCACTTGAATTCGATAGTACAACCCGTAAGGAGAAGACAAAAAGTGATTTGAGTACTCAAAATTACTTCCTTACTTTTCTACTGGGCTTGAAAGCCAAAGAGTGGCTAACCGCCTGGGTAACCGCTAAGCGAACCTTTCGGTAACCGCAAATCGACCCCATACGATCGAACCTCTAAAATCTTGAAGAAGATGTGCGTTACTTCCGTCAATTGAATTCGATAGTACAACCCGTAAGGAGAAGACAAAAAGTGATTTGAGTACTCAAAATTACTTCCTTACTTTTCTATTGGGCTTGAAAGCCAAAGATTGGATAACCGCTAAGCGAACCTTTCGGTAACCGCAAATCGACCCCATACGATCGAACCTCTAGAATCTTGAAGAAGATGTGCGTTACTTCCGTCACTTGAATTCGATAGTACAACCCGTAAGGAGAAGACAAAAAGTGATTTGAGTACTAAAAATTACTTCCTTACTTTTCTATTGGGCTTGAAAGCCAAAGATTGGATAACCGCTAAGCGAACCTTTCGGTAACCGCAAATCGACCCCGTACGATCGAACCTCTAGAATCTTGAAGAAGATGTGCGTTACTTCCGTCACTTGAATTCGATAGTACAACCCGTAAGGAGAAGACAAAAAGTGATTTGAGTACTCAAAATTACTTCCTTACTTTTCTACTGGGCTTGAAAGCCAAAGAGTGGCTAACCGCCTGGGTAACCGCTAAGCGAACCTTTCGGTAACCGCAAATCGACCCCATACGATCGAACCTTTAGAATCTTGAAGAAGATGTGCGTTACTTCCGTCACTTGAATTCGATAGTACAACCCGTAAGGAGAAGACAAAAAGTGATTTGAGTACTCAAAATTACTTCCTTACTTTTCTACTGGGCTTGAAAGCCAAAGAGTGGGTAACCGCCTGGGTAACCGCTAAGCGAACCTTTCGGTAACCGCAAATCGACCCCATACGATCGAACCTCTAAAATCTTGAAGAAGATGTGCGTTACTTCCGTCACTTGAATTCGATAGTACAACCCGTAAGGAGAAGACGAAAAGTGATTTGAGTACTAAAAATTACTTCCTTACTTTTCTATTGGGCTTGAAAGCCAAAGATTGGATAACCGCTAAGCGAACCTTTCGGTAACCGCAAATCGACCCCATACGATCGAACCTCTAGAATCTTGAAGAAGATGTGCGTTACTTCCGTCACTTGAATTCGATAGTACAACCCGTAAGGAGAAGACAAAAAGTGATTTGAGTACTAAAATTACTTCCTTACTTTTCTATTGGGCTTGAAAGCCAAAGATTGGATAACCGCTAAGCGAACCTTTCGGTAACCGCAAATCGACCCCATACGATCGAACCTCTAGAATCTTGAAGAAGATGTGCGTTACTTCCGTCACTTGAATTCGATAGTACAACCCGTAAGGAGAAGACAAAAAGTGATTTGAGTACTCAAAATTACTTCCTTACTTTTCTACTGGGCTTGAAAGCCAAAGAGTGGCTAACCGCCTGGGTAACCGCTAAGCGAACCTTTCGGTAACCGCAAATCGACCCCATACGATCGAACCTCTAGAATCTTGAAGAAGATGTGCGTTACTTCCGTCACTTGAATTCGATAGTACAACCCGTAAGGAGAAGACAAAAAGTGATTTGGGTACTAAAAATTACTTCCTTACTTTTCTATTGGGCTTGAAAGCCAAAGATTGGATAACGGCTAAGCGAACCTTTCGGTAACCGCAAATCGACCCCATACGATCCAAGCTCTAGAATCTTGAAGAAGATGTGCGTTACTTCCGTCACTTGAATTCGATAGTACAACCCGTAAGGAGAAGACAAAAAGTGATTTGAGTACTAAAAATTACTTCCTTACTTTTCTACTGGGCTTGAAAGCCAAAGAGTGGCTAACCGCCTGGGTAACCGCTAAGCGAACCTTTCGGTAACCGCAAATCGACCCCATACGATCCAAGCTCTAGAATCTTGAAGAAGATGTGCGTTACTTCCGTCACTTGAATTCGATAGTACAACCCGTAAGGAGAAGACAAAAAGTGATTTGAGTACTAAAAATTACTTCCTTACTTTTCTACTGGGCTTGAAAGCCAAAGAGTGGCTAACCGCCTGGGTAACCGCTAAGCGAACCTTTCGGTAACCGCAAATCGACCCCATACGATCCAAGCTCTAGAATCTTGAAGAAGATGTGCGTTACTTCCGTCACTTGAATTCGATAGTACAACCCGTAAGGAGAAGACAAAAAGTGATTTGAGTACTAAAAATTACTTCCTTACTTTTCTACTGGGCTTGAAAGCCAAAGAGTGGCTAACCGCCTGGGTAACCGCTAAGCGAACCTTTCGGTAACCGCAAATCGACCCCATACGATCCAAGCTCTAGAATCTTGAAGAAGATGTGCGTTACTTCCGTCACTTGAATTCGATAGTACAACCCGTAAGGAGAAGACAAAAAGTGATTTGAGTACTCAAAATTACTTCCTTACTTTTCTACTGGGCTTGAAAGCCAAAGATTGGATAACCGCTAAGCGAACCTTTCGGTAACCGCAAATCGACCCCATACGATCGAACCTCTAGAATCTTGAAGAAGATGTGCGTTACTTCCGTCACTTGAATTCGATAGTACAACCCGTAAGGAGAAGACAAAAAGTGATTTGAGTACTCAAAATTACTTCCTTACTTTTCTACTGGGCTTGAAAGCCAAAGAGTGGCTAACCGCCTGGGTAACCGCTAAGCGAACCTTTCGGTAACCGCAAATCGACCCCATACGATCGAACCTCTAGAATCTTGAAGAAGATGTGCGTTACTTCCGTCACTTGAATTCGATAGTACAACCCGTAAGGAGAAGACAAAAAGTGATTTGAGTACTAAAAATTACTTCCTTACTTTTCTACTGGGCTTGAAAGCCAAAGATTGGATAACCGCTAAGCGAACCTTTCGGTAACCGCAAATCGACCCCATACGATCGAACCTCTAAATCTTGAAGAAGATGTGCGTTACTTCCGTCACTTGAATTCGATAGTACAACCCGTAAGGAGAAGACAAAAAGTGATTTGAGTACTCAAAATTACTTCCTTACTTTTCTACTGGGCTTGAAAGCCAAAGAGTGGCTAACCGCCTGGGTAACCGCTAAGCGAACCTTTCGGTAACCGCAAATCGACCCCATACGATCGAACCTCTAGAATCTTGAAGAAGATGTGCGTTACTTCCGTCACTTGAATTCGATAGTACAACCCGTAAGGAGAAGACAAAAAGTGATTTGAGTACTAAAAATTACTTCCTTACTTTTCTACTGGGCTTGAAAGCCAAAGATTGGTAACCGCTAAGCGAACCTTTCGGTAACCGCAAATCGACCCCATACGATCGAACCTCTAGAATCTTGAAGAAGATGTGCGTTACTTCCGTCACTTGAATTCGATAGTACAACCCGTAAGGAGAAGACAAAAAGTGATTTGAGTACTAAAAATTACTTCCTTACTTTTCTACTGGGCTTGAAAGCCAAAGAGTGGGTAACCGCCTGGGTAACCGCTAAGCGAACCTTTCGGTAACCGCAAATCGACCCCATACGATCGAACCTCTAGAATCTTGAAGAAGATGTGCGTTACTTCCGTCACTTGAATTCGATAGTACAACCCGTAAGGAGAAGACAAAAAGTGATTTGAGTACTAAAAATTACTTCCTTACTTTTCTACTGGGCTTGAAAGCCAAAGAGTGGGTAACCGCCTGGGTAACCGCTAAGCGAACCTTTCGGTAACCGCAAATCGACCCCATACGATCGAACCTCTAGAATCTTGAAGAAGATGTGCGTTACTTCCGTCACTTGAATTCGATAGTACAACCCGTAAGGAGAAGACAAAAAGTGATTTGAGTACTCAAAATTACTTCCTTACTTTTCTACTGGGCTTGAAAGCCAAAGAGTGGCTAACCGCCTGGGTAACCGCTAAGCGAACCTTTCGGTAACCGCAAATCGACCCCATACGATCGAACCTCTAGAATCTTGAAGAAGATGTGCGTTACTTCCGTCACTTGAATTCGATAGTACAACCCGTAAGGAGAAGACAAAAAGTGATTTGAGTACTAAAAATTACTTCCTTACTTTTCTACTGGGCTTGAAAGCCAAAGAGTGGATAACCGCTAAGCGAACCTTTCGGTAACCGCAAATCGACCCCATACGATCGAACCTCTAGAATCTTGAAGAAGATGTGCGTTACTTCCGTCACTTGAATTCGATAGTACAACCCGTAAGGAGAAGACAAAAAGTGATTTGAGTACTAAAAATTACTTCCTTACTTTTCTACTGGGCTTGAAAGCCAAAGAGTGGCTAACCGCCTGGGTAACCGCTAAGCGAACCTTTCGGTAACCGCAAATCGACCCCATACGATCGAACCTCTAGAATCTTGAAGAAGATGTGCGTTACTTCCGTCACTTGAATTCGATAGTACAACCCGTAAGGAGAAGACAAAAAGTGATTTGAGTACTAAAAATTACTTCCTTACTTTTCTACTGGGCTTGAAAGCCAAAGAGTGGGTAACCGCCTGGGTAACCGCTAAGCGAACCTTTCGGTAACCGCAAATCGACCCCATACGATCCAAGCTCTAGAATCTTGAAGAAGATGTGCGTTACTTCCGTCACTTGAATTCGATAGTACAACCCGTAACGACAAGACAAAAAGTGATTTGAGTACTAAAAATTACTTCCTTACTTTTCTACTGGGCTTGAAAGCCAAGAGTGGGTAACCGCCTGGGTAACCGCTAAGCGAACCTTTCGGTAACCGCAAATCGACCCCATACGATCGAACCTCTAGAATCTTGAAGAAGATGTGCGTTACTTCCGTCACTTGAATTCGATAGTACAACCCGTAAGAGAAGACAAAAAGTGATTTGAGTACTAAAAATTACTTCCTTACTTTTCTACTGGGCTTGAAAGCCAAGAGTGGGTAACCGCCTGGGTAACCGCTAAGCGAACCTTTCGGTAACCGCAAATCGACCCCATACGATCGAACCTCTAGAATCTTGAAGAAGATGTGCGTTACTTCCGTCACTTGAATTCGATAGTACAACCCGTAAGGAGAAGACAAAAAGTGATTTGAGTACTCAAAATTACTTCCTTACTTTTCTACTGGGCTTGAAAGCCAAAGAGTGGGTAACCGCCTGGGTAACCGCTAAGCGAACCTTTCGGTAACCGCAAATCGACCCCATACGATCGAACCTCTAGAATCTTGAAGAAGATGTGCGTTACTTCCGTCACTTGAATTCGATAGTACAACCCGTAACGAGAAGACAAAAAGTGATTTGAGTACTAAAAATTACTTCCTTACTTTTCTACTGGGCTTGAAAGCCAAAGAGTGGGTAACCGCCTGGGTAACCGCTAAGCGAACCTTTCGGTAACCGCAAATCGACCCCATACGATCGAACCTCTAGAATCTTGAAGAAGATGTGCGTTACTTCCGTCACTTGAATTCGATAGTACAACCCGTAAGGACAAGACAAAAAGTGATTTGAGTACTAAAAATTACTTCCTTACTTTTCTACTGGGCTTGAAAGCCAAAGAGTGGGTAACCGCCTGGGTAACCGCTAAGCGAACCTTTCGGTAACCGCAAATCGACCCCATACGATCCAAGCTCTAGAATCTTGAAGAAGATGTGCGTTACTTCCGTCACTTGAATTCGATAGTACAACCCGTAAGGAGAAGACAAAAAGTGATTTGAGTACTAAAAATTACTTCCTTACTTTTCTACTGGGCTTGAAAGCCAAAGAGTGGCTAACCGCCTGGGTAACCGCTAAGCGAACCTTTCGGTAACCGCAAATCGACCCCATACGATCGAACCTCTAGAATCTTGAAGAAGATGTGCGTTACTTCCGTCACTTGAATTCGATAGTACAACCCGTAAGGAGAAGACAAAAAGTGATTTGAGTACTAAAAATTACTTCCTTACTTTTCTATTGGGCTTGAAAGCCAAAGAGTGGCTAACGGCTAAGCGAACCTTTCGGTAACCGCAAATCGACCCCATACGATCGAACCTCTAAAATCTTGAAGAAGATGTGCGTTACTTCCGTCACTTGAATTCGATAGTACAACCCGTAAGGAGAAGACAAAAAGTGATTTGAGTACTCAAAATTACTTCCTTACTTTTCTACTGGGCTTGAAAGCCAAAGAGTGGCTAACCGCCTGGGTAACCGCTAAGCGAACCTTTCGGTAACCGCAAATCGACCCCATACGATCCAAGCTCTAGAATCTTGAAGATGTGCGTTACTTCCGTCACTTGAATTCGATAGTACAACCCGTAAGGAGAAGACAAAAAGTGATTTGAGTACTAAAAATTACTTCCTTACTTTTCTACTGGGCTTGAAAGCCAAAGAGTGGGTAACCGCCTGGGTAACCGCTAAGCGAACCTTTCGGTAACCGCAAATCGACCCCATACGATCGAAGCTCTAGAATCTTGAAGAAGATGTGCGTTACTTCCGTCACTTGAATTCGATAGTACAACCCGTAAGGAGAAGACAAAAAGTGATTTGAGTACTAAAAATTACTTCCTTACTTTTCTACTGGGCTTGAAAGCCAAAGAGTGGGTAACCGCCTGGGTAACCGCTAAGCGAACCTTTCGGTAACCGCAAATCGACCCCATACGATCCAAGCTCTAGAATCTTGAAGAAGATGTGCGTTACTTCCGTCACTTGAATTCGATAGTACAACCCGTAAGGAGAAGACAAAAAGTGATTTGAGTACTAAAAATTACTTCCTTACTTTTCTACTGGGCTTGAAAGCCAAAGAGTGGGTAACCGCCTGGGTAACCGCTAAGCGAACCTTTCGGTAACCGCAAATCGACCCCATACGATCCAAGCTCTAGAATCTTGAAGAAGATGTGCGTTACTTCCGTCACTTGAATTCGATAGTACAACCCGTAAGGAGAAGACAAAAAGTGATTTGAGTACTAAAAATTACTTCCTTACTTTTCTACTGGGCTTGAAAGCCAAAGAGTGGGTAACCGCCTGGGTAACCGCTAAGCGAACCTTTCGGTAACCGCAAATCGACCCCATACGATCGAACCTCTAGAATCTTGAAGAAGATGTGCGTTACTTCCGTCACTTGAATTCGATAGTACAACCCGTAAGGAGAAGACAAAAAGTGATTTGAGTACTAAAAATTACTTCCTTACTTTTCTACTGGGCTTGAAAGCCAAAGAGTGGGTAACCGCCTGGGTAACCGCTAAGCGAACCTTTCGGTAACCGCAAATCGACCCCATACGATCGAACCTCTAGAATCTTGAAGAAGATGTGCGTTACTTCCGTCACTTGAATTCGATAGTACAACCCGTAAGGAGAAGACAAAAAGTGATTTGAGTACTAAAAATTACTTCCTTACTTTTCTACTGGGCTTGAAAGCCAAAGAGTGGCTAACCGCCTGGGTAACCGCTAAGCGAACCTTTCGGTAACCGCAAATCGACCCCATACGATCGAACCTCTAGAATCTTGAAGAAGATGTGCGTTACTTCCGTCACTTGAATTCGATAGTACAACCCGTAAGGAGAAGACAAAAAGTGATTTGAGTACTAAAAATTACTTCCTTACTTTTCTACTGGGCTTGAAAGCCAAAGAGTGGCTAACCGCCTGGGTAACCGCTAAGCGAACCTTTCGGTAACCGCAAATCGACCCCATACGATCCAAGCTCTAGAATCTTGAAGAAGATGTGCGTTACTTCCGTCACTTGAATTCGATAGTACAACCCGTAAGGAGAAGACAAAAAGTGATTTGAGTACTAAAAATTACTTCCTTACTTTTCTACTGGGCTTGAAAGCCAAAGAGTGGCTAACCGCCTGGGTAACCGCTAAGCGAACCTTTCGGTAACCGCAAATCGACCCCATACGATCCAAGCTCTAGAATCTTGAAGAAGATGTGCGTTACTTCCGTCACTTGAATTCGATAGTACAACCCGTAAGGAGAAGACAAAAAGTGATTTGAGTACTAAAAATTACTTCCTTACTTTTCTACTGGGCTTGAAAGCCAAAGAGTGGGTAACCGCCTGGGTAACCGCTAAGCGAACCTTTCGGTAACCGCAAATCGACCCCATACGATCGAACCTCTAGAATCTTGAAGAAGATGTGCGTTACTTCCGTCACTTGAATTCGATAGTACAACCCGTAAGGAGAAGACAAAAAGTGATTTGAGTACTAAAAATTACTTCCTTACTTTTCTACTGGGCTTGAAAGCCAAAGAGTGGGTAACCGCCTGGGTAACCGCTAAGCGAACCTTTCGGTAACCGCAAATCGACCCCATACGATCCAAGCTCTAGAATCTTGAAGAAGATGTGCGTTACTTCCGTCACTTGAATTCGATAGTACAACCCGTAAGGAGAAGACAAAAAGTGATTTGAGTACTAAAAATTACTTCCTTACTTTTCTACTGGGCTTGAAAGCCAAAGAGTGGGTAACCGCCTGGGTAACCGCTAAGCGAACCTTTCGGTAACCGCAAATCGACCCCATACGATCGAACCTCTAGAATCTTGAAGAAGATGTGCGTTACTTCCGTCACTTGAATTCGATAGTACAACCCGTAAGGAGAAGACAAAAAGTGATTTGAGTACTAAAAATTACTTCCTTACTTTTCTACTGGGCTTGAAAGCCAAAGAGTGGCTAACCGCCTGGGTAACCGCTAAGCGAACCTTTCGGTAACCGCAAATCGACCCCATACGATCGAACCTCTAGAATCTTGAAGAAGATGTGCGTTACTTCCGTCACTTGAATTCGATAGTACAACCCGTAAGGAGAAGACAAAAAGTGATTTGAGTACTAAAATTACTTCCTTACTTTTCTACTGGGCTTGAAAGCCAAAGAGTGGCTAACCGCCTGGGTAACCGCTAAGCGAACCTTTCGGTAACCGCAAATCGACCCCATACGATCGAACCTCTAGAATCTTGAAGAAGATGTGCGTTACTTCCGTCACTTGAATTCGATAGTACAACCCGTAAGGAGAAGACAAAAAGTGATTTGAGTACTAAAAATTACTTCCTTACTTTTCTACTGGGCTTGAAAGCCAAAGAGTGGCTAACCGCCTGGGTAACCGCTAAGCGAACCTTTCGGTAACCGCAAATCGACCCCATACGATCCAAGCTCTAGAATCTTGAAGAAGATGTGCGTTACTTCCGTCACTTGAATTCGATAGTACAACCCGTAAGGAGAAGACAAAAAGTGATTTGAGTACTAAAAATTACTTCCTTACTTTTCTACTGGGCTTGAAAGCCAAAGAGTGGGTAACCGCCTGGGTAACCGCTAAGCGAACCTTTCGGTAACCGCAAATCGACCCCATACGATCCAACTCTAGAATCTTGAAGAAGATGTGCGTTACTTCCGTCACTTGAATTCGATAGTACAACCCGTAAGGAGAAGACAAAAAGTGATTTGAGTACTAAAAATTACTTCCTTACTTTTCTACTGGGCTTGAAAGCCAAAGAGTGGGTAACCGCCTGGGTAACCGCTAAGCGAACCTTTCGGTAACCGCAAATCGACCCCATACGATCCAAGCTCTAGAATCTTGAAGAAGATGTGCGTTACTTCCGTCACTTGAATTCGATAGTACAACCCGTAAGGAGAAGACAAAAAGTGATTTGAGTACTAAAAATTACTTCCTTACTTTTCTACTGGGCTTGAAAGCCAAAGAGTGGGTAACCGCCTGGGTAACCGCTAAGCGAACCTTTCGGTAACCGCAAATCGACCCCATACGATCGAAGCCTCTAGAATCTTGAAGAAGATGTGCGTTACTTCCGTCACTTGAATTCGATAGTACAACCCGTAAGGAGAAGACAAAAAGTGATTTGAGTACTAAAAATTACTTCCTTACTTTTCTACTGGGCTTGAAAGCCAAAGAGTGGGTAACCGCCTGGGTAACCGCTAAGCGAACCTTTCGGTAACCGCAAATCGACCCCATACGATCGAACCTCTAGAATCTTGAAGAAGATGTGCGTTACTTCCGTCACTTGAATTCGATAGTACAACCCGTAAGGAGAAGACAAAAAGTGATTTGAGTACTAAAAATTACTTCCTTACTTTTCTACTGGGCTTGAAAGCCAAAGAGTGGGTAACCGCTAAGCGAACCTTTCGGTAACCGCAAATCGACCCCATACGATCGAACCTCTAGAATCTTGAAGAAGATGTGCGTTACTTCCGTCACTTGAATTCGATAGTACAACCCGTAAGGAGAAGACAAAAAGTGATTTGAGTACTAAAAATTACTTCCTTACTTTTCTACTGGGCTTGAAAGCCAAAGAGTGGGTAACCGCCTGGGTAACCGCTAAGCGAACCTTTCGGTAACCGCAAATCGACCCCATACGATCCAACCTCTAGAATCTTGAAGAAGATGTGCGTTACTTCCGTCACTTGAATTCGATAGTACAACCCGTAAGGAGAAGACAAAAAGTGATTTGAGTACTAAAAATTACTTCCTTACTTTTCTACTGGGCTTGAAAGCCAAAGAGTGGGTAACCGCCTGGGTAACCGCTAAGCGAACCTTTCGGTAACCGCAAATCGACCCCATACGATCGAAGCTCTAGAATCTTGAAGAAGATGTGCGTTACTTCCGTCACTTGAATTCGATAGTACAACCCGTAAGGAGAAGACAAAAAGTGATTTGAGTACTAAAAATTACTTCCTTACTTTTCTACTGGGCTTGAAAGCCAAAGAGTGGGTAACCGCCTGGGTAACCGCTAAGCGAACCTTTCGGTAACCGCAAATCGACCCCATACGATCGAACCTCTAGAATCTTGAAGAAGATGTGCGTTACTTCCGTCACTTGAATTCGATAGTACAACCCGTAAGGAGAAGACAAAAAGTGATTTGAGTACTAAAAATTACTTCCTTACTTTTCTACTGGGCTTGAAAGCCAAGAGTGGGTAACCGCCTGGGTAACCGCTAAGCGAACCTTTCGGTAACCGCAAATCGACCCCATACGATCGAAGCTCTAGAATCTTGAAGAAGATGTGCGTTACTTCCGTCACTTGAATTCGATAGTACAACCCGTAAGGAGAAGACAAAAAGTGATTTGAGTACTAAAAATTACTTCCTTACTTTTCTACTGGGCTTGAAAGCCAAAGAGTGGGTAACCGCCTGGGTAACCGCTAAGCGAACCTTTCGGTAACCGCAAATCGACCCCATACGATCGAACCTCTAGAATCTTGAAGAAGATGTGCGTTACTTCCGTCACTTGAATTCGATAGTACAACCCGTAAGGAGAAGACAAAAAGTGATTTGAGTACTAAAAATTACTTCCTTACTTTTCTACTGGGCTTGAAAGCCAAAGAGTGGGTAACCGCCTAACCGCTAAGCGAACCTTTCGGTAACCGCAAATCGACCCCATACGATCGAACCTCTAGAATCTTGAAGAAGATGTGCGTTACTTCCGTCACTTGAATTCGATAGTACAACCCGTAAGGAGAAGACAAAAAGTGATTTGAGTACTAAAAATTACTTCCTTACTTTTCTACTGGGCTTGAAAGCCAAAGAGTGGGTAACCGCCTGGGTAACCGCTAAGCGAACCTTTCGGTAACCGCAAATCGACCCCATACGATCGAAGCTCTAGAATCTTGAAGAAGATGTGCGTTACTTCCGTCACTTGAATTCGATAGTACAACCCGTAAGGAGAAGACAAAAAGTGATTTGAGTACTAAAAATTACTTCCTTACTTTTCTACTGGGCTTGAAAGCCAAAGAGTGGGTAACCGCCTGGGTAACCGCTAAGCGAACCTTTCGGTAACCGCAAATCGACCCCATACGATCGAACCTCTAGAATCTTGAAGAAGATGTGCGTTACTTCCGTCACTTGAATTCGATAGTACAACCCGTAAGGAGAAGACAAAAAGTGATTTGAGTACTAAAAATTACTTCCTTACTTTTCTACTGGGCTTGAAAGCCAAAGAGTGGGTAACCGCCTGGGTAACCGCTAAGCGAACCTTTCGGTAACCGCAAATCGACCCCATACGATCGAACCTCTAGAATCTTGAAGAAGATGTGCGTTACTTCCGTCACTTGAATTCGATAGTACAACCCGTAAGGAGAAGACAAAAAGTGATTTGAGTACTAAAAATTACTTCCTTACTTTTCTACTGGGCTTGAAAGCCAAAGAGTGGGTAACCGCCTGGGTAACCGCTAAGCGAACCTTTCGGTAACCGCAAATCGACCCCATACGATCGAACCTCTAGAATCTTGAAGAAGATGTGCGTTACTTCCGTCACTTGAATTCGATAGTACAACCCGTAAGGAGAAGACAAAAAGTGATTTGAGTACTAAAAATTACTTCCTTACTTTTCTACTGGGCTTGAAAGCCAAAGAGTGGGTAACCGCCTGGGTAACCGCTAAGCGAACCTTTCGGTAACCGCAAATCGACCCCATACGATCGAACCTCTAGAATCTTGAAGAAGATGTGCGTTACTTCCGTCACTTGAATTCGATAGTACAACCCGTAAGGAGAAGACAAAAAGTGATTTGAGTACTAAAAATTACTTCCTTACTTTTCTACTGGGCTTGAAAGCCAAAGAGTGGGTAACCGCTAAGCGAACCTTTCGGTAACCGCAAATCGACCCCATACGATCGAACCTCTAGAATCTTGAAGAAGATGTGCGTTACTTCCGTCACTTGAATTCGATAGTACAACCCGTAAGGAGAAGACAAAAAGTGATTTGAGTACTAAAAATTACTTCCTTACTTTTCTACTGGGCTTGAAAGCCAAAGAGTGGGTAACCGCCTGGGTAACCGCTAAGCGAACCTTTCGGTAACCGCAAATCGACCCCATACGATCGAACCTCTAGAATCTTGAAGAAGATGTGCGTTACTTCCGTCACTTGAATTCGATAGTACAACCCGTAAGGAGAAGACAAAAAGTGATTTGAGTACTAAAAATTACTTCCTTACTTTTCTACTGGGCTTGAAAGCCAAAGAGTGGGTAACCGCCTGGGTAACCGCTAAGCGAACCTTTCGGTAACCGCAAATCGACCCCATACGATCGAACCTCTAGAATCTTGAAGAAGATGTGCGTTACTTCCGTCACTTGAATTCGATAGTACAACCCGTAAGGAGAAGACAAAAAGTGATTTGAGTACTAAAAATTACTTCCTTACTTTTCTACTGGGCTTGAAAGCCAAAGAGTGGGTAACCGCCTGGGTAACCGCTAAGCGAACCTTTCGGTAACCGCAAATCGACCCCATACGATCGAACCTCTAGAATCTTGAAGAAGATGTGCGTTACTTCCGTCACTTGAATTCGATAGTACAACCCGTAAGGAGAAGACAAAAAGTGATTTGAGTACTAAAAATTACTTCCTTACTTTTCTACTGGGCTTGAAAGCCAAAGAGTGGGTAACCGCCTGGGTAACCGCTAAGCGAACCTTTCGGTAACCGCAAATCGACCCCATACGATCGAACCTCTAGAATCTTGAAGAAGATGTGCGTTACTTCCGTCACTTGAATTCGATAGTACAACCCGTAAGAGAAGACAAAAAGTGATTTGAGTACTAAAAATTACTTCCTTACTTTTCTACTGGGCTTGAAAGCCAAAGTGGGTAACCGCCTGGGTAACCGCTAAGCGAACCTTTCGGTAACCGCAAATCGACCCCATACGATCGAACCTCTAGAATCTTGAAGAAGATGTGCGTTACTTCCGTCACTTGAATTCGATAGTACAACCCGTAAGGAGAAGACAAAAAGTGATTTGAGTACTAAAAATTACTTCCTTACTTTTCTACTGGGCTTGAAAGCCAAAGAGTGGGTAACCGCCTGGGTAACCGCTAAGCGAACCTTTCGGTAACCGCAAATCGACCCCATACGATCGAACCTCTAGAATCTTGAAGAAGATGTGCGTTACTTCCGTCACTTGAATTCGATAGTACAACCCGTAACGAGAAGACAAAAAGTGATTTGAGTACTAAAAATTACTTCCTTACTTTTCTACTGGGCTTGAAAGCCAAAGAGTGGGTAACCGCCTGGGTAACCGCTAAGCGAACCTTTCGGTAACCGCAAATCGACCCCATACGATCGAACCTCTAGAATCTTGAAGAAGATGTGCGTTACTTCCGTCACTTGAATTCGATAGTACAACCCGTAACGAGAAGACAAAAAGTGATTTGAGTACTAAAAATTACTTCCTTACTTTTCTACTGGGCTTGAAAGCCAAGGAGTGGGTAACCGCCTGGGTAACCGCTAAGCGAACCTTTCGGTAACCGCAAATCGACCCCATACGATCGAACCTCTAGAATCTTGAAGAAGATGTGCGTTACTTCCGTCACTTGAATTCGATAGTACAACCCGTAACGACAAGACAAAAAGTGATTTGAGTACTAAAAATTACTTCCTTACTTTTCTACTGGGCTTGAAAGCCAAGGAGTGGGTAACCGCCTGGGTAACCGCTAAGCGAACCTTTCGGTAACCGCAAATCGACCCCATACGATCGAACCTCTAGAATCTTGAAGAAGATGTGCGTTACTTCCGTCACTTGAATTCGATAGTACAACCCGTAACGACAAGACAAAAAGTGATTTGAGTACTAAAAATTACTTCCTTACTTTTCTACTGGGCTTGAAAGCCAAGGAGTGGGTAACCGCCTGGGTAACCGCTAAGCGAACCTTTCGGTAACCGCAAATCGACCCCATACGATCGAACCTCTAGAATCTTGAAGAAGATGTGCGTTACTTCCGTCACTTGAATTCGATAGTACAACCCGTAAGGAGAAGACAAAAAGTGATTTGAGTACTAAAAATTACTTCCTTACTTTTCTACTGGGCTTGAAAGCCAAGAGTGGGTAACCGCCTGGGTAACCGCTAAGCGAACCTTTCGGTAACCGCAAATCGACCCCATACGATCGAACCTCTAGAATCTTGAAGAAGATGTGCGTTACTTCCGTCACTTGAATTCGATAGTACAACCCGTAAGGACAAGACAAAAAGTGATTTGAGTACTAAAAATTACTTCCTTACTTTTCTACTGGGCTTGAAAGCCAAGAGTGGGTAACCGCCTGGGTAACCGCTAAGCGAACCTTTCGGTAACCGCAAATCGACCCCATACGATCGAACCTCTAGAATCTTGAAGAAGATGTGCGTTACTTCCGTCACTTGAATTCGATAGTACAACCCGTAACGACAAGACAAAAAGTGATTTGAGTACTAAAAATTACTTCCTTACTTTTCTACTGGGCTTGAAAGCCAAGGAGTGGGTAACCGCCTGGGTAACCGCTAAGCGAACCTTTCGGTAACCGCAAATCGACCCCATACGATCGAACCTCTAGAATCTTGAAGAAGATGTGCGTTACTTCCGTCACTTGAATTCGATAGTACAACCCGTAAGGACAAGACAAAAAGTGATTTGAGTACTAAAAATTACTTCCTTACTTTTCTACTGGGCTTGAAAGCCAAGGAGTGGGTAACCGCCTGGGTAACCGCTAAGCGAACCTTTCGGTAACCGCAAATCGACCCCATACGATCGAACCTCTAGAATCTTGAAGAAGATGTGCGTTACTTCCGTCACTTGAATTCGATAGTACAACCCGTAACGACAAGACAAAAAGTGATTTGAGTACTAAAAATTACTTCCTTACTTTTCTACTGGGCTTGAAAGCCAAGGAGTGGGTAACCGCCTGGGTAACCGCTAAGCGAACCTTTCGGTAACCGCAAATCGACCCCATACGATCGAACCTCTAGAATCTTGAAGAAGATGTGCGTTACTTCCGTCACTTGAATTCGATAGTACAACCCGTAACGACAAGACAAAAAGTGATTTGAGTACTAAAAATTACTTCCTTACTTTTCTACTGGGCTTGAAAGCCAAGGAGTGGGTAACCGCCTGGGTAACCGCTAAGCGAACCTTTCGGTAACCGCAAATCGACCCCATACGATCGAACCTCTAGAATCTTGAAGAAGATGTGCGTTACTTCCGTCACTTGAATTCGATAGTACAACCCGTAACGACAAGACAAAAAGTGATTTGAGTACTAAAAATTACTTCCTTACTTTTCTACTGGGCTTGAAAGCCAAGGAGTGGGTAACCGCCTGGGTAACCGCTAAGCGAACCTTTCGGTAACCGCAAATCGACCCCATACGATCGAACCTCTAGAATCTTGAAGAAGATGTGCGTTACTTCCGTCACTTGAATTCGATAGTACAACCCGTAACGACAAGACAAAAAGTGATTTGAGTACTAAAAATTACTTCCTTACTTTTCTACTGGGCTTGAAAGCCAAGGAGTGGGTAACCGCCTGGGTAACCGCTAAGCGAACCTTTCGGTAACCGCAAATCGACCCCATACGATCGAACCTCTAGAATCTTGAAGAAGATGTGCGTTACTTCCGTCACTTGAATTCGATAGTACAACCCGTAACGACAAGACAAAAAGTGATTTGAGTACTAAAAATTACTTCCTTACTTTTCTACTGGGCTTGAAAGCCAAGGAGTGGGTAACCGCCTGGGTAACCGCTAAGCGAACCTTTCGGTAACCGCAAATCGACCCCATACGATCGAACCTCTAGAATCTTGAAGAAGATGTGCGTTACTTCCGTCACTTGAATTCGATAGTACAACCCGTAACGACAAGACAAAAAGTGATTTGAGTACTAAAAATTACTTCCTTACTTTTCTACTGGGCTTGAAAGCCAAGGAGTGGGTAACCGCCTGGGTAACCGCTAAGCGAACCTTTCGGTAACCGCAAATCGACCCCATACGATCGAACCTCTAGAATCTTGAAGAAGATGTGCGTTACTTCCGTCACTTGAATTCGATAGTACAACCCGTAACGACAAGACAAAAAGTGATTTGAGTACTAAAAATTACTTCCTTACTTTTCTACTGGGCTTGAAAGCCAAGGAGTGGGTAACCGCCTGGGTAACCGCTAAGCGAACCTTTCGGTAACCGCAAATCGACCCCATACGATCGAACCTCTAGAATCTTGAAGAAGATGTGCGTTACTTCCGTCACTTGAATTCGATAGTACAACCCGTAACGACAAGACAAAAAGTGATTTGAGTACTAAAAATTACTTCCTTACTTTTCTACTGGGCTTGAAAGCCAAGGAGTGGGTAACCGCCTGGGTAACCGCTAAGCGAACCTTTCGGTAACCGCAAATCGACCCCATACGATCGAACCTCTAGAATCTTGAAGAAGATGTGCGTTACTTCCGTCACTTGAATTCGATAGTACAACCCGTAACGACAAGACAAAAAGTGATTTGAGTACTAAAAATTACTTCCTTACTTTTCTACTGGGCTTGAAAGCCAAGGAGTGGGTAACCGCCTGGGTAACCGCTAAGCGAACCTTTCGGTAACCGCAAATCGACCCCATACGATCGAACCTCTAGAATCTTGAAGAAGATGTGCGTTACTTCCGTCACTTGAATTCGATAGTACAACCCGTAACGACAAGACAAAAAGTGATTTGAGTACTAAAAATTACTTCCTTACTTTTCTACTGGGCTTGAAAGCCAAGGAGTGGGTAACCGCCTGGGTAACCGCTAAGCGAACCTTTCGGTAACCGCAAATCGACCCCATACGATCGAACCTCTAGAATCTTGAAGAAGATGTGCGTTACTTCCGTCACTTGAATTCGATAGTACAACCCGTAACGACAAGACAAAAAGTGATTTGAGTACTAAAAATTACTTCCTTACTTTTCTACTGGGCTTGAAAGCCAAGGAGTGGGTAACCGCCTGGGTAACCGCTAAGCGAACCTTTCGGTAACCGCAAATCGACCCCATACGATCGAACCTCTAGAATCTTGAAGAAGATGTGCGTTACTTCCGTCACTTGAATTCGATAGTACAACCCGTAACGACAAGACAAAAAGTGATTTGAGTACTAAAAATTACTTCCTTACTTTTCTACTGGGCTTGAAAGCCAAGGAGTGGGTAACCGCCTGGGTAACCGCTAAGCGAACCTTTCGGTAACCGCAAATCGACCCCATACGATCGAACCTCTAGAATCTTGAAGAAGATGTGCGTTACTTCCGTCACTTGAATTCGATAGTACAACCCGTAACGACAAGACAAAAAGTGATTTGAGTACTAAAAATTACTTCCTTACTTTTCTACTGGGCTTGAAAGCCAAGGAGTGGGTAACCGCCTGGGTAACCGCTAAGCGAACCTTTCGGTAACCGCAAATCGACCCCATACGATCGAACCTCTAGAATCTTGAAGAAGATGTGCGTTACTTCCGTCACTTGAATTCGATAGTACAACCCGTAACGACAAGACAAAAAGTGATTTGAGTACTAAAAATTACTTCCTTACTTTTCTACTGGGCTTGAAAGCCAAGGAGTGGGTAACCGCCTGGGTAACCGCTAAGCGAACCTTTCGGTAACCGCAAATCGACCCCATACGATCGAACCTCTAGAATCTTGAAGAAGATGTGCGTTACTTCCGTCACTTGAATTCGATAGTACAACCCGTAACGACAAGACAAAAAGTGATTTGAGTACTAAAAATTACTTCCTTACTTTTCTACTGGGCTTGAAAGCCAAGGAGTGGGTAACCGCCTGGGTAACCGCTAAGCGAACCTTTCGGTAACCGCAAATCGACCCCATACGATCGAACCTCTAGAATCTTGAAGAAGATGTGCGTTACTTCCGTCACTTGAATTCGATAGTACAACCCGTAACGACAAGACAAAAAGTGATTTGAGTACTAAAAATTACTTCCTTACTTTTCTACTGGGCTTGAAAGCCAAGGAGTGGGTAACCGCCTGGGTAACCGCTAAGCGAACCTTTCGGTAACCGCAAATCGACCCCATACGATCGAACCTCTAGAATCTTGAAGAAGATGTGCGTTACTTCCGTCACTTGAATTCGATAGTACAACCCGTAACGACAAGACAAAAAGTGATTTGAGTACTAAAAATTACTTCCTTACTTTTCTACTGGGCTTGAAAGCCAAGGAGTGGGTAACCGCCTGGGTAACCGCTAAGCGAACCTTTCGGTAACCGCAAATCGACCCCATACGATCGAACCTCTAGAATCTTGAAGAAGATGTGCGTTACTTCCGTCACTTGAATTCGATAGTACAACCCGTAACGACAAGACAAAAAGTGATTTGAGTACTAAAAATTACTTCCTTACTTTTCTACTGGGCTTGAAAGCCAAGGAGTGGGTAACCGCCTGGGTAACCGCTAAGCGAACCTTTCGGTAACCGCAAATCGACCCCATACGATCGAACCTCTAGAATCTTGAAGAAGATGTGCGTTACTTCCGTCACTTGAATTCGATAGTACAACCCGTAACGACAAGACAAAAAGTGATTTGAGTACTAAAAATTACTTCCTTACTTTTCTACTGGGCTTGAAAGCCAAGGAGTGGGTAACCGCCTGGGTAACCGCTAAGCGAACCTTTCGGTAACCGCAAATCGACCCCATACGATCGAACCTCTAGAATCTTGAAGAAGATGTGCGTTACTTCCGTCACTTGAATTCGATAGTACAACCCGTAACGACAAGACAAAAAGTGATTTGAGTACTAAAAATTACTTCCTTACTTTTCTACTGGGCTTGAAAGCCAAGGAGTGGGTAACCGCCTGGGTAACCGCTAAGCGAACCTTTCGGTAACCGCAAATAGACCCCATACGATCGAACCTCTAGAATCTTGAAGAAGATGTGCGTTACTTCCGTCACTTGAATTCGATAGTACAACCCGTAACGACAAGACAAAAAGTGATTTGAGTACTAAAAATTACTTCCTTACTTTTCTACTGGGCTTGAAAGCCAAGGAGTGGGTAACCGCCTGGGTAACCGCTAAGCGAACCTTTCGGTAACCGCAAATAGACCCCATACGATCGAACCTCTAGAATCTTGAAGAAGATGTGCGTTACTTCCGTCACTTGAATTCGATAGTACAACCCGTAACGACAAGACAAAAAGTGATTTGAGTACTAAAAATTACTTCCTTACTTTTCTACTGGGCTTGAAAGCCAAGGAGTGGGTAACCGCCTGGGTAACCGCTAAGCGAACCTTTCGGTAACCGCAAATCGACCCCATACGATCGAACCTCTAGAATCTTGAAGAAGATGTGCGTTACTTCCGTCACTTGAATTCGATAGTACAACCCGTAACGACAAGACAAAAAGTGATTTGAGTACTAAAAATTACTTCCTTACTTTTCTACTGGGCTTGAAAGCCAAGGAGTGGGTAACCGCCTGGGTAACCGCTAAGCGAACCTTTCGGTAACCGCAAATCGACCCCATACGATCGAACCTCTAGAATCTTGAAGAAGATGTGCGTTACTTCCGTCACTTGAATTCGATAGTACAACCCGTAACGACAAGACAAAAAGTGATTTGAGTACTAAAAATTACTTCCTTACTTTTCTACTGGGCTTGAAAGCCAAGGAGTGGGTAACCGCCTGGGTAACCGCTAAGCGAACCTTTCGGTAACCGCAAATCGACCCCATACGATCGAACCTCTAGAATCTTGAAGAAGATGTGCGTTACTTCCGTCACTTGAATTCGATAGTACAACCCGTAACGACAAGACAAAAAGTGATTTGAGTACTAAAAATTACTTCCTTACTTTTCTACTGGGCTTGAAAGCCAAGGAGTGGGTAACCGCCTGGGTAACCGCTAAGCGAACCTTTCGGTAACCGCAAATCGACCCCATACGATCGAACCTCTAGAATCTTGAAGAAGATGTGCGTTACTTCCGTCACTTGAATTCGATAGTACAACCCGTAACGACAAGACAAAAAGTGATTTGAGTACTAAAAATTACTTCCTTACTTTTCTACTGGGCTTGAAAGCCAAGGAGTGGGTAACCGCCTGGGTAACCGCTAAGCGAACCTTTCGGTAACCGCAAATCGACCCCATACGATCGAACCTCTAGAATCTTGAAGAAGATGTGCGTTACTTCCGTCACTTGAATTCGATAGTACAACCCGTAACGACAAGACAAAAAGTGATTTGAGTACTAAAAATTACTTCCTTACTTTTCTACTGGGCTTGAAAGCCAAGGAGTGGGTAACCGCCTGGGTAACCGCTAAGCGAACCTTTCGGTAACCGCAAATAGACCCCATACGATCGAACCTCTAGAATCTTGAAGAAGATGTGCGTTACTTCCGTCACTTGAATTCGATAGTACAACCCGTAACGACAAGACAAAAAGTGATTTGAGTACTAAAAATTACTTCCTTACTTTTCTACTGGGCTTGAAAGCCAAGGAGTGGGTAACCGCCTGGGTAACCGCTAAGCGAACCTTTCGGTAACCGCAAATAGACCCCATACGATGGAACCTCTAGAATCTTGAAGAAGATGTGCGTTACTTCCGTCACTTGAATTCGATAGTACAACCCGTAACGACAAGACAAAAAGTGATTTGAGTACTAAAAATTACTTCCTTACTTTTCTACTGGGCTTGAAAGCCAAGGAGTGGGTAACCGCCTGGGTAACCGCTAAGCGAACCTTTCGGTAACCGCAAATAGACCCCATACGATCGAACCTCTAGAATCTTGAAGAAGATGTGCGTTACTTCCGTCACTTGAATTCGATAGTACAACCCGTAACGACAAGACAAAAAGTGATTTGAGTACTAAAAATTACTTCCTTACTTTTCTACTGGGCTTGAAAGCCAAGGAGTGGGTAACCGCCTGGGTAACCGCTAAGCGAACCTTTCGGTAACCGCAAATCGACCCCATACGATCGAACCTCTAGAATCTTGAAGAAGATGTGCGTTACTTCCGTCACTTGAATTCGATAGTACAACCCGTAACGACAAGACAAAAAGTGATTTGAGTACTAAAAATTACTTCCTTACTTTTCTACTGGGCTTGAAAGCCAAGGAGTGGGTAACCGCCTGGGTAACCGCTAAGCGAACCTTTCGGTAACCGCAAATCGACCCCATACGATCGAACCTCTAGAATCTTGAAGAAGATGTGCGTTACTTCCGTCACTTGAATTCGATAGTACAACCCGTAACGACAAGACAAAAAGTGATTTGAGTACTAAAAATTACTTCCTTACTTTTCTACTGGGCTTGAAAGCCAAGGAGTGGGTAACCGCCTGGGTAACCGCTAAGCGAACCTTTCGGTAACCGCAAATCGACCCCATACGATCGAACCTCTAGAATCTTGAAGAAGATGTGCGTTACTTCCGTCACTTGAATTCGATAGTACAACCCGTAACGACAAGACAAAAAGTGATTTGAGTACTAAAAATTACTTCCTTACTTTTCTACTGGGCTTGAAAGCCAAGGAGTGGGTAACCGCCTGGGTAACCGCTAAGCGAACCTTTCGGTAACCGCAAATCGACCCCATACGATCGAACCTCTAGAATCTTGAAGAAGATGTGCGTTACTTCCGTCACTTGAATTCGATAGTACAACCCGTAACGACAAGACAAAAAGTGATTTGAGTACTAAAAATTACTTCCTTACTTTTCTACTGGGCTTGAAAGCCAAGGAGTGGGTAACCGCCTGGGTAACCGCTAAGCGAACCTTTCGGTAACCGCAAATCGACCCCATACGATCGAACCTCTAGAATCTTGAAGAAGATGTGCGTTACTTCCGTCACTTGAATTCGATAGTACAACCCGTAACGACAAGACAAAAAGTGATTTGAGTACTAAAAATTACTTCCTTACTTTTCTACTGGGCTTGAAAGCCAAGGAGTGGGTAACCGCCTGGGTAACCGCTAAGCGAACCTTTCGGTAACCGCAAATAGACCCCATACGATCGAACCTCTAGAATCTTGAAGAAGATGTGCGTTACTTCCGTCACTTGAATTCGATAGTACAACCCGTAACGACAAGACAAAAAGTGATTTGAGTACTAAAAATTACTTCCTTACTTTTCTACTGGGCTTGAAAGCCAAGGAGTGGGTAACCGCCTGGGTAACCGCTAAGCGAACCTTTCGGTAACCGCAAATAGACCCCATACGATGGAACCTCTAGAATCTTGAAGAAGATGTGCGTTACTTCCGTCACTTGAATTCGATAGTACAACCCGTAACGACAAGACAAAAAGTGATTTGAGTACTAAAAATTACTTCCTTACTTTTCTACTGGGCTTGAAAGCCAAGGAGTGGGTAACCGCCTGGGTAACCGCTAAGCGAACCTTTCGGTAACCGCAAATAGACCCCATACGATCGAACCTCTAGAATCTTGAAGAAGATGTGCGTTACTTCCGTCACTTGAATTCGATAGTACAACCCGTAACGACAAGACAAAAAGTGATTTGAGTACTAAAAATTACTTCCTTACTTTTCTACTGGGCTTGAAAGCCAAGGAGTGGGTAACCGCCTGGGTAACCGCTAAGCGAACCTTTCGGTAACCGCAAATCGACCCCATACGATCGAACCTCTAGAATCTTGAAGAAGATGTGCGTTACTTCCGTCACTTGAATTCGATAGTACAACCCGTAACGACAAGACAAAAAGTGATTTGAGTACTAAAAATTACTTCCTTACTTTTCTACTGGGCTTGAAAGCCAAGGAGTGGGTAACCGCCTGGGTAACCGCTAAGCGAACCTTTCGGTAACCGCAAATCGACCCCATACGATCGAACCTCTAGAATCTTGAAGAAGATGTGCGTTACTTCCGTCACTTGAATTCGATAGTACAACCCGTAACGACAAGACAAAAAGTGATTTGAGTACTAAAAATTACTTCCTTACTTTTCTACTGGGCTTGAAAGCCAAGGAGTGGGTAACCGCCTGGGTAACCGCTAAGCGAACCTTTCGGTAACCGCAAATCGACCCCATACGATCGAACCTCTAGAATCTTGAAGAAGATGTGCGTTACTTCCGTCACTTGAATTCGATAGTACAACCCGTAACGACAAGACAAAAAGTGATTTGAGTACTAAAAATTACTTCCTTACTTTTCTACTGGGCTTGAAAGCCAAGGAGTGGGTAACCGCCTGGGTAACCGCTAAGCGAACCTTTCGGTAACCGCAAATCGACCCCATACGATCGAACCTCTAGAATCTTGAAGAAGATGTGCGTTACTTCCGTCACTTGAATTCGATAGTACAACCCGTAACGACAAGACAAAAAGTGATTTGAGTACTAAAAATTACTTCCTTACTTTTCTACTGGGCTTGAAAGCCAAGGAGTGGGTAACCGCCTGGGTAACCGCTAAGCGAACCTTTCGGTAACCGCAAATCGACCCCATACGATCGAACCTCTAGAATCTTGAAGAAGATGTGCGTTACTTCCGTCACTTGAATTCGATAGTACAACCCGTAACGACAAGACAAAAAGTGATTTGAGTACTAAAAATTACTTCCTTACTTTTCTACTGGGCTTGAAAGCCAAGGAGTGGGTAACCGCCTGGGTAACCGCTAAGCGAACCTTTCGGTAACCGCAAATAGACCCCATACGATCGAACCTCTAGAATCTTGAAGAAGATGTGCGTTACTTCCGTCACTTGAATTCGATAGTACAACCCGTAACGACAAGACAAAAAGTGATTTGAGTACTAAAAATTACTTCCTTACTTTTCTACTGGGCTTGAAAGCCAAGGAGTGGGTAACCGCCTGGGTAACCGCTAAGCGAACCTTTCGGTAACCGCAAATCGACCCCATACGATCGAACCTCTAGAATCTTGAAGAAGATGTGCGTTACTTCCGTCACTTGAATTCGATAGTACAACCCGTAACGACAAGACAAAAAGTGATTTGAGTACTAAAAATTACTTCCTTACTTTTCTACTGGGCTTGAAAGCCAAGGAGTGGGTAACCGCCTGGGTAACCGCTAAGCGAACCTTTCGGTAACCGCAAATCGACCCCATACGATCGAACCTCTAGAATCTTGAAGAAGATGTGCGTTACTTCCGTCACTTGAATTCGATAGTACAACCCGTAACGACAAGACAAAAAGTGATTTGAGTACTAAAAATTACTTCCTTACTTTTCTACTGGGCTTGAAAGCCAAGGAGTGGGTAACCGCCTGGGTAACCGCTAAGCGAACCTTTCGGTAACCGCAAATCGACCCCATACGATCGAACCTCTAGAATCTTGAAGAAGATGTGCGTTACTTCCGTCACTTGAATTCGATAGTACAACCCGTAACGACAAGACAAAAAGTGATTTGAGTACTAAAAATTACTTCCTTACTTTTCTACTGGGCTTGAAAGCCAAGGAGTGGGTAACCGCCTGGGTAACCGCTAAGCGAACCTTTCGGTAACCGCAAATAGACCCCATACGATCGAACCTCTAGAATCTTGAAGAAGATGTGCGTTACTTCCGTCACTTGAATTCGATAGTACAACCCGTAACGACAAGACAAAAAGTGATTTGAGTACTAAAAATTACTTCCTTACTTTTCTACTGGGCTTGAAAGCCAAGGAGTGGGTAACCGCCTGGGTAACCGCTAAGCGAACCTTTCGGTAACCGCAAATAGACCCCATACGATGGAACCTCTAGAATCTTGAAGAAGATGTGCGTTACTTCCGTCACTTGAATTCGATAGTACAACCCGTAACGACAAGACAAAAAGTGATTTGAGTACTAAAAATTACTTCCTTACTTTTCTACTGGGCTTGAAAGCCAAGGAGTGGGTAACCGCCTGGGTAACCGCTAAGCGAACCTTTCGGTAACCGCAAATAGACCCCATACGATCGAACCTCTAGAATCTTGAAGAAGATGTGCGTTACTTCCGTCACTTGAATTCGATAGTACAACCCGTAACGACAAGACAAAAAGTGATTTGAGTACTAAAAATTACTTCCTTACTTTTCTACTGGGCTTGAAAGCCAAGGAGTGGGTAACCGCCTGGGTAACCGCTAAGCGAACCTTTCGGTAACCGCAAATCGACCCCATACGATCGAACCTCTAGAATCTTGAAGAAGATGTGCGTTACTTCCGTCACTTGAATTCGATAGTACAACCCGTAACGACAAGACAAAAAGTGATTTGAGTACTAAAAATTACTTCCTTACTTTTCTACTGGGCTTGAAAGCCAAGGAGTGGGTAACCGCCTGGGTAACCGCTAAGCGAACCTTTCGGTAACCGCAAATCGACCCCATACGATCGAACCTCTAGAATCTTGAAGAAGATGTGCGTTACTTCCGTCACTTGAATTCGATAGTACAACCCGTAACGACAAGACAAAAAGTGATTTGAGTACTAAAAATTACTTCCTTACTTTTCTACTGGGCTTGAAAGCCAAGGAGTGGGTAACCGCCTGGGTAACCGCTAAGCGAACCTTTCGGTAACCGCAAATCGACCCCATACGATCGAACCTCTAGAATCTTGAAGAAGATGTGCGTTACTTCCGTCACTTGAATTCGATAGTACAACCCGTAACGACAAGACAAAAAGTGATTTGAGTACTAAAAATTACTTCCTTACTTTTCTACTGGGCTTGAAAGCCAAGGAGTGGGTAACCGCCTGGGTAACCGCTAAGCGAACCTTTCGGTAACCGCAAATCGACCCCATACGATCGAACCTCTAGAATCTTGAAGAAGATGTGCGTTACTTCCGTCACTTGAATTCGATAGTACAACCCGTAACGACAAGACAAAAAGTGATTTGAGTACTAAAAATTACTTCCTTACTTTTCTACTGGGCTTGAAAGCCAAGGAGTGGGTAACCGCCTGGGTAACCGCTAAGCGAACCTTTCGGTAACCGCAAATCGACCCCATACGATCGAACCTCTAGAATCTTGAAGAAGATGTGCGTTACTTCCGTCACTTGAATTCGATAGTACAACCCGTAACGACAAGACAAAAAGTGATTTGAGTACTAAAAATTACTTCCTTACTTTTCTACTGGGCTTGAAAGCCAAGGAGTGGGTAACCGCCTGGGTAACCGCTAAGCGAACCTTTCGGTAACCGCAAATAGACCCCATCAGCACGATCTAATTATGCGGTTTATGAATTACAATAGGGTACCAATGGACCTATCCAATCATACCAAGTTCAACCCCCGAAAGATAGTTAAAGCAAGGAGCTTATATTGAGACCGACCTCCGGTCAGATTTGAACTCTGACCCTGCACATCAAGGTCTCAGAACACAGTTTTTCGCCTATGGGGATTTACATGGTTAAGGACCCCAAAGTGAGGTGGTTCGACGACTCAAAACCAATAGAAGGGTGCAATTTACAAGAATTTAGGGTTGAGGGTACAAGCTACAAAATATCTGAAAATGAGCATAGATTTGCCTGCTCGTTTTTTCTATAATGGACACATTGATTTGACCCCCAGCGGAGGTCATGGAACTGCAGGTGGCATATCAAGGCGCAAATTCCCGCCGGCCGAAAAAGCAACGTAATACAACTTTTACAGTATGAACACCGATATATTTCTCTACTATTCACCACAGATTCCACCTTGCTGTCGTGCAAGGAAGAATAAATACGGCCTTTGCAAGTATTGCGATGCACTGTTTTAACCCGAACTACGACGGGGTCGCGGATAAATACAGTGTGTTATGAGAAGTTTCCTTCGATACGCCGGTACCATATTTGGAGTGCACACACAGGAAGTGGGTGCAGCCCAAAACTACGAAGGCCCACACGTACAATGTTTACCTGCAGTACTTTGTTTTGTTACTTTGCACCATTTGCGATGATTATAGTGTTTAAATGCCTGCCCGAACGTTCGATGGTACATAGCTTGTAGATATAGAATTAGATATGTTTTATTTTCTTATCAATTGCAAATTATCTGCACTTACACACAGATCGTAGAATTGCATAGTAATTGTGATTTGCCCTTATCAGACATTAAACTGTTATCCCTGAAATAGGAAGAAATAGACTACGGCCTTCTTTATTGCTTTCCAGGCTGATATCGTTTTTGATACCACCCTTATGATTGTTCTGACATTTTAAGACATGTGTGGTAGTCCGCACACACGCATTAATAGACATACATACCCATAATACACTGACGACTTTAACTTAGACTGCGGTATCGTTCTACATTCAATTCTGAGACGTTAAAAATCCTAGTATCGTTCCGCAACTACTTCTCTAACATATTGAATCACAATGTCAAACTCACGTAGAGATGTGATAAAACTGATTGCCTGATGACTTGGATCCCTCCATTTGGAAGACTGTGAGGTCGAACTACTAGTAAATATTTGGTTTGCCCTCCTGAAGATCTGACTGGAATATTGGGATGAACTGATGTATATGATGAATATGATGTATGTAGCCTTTATTTCGGCCAATTACGATAATTAACTAATTCAACGTTAAATATAGTTTATAAATACAGATAACAGATAGCTAACGTATGTAACGCATGGCACATTAATATCATCGCCAATGAGGTACTCAAAATTGGTGTCTGAGCAGTTTTCTGGGTGTTTTAGGCGTTTCAAAATGATTTTAATGTATGGACCTAGTAAAATAAAGATAATTTATGCAAATTATTATGACGTCATGGTTACATCATCAAGAATTATAAGGCCAGTAGCTCACTTTTAGATGTCCTCATTGGCTTGTAATTCGATGATTATCAATAAAACTATACAAAAATGTACATATAGTACATAATATAGTGAGTTAAAAGATCTACGTGCATTTCTTTTTAATTTTATTTTGAAATGCTATTTTTTTTATTTACGTCGATAATTTAATTGATGTTTAATAACAAATTGCAATGAGTAAGGCACTTACCTCAGTAATTCATATGGTGATGTCCGTATCACCAGCCGCCCAGTCGTGCCCTCAGCCTCACGATTCTTGTTCATGACGAAAATTCTGATGCCAGTGTGACGGAAATGACCCAAACGTTTCAACGGTACCACATGCCCGAATTTAGCAAAGGAACGCCAGAACACCTTATGAGTCCATCGTATAAGTCCACAACAGGCGCCGTCTCCCTTGACTACAAGTGGTATCCAAATTATGAAGCTAAGGAGCAAATTCGATTCTCCATATTTAAAGTACAGTCACGTCGGTGTGTTTTGATTGTCCACCATCTTGGAAATTTCCAATTCTCGTACCCAGGACACTTTGAGAGAAGAGAGGAGAGAATAGCCAGGGCTCATCATGTGACTTTAAACCGTTTCGTTTATAGGAAACAGAAAATGTATCTTAACATAGTGGGGCAGGTAGACTTTTATGTATGGCTCTTCTAAGATATTTGGTCCACGTATGAAACTTGTTACCCGCAACAACTTCTTCCAAATGGAGTGAGTAGTAGTACTTTTTTATGAGATGACAATGAGCTTTAATATTACTTTATTACTCGTGCATCCCCACTGAGATGCACTGAACTTGAACAGTGTGGTTATAAGTATGGGGCCCGTACAAGCTTCCCGGTATAAATTCCTTTCCCGTCATTTTTCCTCTCCCGGCGTATTCACCTACGTACTCCACAAACGAATTAATGAAGGCTCACCTAGGGGGTTACCGCTAGCGCTAAGCGAACCCTTCGGTAACCGCAAAAAAAGCGAACCCTTACGTTTGGACTTCAGGAATTCCAAACAAAGTGTGCGTTACTTTCAACAGTTGAATATCATAGTAAAACCCGTATGCAGAAGGTAGAAAGTCATTTGAGTACCAAAAATTACTTTGCTACATACGAATGAAGGCTCACCTGGGGGCTAACCGCTAGCGCTAAGCGAACCCTTCGGTAACCGCAAAAAAAAAACTTTCAACACTTGAATATTAATTGACAATCGGATGTTTTCTTCTCGAGATATTCCTGGTCGTTTGTGCTCTAGACGTCTCTTAATCGCTAGCCTTAGCCGTAAGCCGGGGATGGGGTGATACCTTGACGCGATTCCAAGTTAGGGTTCAAGTTCCGGCCAAACAAACTTTATATCGTTAGAAAGGTCTTTTGTGCGCTATTGAAAGTTTAAAACCGCTAGACAATCGAATGCTTCTTTCTTGAGATATTCTTGATCCTGTGTACTCTAGACAGCCTTAGCCGTAAGCCTGGGTGGGGTAATACCTTAGTAACACGATTCCAAGTTAGGGTTCAAATTCTAGCCGGGCAAACATTATATCTTTAGAAAAGTCTCGTTGTGCGCTATAGAAAGATGAAAACCGCTTGACAATCGGATGTTTCCTTCTCGAGATGATTGTTTGTACTCTAGTCGTGGCAGAAATTCATCTAAAGATTACTTTGTTACTTTTCTACAAGGCTTGAAAACTATTCGTATTCACCGCGAAAGCCGGGGACCCGGAAAGCTTCTTTTTTCACCGTTGACGCTGAATGTTCGTAACTTTCAAACGTTATGGCGTCAAGATTACAAAGTGTGCGTTACTTTAACCACTTGAATTGCATAGTAATACCCGTGGAATGAAGGTAGAAAGTCATTTGGGTACTAAAAATTACTTTGTTACTTTTGTATGAGGCTTGAAAACCATTCGGATTAACCGCGAAAGTTTGTGAACGAACGAAAATTGCTGCGGGTTGATGCCATCCATGAAATCAAATCAACATGGCCCACTGAGGCTACAAAACGTCGTAGACAATCGCCTCCCAAAAGGCCTGCGCTCGAGGCTACAACACGGACCCGTCTCACCGGACAATCACGTATGACGTCACTGTGGTGAACTCTGACCACAAACGTCATCCAACAACATAATTTACATGTTTGTCACGTTGAGAATAGGAACGTGTTCAACTTTCTTACCCAAGAAGGCTCCAGATAGGAGGAGTTGAGTGTGCCGACCCTAGCTCTATCAGGGGATGGTGTGTGTTTAAAATATGGCTCTAGTGAACCTACTTGGCGAAACACTACAGAAAGCGGGAAGGGAGAAAGGGACGGTAGAAACCCGGACGCTAGCGGGGGAGGGGCGGTACGTGGGGATATATTTCTCCGCACTAGGATGTCCTCCCTGTCATCGCTTCACTCCAAAACTCGTCCAGTTTTACAACGAGTTCAAAAAGACCGAGAAGGGAGAGAGTTTGGAGGTCGTGTTGGTGTCGGGAGACGCGGACCAGGAGAGTTTTGACGAACATTTTGCTGAAATGCCCTGGTTGGCTATTCCGTTCACGCAGGCACGGAGAAGGGTAAGACATCGAATGAATGGCATTTTTTTTGTCCCACTGTGCTAAGCATAGGTCACATGTTAACAATGTTATACATAAACGTTTAATCCACAACTTGTACTTTTGGCTTTCTCGCTCTTGTTAATTGTGTAGTCCTCACAGTATGATAAGTTTGAGTTAGTGTAAGGCTGTAAACGCCCTTTTACTTTTCCAGTATCTGAATTCGTACTTACCAAAGAAACTAAACAATGCTTATATTGCTATCTATTTAAGCGTGAAATAAAAACTAACCAAACGTGCGTTCATAGCTTAGTAACTTGCGAACGAAGCTAAACTACTTAAACTCATACATGCAAGTAAACATTAGTCATCGTAGATTGTTTTTTTGTCACTGTACAATGAACTTCTGCTTTAACACTATGACCTCTGCCTAACTTATAACAGCGTACGCGTGCAATAGCTACCTTTCATTCATTGAGAAGATTTGAGAAGTTAAGATTGGGATGTTTTCTGGTAATGTGGATTATTCCAGCTCCACTTGAGCAAAGAAATGTACATTGTACTGCGCGTAATACGTCATATAGGTTAAGGTGCCTGAGACATAAACAAAACACGTATGGGGCGGTAATAAAGCATGGTCGAGGCGAGAACTGTTTTGATACTACTTCGGGCCTTCATTTTCAACATATTATCCACAGTGCAATTCGCTATGCGTAGTTGGAACATTGTTAACAAAGAACCTCCGTATTAGTTTCGATGCAAGCTTTAATACCACGTGTTCTGTTTGAGTTCATAACACCTAAGGAAAGCAAGCATCTGTGGCATACCTTAAGTTTATGGAGCAAAGAATGATATTTCTCCATTTTTCTCCACAGCTGGACCTGTGTGATAAGTACGAGGTGCTGGGCATCCCTGTACTGGTTATTGTGGATGCGAACACTGCCGAACTCGTCACAGACAGGGGCAGAGATGGCGTCACAACGGACCCCACGGGACAGGACTTTCCATGGAAGACATAGACTCGCATACTCATGTATGCTTTCTATTGTGGAGAATCTGGAAAACATTTTGTTGCATTGACTTTATGGTGTTTCCTAGTACATATAGCAGAAGATGGATGGTATGCCGATTAATGACCCGTGAATGCGTAGCGACGCCTAGCGGTCAGGTCTATTACTTCTTCCTGAAATAGATTCATTCACTTCAACTGAATACGTATATCAAACAAAAAGTACATTGTATTTTGTATGGATGACTGTTAACTACATAATAGAGATACAATATAAAGCTTAAAATGCCTGCTGCCTAAACAACTAGTAAAACTTAACTCTATAGTGATCTAATCTTCATACATTTATATGTGGGGCTAAACGTGTCATTATCTCTTCTGCAAACAAATCAGTCTTTTTTGTGTATTCACCTATTTTTGCATTATAAGACCTAGATTAAAGATGTAATCAAATCTACTTTAGGTATCGAGTTTCTAACATTCTGTTGCATTTAGACATAGGGCTGTGAATAGATTATAACGTAAGACATATCTAGAGCATTCTATGACATAATGAAATTCATTTTTCATTTGCTTTGGACAAAATGAGTCCGGGGCTCAGTATAGTGTAGTATCTGCCTGTCTGTATAGTTAATTTATGGCTACTGATTCTCCAACGTGAAAGCCACTCCTCCCGAGACAGTAAACGCCATGTGGTAATGGAAAAAGACTTCCAACATCTGCTTGGAGTTTTAAAAACATGCTCCAGCGAAGCCAATAAGCCGTCTCACAGAGATCAGAACGCATGTGCGGCGAAAGGAATTCTAGGTAATTTGTCAGTAAAGGCCTGGTAAAAGGAAACCGTCCATGTCTCAACCGTTGTCCATTTGCATACCAACGTCCAGGCGGGTGTTGTTTTCTTTTTTCCGGGCCTTTACCTTTGACCAAGGAACTTTTACTCACACTCACTTTCACTCCGGCGAGCTCGCGGAATCTCCACCTCTAGATAAAAGCTCCTTGCTTTGACATATCACCTAGAATTCTTGTGGCCGCACATGCGTTCTGATCTCTGTGAAAGGGCTTATTATAAATAGTTACTTCCCACCATGCCTGTGGTGTTAAACACACCTGTTGGACAGGTATGATGTCATCAGACAAAAGGCGGTGACCCGTAAACAAAACGTAACACAGCGCACCCTGCAACAACTCTCTCAGTTGAAAACACAATCCTTCCTGTGTGTTGCAATCATCCAGTCTTTGTCTGTTATATAACACCTTGGTCTGATCAACAAAATGGCGCTTGTTCAACTCCTTGGAGAAAGTCTACAGAAGAAAGCTGGAGGCGACGAGAGGGTACAGACGAGCTCCCTGGCGGGGGAGGGGCGGTACGTCGGGTTGTACTTCTCGGCGCACTGGTGCCCTCCCTGTCGCATGTTCACCCCGGACCTTATCGAGTTCTACAACGACTTCAAGGCGAAGGGAACTCTGGAGATCGTGTTCGTCTCATCTGACGCGGACCAGGGAAGCTTCGATGGGTACTTCGGTAGCATGCCTTGGCTAGCAGTCCCGTATTCGGACAGGCAGAAAAAGGTCTAGTATTTTAAAAATCCATAACATGACATACTTGTATGTTGCAATTTAGTACAGTAGTGCCGTAAGGTAGTATTGTGGGTTACGATCCTCTTTCCATGAGGGGCGCTAAGCGATCGGAGTATTGACAGATCGCTAAATTCATTTCATGGATAAGAAGACTACAGCGTATCTAGGACCAAAGATTCTAAAACAGGAAATTCTGCTGCAGTTCTGAAGTCAGCTGCGGGAGGGCCAAAATTGAACCTGACCGTCGGGTCAAAACTATTCCTCCATTTTCATGGAGGTGATCTAGTTTACGTTTTGCACGCTTCGTTGTCTTTTAAATCATACGGTTTCACGTTGTGCACCATATTCTTAAATTGCAAGTTCAAACCAAGGGTATCACAAATTCAGCTTTTTGTCGCCGTACGGTTGCTCAGCGATCACAGTCTTGTGGAAAGGGGGCCTTGTCATCATTGTCCACTAGAACGGCGCTCTCGTCGCGCTCGCTCTGCGACCTAAGATTTGAAATATCGCTCAAAGAATTTTATAGAAAAGAAACGAATCTTTTTCACACTTTGCGTGTTTTGTTGTCTTCTCAGCCACACTGTTACGTTTTGTTTGATATACTAGTACCCAGTGCGAAAGCGAAGGATACATATATCATATTTAGATAGCAGTCAGAGCGCAGCGCGATCTCCGTCTAGTTGAAAGGGCCGCATTAGGTACAGTAAGGTGTGGTGCAGACTTCTATTGAAAGATACACAAATGGCATATGAGTCACAGTCCGGAGTCAGTGGGCGTACCATAGATTGCGGAGAGGCAACAATAGTCTGTCTGCAACAATAGTCTGTTTATGTGTGTCTGTCGTCTATGGTCACGAACACGGTCACGTCACATCTATATATAGCCTCCATGAGCCCTTCCCAAAGGTGCGCCCCCACCGCACTTGTGGCAAGCTTGCGTCACTGCGGGGTTCGAAAGATACTCAACGAATTTCAGAGATAAAGAACGAATTTTCTTTCTTTTTGTGTATTTTATCGTCTAAATCATACCTTTACGTCTTACGCAATATCTATTAGAATATAAAAAATCTGAGAAAATAACAAAGCCGTGACACCGTGAACGAACCCCGCGGTGACGCAAGCTTGACACAAGTGCGGTGGGAGCGCACTTTTATATAATTGGTTATAATAAACAGTAGAGTTCTGTGAATAATTGATACGGGCAGTGGGCAAATAATTCTCCCTATAAGATCTTTCACACTTCCGAGTACGCCATTGCAACGACAGAAAACATGAAAAAGGTAAAGGCTAATGACATGTAAGCAGTACTAGTCTTGACCATTGTCTCGAATTGCATGACGTGCCCAGATCGACGCGCCTTGTTTATGTCTCAGGGGCCTTCACCTTTGACACATTACCCACAATTCCTGTAGCTGCACATGCGTACTCGGAAGTGTGAAAGAGCTTATGGGCATCGTAGTTAGTCTGGTAGAGACCTCATGCGAGACATGTAGGAAGTACAGGACGGTTTAATATCATGCTGCATTTCGTCACTATGACAACTTACCGTTGTAGAAGAACGATTGTTATGAAAGAGACAAACTATTTAAACTAGTCAACAAAATTTTTACCAGCTTTGCACATCGTACCGAACTACAAAAATCTGTCTTCCTGTTAGCACCACCCAATACATATGTCTCCCAAAATGTCGGGAATTTCATCCTCCACTGCATACAGAAAAGAAACCAAACCCAATGGCATCATTTTAGATTAGATGTATTGTTGATGTCTATTTTACTTAATGTTCACTTTGTTATTGTATACTATTCAGTACCATTATTATCATCATTGTACTATCATACATGTATTTTTGCAATTAGCCGTCGGGCATGAGTTTGCAATAAAGATATTATATAACGTTATCTCATTTCCTTCGTGCAGGCAGAGCTTAGTGACAAGTTTGGCGTGAAGGGCATCCCTACCCTGGTTATCCTCAAGGCTGACACTGCAGAGGTCGTCACCAAGAAGGGGAGGGACCGTGTCATGAAGGACCCTACAGGGCAGGACTTCCCATGGGGATAGAGCAATATATTATAGTGATGTAAACTGTGCTGAAATAATAGCCTCCATAGCAGGCTCTCTGGGGCCTTTTTTGGGGCTCATTAACACACTTTTGCTGGCCATTTCTATTTGTACTCGGTCGCTGATTGCTGGCCTTTGGGGGCCGGAAGTCAGAAAACGCCAGCAATCAGCGACCGAGTACAAATAGAAATGGCCAGCAAAAGTGTATTATGAGCCCAAAAAGGCCCCAGAGAGCCTGCTAAGGAGGCTACTGAAATGAAACATTTGACAGCAAATGCAGCCTATTTCCATCAGTATATTTGTCTCACAAATGTCCCTCGACATCATCATTATCATCCCAAATATTGCACACAAGAAAGTTATTTTGGATAAAGTTAAACTTTATCTTCCAACACAAAGGTTTGACTTACCCAAATTTTCGACTGTTCAACTCGAGTCTTTATTAAGAAATGGACGATCCACAGCACGTGACGTCACTTTATGTAGTTAGCACACGTGACTCGGTGAGTAGAAAATGTGGCGTTGACTTTATCCAGAATGACTTCTACCAACACAGATAAACTTTCAAGTTAAGATAACAGTTTCCCTACTCAACTGAATAGACTTTTGTAGCTTCAAAATTTATGTCCAGTACCTATACGACACCTATGTTGATTTGGCAAAACCGTTGTTTATCTTATTACCTGAGTGTCTAACCTTTATATACATCCCGAGATATTGTTCACTCCAATGAAGAATTCATTTTTTAAGCCTTCCAGTAATGTAGCTGTTAAGTATATCCGTAAAATTGTTGAACATACGAATAAAACTGCTATGTATACAAATAAAATTGCACCGTATTCGGTAAACTTATCGGATTAAGTTCAACAATAATGTGTTCAGTACATAGTCATCCTAGATGTTATGAAAGTGTTTGAGAAGTTTTGATACTTTCTGATCATTGACGATTCTAGGGTAAATGGGCAACGTAAATGTACATGTACACTTTCAAAACCCAGAGCCATCATACAACCGTGCCAATTCGTTACGTCATTGTCACAACGCGGGTCATTTACATTCCTTTGTGTCTTTAATACAAAATGAATGTCTCGCCATTGATAAAACTATTTCTAGATCTATTATTCGATTAAATAAGGTTTGAACAACATGAAGGTCTTCGTAAAGTCTCTAGAGTTTCTCATAAGTCTTGATACCTTCTTTAATAGTGGCTCATAAATTATGCAAATCAGGTTTTTGATATGAATTACATGAATTGGATATGAATTACATGGTCATTGATCACTTTATTACGTGACTAGCATATGCATGGGAAATATAAAACTGTCACACTTTTCTGTGAATTGGTATCCTCTTCCATTTAACCCCGTGACCTGGAATGTCTGTTATGACTGGTAAACGACGTCTTGTTAATCTCCAAGCAGATCCTACGGTAGCATAAGATAGTATCAAAAGCTACCAGAAGAGTGAAGCCGGCCCAGGGGTGTGTTTGGCTGCATGGCAAATGTACGCCTCTTGGCTGACTACACTCATTGATCAGTTTAGTTCTAACTTATGCCATTGTAGGATCTGCTTGGAGATTATAGTTCTACCACCTCTGACCTCTAGATCTACTTCGTCACTCCCGAAAGTCTGACCTTTGCGGTGTCACCGTCTTCCCATCCACTTTCTGCCACTCTAGCAACAGTATATTCAAATAAGTGCGAACGCACAAGAACACAAATATCAAGGCACCCCTACTCTCCAAGCAGAGGTTGAGTCGCGTAGATATCGTAGTAGTCGGAAAAATTACACCGGCGCTCCTCTAGTCTTAAAAGGCGTGTGCCGTTCCGATTTGAGGCAGAGGTAAGAGGAGCGCCGATGTAATTTTTCCGACTACTACGATATCTACGCGACTCAACCTCTGCTTGGAGAGTAGGCACCCCGAAAACAACCCCCCCCCCCCCCCCAACAATGCTTTGGTGCAGTCCAAAACTAGATAGGTCAGATTTTCCGTCCAGCGACCCGACTGGTCAGTCAAGATGTTACCAGGGACAAAAGACACTATAGCCACTGCCTGAGGCCCAGATCTACACAACAAGGCGTAACACACCACACAAATAAGCCACCTGCTTATATCCCCGTGTAAAAGTGAAAGTCTAGATTCACTTGCGAACTGTCATAAGTAAAAGTGATGTTCTGAGGAAGCTTAAGATGGCACTGGTGGAGCTTTTAGGAGAGAAACTGCAGAAGAAGGCAGGAGAGGAGGAGACGGTGGGCACGAGTACTCTGGTGGGAGAGGGGCGTTACGTGGGGCTGTACTTCTCCGCCTTGTGGTGTCCGCCATGTCACGGCTTCACCCCGAATCTCGTCCGCTTCTACCAGAACTTCAAGCAGACAGCCGACAAGGCGGAGACGTTTGAGGTTGTGCTGGTTTCAGACGACACGGATGACGACGCGTTCGTGCAACACTTCGGCCGGATGCCGTGGCTGGCCCTGCCGTATTCGGAACGACAGAAGAAGGTGAGATTTATAACCTCCTTTTGTAGCCAGCCTGAAATAATTTTCTGTCCCTTCGAATTTTGATTCCTGTCGAGTGCCCAAGGTGCGACGTTCCTAGACAGGTCCGGGGACATACTCCACCTAAAAATTTTGAATTCTAGACCCTCTGAAATGCTCTTTCCTGCATTTTGAGGTATAAATTTTGCTGGTAGACTAAGCTGTTCAACAGCATTTATTTTGGTGAAAAATTACACAAGGGAGACATTTTTTTTAGTTTACCGTTTTCATAGGGGACGGAAAATCTTGTTTCTGTCCCCAGCTGCAAAATTCCGTCAAAGGACGGAATGACAGGTGCTGGCTACAACCCTCCAAGCAGATGTAAGAATGTATGGCACATGTTTTGCGACGGTCACATTTGCGCCGATTCCCGTACGGGATGTAGCTCAGGCCGGGATCTGATGTCACAAATTTGTCCCAGTAGATTGCCGGATACAGCGTAGATACAGCGGGGGTACCTTTCGGTGTATTCACGGTTAGGCCACGGTGTCTAGTTGTTCCCGGGCTGATTTGAACTCGGATTAAAATAATCTCGGGGCCCGGCAAGCCTCGGTTGCAGTCTTCGAACGGGGTTGGTTTTTAGAGGGGGGAGGGGGGGGGGGGCTCGCGATTTTCAACGTTGGCTAGGTTCTCTTATGCCAGGAAAGGGAGTTTGCCGAGGAAAGGAGCTACGTATGATAATAATAATAATAATATCGGGTGTATTTTGCAGCCAGTAGGTATCCAATTGCAAAGTGTGGGTAATGAGGCTGTTTAACGTGGTCGAGGCACCTCCTCGAGCACGGGACCACCGTACGTACGAGTCAAACCCGAAAGTGCAAAAACAACGTAAATTACTTAGTGGGACACCTTTTCGGATGCATAAGTGACATTCCGTGACGGATGCATAAGTCTTTTCATGCTATAAAGGTCATAATTCCAAACCGGAGGTGTGAGATCTTCTAACTCTTGTTGTTATCTGTTTTTACGTGTAGAAGGACCTGTGCAAGAAGTACGAGGTTTTCGGCTACCCGATGTTGGTTCTGCTGGACGCCTCGAACGGTGAGCTCATCACCTGGAAAGCCCGAGACCGTATCAGGGAGGATCCCGAGGGCAAGGACTTTCCATGGAAGAAATAGACGACTGGAAGATTCGAAGCTCCTCGTTCTAACCATATCTTACGGAATCCGTGTACACATGCAAATCTATACGTCTGACTTTTAGGTTCAACCAAAGAAACCAGCTTTTGCATAACATGCAAATGTCCTGAATAAAGAGACTCTTTTTACACAACCACTGTTTTATTCAAACCGACGTTTCGGTGACTGTCTGTCACCTTCTTCAGGGCAATTCTAACTGGTCCACATTCTACTGCAGGACAGGTGTCGCTGCTCAGTTCAGATGCGGTCACAAGGCGTGAAGCATTTACATATGTACAGACAGATGCGGCACATTTATGATTTTTAATTTATGCAAAATATTTACAATGCGGTCCCAAAACAAAAGAGTGGTTGTGTAAAAAGAGTCTCTTTATTCAGTGACGACACACCAACCTGATGAAACTGTTCACGGATGCAAATATCCTATAGAAGGTGGAACCTTTGTGTAAGTTTAGCACGTACCATTCTCCTAAGTAAAGCCTCGCTCGCGCCTATACAAAAGCCTTGGGTAGGCTCTGCAGAACCGAGTAGAGGTTGCCACTTCTGTGAGTGTAACCAGCTGTCGTCTTTACCTTAAGAAAACAAAAAGGCGACACTCTGATTGGCTGACAACTTCTTAGACGCCACGCCTGCAGAAGTGGAAACCTCAAGCTTGGTTTAGAGAGAGCCTTTCCAAGTTCAATTGCATAAATGCAGGCTCTCCATAGCAGAATGGAACATAAATGTGTACTTTTTGTACCACTCCCTGACTCAAAGACAGCTATAAATAGCACAATGTAACTGATTGTAGCATGTTAGAGTCAGTAGTCAATACCACTAGTGCATCAAAAACTATCAAAGAAAAAAGAAACACAGCACACAAATTTATTACCAAATACTCGTGTTTATTTAACATGAAAGTTGGGCATACAAGCCTTTCTTTGTCATTTTACATCGCTCAAAAGCTGACGAAAGCAAAACAGGAAAGGGCATCACAAAAAAAGGAGCGACAGGAATATGGTTCTCTTGAAAATAATTTCTTCAACCGACTCATTCTTCTTAAGAACTCTTCTACAAAAGAACTTAAGACTTGCTATCAACCCTCTTTTTTACACCTCTCTGAAAGGGGAATCTACTAAACAATACTGCAACATTTCATGGGAACTGTGTAGGGTTGGTTTCTCTCTAGTTGCACAGATACTTGTGATCTCAACATGAAAGCTTTCCTTTCTTTTACTCTTTAGAACACACAGTAGTACAAAATAGACATGACTTTTTTCCTTTTGATAACAAGAACATAATTTTTTTTCTTTCATAAATTCTTAAGTCTGGTGTACAAATCAGACTCTGACATGACTCTAAGACAGGGGCATACAGGTGGTAAAGATCCTAACTTTTCACATGACAAGTACATTGAGGAGTAGTGTAGAAGTAGTAGGAGTAGAAGACCTTACAATTAGAAGCCACAGCAATGTGGAAACTTTTCCCTACTAAGGACTGAACTGAACAAATGGACTGAACATGCATTGGCTACCTGAAAATCAGGGACAGAGTTAACATTCCAGTTAACTTACAGGCAGTATACAGGAGCCGTTCTTTTGTATGGCTGGAACACACAATACTATTTTGGCCTGACTATTCTGAGGGGAGGGGGGCAAAAAGTAAAATTCCATGGCAGACCAGTCTTCCTTCTTCCAAACTTTCTTTACAGTGTACGAATGAACATCAGAAATTTAGCTTCAACCCACCTAACAAAATGAGAACCATCTTCTAATTAGCTGCATGAACAATCTAAACACCAACACATTGACACCAAGTCTTAAACAAGACACTTACACTAAAACATGTAATAGCAGAGGGTTCACATATATATATAGTAAATGTACTCACATCTGTAGGTTCACAATGTACAGAGAAAACTTGAACACCTTCAAACAGTACATGTACACAAAACTAAGCTTCCTTCAATCTAACAAACGGCTCAGTATTGACCTATGCAAGAAAGATGAAATAAATAGAGGCAATTTCAACGACACCAACTTTTTACACCACCGTATAACCCTTACTGTGATCATAGTGGCTTGGGAGTGGGGAGTTGGGTAGTAGCACTTCTTTATACATATTATATACTGTATTGTTGGTACTGTTGAAAGTCATCTTTACAATGCCCACATCACTGCTAAATGTACGAACATAGTAACGAAAATAGTTCTGCAGCTAAAAAAAATGGAAATGGCCACATTGCTTTATCTGTTTCACGGAAAGCTTGGCTGTGCTGGAAGGCACCAAACCGACAGCACAAGTTAGGAACCAGCCTTCCCTTACAAAGGAAAAAATAGCTTCAACCTGAAGAGTCACCAAAAAACAACAACACACACCAAATAGCAGTTACTCAAGCAAATGGGTATGGTTTTGGAAACAGTCCGACGTTTCAGGTAACACTATACAGGGCTCGAAATACCACATGCATATGCAAGTTTGTGCATGTAAAATTGGTGTGGTGCAAGTAAGTTTGGACCAAACTTGCACCAGTGCAAGTTACTTTTATCCACTAATACCTGACTTTAGAAAAAGCTTACACACACCAAGAATATTGTCTGCCATTGAAAGGTAAAAGAAAACAACACTGAATAAAAAAATAGCCTAAATTTGTTATTTCTAAACTTGGTTAGACATCCAGGTAAACAAAATTTGAAGACAATTCCATCTCTATAATGCTAATAATTCCTATGGTGTTGTCTTACCTTGATTTGCATATGAGTAAATACATTTTGCATACAATTTAGTGTATGATCAACTGGATTTTCCAGTTATATGTGTTTGTATTGAGTTGTTCTAGCGATGGTTAAGAATAGTGATGGAAGTCACTCGAAGAGTCCAGAAGAAATCTATTGATCTTATCAAGTTGTAGACATTGAATTGTCTTAAATTAAGCCTAAATTCACATTTGTTGTACAATTTGAAATCCAAAATAAAATACGCCTTGGAAAACAAATATCCAAACATGTGGTCTTTATGTATCCCCATATATTTGCAAATTTTCAGAAGAAGAATAAAGGGTTAACAGTTCACTATTTTGGGTTGTGCAAGTAAGTTTCTTTTGGTGCAAGTTACCTTTGGCTTAACTTGCACTGGTGCAAGTTGACTGAAAAGTGTATTTCGAGCCCTGCTATAGGTAGTGAATGCTATCTCAAATGTTTGACCGGTTCTAAAATCATATCCAGTTGCTTGAGTAACTATTTGGCATATCTTATTACCAGAACGTCTTACCTTCATCGACATAACAACAACACAGTCGGACAGCATAGGCAGTTGGAACGTACATCTGTCACTCAACATTCAGAGGTTACAGGACACAAACACTTTGGTACACTGCAGTATTTACATGCTTATAACGGATGAGGAAAACACATTTACATGATTCTGTAACGCCACAGAACTAGGCACACTGATCTAAGGCTGTTGGAGAAACCCAAGTCTGAGGATGCCATTCCAACTGCAAATGCTGCCGGTATTGTAGAGAGGGCAGTTAACAGCAGGATATACATGTACAGCTTTTATACGCTTCAGACAGTGTACAGGCACTGATTTGTACAGTTTCTGGAATATTATAACAATAACAACAACAACAACAAAAGGTCTGTAGATACAATCATTCAAGACAGTTTATACACTTTTATGCGTTTTGCTATGAAAGGAAATGTTCCACGATACACAGTTTTTCTTCACAACCAATACGACACAAACCAGATAACTAGGTTTAAAGTGGAAATTAATAGTAATGTTAACACAGTCAAGTACTATTGAGAAACTGCAAGTATGGATTGATGCTGTGTTCCTTATTTAGACTTTGAGTTTTATCTTCCTGCAATGTCAAATTGACACCGTCTTTTAATACAACCCGCTTTGATAATTTTTCTCTTGATATCGATTGAATATGAAAACTGAAAACATCATTGCAGTTAAAGGGACACTCTTGTGTAACACACATTTTTCTATGGTTGCACTTGGACAGTACTGATTATTTTACTCCCCCTTTTCTTTACACAGACTGCCCCTGGTAGACCATGTCAGTGCCTGTTATTTTGTCAGAGATTGACTACTGCAGGCAACTTATGTTTTAGGTGCCTGTAATGCCGCGGCATCACTTTTGATAACTGCAGCTTTAACAACACAAGGCATTGCATCTTGATTTGTAAATAAACCCTCCAACAGAATCGCTACAACGAACGTTGACGTCACCCGTGTACCACATAATTCTTTTGCTTTTCAATTCTCCTGAACAAGAAAAACGTATACTCTCTTTGTCATCTTTTATCAAAACTTGTAATCTTAACGTATCAAAATGAAGCCCTGCCCATCTCCGCAACTTGAAAACCGAATCAACTTAACAAAACAAAAAGGATCAATCTTAGTGTTTGCACATCGTCTTCAGGAAGGATCTTTACTTGTCTGGTAGCTTTTCCGTTGAAGATCTTCCTAGCAGCAGTTGGTCTACTGTACCGCGGCTTGCTGGGGTCGTTCCAGGTCGTCTAGCGAGAGGACCTTCTGTCCGGAGGGGAGGGAGGGGGCCGGCATGGGCTGACGGAGCACATCCTGCCCAAACCACTTGGCAAGGTTGTCGGCGGGGGTGGGCGACTTGGCCAGGGGGCCGCCTGGTCCGTTCTGGGTGGTGTGGCTAGTGATGATATCTGGGGATGACATTCAAAAACAAAAGCTCTTGTTTTTAGGCTCGCAATCACATGCTTCTGTATAGTAGTATACTAAAGAGTACATGAACAACAGACCAAGTTGTGTGTTTAATGACAATCTTTCTGTTAGAAGTAGGAAAAGAGATAACCTTTTCTGGGACCTTTGACCTAACTTCCAAGATATGCCTAGTATATGGAAACAAGCCACTCTATTACATTTAAATAACCACAAACTTGCAAGCAAAGAAACAAAAACACTGAAAGCAAAACTACTGTACAAAGAGGTACTATAAATGCAGAAATGTTTGCGGTGGATTATTGTTCGTGCTTCACCACGAATTTAAAACCACCGCGAACATTTTTCCATAACAGTAAGAGACTACAGTGCATGGTGCTACCGCGGAATTAAAACCACCGTGAAAAGTCCATTTTCCCGCTACCACGAAATTAAATCCCCACAAACTTAAATGCATTTACAGTAATAAAGAGCAGGTACCCACCTGGTCGTTGGTGCAGGTGTGCCTGAGGTGACACGGTTCTGTTAGGCTGGGGGGACATGGTACGCTGCATGAGCTGCTGCATGGCCACCTGCTGTCCCAGCCCATTCTGCATGGCCAGCTGCTGCTGCAGCATGGCGGGGTGGGGGTGGGACCCCGGGGGGAGGGACAGGTGACGCATGTCCATCCCGGGGGGAGCCAGCCCCATGGCGACGGCTGGGTGGGGGGCGGGGACGCCCTGCGGCGGCACCATCCCCCTCATCATCGACATGTGGTTGGGCGGGAGCCCCACGCCGGGAGGTACCATTCCCATCCCGGGGTGGATGGGCACACGGGGGACCATCCCCACGGGGACCTGTGGGACGGGGTGGCCGAACAGGGGGTGGGGGGCGTTGACGGGGGAGCGGTTGGAGGCCAGGCGCTTGTTGATGATGGCGGCAGCAATCTTGGCCATTTCTGTGGGACTGCGAGCGCGCTGATCCTGATTGGAGTCGGCCTCCTGTCCACTTTTCTGTTCCTGGCCATCAGCGTCTGTTACAGTAAATAAGAGATGCAAGACTTAACAAGAAACACAAAGCGCTGTCGTAGGACAGTTAAAGATATATAATGTCATCATGTATCAGCCCTTTAGAGCAAAAGCAGGAAAATGTTTCATGGAAAATTGAGAAATAAACACTAGCACAGCTGGACATGAAATGATCCAAAAACATTGAAATCTAAATGAGCAGGTAAACTGTTAAAACAAAGAAAAGACAGCAGTTTCTGAATATAGCATACACCATTGAACAATTGCTTAGGCACTTTTAGTTCATAGCGAAGGCTCAATAACATACAGCGGATAAAAATGCCTTAAATCAAGTCAAAGAACAGTGCACATAATGGCAAACTTTGAGAGGCTTTAAGAGGCTACTACTAGTACTAGATACAGGAAGACAAAAAGCGTTAGTCTTAGGTTGGCCGCTCTACTTATCTTTACTAAACAAACTTTCACAAGAACCATTTCTCTTCATCCTGTTCTGAAGTAACAAAGTTCTAATGCTGATATAAATGTCTAAAAACTCTAGACAAGACCTCCACCCACCTTCCTTGTTCTTGTCCTGTAGCTCTTTCATTAGGCTGGCTACGGGAGAGTCCCGGTTCCCATGATCCTTTGCTTCCTTCTCCTCCTTGTCCATGTCCTCTGCATGCTTGTTGTGCAGCTGGCGGATGACAGCTGTGGGGGTGAAGGCTGCCGGAACACGGGGCTAGAACACAGATACAAAAGCCAGTCAACAAAAGTCAAACAGACCACAGTCAAACCTGTCTATAGCGGCCACTCAAGGGACTGGAGAAATATGGCCACTATAGACAGGTGGCCACTATAGAGAAAATGTTGATCAATTGACCATGAGCATGCTACACATGATTTCAGTTCCCACTAATCTTTCTCACCAAGTAACATTGTCTCGATCGGTAAATTCACCGACAAAGACTTGCACTTTAATGCTCAATGCATGCATACCTTTTGCTAATGCCAAAATGACCCTGTCAGGAACTCCAAATCCTCGCAAACTACAATTTCAAACTCGGTGCAGTATGGTTGCAATAGGCAGTGTTTCTGTATCAACGGGTCCGGAAATGGTGTGGCCGTGGCCACGTTGGACAGGTGGCCGCTAAGCCTATTTCTTAATCATTACGAATCCAAGGGACCAACAAAAAGTGGCCACAATGTGGCTGCTATGCAAAGGTGGCTGCTAATACAGGTTTGACTGTACCTTTCTTGAAGCAATGTTGAAGTATAATCACCAACACAACAATTGGTCTTATTTTCTAATTTTCGACTGTCTAAGATGTCACATTATGCAGACAGAACACATGACCCTAGCTGCATAACATCACATGGGGACAGAAAAAATTGCCAAGAATTGACTTTGACTGTTGAGTGTTTGGGTAAGTCCAATATTTGTGTTGAAGATTAGAGTTCAACTTTACTTTATAATGATTTCTACCTGAACAAAAAGAACTGACGCAATGCAACATCTCTCAGACCTCCTAGGAAATAAAAAAAGTTAAAAACATAACAAAACAGGACAAAAATACAGGTATTCATCAACATTCAATGCTATCTATGGCAACAGACTCATTTAACTCAAGATCCTTTTTAGCTTTGAATTTTTGATATGGCAATGTGATTGCATTAGGTACAGGGTATACTGTAGTGTCTAAACCCACCTTGTTAGCTGCAGATGTAGGCGTGTGCTGGCCTCCTTGAAGAGGCTCCCTATGTGGGGCTCCCATGTGTGGAGGGCCTGCATGGGGGTGTCCCATCTGCTGTGGGGGCCTGTGCTGGGGAGGGGGGTGTGGGTGGAAGCTGGGGGAGTGAGCACGGCGCATGCTGTCTCGCTGCTTCTCCAACTGTTTCTTGATGACGGCCTCCTGAAGGATGCGCTGTGTGTGGATGGCCAGCTCCTGTGGGGACGGTACGCGGGCGAACGGTGGCCGCACTCCAGGCGGGCTTCCCGACATTCCATACTGTCCCTAAAAACAAGCAAGCATCGAGTCACTTCACAATGTGCCTGAACATTTGGCAAATAATACAACTGCACCATACATCCTGCTTCATGATTATCTGTTTCTTAATTTTTCTTTCTTTAACCAGGCTGGCCCTTGTATTGCTTTTCAGTGAATACTACTTTCTAGTGAACACAATACAAGAAAACATGTTTATATAAAATCAATTCACATACACTTTGCAAGTGTCATTGACGAAAGACAACGGACATTGTCTGAAAAGTCTGACACTGTGACAGTCTCAAAAATCATATCCAGTTGCCTGTGTAACTGCTTTCTGGCATATCTTATTACCTGGATGTCTAACCTTCATCGACACATAAAAGTATATTCACCTACAAATATCCAACAATCTTTTACTTTTATAATGTTATTATTAACAGCTGAGTGCATTCTGCATAAACGAATAGGTTATGAGGAAGAGAGAGGAAAGCATTGTATGATTGACCTAAGACTGTCTTATGGTAAGTGGGTGTACATTTGTACGTACAGTCATAGGTGAGCCTGGTAGCTGGCCTGGCATGGAGGATGGCACCTGTAACCCTCCTATCATACCTGGGGTGGGGGAGGGCACTGGGGAGAAACCTGTGATGGGAATAAAAGGCACAAATACTGTAAATGCAGACATGTTTGCGGTGGATTAATGTTCGCAGTTTTCGCGGTGACTACTACACCGCGAACTTAAAACCACAGCGAACATTTTTCTATAGTATTATGGTATTAGACTGGAGTCTATGGTGTTACCGCAAACTTAAAACTGCCGCAAAAAGTCCTTTTCCCGCTACCGCAAAATCAAATCCCCGCGAACTTCAATGCATTTACAGTTAGTCTGTAGTTTACAAGAGTTCCTTAACATGATATCAGGTACGGGTACAGGGGTTTTGGTAGATAACTTCTTCGCTTCAACTCTTTCAAAGACTTCTTCACCACAAACTTAAAACCACCAGGAAAAGGCTTGTCCTGTCTTCTGTCTACTCATCCCTTGTTTCAACCATAAACTCAAAATCATCGCGAATACTTCCTTTTCTGCCTAACACAAAATTCAATCCTCATCACAGTAGCCATTACAGTATAAGGAGAATCTGATGTAACCTACCTAGTGGAGACGGAACCCTGGGGGATCCCTGGGCCATGAGGAAGTCGTGCGGGGAGGGGGGTCGGTGCAGGAGGGGTGGGGAGGGCGCCCTGGGGGGTGCCGCATGTCGCTGCGAGTGTGCCATGGACATGTGGGCCTGCTGTAGGCTGGCTGCACCCGTCTGTTTCATCAGCTCCTAATACAGATGAGAGAAAAAAAATTATTACAAACAAAATTATTAAAACTATCTATGAATCAGGATGGGCTATCACAAGTATAAGATTGCATTCAAAGAAGAATCTGTATGGCCATTTACTATACACTCATTTACTATAATGATCTGTAGTAATTAGAAAATGTTCGTTTTCATCTAATTAAAAAAATTAATTTTTAATCACTACAGATCGTTAGTAGATATCAATTTGCGCAACCGTAAGTTTGTAGCTTTCATCATTATGCACATGAGAAACATAGTTTCATTTTGCCCATCTATCAATATTCGTTACGGCTGAATTCTTTCTTAATTCATTAATGAGAAAACAATGGAAGGTCAAAATGACAATTTAGCCAACCTAAATACCTTAAAGGCCATTGCTCTGATTATCTCACACTACTGCAGCATTGCAGCAACAACCTTAGTCTAACATCCAGTGGCTCTTGTTAACAGAAGCAAGTTACACAAAAGTAAGGTCTGCCCACCTGAATAACATCCTTTGGAGGTTCAGGCCCTCTCTGGGCCTTCTGGTTGTCCATCTGCAGTACCTGGAGAGGTGACAGGGGGCGTCCATCTGATCTAACCTGTAATACAAATTGTCAACATGAGCCCTGTCATTCACCAGTTGTTTTTTGAATGCTGACAGGTAGAAACAGTAGCAGGAAACTATTAGTATTATGCTACGTTGTAGATCTATTTCTTCTGTAAATTCATATTCACAAGGCATCTTGAGATGTCTTCGTTTTCAAGGGCTAGGTTAAAAGTCTTTTAACAAGAAGAGTTAGAAGACCTCATACTTTTGTGAAATATAAGTTATGTCTAGTTTAGCTGTAGTTTATCAATTTTGCAAATTATATTTTTATCGACGTAACACATATTCATTGATCAATTTCTGACACACTACGGGGAACATGAGTTGCATGTGGAAAATATGTAATCTGCAAAAAAAAAAATACACCAAAAACAATACCCCCTCAGGAATAAGTAGACTCTTCCTTTGACTCTGTGTGACCTGTGATGTCTGTCATGTCTGACAAATGACTAGTATTGGCACCTCTGAACTCTACTTACTGTCACTCCTGCAAGTCTGACTTTAGCAGTGACACGATCATCCAACTTACCTCCAGCCACTCTACTGACTGACATTTATTCAAAGAACTATAAACACACAAAATGATTTTTTTGGATTCTCCTGTGAATGAGCAGGCAGACAGGCATTTGCCTGACCTGCACATGACTTTTTATGGTGAAGGAAGGGTGTGCAATTCCTTCTCCACCCTCTTATTTACAGGAGCACTAAGTCTCACTGTCTGCCATGTGTGAGACGGCTTCAGCAGATGCAGGTTTGTTGTTCGGAGTATCCGTCTCCTAGGAGGATGTAAGGTCTCCTACCCCCGACTCGTATGCCATGGTGGGTGCGACATGCCCGAACATGCCTGAACATGCCCCCAAGGCCTGTCTCGGCCGCCAAGGCCACTAGCTGCAGCTAGATACTCATTTACACCCGAGTTAAGTGAGGAAAAGTCGTGTAAACGGTGACACGGCAGCCGGATTCGAACCCGCAACCTCTCAGTCTCGAGCCGAACATGCTGCCACTGCACCACGCGGTCCCACACAAAATGACAAACAACCAGACACAAGAAAGCTCTCACCAGTGCTTTAGGCTGCTGTGGTAGGGTACCAGTCGCCTGCATTGTGGCCACCAGTTTGTCAAACGCCGACAGTCCTCCGACAGGCCCTCCCTGCCTTTGACCTGACATGGGCGGGGCCGGTTGCTGGGTGGGGACGGGTTGCCGTGGCAACTGATGTTCCTGTGGGTGTTGCCGAGGAAACATTGGTTGCTGGGTGGGGGCCTGGTGGTGTTGAGGGGCCTAGAGATAAGGCAAGGATGATTAACTTAACATGCGCTGACACTTGATTTTACAAACAATAGAAACAAAGTACATTTACAAAACAACCATATTACCATAACATAGGCTTTGGGTCATTTCAACTTGTTAAGGATCAGAGGACTGATCGAAAGCTTGTTGGTGAGGGCTTTATTTTGTGTACAGTTTAAAATTGCAACATAATATTACAATACCCTTTCACAACCAAAACAGCCGCAACCCCTCAAGCGTCAAACCACAACATTTAGAGGAATCAAAGACAACTCAGGGCTCTAGCCTGCGTCCGTTTTTCTGTCAATTGATGGAAATTTGCTGCGTGTGACAGAAAAGTTTTTAAACCTATCCGTCAACATTGACGGACAAAATTCTTGGTGGAAGGTAAAGGCAGCTTGGGGACGCTGTCCACAGTCGGAAAGCCACACACTGTTTGTCTTGCTATTGTTATGATTGTTGACTTTAGTGTGTCGGCGCCCTTTTGCATACGATAATCTCATTAAAAACCCGTTTTTCAAGGTGTCAGTTCCGTCTTTCTAACTTAATTTTCGCGGTTTTCGCGACAATGGCAATTGGCTGACAGAAAAAAATTTCGAGCTGGCTAGAGCCCTGACACAACTATCAAGAATAACAGGGTAAACCCAGTGTGCTTTATTCTCATACGTGAGTCGTAGGCAATGCTGCATTTGAGTTTATTTTGCAGTACTAGCTTACAAAAAAGTGTTATGCGTCGTCCTCAGTCCGAGGTTTGACCGCTGATACTGTACGTACCCTGTGAGGTCCTGCCTGCTCACTCTGCTGCTTCTGAATCACCAGCTGCTTCAGCTCAGCTTCTATCTCCTGTACACTCTTCACACTGCCTGCCTCGGCTGGAAACAAACATCACATTTATATAGTAGTACATAATACAGAAGGTAACAGGGCTGGAAATATTGGGAGCCGTGAACCCAATTATTTTCAGTGGGCGCACTGGTGCACCCAAATATTTTCTTAGGTTTATGTATGGAAAGATATCAAGTATACTAGTATACATCATATTCTTGACATCTAAGTGTAAGAAAGATAATAAAAATGTTTGTCATGGTACTTGTTTAATAATTTGATAGCTTGCAACTAGGTTTTGTTATATGTGGGTTTTTTTTACATTCTACTAAATTTTAGTGGTGGACCCAAAAATTTTGTGGTGCATCCAATTTTTTAAGCTGGGTGCACCAGTGCACCTAAGCCCCAAAATGAATTTCGAGCCCTGAGGTATATACATGATACAGAAAATCAAAATCTTAATTTTGGCAAAACAATGCTTTAAAGTTAGGACAACCATATTGGCAGGACCTTGGGAGTTGAAGGGCCAGTTGGCTGTGATAGCGGATGTGAGATCTAGAGGTTACGGCATTCCTGGCTAGATATTGTTTCCTTGGAAAAGGCACCTCTTCTAAGTGGACAGGGATAGGATCTACCTTCCAATACTATGCCCTAGACACAGTGGTTAACAACCCACTACCCCTATGGCCCCAAACAGGTTATAGGACTGCCTTCACATTTCCTTCCCTATCATTGATGACAGAACAACAAAGATAACATTCAAGTCTAAAATCTTTTTTACACCATTTTGAACTCTTGATAAAATGACTTTTCCTTCTCTTATTGCGAAATCCTTTTATAAAGAGAGAGAAATGGTTGATTGCCATTGACATTAAAAACTCTTGCAGGACATTTACAAAAGGCTGAATTGTCGTTTTTTTACAGTCAGTATTTCAACCTCTAACTAGTTAACACAATCAAAAGGATCGAGTGACAAAATAATATCTACTTAGCTTACTCTATGGTGTATATATAAAGGACTATATATACACCATAAAATGAACAGATGTATTACAGTTTTACTGAAAAGTTTGTAATATTGTGGCAGTAGTGTTTGTGCCTCATAAGTTAAAGCAACGTGCAGTCCAGACAGTACTTGGATGGGAGACCACCATGGAAGGCTGGATGCTGTAGCCGGGTCATACCAAAGACTCTAAAAAATGGTACATACTTCTTTCTCTACTAAGAGGGAGAGTATGGAAGCTAAACACACTTCACTACCAGTGGACTAGCCCCCTGCTGTAGTGACCTATGTGTGACCCCAGAGCTATGAAACTGAGATGGGTGCCAGGCAGGGTTGTAGCCAGCATCCGTCCTTTGACGGAATTTTGTAGCTGAGGACGAAAAAACATTTTGCCCATTCCATCCTCTGTGAGCAAAATTTAACCCTCAAAATGCAGGAAATAGCGTTTCAGAGGGTCTAGATTTCAAACATTTCCATAGGAATATGTGGCGAAGCCATTCAAAATTGAGGGGACAGAAAATGATTTTTAGCTGGCTACAATCCCTATGCTGGGCCTGATGTATGGCAACTTAAGCTTAGCTTTAGCTTTAGTGTTTGTGCGTTATTGGACGTACCGTGCTGTTGAAGACTGTGGTGTTTCTGTGACATGGTCTCCATCAGGGGATGAACCGGGATCCGTGCCTTACTCAGCATCTCCAAGATGTTCACCTGTACAGAAGGATAGTAGTTTGTACATCACATGACAAGAACAAGAGACACAAAAATCGATCAAGTACTTACAGCAGGGTTCTAGCTAGTGTATTTTAGCGTAGTGGGCCCCTACGCTAAAATTTGTGACCACTACGCTAAAATAAGGGCCACTACGCTAATTTTTGACTGGTGTAGTCGTGCTTTGCTGTCATTAGCTTGTTCAACAATGTCTAATCAATGTCTTAACATTCAAAACTGACCAAAAAATCCTGCAAATTACATGTGATGAGATTACAGAGTGCCAACTTTTAACTCTACATTGTCAAAATCTCACCGTGGAGGGGCCAAAACCCCCTTCCACACCAATCTCCTGATTGGTCGCTTTGCTACCATCCCATTCCCACTACGCTTAAATGAAATCCTGGCTAGAACCCTGCTTACAGTGTTTCAATGTGAGCTAAGGTATGACGTATTTGATACCCTCTCTACCACGAATACCAATTTCTTTTAATTTTAAAGCTATCTAATACGAGCGATCCCGAAGATATCACGGTGACACAGTGGTAGGCAAAAAGCAGGTGTTTTCCAAAGGATTGATTTACATATCAAACAGTAATTTGAGCCGCTAATCGAATATCAAATTTTGATCCAATCTACTGACGTCCTGGTAGGCAACAACCGTCCAATACCCCGGATATAAACAACAACAGCGATCGCTCGTATACAACAAGCTGGACCCTAACATCTGCTTGTAGTGCAACGCGGGCTACCATTAGGCAAGCAACAGCTGCTATAATGGGCTGTGCCACAATTCCTTCAAGATGGGGGTGTTAGTCTATAATTCTTCATTACCTAAAAATACTGGTACAGTACCCAAAATCTTTGTTTGTACCAACATGCTAAAAAATCGAAAAATCCAACAGAAGTATCTTGAGTTATAGGTGCAAACAAAAAGTACACCTGTCTAGGGTAACCATTCAATAACACTAGTATTTTAATTAATGTACAGTAATCCAACAACACAAAACATGTGGCAACAGCACCCCTACCTGTGGTAACCATTCAATAACACTTCGTATTCCAATGTACATTAATCCAACAAAACTACCTTGAGTTACAGGTGCAAGCAAAATGTACACCTGTCTAGGGTAACCATTCAATAACACTAGTATTTTAATGTACAGTAATCCAAAAACATTAAAAAAAACATGTGGGAACAGTACCCCTATAGCTACCAGTGGTAACCGTTCAATAACACTTCGTATTCCAATGTACAGTAATCCAACAAAACTATCTTGAGTTATAGGTGCAAACAAAAAGTACCCCTGTCTATGGTAGCCATTCATAACACTAGTATTCTAATGTACAGTAATCCAAAAACATTTAACATGTTGAAACAGTGAAACAGTGCCCCCTACCCTCTGCTGCTCGCCTGGCGGGTGAGTTATAGGTGCAAACAAAAAGTACCCCTGTCTAGGATAACCATTACATAACTCTAGTACTTTACTGTACAGTAATCCAAAAACACAAAACATGTTGCAACAGTGCCCCCTACCTTCTGCTGCTCTCCCTGCGAGTACATGAAGGCGGGGGGAGGAGCGATCGGGGAGTGACCTTTATCCTCCATTCCCGCGGTCAGCCGCTCCAGCTCCTCGTGGATGGACGAGCGCCGGCTGCTGGGGCGACTGTTGCTACGGGAACCGGGGCGGCTGTTACTACGGCTACTGCTGCGGCTGCTGCTCCTGCTGGCGAACCAGCGGCTAAACCGGCTGCTGCTGGCTGCCGCGCTCTCCTCCGGACTCTGAGAGATCTGGGAGGAAATTTGGAGAAGTGACACTAAGGCACGATCTAGACACAGTTTTTCCTGATATCGACGAGCCGACAACCTCTTGCCGGCAGCTTTTTTTCAGCGGTAGATGGAACTGCAATATCGCCATAAAGATATCGACATAATTTCTCCCGAAAGGTCCGGAGCATTCGTCCGATAGCTTAGCAGGGGTCCCCGATAGCTTAGCAGGGGTCCCCGACAACTTCTGCATGCGTGTAGATGCATCCCGACTTTGGAAGGGCTCATTAGCATATAACGCAGGCTCATTAAGCACCACGGTGTCCCGCAGCCAACATTCCAGATCCCTCCCGACATCTCCACAAATATCGGTAAAAACGTGTCTAGATTGGGCCTAAGTTTGTGTGCACCCAAAATTGGAGCTGTGCACCCAATTATTTTCTGTGTATACATGTAAAGATATCAAAGTATACTAGTATACATCATATTCTTGACATCTAAGTCTTAGAAAGATAATAAAAATGTCTGTCATGGTACTTGTTTAAGAATTTGATAGCTTGTAACTAAGTTTTATTCTTAGGTTATTACTTAAATTTAAGTGGTGCACGCAAAACTTTTTTGGTGAACCCATTTTTTTAAGCTGGGTGCACCAGTGCACCTAATCCCAAAAATGAATTTTGAGCCCTGTTAAACATGGTAATAGGGAGAAACTTACAGGAAAGCCTGGAATGTTGCCATCAATGTTGAAGAACTCGTCAAAGTTGAAGTCGCTGCTGTGTGCGGTTGCGGGCGCCCCACTGCGCCCCTCCCCGTCCTGGGACATCTCCGGAGAGCTGGAGCTGTTGGTTTCCAAACTGCCGTTTCTGTCGGGTTGTTTACTACTGGCTGCAAGTAGAGAGAGAGACAAAAACTTGTTGAAACAACAAGACTGGTAAAAGCTACTTCCCTAGTTGTTAGTTACACATCCTCAGGGTTGCTTATAAGAGGGAAGAATAAAAATCATTGATGATGGAGTGACATGAATCTAGCTCAGCTCTCCCTGAAAAGTACAGCCAGCACTAACCCGTCACACATTGCCGACCATCGCCTCCAAACCCTCTTCAGACCACAGGGCTCGAAATACTGTGCACCCAATTATTTTCTGTGGGTGCACAGGGTGCACCCAAATATTTTCTTGGATTTATGTATGTAATTATATCAAAGTGTACAAGTATACATCATATTCTTGACATCTAAGGGTTAGAAAGATAATAAAAATGTCTGTCATGGTATTTGTTTAAGAATTTGATAGCATGTAATTATGTTTTGCTATTAGGTTTTTCTGACATTCTTCTTAAATTTAAGAGGTGCACCCAAAATATTTTTGGTGCACCCAATTTTTTAAGCTGGGTGTACAAGTGCACCTAATCCCAAAAATGAATTTCGAGCCCTGGACCATGACTAGGGGTTATTCCCGAGCAAGGCCCTTCTGTGGTAGGAAATTGGTTGGTGAGTTTGACTATTAGTTTTTAAAAGTCGGTTAGCGTATTTAAAAAAAAAATCAAAGTTAGGAAGTTGTATTCTGCTTGGATACAATCAGAGAAGCAAAATGTAGCAAGAAAAAGATGTATATGGATCCCAGGCTACTCCCAACCCAGTGCCAACCTTGGCTAATGAGGGGTCAGAAATAAAGTGGGAAGGACCCAAATCAAATGCTTGAGGGTGAGGCAGCTGTCTGATGCAGCTTGTGTGTTGCCTGTTGCATATAAAGCCTAAACCAGTGAGTGACATGCACTGTATACTGTGTTACTAAGTTTTCTTTTCTTTTTGCACATAAAAGACCTGTTGTGTGGCATCATTCATACAAATGTGAGGAAAATTTGAAAAAGCACAGTGATACATTGTTAAGTGTTTTCCTCTCAGAGAATGATAATGAGCATTTTTGTTGTTGTTGTCTCCACGAATTCTGTTGTTGTTGTTGTTGTTATGACAGGAAACCAGAACATTTACCTTCACCGTTTAACATAATGTCAACACAGTCGCTTTCACAGGGCACGGTTTCACTCGCTAACATGCCTTTCTTGTTGTCCCGTTTCTTGCGTTCCACGTAGTCCTCGTAACCGCCAAGCTCGATGGTGTCGGACTGACTGGTGGGGCCCGCGGAAAACCACTCCGGCTCGTCCATTGGACGACCTGGGAAATGTACACGGGGGTTCATTTAGAGCTGAAGAACTGTGTGTTTAGGTTTAGTTTCATGTAAATTAAGATCTACATTTAGCGATATCATTCACTATTTGTCTTAGAGTTCAACAAAATAAAATTAGCAGAAATACAGAGAAAAAATCTAGCAAATGACATATACAACAGCATATAACAGTAGATCACATTTATCCATATGGTAACTTATACTCGTTTTTTAAAACAAGATATTATTAAAAGTAGTTTAGTCGACGAACGTTGGTTTCAAATTGCAATACAGTGAAACCTGCCTTAGGGGTCACCTGAATATAGGGGCCACCTGGCCATTGCGGTCACTTTTTGTCGGTCCCTTGGATTTTTCCCATTGACCTAAGCATTAAGAAATAGTCTATAGCGGTCACCTGTCGAATGCGGTCGCGGCCAGACGATTTTCGGTCCGGTCGCTATGCCAACACTGCCGATAGCGGTCACCGGCGCGACTGGCCGGCCGCGTTACGCCGCGCTAAACCCACGCGGGGTTCACTTTTTTTTTCAATTTCTGCGCTACATCAGCAAAATGTAGGCTCAACTTGGACGATTTACGAAGGAAACATTGAATAAAGAAACATTATACAAAATTATGTGATTTTATGCGAAGTTTTTCCACCAAAGTGTTGTTGGCGTTTTTCTCGTCTCGACTCTTTGCACTCTACCCTTCTCTACATCGTCATTTCTGTGCAGACTGGAAGACTATATGGACAGATTTTACAAGTAGACCGTCCGTTCATGTATCTGATGTTATAGGTTCTTGAAACCCATGTACGCTGGTCTAATTTTCGTATTCCGCGGGCCAAAAATATCGGAATCGTATTTGCGTAAATTTCCAAGATGGCGCCGCTGCGGTAGATAAACAAGGTCAATAGGGGTCAGTGGACGACTCCACTTTTACCAACTTGAAGGTAAGATGTCGCAACAAGAATTCTGATGTACAGCACAAAATACGGTGATTATGGTATAAAACGATTAAAATCAATGAAATTAGCGTTATTTATGTGAGAACTAGAATAAGTTGGATTTTTGTCAAAGAAATAAAGCCTACGTAGGGAAAGTTTTATTTCGACGTGACCACCTCGGCATAATGGCGCATGCAGACAAGTCAAGCCAAGCCTTCGTGAACAAGTGAAAGTTTTTGTGGCGTTTTGATGCTTAGAAATGATTATGAACTTGTGATCGGTAGTGATTGAATGTCTAATTTTTGCCGGCAACTAGCGGAATTTACACGATTTGTCTATTCGATTGGCAAAGTTGCCGGAGACTCGCGCTGTGACCCAAACTCAGAAAAGTCAGACCGGGGAACAAAGGAAAATGGCGGCGCTGACTTCGTGTTCAGAAAATTCTAACTGGATAAAAGACAAGAGAACCAAGCAAATGTCTGTCAGTTTTGATTCAGACATACGATGTCGAAGGCTTCGACTCCCGAGGGACACGCATTGATGTTGGTCATTCAGCGTTCCCGCTCGGAGAACGGCAAGTCCTCCCGTCAATTAGCGGCTGATTTCGGAGCTGGTGTCGGTCGGACTCAGATTTATAGTGATTAAATGTCTAATAATAGTATGTCTTCTCTGTTAATCGTTAATGTCATGATTGACATACATTTTGACTATACAGAAATAAGGGAACAGCTACAGTGCTGTAGCAGTAGTAGTAATACAAATGTATTTGATTAAATTGTTTTAAAGTCATATTTAGTTTAAATGTATAACGTTAGTAATGTAATATTGTCAATAAATACTCAGTATCTCAGTGGAAGCTGAATGCCTTGTCACTTATTGCTTGTGGTGAAATGTACCTTTTTGGCTATACTGCCTATAGGGGCCACCTACCCATAGGGGCCAAATTTGGTCAGTCCCTTGAGTGACCCCTATAGACAGGTCACGGCTGTTACAGTGTAGTCACTTAGTTCGAACGTGGGTTCTACGAGGCATAGAACACGATCCCCCGCCCGCCGCCGATCCACGTGAGCCGGCTGATTGCGCAATAGTGCACGCTGACTTTGACCCCCGTGCAGGCATGCATATCCGGGTCACAGGCGCTTCATATTTCAGAGGCAACATGGCCACGGTAGAAGGAACACGTGAACGTAAAAAAACACCCGAAAATGCGCATTTTCTTGGTCAGAGCCGCATTTTTCCCCGTAGAAGAGTGGATAAGTGCCTTCGTCATTGAACATCCGACTTAGGTAAGTTAATTCGATCGTTTAAAGACTTTATACAGTTTTTTGTGTGTCCAAATGCAATGCAACAGCTAGACGGAATGTTGTCGAGTGCTTGTATAATTTCGAAATTTTTCGCACGGTTTTTTTTATTTCTCAGTGGAGGAATACAACGAGATGATGTTTTTCAGAGCGATGACGTCATTACTGCGAAACAAATCCTGCTGTCTGATACTGTCTCGTTTGTTGTAGTAACAAAAGTAGAGCATTTTATAATAGAATATATATATATTTGGAGTGTGCTTCTTTCACAAACATTAGCCAAGTCAATTGCAATCAAATGAGTCTCCAAATTGAATTTTGAAAGTAGACAGTAACACATCCATAGTTCATGCAGTGCATGGAGGGGAAGTTGCATACATATAATACATGGGACACTATTTTATACAAAACTTCTATACTTCTAATTTTTATGAAAATGTTTGAAATCAGTGCACAGACAGTACTTTGGACTTAAAGCTGTAATATTTTTCTTACTGTAAGTAAGTGTAAGTTTTATTACTGGTACGATTTTAAAAGTTTATGTAAAAAGGTACTAGTACTTGCAGACATTGGATATAAAATCAAAGGTGGTCCGGTTACAATCAATTGGTCTGGTATACTACTGACAAAGAATTGCTCTTCAGATTTCCACTTTGTCAACAACTATGTCATCAGGAAAAAATTATGTAATCCACTATCCCTACCATTGTACCTTGAAGCCATGTTTACCATGTGTTATCTATGTTTAAGGCTTGACAAGTGCTGGGAGAAAATGAAGTACCAGGAATGAGAAGAGGATGACAACTCACACAAGTCCTTATTCAAGGTAGCCCCAAGGTATGTGTGCATATGTATAAATCATTTGTATCTATAATACCCTGCATCTACATGTAGAGACAACTATATTCTGGACATTCTGAGAACTTGTGACAGGTTGCAGGGAATGTTTAATTGTCAGTGTAAATAATAAAGGTCTTAGGAAGTGTGAATAATGAAGACCAACTTGACCAGAACAAAAAAATTATAAGCACAGTTGTATATTCCTCAGCTCAGTGAAGTCATATACCACATTAGGTGTGAACATTTTTACAACCTTGTTGACTTTTAATGCAGAAGTTATACTATGCAAGAATGCATTCTGCAAGTAGTTCTTTCATGTGGGCTGCATGTATTTTCACTTCCCATTTACCCAATGTTTGCCTCAGTTTCACAATCTATTTTGTATCTCTACTACAGGCCAGACTATGCTGACAGCATAGCCCAGTCTCCAGCCATGAAAAGCAGAGGTTCACTGTTATCTGGGGAACATGAAATTAGGAATACTTTAGATCCAGGTGAGAATATTCATTTCTTATAGCTATCAATATGTCGTGTAGGTATGTAATGATAGTTGTCTATCCAGAGAGAGTTCCACCTTCAATTAAACATTGGATATACAATACACAAATGTGGCTGATCTCCATTTTGACCTTTGCAACACTGCAACCTCAGCACAGACTGAGGATTTTGATGGCTGCAGTCAAGTTCTCATTAGAATCCTTAGTTTAAGATGAGTGATACATTGTCATAGTGGAATTGGAATGACTCTCATTCATTTATTACCCAAACTTCATTTATATGAATCTTCCCTTGATACAATGGAAGATGCCTACCAACAGAATAAAACAATATGATGGAGATTTGCATTCTTTATTTCTCATCCTAGCTTGCTCTTTTTTGCATAAAGCTAAATTAACTTACTTTACTTTCTGACATGTTGATTCTGATTTGTTATCAGCAATACTCTCAGTCTGAAGCCACCCATGTAGGGTGAAACATACCATGCAACTTTTTGTGCATATCCTTTTCCCCAGCCCTGTTGTTTTAGTCCCTTAATTTGATATAGTATGCAGATAAGCTATAATTTCATTTCAGAAACACTATGTTGGTGCTTTTGCCCTTACCTTCTACCTTTCCTTATAGTTGTACTGCTACATGTAATATCTCCTTACTCATACCTTTTACAGGTCAGAGAGACAAGGATGCATCATAAGACATTTATGCATATGAATGACAACATTGTTTGCATCCTAGACCTGATCAGATCAATACTAGGTAGCCGTAGAAAATGAGATTTGTCTAAATTAGTGGTATGGAATGAAACATACTTTATCTACAGATATCTTTATTCAGACATGTAGCATATTGCAGCATTTAACACAAATCTTCCCCATGTTCTTGCTTGGCTACAGGTCATACTGCTGTCCATGGTGGCTACTAAGAGAGTCCTGTCAGAATGTGGATAGTGTCCAACTCCAACTTCCTCAATGTCCATGTCAGGTTCTGTGATGTCCCAGAGTTGACTCACTAGCTAGATTTTTACATCACCACTGCTAGCTGCAGTTCAGTTTCCCCTAGTAAATGAACTTGTCACCTTGCATGGTTTGTGTGCATTTATGTTAAATACAGACTAAGATTGGCGACAGTTATTCCACATATCACTGCCTCCTAGCATCATGATATGACAAATGTTCAGTCTGTTGACAGATTAAAAGAGGAATTTTGCTTCTGTGAAGTAACCTTTTTAACTCACTTATCTTGTTGCATTGTATAAATTAGTTCATGATCCTTGTAAAGACTTGTTTTGAATAAAGGATGCAGCATGCAATTTGTTGTCAGCATAGTCTGGCCTGTAGTAGAGATACAAAATAGATTGTGAAACTGAGGCAAACATTGGGTAAATGGGAAGTGAAAATACATGCAGCCCACATGAAAGAACTACTTGCAGAATGCATTCTTGCATAGTATAACTTCTGCATTAAAAGTCAACAAGGTTGTAAAATGTTCACACCTAATGTGGTATATGACTTCACTGAGCTGAGGAATATACAACTGTGCTTATAATTTTTTGTTCTGGTCAAGTTGGTCTTCATTATTCACACTTCCTAAGACCTTTATTATTTACACTGACAATTAAACATTCCCTGCAACCTGTCACAAGTTCTCAGAATGTCCAGAATATAGTTGTCTCTACATGTAGATGCAGGGTATTATAGATACAAATGATTTATACATATGCACACATACCTTGGGGCTACCTTGAATAAGGACTTGTGTGAGTTGTCATCCTCTTCTCATTCCTGGTACTTCATTTTCTCCCAGCACTTGTCAAGCCTTAAACATAGATAACACATGGTAAACATGGCTTCAAGGTACAATGGTAGGGATAGTGGATTACATAATTTTTTTCCTGATGACATAGTTGTTGACAAAGTGGAAATCTGAAGAGCAATTCTTTGTCAGTAGTATACCAGACCAATTGATTGTAACCGGACCACCTTTGATTTTATATCCAATGTCTGCAAGTACTAGTACCTTTTTACATAAGCTTTTAAAATCGTACCAGTAATAAAACTTACACTTACTTACAGTAAGAAAAATATTACAGCTTTAAGTCCAAAGTACTGTCTGTGCACTGATTTCAAACATTTTCATAAAAATTAGAAGTATAGAAGTTTTGTATAAAATAGTGTCCCATGTATTATATGTATGCAACTTCCCCTCCATGCACTGCATGAACTATGGATGTGTTACTGTCTACTTTCAAAATTCAATTTGGAGACTCATTTGATTGCAATTGACTTGGCTAATGTTTGTGAAAGAAGCACACTTCAAATATATATATATTCTATTATAAAATGCTCTACTTTTGTTACTACAACAAACGAGACAGTATCAGACAGCAGGATTTGTTTCGCAGTAATGACGTCATCGCTCTGAAAAACATCATCTCGTTGTATTCCTCCACTGAGAAATAAAAAAAAACCGTGCGAAAAATTCCGAAATTATACAAGCACTCGACAACATTCCGTCTAGCTGTTGCATTGCATTTGGACACACAAAAAACTGTATAAAGTCTTTAAACGATCGAATTAACTTACCTAAGTCGGATGTTCAATGACGAAGGCACTTATCCACTCTTCTACGGGGAAAAATGCGGCTCTGACCAAGAAAATGCGCATTTTCGGGTGTTTTTTTACGTTCACGTGTTCCTTCTACCGTGGCTATGTTGCCTCTGAAATATGAAGCGCCTGTGACCCGGATATGCATGCCTGCACGGGGGTCAAAGTCAGCGTGCACTATTGCGCAATCAGCCGGCTCACGTGGATCGGCGGCGGGCGGGGGATCGTGTTCTATGCCTCGTAGAACCCACGTTCGAACTAAGTGATCGAATTCAGGGCCTTTGAAACAGCCGTGAGGTTTCACTGTATTTCCATAGAATTCCAGTCTGGAAGAGTCTGAATTGATATCCCTAAATACTCCGAATTTATATACGATAAAGGTTACCCCGCGGATATAGGTCAACTAGCGTTACATTTGATAAACAAAAAATTTAAATAAGTTGAACTCAAAACCAAGGTGGGAGTAGGCATAGACAAAAAAATCATAAAAATATGAATCAAAACATATTTTGTAATTCAGGTAATTAAAAGGCTGTGCAGATGAGTCTTTAGATAATGTAATGATGTTACAGACTCACACAAACTGAGACAAATGTGCACTTTGGACAGAATTCTGTGTTCACAAGCTGTTCTGTATTATTAATAATGCCACTTACTGTTGAGCCTGCGTCTTTGGGCATCATGCTGCAAGAGGTAAAGAAAGAAACAGAACATTGTTTTAATGTTACAGTAGTATTCCTTGGCCACCAGTAAAATCATATTGTGATGGCAGAATTGAAGGCAATCCATTTCTAAACATTTACAGAAATGTTTTGTATGTGAGAATTTCTTATTTTGCTATGCTAACGTTGCTGACATTAGGAAAAACCCTGTCAACATTTTCCAATGAAAGTTGACTGGTACTGAGCTCTCTTACTACCTTTCAGGAACATGCAGTGTTGCATTATGTTCAAACTTCAGTACAACGAAGTAATGTTATCACTTTGCTTACTAATTCTCTATTGGTTAGGCAACATACAGAAGGTTCAAGTATTCTTCATGCCGTGAAAGTTTTCTAAATCTTCCAAAAATAATTTCATCACGTTGGTAGAATTTTGCACAACCATTTATGTCTCTTACCTGCTTACCTAAAAACAACAGAAATGTAAGCAGGTTTTAGACACTACTTAAAGTATTGTGAAAACAAAACTGAAATGTCCTTTGCTAAATCTTGTTAGCTTACCCGGTCTCTGCCTCCTCTGTCTCTGCTGCGTTCCTTGTAGTCCATCTCACGATCACGACTATCTCTGCCAAAGTCCCGGTCCCGCATGTCTCTGCCTAGATCTCTGTCCCGGTCTCTTCCCAGGTCTCTGTCCCGGTCTCTTCCTAGATCTCTGTCCCGGTCTCGGCCATCCCTGCCAAAGTCCCGGTCTCGGCCATCTCTTCCCAGATCCCGCCCGTCCCTCGCGGCCTCCCGTTCTCGCTCAAAGAGGTTCAGACGCCCGCTGCCGATCCGACGCTGGTTCCCGCGCCCTGACTCGCTCTCTCTTCTATCCAGACGGTCCATGGGGCTACCTCGGCCTATAAAAAACAGAGCACAAAAACCAACAATTCATTTGTATTTTCTAATATAAAAATGCTTGTGTCAAAAATACTGGAACATCAAATAAAATATACTTTTGAAGATCTAAAATACCATTATATATAGTCTTGTCTGTATTCAACTAAGTGGAGATAGTAACTGACACAATGCAGGGCTCGAAATACTAGGTGCACCCAAAACTGGAGCTGTGCACCCAATTATTTTCTGTGGGTACACTGGTTGCACCCAAATATTTTCTTAGGTTTATGTATGTAAAGATATCAAAGTGTACTAGTATACATCATATTCTTGACATCTAAGTCTTAGAAAGATAATAAAAATGTCTGTCATGGTACTTGCTTAAGAATTTGATAGCTTGAAACTTTGATAGCTTGAAGTTTTATTATTAGGTTATTACTTAAGTTTAAGTGGTGCACCTAAAATTGGTGCACCCAACTTTTTTAACTTTTTTTGAGATGAGGCCAGTAGAGAGAATAAGGCATAAATGCTCTAAGTATAACCCGAGGAACCTACATGTCAGCACAAGTACTTGAGTGGCCGTACCTTTCTCGTTGTTGGACGTCTGAGTGGTGACCTGACAGCCGCTGCCAAAACTGCGTCTCTGTGGGCTCAGCACGATCCCGTCCTTGTCATCCTCGCGTACGCGCTCTCGAGGATCTGGAAATAATGTGACACAAACTGACTAGATGGCCCAAAATTGACCTCTATCTTTATCTTCCAAAGATCCACCAGCATACTAAATGTCACCACAATGCATCTTTACCTTCTATGTTATTGCAGAGCAAATGTGGAAAAACAAATACGCAGGCAAAAAAACAGACACACCACAAACAATACCACCATTAAAACTCCCTTTCACAAAAGTAATACAATTACTTTTCAATCATGTGCAAAAAGATAGACACCAGAACATAGAAGAAGACACCAATTGGATCCATCCCTGAGCAGGGCTCGAAATGCGTTTTTCTGCATACCTGCACTGGTGCAGGTAACATTGAAAATTACCTGCACCAGACAAATTCTACCTGCACCACTCTGAATGGATCATACTAAAATCGTTAAGGAACCATTACTATTTTGTCTTTTATACTTTATAGGTGTTAGCAGTCAATGCAGCTTATAACGATCCGTATACACCTACATCATAGGACGTTTGTGTATAAATTCAGTACATGGACCAGTGCAGGTTAGGTGTAGGTAGACATCAGAAATACCTGCACAGCTCTAATTTTACCTGCACTAACCTGCATATTCAGGTGGTATTTCGAGCCCTGCTGAGGTATTGCCAAAAAGTGGTAAGTTTTGTTACCTGCGAACGATTTCCGGCGTATCTCTCTGTCTTCACCCGTACGAGACCGTTTGTGATCGTCTGGCGCCGGCGAGCTGGCAGCAGACCGTTTCCCCGATATGCACGCGTGCCATCGCTCTGGGTCCCAGATACCCTCCGGACTAGGGACGATATAAAACATTTGAATACACCTGCTTCACTTTTGATTGGTTGATGGTAAGTCGTTTAACTTGGGGTACGTATGCCCCCTCTAAAGCGGCGAGCGTTGAGTGACCAAAAATGTCATTACTTCACACAAGGCACATTGAAAAAGCGGAGGGTATTCTGTAACTGTAAGCTTTGTACATTTCGCTGTCTGTCATACCATACTTTTACATGATGACATGGATCATATTCCAGTCTATGAAGTCATAGCTCATAAAATCCAGCTTTAATCTACTGGAAAGGGCAACAAATGCCAAGGTTCACAGGACTAAAAGTTCAGAGCAATCACAACTGACTGACACAACCATACAAGCCGCATGTTACACTTTAACCAACAATTATATATTGTAATTTAGATAGAATAGAGGACGAACGCCATTTTATAGTACAGTGCAGATTGTATGCCGTAGAGAGAAATGAACTGTGCTTATACAAAACCAATTTCCTTATTTCATACAATTAAGTTCTGTACAAAAATTTATCTTCCTAATGCAACTAGACAAACCATCAATCATGAAGCATATCTGCTCTTTTATCTCCACTATAACAGAAAAGCGAGGAGAAGTTGAATTTATCCAGCAATAGTCTTATTTTGTACATGTTAACTGTATCTTTTTATCATGTATTGTTGTGACCTGTACTTATCCCGGTGTTGCAAAAATGTGCAATAAAGGTGTTCATTCGTTAATTTGTTAATTAATGTTGAATCCAGTACTGATTTTCATAGGGCAAAATCTATGACTCACCTGTCAAACTCTTTGGATAAGTAGGCTGGTCTCTGTTTGGATGGCCCACTTTTCGCCAAGTTCATCAACTCTTCCTATACACAGCAGAGGACATGATGGGAACATTCAGCAAAACGATACTTTTCTCCTGAACATATTTTTTTATATATGCCAAAGAATACTTTTCTCTTGAACGTATCATTTTTTACATGCAGTGCACAAAGATGAGGCAATAATCACGGCTAATATTGTGATCCATACATCTCAAGAACAAGATCCATCTCAAGAGTTAAGCCCTTTTGTGACCATACATCAGTAATAGTTACCTTAGTAGTTTAGCTGGTTAAACACAATTTATAGCATTACATCTATCCCAGTGCTAATTAATTGTGTCCCTTACTTGTATCTTATCTTTTAACTAATCTGAACAATTGTGTTTTCCATTGAAATACAGTCAAACCTGTACAAGCTACAAGTACAACCTCTACAATTTACAAAAAGACAACCTGGTCAATGCGACCATAAAATTTGGTGGTCCCTTGGTTAATTGTCCCATGGACACAACCATTAAGACTAAGAGACTTGTCTATATATAACACACTTCTCTCTTACTGGTACACAGAACGATATCTTCCATATACTGCTAATATGTTCATCTCATATATCCGTCTATGTAGGTCAGTTTGTTTACACTGTATTCCAAAAGCGAGACCAGATCACTCATATACGACTGTACTATTATCGATAATATTTTGTTGTTCTGTATGTAGCCCCGTAGTAGTATTGTCTGTATAGCTATTAGTTGTTGGTTGCCATACATTGTACTCAGTTATACTAACACTGTAACAGACCATGTTTCATGATGTAAACTAGAAGTCCAACTACTTTTCTCACCTTATTGTATCTGTGCTTTGGCAGTTTCTTTTCTTCTGCCTTGGCTTCTGGGGGGTCTGCAGCATCCTTCTTCTCCTTCTCCTCTTTCTCTTCATTCTCCTTGTCACTCTCTTCCTTCTCCTCTACCTTCTCCATCTCTGCCTACCCCTGGCCTGCCTCACAGCCTTAAGAAACAACAAGATAAAGTCAGTTCAATCAACAATCAAGATCAGTAAAACAGGTAGGGGGCTTGGTTCAGTTTTTAGCAGGGCTCAAAATACCACCTGCATATGCAGGTTATTGCAGGTAATCTGAGCTGTGCAGGTATTTCTGGTGTCTACCTGCACCTAACCTGCACTGGTCCATGTACTGTGTTTTAATACTTTTATGCATAAATGATGACCTGTGATGTAGGTGTATGTGGATTCTTATTAGGCCACAGCAAGTAAATTTTATGGATGACATCCGCGCGCTCATTAATTTTCGCCTGATTTCAGAAAAAAAAACAAGATTTTTTTTCTTCTTCAGGAAAGGCAGGATAGACGAAAATGGGTAAAGGTTGTGTTGTAACCTAATCATTGAATGTAGAATTGACACTAGAGACTCTGAGGCATTGACTGTAGTTGCAGAGGTGCAACTTGATAGATAGTTGTAAAAGTGGCACAACTATGGAAGCTATATGAGTGTAGTTGCCAACATGATTAATGATACATATACCAGTCTACTACACTAGTGTCACTTTAACTACACTGGTGCACTTCTTAAATACAGGAATGAATGCCTTGTTGGCTGTGATGCCATATTTTGTCCCTTCAAGTCAAGCCCTATCTCATTATTTTTGCAGTCTGCAGAGGATGTCATCCATAAAATTTACTTGCTGTGGCCTTAGCTGCATTGACTATTATCACATATTAGGTATAAAAGAAAAAATAGCAATGGTTCCTCAACAATTTTAGTATGATCTATACTTCCTAAATTCTGAGTGGTGCAGGTAGAATTTGTCTAGTACAGGTAATTTTGCAATGTTACCTGCACCAGTGCACTTATGCAGAAAAAAGTATTTTGAGCCCTGAGTTAGTGACGCTATCTCTGGACCTGGAGTTCCGGAATTCGAATCCAAACTGTTGTCAACCAAATGACATGCATTCAAATTTCTACCCAAAAGGGTTGAAGTCATTCGGACAGGAGTCCTGGACCTTAAGCTGTAGTCCACTGTTCCATTGTGCTTGTTAAAAAAAAACTTATGCATATGCTGTTGATACAATAGTACCGTGTCTATTTTGTCTGTAATTATAATGATGAGAGAAGATTTGCTCTTCTAGGTCACTTTCCCAGAATCTGTTAATCTTTTCTCCGTATACAGTAACTGTTATGCCTACCTGAATACGCACACTGTACTACATGGCACCAAACAACTGGCTACTTACAAATTTGCTATCTTGGATTTAAGAAAATTCCATGTTCAACACTTCTAAATCCATCTCGTATATGTAATTGTTATGGGACTCTACAAGTACTAGATCTGTGTGAACTGCATGTCATTGAATACCACAGTCAACTTTCAGTCCTGCCTTCACAAAATTATTAATTTCTGAATAATGATTCATGAAATACAGAGTGATACCTGAATAATCATTGACCTCAAAATTGCAAGTCTTTTAAGTTTTATATATCTTTCCATTGAAGGGTGCTAAAGATCCCCGACATGACCATCAAATAGCCTAGAATGCTTTTCATCTTCAATGTGTAACATATTCTGACTGATAGTGATAGTCAGATACTGTACAATGACAATTGAAAGCAACAAAACCTTTATCTATTGTCAGTGAACTTGCTTTTGAACAAGACTGGATAAGAAATTCTTATTGTCTAGCACATGAAACATAAAGACATCAGAACACAGTTGCTCAATGTAGCAATAAGAAAACAGCACACAACCATTAAAAAAATGTCAGTGTCGAATTCAAAATGTTGGCCATGGTGTCTTCTTTTCCTTGCTATCTGATCAAAAACCCGACACCACAGAATTTTGGTGTCTGCTCGTTTCCAAAGTCATATCCAGTTGCTTCAGTAACTGCTATTGTGAATTTATGGTGTTTTTTTTCCAAACTTGATATGTTTAACTTAAATTACTATCTCACTGACAATCTCAGTGCCAGGATTCACAGAAAATTAAGCAATTTAAAGAGAGTGCTATTAGTATTATTACATGTAAGTGTCAAATGAAGTTTGGATTTTCATGTTCCAAAAATGAAATGCTCCCTTCATGTCTAATTATGGCACACAATTTCTTGAGTTTTGAATTCTTGTCCTGGATAATGATAATGACTAAGTATATATGCTAGAGATTGGAAGATCAATGTAAAAACAGTCTAATGGTTAAGTCTGTACTGTACTAGTGTACATGGTTTCAGCCAGGGACTGAACTCATAAGTCTGCATCCTAGCTTTCTGTCATCATGATGATATAACAATTGTTTTGTTGCTAAAAATGTACATAGAAAATGTCCTAAATAACACGGTGTGGTCTCACTAATGGTTTTTAACTAGGCTTTTCCATAGCCTGGGTACCATCCGGATAGTAGTTCATTCTGACGTTTATCATACACTACATTATCATACAGTCACTTCTCTGTTATTTCATCTGGGAACCTTGACATCTCTAACGTACAGAATCATCCAAATTTGGGACAATGTCGCTGACTGGTCCCTACACATCAGCAAAAGGAATTGGTTCAAGCACTTGATCGAACAGGTGGAGACCCGAAAATTATGCCCTCCGTCCGCTTGTGGAAGGCCTGTTGTCATCGAACGAGTGCTCTAGAACCCACCACCAAAAGGTTTGAATGCACAGTTTCCCAGAAGTGTAGCAGAAGCGAACATAGGAGCGAACTACTACCCTACTACCCGGATGGTACCCAGGCTAGCTATACCATCCATTCCCCTTGTACGTACGTACACCTGATTTAAGTAGATTATGGTAATGGCACTCAACAAGAATGAATTGCAGATGGGCAGTTAAACATAAGACAAGTTAAACAGCAGCACCCCAACTACTCATGACACTAAAATAGTACTTGCAATAATAATCATTGTAAGAATATGCTTTTGTGCTTGCTTTCTATTCTTGGAATTTGAATTAAAGAGCCAAAGAACATGTGAACTTTGTTCATTACCACTTGAATGGAAAATAAAACAACAACATCAATTGAAGTTGTACACAAAGGAAATGCACCAAAACAAAAATTACCATTACAGTAAGTGGCATAATAGATTGTCAGAATACAGAGTACATGTACTAGGCTGTGATAGGGTTAGTAATATGGCCAAAGCTCAAATGTCCAAGAACTGAAAGTTTATTTTCTGCCATATCTAATTATGGATTTAAAAAAGAAAGGCATTCACTAAATATAAATTTTGACAGGAATGAAAAAAAATAGACCAAAATTTTAAAAACTGTGCATGGAGCACAATTTCCACCAGAAGAGCGCATAAAAATACCAAGGACACTACTGACGACATTATCTTGGTTGGAAATTGTCCTGACCTCCTTGTTGTCGTTTCGTCAGGAAAAGTAAAAATTTCCAAAAAAAAAAAAAGTGAGTCATGAAATGACGAATGTGACGCGGCGGCCATGTTTCGTCATGCCGTCCACAGACAGGCATTTTTCTACGAAAAAAACAAACGGCATAGAACAACGGCCTTCCGTGAAAGGATTTGCCGTCTTAATTCGTGGGCTATAATCCTGGCAAATTTACGAAGATGTACGATAGAGATGCGCAAGGTTTGAAAGTTTGCCAGGTGCAGCGAGAGGTGGTTCGGCGGCCTTCGCGCCACGTACCTTCACTTCAACCGCTCGGCCTTCCCTCTTCTCCCCTTTCCCTGAGCTTGGAGTCTCGTCAAACGTCACAAGAACAACCTCACTACACAATATGACACAAAGGTCGGTCCTAAAGGGTCACAAAGTCGTGCATTTTTGGAGACACAAACAACTACACTTTTGACAACAAACCAAAATACTGATACTGCAGCTGCTAACAGTGGAAGCGGAATGCCCGGATGAACGCATGCGCTCTCATTAAAAGAGGCCAATTTGCATAAAGGTCAACTTATCACTTCCGGTTGTCAAAGCAAGGGTGTTGTACAATAAACCGCTAGGTGCGCTTGTGACAAAAGCAAATATGTAGAGTTCAACAACCACAAACCTCATTTTACGATCGCGTATAGGACTGAAGCTGAGTTCCGTTGGTGTCGTCGCTGCGGCCGATTTGACATAGTGCTCAAAAAATCTCACGCTCTTTCAAGTTTGTGGTGCCGTCGTAATCGTTCTCCCACTGTTCCCAATTTTTCTGTACCATTCTCGCCGCCTTTCCTCGATACTCAAAAAAAAGCTATCTGCCCCGGTTTCTCGCCAGCGTCTAGCTGCTGTATAAGCACCAGAACAATTTTCCGTTTAAGCTTGCTTCCTCGGGTTCACGAAAACAACATCTGCTGTTCAGTTACGCGGACGTCACCATCAGATTGTCCGGTCCATCTAAGTTGCAAGAGGAACACCCGCCTCAAGACTAACTTCAACGTAGTACCTGAGACAAACATTGAAAGTTTTATACTTTCGACTTCTCTACAATACATAGGGACCACAAATGATCCATAGACGTCGCTACTACGTACATAGCCTGATTAAGTCTCGCTTATAGCAGCCGGCCAAACATCCGCCCCCCTCCGCGGGGAGGGGGCAGTTACAGCCCTGGACAGCGGACTTTGTGTTACACAGACTACTAAGTACATATCATTTGCAAATAGATAAAGCCATCTAACATATCATGATAAGATTATATAAAATCACGTCAGCACTTGCGTAGGGTTTTTGTCTATCCTATGACCACATTTAAGATTTTCAAATATCAAAGTAAACGGAATAATATTTCAAAAACACGCGCTTTCATATCTCATATGCATATACTTGAAAAGTCAACAGGTTCGTTGGCCCCAACGTTTCTAGGCTAATCTAAGATTACATTGTGATTTCAGGCCCTGCTTTGATCACGCGGCAGTTTTTCAATCAGAAGTGACCCGGTGATGACAGAAATCGACATCATGTCTGGAATATGTACAAACCAGATCCTCCAATTGAAAAGTCGTAACTGCCAAGGAGCTATGAGCAAAACAAAATGTTGTCCGTTTAGACCCCATACGGTCAGATTCGTCGTAAAATGTATCAGTCGGATGAGTCTTAAGGCCACTGGAAGCATCTTTACCTTTGCCAGAATGGCAAGGTTATGTTTTAGGCGTGTGAGTCTGTCTGTCTATCTGTCTGTCTGTCTGTGTCTTAACAGCATAACTCGAGAAGCCTTGGATGGATCCTAGGCCTGATAATATTTGGTATGTGGGTAGGGGTCGGGAAAACGAAGGTCAAGTTTGATAATGGCCCACCTAGCGGCTTGGTAAGGTACTGCAGAGGAACCTCAATTTTTGATATCTCGTGTTCTGGTTTGTGAATATGGCATCCGCTCGCGCATTGATTTTCGCCTGATCTTCTAAAAATTGAATTTTCGCTCCTATTCGGCGATGCCTTGAGTGTAGATGTGAAGAAGTAACACCCGTGTGATAGCCTTGAGTGGATGGAGTGGTCACAGTGATGCCAGATAGACTACCAAGCTAGCGTTACTTTCTGTACTTCTTGAATATAAGGGTAACGGCTTGTTATCTGTGAAACCAAGTTATGTCGCTTCAATTCTTGTGACAACATTTGTGGTCTTTATTTTGAAAATTTAGATACAGTTTGTATCTCATCTCTTCTCTTCTTTTGGACAATTGTTTTACGCCCTCGCATTACATTTGGAGTCTGCATAGGATGCAAAAAATACAGAAAATGTGGCCTAAGAAGCCTCCCCAAGCATCTGGATAATTCTGAAGGCACCTCATGTGCTGATTGGTCACTCTGCCAGACAATCCAACCATTCTAGCCATAAATCCATTGGATCAAGCCAGCGTGTTCGGACGTCAGAACGAAATAATTCAGTCTGACGAGCAGTTCTGAAAAAGCCAGGTGGTCGACATTACGGTGACGAATGGAGCGCACGGGGAGTGAGTGCTGCATGTCCAAACAACCATCGCGAAGCTCCAGTATTTCTCACTACTCGGCGTGACAGGTATAAGCACACACGTATTCAGATAACGTTGAGAGCCAGAACGAACTGTTGGACAAGGATCGATCATACAAAACTCGCTTTTAGTGGGAAGCTCGACCGGGTCCCCTCTCGGGGAGGGAGCCAAATATACCCAAATATACTGAAACTGAAACCCTGGCAGCAAGAGATTTTGTAACATAGACTATTAGGACTGTATACTGAAGTAATGTCGTCGTTAGTTTTGATTTGAGTCAGGACATGAAGAACTGGAATGATTAATGTAGGCAACGCATGGAGAGTTGGAACCTGCATGCTTCTGTTGCAAGTCTGCGTGCTTTCTGTATCATCATAACAGATACTGATTACTGAAGATACCTTGTGTTTGAATCTATCGACGAAAACGAAACATCCTCTCTAGCTTGACGATCAAGTCTGTACTGGTGTTTAGATAAGTATAGAGAGCAACTGGACCTTGGTACATATACCTAGTGATTGGGCCATTTCTTCTACCGCAAACTTCACCATTCCTAACATGTATATATGCGTATTCTACATTAGGAAAGTGTCAATGTGACTTTACTAAAAGGACCAAGGTCCCTCTTCGTGTCAAATGCTACAATATTGGAGGTTGAACTAAACTCATGCCTTGTGATTCATGCCTTGTGATAGGACTCTGCTGTTCCTTGATCGGCAACTATGATGCAGACGTTTGATATGATTTAGATTTTATTTTTCAAGACAAGAAATTGAAGACATTGAAATGCTACCACCTCTTCTCTGAATTCTCTTTTCGCTTCCACGGGCTCTAGGCTGTATTGCAATTTTCTGCCCGGCTTTGATGCCACTTTTTTTCCAGTTTTTCATCATGTCCTCCTAAGCCAGGTTTAGAAAAGAACACAAATGAAAATGCTTCCGTAGTATTCTGGGTATAACATACTCAAGTATCACATCGGAGGATAAAGGATACGTCAAAATACGCCAAAACTCTAGATTTGTCGGGGCCAGCCAACTACTAGTATCATGCAAGGAACCATACAGGAAATAAGTAGCGAGAAATGCAACAGAAAAGATAGGAGGCCATTGAAGACTTCAAGTACCACCAGCTGACCATTCCAAATGATCCAGACCTTTTGGCGTAGTGGCGAGTGTCGGGTTTGAGAGCAAGGAGACTGTTTCTACTCGCCGCTAGTGGTTCAGCATGACAGGTGGTAAAACATTGAGGAGAACAGAAAACAGAAAAGGATAGAGAAAGATAGTTTAACTTTAATAGGGAAAAGGTAAGTTGAGCTAAATGATCGCGAGCTGTTCCATGGTCGGTTATATTCCCCTGGCCGGCTTACTCCTCTATCTGTTCCATTTCTACGATTTTTTCAGCGATCCGGAGCTAGTCTGGTAGAGACTAACGTTAACTATTTCACCTTGAGTTTATTTGATAACGATGCTGTGATTGGCTCTCTCATCTAACGTTATCGCATGTGGTTGATGGATATCTGTCAGACAAATTATAGATTGAGAAGGAAGGCAATCAAACAAGATTTCGATTTGATTTCGATGAGTAGTTCAGAAGTAGAACTTGACTTCCAGTAGCCGCTGCAAAGGACGTATTGTGTAAATTTGCGTCACCTTGCGGCAGGCGCTATTACGACAGACTTGAAACAAGATTCGCCTCGACGTACGACATTCGGTATTACTTCCGGTCCAGACGATGACGTCAGGGTAGTCTGTCCAATCAAACCTCTTCTCGTCAAGAGCTTCGGTAGTACTTCGCAACTTCCGGTCCAGATGATGAGGTCAGCGCCGCCTGGATGGAATGCTGTGGACCCAAATTTTGACAACTGCATGGCTAAGAGCAAAATGCAGCTAAGTTCGTGACAAATGAACGCTTTCGGCTGGAATGGAGAAGTCTTGGGAGTCACAGACATACAGGTGAGATCTGTAGTTGGGCGGGATTTTTCCGAAAACGTAGGCGTGTGCGCACCCCATGTATATGTACTGACGGAAGGGATAGTAGATCCGGATTTTGACAAGGCGAAGCTAGTTTAGAGGAGCTTGCCAGGATTCTAAGGAAGTAATCTTGCAGATATAACAATTCATACGTCTTTGATTACTAGAAGTAAGGCGTTGCCGAATGTTTAGTTTCACTTTTAGCCCAGACGCCATTGTTGAAAACTAGACTGCCAGAGAGAGCTTGGGTTGCTCATAAATTATATCACAACCGCATAAATTGATCTGTTGCAAAATTAGCTTTTTGTGTTGAACGAGGACCCATGACGAAAAAGGCACCCATGGGTAAAGTGACACGAACAGAATATTTTATTTTGCTAGCACTAGGACAGAAAGTAATGGTTTACTTGCCTTTAATATAGTTGTACCTTTCAGTTGTCAAATCATGTTGACATTTTAGTATCTAGAAATGTTATAGTTACCCAGATTATTGTTCTGAACTATGAATAATTATGAAATTGATTTCTTTAGTCTAAAATTGCTGCTGTTATTTCCTGACCATTGTCGTGAATGTTTTGGGGAAAAAAGAAATGTTCACAAGATTGCAAAAGGAAGTTGACACAGAAAGGGTGTGGTTACGGGTGAAGTGGGGACATCAAAGATTTCGTCTAGTCGACTCCAAATATCCTTCTATTCTAATCAGTACACCTCTGTGACTTGGTTTTGAATTCTATCAGTGACATGATATGGTTATTATATGTAACGCTATGAATATTATGATGAAATTATCATGCATACGCAATTGTTACAGGTTTATGACATAATTCTGTTATCCAACTTGAAAAATTTGGAAAACTGTTTCAAGACTTCTTTCCATAGATTTCAAATTATTTGTTTAAAAGATATCGTAAAACCTCTGTTGGACTAGAGTTTGCTGGTTGATTTTTATCCTTTCTAATTTCATATTATACCCGGGCCATATTTACGTTCGATAACGGTGTTCCAACGGCCCAGACTCCATAGTTAGATTCAAACAATTTTAACTTCTTGGCTTGTGCTTCTGCCGAAAAATTGAACAACTGTTTTTGAAATAACTTGCAGGCATCACGGTTCTTTTGTTTTCAAATTGACAAATGAAGTTGTTAATAGCGATGTGAATGCATGTCACGTCCTTTGCTCTTTTTCAATTAAGTTGTTCCCTAGGTTGGCATGATATGAATAAAATACAACACAAGGTATTCTGTATCACCCTCAATCCTGGTCCTATCGCGTGTCGGGCCGTACCTCGGGCGATACGGAATACCCCGTGTTGTATGCTATATTTATGTCATACCTGGGCCGCGATAACGTTCGATACAGGTGTTCCGGACCGTGTGATAAAACTTCAAATCAAAGCCTGTGTGGTACGGCTTCCAAATTGAATATTTCGAACATACTTTGCGCACGCCAGTGCTGCGCAGCCGAAAACTCGAATACCTGATTCGGACGTTGGCACATTGCTGTTGTAGCAAAGTTTATTCAAGGGCACAAAATTTTCTCAACTTCTGGCATATTTTGCATCAAAACATTCGTTTTCTCAGGTGGGTATGACATACATAAAATACAACACGTAGAACTTGAGGAAAATATCAGACTGACATTTCCCTTTGTAGTAATGCTTCCCATTTCACCACGTAGGTCCACAGACTAGGCTGGAGAAGAGCGATCACTTTCATGTTGGCGAAGTTGAAGTCCAAAAACGATGACGAGTCACAGCCAGACTAGCTCCCCCACGGGGATCAAACCCATCCCGGCGGTCCACGAGCTCTCGGTCTCGCGGGACACGCTCGGCACCTGCACCTCCATAACGGACACGGTGGAACTGGAAGGTTCCACTAACACCCTGGGGAGTAGCGACGTAGACTCGGAGATGAACGGAGGGATGGTGGGCGCCATGGGCGAGGACTGGGAGGGGTCACCTATGAAGAAGGTGGACAGATATGGATTCATGGGTGGGAGCCAGTATACAGAGGATGGGTGAGTGATCGCTTAACTGTTGTATACGAAAGTAATTTTAATTTACATACTGATATTGTCACGATCATCATCATCAGTCATTCTCTTGCAGGGCTCGAAATACTGGGTGCATATGCACCCAGGTGCACCCAAAATTTGAGCTGTGCTGTGCACCCAAATACATACTTTTTATGCACCATATTCTTGACATCCAACTGTTAGAAATTTAAAAAAATGTCTGTCATAGTAACTTACTTGTTTAAGAATTTCAAGTTCAATTTAAATTAATCGAAATTTTTAGATGCTCAGAAGAGGAACAGTTAGGTTTGTGATTAGGTTTTTCTACATAATTCTCTAATCATTTCATGTGGTGCACCCAAAAATTTTTTGGTGCACCCAATTTTTTTGGGTGCACCAGTGCACCTAATCCCCAAAACGAATTTCGAGCCCTGTCTTGCGAGGTGGAGCAAGTAAAGTTTGATATCCAGAGCTGTTTGTCTGTCATAACAGAAAGAAGTTATGATTTGTTTAGATTTGAGTCTAGATTTGTTTCTGTTTCTCTGAATTTGTTGTAGGTCGACCGGTCTCTCTCTTTATGTCGGGGGTCTAAAGCAGGAGATATCCGGCTAGTTCTCTGCTCCATGCTACATACTGTAAATGTATTTAAGTTTGCGAGGATTTAATTTCGCGGTAGCGTGAAAAAGAACTTTTCGTGTTCGTTTTAAGTTCGGGGCAGAACCATGCGCTGTAGTCTCTTGCTGCCATGAAAAAATGTCGGGGTGAAGCGGCCACTGCGAAAACCGCGAACATTAAACCACCGCAAAAGTTCTGCATTTACAGTAACCCACGAGACTCAGCTGGCATTGTTTCGCTACTGTAGTGATGTCTGGCAATGTTTCATAATGATTATTTAAAGTATTATAGCTCACGGATTGATCCTAGGGTCACATTTCCTTGTATACTAGCTATAGTACAATCTTTCATTGATGAGGAGATGAATGAAAATTTTGGGAAATATCCTTTATTGATTGAAGTTTTATTCAGAAACATTCATGCAGAAACTTGAAAAAGACCATTGACAATGAAATACGTGTAAGTATGTAAACTATCAGAATGAATTAAGGTAGAACTTCTATAGAAAATTCAGTTTCATCTTGAGATATATCTACAACGTTATGAAGGGTACATTGAATGCAAACTTGTAGTCACCCCTGCCTGACTCAATGAGTCATTGATTCTTGGAAATTTTCTTTAGTCTCTGCCTGTATGTTAACATGCACATGTGATGTGGACTGTCTGAAACCGAAAGTGTAACACTGAAATTTGGCGTTTCTATTTCCTTGTAGAAGAAAAAGTCATTACCCTTCAGACTTGTGCACTATCAGTGATAAGACATGGATAGATAACGGTATATGTGATATGCCTTCCTCCCCAAAAGTCTTACTGAAAGAGATCTGATAAGGTATCCCTGAGTGTATAAGGGTAGGGCGAACTGGATGTTGTGTGGGCCGCTATATGTGAGATTTTATCTATACTGGACTTGGGTGGGCCGCTATAAGTGAGATTTAATCAGGCCGAATACTTAGGGTGGGGACTGATTCACTATAGTCAGTTTGGGCCCGTTACAACATCCTGGACCTGTTCAACGAAATTCGTTACCAATTTTTTGATAGAATGAAAACCGCATGTGCTTATAATAGATTTTGAATAGCAGAGAATCTCCAGAAACACTTTGTTCATTGGATACACTGTGACCATCATAAAACGGGCAAATTTTCTCTTATACGCTTATGCCAAACTTGAGATCTCTTTCTGTTGTGAAGGCTTCAGATTTCAATTGACGACTTTAGAGTTCATGTTTTCCTGATCTACAAGTTTATCTGTGCATGTATCATTGTATGTTTGAGTTCCTCTTATAACAGGATAGTGATACGTATGTATATGGGCACCTCTTCGATCTTGCCTGGCTATGTGAAGACACACACGCACACTTACATTGTGTCTTGTCGAGGCCTAACCAAAGTGTCACTTACAAATATCGCCTTATCCTGACATGTCATCAGTCGCCAACTGCAGGCCCCCCCTGGTAAACTGTTATCTGAGAAATGTCAACCAAACAAATCAGGGTGTCTGCCAAACAAATTAGCTGTGTTTGTGTGGATGTGGACCAAGGACAGTGTTACTGTTGACAATAGCAGGAGGGTGGGACTGCCTTGGGGGGACAAGGGGGCGATTGACCCCCTGTACCTTTAAATCAGCCCCCTTGTTACTGTGTCAGTCAGATGTGTTTGTATCATTAGGCCACACCAATTCTATTTGTTGCTTCTTGGATTTTACTGTCCATTTTTTTCATTAGAAAAAATTAAGTCCTGGGAAAAAAGTGATACAGGTTTTGCTATCACAAACCTGTAAATGTTACCATTCACTGATTCAGAGCCACATACACATAATTTCAGTCTAAAACAATGCCTTTTATTCAGAACATTAGTAACAAATCGAATCCAGGGTTCATTGTATTAAACTCCCCATGCTGTTGTTTTATTGTGTTATTTAAGCTACATATCTTCACCCTAGACCCTTTGAAAAAAATTATTTAAATTTTTTTTTTTTACCTGTTGGTCCAATTTCTTTCTGAAAAAAATCCGTGAAGCAACAAATAAATTTGGTGTGGCCTTGCCTCCGTGAAAAATGTGAGGTATTGTTTTGGCGTGCGTGTTTGTTTGTGTTTCCGGTTAGTTGTGGTCAGCATAACTTGATAATGACTGGACGTATTGTGATGATGTGATGATATTTGGTATGTGGGTAATCTCCAGACAGATTTACCGGTGGGATAAGGAGTTTAGCTGGCCAAGAAGTGTTCTTAGCCGGTGACTCCTTATGCCACTGATAGATCTGTCTGGAAGATTAGTGTGTGGGTAGGTCTTGGTCTTGGGAAGATGAAGGTCAAGGTTAAGTTTAGGCCTCTTGGTATCTATCCTTGGCACTGCAGAACTGTTGTCAGTTTGATCCCCTAGGAGCTTGGTTGGGAACTGCAGGGACATGGCTGCCTTCATGCTAGCTACCATCTATTTCCAGCTTGTGCTTTCTTCAGATCTAGACAATAGACCTTCAATGCGTTTTCTTTATATGAATTATACTCAATGGGTTACTACTATTGAAATACAAGACTTAAGTCGCTCACAATTTGCAAACTTGACTTTGAGTGGGGACTAAGTGATATTTTCAACATCAGCTTATATCATGTTTCTGTGACAACCATTATGAAAGAATGGAAACATATATGAAAGAATTCGAAAAACTGGTTCTGTCACCGCCTAAATTGGGCCATTTTGGAAACTAGTCATTATTGACTCCTTCACTGACTGGTTAATTATGTAGCAACAGCATTGAGTTGTTGGTGCTGATTATTTTCTAAACACTTGATAAGTGAAGAAGGGTACCCAATCGGTACACAGAAACTGGGAAAGCCAGGACCCAAACAAAGGCGCCGACAGCATGCATTCAAACAAAACCCCAAGATTGACCATTTTTTGGCAACTGTTTTCATCAACATTTGGAATGTTGTCTGACCCTTTTGAACTGTTTAGTGTTGTTCAAACTGTTAGAGTGAACTGTATTTTTGCGTGCATTTACGGTATTTTACCTCGTCCTACTCTGTACTTGACTGATAGTATTACTACATAGTACCATAATGTATATGGGGAAATGCTTGCCAGCATTAAATTTCATGGTAGTTGTTTTAAGTTTGCAGTTGAATGAATCTGCCATGCTTGGGTTTTTCAGTAAAATGGGAAATGTCTCAAGTTTGCAATTGAGAGTTCACTACAAAAACTGTGAACATAAAAGTAATTGCAAACATTTCCCCTTTCACAGTTTCAGTTATACTTATAGTTACTTAACGGTATACAGTACTGTACATGTTTTACTAGTTGGGTCACCTTCACACAAACAGTGAGTCTATTAATATTCATTGCAAACCATGACAGTGTTGTACATGTACATATGCAACAGACATGTGCAGATAACAGTTGAACACTGTATGTGCAGACAGTCCTATCCTGGCACAGTTTTGCCTCCAGCAAAATGGAGCTATGTGATCACGCTGTGCCAAACATATATAAATGTCACAATATAGGTCACCTCCTACTGTAATAGAAGGTTTCTAAACTGGGAACTTGTCACTAGAGATTGTAAGGTGATATTTTGTTCTGCTCCCCTCTGTGTTTTGTACCCAGTAAAACTAGAAGTGTCCAAATTGTTTTTATGTAGCTACACAAAACTCAGTGCTGAATGCTTTCAGTTTGATACAAAATTATCAAAAACAGTGTCCTTATGCTTTTGGTCATAAAACTTATTACAAGGCTAATTATTCATGTAGTACCCCCTTTCTACAATGTTCTAGAGACTGACAGCCAAGTGACCAATGAGTGACCACTGAGCAACCAAAGCTTGACCAATTGCTCAGCACACTTAACAGATAAAGAACAAATATTTTGTGCATTTTGTGTGTTGTGTTGTCTTTCTATCATATTTTCACTTGTTGTTGCATCATGTAAAATTGTTTGAATAATGAATTCAAGTTACTCAAATCCAGGTATTGTTTCTGTACAGTTGCTCGGCAAATGGGCCAAACTGTCTTCATTTGATTAGCCTGCAAGAAGTTATGTTTGATAATCAGTATTAATGATAACTTTTATAACTTGAGTTAATTGGAATAGTTGTCCTCAAACTTTTTTTCATGCCCCTAGCAGTCTGTGTTTGAATATCTTTATTATTCTGAATTTTTTCTGTGTGAATATTAGGAGCTAAGAATCATTTCAGAGCTACCAATGTCTTGTGGGAAAAAAACTGGTCAATTGAGGAAGTATTTTGCTGCTAGGGAAGCTCTTGAGTGTTCAGCCATGTCATTGTTCCTCCTGGCCATATACTTACTACACTTCCTGGACATAAATCATCCTGTCAGTCGTGTGGCTAGGACTAGTAGGAGCATCAATCAGTCAACTTTGACTGATCACGACCTTGCCTTGGGTTATGTTCCTTTTTTTGACCTTGAAATGTTTTCAGATATTTGCTAAGCTTTTGTACAACAGTATTTTTTGCCAGATTGTTTTGATACACCAAGGATTTATACTTTTTTATAGTCAAATATCTTAGATTACATGGGGTTATGATGTTGAATGTTTCTTCTTTTTAGCTCCAAATAATTGAAATATGATAGTTTCTGATAAGAGTTAAACGTTGTAGAATGTCTATTTTTACAGAAATAACGCGGGTTCATTAGCATATAACGCGGGACCAGCGGCATTTTAGCGCGGGAGAGCAAGATGGCGGAGGGAAAAGCTGGGCGCTCCCGTTGCACATGGAGCCATGCAGAAACCGCCTTTCTTATAAGTGTATGGTCGTCGGAGGAGATCCCAAAAGAACGCGGGATTCCTTGGTACACCCCGGTGTACAGGCTCTCCACCCTCCGCCACAATCAGGGCAGCGAGAAAGAACACTGCGTTCACTCTAGCCGGCCGCTGTCGTCTCTCCCTGTATCTCGATTCTCAATCGCCTCCTGCGCCCTACCCTTGCATGGCGTCTCATGTTTAAGATCATGCGCATGAGATACAGAAAGAACATTACCTGATTGATAACGAGTGGAAAAGCTAGCGGCATTCCCGCCATTTTGAAATCCGCGGGATGTGTCACCAGAGGTCAAAAGGGGTCACGAATGTTCCGCGCCGCGGGTGTCCCACGCTACGAGCGGATGTCCCGCGCTACCATTTGCAAAATGTGTTTAGATGCGACCCGATATTGGCGGGGCCGATATCGGCGGATTGGGCTACATCGGGAAAAAATGTGTCTAGATCGGGCCAAAGTTTGTGAGAATAGTTCTCATGTAGTCATATTGTTAATTGTCATCTGTCACTTTTTATGTGTCAGTATGTCAGTCATCTCTTAGCACAAGTAATTAGGGTGGAATGTTGATCGAGATAGCACTGAGATTCTGGAAATTCCTTACAGTAGCAACTACATTTTTATCTCAGTCTTTGCTATATTGAAACCCTGCCTTCCTAGTACATGTACAAGTTGAAGTAAATATCATTGGGAGAGCTGTAGAAAAGTTGGGTAGCTGAAATGTTGTTCAGAGCTGCACAGTTAAAATTGAAGCTGTTGTATGATTTCATATACATGTGATACCTTACTGTCTTTGTGAAACTTAACAAAATGATTTAATGATGGACATGCTGACCAAATCATTTCATAGTATTTATATAACTAACAGTTGTTTATTCTTTTTTTTTACATAAAGCCATTTAGTGAAAAGTTTTGCTCTCTTCAAAGACAGGGCCTCTATGGCCACTTAACATGTATGTCCCGTCCAAGAGGTCATCCCTGACTGAAGTTATGTCCGTAACTGAAGTTGAGGAAGAAACACGTAGGTTTTAGGTGCCCTTTTCAAGGCCACAATCATCATCATCATCATCTAATCAAGGGTTAATGACCTGCCCCAAGGTGTATATGGCGTGATAATGCCTGGTCCTTTGCTATAACCACCAATTGAAACCACTGAGAGCAATATTCAAATTCTGACCAATCAGAAGGAGCGATACACACCGGGCTGGCTGTCATAACCAACAATGGAACGGGGCCTTCTGATTGGTCCCTGGCTATAAAGAAAATAATAATATAAGACTTCCTGTTGATTTAAACCCAGAACCTTTAGATTCTAAATAAGTGTTGTTTCCTTTCTCCAGTCCCAATCTGCCAGTGGAAGTGGCGAGACAGCGCGAGCTGAAATGGCTGGACATGCTCAACAACTGGGACCGCTGGATGAGCAAGAGGTTCAAAAAGGTGCGGGACAATGATATTTCAGACAGCAGCACACATCCTATCTGGAGAACAGTAAAGCCCCACCCGAAGGTAAACACGGAAGCGCCCGTCGAAAAACGAGCGTCCGCAAGGTCTTTTGTTTTCGCCACGAAGCACCCCCATTCCCGCATTAATTAACACAATTAACCGTCAACTCGGCATTGATGAACTGGAAAATGTACAAGAAAAAGATAATGTTTTATCCCCCCCAAAGGCAAAGAAATCCTACCTTTTTTTCATGAAACATTCCAATACATTTTACATCTCAACTTTGTTGTGTTATTTTCCCTTTTTTGGCGATGCCCTAGGGGTGAGCCAGAAAGCTAGTCATTCTGCAGTAACAGGATAGAGGCCCATAGAAAAGCTAATACTAGATGGCCAGGAACTCATTTTATCAGAGAAGATTCTTAGAAAAGATCACCTTCTTCTAGACCCTGTACCTTCCAGTATCATAACATTTTCCATGTTCCTCTAATGCCTGTGTGTTTGTGTGTGTGTGTCCACGTGTTTTGCTTTCTCCCTCAATAATGTCTACTAATCTTAAGTTTGAAGTGACCAAGTTATGATTTCTCAACACCTCCCTTCAGATATTTTCCAACCAATAGGAAATCAGAATCATTTCAGAATCATGCCATTTGATATCAACCATCAACCAATCAGAAGGAGGCAAAACAGTTGCTAGCCAATTAGCATATTCTAGTAAAAAATATTTTTGACCAATTAGAAGACCACATTCTAAGCAACCAGTGACAGAAAATCTTACAATGGAAAGCAAGTAGTAGGTCATTCTTAAATCTGCATTCTAATTGGTTACTGATCATGTGACCTTAGCCAAAATCTGCAAAGAGTTTCATGACTTGGACACTTGGCTTCAGAAGTGCATGCATAATTTATAGTCACCAGTACGTTAATTTGCATGCTGTTACATAGACACCAGTAGGTTGATTTTCCCTTAATTGTGATGTTTTATCGGTCTGTGGTTGTGATGTATCTTGGTTTAATGTTGTAAAAATTTCTTTACTATATGTTACATGTTGTATTGTTTCTGTGGAAGTGTTACTAAAATCAGTTACTGTCACTAGAACTGCAAGGAATCATAAGAGGTAGGATTGTAACTAACCAAACAAAAATGTCTTCTAACATCGGTGTATTTGATGGTAAATGTAACATATTTCTTGTCCTTTGTATTTCTCTATATTTACCTGGTCTAGTAAACTTGCCTCTTACTCTAGTCTTAGAATTTTCTTAGTTTAGCTATCTTCTTTCTGATAATATTTTACCAAAACAATTATATATCTTAGACTTAGTATTACTTAGTATAGTGATGCACAGTTTCTGACACTGGTCTTTTTATAGCAGAGATGCTTTCACTAAAAGAAATTCAGTTTTAAAAAGTTCAAATACTTCTGGAATAAAAATTGTCTGACAACAGTAAATTTGAAACCAGCAAGGTACTGTAAATGCAAGTTCGCGGGGATTTTATTTTGCGGTAGCGCAAAAAATGACTTTTCGCGGTGGTTTTAATTTGCGGTAGTACCATGCGCTGTAGTATCTTAATGCCCTGGAAAAATATTCACGGCGGTTTTATTCGCGGTGAAATGGCCAACGCGAAAACCGCGAACATAAATCCACCGCGAACATTTCTGCATTTACAGTAACCATCTTATCCAATAGTTACCCATGTCATAATGTCACTCTTTTCTGTTGCATCAATCACTGCTATTATTTCCCCCTCATTAAAAGACAATGCCAAAACTACAGGTTGAGTTTCTCTCCAAAGATTTACTTCAAAATGGGGGAATCCTAAAGCTATGATTGGTAGAAAACGGTAGGTATACATATCAGGGTTGGACAGGTTTTCTAAAATTCACTTGTCCTATCGATCAGCACTTTCACTTGCCCGGGACAAACGGACTAGTGATTAGCAAAAACGTTTCAAAAAATGTTCACAAGTGGAAAGGCCATTGTGCAAACAGGGCACAAATTCTTTCTTTTTAAAAGTGGACACTGCACAGGAAAAGTCAAAATGAAATCAATAAGAAAGACTCAGCAAACCCTGGTAACAAATTTCGCTGGCTCTGAGTTGAATCTGAAATTCTCTAGCTCACTTTAAGATTAAAGTGCAACAAATTTAAAGTTTTTTTTTAAAATCTTTTGACAGTTGAATGTAGAATATGTTTTGTATGATAAATCAGTGTATAAACCGCACAGATATCCAGGTACACCAGTGTAGACACATTGGAAAATTAAGCTCTACACCTCCAATTCAGGGTGCCAAAAATGTGCGTAATATAATTTCAATCCCTGACAAATGTACATATCAGTATTAGATCTTGGCAAGAGGCCATGATGGCATAGCATCGTCAAATTGTGACTACTTCTGTACAAGGGGCACAAGTGTTATGTTTTGTTACAGTAGTTATACAGTAGGCAATACAGTCAAACCTACCCAAGACGACCACCCGGGGGACCGGGCAAAAGCAGTCGATTTGGTCAGGTGGTCAGTTAGAAGAGTATCGACTCACAACATGCCCGATGCATAGTTTAGATGGTTTCCGTTGTGTTTAATAGCAAATAGCAAGCACACGCACGTGCATCTGCTGCCATTTTTATTTTGAACATAGCGTTGATCGTAATGGTAATCAGAATCTGACGCAAACTGACCAAATTTGGCACAAAGTCGCACCAGTTATCATTGAAAATCAATGACACCTCAAGATTTGAAAATGACACGGTCTCCATGGGCAGGGATTTGGTCCCAATTTTTGGCGGTCGCAGTCATGTTGGCCAGGTGGTCATTGTAAAGAGGTCGCTTAATGCTTACGTCATTGGGAAAAATTGTGGGGACCGAGAAAGTGGTCGTAATGGCCAGGTGGTCGCTAAGAAGAGGTAGCTTGGGCAGGTTTGACTGTACTCTTGTTTCGCACATCTCTGCTTGGTTTTGCCTGTACAAAATACACCAAAAGTCTGTAAGTGTGTGTCATAATAACTACAGTAACCTCAGCTCCTATGGTGAGCTGTGCCTTTAGCCTGACTTGTGTGGCATGTGTTATGACCGTGTCGTGTGCACAGGTGAAACAGCGCTGTCGGAAAGGAATCCCGGCGTCCCTACGCGGTCGGGCGTGGCAATACCTGTCCGGCAGCAAGAAGTACATGGAAGCCAACCCCGGCAAATTCGATGTAAGTTCTGTTTCCTTTATTTGTTTCCTTTTTGTACAATTGATAATAAATTTTCATTAATTGGGATCTTGGTGACTGTGCATTGAACTTGAGCCTCCTTTCCTCTAGATAGTAATTGCTGAGTGGCCATACAGCAACCAAAATTGGATTTGTATTGCCCTTGATTTCATAGTTGGTGGATGACACAAGATGTACTAGTACATGTATGATTGAAAACACAACACAACAAAGCACGCGAAATGTAGAAAAAAGTAATTCTTTAAGGATGAAAAAGGTTGAGTGATATGGTAAAAACTTTGATCGCTCAGAGGTTGCAGCCTCTAAATGAATTAACCATTGACATAAAATCTGAAAAAAGGGAGGAAAAAGGAATGAAACAACCTTTGTCCTGACCAATAGATACCGTATATCTTTAAAAACGTTGCTTTTGTTTGATTATGGTAGTCACCTCTCCCCAGAATTCATGATACTGCCAACAAATTTTCCAATGTATTTCTACAACTGTACTACTACAGACAACTGCAAACTTTTATTAATAAAAACCGTCAAAACTCCTTTTCTCTCCTACCTGGAAATCAAAAGACTGCTAATATAACTGCATTTACAGTAAGTTCATGTACATCCTCTCCTTTTTGTTAAAGCTTGTAGAAAAGAGTAAATGCATTCCTTACAACACAGAACACCCTCGAAAGCTTAGCTATAATCTATGAAATAGCCTGCCTGCACTAAGTGGAGAAAGCTTGTCCTGTCTGCTGTGTACAGTTACTAGAGTTATGTCCCATTGAGAAGCTTATCCTATCTACCATGTCCCATTCATGGAATTCCAACGGTGGGGTTTCTTTCAGCATCATGTCAAGGATAACCCCTTTCAGTATATTACATTTGTAGGTCACAATTCACTGTAAATCTACCATACTTTGTGTTTACGCCGTTTCTTAAAATTCCTTTATCAAATATCTTTTGATTTGGCCAAGTGTTGGAAATGAAACAGAAAAAGTCATTGAAAGTAAGGTTAAAGTTCTAGTCGGTTGCAAATATTTAGTACTTCACCTATATTTACACGTGTTGCCCTTTTTGACCTCTGTGACGTATTTGATCTTTGCAGCAGTTTACTTTCTCTTCTTGAGAGAGTTACAACTCTTTTGACTTTTCCTATCCTTAATTTCAGTTGATACCCTTGTATGTCTTTAGCAGACATACGTTTATTTCTCTCTGTAGTGACAACTTATATAGGGGCCATGGGAAAGAAGTAAAAAATAGTACCAGAAAGCCTTCTCTATGATCAAAGCTTGCACATGTGTTTGGACTTTGCTAGATAATCCTGTGACATTCCAGTGATATTTGTTTCAGGCTGGCGTGCTGCCTGGGACATGTTACACCACCAATCATGTAATACTACTATAGGGATCTGTATACTTTTTACCTCCATGAAAGATGGAGGTTATGTTTTCGGATGACTGTTTATGTGTATGTGTCTGTGTTTCTGTCTGTCAACACAATAACTTGAGCCGGCCAAGATGGATTGTCTTGATATTTGGGTTGTGGGTAACTATACAGATCTTGATGACACCTTGAAATTAGTAGATATTTGCCCCCCAAGCAGCTTGTTTTGGTACTTAAATTATGAAGAAGAACTTTTGGTCATGTTCTCGACATTCTATTATCATGATTTTTAGGCAGTAAATATTGCTTGTTTCCTGAACATTTTGTTGCATTTTCTATGCAGAAGTGTATTATGATGTGTGTTATGATGCGTATCATAAATTATTGACCATGGCCCCTTTCTGGATGTCTAAGAGTAAGAATAGGGCCAACAAGGCCAGTAACTTGAGTAAGGCTGTTGAGCTGTAACAAAGGTTACTGATTGGTTGATTATATGATTAGTTGATTGATTGATTGATTGTGCCCTCTACAGGAGATGGATAAGATGGCAGGAGACCCAGTGTGGGTGGAGGTTATAGAGAAGGACTTACAAAGGCTACTGATTGGTTGGTTGGTTGATTGATTGATTGATTGATTGATTGTGCCCTCTACAGGAGATGGATAAGATGGCAGGAGACCCAGTGTGGGTGGAGGTTATAGAGAAGGACTTACACAGACAGTTTCCCTTCCACGAGATGTTCTGTGCTCGAGGTGGACACGGGTAAGGGACAGGGTTCTATCATTTTTGACTACAGTCTTCCTTAGGCACGATCTAGACACAGTTTTTCCCGATATCGGCGAGCTGACAACCTCTCGCCGACAGCTTTTTTTCAGCGTCTAGATGGAACTGCAATATCGCCATAAAGATATCGGCAGAATTTATCCCGAAAGGTCCGGACCATTCGCCCGATAGCTTAGCAGGGGTCCCCGATAGCTTGGCAGGGGTCCCCGACAGCTTCAGTTAAGGGTGTTCTTTGGATCAGAGGTTAAATGGACTGAGGTGCTGTGTTTTAGGAAAGCCACGCTGCAAGCATATTAAAAATTAAAAAAAAAACACCACACTTTTTGAGAAGTGTAGGAATTCTTGCCAGTGTGAGTGGATCAAACCTGTCTGGATATCTAAGGGGCATCCGTAGCAGAAGCTGCTACTCATTTCCACCTGAGTCAAGTAAGGAAATTGTTGTAAATTGTCCATCCAAGGGCATAACAATTGGGACTCACTAGGGATTTGAACTCATACATGTACCTCCATGTTCTGAGTCATCATGCCACATGTAAGACACCAGAGTCCAGAGTCTCACATAAAGCTGCCCAAATATGGTAATAAAAGCTTTTGCTGATCTGCAATAGTCTTGACCCACTGCCAAGTTCTGTCAGTTTGATTTTAAAATTTAGCTGTATTTGTCAAAGTGTATCTTAGTATCAAAACATATCTTATCAAACACATTGCTTCTTTGTGCTTTTTAATTGTGCCTGACAGATATGTTCTCTATTTTGTAAGGTTTCAAAAAAATCAGAATCAGAAGTGAAAACTAAAGAAGATAGAGGACATTTATACAGCTATGTACAGTAGAAAATTGAAATGAAGTCATTTTTTCGCTCTAATATAGTATGTAATTTTCATATCATTAATGATGCTGTATATCTAAGAGCATCGATTAACATCCATGAATGAAGATTCATTACTGTAATTCCTGATTTTTTCAATGTACATGTTCATTATTTTCATGGTGATGACTGTAACGTGAACTTATCATTACTGATAACAAATAATACATGACACTTTTTTAATGCCCACCTGCCACCACAGTGAACATTTAGTTCCAAGAACAAGTTTAAGTTAAAGTTTGGTACGGAGAAGACAAAGTGAATTACAGTATTTTCGTTTCTGCTCCCTGACTCCCTGCTGGTTTCTCTCCACAGACAACAGGACCTGTACAGAATACTGAAGGCTTACAGCATCTACAACCCAGTGGACGGATACTGTCAGGTACACAGTACACATTGTCTGAACTGTCTGCACGCTAAGTACATCTCAATCAGTGTTACTGTTCAGTATAACGAGGTCTGTCTCCAGCTTTAATTATTTTCTGTCAAACTCCCACTCGTTGTTTGGAAGCCCATGTTATTAATTTTTCTTATAAGTCTGTCAGCGTAAGCTTACAAAAATACATTTTTATCAGTTTCAGTATCATGAAGTTAGGATTTTTTTTTGACGGATGGCGTGAAATTGTTTCCATCCCAACCAATAAATTTCCATCCCATGATGGAAGTACGGGTCCTGGAGACAGCACTATGAAGCTTTTGTCACATACAATTTATGGCATGTCATGGCCTCTTAGCCTTCCCCATTCCACGGTTGAGTTGAGGGTCATTCGTACTGTGTTTGGATTTGTTTGGCTCATTACGCACTAGTCTTTTAGAGTCGTGTGCACCAGCTGATTATAAATTTTAAAAAATCAAAGTAAGGAAAGTCACATTCTGCCTGGATGTGATAAGAAGTTGGGTGTAACGGGTCGTTTGGTGTAATATAACCAGCTGCTGCCGCGCCGCGTGCCTGCAAAAAGCTGGTGTGTTACACCGAATGGCGGTTATACCGTATATATATAGATACAGATACAGGTAGCAACCCAGTAGCAACCTTGATTGGGTATAGTGGTGAGAAGCAAAGTCATGGGAATGAAGGTCCTAAATATGTGACAGGGCCTTTGGGTGTAACTGTAAATCATCGTTGAGTACTCAGTATTTAATTGTTGACAGAAAGACAGTTTCTGATACAGAAGAATTTGTTTTTCTTTAGGCCCAGGCACCGGTGGCAGCTGTCCTGCTCATGCACATGCCTGCAGAAGTAAGTACATGTAGTCTACTGGTTTACTTTGGTGAATACAGTAACAGGGGTCGAAATACCACCAGCCCTGCATATGCAGGTTAGTGCAGGTAAAATTAGAGCTGTGCAGGTATTTCTGGTGTCTACCTGCACCTAACCTGCACTGGTCCATGCACTGGGTTTTGAGCTTAACAGGGTTGGTGCAGGTAATTTTCAATGTTACCTGCACCAGTGCAGGTACACATGTATGCAGGAAAAAGTATTTTGAGCCCTGTGTAAAGTTAAGTAAAAGGAAACAGCTAGTCTTATTGTTGATGCCACATTCATAACCACAGACATTCAAGCACATGGATTAAAACACAACCAACTACTAGCATATGGGAAATGTATAGCTGCAAAAACATGAACGGACAGGACACCTGAATTAGTAGCCTCTTCCATTGACCCATGACCTGGAATGTCTGTCATGTCTGATAGATGACTAGTTCCACCACCTCTGAACTCTACTCCCCGTCACTCATGTACATGTACAAATGTACCATTGGAGTGACATTTTCTTTCCACTCACTTCCTGCCATTCTACTGAAAGTGTATTCAGATAACTACTGACACTGAAGAACACAAACATCCAGACACATTCTAAAAACAAACCTCCATACTTTCAGGCAATAAAATTAAGAATTACAACACCTAGACTCTTTATTACAAACTGTCTAGACACTATATAATACAGGCACCCACATGAGCTGTAGATTTGTTCGAACCAATGCTCGTGTTGCTCGTAACGTTTCCTTTATTGTGTTCATTATAGATGTTTATTCTAGATATTGATTATCTCAGCATTCACAGACCTACCAAGATGCCCAGACTGTTGCAATATCTTTACAGCCTCATGAAAAATTCAAGACAAGTCCAGGAAGTTGTAACATAATTACGTTGCGCAGGTTATGACATGCCTTGTGTTGTTTTACAGCAAGCTTTCTGGGCTCTTGTTGCCATCTGCGAAAAGTACATGAGTGGATACTACAGTTCAGGACTGGTAAGTGAACAAGACTTCTGCCTTTCATAGCTGAATGAAAATTCATCTGTATCTGGAGATATATAATTATGTATTTTTCTTAGGGCATCATAACCATATGCATGTTCGGCTACTCTCCAAGCAGAGGTTAGGCTCCGGCTGTTTTTTAAAACGTTTTTTTAGTCGTTTTTATCAGGCTTTCTATTTTGTATTTTATCTTGCTGTGTCAAAACCTGCCTGGCGTACTTCAAGAAAAATGACAAAATAGAAAGCCCGATAAAAACGACTAAAAAAAACGTTGAAAAACAGCCAGAGCCTAAACTCTGCTTGGACAGTATGTTTGGCTTGGTACCCCCCAAAAGTCACCAGCAAATGAAAGTAATGTTGTTTGTTTTTCGAATTTTTGTTGTGGTTGAAGTTTTGTTAAAGACACAATACTTGATCATCACCTGCTGTATACTACTATGTCTGAATGTTTTTTGAGTGTTTGTTGGAGAAAAGAGGGGTTTTTGTTAGGTTCAAGATGTTTCAAATCGGTTAACTTTTCCTCCTGGCTTACCTAACCCTAGCCTGTAACAACATGTGCATGTATTAGAAAACTGGTAGCCTAACTGCTACAGTACATGTGCGTCAGTGTATATGTGCTAAGGTTAAGGAAATTGCCCAATAAAGCACTGAGGAGATAGAAATACAAAGTCTTGGATAGAGGAGATAGAAATACAAAGTCTTGGATACTTTCACTCTCCTTCAGTATAACATTAGAGTCAACTAGATGTGTACTTTCACTTGGGTGCCTAAGAATTTGCATAAACCCTATGAGATTCGTACGAATATTATGTGATACTCACGAAGCACTGAAACTGCACAAACCTTATGAAAATCACTCAAATCACTCTGCGAAAACGTATGGACCTTATGTGATTTGCATGAGTCACTATGTGACACACACGAACCTTATGCGACTTGCAGGAACCTTATGCGAAACTGACCGACCACCACCGGGTCACGTGAGATTACGTCATTTGCATAAGGTTTGTGCAGATCGCATAAGGTTCATGTGTGTCACTTTGTGATTCGTGCGAATCACATAAGGTTTGTACGTTTTCGCAAAGTGATTCGTGTGATTTTCATAAGGCTTTTCAATTTCGCATAGACTGATAGAGATTCGAGCGCATCACAAAATGTTTATAAGAATCTCATAGGGTTCATGCAAATGCTTACTAGGTACCCCTGTCTCAGGACATCCAGAGTCTAAAACATCTCTGACAATGCCTGGACTGTCATGTTGGTGTAAGGATCATTTTTACACCATTAGAAGATGACACCATGTTTGTCCCTGCCTTACAGGAAGCGGTGCAAATAGACGGAATGGTGCTTAACGGTCTGCTGAAGAAAGCAGTGCCCAACGCTTACAAACACTTGGTACGTACACTTAGTGACTTATGGTCACCGTTATAGAAATAAACATTTGGGAAAGTTGCCATATCATGGTTCATCTCACAAATCCCCCCCAAATGTGCAGAGAGTTATTCTAAAAGGCATGGTTGCTATAGAAAGTGGTTCCCAATACCTACATGATTGTATATATGTACAAACACTGTGTGAAAATGTATGGTCAGCTAATAGAAGTGGACTTTTAACAAAGTTGTTGTGAACTTTGTCCAACTTACAGTTCTCAAGAATGCAGCAATAGTTTTGTTGTTGTTGTTTAAATTTGTTAAAAGATGACACTGTCTGCTAAAGACATATATATGTACGTCAAAATGTACAAGTCGTTTTTACTTTCTAAAAGCCATAAAGATGACTTTCAGAAAAGTTATGACATTTTTTAAATCATTACAAATTCCTAACATATTGATTAAACATTTCTAGGGGACTTTGTGAAAGCTTAGTATGGGCCCTACAGAAAGAAGCAGTCTGCAGTGCTTACTTCTTGATAAATACTTTTTCATAAAGTTGAAAAAAAATAAAAATCTGACAGTAAGTCTGGTACCCACTTGTGGCCTTGCGTTCACAATTGATGATGTATGTTACTCAAATCAACTTAAGCTCACAGTCAAGGCTCACAGAAAGTATGGTGAATCATTTAGTGGAAACTTTCCAGGTAGCCAGCATTGGGGACAGGGGAGCAATGACTGCAGTGGACTGACATCAATATCGGCTGGAGTTGCCAAATCATTCCCTCCAGGAGACATATAAACATGTAACTATTTTAACACCTGCAATAGCAGTTAGGCCATGTTAATTTGAATAAATGGATGACATCCGCACGCGCATCAGTTTTAGTCCGTTTTCAAAATAGAAAAAAAAAGTTTTCACCAATGCTTTGAATCATACAAAGCAGCAATTGAGCAAATACATACCGTAGATTAAAAGAAAATATACATGTATTAGAAAACATATGCTAATGTCAACGTCAATTCCATGCAAAGAAGCCTGTGAAAGCAATAATGAAGAGTCTTTTGTCCAGTATTCAATGTTTGTCATTGTTCAACTTTCCAGACCACTTAGATTTCATAATACCCCTGTCACATTTGGTGAAAATCGATCCGACGACGATTCTGCGGAGATCGCCCGAGCCTCGCTTATAATAATAACTTTATTGCACAACAATTGTACAAGGTACAAAGTATGGCTTATATGTGACACGGACAGTTTTCAGGTGAGAAATACGTGGAACCCTATGTCGATTATAAATATGGCCGATCTTCAATCGATACGCCAGAAGATCGTGGATAATGTGACAGGGGTATTATGAAGTCAACTTAAGAACACTTGCAGATAGATGTGCAAAAGCTAGGTGTGACGGGTCGTTCGGTGTAATATAACCAGCTGCTGCCGTGCTGCGTGCCTGCGAAGCTGGTGTGTTACGCTGAAGGGCGGTTATACCGGCTATATAGATACAGATACAGATACTGAGATACAGAACTTTATTTTTGGTCACATTTTTTTTCTTAGCACGCTCACATCAGTTTTGGATGGATGTCATCCATGTAATCAAATTAACATGGCCTTACAAATCTGTTGTAATGTTGTTGTTTTCTGGTCCTGTTACAGAAAAAGCTGAAGGTTGAGCCGATCCTGTACATGACGGAGTGGTTCATGTGTCTGTTCTCACGCACACTGCCATGGAGCTCTGTACTCAGGGTCTGGGACATGTTCCTGTGTGAAGGTTGGTTTTACATAACCAGTACTGTAGATCTTTAGCCATTCATGTGTCTGTTCTCACGCACACTGCCGTGGAGCTCTGTTCTCAGGGTCTGGGACATGTTCCTGTGTGAAGGTTGGTTTTACATACTGTAGATCTTTAGCCATTCATGTGTCTGTTCTCACGCACACTGCCATGGAGCTCAGTACTCAGGGTCTGGGACATGTTCCTGTGTGAAGGTTGGTTGGTTTTACATACTGTAGATCTTTAGCCATTCATGTGTCTGTTCTCACGCACACTGCCATGGAGCTCTGTACTCAGGGTCTGGGACATGTTCCTGTGTGAAGGTTGGTTTTACATACTGTAGATCTTTAGCCATTCATGTGTCTGTTCTCACGCACACTGCCATGGAGCTCTGTACTCAGGGTCTGGGACATGTTCCTGTGTGAAGGTTGGTTTTACACACTGTAGATCTTTAGCCATTCATGTGTCTGTTCTCACGCACACTGCCATGGAGCTCTGTACTCAGGGTCTGGGACATGTTCCTGTGTGAAGGTTGGTTTTACACACTGTAGATCTTTAGCCATTCATGTGTCTGTTCTCACACACACTGCCATGGAGCTCTGTACTCAGGGTCTGGGACATGTTCCTGTGTGAAGGTTGGTTTTACATACTGTAGATCTTTAGCCATTCATGTGTCTGTTCTCACGCACACTGCCATGGAGCTCTGTACTCAGGGTCTGGGACATGTTCCTGTGTGAAGGTTGGTTTTACACACTGTAGATCTTTAGCCATTCATGTGTCTGTTCTCACACACACTGCCATGGAGCTCTGTACTCAGGGTCTGGGACATGTTCCTGTGTGAAGGTTGGTTTTACATACTGTAGATCTTTAGCCATTCATGTGTCTGTTCTCACGCACACTGCCATGGAGCTCTGTACTCAGGGTCTGGGACATGTTCCTGTGTGAAGGTTGGTTTGTTTTGTATAACCAGTAGACCTTTAGGCGTAAGTAACTAGTTTTGTACAGTACATACAATGGCGTGTGACCAGCTATCCTCAATAATTTCATCAGGTTGGTACATTTTTGTACACAGGGCTGTCACAAGCTTAAAATCTTTTTCCATCCCACCTGTTTGTGAGCTCATGATGTTCATTTTAGTTGTTAAATCTGTCATTTTAACCCTTAAACTGCCAGAGTTTCAGCACTATAAAATGCTCTCAGTGCCAGGGTTGGCTGCTGACCTCCAAAAAGAACCCCCCGAACAGGGCCGATGTCCCTAACTTCTGGGCTTCATGCGCTACACGCGCGCAAAGTTGCTCCTTGGGGGAATAAGCTATCCCGGATATATCTGGATGCGGCACACAGGACATTTATATGTGTTATCCGGGTTTGGCAGTTTAAGGGTTAAGCTTATGAAAAATTTGTGAAGTGCCTTTCCCAAGGACACAATGGTGGAAGCTGCTAGGAATTTGAACCCAGAACCTTGAAAATTTTGAAATTAACAACTCTCACCACAAGCCCACCTTACCATTCATTTGTTTCTCCCCTCAGGTGTGAAGATCATCTTTAAGGTGGCGATCGTCTTGCTGAAGAACACCCTGGGCCAGCCCGCGGTGCTGCGGGAGTGCCCGGGGCTATACGAGACCATGGAGAAACTCCGCAACATTCCACCCGAGGTCATGAAGGAAGAATACCTCAGCAGAGAGGTGGGCTGCATACTTTATAGTTCCTCTAACTATATAGTTATAGTTCCTCCGTTAAAACCAGGGCTCTAGCCAGCGTCCATTTTTCCATCAATTGACAGAAATTTGCTGCGTGTGACGGAATTTTCAAAAAACCAATCCGTCAACCTTGACAGACAAAAATCCTTGGTGGAAGCTACAGGCGGCTTGGGGACGCCGTCCACAGCAGTAAAAGCCACACACTGTTTGTTCTGCTATTTTTATTATCGTTGACGAAGTGAGTCGGTGCCCTTTCCTATACAATAATCTCATTAAAAAAACGTCTTTCAAGGTCTCAGTTCAATCTCTCTAAACTCCTGGAATAATGTTTTCGCGACAATGGGAATTGGCTGACGAAAAAAAATTTCGAGCTGGCTAGAGCCCTGGTTAAAACGGAGGAATTGTTTTCTCTTTGCTTGTCTTGATGTGTTCACAAGTTTGTTCCTACTGGCCCGGGTCCAAATTTGTTCTTGGGCAGAGTTCAAAGGCTGTTTTGGCCAAAGTTGGTGTTGCAGGCTTGTTTTGGTACCCAAGTTGTTTTGTGGGGTTTTGAATGATATTCGTAAAAGTTAAACGTGGCATTATGTCAATGAATGTTAGACATCCAGAAAATAAGATGAGCCAAAAAGCAGTTACTCAAGCAACTGGATATGATTTTGGAAATGGATTTTGGCATGGTAACACCCCTTAGTATTCTGGATCTGTTTGGGGTAGCAATTGTCAATGTTGAAATGGATAGTTGTCCTGGTCAACTAAAAGTTCTCATGTGATGAAAAATAAAGCCAACATCACCAAACTTGTGATGAAATTAGAGCTTGTTGCATTCAATCCAGCTTCTTTTCATTAAAAGTAACAACAGACACAACTGTATATATATATATATATAAATAAATAAATATACATTGCATACAGTTTTCCAAATCTAAAAGTGGAAATTTTTCCAGCATAATTAGGCAGTCATAGTCAGAATTGATACTGTGATTCCTGATTTTTTCAATGTACTGTTATGTTCACGGTTTTCGCGGTGATGACTGTAACGTGAACTTATCATTACTGATAACAAATAATATATAACTTATTATAAGACTTTTTGATGCCCACCTGCCACCACAGTGAACATTTAGTTCCGAGAACAAGTTAAATTTTCTCAGACTGAAAGTTTGGTACCAAGAAGACAATAGTGAATTACAGTAGCATATATTTCATAATTGTTTTTTTCTTGATTCTACAGATAGTAGAGTTGAAGCTTGGTGAGCAGGATCTAGCGCGGGAGCACAACATACAACTGGAGAAGTGGAGGGCGATGCATCCGAACGACTCCCTCCCGCGGTCGCGCGCCAAGGCTGCCAAACAGAACGGCAGAGGTCCAGATGGTCTTGACAACGACAGTGAAACACAGTCCCAGAGAACTGAGAGCGAGTTCGGTAGAAATGAGGAAGGGGCAATCGGAGGAAGTGAACAAAATGGCACTCTTGAAAAAGACTCCAAAAAGGACAAGAAGAAAAAGAAGAAGGAAAGTAAAAAGGACAAGAAAGGTGCAAACGAGGACGCAGATTCGGTTTCTACTGTGTCGCTTCCTGAGGAGGGTTGGAAAGGAAAGTGGAAGAAGGACAGCAAAAAGGAGAAGGATGAAGCAGAACCTGAAGACGGGAGAATAGCAGCTGAAGAAGAAGAAAGACTCCAAGAAGATGAGAAGTCAAACTCTAAGAAAGATAAAAAGAAGGACAAGAAGGAAAAGAAGAGTAAGAAAGATGAAGAAGTTGTGTCAATAAATGAGGAGATACCAGTCCCACAGGACACTCAAACAGTGGAAGATGGGACGGCCTCCTTTAAGAAGAAGAAAGATAAGAAAGAAAAGAAACTTAAGAAAGACGCAGACTCCTTGTCACAGGAGGATCAAGGTTCAGAAGGTGGGAGGTTTTCCCTGAGGAAGAAGAAAGATAAGAAGGTGAAGAAAGGTAAGAAAGACGAAGACTCTGATTCGAGAAGTGGTATGTCGCCGACTCACCAGGAAAAACAAGACACAGAAGGCGGAAGGTTTTCTTTGAGAAAGAAGAAGGACAAGAAAGATAAGAAAGTAGAAGACACTGACTCAAGAAGTGAAGCGTCATCCGTACCACCAGAAACTGTACAGGAGGGAAGATTCTCTCTGAAAAAGAAGAAAAGCACAAAGGAAAAGAAAGGAAAGAAGGAAGAAGACACTGACTCCAGAAGCGGAGCGTCTCCTGTTCCGTCGGAAGACCAGGTTCTCGAAGACGGTAAATTCTCACTCAAAGGAAAGAAGAAAGAAAAGAAAAGGCGATGGAGCAAAAAAGACAAGGAGTCACAAGAATCGGGTGACCACTTGAGCTAGGAGTGGAGAATTTTCTTTGACTTTTTGACAGCGTTTGACATGACAGGAAATTGACAGGTGTCAATCATAACAAATGGCCTGGTACTTTTACGGGACCCTAATTGTGTTGCATCAAGGGAAAGCCAGTCTAGAGGAGTCTTGAGACATTAAGAGATAATACTTAAAGTAGAATGGAGCTACGTCCTTAACAGTCATGGTTTTGTTAAGGATAATGAACTGTTTAAGAGGTTATAGAAATATTGGTAGTTTGGGTAGATTCTGAATAGTTGTATTGGGGTAAAAAAAAATGAACTAAGTTTGTAATTCAATACTTTTGAATTTTATGAGGACGTTGCAATGCTCTACAATGATCAGGGAAACTATATGGAGTATTCCTGGCTTTAATTGTATGGTTTTTAGAATTCTGTGACGGTTTTTGACATGGGATTGAATGCTGTTTTGAGGGAAGTTTTTTTTTTTACTTTCCTGCCATTTACTAGTTGTGAATACTTGTGTACATTTAATACATTGTAAGTAGTTGTTTGCGACGGTTAACTATTCGATCCGCATGTCATTTTGCAATGTCCGTTGTATTTAACGTGGTTTCTATTTACATGTACCTGTTTTAGTAGCTCTCTCTAACTTGGAGCTTTCGTCAGAACTATTATTAAAGATCATCCAGTGAAAAATGATAGGAAAGCCATGGCAATATGAAATAATTATTGGTAAAGCATTTTGTCCTACAATATAATTGTAGTGTATATGATAAATAATTGTAGTAGGCCTCCATAGATGAATTGTCTTACTAATAAAATATTGCTACAATCAAAAGGAGCAAAAATGTGAAGAGATGAGGTCTTAAGATAGAGGGCATCAAACTATACTTAGTTGTTTATTTTCTTACGTCACGACTAGAAAGATTCTAGCTTTCTAGCCATTGGTTTGACTCAAGCTCATGACAGTAACATTTTGCCCCTTGTTGAGAAAGAGCTAGTAAGACATAATCAAAATCTCGGGTTAGCATTAATATTGTTGGATGGGCTGTCAAAAACTTTTTCTAATTGACAAGATCATCCTAGAAATGTAAATAGGGGGTAAAAAGAAACAATCTGAACATGGATTATTCCATTTTGTAAAAAGGGGTGCTCATCGCTGCAGGTAATATGGAATTATGTTTGCCACTGTCGAGGGCTAGGGACCATTTCTTTGGTTTAGTAGAAATAAGTCTGTTCACAGATTAAGCTGCACATGCCCAGCATTGTGGGTAATATGTCAAAGTTGAAGCCCCCTGAGACAAAAAAAAACATCTGCACATGTATTAAGCAAGGTTTAGACAAGAACTGTTTACAAGTTAGGGGCCTTTACCTTTGACGTATTGCCCACAATGCACCTCACCGTGCATGTGCATTTTAAACTGTGAGCGGTCATATTGTTTTGATTGGAATGTTGCAGAAATTTCCATTGCGAAGTTATGTTTCAGCTTTTTTAACAAATGTGACAAAGTGAGTTGTCCGTAGTTTAATGAAACTACATGTAGTTGAATGTTGACTTAGAGATTTATTTATTTGCAATTATTCTCTGATTTTCTTTGCTTTGATCAATAATGATAAGCAAAAAAGTGCAACATATTAGGTACTTAATATCTTCAGCAGGATGTTGAACATGCTTGAAACATGAAGATTTGTCAAGTTTTGATACGCATTTCAACCAGAATCATTTTTTCTCGTTTCTTAAATGAATTTGTATTACAGTCAATTTCTTGATGGATCCACCCTTATGAAGTCGCCAAAAAATCCACGTCTTTTGGGTTGACAACGGTAACTAAATTGTACATGTATAATGACGTTTCTACTTGTACTGGCACTACTTGTAGCCTACTTACCTGTAGAGAGATTGGCAAATAATTTGTCGCTTAGAAATTTCTTACGTCACCAGCTTTTGGCAAGATGTTGCTATGATATCCTTCTCTAGAAATGCAAATGCAAGATTTTTGACCTGTAATTCAATTCCTGCCGACCGTTGCAGTTTAAAAGAAGGTTCACTATTGTAAGTACGCATGTGCAGCAAAATGTACTGTGCGTAATACGTCAGAGGGAAGGCACCTGTCTTGCAAACAGTACTTGTCTGACCATTGTCTCGATTTACATAACAATGTCCAGAATTGTTTGTTTATGTCGTCATCTTTGACATACTACCCACAATACGTTTTGCTGCACATGCGTACTTAAAATCGTGAACCTCCTTATTCAGCTTGTTGCTACTGTTAGCAAAAAAAAATGTACACATCGCAGGGAAGCCACATTAATTAGCGTTAGTTTATGAAACCAAGGAGGTTAAAAATAACGTGATTTTTAACCTCCTTGATGAAACATTGTAAAGCTGCTTGGCTGGTACCAGTGTAGACTTGAATGATAAACATTGAATTCATTGTTCGCTGTAAGGAAACTGTACATTTTAGATGTGTAACGTTATCTGGTGTTGTCGTTAGTAAACATCACTTTGTCTCTTACCATAAAAACAAAACAATGTGTAATTGTTGAGTCATTAATTCTGGTAGGGATGTCAACGACATGAAATAGATTATACAACGGTTCTTTGCTTTATGTCCAACCATTGCATACCGAATGTTGTACACAACACACCGACATGGTTAACAGGAATAGACCGGTTCCATAGCCCCGCCTTCCTCTATCTAAACGTAGAATTCGGAAATAGAAACGTAGAAATGCGAATATTTGACAGACACTCTCCCATTGGCTACGCTGCTAATTGACAGGCTCTGATTGGTTGAACTGCTAATGATGTCAGATACTGGTAAGGATGTCGGTCTATATGTCAGATACTGGTAAGGAATGGGATGTTGCTGTGGCAGCTCCTACAGTGTCTGGTTCAGTCTCGATCACTTCAGAAAACGTTTCTTCAAATTCTTGGCCTTATCCAAACCGCCTGCTTTCAAATTCTTGGCCTTTTCCAAACCGCCTGCTTTCAAATTCTTGGCCTTTTCCAAACTGCCTGCTTTGCGTCCCTTCTCGGGTGTGCCATCTGAAACCAAACCATAAGGAATGATTTTGTGCAGTCCTTTCAAGAACCATTTAAGATACAAGGCATCAAAAGTGTGAGCTTTCTTCAGATTGCAGTTTACCTGTTCTGTCCGTAGGTTCCATTTCCAAACAGGTGCCCGGTCGGGCAGTTTGCGGTTAAACGAAAAGTATGATATAAAAGGGTGTAAAACACACGAACATTAGTCATGAGCATAATCTCAATATTTCAATGAATGAAGACCTTTATTGCACATTTTTGCCCCACTGGGCTAAGTACAGGTCGCACGGTAAGAATCACATATATGTAACAATGGAAACAATCATACACATCTATATATGTAGATGTGCGTCTAATCTATTCTAGGACATTCGACTTCCTCTCGCTTCTTGGTAATTGTATAAATGTAGCTAGCTGTATGGTTTGTTAGAGTTGGTTTATCAAAAGCTGTCAGGAATATAAATTTCTCTTTACTATTCAAGTATCTAAAGTGGGGATATTTACTTAACACATAGTCAAATAAAATCCTATCGCTATCATACAAAGAGTCCATAGTAAAATGTACTTCATCTTCTACTTTCCCTAAACTGCAAAATATGCATATTCTTTGCTCTAGAGGAGTGTGGTTATGTCTTCCTGATTCGATTCGTAATTTGTGGCAACTGATTCTTAGTTTTGTGATGGTAGATCTGTGTCGTACATTGGCAATCTTAAGATATTCTTCTTCTTTATAAGATTGTTTTAATAGTCTGTATGTTCGTAGTTTGTCGCAATTCAATATACACAATTATTTTCGTTCCTGTAGACCAAGGAAATTTTATCAAGAGGAGAGAGCACAGATTACTTTTCTTTGTTCCCATGTTCGTAGCGGGTGTTTTACAGAGTAATTCACACACGAGATAAAAGCTCCTTGTGCAGACGTACCGCCCGGGACCCTGGATTGGAAAGGTGTCACCTAACCATTTACCTGACTTATTTGTGTTCTGTGACACCTTTCCCTTCGAATTCTTCTTTGCCAGTCTCTTCTTCTTCTTTTTGCAAAAGCAGAGCTTCCCCCTTATCACGGAAGCTATTGCCTTCGCCATCTTCAGTGGTGACATGACCTTACTCATGCGTGTCACCATAACCCACAGGGACACCATACTGTCGCTTGGGCACGATACAAGGCCTCGTGTAACGATCTACGGTGCGTTTCCTCAGCAAACAGCGCTAGCCATGTCTCAAACAGAAGTAGAATTCCAAAGTGCCGTTCTAGACGCCCACTGTGACGTATACATAACCGAAATGTGGATTGTGGAGTGGCGGCGACTTCTAGAAAAGCCATATTATACATCTTGTGACGTACGCGTTTAGAAAAATTAAAGAAAGATCCGTAGCCGTCGGGTTGATTTGATTTTGTCAACTATCACTGATTACAATCGCTACAAGCAATGTTCCAAGTGAAGAAACAAAGTAGAAGTTTTTTTTTGTTTTGTTTTTTAATATACGTAATCCAATCGTAACGATGTTCTCGAATAAGAAGCGCTCGGTTTGTGTTTAAGTCAACAAATAACATCTACGCATCCAGCTTTGGCCCCGAAAGATAAGTTAGACGTAGACGCTCCATGTTATCGCCATATGATCGCCGAAACAAGTAACGTTCGTGCTTTTGAAGAAAAAAAACTGCCATTTTCGCCTCGATGAAAAGGATTATTAACTGGTGGTTTAATTGTTGAGGACAGTTACGATGGGATGTGATGTATATGAGATGTATGTCTGTTGTCAGATGTGAAAATATTTATACAAATATGAAGTTGTCATTTGATGGGCATTGGAATAAGACTTTGCAAACTTTGAATGGCCGTTTAGGAAGAAATATCAACAGCTTTTTGTCCTTTCACATCTTCTTGATAGGAATTGACATTGACATTCTATGACAGTAACGTTATACGTTTTCCGATATGTTTTCGCAATTAACGGCATTTATGATCATTTTGCAGCTAGCTGCTTTGTATGATTTATAATTATGTATGGCTGTAGTGTGGTTGAAACCTTTTTTGAAACGGAAACGTATGCGTGTGGATGTGGTCTTGTCACGTGCCAAACGCTACAAGTCATAGCATAGTGAGAAGTACACATAGAAACGAAAATATGTAACGTTATTTAAGTCTTAACTTGAGTTACAATTGAAGGCTTTTTTACAGCATCTGTAGTTGTGCTCTTGACCTACACGCGCATCCACAACACAGTTGCTCCGCTATGGCACAACTGAATACAAAGATAGTAAACGACATTGGAATTTGCCTAGCCTGGATACCAGACCCCTGCACGATTTAAATAATCAGGGTCTAACTCAGGGTCTATTGTAAAATTTCGTTGGGGGCAGGTTGGCCCGAGAGTCCTGCAAACCGTCTGGCACCTAGGCTAGAATTTGCTAATCTCCAAGCAGATCTTGCGTGGCATAAGGCATTGAGTATCATAAGCTGGGGAACGAAGGAGTAAAATTTACTCCTCTGTCGGCTAAACTCCTTCCCCAGCTTATGATACTGTCTTATGCCACACAAGATCTGCTTGGAGATTAAGAATTTGCCCGATTTCTGGCTTATTGCCAGCAGTGCAGTGCAGCTTCCGTCGTACCCTGTCGCTGCTGCACAAGACGATGACATCATTGCTAGCCAATGAGAAGCAGCAAACTTGAACTATGACCCACAGTTCCCGCCAAAATTGTTTTGCAAGCAGCCTTCGACTTCATCTCACCCGAATCCCGGTAAGTGGGCGACCCATTTGTAGTTTTCAGTCATTTTCATGACTCTTGTCGGCAAATTAGCTATTTCTTAGGGAGCTGTGGTGTAGAAGGTTCTACCGTCCAACACATGTACACAAGCTGCAAAAGACACGTAACGTTTAACTGAAGAACGATCCGTTATTTCTAGTATGGGTGTCTGAGAAGGGGGAGGGGATGGTTTTTGGCGCGCATCAAGAAAAAGTCCTTTATTTCCTAAGTCTGATCGCGTATAAATGTGACAACGGACTAAAAGACATGTAATGCATGACTATGGGAAAATCCAAGCGGTAACTTTTTTTTTACTACTGAGTCTGCATGTATGCCATAAATTTTCACAATGTGATATTAGAAATTTCCAAAATCTCATCAACTGTCATTGTTTAAATCAAACAATGTATGCTACAACTGATTGTATGGACTGTAAGTACTCAGATCGACTCAATAATGAGTAACTTTGTGTGAGCGGTAGCTATCAGTCTAAAATCCAGACAGCAATTTCATCTGTGAGACCACCTCACCCAGTACATGTCTGCTGTTTTTGAATGATTTTTATTTTTTGGCGACACCACAGGAGTGAAGCCAATAGTATCCTTCATTTTAGGATGGCAAGTCCAGCCCGGAAAAGAGTGTTCCAAGATGACGAACTAATTAAGGAGACCTTACCCCAGGTCTCTCAGAAGAAAGCTCGGAACAAGAAGAAGGGCACTGAGAGTTTCGGGGACGAGCTGGGCGCCACCGCCAACGACTTAAAGAGTGCACCACAACAGGCAGAAGGTAAGTCCACACCATGGGAGAAGTTCAAACCTGGTAAAGTCAGGATCGAGGTGTTAAAAAAAGGTGGGAATACTGATCTAATTTCTTAAATTCTTTTTGCTAGATTTGGGAACATCGTCATCATCATCATCATCATCATCATAGATACCCCCAGATGACCCTGCGAGGGAAAAAGTGTGTGTGGGGGGGAGGGAGTTGAGGTCCCGGGTTAGGGTGGGCAGCCCTCCTGCCTGGCACAGAAGCACTCAACGGTAGGAGCACTTACTACCGTGCCAGGCAGGGAATTTCACTCCGGCATTGTTCTGGGAAAGTATGAGAATTTGTATGTGTCTATGCGGGCAAAAATTGGCTGTTACTTGAGTTGGTGGCTACCCCAAATTCGCCCTTGGGTCAGTTTAAGTAAGTTCCATGTATCTATGTTGATCCTGTTATCAACAAGGTGAGGTGGGCGTTCCTCCTCCTTTCAGAGAGAACAGAGGCACTGCGCAGTGTACACGGTGAGCATCCATGTGAGCCCCAGGTCGTATGGTATGAGGAAATTAAATAACTGCATCAAATAGAATATACAATAATCATTTTTTTGTCCTTAAACCTTTGATACAAATCAATACCAATCACACGTATTTCGGTATCAAATACACAATCATGGATTCTGTAGCCTGTAGAATAATAATGAACAGGATGTAATTTAGAAATTTAAAAAAAAAATGTCTCCTGTCATCAAAGAGAACAAGTTTTCAGAGCTATATCTCAACCTTTATTATCCCTTTTTTTTTCTACTTTTGAATCTGACATGTGGACTACTCTTTGCAGAGTCCAAGAAAGCACAGAACAGAGAGCTGAATTATCTTCGCCAGAAGATATTTGACAAGTAAGTTAATCCTCATCAGCTGATCATCCAAATTTTGTTTATTATATATATATAACTAGAGTTCGGGGACCTCATACCTCCATGAAATATTTATTGCTTTTTTGTGGATGGTATGTACATGTATGTTTATAGTCGGTTGTATTTGAGAGTAATGGTTATATAATATAAATGTTATGGGAAAGTAGTGGTGTATTTATTTAATGACACAGAGGATGTCCATCTGATTAGTAATTATCAAAATGTGACACTTAATTGTGTAATGTGCGTTTAAGAGGTCGACGGCATATGGTAGCGTGGTGTTCCTTAAGCTTGATGTTTGGCATTTAAAATGTCTAAGGTTGTCAGCATTATTGAGGTTCGACTATGTGCCTCAGAGCTGTGTGGTGGGAGGAAGTTGGGAAACTCAGAAAGAAGAAGGGATGTGGCCAACTTTAGTCAGATGGTGATTTGATTTTCCACCAATATGTCATAACATCAGCTGTTCACACGGTACAAAAACGAGATGCACACTTTCCTCTGACAGCCCTACACCAACTGTAAGATGAATACTTGGCGCCAACCCCGTCTGCTAAAAAACAAGTACCATTGGCTACGAAAGAGACAACTAACAACTGTCCCTTATCGTAACAAAATCAGAACATCTGTATCGCCCATAAAACTTCTGACACCCAACCCAGATGAGAGGACCTAATGGCATTTTAATCACCATGTCACTCAAATCAGCAGTACAGTATGTGAGACATCCATACCTGTTAAGCATTATCGTTAAATGTGCCTCAACTTCTTACAACTATACTTACGCTTCACATCTCCATGATATCCTAAGCAGACATAAATAAAACTCATTATCATATTAAAAAAACTCGGGGTTCCCCAAACAGCTGTCACCTCACCATCTGCTTGGAGCTAAGCCCATTAACAAACACATAAAGCACGATGCCTGTACCAATATATCTCAAATATAGGGGTGATTTCTGATATTATTACATCAATTATAACGACAGATACAGCTCCCAAAATCTCATCGATTCGAGCTTTCATCACACCTCACCAACACAACAAGTATGAAACCAATCCATCCAGCCGTTCTTGAGTAATCATCTACACAGACAGAGACACATAACAGAAAATATAACCTCCATTCCATGACATTTCATGGAGGTAATAAGTGCATAAGCATTTTAGCAACTGTTGTACATTCTTATGTCACAGGGGTGGATACAGGTATCAGAAAATTTAGGCACAGGCATGGTTCAGGTCCAGACAATCATGTTCAGGTCTGGACCTGAATTTAATCATGAAAACTTGTGAATATGCGATATTTAAAACAATGGTCCAATTTTATCCAAACAAATCTATTTGGTGGAGCATCTGATTCCCACTGGCATTTCGAAATCTTGTCTTCATATAAACTCTCAATGACTGTATTAACTCTACTCTACTCTACTCTACTCTACTTCGCTCTTAATGAGCTGTTAAGTGTCAAATCGTGTAAACCCCGGCCCCTATAGTCATTTTCTACTCGGTCCAAATTCTGGTACACTGATTTTTTTCAGGTCTGTCTTTTAGGACTGGTCCAACAAGAAAAAAAAACAGTTTTGTACCGATACATTGTACCGGTACTGTAACCAACCCCAATATGCAAACTTGTAATTGTTTTCTACCTTTCTTTGTTCCCACCATTAGCCTAGAGTACCAAAACACTGTATCAGAATGGGGTCATGCAAGAGAGGTCCAGGTCACCGTGCCATTCTCCGAAAGCAGCTTCAGGAGTGTGTTCCTTCAGCAGTTATCCATTCCTCGGTGCCGCAAATTGCTGAAGGAACGTACCCTGAAGAACTGTTGGGGAGCGAGAAAAATCATCGTTCCATGGTACATCATGGCCGAAGTGGACGCCATCCTGGGGATGAACTGGGATGTCAGGACATTCCGGACCAACACGGTGTGTGAGGTCATCAGGGAGGAAGGGGTATGTCTGGCTTGGGGACGCAAGAAGAGGGAAATGTTCTCCCACATTGAATGCCCAAGGTACCAGTATACCTGAATTTACTAAGGCCACATCGACTCATTTTATAGATGATATCCACGCTTGCATTGATTTTCTCCTGTTTTCAAATTTTAAAAAAAATTGTAGCCACATGCTTCCCAATAGCATCCCTGGTCAATCTGGATGTTAACGCTAGTTCACCTATATCCGTTGTACCTAAAAACAGGATATTTAGGGATGTGAAGTTGATGGACGGTGGTTTCAAATTGCATTTTTTTCATTAAAATGCAGTTTGAGACCTCCGTCCGTCAACTTGATATCCCGAAATACCCTGGTGTTAAATACAACGGATAAAGGTTACCCTGCGAATAAAGGTGAACTAGCGTTAACTCCAAAGGACATGCTATCCAGGGCAAGGGGCACATGGTCACTCCTTGGCATGGGGCCACAGCACCCTTGTTCCCCTCCTTAAACAAGAATTGCAATAAAATTCACAAAGTAGTGATGATTGTGGCTTACAGTCTTACTGGAGTTGAACATAAGACAAACAAAGGAAAGAATGGTCCTGTGGTTTTGCTGCATTTTTTTTGCTGGATTTTTCCTTTTTTTTCACCCACGCGCATTAGTTTTGGGGTCTTCAGAGGATGTCATCCATGAAATTAAATCAGTGTGGCCTAGTCTGTTTAATGCGTACACAGGGTTGTTTTGTGGTCACAGTAAATTACATAGATTGCATTTATCACGCCAGTCTTAACATAGTATTACAAATAAAATATAGTATTGAAACAAATTCTGCATGTTAGATACATTATGTAACAATTTCAACAACCACTTAAAACCATGGACTGGCTTAAGCACTGAACAGCTCATCAGAGGGGCAGAGGACAGAGAGAGATGGGCACGGATCACTGCTACCGGATGTTGTGGAGCCCCTACGACCACTGAGGTTATGGGCCGTGAGTGAGTGAGTGAGTGAGTTAAAACCATAAATACCTGATAACATAATCACATCATATCAAGTATTTTTTGTTTGTTTCCTAGTATAGTTTCTGTCTGAGACAGCACAACCTGAAATGCAATACGTATAGTTTTATGTTTTCTGTTTCTCCAATAAATATATATATAAAGTCTGTACATTATGTACAAAGTTAAATAAATGTATCATCTAATAATAACAATAACATATGCAGGAGTTGTTATTCATCTTTTTTAAAAACAGGTGCAACTGGACTGAAAATTCTGGAGCTCACCGACCAGCATGCTGCACACCAGCGGTGTCCTACCTTGTGGGGGAAGCAGAGCTTCACTTCTCATTCGCAAGGAGGAGGGGACACTGGATGGTTGGCATGATGTAACAAGTTTAATCGTCCTCTCTCTATATATAAGTCAGGGCTCAAAATTACCTGTACCAAGGAGGTTAAAAAAAGATTTTTAACCTCTTTGCCTGCACCAGAAAAATGTTCCTTGCACCACTCAGATAATGTTATATGTGCATACCCCAAAAGTCGATAAAACAATCTTTTGAACATATTTTATACACCTTTTTACTAACAACAAAGGTAATTATATACAGGAATACTGCCTAAAGCAATGCATAGAAACTAAATAAATAGTTACAACCAGCAAAGAAAAATCCACTGGTGCAAGTTAGGTGCAGATAGACATCAGAAATACCTGCACAGCCCAACTTTTACCTGCTTTAACCGGCATGAATTATGCAGCTGGTATTTCGAGCCCTGTACTTAGTCATACAGTGACAGTTAAACAGCTAGGAACAATCATTAAAATCAGGTTCAAATGAACAATGATGATGACTAGTCATTAACTGGTTGTCCTCACCTCCTTTGTAGGTGATCTTGTCATCATCAGAATCATAATTGTCATTTGTACCTGGTTAGGATTAGGGGGTTTACGATCTTTTTCTAGTTCGTGAGTGCTTTTGTTGATGACCAATGCCAATACCTTTCACCAGACGTAAGAGAGAACATTAGCAGTCATCAAACTGGTTTGTCGATGAGATTGAACTTAACAACGTTGCAAAACTCAGACCGCTTCAGAAACAGTGCCATACCCCACGACTCGTGTCTTGTTAAGACTGTATCAAAGCGCCTTCCACTGTTGCAATGTTTATATGTAATCGTACATTGTATTGGTATGAACATCTCAATCTTTTTAACCATGTATCTTGTACAGCATTTTGCTTTTAATCGAGCATTTATCATCTAATTTTTAATCATAGTTTCTATTTTATTCAATTCTAACTCGATTTTAATACGTTGAAAAGTTTGACCCCAATTCAGCGGGCTATCATTGTTGGATTGTGTGAGTCCTTTTTTTAATAAACTATTGACGATGATGATGATAATAACTAATCATTAGAAGATATCCTCCTCTCCATTGTAGATGTCAACTGTCATCATCAGAATTATCATTGTCATCTGAACCAGGAGGTGGGTTAGGATTAGGGAGTTGCATATTATTCTTTCTAGTCCTTGACCACTTTTGTTGATGACCTGATTGAATACCTGGTGGTCAGACCAACTGACTGCTCTGAGTCTGCTCTGTGTGTACTTTTCTCCACCAGTGCCCTCCATCTACACACTTCAATCCTACTTGACTCTGAACTTTGCAAAGTCGTTACTTTTACCTGATCTGTACTGAAGCTTCCTACACCATACGAGACAACATCAGTCGCTATCAAATATGTTCGTCAATGAAACTGAACTTACAGCATTGCAAAACTGACCACTACAGAAACAATGCCATACTCCACATGACTTGTTTCTTGAAAAAAAAATCATGCCTATCAAAACTAAGTGCCTTCTTCTGTAGTGATGTTTATGAATTATGTAAAACCATGTTTCTTGTCAAGAATTTTGCTTTTAATTAGTATTTTTTATTTGCTTTGTATTCTACAGACACTTAAATACTGCGCAAGTCTACTACTAGTAATATTTTTTGTTAATTCTATTTTATTATATTTCACTCCTTGTAATATTTCATTGTTAGTCATATGTATAATTCCTTTTAATGTTTAATTGCTAACAATATTTTATTATATTTTATACCTTTTAATATTTGATTGTTAATCACATTTTATTATATTTCATACCTTTTAATATTTGATGAGTAACCATATTTTGTTATACTTCATTTCTTTCGATATTTGATTGTTAATCATGTATTACTCTCTTCTGATTTTAACACATTGAAAAGTCCAACTTCAATTCAGCCAGCAAGCTGACATTGTTGGACTGTGAGTGTTTTCTCAATAAACCATTTGTCAACGAGTATCACGGGAAATATGTTTCAATCTTTGTTCTCTTGCGTCTGCATCAGCTGAAAGAAATTGTGGACAAAATTAGATTAGAAAGATGCATAATAAAGTTTGACTTGTCTTTCGATGCTAAATAGAGAATATCTGGTGTACATGTAATGCAGCTTATGATATTGGAGATAACAATGCTGCGTAACTTCCTTCAAGCTGGTTTAATGTTGCCCAGGAGCTGTTTTCAAGCAGAAATATCACAAGAGCTTAGGTTAGACATTGATATGTACTGTCAGCAAGATATTCAGTCTTACAGTTATTATCTATTGACATTTCTCTCTTTCTTTGCTACATTTGTAACACATTTGAGAGTCCTATCATGAAATGCAGGAGATTTGTAAATTTTCCTCATTGATTATGCAAATTTGCTCCATATGGACATAATTATGATTATATGAGAAGCTTTTATCAAGCTGATAAAGCTCCCTGGTCATATAATGTTACATCATCAGTTAAGCTACGGGTATCTACACACCAAAAATCTTGACAATCCATCCACCCTTTCTTGAGTTATATATTCTTTCAAAGTCTTAACTAAATTGGCCTCCGCCGTTACATTTGTGCAAAAGCCGCTAGGGGGCACAAAATGGGCACCACATGCTCCCTGCGCGTTCGCGGAGATATCTGCCACGCAAAAAAGTAATGACCATTGATAGTACTTGCCGAAAAGGTGACCTCAAATACATATGTAATGGAAGGTCTGCTGCAGTACCGTTACCACTCGCTAGGAGACCCAACTTGAACTTCCTTTTTAAATACAACGTACATATAATGAAGATCCATCCAGCTTCTCAAGTTATATGATGTTGGCATACATAAAGACCAACAATACACACCATGGCACAACTGAAAACATAACCTTGGCAAAAAGGTACAAAAATTAAACATTTATACTGTTACGTATTGATAAAGATGTTCTTTAATAACAAGGTTGGTTTGTGTTTTCCACAACAAATGACGTCCCGAAACAGCGATCGCATTGAAGTTTGTAGTTGTAATGTAGAAAGTACCAGAGTTAATACCAACCTAGGATTGATGTGTTCAAAAATTCGCACTTTCCCAGAACTATCGTAGAGTGGAATTTGTTATCACCACGTACAGTAGGGGCATCTTCTCTGGGTAGTTTTAAACAACACTTGCAGATAAATGTAGAAAAGTTAGGTGTGACTGGTCGTTCAGTGTAATATAACGTTAACCAGCTGCTGCTGCGAAGCTGGTATGTTACGCCGAACGGCGGTTATACCGGCTATATAGATACAGATAAAGAAACTGATATATGAGGGAGCAAGGAGAAACCATTGCGCCATTTATTCTTTTCTTGTCCGTGACAATGTTTAGTACAAAGGCACCGATTGAAACAGTCATGCCCTGCGCAAGCGAGAAAAATCTTCCAAGGCTACAGGGTGAACAAAAGACCGTTTGGTAAGGTGTTTGATACCTTTTCTACCACGAATATCAATTTCTTTTAAACCAGTTTTCCATTTATGATCATCTGTTCATGTAGTCGGAGAGGATCGTTGGGCCCTGAAAGTGAGAGCACCTGGTTGGTGAGAGTTAACCATTTACTATCAACAACTGATACAAGGGGTGGTATCATATTACTACTTTGAAGATGGTGGTTTGGTCTATAATTCTTCATTTTATGATCCCTGAAAATACTACTGGAACGGTGCCCAAATGACTCCCCACAAAGTCATCAATAGTGGTCTATTCTGAGCTAGTTACGTGAGCTGCTTATAGCTTAGTGGTGTTTTGTATCACTTAAGCTTAAGTTTGCGCAATGGATTTATTCTGTAGACGTACGTAGTGCGTCTAGCGAAACTGCACAGATCCTTCACGGAACTACACAGAGTATACCACAGAGGAAGTAGGAGCGTCGTTACTTTGCAATATCAAAATTAGGTCCCCATAACCTCCTTGGGTATATTGAGACACAAAACAAGCCCAATTGTTATCAGAAAATGTATGAAGACAGCAAGGAAGATCTAGAGAAAAGGCCCATTCTCGGCTGTTCCCCTGAAAGTTCTGGCGGAAGGAGGAAAGAGGGGACGGCGGCAGTGGTGAAGTTTGAAGACGAAGAAGACGAGGCTAAGAACTCCAGGACAGAAGGGGAAGGAGAGGAAGGATCTGAAGAAGTTGACGGTATAGGTAGAAGGAAAAAGAAGAAGAAAAGGGAAGTCACCATCTCAGATCCAAAGGTAGGAAACGTTTGATAAATCAGGTACAAAGTATCCCGGGATAGATTAATGTAGACTTTTGTTTCACAGTTTTGCCATATTAGGCTAAGTACGGGGCATAATAATGGTGCTTGTTGCACATTCATGGAGAGACGACGAATATACATACGACAGCAGGAAATTATATATATATATATATGGTGTAAGGTGCACTAGCTAACATTAAATTTTTCTCCTTGTTTCTTGGTTCATCATTGGTTATCGGTAGAAGGAAACTAGCTATCTATTAAAAATCATATTGACTATAATGAATCTTGCCAATTTGTAATTAATATGTGACAACAGGTGCCTTGGAGCAGAAGGAAGTGTTCCTCTTTTGGAGCACTTGTTTACTTTCACGTGGCGATGGGGAACCCCCTGAACACTAGTAACGGTTTTGTGTAGGCGAGGTTCAGCATATATGCAAACATAGACGTCGTGCTTTCTCCATTTCAGATCACAAAAGGGACCGGAATTGTCAAGCCTACATGGTAGTTTAACGAGAGTTTCCCGTTATCTCTATGGTGCTAAGAGTGTTGCCTCACCGCTAAGTTCATTATATTGGTGCACGATAATGCAAAAGATATCTTACTATTAAATAGGAACATCAGGTGAAAATGAGTACCTAGCTTCTGCTAGGGACGTCCCTCGGATATGACGTTAAATGGAGGTCCCGTGTTTAAGGAGAGTCGCACGTTTAAGATCCAACCTCACCCGCATCCCCGTCTTATATCAGGCAAACAAATGGTATGTCACCCCGTAAAGCCCCCTTCACACGAGAGCACGAATGAGCCGGAATGCCGTCGGAATGAAAATTCTTTTCTATTCCTGGCAATTTCTGGCAATTCGTAGTGTGTTCTAACGGCATTCCAGCTATTCGTGCCTGTTCTTTTGGCTAGCCCGAAAGTTTTTGACATGTTAAAAACTGTCGAGGTGCATTCGAAGTGGAGAAATATCGAATTGCATTCATAGTGGATTCTAGGTGTGTTCTAACTATTCCTACTGCGTCTGACAACATTCTGCGGCATTCCAACATTATTCGAAACATTCTTATCTCATTCGATGGAGAATCGAAACGTCAAGCCATCTCGAATCCTGCCCGAATGTGGCCGAAAGAATATCTGGAATGTAGTCGGAATGTCTAGAATACAATACGAATGCACAGGAATAGAAAATAATTTTAATTCTGACGGCATTCTGGCTCATTCCTTCTCGTGTGAAAGGGATTTAAGGCCCATTTGGAATTCCCACCCGAATGGCCCCGAATGTGGCACGAATTTTGCAAATACTTCATTCCGGCTGGTTCTGCTTGATTCCTGCCGATTCGGTTTCAGTGTGAAGGCCCTATAAGGGGTGGCAGAACCCCGATGGTGTGGTATAACCCTTTATGTCATACCTGTGACGCGAAAACGTTCGATACGGGTGTTCCGGTCCGTGTGAGAACTTCAGTATCACACAGGTTCGAAAGTTGTATCACACAGGCTTCCTACGAGTAAATCGAACCATTTCGAGCGGGTCGAGTGTGGCCAGGTTGCCAATTCGAATACCGTTGGAACATTGCTGTTAATGTTGTCACGCTTTTTGTTCGAGGGCATCAAATTTGTTCAACTTCTGGCGCATTTCGCAACAGAACATTTTTTTTCAGGTGGGTATGACATAAATGAAATACAACACGGTGTATTCCGCATCACCCTCAGTCCCAGCCCTCCCGCAGGTCGGATCACCCTCCGGCCTTCGGGCGATCCGCGGTCGGGCTGGTACCTCGGGTGATACGGAATACACCGTGTTGTATTCTATATGTACGCTGACTATCTATACCTACCTAGGAGCATCCAATGAAACAGCCTTGGTCTAATTGTAATGTATTTGTTTTGTAGCCCATACCAACGATTGAAGACCTCCAGCGTGGGGTTGAGGTAGTTCAGGACATCATGCGAGACAGCATCGAGACACTCCAGAAAAAGCGGCAACAGGAGCTGGAAAATGTCCTGGAAAGAGCGGAGAGAATGAATGACGCCGCCGGCGACTTTGCGACGGTGTCCCGACGTGCTAGGGTCAGGATGTGGCTGAGGTCCAACAAGTGGACAATACGCATCATCTGCACAGCAGTGGTTCTGATACTTAGTGCGGTCGTCGTTGTTATTGTATTAGAGAGTAAGGGAATCATCTAGAGTCAGAGTCAACTTATTCATATCAGGTTCTGCGCTCCCATAAATCTCGAACCACTTTACGTAAGACGTCTTTTGGCTACGTATACGATAAGTTACCGGCTTGCAACTGGATATATGATCTTGGAAACGGTCTGACATTTCAGGTAGCATCCAATACCTTCAGCCTTGCAGCTTGCCAAAGATTCGACCCACTCTATTGTAGGCCTGTAGGCTTCTCATGATGAATAAACAAAGTTGAAACAAGAACAGATCATTATGATTTAAAGAGGCATTCTACTCCACACGGGAGTGTTATTTTCCGATAGATATTGATTCTAGGAAGTAATAAATGCATACTACTTCACATTATACGATAAAGTACCCAGTTGCTCCATGTGCCTACAAAAGCATTCAGTCTTCTACTAAACTCCCCAAGTACCCTCTAATTGAATTAATCCTATGGCTGAATACAATGCAAAACTATTAGGTACGGTTACAAAGCTAATTTCAGGTTCGCTAAGAAATCTCGTCTTGTTCTTGTATTCTTTGCTATCTTATGAGCAGTTTGCATTTTTGGTGTTTTTAGCGAACCACATTTATTCCGAAAATATGCACGATAAACAAAGTGTCTATGCGTATAGAAAATGCATGGGAAGGGTCTGCATGGGTTTAGTAAGTGTTATATTGTTTTACAAAACACATATCACGCAATTCATTCCAAGGTGAATTCCACAAAATTCGGCTGATTATGTATTCATTGACACATTATCTATTGGAAAACAAGACTCCCTTCTGGAGTGGAATGCCCCTTTAACCCTATTCAATTGGAAAAAAGCAATTGCAAAACAAGTTATAACAAGCATAAAGTATTAGCAAATGTTCTTGTTTTCGTTTTCACTGGCGATGTTTAAGAAGATATAAGAATGTTTGTGAACTTGATTGACTGAATACAAGAAAAGTCTGAAACAAACCATAATAATATTCTTGAATTTTCTCATGTTCCTCATCAAGAAAGTTTAAAAGATGATTCTTGTTTTTTTCTTTATAATACTTATATTAATAATAAAAACAATAAATACATTTTCTCCTTGTATTCTAAGCAAACACTCAATATATGAAAAAAAATTGACCCAGCATGATTTTCTTTTATTTCCATAATACGAAAGTTTAAGAAAGATATTTCTGTTTTTTTTTTTCCAGGAAGAAATTTAGCTGTGCTAAGGATCATGGGAAATTACTCCCATCATCCTTTGCCGTTTTATTTGAATATTTACCGGTAGTCTGAGTAGGAAGCTACTGCTCTTTAGCTGTAATTTTTGCTTTATGGCCATTAGATCTTACAATAACAGGGAACAGACATGCCCGTAGCCAGGATTTTGGTTCGGGGGGGGGGGGTAGTACTTGTGGGACTATCGAGCGCCGCAGGCGCGAGACTCACGTCTAGGAGGGTCCGGGGGCATGCTCCCCCGGAAAAAAAATTAAATATTGACCCTCTGAAACGCCATTTCCTGCATTTTGACGGGCAAAATTCGCTGGCTAAGTTTAATGGAATTTCCATTGAAATACACAACACTTTTGGCATAAGTCTTTGAGGCCGACTCCCCCAACATATTTTTATCATGTCCAATACCAAAGGCGCGAGGCTTTGCAATGGAGGTCCGGGGGAATTTTGAAATCTGGACCCTCTGAAAAGTCATTTCCTGCACTTTCCGAGGCAAATTTTGCTAATAGACTCACTACGATTGAATGAAATGTCTATCAGTGAAAAATGCAAATCAGTCATGCCTTTGGGAAAAAAATCTTGACATGAAAAAATGGACCTTCGAGCGTGAAAAAGCGGACCTTTGATCGTGTGGAGGGGGGTTCTTCCGACCCGACCCCCCCCCCCCCAGCTTTTTTTAAAGTATAACCACCCTTCGGCGTAACACACCAATTTTGCGGTGGTTATATTACACCGGACAACCTGTCACACCTAACCTAACCTAATCTATCTACATGTGTTATTCAAAAGTATCCGAAGAAGATGCCCCCATTGTGCTTGGTGATAAAAAATTCCACATCTACGATAGTTTTTAAAAAATGCGAATTTTTAAACACATCAATTCTAGGATGTTAACTCTGGTACTTGAAGGCATGACTATTCCTTGTTCTTTTTTGGAGCTGGCATTAGATACTTATCAGCAAGCTTCAGTTACAACTGCCATAACGTTAACGTGATCGTTTCATGTCTTATTATAGGTAAAATTCTACATCTCGACAACCACACATTCGTTGGATTCCATCGGTTGTACACCCTGTCACTGAGTCACAACAGGCTGTCTTATGTTGGGAATGGATGGTTCAAAGGAGTTGCAGGCCACCTGAGTTTGTCTCATAACGAGATAGCACACATAGAGGGCGAGGCGTTTGGTACCAGTGACCGCTGTCTGGACATAGTTGCCTTACATCTGCCGTGGAACAAGCTGACCGTCATCAAACCGGGCTACTTCAGACATCTGTGTGAGCTGGCGTTCTTGGATCTACGGTACAACAGGATTCATGTCGTCGAAGAAAGTAGGTCAAACGTTGGATGATTTTGCACTACCAATACTACCGAATAATTTCTTATTGCACTATAAGGAATAACTAGTGTAGAAATAAACCTTACCCGGCCATTTGAATGCCCACCATCGAAACAAACAAAACTCATATCATCAACTCCCAATAAAAACTCTGTTAACTCTGACCTCTCTCAGTAAAAATGGTATATTTGATCTTATTATTATGTAGATCAGATGTGTATGTTTTTGTTTTACTTTGTGTATTGTGTCTGTTCCAATTGACTAAACCTGGTTGTATATCTGTCACTGTCGCACCGGAAAATTATTTAAAAAATGTTTCAATTTTTTGTACCATTGGTACTTTGTTATGGTACAATACGTATAATGTGTTTTATTAAAAGAAAATTTGGCATCCCAAGAGCTGAAAAGATCAGACACAACATGTAGACATGTTTATGTTTAAATGGTCCATTATATCCGCATTCCAGGCAGTTTTGATACTCTTCATCGCCTTCGAGTTCTGCGTCTTGCTGGTAACAAAATCAAGGCGGCAAGAACAACTTGGTTCCCGTCCATACAAGAGGAAAGATTACTCAGCACTTTGGACCTGGCCCAGAATGAGATTCAGTACATCGAACCGGGCGCATTCAGGTTTCTTCCTCGCATCGGTGACATCGATCTTTCGGACAACCGGATCGCAAGTCTACAAGAGAACCAACTGAAAATGGAAGATTCCAGCTTTGACATTTGGAGACTTCCTAGACTAAAGTTAGTAGGAAATCCTCTTCGCTGCACGTGCACTCTTAGGTGGTTGATGAAATCTTGTCATTCTTAGTTAACGGATTTGAGGCTTTTGACGTACAGCTATCCAGGGGGTCTTCTGACGGTCAGTGAAATTCTCATGCAAAAATGGCGCGGCGAAGTTGTGTCTTGTACCGCGTTGTTTACTTCAGGCGAAGCGTTGAATATCACAGCTAATTATAAAGTGTCAACGTTCAGCACTGGTCCTAACGCCAGTGTCACTGAGTTTCCTACCTCGGGTACAGAAACATTGACAGAAGCTGGTGAAGGTAAACACCATGTAGTGTTCCTCCTGAACTCAGACGTGAACAACGTTTCAATCAAATCTTTGGATCTGGTCATAACTGTACTTTTGACATCTTCAGTTGTTGCCTTGTCTTGTTTCATCGCTCTTGTATTATGTAAAAATATATTCAAGAAACCTCAAGAGAATTCGAGCGACTGTCATACGGAAAACCAACATGGCGCCGACCAGTTCTCCCATCATACCTACGAGACTGTGGAAGACCAGCCCCAACCGGATCACCAGTATGACGTCATATCGGATCATCAGAACACAGACGATATCATCACGCCGTACGGACAAGCTGCCATGTCAGGCGCCTATGGTATGGGGACAACAACGGCGGCAACAGCTAGTAGGAGTCAAAGGACTGAGAACTCAAGACCAGATACCCCTTATCCTAAACGAAAGAAACCACAAGGAGAAAGTAGAAGCGTCACTTCATTGTGATACAACCTCCAAACTTCTTGATATGCCAGTGTTTACGTTAGAGCAGCGCAGGCATGTTCTAACAACAGGACTGAAATCATTTCTCATAAAGACATAGACAGGCCTGTTAAAGAAAACTATGAATGTGTTGGCACTATATCATTGTGAAAACGTTCAGCTCATTTGTCCCAAAATGACAGAGATGGATCATTTTGAAGATGTGGCAGGAGAAGAAGAAGAAACATCAGGATAAGCAAGATATTTTAATATTCCATACCTATGGTATGGTTGAAATATAAGAAAGTTTGTGACAAGACTTGAAGAGATGTGCCACAATAAACAATAAACAAGATTTATATCATATTCCGTGATGCAGTAAGTGACATTGGTGTCAACATTAAAATCATCAAACAGAATAAGATTAGCATTCCTTTGACAAAGAAAACTAACGTGTATCACCGGAGCACATCTCTATTCATATCTGGATTATGCTGCAAACCGGTATCTCTGCTTACAAAATTCCCTGACTAACAAGAAAAGTGCTTTTGAAGTTGTCATTTACGATGTGTATATATGAATGGAATAAACTATAAAAGCTCACTTAATCAAAGTTAACCTAAAGTAATAAGTAAAAGATAACGAAGGCTGTCCTTGATTAAACTTGCCAAACGTTTGGTGATCTAAATCCATTAGCAAAGAGCTCATATGCTTGGCAGGTGACTAAGCCAGTTCTAATCGCATATGCATGCTAGTCGGCAATTACTACAAATGTACCTTTTTCTAACAAATAAAAAATTAAAAAATTACATTTCGGGCGCCTATGGTATGGAGACAACATTAGCGGCAACAGCTAGAAGTTTTCAAAGGACTGGGAATCCAAAACAAGATATATGCTAAATGAAAAAAAAACGTGAGAAGAAAACAAAAGCGTCACTTCATTGAGCTACATCCTCCAAGCTTGATATGTCAGTGTTAACATTAGAGCAATGTAGGCATGTTCTAACAACAGGACTAAAAATGTTTCATGTTCTCATAAAGTTATAGACAGGCCTTGGTGAAGAAAAGCATGAATCATAGACACTTCACCCTTGTGCTTAATGTCATGTCAGTTGGCCCCAAAATGACAGGTGAATCGATTTGAAGATGTGACTTGAAAATGAGAAGAAACATCAGGAAAAGCAAAATATTTCAACCCAAAGCTGTGGTATGGTTAAAATATAATAAATCTTGTAGCAAGACCTAAATGGATAAAAAAACACTTTACCAGGGCCGCGATAGCATTCGATACAGGTGTTCCGGACCAGGTGATAATTTTCCGTATCACACAGGCTTCTAAACTGAGTAGTTTGGCACCAGTTAGAATACACCTTGAATTCCGTTCAATACTTATCCAATTTAAATTCACGTCGAAAGTTTTGATAATGACAAAAACATTCAGGTAGCTATAGGCCCCAAGAATGGCATGAAGTTAGATGGCCCAAGATATATGAAGGACTGGAAGAAGTTCGTCAGTGCCTTATGCTCCACCAAAGGGAGCGAAGAGGATTGGGTACTAGGTACTAGATAGACATCAAGAATGGGCACAACTATCTGGAATGCAGTGAGAATTTCTATGATGCACTATGAATACGCAGGATATATACATAGAATTTTCATCCAAATGGCATTCAGGCTCATTTCGTCTCTCATGTGAAGGGGGTTACCAGCAGCAAGTTTCTACAGGTCACATAGTACTTAGCCTGACTAAAATTGCGTCCCTAGCGGCCGGTGTGACAGTAGGGGGGATGTTTTGCTTTAGAGTTTATCTCCCCCCCCCCCGGGCGAAATCACTAGCGATCTCGCCCTCCCCGGCTAGTGATCTCGCCCCCCTACCTCGCCCCCCTTTAGCGATTTCGCCCCCCCCCCCCCAAAAAAAAGGGTTTACATGACATTCTAGAAGTTGATTGGTATAAATCACAAAATGCAGTTTCAGAATGATATAAGTACACGAGTTTGATACATAGCTCCATTCATAGTATCAATATTAACGTAATTACACGGTAATAAGATAGTTGAACTTGTTTCAGACAAGGAGGGTTGGGTCCTTTGTATTCCCATTGTTGCATATACCTGAGTCTTGACATAAGATGTCATTAAGCCAAGCCGGCGAGAGCTTGTGTAAACACAGGCTAACTTAGTACTGCGGTGACAACAATGGGTACAACAACGTTCACGCTAGTTTCGTATCAACAGATTGTTTTCAAAACGTATCGTCAGAAAAGATAGTCCTCGTGTTTTTACAGTAAACTCACAGGGACACTACATGAGCTATCAATCACCTGTGACGTCATAAATACTTGACTAATGCTGTTTTCTGTTCCTGGTCAATACTGACCAGGCCATGTTGATTTGATTATATATGGATGACATTCGCTGAAAACCCCAAAAACTCATGAGAGCTTGCGAATAAAAGAAGTTTGACCAAAAAAAGTTGCCTTCATTATGAAATCTAAGTGGTCAGGAAGGTTCAACAAATAACTAAGCACACATAGTATTGTATACCGAACAATAGATAATTCATTTTTGTTCTTTCATATCTCCTTTGACCTTGGAATTGATGTTTGGCCTGCATATGTTTTCCAATATCCTATGGCAAATATTTACTCAATTTGCAGCTGCTTTGTACGATTTACTAGCCTGGTATCCAGCCGTTATATAGCTCCCGAGTCTCTTCTCTTCGTAATTGCTATATTACGGCTGGATTCCAGGCTACGATTTACAGCATGGTTGAAAAACTGTTTTTTGGACACGGCTGAAAATTTGGTACGCGTGCAGATGTCATCCATATAATCAAATCGACATGGCCTAACGGTAAAAGAAAATTGCAATGCACAATGTAAAATGTAGATAGTCTTTATTCTTGTAGAAATTGTATGATATGTCATTTGAAACTATAAATTCAACACATAATATGAACTCGAGATGACATATACGTAGCCTCAGCAGACGTATACATTTACATTACAGTCATGGTTTTACCTTTTGCTTCTTACTTGTTTTTATGTTCTGTACATGTACATGTATATGGTGATACAGGCCACGGGAGTGGGTGTAAGCCAGACTCCATTTCTGTTCTTTGTGGGTTACCCCGGTAACTCGATCGTCTTTCTGCTCAAAATGAAAATTTTCTCCTTCGGCAGAAAGAGGTACCTCAAAGAAACTTTTGACGTTTTGTTGTGAATAGTCGCATTTATGACAACCGCACTTGCTAAAAAGTGTGTCCAAACTGTTCATAAAGTTTTCAAGGCAACTCATATTGAGTCCCGTAGGAGTAAGTGAACAGTTCACATATTCTAACAGTTCCTGTAGTCTGTTCCACACCCAAAGAGTCTTCGGAAAATTACTCCTAGAATTAAAGATATATGTCAACAAAGGACATTGAAGTGAATAGCTTGATTTATCAACAAAGGGGTTACCGACTATGTCCACCCGCGGTGAGATGCTAATGAGAAGGCTTAGACTTTCTGTGATTTTTTTGGTACTCTCAGAAAGTTCATATTTTAACTTTCTATCTCTTACAAGTGCCATATTTAAATTATGTCTTAACTCATCGATCATTTCACACTTGTCTTCCATGAAATCCCTACATATTGACGATATGACTTTTCTGCTGTCACAAAGGAAACAGTTCTTTAGAATTGTCTTTAATCTATCGATATCAGACTTTGCAGATTTGCTGTGTCCCGCATGCAGCTGTACCTGCGTGAAAAGACCTACAAATACTCCCATCGTCTTTTCCAGTTTAGCGATGCGAGGGAGTTTTGAAGCTTTTAGCCAGCCTAAAAGTTTCTTGAGTTCAAAACTCGTGGCCTTTAATACCTTAAGTTGCTCTTTTGAAGATTGTATTCGGTGGTTGATTTTTGCAATCATGGACCGTACCAGATGGCAGGCATCAACTGGTTTCTTCATTAACCGTAGATGGTGGCGAATTCCCCACCACGTGCACCCTTTATAGTTGTTTTCTATTAAAGCTAAAGTCTCTGATAGAGCTGCACAATGTTCTGTGGGTAGTGTCGAGTATTGCCCATGTTTTGACCCCTGCCCTGCAGCGCTCTGACCAGTGATTTTCTCAAGCTGACGTGCCATGATTGTTGCTATATACTTCAAGCTTACATCACTATGGAACGATTGATATGCTAATGGGAAGACAGAATCTTGTTGTGAATTGATAAGTATGTCTGATTTTCTAAACTTAGAATTCTGTGTACTAGTTAGAGACAAGACACTCTTCAGCACTCCTGGGTCACCTAACAAATCGTGCCAATCTTCACAAGCAAATTCTAGGATATCAAACTCTTTACTCTCCCTGGGTAGTCCTAGTATCACTTCAAAATACCTGTTAGTACACGTAGAGGTGTCCATGTAGCGATAGTACATATGTAGAACAATAGTGACTATCTTTATAGCTTTCTGTATGACACTTCTGTATGGTTGCAGCAATGGCACAAAGCTCCCCATCGAACTGCAGCAACGCAATGTTTGTATGTCTTTTGTGTCATCATGGCAATTAACTTCATCATCACACTGCTTCATAACCATGAGTAGATCCTTCATCAATAGATACTCACGTGGGTATTGTTGCTGAATGAGTGTTACTGCACTTCTTGTAAACGTTGAGAACGCTAACCCAAGGTCTTCTGGCTTTGCAATTGGGTTTGGGCTTAAAAGCATATTTTCTACCATATCAAGCGGGACTTCGTCAATATATATTGGTACAAACCAGGCAAATGATGCAAGGAGTCTAGAATAATCAACTTTGTTAAGTTTGCCATTTTGAAGAAGTCTCTTATAAAGGAAGAAAGACATATCTTTTAGTGACGTCATGACCTGGTTGATTTCACAGGAAGTCGATTGCAAGCCGATGTCATGTAGCTCTATGTATCCCATTACCTTGAACAGGCTATCCGCTATGTTTACCAGTAAGCTAACAGTTACTTTGCCATTAGAAGGACACGACAGTAGAGTGCGCCTAAGAGAGTTTACATAATCAAGAATGTGAGAGGACAGATCCTGAGTAGAAAGTTTTCTGTGAAGTAGGAGCACTTGACCAAGGAGTAGAAGGAACGCCTCATCACATTCACCCCATCGGCAAAAAAACTCAGCGGACTTTCTCATGAAAGTGTATGTACCATTGACGGAAAGGTTTGTTTGGTACTTGTATATATTTAGGGCCAGATAATGCAGATGATTAGTTAGGATTTCTGCCTGCACCCTGGAGGTGTCATTGCTAAGTAACATTGTTGAATATTTGAATGCCTTCTCCAAATGTGCGAGTCTCAAGGATTTGTTCATTTCTGCTACAACAACTTCCTGTACTATTCTGTGCACACTAAAAGCACAAGGTTGAAAGGCATGACATCGCGAAGCCAGGGAAAATCTCTCTAGGTTTGCGACCATTTCCATCATATCTAATTTGTCCAATCTCATTGAAGTATTGAGAAGCTTTGCAAAGTTTTTGCTGTAAGGTTTGGGACAAGGGATACAGTCTGTGCCCATAAATGAGGTCATGTTCAAAAGTGCAGTGGCGCTAGGAGACAGCTGACGCAGAGTGTAATCTAATGTTTGGCGAATGTTCCTGTTTGCAACCTGTTCGATATCCATTTTATCCAGCAAGTCTACCTTCTTAGCGGCGTTAGCTTTGGTGTATTTATCATGATACTCTTTGATAGAACAGCCAGTTGTCTCAATGTATGCATACGCCAGCTGTAGTGCCAATGGGTGATGGCCGAGAGATCTGCTTAGACTCTCCACCCATCTACGGTCATCTTTACCGCTAGATCTGACTGTTTTGTTAAACAATGCCTGGGCCTCAGTATCGCTGAACGGAGGAAGATTAACCACTGAAACACGCTCCTTATCAAGTCTTAGGTTTTCTTGAGAGGTGAGAAGAATATGCATTGTCTCTGTGATGCTGTGGGGAAGTAGGGACTCCAACTCTTTCATGGTTTCTCTGACTACCCCATCAACTACTAGCAACCAATATCGTGACTTTGTCAGGTACTTTCTAAACTGTATTGTTACAGACTTACAGCTCATTTCATCACTAGAGTGTACAGATTCTTCCCTGGTTAGACTAACGTAAGAGCTGTAGTGACTGATACTAGCACACAGGTCCCCCTTACTCGCTAACCTGACCCAGAACACCCCACCAGGGTACCTCCCCGCACGCCTGTGACCGTACTCAATAGCCAATGATGTCTTCCCGACTCCGCCCAGCCCTCTGATGAGGCAGGTCCGGTTCTGTTCAAGACACGCGTCGATCTTGCCGAAGACGTCTTCCCGTCCCACGAAATTCTTCATACGGCGAGGAAAGACGACCATGAAGGATGTGTCTGAAACAGATTCATATCTTTATTACCGGTGTGATGAAAGGAAAACAATCCTGTCACCAAATACATCGTTACCTTACCAAACACTGGGCGATAGTGCACCCACCAACACACTTGGCCGAACATCAACGATTTTACAAATCGTTCAACGAATATCATGGCTAAAGGACGATTTGTCGGGGATTTAATTGGGCGTTGTGTTGTGTTTTTATCATACTTTACATCAAATTTTAATTATTAAGTCAAAGGTCAAACCAATCGAAATTTGGTCTTCGTACAGTCGCTCAGAAATCGCGTTCTGGTGATGAGAGGCACTAAATGATATGTTGCTAAATCGTCTTCAACGTCGGGACACTCACCGTTCATTCCGTCAGTGTAGTAAACAGTGACCATCCAGGCACAGATCATCAGCGTTAAGAGGAGCATACTAACGGCACCTAGTCGTTTCATGGGCCACTTTGTGACATCTGCAAAACACACTTAGTATATTAACCGTCGATAAAGTTTATGCAAAATCATTGAATGCTAATGGTTCAATGGTACGAACACATCTTACTATAGAGTAGGTAAAGAAACTAGCTATAGGTTTCGTCATCAGCCAAGTCCAGCCTTCGACATGTCAATCTCAGAATAAAGAGTGTTTGATTTGTTTGAATAGAAAACAACACATGTCAAAGAGTCAATCGACATCGTGCTACAAAGTCCGGCTACAAAGTACAGAAGAGGTCGTCATCTTTCAAATATTTACTAGTAGCAAACAAAAAAATTGGGGTGGTGAAACTCATCGCACAGTCATCGATCTTTGATACCAAGCAGAAACAAACGAACAATCGTATGAAGACAGCAAATAGTTTAAAACATAATGTGGTATTGAGGGGACAAAAAGGAGACATGTCATAATCAACAGTCTTAGAATTTAACAACAAATGATCAGCAAATGTACTGCAAACAAGCAGGGAAAAGTCAACCACCTTGCGGGCGCCGTCCAAGATCTTTCTTTCTTTTCTCTCCTCTCCTCACTGCTGTGTGAAGACGTGCCCGACTCTGTAGTAGCTGACTGACAAGGTGACGGTATGGAACTTCCCTCAAGCTTTCAACAAAGTCGTCAAAACCGTCATACGGTAAATCTGTAACATTTAAAGTTGCAACGTTTGCTAATATAATGGCACGCACAGTTTTTGAGCATTGAAAATATCGATGAATACAAATTCCAACATCAAATTCTTAAACAAGTCTATGATAGACATTTTATTATCTTTCTAAGACATACATTGTAGATGTAAAGAATATGGTGTTTACTATTTATTATACTGACATCTTTACATACGTTAGCCTATAAAAAAAATTGGATGCACATGTCCAATTATAGGTGCACCTGGGTGCACAAACACCCAGTATTTCGAGCCCTGGTAGCGGTTGAAATTACCGGGTACGGCATATTTTTAACGAATACAGCAGAAATTACCGGTTACGAACGTCTGATTAGTGTTTCAGATTACAGTTGATTTTTCACGATGTAGCTTGAAAATTGTTCAAAAGTTTTTGTAGCCTAAACGTACCCAGCAGTTTTTCCAGTAGCGCCCTGGCGCCGCAGTGTGGCCCCTCTGTTCTCGCCTTGGCCCGGATGAACCCCGGGTCTCCGTCCCACCAGTGGATCGTGCTGTACCGCAGGACCAACCCAGGGTCCATGTCACGGGCAATGTCGTCATAGCAGTCCAGGATAGCTTGTCGGTGTAGCGGATCCATAGCGGCTACTGACAGCGGACGGTTTACAAAGTGGTAAGTAACTTTCTTTCCGGGTGTATTCTGGTCACATGTTACAACTTTCGATGACGTCACTGTCCAAATTAGTCCCCAGCAAAAGAAAAGAACAAACACACAAGATAAAGACATTCTTCCGTCCAAATCAAACAATGGTGCAACTTTGACAATTTCAAGGCGGATTGGACAGCGAATAGATTGTATCCGATGATTTGGTTGTTTAGAAAATCAAAAATTTTAGTCGATCATTCGGGCGTAGGGAGACATTTATCTTGAGTGAAGCGGTCAGTGCGGATGGATTTATAAAGCAAAAAGTGGGTAGGTTTGGTTTCGGGTCGTATTTTTCTGCCATTCTTTGACCTGACTGCCGTTACTTTATCATACGTTTGTCACAAACTTATCCTCAATGCTTTAAATTTTTCTTTTTTTTATGGATCCGCTACACCGACAAGTTATCCTGGACTGCTATGACGACATTAGCCGTGACATGGACCCTGGGTTGGTCCTGCGGTACAGCACGGTCCACTGGAGGGACGAAGACCCGGGGTTCATCCGGGCCAAGGCGAGAACAGAGGGGCCACACTGCGGCGCCAGGGCGCTACTGGACAAACTGTTGGGTACGTTTAGGCTTAAAAATCAACTGTAATCTGAAACTTTTATCAGACGTTCTTTATCAGATCATTCTCTACATCTACAATGTATGTGTTAGAAAGATAATAAAATGTCTGTCATAGTACTTGTTTAAGAATTAGAAGTTGTAATTTGTATTCATCGATATTTTCAATGCTCAAAAACTGTGCGAGCCATTAGCAAAACATTGCAACTTTAAATGTTACAGAATTACCGGATGACGGTTTTGACGACTTTGTTGAAAGCTTGAGGGAAGTTCCATACCGTCACCTTGTCAGTCAACTACTAGAGAGTCGGGCACGTCTTCACACAGCTGTGAGGAGAGGAGAGAAAAGAAAGAAAGATCTTGGACGGCGCCCGCAAGGTGGTTGACTTTTCGTTGCTTGTTTGCAGTACATTTGCTAATAATTTTCTGTTAAATTCTAAGATTGTTGATTATGACATGTCTCCTTTTTGTCCCCTCAATACCACATAAGTTTTAAACTATTTGCTCTCTTCATACGATTGTTCGTTTGTTTCTGCTTGGTATCAAAGATCGATGACTGTGCGATGAGTTTCACCACCCCAATTTTTTTGTTTGCTACTAGTAAATATTTGAAAGATGACGACCTCTTCTGTACTTTGTAGCCGGACTTTGTATCTGCATAGGATACCCCCAAATGACCCCGCGAGGGGCAAAAGTAGGGGGGGGAGCTGTAAGTACGACATTGTAGCACGATGTCGTATGACTCTTTGACATGTGTTGTTTTCCATTCAAACAAATCAAAGACTCTATATTCTGTAAACATGTCGAAGGCTGAACTCGGCTGATGAGAAACCTATATCTTTACCTACTCTATGGTAAGATGTGTTCGTACCATTGAACCATTAGGTTGAAGGGTCTTTACATTCAAGAACATCGCGGCATTAAATTTTTTTTCATAACTTTATGGACGGCTATTATAATATGTGTGTTTTGCAGATGTCACAAAGTGGTCCATGAAACGACTAGGTGCCGTTAGTATGCTCCTCTTAACGCTGATGATCTGTGCCTGGATGGTCGCTGTTTACTACACTAACGGAATGAATGGTGAGAGTCACGACGTTAAAGACGATTTAGTCACTTATTGTTTAGTCCCTCTCATCACTAGAACGGGATCTCTGAGCGGCTGTGCAGCGACCAAATTTCGATTGGTTTGACCTTCGATTTCATGATTAGAATTTGATGAAAAGTATGATAAAAACACAAAAAAACGCCCAAACTGCAAACAAATCGTCTTTTAGCTTTAATTTTCGTTGAAAGATTTGTAAAAAGGTTGGTCTCGGCCTCTAGTGGCCTAGAAAAGGGATGTAAGGCTATGACTGCTGTGAGCGAGTGTACAATATCAATGTTCGGACAAGCGTGTTGGTGGGTACACTGAACAGCCCAGTGTTCAGTTAAGGTAACGATGCATATGGTGACCGGATTCACCCCTTCCATCACACCGGTAATACGATATGAATCTGTTTCAGACACACCCTTCATTGTCGTCTTTCCTCGCCGTATGAAGACTTTCGTGGGACGAGAAGACGTCTTCGACAAGATCGACGCGTGTCTTGAACAGAACCGGACCTGCCTCATCAGAGGGCTGGGCGGAGTCGGGAAGACATCATTGGCTATTGAGTACGGTCACAGGCGTGCGGGGAGGTACCCTGGTGGGGTGTTCTGGGTCAGGTTAGAGAGTAAGGGCGACCTGTGTGCTAGTATCAGTCACTACAGCTCTTACGTTAGTCTAACCAGGGAAGAATCTGTACACTCTGGTGATGAAATGAGCTGTAAGTCTGTAACAATACAGTTTAGAAAGTATCTGACAAAGTCACGATATTGGTTGTTAGTAGTTGATGGGGTAGTCAGAGAAACCATGAAAGAGTTGGAGTCCCTACTTCCCCACAGCATCACAGAGACAAGTCATATTCTTCTGACCTCCCAGGAAAACCTAAGACTTGATAAGGAGCGTATTTCAGTGGTCAGTCTCCCTCCGTTCAGCGATACTGAGGCCCAGGCATTGTTTAACAAAACAGTCAGATCTAGCGGTAAAGATGACCGTAGATGGGTGGAGAGTCTAGGCAGATCGCTCGGCCATCACCCATTGGCCCTACAGCTGGCGTATGCATACATTGAAACAACCGGATGCTCTATCAAAGAATATCATGACAAATACACCAGAGCTAACGCCGCTAAGAAGGTAGACTTGCTGGATAAAATGGATATCGAACAGGTTGCAAACAGGAATATTCGCCACACATTAGATTACACTCTGCGCCAGCTGTCTCCTAGCGCCGCTGTTCTTTTGAACATCACATCATTTATGGGCCCAGACTGTATCCCTTGTCCCAAACCTTACAGCAAAAACTTTGCAAAGCTTTTTTCTATCCCAACGCGACTTGACAAATTAGATATGATGGAAATGATCGCAAACCTAGAGAGATTTTCCCTGGCTTCGCGATGCCATGCCTTTCAACCTTGTGCTTTTAGTGTGCACAGGATAGTACAGGAAGTTGTTGTAGCAGAATTGAACGAAACCCTGAGACTCGCACATTTGGAAGATGCATTCAAATATTCGACAATGTTACTTAGCAGTGACACCTCCAGGATGCAGGCAGAAATCCTAACTAATCATCTGCATTATCTGGCCCTGAATGTCGACAAGTACCAAAGAAACCTTTCCATCAATGGTACATACAATTTCATGAGAAAGTCCGCTGAGTTTTTTTGCCGATGGGGTGAATGTGATGAGGCGTTCCTTTTCATCCATGGCCAGGCCCTCCTACTTCGCAGACAATATTCTACTCAGGATCTGTCCTGTCACATTCTTGATTATGTAAACTTTCTTAGGAGCACTCTACAGTCTTGTCCGTCTGACAGCAAAGTAACAGTCAGTTTACTGGTAAACATAGCGGATAGCCTGTTCCGTTTTAGGTTGGTAATATATGACAAACATGACATCGTTTTGCAATCGACATCCTGTAAAATCAACCAGGTCATGGCGTCACTTAAAGATATGTCTTTCTTCCTTCATAAGAGACTTTTTCAAAGTGGCAAACTTAACGAAGTTGATTACTCCAGGCTTCTTACGTCATTTGTCTGGCTTGTACCATCATATATTGATGAAGTTCCGCTTGATATGGTAGAAAATATGCTTTTAAGCCCAAACCCAAACCCAATTGCAAAGCCAGAAGACCTTTGGGTGGCTTCGGGAATGTTGACAGCTGGTGCAGTAACACTCATTCAGAAAGAAAACCAACTTAAGCATAATATCTTGATGAAGGATCTAATCATGGATAAAATGCAGTGTGATGATGAAGTGAGCTGTGATTATGACACATTGATGAAAGACATACAATCAGAAATGCTGAAATCTTACAGAAGTGTCATACAGAAAGCTACAAAGATAGTCACTATTGTTCTACAGATATACTACCGCTACATGGACACATCTACGTGTACTAACAGATACTTTGAAGTGATACTAGGACTACCCAGGGAGAGTAAAGAGTTTGATATCCTAGAATTTGCTCGTGAAGATTGGCACGATTTGTTAGGGGACCCAGGAGTGCTGAAGAGTGTCTTGTCTCTAACTAGCACACAGAACTCAAAGTTCAGAATTGATAAGTATGCTAAGTTTAGAAAATCAGACATACTTATCAATTCACAACAAGATTCCAATCTGCCATTATCATACCTATTCTTCCAAAATGATGTAAGCCTGCTACATATAGCAACAATTATGGCACGTCAGTTTGGCAAGCTTACTGATCAGACCACAGGGCAGAGGTCAAAACACGGGCCATCTTCGACACTACCCACAGATTATTGTGCTTATCTATCAGAGCCTTTAGCTTTAATAAAGAATAACTATAAAGGGTGCACGTGGAAATGGCTTCGCGATAGGCTACAGGTAATGGAGAGAACAGTTGATGCCTGTCATCTGTACCGGTCATCTATTGCAAACATCAACCATCAAATAGAATCTTCGAAAGAGAAACTTAAGGTCTTCAAGGCCACGAGTTTTGAAGGCAAAAAACTTTTAGGTTGGCTAAAAACCTCAAAACCCCCTAGCATCGCTAAACTCGAAAAGACGATGGAGACATTTGTAAATCTTGTTAAGGAGGTACTGCATACGCATCTGGAATACGACAAATCTGTGATTGATAAACTAAAGACAATTCTGAATATATGTTTCCTTAGTGACAACAGACACCTCATGTTGCCGATATGCAGGAGGCTCATGAAAGAAAGGTGTGAAAAGACCGACGAGCTAGCACATAATTTTAGTATGAAACTTATAAAATATAAGAAGTTAAAACATGAAGTGTCTGAAAAAAACAAAAACTTTACCATAAGTCAATTAAGCACGCTAGCTAAGATGTCGCCGTGGCCGGACAAAGTCGGTAACCCCTTTGTTAATAAATCATACTATTCACTTAGAAGTCCTTATTTCAAACATATCTTTAATTCTAGGAGTCATTTCCCGAAGATTCTTTGGGTGTGGAACAGACTGCAGGAACTGTTGGAATATGTGAACTGTTCACTTACTCCTACGGGACTCAATATGAGATGCCTTGGAAACTTTATGAACAGTTTGGACATATTTTTGGGCAAGTTTTTTGGCAACTGCAAAAAATCAAAAGAGGAAGTCAAAAGTTTCTTTGAGGTACCTCTTTCTGACGAAGGAAAAAATTTCCACTTTGAGCAGAAAGATGATAGAGTTACCGGAGTGACACACAGGGAACAGAAACGGAGTCTGGCCTACACCAAATCCAGTGGCCTGTGTCACTATGTACATGCACAGGACATTAGAACAAGTAAAAAGCAAAAAGCAAAACCATAACTGTGACGTCAGTGCAAATGTCTGCTGAGACTGAACGGTGGATCCTGTATGAATATGTAATCTTAGATTATGTGTCTAGTTTGTAGTTTCAAATGACATATGTAATGCAGTTTTACAAGAATAAAGACATTTAAGATTCTGCATTGTGCCTTGAATTTTTCTTTTACCGTTATAACTATTCGCCAGAAACAGAATACAGACAATAACGGCTAGCATAAGTCAAGTATTCATGACGTCATCCAGTTCGATACATACGTACAGGTGATTATTTCCCCATAGGTTTATCATAAGCCTATGTTTTGTGAAGATACTTTTTCAAAACAATCTGTTGACACAAAATCTGTTGTTTTTGGTCCCATCGCTGTCATTACAATGCTGATGGTAATGACCGATCCTGATAGTGCTAGACTGATAACTCACATAATGAAGGTGTGCATCTGAAGACATTTAAGGTATGCTCCCACCGCACTTGTGTCAAGCTTACGTAACTGCGGGGTTCGAAAGATACTCAACTATTCTGAAACAAAAAAATTCTGAGACAAAGAACGAATTTTCTTTCTTTTTGTGTATTTTGTCGTCTTCCAAGTCATACTTTCGCATATTACACAATATCTAAATTATGAAAAAATCGGAAAATAACAAAACAGTGACGCAGTGAACGAACCCCGCAGTGCCGCCAGCTTGACACAATTGCGGTGGGAGCGCACCTTTAGGCGTGCAGGCCGATATGATCGTGATTCCCTTTAACAGTAATGAGCTAGTCAGAATCATTTTCCCAAGCAAGAAACATCTCAGACACCATTAGTACTAGTGCCTGCCAAGCTCAGGGAAACGCCAATATTCGATACTGTATGTCGGCCTTAAATCGAACCTTTTGAACAATGCTTGGACCACTCTAATATTGTTCCTTCTTTTAAATCTTGTTTGTTCGTATCTGTAAAAAAATCAGCCGTTTTTGGTTTTCGTATTGAGGCCGACAGCGAACTTTAAATTCAGCGCTATAGGTCAAACACTGCAGAAACCAACAAGAGTTCGGAGACCTCATACCTCACAAAACTATACCTCCATTTTTTCATGGAGGTAACTAAATGATGCTTTGGTTACAATAGCACGGTGTCCGTAGGGTGTGTTGCCCCGGCCAGGCTCTGAAGCCACAAACTTGTCCAAGTGGACTGCCGGATAGCACGGGGGTACCTATCGGTGTTTTCAAGCGTAGATCACGACGTCTATTATCGCCGGGGCCCGAGTTTATTTTAACTCTGAGCTAAAAAAAAAATGAATAAAAAAATACATCCGGTAGCTGCATGGCGGCCCACGGAATCACGCCCGAAAGTGTCCCAAAACATCCCGTAAAGTTCCTTGCGGAACCCTTTATCAAATTCTGACCAAAGCACAACACAACACAACACAACACAACCAGCAGCTAGGCATGGCTTCAGTTCCGTGGTGTTGTGCATGTTGCCATCCTGTCTGAGCGCAGCGATGCTGACTATGAGCGACGTTACGGCCAGTCATCGGGCGGTCCAGGAACGTCTCTTCCCGCCTGGTTCAACAGGCAGCACGGCTCACGGCGAGGAGTCAGGACGGCCGCCACCGAAACACGGTCAATTCCGTCCGGCTGACTATTGGCACACTCATACGGTACGTACGGTCACAGGGTTGTACGCTGCTAGTCAACCTTTGATACGTATACATTATTGTACCTATATAAAAATTGAAGAGATGGATAAAATAACAGTCAGCGTTAAGTTGAATCACTAAATTCGCCGTATCAAAGGGGGCAAATGGAGTGTTAATGGTGTTTTTTTAAGTTTGCGGTTGAAACCATAGTTCTAAATATATAAAATGCACCTACTAGCGATTCGGCAAGCGTACTACAGGACAGAACAGTCGCTTTCGGTAGAGCTGGCATGATCAACTGTCACTCTATGTGGGGTACTACGTAAAACAACGGTTACTGTAAAATATGTATTCACTGTTTGGTGATCGGTTTTATTAGTTGTCGTGAGAATTCACCGTGTGTATTGTATGGAGAACTAGGAGGAGAGGCGGGCAGAAGACGGAACAGAAATCTGAATTTTAGGGATTTGTTACGTTCTCCATAAAAGAGAGAACATAAATCCACCGCAGAAATCTCAAAATTAATTGTATGTGGCGTTCTTCAACCGTTGATCTCGATGATGTACTGCTATAAGATCCTATAAGAGTCAAAATGGAGGAAAGGGCTCAAATTACACAACACCTGTATGACGTCAGGTGGCTCCGAGGATCGCCATTGTTCTCCGTTCCATTCTTGTCGATCATGACGTCATAACGTTCCACTGTTTATCGTTCGAACAACGTAGCGTAGTTACGCATTCGGAAAGCCGGAGTTAGCCAGATATGGCGTTGATCCGAAAGTTCCGTGAATCTACAAAAGATAAAGCTACTAAAGTGTGCCTGAACACAGGTAAGGAATTGTGGAAGATTAATGTAACGGAGTTTCTCAGTCCGCTAGAATGACACTAGGTTATTTTTCTTGTTAATCCGACTCACCGAAGTTTGTGGGGATGAATCCATTGTTGTTACAGCCTTTACTACTTGACTACATGAACAGCACGTGTTTGCAATGAGAGCATTGTGTAAATTTTTGGCATGTCCTATGGCAAACGTCCTCACACTGGACGTCACAGTTCGTACTGTGGGTTCGGGTACTTGGAACAAAACGGAGTGAAAAGAAAACATTGAACTGTCGCAGGTTAAACGCCAAACTTTGGAGCCGGTAGCGGGTATCTCACTGGAACTGTGGCACATTGGTGGCGTCGCTGCGGCCGAGCTATTTGACAGAGCGCTCACCTGACTTAATCGTTAAAAACGAATCTTTTTACCTTTGGCGTGTTGTCAGATTTGTACGTCTTGCATGATATTCCGATTATGAAGTCACAGGTATGACACAAATTCAATGTAGAACGCAGCGCCACCACCAGCTTTCAGAGTGACATTACATTATCAGCTTCACTTACATTGTATTAATCAAAGTTTGAAAGTCTAACAAAAAGAAGGATAAATTTAAATGTTGTATTGTATTTTTTTATGGAAATAATTAAAGACTAGAAATATCCAGAAAACATAGTTCGTAATGAGTGAGGGAAAATGTCTCGTCAGTTTATGTTATATAGCAGATGACACTCTCGTTGTTGTTTGTCCATTCTTTCAATAGTCGCTAGGTGTCACTTCTTGAATGTTCAGTGTAGATGTATATACAGTGGTGTTCAAACTGCTAAGATGAAAGTAACGTTCTGTATCATATTACTAAACTTTTACCCATGAAGTACCCGATGTACTTGAACGTCCTTTTGACAATGGGATAAGTGTACAATAGGTTTATTTTGTTTTGACCCCCCCCCCCCCCCCCCCGCTTCCATTCTAGAACAATCCTAATAAAGTAACAGCTTTACTAACTTTTACCTTCCAAGTGTTATGATTTCGGCACCGTTTTCTCCCTGTTTGTCTGTAAAAAAATAGAGCGAGAAGCCGTGGATAGATCTTGTGATATTTCATAGGAGTAAGGGTCAGAAAACTGACGGAGGTCAAGTTCTACGATTGGCTAACTACGTCACTGCAGCGGAACATCCGGTCTTGATATCTCGTGTTCTTCACGTGTGCTATGGTGTTCATGATTAACTGCATGTTTGGTTATCAAATAGCTCTTGGGACAGAGAGTGATGTAGGTTTAGGCTCCCTTGCGAGAATGTATATATTGTGATAGCTTATAAGTGATGATTAACATAACAAGATGTATATGCAAATCATCAGCTAGTTTGCATAATCAATGACGAAATTATTTATAAATTGCTTTCATGGTTGTCATGTGTTATATGTAATAGAAAGAGTGGAATAACTATATTATGCATTATGAAAATGAAGATCTACATGTTCAATATACTATAACTATAACCCCATATCATAATTGTAATGACTGGAATTTTCGTACTTTATCAGAAATAATCATGTAAGTTATGCGAAAATGCTGCAGTAGACTTCTTTGTTAAGACTTTCATATCATGAAAAAAATTGTGTTATTTGGATAGAGGAGACGAAAAAATGATATCATTGATGGAAATGAGACTTACTTGCATAATCAATGTGACAGATGTATAATACACGTACATCACTCAAAAGGCTAAGATCGTTTGGTGAAGGTATGAAGTCGTGGAACTCTAGTTTCTATTTACAATATCTTTGCTATTTCAACTCCAGTCAGAAGTTCATAGCAAAAGAACAGGGACTAGACTTCCAGTTTCATTGGAGCTTTTGATGTGATTTTACAAGAACGATGCGACTGAATTATTGTTTCACACAGACATGTTTTCCCAATATTCCCATTTGTTCTGTTCTTTATGATAGCATGATGTGTTTGTCCTTTTCCAACATGATCTTACACGTTCGGGTAATGTCGTGTAAGGCCACAGCAAGTAAATTTTATGGATGACATCCTCTGCAGACTGCAAAAATAATGAGATAGGGCGAAAAAAACAAGATGGGTAAAAAAAAACAAGATGGCAAATTTTCAAAATAAACGTTGTAACAAGACTTGAAGGGACAAAATATGGCATCACAGCCAACAAGGCATTCATTCCGGTATTTAAGAAGTGCACCAGTGTAGTTAAAGTGACACTAGTGTGGTAGACTGGTATCATTAATCATGTTGGCAACTACACTCATAGCTTCCATAGTTGTGCCACTTTTACAACTATCTATCAAGTTGCACCTCTGCAACAACAGACAATGCTTCAGAGTCTCTAGTGTCAATTCTACATTCAATGATTAGGTTACAGCACAACCTTTACCCATTTTCGTCTATCCGGCCTTCCCTGAAGAAGAAAAAAAATCTTGTTTTTTTTTTCTGAAATCAGGCGAAAATTAATGAGCGCGCGGATGTCATCCATAAAATTTACTTGCTGTGGCCTAAGTAGGTGAATATGAACCCATATGGTAGCAGTAGAAGGAGAATGGCGTAATCTATTACTTTGAAATGCTTCACTTGAACTTGCGTCACGAAGACATTCTGTGTCTCCTTATAGACAACGTGATGTTGTTTAAAGACATGGAAATGGAGGTGCTGAAGATGAGGGACACCAACCGCCAACTAAAGGAATCTGTCCGTCTACTGGTGAGTACTGTCATCATGCAAACGTTTTTGGTGCGCTCTATTTATGGAATCAGTCACAAGAGTGCGTATCTTCATGTCCGTATGACTTGCGTATAGATACAATTTTAGCTCAGGCAAATTTTGAGTCCCGCAAAGTTGTATTTTCGGTTAGATAACCGGGCGTCATAATGTTGGGTCTTCCCCGCAAATGTTACCTTGACTAAACAATAAAATTGCAAAACCCAAATCATAAGGACATTGATATACGCATCCGTGTTACTTATCCCTATCTACTCTATCTATCTATCCGTACGTGATGCCCATGATCCTTTAAGTTCCGTTAAGGGGAGTGAACATCCAGGTGTTCACTGCAAGTTTAATTTCGCTGTTTTGTTACTAGTATTGCTTTCGGAGTGTTCAATTCCTTTGTGCACAAGCTCCGTCAGAAGTTAAACTGTGGCATGTTCGAGCTCGAGTACAGTTTACACATAGCACGTAGACGTTTGAATACGTCTTGCCAAAGTTCGTCTGTGGCCGGAAGATGCTCTGTGTGTTGCTTTAAACATATTGAGGAGTAGACTGTGTCGCCAGCAACGTTTAACAGGTTTGAAGGTTGATTTGAAACTACAACTTCTATCAGAAATTCTACTTTTACCTGGGGTAAAGCATGGAAAGAACGGAGGGAAAGGAGATCAAAAAGTGACTTAAAGGAGGTGCAAATAGATAATCGGATTGGATCAGTTCCTCGCATTTGTTTCTTGTCAATCTTTAATAAAGTCTATCTCCTCCACAGCACGAGAACAGTGCGAAAATGAGACAAGAGGCTCATCATCAGCAGATGGTGAGTGGAGTTAGTTCCTGACAAACGTGTCATACATCAGCACAGTTACAAACATGTTATACATCAGCACAGTTACAAACGTGTTATACATCAGCACAGTTACAAACATGTTATACATCAGCACAGTTACAAACGTGTTATACATCAGCACAGTTACAAACGTGTTATACATCAGCACAGTTACAAACGTGTTATACATCAGCACAGTTACAAACATGTTATACATCAGCACAGTTACAAACATGTTATACATCAGCACAGTTACAAACGTGTTATACATCAGCACAGTTACAAACATGTTATACATCAGCACAGTTACAAACGTGTTATACATCAGCACAGTTACAAACGTGTTATACATCAGCACAGTTACAAACATGTTATACATCAGCACAGTTACAAACGTGTTATACATCAGCACAGTTACAAACATGTTATACATCAGCACAGTTACAAACGTGTTATACATCAGCACAGTTACAAACATGTTATACATCAGCACAGTTACAAACATGTTATACATCAGCACAGTTACAAACATGTTATACATCAGCACAGTTACAAACGTGTTATACATCAGCACAGTTACAAACATGTTATACATCAGCACAGTTACAAACATGTTATACATCAGCACAGTTACAAACGTGTTATACATCAGCACAGTTACAAACGTGTTATACATCAGCACAGTTACAAGACACGTCTTTCCGCAAACACACATACAGACTTTTGAAACACTGAGGCCACAGCAAGTAAATATTATGGATAATCCTCTACAGACTCGAAATTTAATGAGAGAGGACGAAAAAACAAGATCGGTAAACAAATTCAAGAATTTTCATAATAGTCACGTAACAATAACATTGTAACGTTAACACGATTCGGAGCGACCAAACATATTTGTATCACAACCAACAAGTCTTTTATTTCTTTATCAAAGAGGTACACAAAGTTACACTAGCTACATATAGCGTGGTATCACTTTAATATCAAGTTAAAAACTTCACCAACTACAGTCATGGTTACTTTTTTTTTACAGTCATGGTTACTGCATTGGGTCCACTTTTATTATCTAACCTGCACAACTATACGGTCATGGCTACATGTACCTCACTAGTGTCATTTCTACAATTACAAACAAGGCTACCAGTGTGACATGATATATTTCAACATAAAGCAATCCGCCATACGCCACATAACACAAAAAGCAAGTATCAAATTATGATACCAGAAACATTTGAGTCTGATAATATACAACGATCCAAGTGTTTTTAGATTCTATCTGCATCCGGAGTGTTCATTCAGAAATTCAAAAATATACAATATTAACGACGTAGATCACATTGTACTTCACAATACAGTATGTACACAATATGTGCTATTTTCTTTTCCTATCGAAAGATGATCAGTTCCCTGAAGAGCCTGTATGACAATACAGTGACGAAGAAGGAGGAGGTAAGTAGCATTGTGGTTATAGTAAGAAATCGTAGTACCATAACATAGGCAATCTTCCTTTTCTAAGCCCAACTTTGAACGTGGCCAAGTACGTGTATTTGATACCTTCAACCTTTATTACCTGAAGACTTCAAGTAGTAAATCGGAAACAAACACTACTTGGGATATGTGTGTGTATGTGTATGTATGTGTGTGTGTGTGTGTGTGTGGGTGTTTCTCTCTCTCTCTCTCTCTCTCTCTCTCTCTCTCTCTCTCTCTCTCTCTCTCTCTCTTGATAAGACTGTTGTTGTTGTCAGCATAACTTTAGAACCACTGAAAAGATTATAATGATATTTGGTACATGGATAGGTGTTGGGAAGACAAAGGCCACGGTCAACTTTGACCACCTGGTGCGTGTCTTGGATACTGCAGCAGAACGTCCGTTTTCTGTATCTGTCGTTCTGGACATGCTATTGTCTTAGATTTGGGTCCCCTACCAGCTTACTGTGACGTTTTTGTAAGAATACATCAAGGAGGATAACTAAGCAAAGAAACAACATTAACGAATTCTCTTGATGTTTCCTTATTTTCCAGGAAGCGAGAGAGATGGAAATGAAGGCTACAGCTTGCAGTGTTGTGCAGAAGGTGATGACACAGGTGAGTACCAATCTGGATATTCGCATCTAAATAAGTTATAATGCATAAATATTGTTTGACAGATCAGTCAACGGTAATCAGAGGCCGCGCCGCGTGCCTGCGAAGCTGGTGTGTTACGCCGAACGGCGGTTATACCGGCTATATAGATACAGATACAGATACAGACACAGACACAGATTTTTTTAAATTTTTGGTCAGCGATCGCCGTCTAGTGAAAATAGGTATTTATACACCTGTCACATATGGCGAAAATCGATCGGACAACGATTCTGCGGCAATCGCCCGAGCCTCGCTTATAATAATAACTTTATTGCGCAACAACTGTACAAGGTAGAAAGTATGGCTGTATATGTGACAGTGACGATTTTCAGGGGAAAATACTCGAAACGTACCCTCTTTCGATCTTAGATATTGCCGATCTTCCATCGATACGCCCGAAGATCGTGGATAATGTGACAGGGATATTACTGACATTCATGCTACACAAGGGCCATCTTATGATCTTTAGTAGCACAAAATAAAAGTTGATTTGCGAGAAAAAAAGAACGTACAATAGCAATTATACTTGTGGTATATTAGAAGCACATAGCACTTGGAAATGTAGGATAGCTAAGGACAGATACATTTATCAACGGTGGTGAAAAACGAGTTTTAGAAAACAGCAAACAACGTTGACGTACGTGTTCCTGACAATTAACACTATCATTCGTTGACTAACCGTAGTATCGTTGAATGTTCACAGGCGCTCACCAAATTGGTAGCGGATAAAGATGACGAAGCAGCTGTGAAGGACTCCATGTTAAGCCAAACGAAGGTAGGCTAAAACAATACCATTGGCTAAAAAGAAGACCTGTTTTTAAATATTATTGCCTTGTGGCGTAACGTTAACGCACAAGGATTTTAACGAGATGGGACCCTACTCTTTTCGATAAGTGTGGTGGGCTCTTTTCCGTATACATGCTCGGAGTTTTATTTCCCTCAAACACGGGACCTCCATCCTCCGGGATGTCCATTCGAGTAACGATGAGTCCCTTTCCCAAGGGCACACCGGAGCATATCAGGGGGCTCTAACCCAGGAGGTCCGAGCTGTGAGCTACACATACTGCCGTTACGCTACGTGATGCCGATATGCGCAGCTGTGAGCTACACATACTGCCGTTACGCTACGTGATGCCGATATGCGCAGCTGTGAGCTACACATACTACCGTTACGCTACGTGATGCCGATATGCGCAGCTGTGAGCTACACATACTGCAGTTACGCTACGTGATGCCGATATGCGCAGCTGTGAGCTACACATACTGCCGTTACGCTACGTGATGCCGATATGCGCAGCTGTGAGCTACACATACTGCCGTTACGCTACGTGATGCCGATATGCGCAGCTGTGAGCTACACATACTGCCGTTACGCTGCGTGATGCCGATATGCGCAGCTGTGAGCTACACATACTGCCGTTACGCTACGTGATGCCGATATGCGCAGCTGTGAGCTACACATACTGCCGTTACGCTACGTGATGCCGATATGCGCAGCTGTGAGCTACACATACTGCCGTTACGCTGCGTGATGCCGATATGCGCAGCTGTGAGCTACACATACTGCCGTTACGCTACGTGATGCCGATATGCGCAGCTGTGAGCTACACATACTGCCGTTACGCTACGTGATGCCGATATGCGCAGCTGTGAGCTACACATACTGCCGTTACGCTACGTGATGCCGATATGCGCAGCTGTGAGCTACACATACTGCCGTTACGCTACGTGATGCCGATATGCGCAGCTGTGAGCTACACATACTACCGTTACGCTACGTGATGCCGATATGCGCAGCTGTGAGCTACACATACTACCGTTACGCTACGTGATGCCGATATGCGCAGCTGTGAGCTACACATACTGCCGTTACGCTACGTGATGCCGACATGCGCAGCTGTGAGCTACACATACTGCCATTACGCTACGTCATGCCGATAGGGTCGTCTGGAGACGCGGTAGCAAACTGTGTAGGAAACTCTATCCCTTCAATAACTCACACGTTTGCCTAAACGATATACAGTATAACCACTTACTGCTATATGAACGTCATAGATCACCAAACTTTCCATGGTCACATGGTAAGAAAGTGCAAACATGCATTTAAAAGCTGGGCATTGCATGTTGCTATACAGTTGATTGTTTTACAGAGTATGTCTAGAAATGTCACAAAAACATTGAAAATTAGGTAAGATTTTATTCTGAAGCAAATGTTTGTTTTCACACGGTTTAGGAGGAGTTGGCTCTCAGTAACAACGAGACGGCCAAGCTCAGAGAAGAGGTAGGGTTTGCTTCTGATCCTTTTTTGTTGTGAAAAATGTACTGACAAGACGTGACGACAAAACAAAAAACTATTGCCATGGTGGCGGTTGTATTGTATACAAGTATTAATTATTACTGTAAACAGTTGTAGGTGTGTTGTATTTGTGTTCTATCCTCTATCCTTTCGCCTGGCTGTATGTACGAAGATTGTTTTACGCGATGGATGTTTGTCGGGCATTGCTGTTAACAAAAAAAGTGATCTCTTTTGACGAGTGACCTATCATGAATGTTTGTCATTGATTAAACAAACGAGATCCTTATTTGCATAAGCTATAATAACAATTTCTTGTTAATTATGTAAATTAGGTAACAATTTGCATCGTTTATGTCTATCGATTTGTCTCTTTTCTACCTGCATCTGTCATGTTTAAGTGCTCTAGTAGTAATGAAATACTGTGGCTTAATAAACATTGCAGTGTATTTATAAACTGTGCTAATTAATTATGCAAATTAGCCCCTGATTTGCATGATTTGAATTTGATTATGTAAACCATCTCTGAAGCTATATACGTCCCAAAGATCCGTCAACCCATTCCTAAGTTATTTCCCTCTAAAGGGATGATGCAGCTAAAATTCCTGACATGCTTGCGAGATTTTGGGAATTCTTGTCAAACGGTCGCAAACTACTGTAAATGCATTTAAGTTCGCGGTAGCGGGAAAAAGGACTTTTTGCGGTGGTTTTAATTTCGCGGTAGCTCCATGCACTGAAGTATTTTAATGCCCTAGAAAAATGTTCGCGGTGGTTTTAAATTCGCGGTGAAATGGCCAACGCGAAAACCTCGAACATAAATCCACCGCGAACATTTCTGCATTTACAGTATAATATTTGGCTCGCCTCTGAGGCGTCGTCAAAATCCAGCCCCTTTCGAAGACTCCAACGGAGGCTATGTTGGCAGTCAATCGTAAGTTAGGCCATCTGTAATTGGGACTTTGTCCGTCAGGGTGTCGACTAGCTAGTCTTTACAAGTCATTTGCTCAAACTTTGCATTCAAAATCGGGAAGTCATATTCTAATAGATGCTATCAGAGGAAGGGTCTGGGGCTAGAGTAGGATGGATTACTCCTAATCCAGCGTCGACCTCAGTTGGGGAGCGGTCGGGTGTAAATTCGTGAGACGGTCCTGAATGTGTGACGGGGGATTCAAACACTTCTCATTCGTTGTGTTTAGTGTCGAACGAAGAGCGAAAAGGTCAACTTGGAGCTGGAGGAATCGAAGAAGGAGATCCATATCTACGAGGCGTTTTCAGAAATACTTGGCGGGCGTGGCCTCCCAAAGAAACGTACGGACAAATGGCACGTACGGCGGGTTGTGCCCTTAGCTTAAGGAACGTTTTTCTCCAACCCAGGTGCGTGACCTGGAGGCAGAACTCGATGCTAAGCAGAGGCGCCACCAGGAGACCCTGAAGAACCTTTGTAAGAACGAGCTCCGTCTCAAGGAGATGACTTTTCAGTCAGACGAGGACCGTAAGAAGCAGGAGCGTCTCCAGGAGTTGGTGGAGGAACTACAGATGAAGATCAAGACGCACAAGAGGCAATCTGAGGAATCGGTGAGTTGAAATCATGTTTAATAAGTGTTGCAATAAAAAAAAAACTATTGGCATGGCGACGGTTTTATTGTTTTTACGAATTAATGATTGTTGACGTAGGTGTGTTGTATTTGTGTTCTATCCTTTCGCATGGCTGTATGTATGAAGATATTGCTGTTAAGGTTCATTATTGAATGGAGAAAGAATGGATTCGTAACGAATAGTCATAGATCTGAATAAAAGAATTATCAATCTGATTTTTTTGGAGTGTGTGTGTGCGTGTTTCTGCAGTGCAGTTCTCATATGTTCTGCTAGAGGTCGCTTACTGCCTGAAGGAGTAAAGTCAGCTATCGCTGATTGCCTTTCCTGTGTTTATCTGGAACAGGCTGCGAGCATCGCTGACGACCTCCGTCAGGAACAAGACAAGAACGCCCATCTTGAGAGGGTGAAGAAGGATCTTGAGGAGAGTATCCGAGACTTCCAGCGTCGTCTTGACGAGGTGGAGACGGGCGCGCTGGAGGCCGGGAAACGCCACCTGCAGAAGCTGGAGACTAGGGTAAGTCGGTATTCCTACAGAACCCGGGGACTAGGGTAAGGCGGTACATTTATCAACAAGAATGGTGTTTTGTCCGGTGTGAGTATATGAGCCCTATCAGTTTTGTCTTCTAAGTCACGGACGAAAGTTAGTGGATGCTACCTGCAAACCTCTGACTATTTCAAAACCTATCCAGGTGCTTGAGTACCTAATACCTCGCGTATTAGTCTGGTGTGCACGCATGCGGCAAGAACTGGCCACACAAATGCCTGGCATATTAGTAAAGGCTGACAGAAGCTTATTGTGACTAGTACATTTTGTTCAGAAATGCAGAGGAACGCATACGTTTACGTGTCCAAACTAGGTAGTACATGAATATAGTATGTCACTCTTTCGAGATGTTGCTCTCAAGTGTATGTTGCACTAGTCCCTATTTAAAAGCTACGGGCACAACCCGCCGTACGTGCAAATACGTGCTGTCTACGTGCCAAAACGTTGGCAATCTTTTTGGATCCATAAGTGGTAAGTACCGCCTCCGTAAGAACTCATAGTGAATCCGATGAATTTTGGAGCAGGCAGACACGCTGTAGAACTTGACGTGCAGGCAAAACTTTGTGTGCCAGTACGGGCGACGCGCCTGCCCTGTACAGCCTGAACGCTTTCAGAAATACGTGGTGGACGTAGTCTCCCAACGTACGGACAAATTGCACGTACGGCGGGTTGTGTCCTTAGCTTAAGGAAATTTTTGCTCCAACCCAGGTGAGTGACCTGGAGGCAGAACTCGACGCTAAGCAGAGGCGCCATCAGGAGACCCTGCGCAAGAACGAGCTCCGTCTTAAGGAGATGATCTTTCAGTCAGACGAGGACCGTAAGAACCAGGAACGTCTCCAGGAGCTGGTGGAGAAACTGCAGCAGAGGATCAACACGTACAAGAGGCAATCCGAGGCATCGGTGAGTTGAAATCATGTTTAATAAATGTTGCAATAAAAACTATTGCCATGGCGACGGTTTTATTGTTTTTTACGAATTAATGATTGTCGTTGTAGGTGTGTTGTTTTTGTGTTCTATCCTTTCGCATGGCTGTACAATGTATGTATGAAGATTGTTTTACACGATGGATTATCGTAGGACATTGCTGATAACAAGAAAAGCGATCTCTTATGACGAGTGACCTATCATAAATGTTTCTCATTGATAATACAAATGAGATCTTCATTTCCATAAACTATAATAAAAATTCTCATTAGTTATGTTAACTAGGTAACAATTTGCATAACTGATGTCTATCGATATTTTTCTCTTTTCTAGTTACATATGTTATGTTTAAGTGCCCTACTAGTAATGAAATAGTGTGGCTTAATAAACTCTGCTCATTATTTATGCAAGTTAGCCCCTGGTTTGCATTAATAGACCTTATTTATGGAAGGCATCTCAAAAGTTATCTACATATCAAAAGTCACGATGATTGTCAACCCCTTCCCGAGTTATTCATTTTCAAAAGGATGGTGCAGTTGCGCACGCGCGAACAGAAGACAGAGAATCCGTTACAAAAGCGAATTCTTTGACTGGCATGGCACAACAGGTGGTCTTCCACAGGGAACGATATTAGGACCTATTCTCTTCCTAGCCCATATTAACAGTGCAGCAGAAGATGCAGTTACCAACCGTTGGAAATTCGTGGATGATTTAAATCTAATCGAGTGCCACAAGCAAGGAGAAGGCTTTCAGATTCTACATGACTCAGACAATCTCAGCCGATGGTAAGAGAAACACAAAACGATACTGCACCCCATGAAATTTTGAAATCTTGACCCACTGAAACACTATTTCCTGCACTTTCTGGGGCAACTTTTGCTGATAGACTCCCTTAGATTGAATGAAATGCCTATAAGAGAAAAACGCAAATCAGTCATGCATTTGAAAAATAAATCTTGGACATAAAAAAGCGGACCTTCGAGTGTGAAAAGCGGACCTTCGAGCGCGCGCGTGTGTGTGTGTGTGTGTGTTGGGGGGGTGGTGGGGGGTGGTGGTGGTGGTGGTGTTCTTCCGTATGTATGTATGTCGCATTAGAGCCTAACGAAACTTTTCCTCCAACCCAGATGCGTGACCTGGAGGCAGAACTCGACGCCAAGCAGAGGCGCCACCAGGAGACCCTAAAGAACCTGCGCAAGAACGAGCTCCGTCTCAAGGAGGTGACCTTTCAGTCAAACGAGGACCGTAAGAAGCAGGAGCGTCTTCAGGAGCTGGTGGAGAAACTGCAGCTGAAGGTGAAGACTTACAAGACTCAATCTCAGGAATCGGTGAGTTAAAATCATGTTTAATAAGTGTTGCAATAAAAACTATTGCCATGGCGACGGTTTTATTGTTTTTACGAATTAATAATTGTCGTTGTAGGTGTGTTGTATTTGTGTTCTATCCTTTCGCCTGGCTGTACAATGTATGTATGAAGATTGTTTTACACGGTGGATGTTTGTATGGCATTGCTGTTAAGGTTTCAGGGTTGGCCAAATTGGCATTGTTTTCTCATTATTGAATGAAGAAAGAATGGAAATGTAACGAATACTGATAGATCGGCATAAAAGTATTCTAAATCTGAGTTTTTGGGCCATATGGATGACGTGACATTGACGTCATTAGGTTTTATTGCCCCCGACATACTTTCACCCTATCTGAACACCAAAGACGCAGGGCGTCGCAATGGAGGTCCGGGGAAATTTTGAAATCTGGACCCACTGAAACACTATTTCCTGCACTTTCTTGGGCAAATTTTGCTGATAGACTCGCTTAGATTGAATGAAATGCCTATAAGTGAAAAACGCAAATCAGTCATGCATTTGAAAATAAATCTTGGACATGAAAAAGCGGACCTTCGAGCGTGAAAAAGCGGGCCTTCGAGCGTGTATTGGGTGGGTCGGTGTGGTTCTTTCGAACCCCCCCCCGAACCCCCCTGGCTACGGCCATGCTCTCGAGTGTATGTTGCATCAGACCCTAAAGAAAGTTTTCCTCCAACCCAGGTGCGTGACCTGGAGACAAAGCTGAACGCCGAGCAGAGGCGCCACCAGGAGACCCTGAAGAACCTGCGCAAGAACGAGCTCCGTCTCATGACTCAAGGAGATGACCTTCCAGTCAGACGAGGACCATAAGAAGCAGGAGCGTCTTCAGGAGCTGGTGGACAAACTGCAGCTGAAGATCAAGAGTCACAAGACGCAATCTGAGGCATCGGTGAGATAAAATCATGTTTAATAAGTGTTGCAATAAAAACTATTGGCTTAGCGACGGTTTTATTGTATTAATACTTATTAATCATTATTATTACGTATCATTATTGCATATTAATGATTGTTGTTGTAGGTGTGTTGTATTTGCGTTCTATCCTTTCGCTTGGCTGTACAATGTGATTGTTTTACACGATGGATGTTTGTAGGGTATTGCTGTTAAAGATTCAGGGTTGGCTAACTTAGCATTTTGACTTTCCATTGTTTTCTCATTATTGAATGAAGAAAGAATGGAACTGTAACGAATACTGATAGATCGTCATAAAAGCATAAAAGAATTCTGAATCTTTTGGGGGCCATACGTCATTAGGTTTCATTGCCTCTAATATTAATTTTTTCTATGAGAAAAGACAGCACTTTGGTACATACCACTGTAATGAGACTATGTTTTTCATGTGTATAATGGTGAAGGTTTTGCGCCAATCAATATCTGCTAATGATCTTTACTTATGAGAAAATCATTTTCTCAGATGAAAACAGGGTAGAAATCGGACGGTACCCAGGCTTTTCAGATATTTCATTTCACTATCATTTCTATGATTTATTATCAAATTGCCGTTTCTGTTACCGATGATATTTGTTGTTATCGCCATTGTTGTTAATATTACCATTCTTACCATTATTGTTATTATCATTCTTATCGTTCTTGTTCTGTTAGCAACGACATATTACACGGCACGAAAACTCGTATTTAAGCACGCTTGAACCTAACGTAAAGGACACTTAAATTACAGGGCACGAAAACTGATATTTAAGCACGCTTAAATCTAACGTAAATGACACTTAAATTACACGGCACGAAAACTGGTATTTAAGCAGCGCTTAAACCTAACGTAAAGGGCACTTATATGCACTTTTTTTTTTAAAGTAGTAATTGCTTATATCAATAGGTGGGAATGTCAATGTTTAACCGGTTGTTGATGTTGTAACGTAACAGCAAGATCTAGACGTTGTGAGAAACACACGGATGGTGTAAAATGTTTACGTGTCCAAGTTAGTCAGACGTTTTTCTCATATGCATTCCGGTAGATCGACTTGACTAAAGCCGTATATGAAATGACGAGGATGTCACAAGATAAACAAATCAAGGTCAGTGCCAATGTTTGATTTCGTATTTCTTGTCTGGCCTTTTCCCTTGTGTCGCATTTTCATTTTGTAGATAGTGGTTATTTGCCTTGCCATTAAGTCAGTATTGTAAATGTTTAATGTGTTGACATTTCCACTAAATGCGTAGGAGCTACAGACTGCGCTCAACTGTACGAGGATGGAGAGAGAGATCTTCAAAGTAAGTAGCACTACTTTCTGTATTTCAGTCTACAACATTGGAACAGAGCCAAACCAGATGTAAACAAGCACTACTGCACACTGACCAAACCACCAACCTACTTTACAAGCTCAAACATTAAGGCCAAACATTCTAAGCTCACTGTAGTGTTTGTAAAATTTTCCTTTTGAATCTGAGGATGCTTATTCTTTTGTTTAATAACCCCAAAGCCATCTTTATGCTGACAAGGCAGTACCTGTCGAGACAAACTGTATCTTATCTCATTAAAATGTCACGTCACTGTGGTGGTCTGATCACACATTGTCTACATTCTAGGTGTTGGCAACTGCCAGAAGGAAGAAGGAAGAAGAGGAAGAAAAGCAGATGTCTAACGGACACATGGAAGAAATGGTAACACGGATTTGTCATCTAATAGAACTAATATCTGCTCAAAATTCGCTCGAAATAGATAATCTACGGAAACTATACATTAAGCTTTATTTAGGAAGACGAAAATTATCATGAAACCAAATCACCTTTGCATGTGGATACAGCGTTTGACATGTAATTGTAGTTTCTGTCCTGTCAAGCAATATTAAAAAAAAGTCATGACAATTCATATCCTGATTAGTTTGATGTGTGTTCGTTTATACAGGCCATGAGGCACCATCAGGAACAAGCTAGATACCTGGGCCAAGCCTGGCAGGAGGCGACTAGCGGTACCTGGTCCATGCACGACACTGATGACCGGAATCATCAGCAGCATCCGGGATAAACATTTGTCCATATTAGATTCTATTATTGAAATTTTATTGAATTTGTTGTTGGGGTAGTTCTTATGTGGGGTAAAGAGTTCACACTTTTTCACAATGATGTCACCGAATACTGTTGTCCGTGCCTCACCGCTATCTACTAGGAAAATAATTTCAAAATTCCATCAAAATTAGTTCATAGCATAAAAGTGGTCAACTGGCCTTGCATTGTAAAATCCGTTAAAAAGTAACATTCATGCTGTAGTTCACAGTAAAATTCCATCAAAATTAGTACATTGCATAGAAGTAGTCAACTGGCCTTGCATTGTAAAAATCCGTTAAAAAAAGTAAAATTCCATCAAAACTAGTACATTGCATAGAAGTAGTCAACTGGCCTTGCATTGTAAAAATCCGTTAAACAAGTAAAATTCATGCTGTAGTTCACAGTAAAATTTCGAATTCTGCCTTTCGTAAATTAGTCGACTCCTAGCCTTGTGGGTACATTAAATCTGTGTCAGATCTGTAGATTTAAAGAAAGTAATGTAGACGGCTCTAAGCCATTCGTTGGTATGAAGGCACCGGTATATTTTCCGTAACACCGATTGCCGATAAAATACCATGCTGTTTCAAGGGTCTGAAAATAAACTTTCTACCGTAGTTTTTCACTTTCTTCAAGTGTGATATCATTTGAACACGCAATACAACTAGTTACATGTATTAACTCGAAAGTTCATATGTGTTGATAGAAGTCATTATTGGACTAGTTTAACTGTAATATCCAACACAAAAATTGAACTCACCCAAATTTTCGACTGAACAGTCTTTGTCATGGAATGAACAATCCACTGCTGTTGTGACGTCACGTTATGCAGAGTTCAACAACCTCAGAAGTTTCCGAACACATCCACATAGATTCACCGGGTCATTCGGTCTCACTGGACAAAGTTAAAATCTTAGACATGGGCTTTGTCGCTAGAGGGATCAAAGAAGCCATCTACATCGATCAGAGCTTTACAACCATCCCTGAACAGAGACGGTGGGCACCATCATCTGCATTCGCTCGTGACCGAGCATGAAGTTCACGTCATTTCAACTGTTTCATGGACTAATGAGTTTAACATACTTTAAATGACTGTATGATACTATAAGCCGTTCAGTTGCTATGAGAGTATCTTTGCCTTAGCAACGGATACTGTATAAGTTGGATTACGTTGCCGTTTTTCGGCCGGCGGGAATTTGCGCCTTGACAATGTTATCGCCACTCCCTGTGCGTCGCCTGCAGTTCCATAGAAACACGCTAATCCCTCTCAAAGATCAGAAAATAAAACCTCTCCGGCTTCTGGTGACTTTCACTACGTTTTAAGCTTCTATATTCCAACAAAATATCTGAAAATGAGCATAGATTTGCCTACTCGTTTTTCCATAAAAGCCACTTTGACTTGACCCCAGCGGAGGTCATGGAACTGCAGGCGACGCACGGGGAGTGCCGATAACATTGTCAAGGCGCAAATTCCCGCCGGCCGAAAAACAACGTAATCCAACTTATACAGTATCAACACGGATATGTTCCTCTAATATTTATCACAGTTTCCACCTCGCTGTTGTACACGGAAGAATAACTAGGGCCATTGCAAGTACTGTGGTGTACTATTTTATACCCCGGGTCATAGGGAAATGGCGCATCACTTTCAACGCGAAAGCGGAAGTGAACCGTTTCACCAGTCAGATTACCCACCCCCAAACACGGCGCGTCTTACTAGAAAAAGGTTGAACCCATTAAGCCACATTTCTATAGCGTTTAATGACATTTTACAGCAGTATGTATAATGTGAACTCAAGCCTGGACACTTGAAACTGTCACGGAAGAACTGGGTGGTGTACATCATAAAACGTTACAGCGATCTGCGGCTTTTCTGTGAGGCTGTGTTGGTACGTTTTTGAGTGACCTGTCTATTTCTAACGGTCTTGACGAGGTTTTCCGTGGTGCCAAACCACTCATAATGTTGCAAGTCTGTAAGAAACTTCGCGAGGTAGACGCCAAGAGTAAGAGACTGGGACTGGTGAGTACAGAGACAGACTACCTCCGTGCCCTGCTGGACGCCATGGCGGACATGGACAGGTGTGTGGAAGTGGAAGTGCTCAAATCTCTGGGCGACGTGAGCTTGGAAAAGGGGAGACTCGACAAGAACCCAGAGAAGTTCGACAGTGCCATGGTGTTGTACAGGACCGCACTGATCCGGTGTGAGGACTTAGATCTGGGAGAAAGTCTTGGATATCGTTACCACTATGCAGAGAAATTAAAGTTAGGGAAGCGATCAATGGATTCTAGTAGTTATAAACCCCTTACTAAAGAGAAGAAAATGTATTCGCTCGCCAAATTATCCGAGAAGTTCCTACAACTGGACCGAAGATTGAAAGGTAGAGGCAACAGAGGCTCTGTGTTGCTTGAATATACCAAGATAGTGATAGAAGGAATCGTAAACTGTGACACTATGTTAGAGACGGAAGCGATCAAGAGTCTCGGCGACGTTTACCTAAAAAGAGGAACAGAAACTGAAGACAGCACAAATCTGACCAAGGCCACTGCTCTGTACAACACTGCGCTGTCACGGTGTGAGGAGTTTCAAGGCAAAGAGACACTCATTCACCGCTTACTGTACACGGCAAGAATCAGGCAAGAAAGTACCAGAATTCAGGAAGTACGTTTTTCCATTGTTGTGTTTTGATACAGTAAACACAGTAGCTATTGACATATTGTAAACACACTGTGAAAGGGCCTGTATGGGGATGGCTATCAAGTTCTTGACAACCTCTTAATCATATGGCAAAGAATCAAACAAGGTACGAAGACGATTGGAAATGTTACCCGTATTCTTTTTGTCATGGCGTTTACAAAGACAAATTTTGACGCTAAGATAACCAATTTTGTCCTTCTGTATGTTGGTATTGAAGAATCAAAAGCACAGAGCACAGCAACGGGGTCACGTGCAACGGGGCTTTCCAATGACGTCACCCGACACTGATGTCATCGGTGACACAAAGAGTCAACAGTCTACTAGTAGGTAAGCACACAGCACATGAGTTTTAATTGCCGCTATTACTAAAAGACGGTGGATCAACATGGCTGCTGGTCGACAAATGACAAAAAGAATTAAATGCAAATGTTGACATAATTTGCTATTTCCACGGTCACAGTATAGTTTCATCGTAAGACATCAATGTTGGAGTCTCATTTTATTTCCACGATATAGAGCACATTTGCATTTCCGAAAATTTCTCCTTTTCAACATTCAACTATATCCTATTAGTTTAGCAAGAATAACCGAAATGATGGCAGAAGAAAGGCGGATCCTTAGAAAAGAACAGCCTAAATCAGCCTACAAATGTGTCCTATGGGGTAGATACTGTCATTCTCGCATAAGACTGTTTTTTTGCAATCTTTCTTTATTCATCTTCCAAAAATAAAACGGCATCAACAAAGGAAAGTCATGGCAGATATAAAAATAGACACCCTTATAGGACTGTTTAGGCATAAGCCAAAGCTGTAGGGCTGATCGATTTTACCATTGTCATTACTCACCGATTGGGGTCATAGCTAAAAAAAATACATGTACCTTCTACAGTACTTAGAAAATGTACAAAACAAATGAAAAGGCAAGCAGAAATAAGAAAAATGACACTTTTCTGCTTGCAGACTAGCAAAATGATGAAAGAAAACAGGCAAAGCTAACCTATAGGTTTTTTTCAGTACTTTGGGTGTGAATAAGACAATATCCTTTGGGGTGTGTTGTTGCATCTATTCATGGCCCAGTACTGTGGTAAACCCAAATGGTGTTACATATAGACCTGTAACATTTTCCCCACTTCAGGTCCTACGAGGAGTACCTTACTACAGGGGACCGCGCACTGGCTGACGGGAAGCTGGACGTGGCAGAACAGGACTTTGCGTCTGCTCTGAGACTGATTCACGGTACATCGTTTTCCCCTTTGATTATGTCAATGAAAAAGACAAATCTTTCAGGAAATTGATAAAGGCATCTTTGAGTAAAAGTGATGATTTTCCAAATCTTGAAATTCCATCTTTAAAATCTTCATTCATCAAACAAATCATATCAAAAGCTATCTCTACAATATAAAATTGCTACCAGAAATTTTGAAAAATGGAAAAAAAACCATTCGCATTCGACATTTCTTTATTTAGTACGTTATTTGGATGATTCATGTAATCATGAAAACCTTCTGGCTGGTCATTTGATAAACTAATAGATATTCTACATATTCATATGTACATACAGATCCTAACCGACCCAATCGATGTAAAGAGGCCGAATGTCTGTGTAGACTGGCTGACGTGTATGTGCAGCGAGGCAAAACAACAAAAGAAGGGAGGAAATTCACACAGGCAGCAGCGCTGTATAACGCAGCCATGGCAAGAACAGGCGAAAATGGCCACGACGTGAGGAAAAGCCTGCAAGATACAGAGCATTGCTTTCTCCAGTACACGGCTAATGTGGACACCAGCTGCAGACCAATAGCCGCTGATTCGGCCTTGCGTCATAGAATCTATTTAGAAGAGATGCGCAAGCGCGCTAAGTCACAGCTAGACGCCATTGATCAGCAACACAATCCGTATAAATATGACGAGGACGACCCGGTCATGATGACAGTCGAGGCTGAGAGAGCCGAAGCTATCAAGGCTTTATCTAAGGGCATCGCCCAGGATAGACAGAATGTTATCGAAGACCTTGTTGACGAATGCATTGCCACACTCGGTCCTCCTCCATGTAAGTACGCTTTCATCGGGTTAGGCTCACAGGCAACAGAACTGGTCACACCCTACTCTGACCTGGAGTTCGCCATTCTGATTGAGGACGGCAAAGACAATGACGACACACGGCAATACTTCATCAACCTCACACACTACCTGCATCTGAAAGTCATCAACCTCGGAGAGACAATTCTTCCAGCCATGGCCATCCCGTCACTCAACGATTTTCAATCCGACGACCCGGGGAAAGACTGGTTCTTCGACTCTGTTACACCCCGTGGATTTGCCTTCGACGGCTTCATGCCATGGGCCAGTAAGACTCCATTTGGAAGAGACCAGACGAAGACCAAACCTCCCGTTAGCCTTATCCAAACCCCTGTGGAAATGTTCAAGTATCAGCAGCTAGAAATTTCCCTCGCAGAAGGGTACCACCTGTCAGACATCCTCAGGCGGTGTGTTTTACTAACAGGGGAAGAAACTCTGGTGGACGAGTATATGAGAAAACTAAATGAAATCATGACAGATGATCTACGTTCGCCCATACAATCCCGTCAGTCTGCTATGCTGATCTTGATGGAGAAGAAAAAGCAGTTTTCCACCAACGAGCCTACTGGCCAACTGTTAAATGTCAAGAAAGACATTTATCGTTTTCCAGACATGGCCTTAGGGGTAATAGCTCTGTGCTGTCAGATTATCCTTGCTAGCTCATGGGATTTGATAGATAAATTGAAGGAAACGGAACAGATCCAGGAAGAGAATGCAACCCACATCATGATACTGACAAGTATCTCTGCTGAGCTTCGGTTGAGGACATATCTGGCCAATGGCGGACAAAAAGACAGTATGTCCCCTCTTGTGGAATATCCGAAAACCCATGAAGTATCTGACACTACCCTGACTTCCATATTCCACATTCCTGACACTGAAGTCCTTTTCCGATACCACTGCAGGGCTATGCCTTTGAAGAAGTATATGCTAGACATGGTCAAAAACAGCTTAGAAGGGCAACCGAAAAAGAAAATAAAGATGACCATCTTCGATGCCTCCAACAAATGCAGGGGTCAGATTGCCAGAAAGATGTACCTTTCAGATAGAGCAAAAGGCTATTTGGAAGCAGCATTAACCGATACCGGAAGGGACGTAATCGAACGCTCGGAAATACTTGATGAATTGGGAAATCTTTTGTTCTTTGATGGCAATGTTACACAAGCTCTTAGGCTCTTTGAAGAGTCCCTAACCATGCGTAAACGATTATATGGACACGATGCAGAAAATTTGCTTATTGCCTCCTCACTTGGAAACCTAGGATCATGTTATAACAAACTTAGCAATCAGAAAGTAGCAATCAGCTACTACGAAGAGTCACTAAGGATGCAAAAAATGATCTATGGAGACAACGAGGCACAACCGGACATTGCTAAATCACTTCATGACCTGGCAACATCTTGGACGAAACTTAGTGATTGGAACAAAGCAATTAGCTACTTCGAACAATCACTAACAATGAGTAAAACCATGTATGGCGACAACACGGCACATCCAACTATTGCCACAATACTTCACAACCTGGGCGTCTGCATGAGTGAACTTCGCGTTCAGAAGAAAGCACTCAGATACTACGAACAAGCACTATCGATGATGAAAACTATCTGTGGAAACAACACGGCACATCCGGACATTGCCATCCTACTAACCAGTATCGGATCATCTTGGTGTAAACTAGGTGATGCCAACAAAGCAATCAGGTACTTCGAGCAGTCATTAATGATGAATAAAACTATCTATGGAGACAACAGGGCACACCCACACATTGCCGCGTCATTACAGAACCTGGGATCAGCCTGGTGTGAACTTGGTGACCAAGAGAAAGCAATCAGCTACTACGAACAGTCACTGTCGATGAACAGAAGTATGTATAGCGACAATATGGCACGTCCAGACATTGCCGCGTCACTTAGCAACCTTGGATCAGTTTGGGGTAAGCTCGGTGACCACAAAAAAGCCATCAGCTACTTCAAACAGTCCCTAACGATAATGAAAATCGTCTATGGAGACAACACGGCACATCCGGACATTGCTATGTCACTATATCACTTGGGTTTATCTTGGGTGAAGCTCGGCGATCATAAAAGATCTGTCATCTACAACGAAGAGTTCTTAACGATGATTAAAATTGTCTTTGGAGACAACACGGCACATCCTGACATTGCAGAGTCACTTAACAACTTGGGCTGTTCTTGGGGTGAACTCGGCGATCATAGGAAAGCAATCAGCTTCTACAAACAGTCCCTAACTATAATGAAAACTATCTATGGAGACAACACGGCACATATGCACATTGCTTCGACACGTGAAAACCTGGGTTTGTGTTGGTTTAAACTCGGAGATCTGAAGAAAGCAATAACGTACCTTGAACAATCATTAACCATGCGTAAAACCCTCTTTGGCAAGAACACAGCACATCCTGATATTGTCAGGACACTTGACATGCTGGTATTAGCATGTAGAAACAATGGTGATCAAAGGAGAGCGTTGGAGTACATACACCAAATAGAGAGTATTCAGAGGGACTTAAATGCCTGAAGCCCTTTATGACTTTGAATCAAGTGTTCAAATATTGGGTTGTAAATGAACAATATTTATGAATGGTGAAAATGCACTAATAGTTGAATTATGCATATCGATATGTAACCATTATAACAAATGAAATGATAGCATAGCAACTATGTAAATGTAAACCTCAGGAACTCTTTGCGCCACTTCTCTTGCAACAGAAGAGCAAACTGTACGTCCACTTCCTTCATTTGTAACCATAGTACAAGTGACATTTCTGGTTGGGAATATGCTACCCAATCATACCAACTTTCATTTGGAAGCTGATATTATATGGTGTAGGTGAAACAAAACCTATTTGGGGGTCCCAACATTACAAGCTGCAACGTCTTATGCCTAGATTAGGCCATGTCGATTTGAATATTTGAAAACTTCTGCTTGCTCATCAATTTTCGACCATTTCAAAAAAAATGTTTTCAACAATATTGTAAATCATACGAAGCAGCTGCAAAATGAGCAAACATATGCTGTAGTTTGCAAAAAACTATCAGAAAACATTTACTTATATCATTGGATGCCAGCATTAATTCCCAGGTCAAAGAAGATGTGAAAGAACAAAAATACTGTTTGGTATACCATTCTAAGGAGACAACATTTTATAAATCACACACTCACATCAGTTTTGGGGTTCCCAGTGGATGTCATACATACAATCATGTATAATCAAATTGACATGGCTTTTTGTCAAAACACGAAACATAATTCAGTTTGAAAAAGTAGTCACATAAAAGACACACAGATTTATAATTCTTCTTTGAAGTGATAAGACCATATCCAAACTTCAAAAACCGGTATGATGAAACATTTATTTCTTCCATGAAGTTCTTTACATAATTAATAATAACGGATGCAGTTAAAAAAATGTGACAATTCAGTTTCCTAATCCATCTTTACATGAGTTTTCATTATGTTTTAAGTTACAAATATCCAAAACTTTCAATATGTAATAGAGAGTCAATCTCTTTGAAAATAAATGACAGTTCAGTGATATGAAGTACTACTACTGTCTTCTATACCAATGTAGTAGTTTAAGCCCGTATCTTCCAGGAATTTTTTGTTAGTGGCTTTTACAAGATAAAAGGAACCTTTTTATATGTTTGGCTAAGTACTTGCCATCTCAAACAAAACACCTGAATGTAAATTTATATTAAAGAAATGCAGTACAAGAATTTCAGTGAATCCTTCTTTCCGAATATCACAATGCTGCGTTATAATGCTGTTTCTCAATTATCTTCCAATTTGCAGTGACTGGCAGTAATGCAAGAAATTAAAGACCAAATTGTGGACATACATGTAAACATAAAATACAGTCTCACTTCAAAGGTGTGATGTGGGGCTATCACTTCGAAATGTCAAGATGGACACTTGGATATTAGGATGGACACCTCCAAAGACAACCTCACTGTACAAAGAGAGAATAGACTTGAAATTATCTCTGGTTTACAGTATGGGCTGTGACATTTAACATTTTCCTCATCAATGCTCTACTTCTTCCTTCCTCCTCTCTCCTTCAGTGCCAGTTGGATAGTTGCTCCGTGGGTCATGTTATAGAAAGCCAGTGTGTTGGAGTCCTTAATGAAGATTCCCTATGTAAAAGAAAAGAACATAAAAACACATCAACAAATGCATTGATGTCGTCACCTTCCTCTCTTCTAAGGTAAAAGAAACAAAAACAAATGAGAGGGTTAAGTAGAAATGTGAGTCAAATCATTTGTTAAGTTTGATATTTTGTGTCTTTTGTCATTAGTTTTCATTTGAACAAACGCTTTTTCGGCTGTTTGGAAAACATGTTTTACCACGATGCCCCATGGAAAATACATCCATCTATACTAAACCTTTGCGTCACACTTTTTGCTTTTCACAAATGAAGTTAGGAAGAGAGAAAATCTTACCTCATACTGCAGCTTCTGTTTCCCAGCAGGCATTGCCAGAGCCTCATGGATCTTAGCCTTGATAACAGACACCTGAAGAAATACAGGGAGATTTTTCAAGTTTATGTTTATAGTTTTATCTATCATGTGCCAAGCTCTCTAAAGAACAAGACACCTATTCTGATAATGATATGAAAATTTTCTACAACTCGTACCAAAGATAACATCATAAGTGATACTACTAGTCCTAATATCAGCTGAGTTTTCTTGATACCTTTCTCTATAATAGAAAAAATAAAAAATTTCCAGTAGACTCACAGTGTCTGTAACAGGCAGGGTGAAGGTCAGAGTCTGTCCATTCAGGTTCCACTCGCTCTTGTCGTCCATCTTGGGCACAATGACCTTGAAGGTGACCGGCCCCTTGTTTCTCTTCAGGAACTCCTCCTCTGAGACCAGCGAATCTTCCGTCTTCTGTTTCTTAGTCGCTGGTTCTTCTGTGGCAGGGGGGCGCTCTTGGATGATGGGGCGAGGGGGTGCGGGGACGGGGGGAGGGGCGGGAACAAACTGTGGCATGGACATGGGAGGGCGGGGCGGCTAATCCTACTGCCCTCGCCATTTGAGCCATAGGGGGTGGGACCATAGGGGGCGGGCGATGAGCATGGGGGTGGGGGTGGGGTGGTAGTACATACAAATGGAGCTATTTCCCCATCCATAGAATTTACTAGCTGTGGCCTTAGGCAATACTTAAGGGTTAATAACTCGCCCCGAGGTGTATATGGTGTGATAACGCCTGGTCCTTTGCTATAACCACCGAATGAAACCACCGAGTGAGCGAAGTGCACGAGGTGGTTACACCAAAGGACAAGGCGTTATCACACCATGTACACCTAGGAACAGGTGGGTCATTAACGTTATTATCGCATAGCCTATACAAACTTGCAAACTCCTGTATGATGCCTTGGTACTGTACGTGTGAATTCCTTTGTAGGATTTCTAAAAATTCACATTTGTTCTTTGGTACATAGGGAGATTACATATTTAATTTTTAATCCAAAATTTCCACAGAAAATATTCGAAACATTTCCGTCTTGGCATGTCAAGCCTTTTCAAAATTTTACTGTACTGTATTCATGATCATTACTCCCTCCGATCTTTCTTCCTTGCTTTGTGCTATTCATGTATCTCTCATTCTGATTGGTCAGAGTCCTGTGTGTATCCGAGAAGCAGAATACATCGTGTTGTATTCTATTTATGTCATGTCCACCTGAGAAAACACATATATTTTGATGCGAAATGCACCAGAAGTTGAGAAAATATTGTGTCCTCGAACAAAAGATTGTAACAACAGCAATCCGGTTTTCGAATTTCGAAATAGTTCGATTTACTCGAAGGAAGCCTGTGTGATACAACTTAGAACCTGTGTGATACGGAAGTTATCACACGGTCCGGAACACCCGTATCGAACGTTTTCGCGTCACAGGCATGACATAATAGTACCCAATATGAGCTTTATCACACTTCATGACCGGAAGAGATTCTTTCTCACCTCAGCGCTAATCTCCAATTACCAAGCAGATTTACCGGTAGCATAAGGCAGTAGCAAAACCCGACCAGCAACCCGACCACCCGCATTCTCATAGACTCCCTTGCAGTCTTCGGACGGGGCTGTTTTTTTTTGGTTCGCGATTTTCAACGTTGGCCATGGTCTCTTGTGTCGGGAAAGGGAGTTAATGGAGGAAGGGAGTTTGCTGTGGAAGGGAGTTTTCCCCCGTTCCACAGCAAACTCCCTTCCTCGATTAACTCCCTTCCTTGGTGCTGAACACTATCTGGACACAGGTAAAGAATCTCGTTTCGGGCGTTGAACACCATACACCCATAAGTGAACATACCTGTCCTTGATGCTGAACACCATCCACACACAGGTTAAGAAACTTGTCCCTCTCCTTGAACACCATCCACCAATAAGCGAACATACCTGTCCTTGGTGCTGAACATCATTCACACAGGTAAACAAACTTGTCCCTTGCGCTGAAAACCATGCACCCATAAGCGAACAGACCTGTCCTTGGTGCTGAACACCATACACACATAAACGAACATACCTGTCCTGATGCTGAACACCATACACACATAAACGAACATACCTGTCCTTGGTACTGAACACCATACACACATAAACGAACATACCTGTCCTGATGCTGAACACCATACACACATAAACGAACATACCTGTCCTTGGTACTGAACACCATACACACATAAACGAACATACCTGTCCTGATGCTGAACACCATACACACATAAACGAACATACCTGTCCTTGGTACTGAACACCATACACACATAAACGAACATACCTGTCCTGATGCTGAACACCATACACACATAAACGAACATACCTGTCCTGATGCTGAACACCATACACACATAAACGAACATTCCTGTCCTTGGTACTGAACACCATACACACATAAACGAACATACCTGTCCTTGCTACTGAACACGCACACATGTCCCAGTACAGTGCACACACATGGCGCCTTATCCCATTCTGTACAATAGCAGTGATATAAGAATGCGGTATCTTACTACATCTACAATAAAAAGCGGTAAACCTATATGGTTTGTACGGTTACAGGTTTGTCTCAGATTTGTTATTAGTGATCAGTCCCTAGAAGCTGAGAGCGGGTGATATAAGGCATTTCCAGTGCGCGAAAGAAGACTGGACGTCTAAAGCGGTGGAAGACGAAACACGTTTTATTTCCAAGTGTTCATTTAACCACGACGTAAATACCACGTTGTTAAAAGAAACCCCTTCGACCGACCCCAAATTTCCCAACCACGGAGGAACAGAAAATCGGTGAAGTCACTTCTCACAGAAATGAAAGGGATGGACTCACTGTTTTGCGTAAAGTTGACTCATTTTTTTCTTCAAAAATCGATATTTGGCTTTGTCAAACAGTTTGTCTCGATAATAAACTGCCGCGAGTGTCAAAATTGAGGGAATGGCTCAAATTACGCAACACCTGTATGACGTCAGACGAAGTTGAGATCGCCGTTGTTCTCCGTTCCATTCTTGTCAATCATGACGTCATAACGTTCCATTGTTTACCGTTCGAACAGTACTGCCTAGTAACACACTACTCAGTATTCGATAGCTAGCCAGACTATACGTTCTAGCAGAGCTTGAAAATGGAGTGTTTTAGAAGATTCAAAGGTGCATCTCGGGATGGTAAATCCACACAAGTGTGTGTACAGACAGGTAAGGAATTGTGGAAGACTTAAGCTTAATATAACGGAGTTTTCAGTCCGCTACGATGAAATTTGACACGCCGAAGTTCGTACTTGTGGGCATAGATCCCATGTGTTTACTAGTTGAGAACCTGAATGACCCATGCTTCCAACGATGAACGCATAAACTAGGAGGATTTGTGGTATGCCCTTTTTCAAAAGTCTTCACAAAGGACACAGTTCACACTGTTGGTTCAAGAAATCGCACCGAAACGAAGTGAAAAGGTTCATGTATGTCTAGTACATTGAATTGTCGCAAACCCTAAACTTTGGAGGCTGTTGGCGTCGTCGCTGCGGCCGAGGGATTTGACAGGGCGCTTAAAGCTAAGGGCACAACCCGCCGTACGTGCAATTTGTCCGTACGTTTTTTGGGAGGCCACGTCCGCCACGTATTTCTGAAAACGTTCAGGCTGTACAGGGCAGGCGCGTCGCCCATACGGGGGCCGAATCTGCAGCCCGATGGTACACAAAGTTTTGCCTGCACGTAAAGTTCTACGGCGTGTCTGCGTGCTCCAAAGTTCGTCGGATTTCCTATGAGTTTATTATATGGAGGCGGGACTTGACGGATCCCAAAAGATTACCCACGTTTTGGCATGTAGACAGCACGTAATGTGACGTATTTGCACGTATGGCGGGTTGTGCCCTTAGCTTAACGAGTTTCATCGACAAAAAATGAATCTTTAACGTTCGGCGTGTTGTCTTGTTAGTCAAGTTTGTACCTTGTGCATGGTATACTAATTACAAAGTCATGGGTTAAATGTAGAACGCAGCAACACCGAAAACCACGGCTTGAGTAGTTGAGTGACATATATACGCGCGTAACTTATCAACAAAAAGTTCAAAGTCTAACAAAATAAATCATAAGTATATAGGCGGTATTGTGTGTTTCGCAGAAACAAGAAAAGATTTCAAAGATCCAGAAAACTTCTCAGTAGATGTCCGTAATATTGCCAGTGAGGAACAACATCTCGTCAGTTTATATGATATGTCCGATGACGTTGTCGTTGTTGTTTGTCCATTCTTTCTGCAGCCGCTAGGTGTCACTTTTAGAGTGTTCATTGTAGCTGTAAATACAGTAATGTTCAAGCTGCCAAGATAAAAGTAACGTTTTGCATTATCCGAGGTACTTGATAGTCCATTAGATACGTGGATGAGTGTATGATAGGCTTATTTTGTCTTAAAGTTCACCACGGCCCGTGCTTCCATTCTAGAACAACCCGGAATAGACAACAGTTTTACGATCTTTTACTTTCCAAGAAAGTTATGTTTTCGTTACGGTTTCCTGTACTGTCTGTGAGTGGAAAGCAAAACTCGAGAAGCTTTGATATGTCTTGATATTTGTTAGGAGTAAGGGTCAACAAAACGAATGTCAAGTTTGACAATGGGCTTTCCATGGTACGGTACGAGGACGCCCGGTTTGAATTTTCGGCGTAGCGTCTATGTAAGCCATCACGAAATCGTCGGCAAATGCAGCAAGGGGTGCGGGACAACTTCGGGCCCTATGCCCGAACGCGCTATCCTCGTAATAGCCATAGTATCACGAAATTGATGGCAAACAGCGCGTAAAAACTTGGCACAGTCTTCGTGTAAGCCTGTCATGAAATCGCCGGGAGACGCAGGCAGGTGCACGGCGTATCAGGCGACCCACGCCTGCATGACGTGGTAAGGTGTGGACCTGTGGTTAAGCAGGACTGGGACGGGCTACGGCAAACGCAACACTCCTCTACAGGGCGTGGCAGCTAGTGGTCCGCTGTGGTAAGGTGTGGTTATGCGGTAAAACAAGATTAAGACGGGCTGGGCTACAGCAAACGCAACACTCCTGTACGGGGTGTGGTAGCTAGTGGTCCGCTGTGGTAAGGTGTGGTTATGCGGTATACCACGCCCCGTAGAGGAGTGTTGCATTTGCCGTAGCCCGTCTCAGTCCTGTTTTACCGCATAACCACACCTTACCACAATGATAGCACACCGAAGGGATGACCTCTTATAGCTAACAAGGGACTCGTCAATGGGTTAAAACAGTGTCATCCTGCCAGCCAACTAAAGGTTTTGCGTGTTTGGTGCATAAGATACAAGACCTTGTAATCAGGGGGGTCTTGAAATATGTTGGGCGCGTCCTGAAGACATGTACATGCCTAGTCCATTTTTCATCATTCGGAATACAGCGCTGGATCCCTGTAAGCAGGCCTTGGCTAATGTTGTGAACACTACCAGGGCGAGAACTATCATCTCATGACGCATTATTTACAAGCATAACACAACACACAACATTTACTTCCGTCGCGCAAGAATGAAATGAAATCTAAGTTAAGCCTAGAATCTGCGTGTGGCTGTATAATCCTTTGGTTTGAAGCAAAGGTTTAACCAGATGAACTTTTAGAGTTTTAGACAGTCCTGTGGAGGGTCAAATAGCGTGGCTTGCATGTGGCCAGACCCAGGCCTGTGTGTGGCACCCCAGAACCACACATAGATGGTGTTAATGAACCATGACTGTTAGGTTGTTAGGTTTGCTGGGAAATGTGGCTGTGTATTGTCCCAGACTGAAGTCTGTTAGCAGATGGTGTGTGCCTGGTAAAGAAGTGGTCATCAAGGGAACATGGCTGTTATGTTAAGTGTTAGCTGTTAGGTCTGCTGGAAAACATAGGGCATGCTTTAGTCCGAGACTGAACTCTAAATGTGCATATTGTCAATTAGTAAGTTGGCGAATGTCCTTCATCTAGGCCTTACAGGCCTTACGTGTATTATTTTACAAATATCTGGCAATTCCATTGGGTGCAATATCATTATATGTTAGGTTTTCTGTTATGTTTGGAAATGCACTTTGATCGCCTATGTCAAATTTCTTGCCAAAGACAATTGGATAATTTTGTTGATGATAAAACTTATCTAAGGAAAAGATGAGAAGAAATGACGCGAAGTCGTCGGTCTTGAACAAGAACTTGCTTTATTATGCATTCACCTGACGTAACAACCCATAATTCACACTATTCTGTTCCATAGACTCTAACATGTACAAAGCAAGGATTGTCTCTCTGTCATCTCTCCACACACCGCGACCAAAGACGTCATTGTTTGGACAAGGACTGTCACTTCATACATACATGACAACAATACTTCAGCTTGTGAAAATCCTGTAGAGTGTATTTCATATAGAACATCTAATACATGTTTTTGCAAGATAGAAATCTGCAATATTCGTGCGGGCGATCATCCAAACACACCTGCTTAAAATATGTGGCCCTCACCGTCAAGCAGCAACAACAAGCAATCGTAGTAAAGCCAACTTCTTTCACATTGTCTATCTTAAGACGGCTCCATCAATACAAGTAAGATGCAGTTAGCTCTACGACATTATCACTTGCAATTTTATTTTAAAAAATGCTCTTCACTACTTGCATCATTCTTTTCATTTAAACTGTTCAAGATGATCATGAGGCCAATTCTACTACAATTACTAGCAAGTGCTAGCTTAGCTAGTGATTTCAAAAATTTTCTATACTCTGCATATTTCTTTTCAATCAAACGTGACGTAATTTTCATATACATCGTCTATTCATTCAGTTTTTCTCTGTCATCCTGAAATTGCGGAACATCAACACCAAGAAATACTCGTAGTTGATTGCCTGTCAAGCCACTGCAGCTCCGTTCTGGTGAAATTTGCATAACTGCCACTTTTAGCAGCAAGAACAATGGAACGACAGACCTGTTTACGTGCACGTAATGACCAAACAGCACAACAGACCACGAACTTCCGTAATACATGTATCTATATTCGAAACACTGACTATAATTTGTGACATTCAAATATATCTATCGGTGGATTTTGGTATATTCAAAAACGTGCTCTGTAAGTAGATTCATTTGGAATTCAATTGAAGTCAATGGAAAATGTCCTTGCATATAAATTGTAGGCGATTGTAGCATTTTCTTGGGTACTGCCTCAAAGCACAATTGCACACATCACACTACAGTATCAATTCATAAGTACCTCTTAGATGTTCATGAACGCTCCAGTACATTTTTTCAGTGCATTATTTCTTCATTGGGTAAGCCTATATATCGTAAAAAAATCCACATCAAGTCATGTTTCAAGCATATTCATTTCAGTATACGTAGCATCACAAATCATGAACATCTTCAATGACAAGCTCATTATCACTGATGATTGGTATCAATTATTCTTCACATAAACTTCAAACGATGTAAAAGGCATTGTTTTCATAAAGAGGTCAGCAAAGACAAACGTCCCAACGCTTGCATGGCCAAACGTACTGGTAGAGGGTGAGAAGTAGCTTTTATACACCAAGACAAATACTGATGCCTATGTCTCACCCCACCGTTCTAGACATCTCAGATTGTACTTCATCTGTAAAGTTGAAATAAATAGATACCTTCATCTACTACGGCATGCCCAGAATACCTTGGGGAGGCTCTACTAAACTGGGCTGAGGTTTCCAAGCAGAGGATTAGCTTAACCTAAAGGTCCTAAAGGAAAAAAAATCGAGTGATTCTCTGATTGGCTGACAGATGATTAGATGAGTATAGACCACTCGCACAAAAGTGGAAACCTCAGCCCGGTTTAGGCTTAGGCCACAGCAAGTAAATTTTATGGATGACATCAGCGCGCGCATTAATTTTCGCCTGATTTCAGAAAAAAAAAACAAGAATTTTTTCTTCTGCAGGGATGGTCAACATGACGATAAAGTACCAAAATGAACAATTATGTTGTATTGTAGCCAAATAATTGTACTTGTAGAAGTGACACTTGCGAGGTACCCATGCAGGGCTGTAGTTGTAGAAATGAAACTTATTGGATAGTTGTAAAAGTGACACCAATATGGAAGCTATGAGTGTGGTTACCAACTTTGTTGGTGATGCCAGTCCACCACACTAGTGTCACTTTTACCACACCAGTATATGTCTTGAATACAGGAATTAATGCCTTGTTGGCTCTGATACCATGTTTTGTCCCTTTTGTTCTTGTTACAACATTCATCACAACTTTATGGTGCCTATTTTTTAAAATATAGCCATCTTGTTTTTTTCCACCCATCTTGTTTTTTTTTCGCCCTATCGCACTATTTTTGCAGTCTGCAGAGGATGTCATCCATAAAATTTACCTGCTGTGGCCTTAAGTGACATTTCCAAAGCAGGACCCGGCCGGGCGGCTTTAGGGAGCGAAAAGAATGACATAAAATACATCAAAATACACAAAATGTCAGAATAAGGTTCATGGGCATGACTTGTGTATATTTCTAGGTATCCATTTTAATCTTTCATTTCTAAGGTTAAAGCATCACGGCCGGGCCCCACTTTGGAAATGTGACCTAAGCCTTTAGTTAGTAGATCCTCTCATTGTGGTATGCTGTATACCAGTATAGGCAGTGGGCTTGTTTCTGTGTACAGCAATGAAATAAAGCTAGATGACACATATTTGATTCTATTGAAGTCACATTGACGAATTATCCAATTAAAAAAAGACGAAATTTATTCAGAACTCTAAAAGGAGCAAACGCGTCGGATGACAAAAACAAGTAATTTTTTTCCCGTGCTCTCATCAAAATTTTGTTTCGCTTGTGAATGTCGTCTATAAATGAAATATGTGTGACACAATGCACATATGTACCTGATCACATATCAGATATTGATATATCTATATATGTGTTATTCAATATATATATATAATTCAATATAAATGTATTCGTATCCATGTATATACTTAAATCAAGATATACTGATATATGTTTATTTGAACGTCAGGGTAAATAATACTAGAGATCGTATTGTCGACTGAAACTACCACATAGGGATACAAAAATTCTACCATACAAGGATAGCAAAAACCTTATATGTATACGTGTTGCTTTGTCGGACAAGGCTATGCATTGCATGGTATTTTTACTTTTATTGACCACTTCACTATATGCAAGCACGAGTAACCATCAGAGCGTGTACCCAGAACGCAAATGCATATACAATGTACATGTACGGTGTCTAATGGATGTTTGGCCAACTTTGCATCAGAGTACTGGGCATTGGATACAATTTCTCTTCGGATACCGCTAAGTGTGTACGTATATCAGCAATGAATATTATTCTTATATACGCCAATATGATTATATTCCTATGACGTGTCATCACATTCTGGGCACGCGCTACGTACACCCTACGCAATTTTGGACCTGGAGACAATTGTCGTACGATTGTCGTACGATCGAAAACCGAAGTCACTTGGAACAGTCGTGCATATGTTGTGCAAAACTCAGCTGTCTTGTTGCGAAAAGACTGTTTGAGATCCTTGTCTGTGGTTGGTTCTGTCATAACCTTTTTTATTTATCTATTTATTTGCACAATAAGAAAGTACATGATACAAAATACGATAACCAATAGATACGACACGTGCAGACGGAGGGACAACCGTATGTACCTTATGCTAGATGAGGGGTGGGTATCGGTCCAGAAAATTCATGATCAGGTCCAGGTACGGTCCAAGTCCAGAGGATAAGGTCCTGGTCCGGACCTGGACCTTACCGGTTTGGAAACTTGCAATATTCATAACAATGAGTCTATTTGGTTTATTAGCTTTAAATCGTTTTAAAATGCTATCTTCATTTAAGCAACACTATCTGTCTCTGGTAACTTACGTCAAGTTTGACTATAGAAACTACTTTGCTTTTGTTATTTTCTTGGGCCCTTTAGCCCCAAACACTTGAACGTCTGCCTGTATAACCTGTCAATACTTTAACCGGTCCAAAGTCTGGTCCACTGATTTTGGACCGGTCCAACAAGAAAAAACGGTGTTGTACCGGTATCCACCCCTATGCTAGACCCTTCTCCTCTATACTAAACAAAAGTGATTATAATTGATAAAAAACAAAGTAAAATAATACAATAACCATACAATAAGGGTAAGCCTGCTGGAACATCCTACGACATTTAAATCTTACGTTGTTACCCATGAAGTAAAGCCCTTACGTATTGGCGTCTTCGTTACCAGATTTCCTGTACTGTGTGGCGGGAGCATTTATTCCTCAATATGCAGACTTGGTAAGTCACCGTTCGCGCACACGGTCGGGTCGGGGCGGTGAAGCGGCGAGGAGTAAGGGGAGTTGGCGGGGGTGACCGAGGGCGTGGACATCGGTGTAGACGACAAGGAGGAACTCTGTTGGGTAGACAAACGGACGGAATAGATTTTAACGCTAGAATACGGTCAACATTAGCATCAATAGATGAGATAATTGGGGGTGTTCAATTTCGTTCCATTACGTTTATTTCATCCAATTTCGTACTTTCTTACGTTCCACTTTCTGTACATTTCATTTCATTTCGTTCTATTTCTTTCCATTTCGCACTTTCTGTACACCAATAACCAAAATGGATATGTGACCCTTGGTTAATTTATGATTGGAATATGATGTGAACAAAGATGGCGTTATTTTTTTAAATACCACAATACATACAAAACATATCAAAAAGATTCCTTCTATGTCTATGACTTTTGTTGAGCAGCAATCGCAGCCTTTAATGGAAAGGAGGTATTTTGCTATGGACTGACGTTGGACATCCTGAAGGTAACTAAAATACGTTATTCAAATGCAAGAGTTGGTGTTAAATTGCCATGCCACCAGGTGCGTTCTGAAGGAAACTGAAAAACACTGCAGGTGAAAAGATGCAAACAGATACCTAACGGAAACAAAGGCTAGCCATTCAAAGTGCTCTGCTGGCTGTGGAAGCAGATTAGAAAGAAGACCTGGAGAAAGTGCATAATCATGATCATGCCTCAAGGACGCGTAGAAGCTTAGAGATGAAGAGTAGCAACCGCAAGCCTAGAAAACAAAAGCCAGATTATTAACGTGTTCTCCCCTACCTCACGTACCGGTGATAGACCTCTGGTGGGCGGTACCACCGTGCTGGGCCGCAGTCTCTTCACCCGCATCCAGTTCTTACGCGCGGCCGACCGGACTCGGTCAGTCACCTCCTGCGTCCTCAAGGTCACCCCGAAGATGTCCTCATGGTAGCGGTTGCAGTCCTTCAAAGAAAAATGTCAAATTGTAATATCATGTGATATATCGTTAATCCAATGATTGCACTTCCAATGATTTAATACCATCTATTCATACACAAAATTACGACAACCATATCTTTTAGATGATAGATATACGCTCTTTCAAAGATCCAACTGCATATGCGCAGGTCAGAAAGGTGTAGGCCCCTAACGTATTTCAAGCTTTATCCTATTTCTCTATTTTGTACTTTGTGCAATAGATGTTGCCATACATTGTATCATGTACAATTGTCGTGCAATAAATTTCTTCTATAAACGAAACACGACTAGACATTTCTATGCAAACTGTCCCCGCCAACTGTCCCCGCCAACGTCATATCTGGTGAAATGGTACAACGAAACAAGCTCTAACCTTCAACTTGTCGACAAAGTCCTTGGCCCTGTTGGGTGCCATGCCCTGTTGTTTCTCCATGACCTTCTCCAGCGTGTTGCACACGTCTGCCGCCATGGACACGTCGCCGCAGACGTAGAAATGGCCGTTATGGTTCATCAGGAGATCACATACCTTCTCGGGAATCAGGTCCAGAATGACGTTCTGGACGTACGACTAGGGAATCAAGAATGGATTTCTTTATACCCCTGTCACATTATCCACGATTTTTAGGCGTATCGATGGAAGATCGGCCATAGTTAAGATCGACAGAGGATTGCGCGTATTTTTCACCTGAAAACCGTCCCTGTCACATATAAGCTATACTTTGTACCTTGTACAATTATTGTGCAATAAAGTTATCATTATAAGGGAGGTTCGGGCGATTGCCACAGAACCGCCGGTCGATCGATTTTCGCCAAATGTGACAGGGGTACTAGTATTAGGGCGCGGGTTGTGCGATCGTTGTACGATTTCGATGCCATAGGATTTTCAAGCAGGCCGTGACAGAACCAGCCACCGACATGGAACCAAAACAGCATTCTGTGTACCAAGAATGTTGAACTTTGCAGGAGATAGACGTACATTTTAGTCCTCCAAAATATATGAGGCTAGCGATCGTAGGTCCATCGAACGACCTATGTGACCACACTTCTAGGCTACTGTCGCACATTCTGAACCTTTTGCACTCAACCAGTCTCAAAAAAAAAAACCTTGAAGGTTGGGGTAGGTCTGTAATTCTAGTATATTCTAGTAACAGTTCCTACACCCGATCATATATGCTTTTTCAAATATGCTTTGTCAAAATGTATTGTCCGTTGGTAATGACGACTGTTAAAGACTATTGACCATAGTCTGGAGAATGTCGAGTGACTGTGTTTTTAGGTCTTGGGATTTACAGGACTACTAGTTTAACCAGGAAAGTCAGGCCCTTTAGATCCTACATGCAGTTTTGCTACGGATTATTGATCATCTTCAATAGCAATGGACGAATAGCACTGAATATGTTGTCTCGCAGCCAGCTCCTCGCAGCATTACTCTTCTAGCATGTCCCCATGTAAAAGTTATCAAAATACTGCCTCTATTAGAATGCACCGAGGATCTAGGTTAAAAACGATGAATTTGAATTTCAATCAAGCTTTTGTTTCTGCACCTGAAGTAGGGCAACGTTGGATTGGAAAGGAACGTGGAAAATTCACCTTTGGTACGCCTGGCTCTCTGGACAACGCCGTGTAGACCTCAGTCAGTGCGCCGTCCTCCTTAGCCTGTGCTGTCTCATGCTTGTAGATGTCGTCCATCTTGGACTGCCGACAGCCGAACACTAACGTCATCTGGCCGAACTTTGGCCGATGATGTGGGTCGCCTGGGTGACACATCAACGTGGAATTAGACATTCTTTCAACTATCTTTAATTAGATATCAACATGGAATTAGACATTCTTTCAACTATCTTTAATTAGACATTCTTTGAATTATCTTTCGGTTAGTGTTACTAGTCCTTCACTAGTCCTGACTTTAACTTGTCCTCATTTTACTAATCCTCATGTTTTACTGATCATCAGCTTAAATAGTCTGCGTGCTTTTCTTATTTTGATATTTGATACTTTCAGACCAATATTTGCCTGCGGTTACAGATGTTTTGATTTCAGTGATTCTTTATGTTTGTGCTGTTGTGTGTTCGTAGTTACTTGACTAAAGCTAGGACAGTGACCTGAAGTGAGTGAGAAGATGAGGTCAGAATTGCGTCATGACAGGAATTTATCAGCTTTCAGAGTTGGCAGAAATAGTCGTTTATCAGACATGACAGACATTCCAGGTGATAGGGTCAATGGAAGAGATTACTATTTTGTGGGGATGGATTGTTTGAGGTCTATCTCTTTGTGGTTTTGCTGATTTATATTTTCATATGCTTGTCACAGTTACCGAAGAATGAAGGTAATTGAACTAATAGACACATGTACATGCGTGATAACAATGATATCATGGCGTGCGATGTGTCTGTATCTGTATCTATATAGCCGGTATAACCGCCCTTCGGCGTAACACACCAGCTTCGCAGGCACGCGGTGCGGCAGAGGCTGGTTATATCACACCGAACGACCCATCACACCTAACTTTTTTACATCTATTTGCAAGCGTTCTTTGAAACTACCCAGAGAAGATGCCCCTACTGTACTTGGTGATAACAAATTCCACTCAACGATAGTTCTGGGAAAGTACGAATTTTTGAACTCATCAATCCTAGGTTGGTAATTCTGGTACTTGAAGGCATGACTGTTTCTTGTTCGTTTTTGAGCTAGTATAAAATACATTCTGTTTTCATTTTGGTAACACTAGAATCCCTATGATGTTCGAACTCTTGTTGGAAAATAATCTTTGGTTGCTCACCAGAGGTGACCTCCATCTGCCTGTGCTGCCAGAAGCTGCGGAACGGCGCGATGCCGGTCCCGGGACCTACCATCATCAACGGTACGGTGGGGTCCTCCGGGAGATGGAAGCTTTGTGCCCTTAGAACAACCGATAATTTAAATAAAGTTTATTGCAAATTGTTGCCCGTGGGCTAACTGCAGGTAACATGAGAGATTCAAACAATGTAAAAACAATATCAGAGGTGTCTACTCTAGTCTAAAACTAGTAAAAGCTAACTCTAGATCCTGGGTTATTGGGTTCGACTCCTTTTTCGAAGACAGTGGAAGGCGAAAGATCCCACCTTTTCTATTGTGTGTGGGTTTTGTGATGTTAGAAGGAGAATTGTTTTCTTTTTGTCGGTGAATGTTAAAAATTTTGGATGGAATTTGGTGGCCTATTTAAACAGCTCTTTTCTTTCGTGATCTTAGAAAGAGCAGTTTGACATAAAATGTGTTTCGTCTTCCACCATGTTTGACGTGTACTGTTTGCACGTTCTTTTACACACAAGGTAGCTTCTTGTACCACCCTCTCTCAATTTCAAGAGGGTGAGCACTAATTCCCATTGAAAAAAGACAAATTAAAGAACAATTAATCACGCACAATGAAGCCTAATGAAGTGATGATAATAGAGACTTAAAGAAAGAAGTAGAAATGTAGGAAGCAAGAATTAAGAAATCTTGTTGACATGTAAGAAAACTTATTGATCATTTTAATTAGGACGTAAAACGCTATTTCAGACTTCTCGTCAATCTTGGTTGTAATTCATTTGAGCTACATTCGTCTTTGTTTTGTAAGTTCAGGATTAGCACAGTAAATTTACAACATGAAACTTACGCCCGCACGAAACAAGGTACGATGTCATCCTTCTCGATTCGGTTCAACCAAGACGAACAGACTCCATTGTGGATAGGGCCCACGCCACCTAAGAAAAATACACAAATACATATTGTATGATAAGAACTATAGATATATAGAAAAAGAAGTGCACTTTGTTCTAGAATATTCACTGTATGAAGATTTACGTAATGCCTTTGCTAATACTACACCTGTAAAACAGAAATATGCAATCTAGCAAATGAAGACCTGTTCAAATATCTAATGTCATCAGCTAACTTCGATGTAATAGAAGAACTCTGTACATTTTCTCACACCTGTTTTAAGAAGAGGGAAGAAGCATGTAAAATGTAGATATAAGTAGTTTATCATTCTCTCTGTAGGTAACATACTGCATTTAGCCCTAGTGGGGCATGACAATGCAATAAAATGCATTGTCATTGTCAGTATTACAAGTTGGTCCACATGAACATGATTGTAGGAAGTCAGCAGCTTATTCCTACAGGAAATATGTATGTAAAAACGGCCTTCCTTTTCTGTATTCAAACTGAACCTCGATAAAATATCTTTTGGCGCGCGTATCCCCAAAGGGAAAACTGAAATGCGCGGATTCGGCAATGAGAAATGTTTTTCCGATGCCAGATTAACCGTACACTGTAACAAGCACTTAACGTTAATGCCACAATTTAGATGCTCGTGAGCATGAATTCACGGAACATTTCAGCCTTAATGAGTATATAAGTTTGACTAAAGTGGGGTGTGATATATGTATACGGTAAGTCCATGCCAAAAAACTACCTTTCGGTAAAGGATGCATGGCTGACTTGCAGTCCTTCATTGACAAAAATATACATCTGAGGGAACTGGTTTGGATCGATTTTCTTTTAAGGTTTGGAAGTCGCCTTCCTCCTAGTTTACATCTTCTCCAAAAAAGGTGCTTAAGGCCATGTTGATTTAATCATATGGATGACATCAACACGCGCATTGATTTTCAGCCGTTTTAGAAAAAGGGATTTCAACCATACTGTAAATCGGTAAATCGTGCGAAGCAGTTGCAAAACTAGCTTCGACCGGACTCCGGCCTGGCCAATTAGTAATTGTATTGTATTGTATTGTATTGTTTGAGCCGACTACTGTCTCTTCGCAGCCAGGGGCTGAATTGCGAGGAGCTTACAGTAGGCGGGGCTAAATCGCAAGGGTCTGAAAAGGCAGCCTATATACAGCGCCTAATGACATCAATATTACGATAGTTATTGCCCCAGTTGCGGCAAAGGACCGTTGGTTTTGAGCCACTCACACCGGGAAGGACCCCTACTCTTTTCGATAAGTACGTTGGGTTCTTTGACGTGCGTACACGGGACTTCCATTTAACGTCCTATCCGAGGGACGGCCCTAATCGAAGCTAGGTACTCATTTTCGAATTCACCTAAGTAAAGTGAGGAAAGTCGTGTTAAGTACCTTTCCTAAGGGCACAAGGTCGGAGACAAGGCAGGATTCAAACCCCGGACCTATAGGTCCTGAGCCAAACGCGCTGCCGATTACTCCACGCGGTCTCACTATCTCACGGTCTCATATGCGGTCTATCTAATAGGGGGCTTTGGTCAAGTTAGGAATAAAGTAGTTAATTTTTTTGGTAAAACTGACCAGCCGGCGGATAGCTGGATAGACCGGAAAAGACTGACTGAAATTCCTCTATTTTGTTTTATCCAGCTGACACATGTGATTGGAGACTACTGCAAAATAAGCAAATAGATGCCGTAGATTGCCAAAACAAATATCGGAAAATGTATGCTAATGTCATATAATATTTCGAGTCCAATTAAGATTAAGATGAAATCAACATGGCCTTACTGTTTTCTTTTACGTTACATTTTATTTACTACTGCATTGTTTCTTATGGTGCGTAATAAGACAGCATGTCCTTGCTCGTTCCCTACCCTGAGTGGCAAACTTGACGACGGCGACTGTAGCGTGGATCTCCCCCGGGTACATGAGCTGTGAGGAGCTGATGGAGTAGTACCGCTGCTGCAGGAAGGGCAGCTGACTCAGCAGGAGGGTAGGGGCCACCTTCAGGGACGGGTAGTCCTCCAGGACCTCCACAAGGTTCGGGGTACGCTCAAACTTCCAGTCTTCATACCTAGAGTCTCCCTACACCGATGAAGAGAAAAGGTGTATACTCTAACCGATTGCAAAAGCTAAGGGCACAACCCGCCGTACTTGGAATTTGTCCGTACTTTTTTTTCGGAGGCCACGTCCGCCAAGCATTTCTGAAAACGTTCAGGCTGTACAGGGCAGGCGCGTCGCCTGTACTCGCACGTACTGGGCGAATCCGCAACCCGATGGCTCACAAAGTTTTGCCTGCACGTAAAGTTCTACGGCGTGTCTGCGTGCTCCAAAATCCGTCGGATTCCCTACGAGTTCGTACGGAGGCGGTACTTACCACTTACGGATCCCAAACGATTGCCCACGTTTTGGCACGTAGACAGCATGTATTTGCACGTAAGGCGGGTTGTGCCCTTAGCTTAACCGTTTGCCGACGCCTAGAGTGCAGCAAAAGCTAATGGTGGTATTTTGTTCCAGATTGTTTGACAAAAAGTGCCCTGATCTGTCTGGAAGCTAAATGACAATTTGCATACGAGCCGTCTCTCATTTACGTATCATAGACTTTACTTAAATCATAGCGCCTGGATCGCTATATATTTTGGTTCACTTCTTGGATTTATAGATCAACTTTAGTTAGGCTAACCTCCAAACCGGGGCCAGGCCGGGCTGTTTGTGAAAACGAAAAATAGATACTATACATAAAACTATACAAAACATAACCACGACTATTTTCTGTACCTCTTGTGCAGTTTGGTGCCATTCATACATATAATATTTTTCTTTCCCGAAAGCTATCAGGCTGGGCTTCAGTTTGGGTGTATGTTAAAACTTTCTGTAACTGATCTATCGATGATAGACTGCTCCGCAACGACAGTTAATTTCAAAATTGATGAAACAGCTTACCTTTCCTAAAACCTCCAGTTCTTTCTTCTCCTCCTCGTCCGTGGCCTGTGTAGCGAGATGTTGCAGTAACTGAGGTGATGGAGGAGTCGTGATGTCGAAGTACCGAGACAGGGCAGTCCGTAGAGAGCAGGGTGGTAGTCTCTCACTCGTCATCCATGATCTTATAGCTCCTGGACCGAAACACGATGACAAATGGATAAGCGAACAGTAGAGTCCATTCCAAGACAAAGCAAGTCTTTTTTATAATGATTGCAGTAGTTTAGGAATACATTATATTTTGTATAAAGCAATATGTCACAATCGTTCTAATATGAAATGTTAAAACGAATATTGTACTGTATGAATTTATTTAGATATTTTGGAAAAAATGAAAGTAAAATTGCAAACACCTCATTATTCAGAGTCTACACACCACTATGTCAATCTTTTATTTTTAGAAATATTTACAAGTATTTGCCACATTTCATGGTATAGATTTTGGCTGTTGCTCCCAAATAAGGTGTTAATTCGAACCTACTGCCTTCTTCTGTATACATGTAGTTCTAAGTTTCACTGCTTGACACTGGTTGATTTTGCATGGTGTAACAAAATGTATCCATGTCGCTCATGAATACTGCCCTGTACTTCCCAGCTAACTATCCCATTAACAGGGTGTGACAAATATTGACTAATGTTTAAAATGGTACAATAATGTTGTACTGATAACAAGGACAACCCTCCTGGTGACTTGGAATGGAGTCTACAGATACCTCATACCACCCTTGTGTTACGGTTGAAGACGTTATCCGAATGAATGTAACGTATACTAGACAAGTAGCTTATATGTTACGCCGAAGTTGGCGTGTAACGTGCGTGGAAGGGCCGATATACAGATACATACCCCGTACTCGAGATGTCCAGCTACAACGTAGGTCCTTTCCTCCACAGAAATACGAAATAATGACATGAATGCATTTAGAAGTAGAATCTGGCGCTTTGTAGCTACACCGTTGGAATGGAACTGCCCTTATGTACCTAGCGGAGTCTGCTTCTCTTGCAGAACCTCCATGTTGACGATACAGTCCGGGTCCGGAGCGTTGTCCAGGCGGTCCAGCACGGCCTGCACCAGGTGGTCCTCGTTGGCCGGGTAGACGGCGAGATGGTCCCCGGGCACATAGTTCAGGTCGTCCGAGCCCTGGGAGTCTAGTCTCACCAGGATGGTTTCACGGCTACAATAGGAATACAAGTACGTGATTTTGTAAGATTTTAGTGATGAAAAAGGAAGAAGGAGTCCCCAGAAGGAGCAGTTTTGCAATGGCTTTCATTCGTAAATGCCAGCTCAATTAAGGCGTTCTAGTCCGCAAAAGTGGTGCAATAAATGACGTTCAAAGTTCAAAACTATGACGTACCCGGAGTCGGGAGCTTGTAGGTTCTCTCTGGAGATGAGTCGGCAGGGTACCACGTTTCTACTGTGCACCTTTGATAGTCCTGAAACACATCAAGGTTCATATTGGTACCGAAATACGGCAGGGTACTTTTGATAGTCCTGAAACACATACAAATTTCCAGCGATGCCGAAATCAAACAAAAGTACACAAAACCTTTTAAGGGTTTTCTGAAAATGAGAGTTAGTCTTGAAAGTCTGTATACAAGAAAGTCAAAAAAGCTTAAGCACGTCAGTTTATGATGCGAAGACGTTTGTATGGCATTTATTTTAAATGGCGCTTTCAAGAATCTGTTCCGATATACTAGTACTTACCCTCCCAGATGTCCCACTCCTTAACGCCCTCTGCCGGAATGAGTCGGAACTTGTCCGCTGCCCAGGTGGTGTCACTGTTCAGCAGGGTGGCACTAGCCTCGCTCATGTTTAGTTCATCGCCGACGCAGAAAGTATCACAGGCTGCCTGTGGTTTGCAACAAGACAGAGAAACGGTAGATATACATTCCTGCAAGTCACACTTTCCCTGTGCGTCGTCGTGTTTACTAGATAAAGCATACAAAACTTCCAGACGTACAGAATAGGGATATCACCTATTGACGTTGTCACGCGTCATTGGAAATCGAAAATCTAGAGATTTCTATAATGAATTCCAAGGTCTTCTGGAGAATCTCAAGATTCTTAAAGATAATCTCAAGATATTTTCAAACAATCTCAAGATTCTTTGAAACATTCTTTAGTCTTTAAAAAAATCTTAAGATTCTTTAAAAGTCTCAATATTCTTTGAAAAATATCAACCAGAAGATTCTTACAAACACTCTCAAGACTCCTAAAACAATCTCAAACCTCTTTGTAACAATATCAATATTCCTTTAAAACAAGTTCAATACTCTTTGAAACAATCTCAAAATTCTTGGAAACAATCTCTAGTCTTTAAAAAATTTCGAGATTCTTTGAAATAATCTCAAGATTCTTTGAAAAATCTCAAGATTCTTAAAACACTCTCAAGACTCTTAAAAAAATCTCAAGACTCTTTATTAAAATCTCAAGATTCCTTGAAAACAAGTTCAAGACTCTGAAACAAGCTCAAGATTCTATGAGACAATCTCATAAAAGTCCCAAGACTCTTTAAAACAATCTAAAGCTTGCAACTATCTGAGGATCAAGTAAAATGATCTCAAGTGTTCCTGCAAATAAATCTTATGGAGCTCCACAGGGATATCTAACTTAAGATTAGACTAGAAAGTTAACGATGTTTATCGGAAAACGTCCTGCATGTAATTTCCTACCTTAAATACGCCTTTAGCCCACTTGCGAAAAGACTCCTCCTGTCCGCACAGCTCGTCCCCCTCCCCCATCTTGTAGATCCGTTCTCCTCCCAGCTCCCCAAAAAGCGTGTCCACCGCATGCGCAAACGCACAGAATCCTGGGTAGGCCCGAGAGCCTAGGCCAAAGACTGAAAACCTAGACAGGTATTAGACAAAAGATGATCAATATTTTTCACTGATTTTGAAGCAAAGCTGAACTGTAATTTTCAACAAAAGATTTTAAACTATCCAACTCCAGTCTTTGTTAAAAGAATGAGCAATCCACTTCCCCAATGACGTCACGTTATGCATCCTTTACAGAGACGAGGGGCGCCATAAATTTCTTCAGCTTATCATCCAATGCTCCCCGGGTGACGTGTTCTATCTGTATAACGTGACGTCACAGAAGCGGCGGATTGCTCTCCCCGTAACTGCGCTGGCGTTGGACAGTGGAACATTTGGCATAAGCCCAATATTTGTATTAGAAATCCCCCCTTGCTTCAGAATGATTTCTAGCAATAAAGATTAACTTTGAACTCAAGTTCAACAACAAATGAACGCACCTGACATTGCCGAGGGGACCCCCGTCCAAGTCCATACTTTCCATGTCCCGTTCTTTCATCTGGTGCGAGAACTTCCGGCGCCGCTCGGTGGCGCTGCTAGAGATGCTGCTCAGCCGTTTGGTGTGCCCGCTGAATAAATTAAGATCATTTAGATTAACATAAGTCGACTAAAACGCCACGCAGACACATAAAATGGCTACGTCATCCAACATACAAGTTTGACAGTGGGAATTTTAGTTAGTTCAATTCTACTCGCATGCAAACTAACTAGAATCACATTGAACATCACAAAATGCCAAATATTGGAAAATATGCACACAACTTGCAAAATAAATAAATAAATAAATAAAAAATCAAATAAACAAAAAGAGGAGGTAAACATTGAAGTACCAACCCGTCATCGGTCGATTCAGAAACCTTCCTAATCCGCCTACTTTGTGAAATAAATGTAAACAAAACAAAACAAAAATAAATAAATAAACAGAACGTTATCTGATAAAGCAAGTGTGTTAGTAGCTTTGTGTTTATTTGGCATTTTGAACAGAAAACTTTAATCTAGGTATAAAAGAAAGGGTTTAAAACTAAACAAAAGAGAAGAAACATTGAAGCCTTCCGCAAATCCCTATTTTCGTTCCTTTTTTTATGAAAAAGGCAATAATTCACAAATTAGTTCCGATTAAATGTGTTCAAGACATTGTTCGTTACAAACAAAACAAAGAGAGGCGATTATAATACAGTTATTGGTGCATTGCTTATGTTCAATACTAGAGATCTTGCATCTTGAGTAGCTGAAGCTTTGAATTGCCTTTCTCTGCAGGTATACTTACGGCGGTCTGTTGTCGTTGTTGTCCATAGGCGGATGTCGCATCTCCAGAAGGGTTTGGCCAAACGACTGTAAGTGTAAATGTTCAAAGGATTATAAATGTAAATGTAAAAGTAGATGTTCAAAGGAGGTTGTAGAAATGTGTGTTTGCGTGTTTGTGTGTGTATGAGTTTGCGTGTTTGTGCGCATGTGTGTTTGTGTGCGTGCGTGTTTGTGTGTGTGTGTGTGCGTGCGTGTTTGTGTGTGTGTGTGTGTGTATGTGTCTCTCTCTGTGTGCTTCAGTATATGTTAAGTATTAAATTCCCCACTTCAGATACTTGAATAGTAAAGAGAAATTTATGTTCCTAACAGCTTTTGATAAAACAACTCTAACCAACCATATAGCTAGCTACATTTATGCTATTATGAAGAAGCGAGAGGAAGTCGAATGTCATCGAATGGATTAGACACATATCTGCATATATTGATGTGTATGATTGTTTCCATTGTTACATATATATGATTGTTACCATGTGACCTGTACTTAGCCCAGTGGGGCAAAAATGTGCAATAAACTTCTTCATTCAAAATATAGACACTGAATTAAGTAACCAATCGATCAATCAATCAATCAATCATATTTACGTACCTCCCCATTGTCCGGTGGGTCTCCGTTGCCGAACGTGCTGGTCACTACGATGACCAGTGTCTCATGTTCCAGGTGCATGATGTCATAATCATCCATACACATCACCTAAGGAACGACATTTTATTAAATATAGCTCCTAACATCGAGACCTGCGCTAATTTCACCGCGAATTTCCGATTACGTTGTAATCCGATCCCCAGGCTGCCCGTTTTGGGGTGGGTACCGGTACAGAAAATTCACGTCCAGGTACAATTCAGTTCCAGAGGAAGTTCAGTCAAGGTCCGGACCTGAACCAGGACCTGATTCAGTATATGAAAACTTGTGAATGGAGGATACTCACAACAATGGTCTATTTCACTACAAAGAAATCTGTTTGGTGGAGTATCATACTCACTCTGGCGTTTTAAAATCCTACAACGCTAACTGCCTCGTGCAAAACTTGGTAGAAATGACTGTAGGCTATACTCTACTTCGCTTTTGTTATCTCTTCGACCTGCAAGCGCCAAATCGTGTGAATGCCTAATCAAGTAATATGCTCAATTTCTAATAGGTCCATTATCCGGTCTATCTATTTTTTTCAAGTCCAGTTTTTCCGGACCGGTCCAATAAGAAAAACCCCTATGCCCGTTAGGCTAATTGTAAGTACATGGTAGAAACATAAAAGAGACGTCGACATACATGAGACAACAGACAGTATCTTAACGAGAGACCACTGAAATACTGGTGTTTGCTATATTGCCATGAAATTCTGTATACCGCGAAAATTGTGTTGGACTCAGACCCTAGAGAAATCCCCAGTCCGATACCCGCCTTGCCCCCGACGTTATACGTCTGGGAAAGTCACTTAACACGACCTTCTTCACTCCATTCAGGTGTGAGAATGGCTACCTGACCTCGGTCGGGAGGTAAAATACTACCTTTACCTTCTGTCTGTACTTCGTATGTGGCACAGTCAAACGATCTTACTAACTTGAGTGCAGTGCCGTATTGTCCCCGTCTGTCTAAAAAAATCAAAACAAAAGAAAATGGTTACGGAATATTTCCTACCTTGGCGTCGAACGCATGCTTGAAGATCTCACAGATCGTCTTGGCGTACCGCTCCGACTTGCCGGTCTCCGTGGCGTACAGGATTGTGGCCTTCACCCGCTTGGCCAGCGCTTTTCCCATCAGCTTGGCGGAGAACTTTACGGCTCTGGTGAAAAAATGGTACATTTATTTGCAGGGTGCCAATACAGGCCTCAAAGGTATAACCTTATTGCTATTAGAAGTATTGCTTTCAGTGGATTTACGTACACACTGTAGTTCATGGAGGTATCTCACTGGATCTCGCCAAAATGCGCTAATTGACCCACTTTATGGCCTGAAATTTCATATTTTTTGAAATGCTTGGAAAAAAAATCATAATTCGCAAAACTGTGCAATATGTATATTCTAAAACATCTTACCTATGCTGTGCTATGGTTGCCATAAGTGTATATCCTTTTATTGCTGCGAATCCCGTTTTGATGCATTTTTAATCATTGTACACTAATTCACTGGGATTTCCAATAACCTGCTCGTCTGGGATTCATACATATAAATGCGTCTTACGTCGGTATGACCATAGGGAAGTTGGCGCATTTTTTCGTGGACAATTTGGATCAGTCGAGTGAGATACCTGCGTAAAAACCGATTTAGGCTTAGGTCACATTTCCAAACAGGGGCCCGGCCGGGCAGCTTTCGGGAGCGAAAAGAATGATACAAAAGACATCAAAATATACAAAATGTCAAAATAAAATTCATGGGCATTATGTGTATATATTTCTAGCTATACATTTTAATATTTCATTTCTTGAAACATTCCGGCCGGGCGCCGCTTTGGAAATGTGACCTAAGCCTTAATTACCTCCGTAAGTATTCTCGGACAGTATATACCGACTTCCAACAATTAAGCATGCCGTTTCGCTTCTGGAAGTGGTCAGGACAATACAGGTACTCCGGTAATTTATACAATACTTCCTTGACGCACTGATTATTTAAGTCAGTAAGCCATGTTGATTTGATCATATGGATGACATCCTCTGGGGACCCCAAACTGATGCAACCGAATGAACAAAAAGTTTTGATAAAGTAAAACAAAAGTTGACTTCTTTATGAAATCTACGTGGTCAGGAAGATTGACCAATGACTGAATAGATACAGTATGCCATCCAGACCATTATTTTAATTTTGTTCTTTTAAGTATTCTTCTTTCAAGTCGATTTTTGAATTCTGTGACATTAGTATCCTATAATCATTTCCGAATCACGGCATATACTTTCATATATGGTCGAAATGTTTGCAAATGGACGGAAATTGATGCACGTGCGGATTCCATGTACATCATCAAATCAACATGGCCTTATTATAAAAATCACTAGTAGTTGGTACTGCCTTGTTTGGCGCAAAATTTAGCGTAGAAAGAAAATGAAGAGCGATTTGTGACCCCCTATGTCTACTTACGATTTGGTATCTCCCTTGTCCCTCCAAAATCTCCAAAAGCGGATGCATGGCAGGTTATTTCATTAATTCAACGATTAGCGTGTTGGAATGAGTCGTGCGGTTGGGGAATAGGCTGTATCTCAGTTTTCAGTGGAATTAGTAGGCATTAGGGGGGCGCAAGGCTCAGTGGAATTGATTTGGATAAGAAGGACAAAAGCGGGAGGGAATAAGAAATCGTCGTAAATACAAGATAACATATATTTGAAGGAAAAGAAATTGGAAAAAATCTGAACGCCTCACTTTAGAGATTCGAGATCGAACGTGCTTGTTGAGAAAGTAATTTGCCATCGTCTTTGTTACTATGAATATATTTCTAAAAACAAAATAAACTAAAAAAAATCAAATTCTGTGCCAGAAAATGTTTGAGAGGTCACTCAACAAATTGCATGGATTAAATAAAAAAAACGATTTTTAAAAAACCTTCTGTGTTTTCCCGTCGTTTAGATCATACATGTAAATCATATTTCAATAAGAAAATCATGTATCATGAAAAACTATTTCAGTCACTTAAAGGTCACCCGGCTATTCTCGTCCAGTAGACTGGAGAGTGGCCCAAAACTCATCATGCACAAGTATGGAAAACTCTGCGCAAGGACACTATACAATTTTTTTTATAAAGTTCGTCTGTGGATTACCTAAACATTTCTGACTGTTTTTGAACTTACTTGGCCACTTCCTTGAAGCCAAACTTTCTTTTCGCCTTGCCGGGCATGATCTTCTTGGTGTCTTCCTTCTTCTTCCACACGTGGGTCATCCACGCATCTTCCTATAGATCACGGAATGGCAGAACGGTCAACTTTGAAAATGATTTCTAAAAGTCAGAGATTTTGGTAATTACCAGTCATCTTTGCCTAGGCTTAGGTCCCAACTGCATTAGTGTCCGAAACTAAGTATTACTATTTTTCGTATCTATAATTTCGACGTGGACATACTAGTATTTGTCGTGCAATTTTGATAAGATAGTAAACCCCGGTGATGAACCGGGACGAGAGGGGATACAAGCTCAGCCACGTTTTGGATTAATTTCTCATCGCAAAAGCGCCACCTATTTCGGCTACATATGGCGGTGAGAAGCAGAACTCTAGTTAGAAGCTCTGACGAAGGTGTCTGAGAGACATCGAAACGTAAGCAATGTAAGTGCCTCTGGTTGTGTAAAATGAATTCTCCTATATCCAATTTGGCATCTGCCTCCAATTTTGATGTTATAGAATTGACAAAATGTGTACGGCGTAAGAACGGCCATTTTTTTAATAAGATTGTTTCCAGAACAGGTCACTAGCCCGTATAGGTCGCACTAGAGACACAAGATGGATATCCATTGCAAACGTGTTTTTTTTAGTTACCGTCAATCATGGAGATCGGACAACAAGCAGTAAGTATTGACGCCCAGGTTTCTATACGTTTTGTTGCGAGTCTTAGGTTTTTGCTATATACACTGCGAATGAGGCAGTGTACATCAGAGTCCATCGGCCCACCCTCAAAAGAGACGGGGGGCGTCATAGACTTTGTGTTAATTATAACCCCCTCCAAGAAACGTGGTGTGTTCCTGACGTCACTGCTGAAGATCATTCATTCTGTAAACAAGGTCGACGGAATTCGTCCGAAATTTTACTGGGGTAAGTGTTCATTCCGGCGTTATAATACTTATATGTAAGGTGTTAGTATTTTTATATAATCAATGCCAACACCACAGATGAACTTTCATGCCAAGTGCTTACCTGATACTCGTAAGACGGTCTCAGGTAGTAACTGATCATCTCTTGGTGGAAGACGGGAGTGAGAGAACCAGAGATAGGAGGGACGATCCAGACCCAGTCCGCCGGACACCCGCCGCGCAGACGCTGTTCGTTCTCCATGTGCTTCATGAATGACTCGCACGCGGTGTGGTGGTCGGTAATGGTCACATTGCAAGTCTGTGGAACGTACAGACTTTCTGTTAGGCTTTGTTAGGTCGTTCAAACCCCGGTCGGGCAGCGAAATTTGCACTACACATATACATGTAGGAAAAAAAAACCTAGAATACCTCCAGTTTGGGATGAACAACGGATATAATCGGATCCACAAGGGGCTACACAATTGTTGATGAGATTTGATAAACACATCTATTTCTTGTTGTAATGACAGATAAGATGAATATAAAAATTGCTGAATACCTCAATAATATGTTCTAAAATGATAACAAAACTTCATAAAGATTACTGCCCGCATATGTATATGTACACCATACTTCAGCAGTTTATAGCACCTTCCATACCTGAAAGCTATGAAGAATGGCGACGTTAGCCTCGATCAGAGCCAGGTCCCTCCATAGTGACGACGCCCGTCCTGTATCAAGCCCCATCCTCTTGGCAATTTGCTGGAATGAGACATCGCAAATAAGATAGTTAATTAACCGAAATAGATAGAGAATCAACCTAGATAATTCTATTTCCCATTCAACAGCCAAACCATTTAAGTCCTAGACCACCAGAAAAATTCAAGCAGTTCGAGTTCTATTCAGGTATAACGTGGAAAATTAGAAGTTAGCAGGAGCTAGCACACCTCAACACACACCTATCTGGGGGCCGCCATCTTGGATACGTGTTCTAGATAATTCTTGTCAGAGCTCATGACGAGACTAGTTGAGATAAGGTTCTTGCGGTATTATAGTATTGTGTCAATGAAGCATCATTCTAAGACCATGTTCATTAAATAACTCGAACGATAAACGTTTGACCCGAAAAAGTTGTATTCATTTATCTAACTGGTCTTGTGTATTTGTCCCTGCTTGTAGACTACATTATCAGCAATGCTGCCTGTGAGTCTGTGTAATGCATTCGTCTTGTATCCTAGTTTTGTATCCTAAAATGTAACTGGTCAGGAAGTTTTGTATCCTAAAATGTAACTGGTCAGGAATGTTTTAGAAATGACTGAATGCACAGAGTATGGTACAATATGTTCTTCATTTTTCTTACTACGCCGACCAAACTATGAAGGGACTTACCTCGGTGAAGTTGTATCTGTTGATGTCACACAGATCTCTGCCGATCTCCGTGCACATGTACCAGCCACTGAAGGGCGCGGCAGGGAACTCCACTCCTCCCACATCGAACAGCATGTTGGCTACCGCCGGTAGGGCGTACCACTTCAGCCCGAGCTCTTTGAACCACCCGTACCTGGGGTAAAATCAGAAACAACAGGTGGCAACTAGATAGATGGGATGGGCTGACAAAGCGATCACCATTTTCATCATGATCTTTTTCACCATCATTATCATCATCATCATCATCACTACCACTAGCATCATCGCCATCACAATCACCACCACCACCATCATCATCACCATCACCACCATCATCATCATCATCACATCATCATCATCATCATCATCATCACTACCACCACCACCCTCATCATCACATCATATTATCATTATCATCACATCACCATCATCACCACCATCATCATCACCAGCACCATCATCAGCCCCACCACCATCGTCATCACCATCATAACCATCACCGTTACTATCCTTGTCATCACCATTAGCAGTTTTAACATCCACTGTATTGTACTGCGAAATGCATGATAAAATGCAATGTTTTCCTGCAGTTGACGACCATTTCTTGGAGACTCTATGTGAAAATCTTTTGTACGAAAGAGAGCCCCCAAATCCTGGACCTGTATGTACGATGGGTAGTACTTGGGATGCTTGATCTCTATTTCCGACAACATGACGAAAGTCGAAGACGATAAAAGTCTTGAAGTAGTTATAACAAAAGCTTATTTAGCTTTTATTGCAGAAGGTCATGGTAATCTGATTGCGCAATGAGTCGTACTTACTTGGGATGTTTGAGCTCTACCTCCAACACCAGGTCCTTTGATAGCTCAAACAGTTCCGGATCCTGACCGTTGGCAGACAGCACCAGTGGCAAGACGTCAAACGGGCCGTTCTTTCCCTTCCATCCCAGGCTCTGGCAGATCTATGCATAAAATATCAAATACAGTTCAATTCCTTTAGCTCGCACTTGTGTGCTAGGAGATGGGGCAGCTGCATAGATGTGGATTTAGTAAATATAAGGAACTGTAAGAATCGAAGGAGGTACAATATGTATTAAGTGCATTTTAAATGTTACCATATTGAGCTTGATTAGAGAAATCTTGAGATCATTTCAATAAATCTTGCAATTGTTTCAATGAATCTTGAGATTGTTTCAAACAGTCTTGAGATCGTTTCAAACGATCTTGAGACTATTTCAAACAATCTCTCAAGCTCAGGGTCTATGTCTCTCGGTGTAAAACTCTCCTTGAGATTGTTTCCATTAATCTCGAGATAGTTTCAAACAATCTTGAGACTTTTTATAATTAACCTCTTGATTGTTTCAAACGATATTGAGATCATTTTAATGAATCTTGCAATTGCTTCAATGAATCTTGAGATCGTTTCAAACAACATTGAGCTCGTTTAAAAAAATCATGAGACCATTTCAAACAATCTTGATGGCAGGGTTTATTTCTCTCAGCGAAAAAAATCAAACAATCTTGAGATTGTTTCCATTAATCTCGAAATCGTTTCAAACAATCTTAAGGGTCCATACCTCGGTGAAAAAATCTGAAACTTAAAATCGATCCATAAGTCTTATGAATCTTGAGATCCTTTCAAACAATCTTGAGATTTTTAGATTAATCTTGAGATTGCTTCAAACAATTAATTTTGAGTTTGCTTCAAACAACAATGAAGGTCCATACCTCGGTGAACTCCACGCTTGCCGGATCACCTACAATGGACCCGTCCGGCTGCTTGTACCCGGCATACCGTACAAACTGAGAGTTCCACACTTTGAAGTCATGTTTTCCGTCGGTACGTGCGGGGAAGATAGTGATGGCCGACCTTGGAATTCCAAAGAAAAAAAATTACACACAATTAGAAAAGGTTACTCAAGCAACTAGATAAGTTTTGTGAACGGTCAAACGTTTCATATAGCACCAGTTATCTTTCGTCATTGACCTAAAAGAACAGGTGTTACATGAACGCAGTATTGATATGTAAATGACAGTTCAATTGAAGACCAATCAATATTACGTTTATGTTTAGTACCCAAACGGTGTCAAAGTGATCGGTATTACCTGTTTCGTTTCACTGTGATAACTGGTTTATTCGATAGCGCTTAAAAATATATGATTGTAGCCATAGGGCTAAATTGCAGATGTACTGAAACCATATAATGCACACAAAAAAATGTTATTAAAAACTATCGTATAACATTTCACAATGCGTTTAGGCACTGCACACAATATGGTAAGGTAATGTTCATGAAACGGTAGGTTCGGCATTGAAACTGACTGAAGTTGAGTTCCTTAATGTCCTGCTATGTGACTCACCCCTGTTGTAACCTATTGAGTGTCTTTGTGGTAGATATTCACAAGATTCATCCAGACACAGCATGTGTGACGATACATGCATTATAAATGACATAGATAGAATGGAGAAACAGATAAGATTGCAGCCCAGACCCCGGAGTGAGTGCGTGACTGTCTATACTCTACCTGAGGTTTCCCTTGTTGGTTGCATACTTGATATGGTTGCAAATGGCTTCGTACATGCCCCGTGCTGTGGTCACGTACCGGGCGTCAAACACCTGAAATATGTTGAAGCCATGAGCTATTGCCTTTTACACAACGTTAAGTTTCATTAGTATTAACCTAAGCCAATGTAACCAGGTGATAAGAATTGTATATGTTCAAACATTCAGCATGGAAGGCAATACATAGTCACATGAGTGCATACAGCCTACAGAAGAGGAGAAGAGATTATAAAGCAACTTCACTGCGAATTTACAATACAACTGTTCCAATCTTTTCCTACCCTGTTTAGTTTGACTACATGCCCACACATCTCGTACCTGTAGTTTGGACCACTGTATTCTGCCCACACATCTCGGCGCGTTCCTCCAGCCGAGCTTGGCTCCATACGTCAGCTCCATTTGCGTCAGCTCGTACCAACCCTTCTCCTCAATCTGCCCCTTCGCCTCAGCCCATCTCTGCTTGTGTGCCTGGGTGTTAGCCCTGCATAGAAGGGACGAAAGACAATGAAAACAAAATGTCTATCGGTTGATAGAATTTTTCATCAATCAGTGACTGCTATTAAAAGTAAGCACACGTACCTCCAAATTTTGGCTATCAGTCCATCTTGATCACGAAGTGACCTAGTTCTCGCGAGAGTTGGGAGAACTAGGTCAAGACTGGCGAGGATCTTTTGTCCCACGCCTCCTTGTGGAGTGGACTGATACTCATTGTAAATTTGGAGGTACGCGTGCTTACCTTTAATAGCAGTCACTGATTGATGAAAAATTCTATTAACTGTGAACAAACGCGACTAATGAACCTCTTCAACAAAAATGTCTATCATATCCGTTCGGCAACATTTCACAGTCATTGTCGCTTCTAATGTCCATTTGATAATCGAGAGAGCATTGGGTTTTGTTGGAAACATTTTTGTCTTCATAATGTATGAATAATCTTTATTAACACGACATAAGTGCAGTGACTTTCGTCAGGTCTTTTACATTTACGATCTCGATCCCGATCGATTTACAGAATACAAGTAGATACGAAAGGAGTAATAAACAGGTAAATTATTTGTATATGGATATATCAACATGTTGGGTTTCCGTATCATTCTATAGTCTAAACATTCTTTGACATATCAATCTATTTTCTCCTCCTATAATGTAATAGAATTTATCTATGAAATGGAATGTGTTGAATACTTTTGTCCAGGCAGCATGTAGAGGAGGAATCTCGTCCTTTTTCATATTTGGAGATGGTAATCAACATCTGTTCAAGGGTAATCAGCATTGATGCTGATTTTTTTTCCTTTGACCATACCACTAAACTTTTCTAGAGCAAACAGCAAACGACCAGGCTTTTTTTACCGTTTGATTGATGCGAAAAATTCGTCCAGGAACTCTTTGGCGTGTTCTAAGACTTCTTCCTTCGGTCTGACCTCGCCAGCTGGCCGGCCGCTCTTGGCCAGAGCAGCGGCGTTAGGGCGCATCAGCGAGCCCAGACACTTCGTGCCCGAGCAGGGGTTCACCTGTAGGAAGATAAAATAGAAATATAACTAGAAAGGCAACATTTTCGAGAAAATGCAGGATGTTTCCCTGACAGTAATTTGCTCTTTGTCAAGATACTTGTACACAATACTATACCATTAGGCTAGACCATTAAACGTCGCCAACATAATTTGTTGCAACTGATGATATTTCGTTAATATTTGGCGTAAAAGCTTATATTTCATTCGTATTCACTGTAGCAAATAATATTTTGTTCATATTTTCTTTAACACCTAATATGCTGATGTAACCGACAGTTCTAAGCAATGATTTGTTTATGACAAAGAAAGGAGAAGAGAGAAGAAGAACAAACCAGCAAAAGCTATATGTTTTAACTTTGAAAAACATAACTAATATAATAAAGAATTAAAATCGTAGTTGCTAGACCATCTGTAGGAATTGTTTTTCTCCTCGAGGTCATGACAGCAAGTGTATGTATAATCAAGAAACATCTTATACTAGAGTTCGGGGACCTCATACCTCCATGAAATATTTATTGCTTTTTTGTGGATGGTATGTATGTTTATAGTCGGTTGTATTTGAGAGTAATGGTTATATAATATAAATGTTATGGGAAAGTAGTGGTGTATTTGTTTAATGACACAGAGGATGTCCATCTGATTAGTAATTATCAAAATGTGACACTTAATTGTGTAATGTGCGTTTAAGAGGTCGACGGCATATGGTAGCGTGGTGTTCCTTAAGTTTGATGTTTGGCATTTAAAATGTCTAAGGTTGTCAGCATTATTGAGGTTCGACTATGTGCCTCAGAGCTGTGTGGTGGGAGGAAGTTGGGAAACTCAGAAAGAATAAGGGATATGGCCAACTTTAGTCAGATGGTGATTTGATTTTCCACCAATATGTCATAACATCAGCTGTTCACACGGTACAAAAACGAGATGCACACTTTCCTCTGACAGCCCTACACCAACTGTAAGATGAATACTTGGCGCCAACCCCGTCTGCTAAAAAACAAGTACCATTGGCTACGAAAGAGACAACTAACAACTGTCCCTTATCCTAACAAAATCAGAACATCTGTATCGCCCATAAAACTTCTGACACCCAACCCAGATGAGAGGACCTAATGGCATTTTAATCACCATGTCACTCAAATCAGCAGTACAGTATGTGAGACATCCATACCTGTTAAGCATTATCGTTAAATGTACCTCAACTTCTTACAATTATACTTACGCTTCACATCTCCATGATATCCTAAGCAGACATAAATAAAACTAATTATCATATTAAAAAAACTCGGGGTTCCCCAAACAGCTGTCACCTCACCATCTGCTTGGAGCTAAGCCCATTAACAAACACATAAAGCACGATGCCTGTACCAATACATCTCAAATATAGGGGTGATTTCTGATATTATTACATCAATTATAACGACAGATACGGCTCCCAAAATCTCATCGATTCAAGCTTTCATCACAGCCCACCAACACAACAAGTATGAAACCAATCCATCCAGTCGTTCTTGAGTAATCATCTACACAGACAGAGACACATAACAGAAAATATAACCTCCATTCCATGACATTTCATGGAGGTAATAAGCCCGAGTGAAGACGGTACCGATGTGTTGGGCAGCTGGGAGATACGCATGAAACAATTATAGGGTGCAGCGAAGCGCGGTTCACCGTGGCTAGAACGGCATCGTTAAACATTATTCTCTCTCCAATTGGCAAGATGTCAAGCTCATTAACGCTACATACACATAGGATAATCATTTTCGTAAGGCCTAAGGAAAGAAAAACGCCGTGTTTCTAGTTGTGTGGAATTTCCGATCTGACATCAGAATGATGATATTTAGACAAACCTTTACTTACAACGCATATCTGTTCCTACATTGTCAATATCACAAAGAAGCGAGAAGAAGTCGAATTCACGTAGTAGAATACGATTCTTGAGTATTATAGACCCATTGCATATATTTCTTGTATCTTTTGTTGCGATCTGTACTGGACCCAGTGGGTATGTATGTACAACAAAGGCATTCATTCATTCATTTGACCAACAGACCTCCTGTATTTCACACTCAGTTAACAAGGATGGATGTGAAGTAATTGTTGTACTTCTTTGTTCAGTTCACCAACTTTACTTGTGCTTGTACAATGTATATCTGTATATCAAAAAAGAAACTCTACCTACCGACCTTACTTTTACCGTACGTAATGTGAACAACATTAAATCTCTTTGGTCTAACGATTTCTTTGTGAGAAGTTGTACCTTGGGAGCAATTAAACGTGCTATTCGAATTCGGGGCCATTTCATTCGTGGGCTTAGGCTGATTCACTTGAAACGCCATCTGAATGTAATGTTATGGTCTAGTTATTTCTTACCTGGCTCTGATGTGTAAATGTATATTCAGTTCAACACCTGCTGTCTTCTTATCTTTCACTATAAGAGACCTCTATAGATTTTGTTATATTTTGAATAAGGATGTTCACGATTCTAAGAACGCATGAGCAGCGAAATGCATTCTGGGTAAAAAGAGGTGAAGGCCCCTCATTAGTAATCAGTTCTTCTGTCACTCATTGTCCCAATTTGCATAAAAGCGTCCTGACGTGTTTCGTTTATGTTTCAGGGGGCTTCACCTTTGACACTGCGCATGCGTAATTAGAATCGTGAACTTCCTTATTCCAGGGATGGAAGTTGGAAACATTTGGCAGTGGCACAAGCAGATGGTATCAGAGTGAATGACTCAGTCTGAATAACAAATCGAGCTGTCTTGAAGTCTTCCTACTGCCAAGTCCCCCCAAATGATTCATCGTAGGCCTTCTGGATGCCCTTCAAGGTCCAGCTGATGTCTTAAGATAAGGGTCACATTCCTTCCACTGTACCTTTGATAATATTCACCCGGAATCAATGTATCCCGAAGTATCCTCACTCGTGAATCTCTTGAACGAATAAGGTACTTTTCTTTCCCATATCGATTTAACACACCAGAAGTTCAGAGGAAAGCGCCCCCGCACCGTTAGGATATAAGTTTTCGTCAAGGTTGGCGCTTTTGACTCCGGCATTAACCCGGAATCTACAGCAGAAAGGGGCAATACTACTAGTATATATGGTGAGCCTCGAAGTGTTGGTTTCCTTGTCGTCTCACCTAGCATGTATGTCCTCTCTACGTTCTAAATCGAAATCAGCTTGAAGTAAGGCTGGTTGCGGTTGTTATTGGATGGAACGACTACTGTCTCTTTGCAGGAACTGAATTACGAGAAACGTAAAATTGATTGGGCTAATTTATTGAGTGAATTGCAAGGGTCTTTTGTGGCAGCTTTTCATCATACCGGTGATCCCAATACAGCATTTATTGCCCCAGGTGCGGCCATACTATGATAGGACTGTAAATGTGATGTGTTTAACGCGTTTAAGGTGTAGCTATCCTCAAACACTGCACCTCCATTCAACGTCCTATCTGAGGGACGTCCTTAGCCATACGCTAGGTACTCATTTACACCTGTGTAAAGTATGGAAAGTCCTGTGCTTTTCCTAAGGGTACAACATCAGTGGGGTATCAGTGGATTCTATTCAGTACCTCCAAGTTCTAACCACAAGGTCACCGTGCAATACATTGATATCACCATATTCTACCCACTCAAAGGAAGTAAAGTCGTGTTAAGTACTTGTACCCAAGGGCACAACATCTGGGGATATCAAGGGACAGTCAGACGTGAAGGTATGGCCTTGACGCATGGATTGACGTGTGAATAAACCATTGACTGATGTGTAAAGTATCCGCTCTCCTGAGGTGTCAGAGCCAGTTCATTTCCGATGGATCACGACTTGCACGTACGCAGATGACGAGTGTCCTGCTTAACTTCCTGACGGGTAATCTGATCCCGACCATTATGCGTTGCCACATCTCATTTCAGTTTTAAATATTCCACTCCAGAACGTTAGCGACAATTGTTTCCAGTTTAGAAGGGATGAAATATAATAGCGACATCCTGTGTCTACGTGCCTAAGGGGCTTGGTTGTCGCCGATGAAATGGCAACGCATCAATTGGCGCAAGCTGCCTTATCATCGGAGGGATTACTTCCTGATTGCCGCTGACGGATGGCATGTAAACGGGCCAATTTAGGGATTAAAGCGGCGGTGTGCTTCCCGATGAAGGATATCGGGGTAAGCGGCTGAAAGGCACGTTTCTGGGCGGCTCTGTGTGAGGCCGTACGTGCTGAACGGGGTCATCAATAACACATGTTCTCCAACATCTCATGATTAGTGGCATCATCCACTGCCGGATGGAGACACACGGACGATGAACTGTAGGGCGTGGTCGGGCTAAGTTACAGTCGTCGTACGATCGTCTTACGATCTTCGTACAATCGGGGTCATCATAACGCATGTTCCTCAACATCTCATGATTAGTGGTATCATCCACTGCCGGATGGAGACACACGGACAATGAACTGTAGGGCGTGGTCGGGCCAAGTTACAGTCGTCGTACGATCGTCTTACGATCTTCGTACAATCGGGGTAATCAATAACGCATGTTCTCCAACATCTCATGATTAGTGGCATCATCCACTGCCAGATGGAGACACACGATGAACTGCAGGGCGTGGTCTGGGCGAGATGTGAGGGCCAAGTTACAGTCGTCTTACGATCGTCTTACGATCTTCGTACAATTTGGGCCATCATACCCGCCTCACATTATATACGATCTTCGGACGCACTTCGCGATCGCAGGAAGGTCGGTTGATTTTAAGATCTTAAGATGGTCTTGCGTATTTTTCGCCCAAAACCTGTTCCCCTCACATACAAGCGAGCCTCGTGCGATCGACGGTGAATAAATCTATAATAATGAACCTCCCATGACCTCTTGCACGCGGACAAGGGAATACAAAACGTTCCTCAAAAAGGCAAGAGATCAATAAATGTTGCTTATTTTGTTGTCGGAATCTTTTTAACCAATGAATGGAATGCGCGGGCATAATAGAAATGACACAAGAAAGGAAAGTGTGTCTCAAAGCCAGCCTACATACTGCCACAGGGGCCACAATGTTAGAATTACCCTCACATTCCCAGAAATTCAATATTTGTAAACATTCGGAAGTCGGGTGAACGTCGCCCAAACGTCGCCCGACTAACGGGCGTTCGCCATCCGATTTGCGTTCGATGATTAATAACTATGTCTGTGCTCGCCTATCGGTCTTCAATCGTTGGATTGACGCAAGACTATTGACCGATACCCTTGCGAGGTACGCACGATTTGCACGCACGATCTGCGACTAGGTAACGAGCTCTGCGATCTCGGAGATCTCCTGCGACTTGTCGCTTATGTTAAGAACATGTTTCGCTGCACCGCGACCGTCGTAAGACTCCTGAAAATTGCCGGCGATCCCTAAAAATCGCAATATGATCGTGAGAACACCGGACGTCTTACTCGCGAAAATGTCATTTAGAGCTCGTAAACTAGTCTTCCGATCGAATCGCGCCTAATGTGAGGCGGGTATCAGTATACTCCAACATCTCATGATTAGTGGCATCATCCACGGCCAGATGGAGACACACGGACGATGAACTGCAGGGCGTGGTAGGGCCGAGATATATGCCACCCCAAGTGAGGGCCAAATTACAGTCTTACGATCTTCGTCTTACGATCTTCGTATAATCGGGGTCATCAATAACACATGTTCTCCAACGTCTCATGATTAGAGGTATCATCCACTGCCAGATGAACTACAGGGCGTGGTCGGGCTGAGATGGAAGCAACCCCAAATCACAGTCATCGTGCGATTGTCTTACGATCTTCGTATAATCGTAAACTGTAATAATTATTGTTTCTTTTATTATTTCAACGCAAAACAAGGCTCAAGGGTCACTCAAATCGTTTGTCATGACATTATGTATGTTCACGTTTGACTTGAAAAGTAGGTTCAAGCATGTTCAAACTGTAATTTCTAATTGTTTGAACGATTTAGAACTTTAATGACTGAAGTATTCTTTTACTCAAAATAGTTTAAACTTATTACAAATATCAATCAAAATCGCTCTCGGTGACTCGGAATGGACTCAAATAGCAAGGAAGCTCGTTCCATAAAGATGTTGCTCTAGGCTGTCAGCTTTGAACTTTCGCTCGGGAGTTGGAAGAAGAAAGGATGACTTGATTTCGTGGAAGTGTTGTGTATACAGTACGCATGATCACGTTTCATACTCTTCATGTATACTTTCGTCAATATAGAGAGATGTAAGCATGCGCTTCCAAGTCAAGAGGCTCCTTTGAAGATAGTACATTGAACCCAGGTCTACTGCGCAGCTAAGTATGAAATGCAATGTTCCTTTTGGGCTATTCTGTTCAGCACCACTGGTTGTACACAATAGGATATGTCTCTCACTGGTTAGTGATTCTGAGCTTCACATAGCTTTTAATACATCATCTTTACAAAGATACTTTGTAGGTCAGCGGCCCCCCATATTTAAAATATATCAGCCCGCCGGCAGCGGTCTAATATAGACATCAACACTTTGATGTCAACTTAGAACATAACAGCCACACGTAGAAATAACATTTAGTTCTTTTGCCCGCCATTTTTCTAGAAACGGATAGTCTCTTGAAATGTCTACCTATAAGAGACACAAACAATTCTATACCAGTTTACTCATTATTAAATTAATTATCTCCGTTTCTTTGCTGCTTGTGTAAATCGTATCCCTCACACTTCAGTGGTGTCCTTGCTCTATAATGCGCTGTGGAATATCATGCATGTACATCCGCTAAACTATGTTATTACTTCCCCTGCCTTGTATCAAGGGGGCAATCACTGCAAAATCACAGACGGTTAGGTGTCGGCAGTGTGTCATCATCAGATAACGCGAAACGTTCATGCGATAAATGTTGGTGTCGTTTCGGACCGATACATCCGGGCGCTCTGGGGCCATTAAAATTGACAGGGTCCGAGGAGGACTTGAATAAAACAAGCAGATGCATGTCGCTGTCAGTTGTTAATGAGGCCTACAGGTGACTTCAATAACCATGGATGTATCTCGCACACGGGCCGTTTGTAACGGATAATACTAGCATGGACGTGAGCGGTTTAGAGATATTTCAATTTCAGCTTCAACGATACTGAACAGAATATTGTAATGGTAATATCATAATTTGGGGTAAGGATATCAAAAAGGGACAAAATGATGTTATGACGTCTTGATCAGGAAGACAAAAATTAGTATCTGTTATATTTTTCTTAAGAAAAACCAATAAAACAATAATGATTATTTAAAAAATACTACAGAGGCAATATACTTCATTTCCCATTTGTTATGGAAGTTTACTAATGAAATCGTGGATTTAAACAGTATATGCAAGACAGCTGTGGTTATTTGTGTCAATTAGTTACAGGGTGCTTTAGAGCATTAAAATCTTAATATAGAAATATAATTATACCCAAGACGGATACCCTTGGCTATCATGTTCATCACCGGTGATAACTACAAGGCAAATTTTGAAATTACCCCTATATTGCAGTCATCCGGATATTACTATATACATTACAACCTATACATGTATTCATAAGGTTAATCTTTGGAGAATACTCGGTAATCAAAGGAGATCAGCAATACCCACCCACGCCTTCCACCTCTTGATTTTTCCAGCCTTTACTTTGGACAATGTGATCATAGCGCTTTATAAGAACGGTAGTAATAACACGACTTATTGCCAGTAAGTGAGCAGTTGCTTCGCGTGACAGGAGATTGCCAAGCAGCAGCCGGTGCAATAGCAACCGGTGCCTGAACCCTAGGTCCTCCTGAATTAGATGTAGTCATGACATTAAGAGGGGTAAAGGTGTGATAGATAAAAGGACTACGGCGTTTGATTTCTTGGTGACATGACAGACTATGGTTAGTGTGATGTCTTTGAAACATTAGAAGTGGATGCGTTTTTCTGTGCGAAAGCCCAGGGCCCTATGGTACTCAGTTGGGATGACAGTCATTACATGAAAGGACGCTGTCGTTCAGTACTGAGGGGGTCTTATCGGGTCGACTGGCTGCTACCTGAGTGCGCTAGAGGCTGCCTTTTTGCACCATGGTACCATGTGACTTCAGGACGACAATTGCTCGAGGTACCAACTTTGAACTATAACTATTTTGATCTACTCACAGTGGGATGCGTCGATGAAGGTTAGACATCCGGGTAATAAGATACGCCAAAAAAGCAGCTACACAAAGAACTGGATATGACTTTGGAAACGGCCAGACGTTTCAGTCAACCATCCGGTGTCTTTCGTCAGATGAATCCGAATTTACCACCATTTTTGATAGAACTTTAAAGACAGACGTGGTATAACCTGATAACTAATACCCTAATAGAACAGGCCCGTTGACTGGAATGTTTAAAGAAAGCTTTTCAATGATTTGAAACACCACAAGCGTTACTGATTAGTTGATTTCATTCTTAGAACGCACCACCGCTACATGTTGATAGCTTCATCTGGTAGTTCAGAGTGGCGATAATGGGAACCGCACGAGAATAGGTTACAGGTACCACACGACAATGGGTACCGCACGACAATGGGTACCGCACGACAATGGGTACCGCAGGACAATGGGTACCGCAGGACAATGGGTACCACAGGACAATGGGTACCGCAGGACAATGGGTACCACAGGGCAAAGGATACCGCAGGACAATGGATACCGCAGGACAATGGATACCGCAGGACAATGGGTACCACAGGACAATGGGTACCACAGGACAATGGGTACCGCACGACAATGGGTACCGCATGACAATGGGTACCACACGACAATGGGTACCGCACGACAATGGGTACCGCATGACAATGGGTACCACACGACAATGGGTACCGCACGACAATGGGTACCACACGACAATGGGTACCACACGACAATGGGTACCGCATGACAATGGGTACCGCACGACAATGGGTACCGCACGACAATGGGAACCACAAGGCAATAGGTACAACACGACAATCGGTACCGCACGACAATAGGTGCCACGCGACAATAGGTATCACACGACCATGGGTATCGCACGATAAAGTGTTCAAACTGGATTAGGGTATGCCACGTCTAAGCACTGATGGTACTAGATGTATAACACCACTCGGTTTGACAGAGACGTGGATAAAACGACTTCTTGAAAAACAGCCAAGAAAAGAAGGATACATATCTTAACGTAACATAATCAAGACCTGTCACAACGGACTTCTCACTTAAATGGCTGTAACTTCTAATATGATAAACTTCAAAGCAACAAATGTTACATGTTTGTATCGATTTTAGACAGCAACTTTCGCCAAAGAATCGAATCTCTGGATTGAGTCGATCATTTCTGTTCGATGAGCAATGGTGATCCATGACGAATACACCAAGCTAACTTTTTTTCAATATGCCTTTCCGGTAACAATACGTAGACAATACAATTGAATCTTTAGTATGCGATACGTATACATGCATTCCTGTCTCTTAGTTTGCGATTGTATGACGCATATGATCAGGCCCATTTGAAATACAATGCATGCGAAATGCCAGTGTAATATTGCTTTATGGTGCCATCTAATGCTTCGATCACAACTGCACCGGTGCCTGTCGGGGTGTAGTCCCGGCCGGGCACCGAAGCCGCAAAATTGTCCAAGTGGACTGTCGGAAATCAATACCACGAGGGTACCTCTTTGTGTTCTCACTAGTAGGTCAGGGCGTCTATTTGTCACCGGGTCCCGGTTTGATTTTAAATCCGAGTTGAAGAAACTCCCGGACCAGACCGGGCAAAAAACTAGCCATAGGGCATTCCACGGGGCCACGCCCAAAATTTGCAAAACAGTCCGTGAACTGCCCGGCACGTTTTCCACTCGTGACCTAATCATTAAGAAGAACATACGTCTGCTGATGTGAATTGTCGTCACTAATGATGAGTCGTGAGCGTGCAAATGTCAAACCCTTAATGAGAAAACTGTGGTTTCATTGCTCAAACAAACGTCATAATGACGCTCACTCCTGGGGCCAGCTGATTGTGCGAGAGTTTCCGCTCTGCTGCATCTGTCAGTTTTGCACAAAGATTTCTCTCACACATTTTAACGAGCTCCACTTGGCTACACGCACATTTACAAAGGGAGTAGAAAGCAAATGTCACTTTATTGCAAATTTTATTACCCCTATAGTTAATCTGGTTCATATGCGTCATACGATATACCACATACATGTAAATCTATCTTTGTGGAAATCTATATTTTCTTTAAAAAAAGCCGAACGCTCTGAAATGATATTTATGACTCCCAGGCATCGCAAGAATCGCCAATGTAGCTGTGGCCATATCCTAATTATAAGTGCATGCAGGGAAAGTCTCTTAAACGTCGATAGTAGCAGGATTTATTTGTTTTTACATGAAGGGTTTGCTTGCACTTCCTCTTTAAACATGCTCGAGACGGCTCCTCTAACTCTATTTACGTTCCCTCCGAAAGACCAGAGTAGCCCCAACCGAGATGCTAATCCAGGGTTGAACCGGAGTCTCCCAATTACTAACTAATTGGAACCAGAAGCTCATCAGTGAAGTTGCTACCAGTTGAGCTACAGGGACATCGCTTATATGAACTGTTGCGCCGTATACATATTCGATGGTTTTCACCAAATTTAAATTTATCCTTCTTTTCTCAAAAATGCTCTTTTTTGTTTCAACAGAGGCTCAACCCAGGCTCTCTATTAAATGTCCTTCTGAGGAAACCGCATCAAAGGCAAGCCGACATCAATCTCGTCATTTCATATTGCACTGTTCAAAAACTGATAAACCATATCGACGCCCAATTAGATTTCGTGCGAAGGCCGGCTCGTGTGAACCAACCACTTGCTTACACGCCAACCGCGATGGAGAGCAAAAATTGTTATCGTCTCTGTCTTCTTTGAGCTACGAGAAGGAACGTGTCTTGGTAATCTAACTTCTTCTTAAAGGACGTCTCCTTAGGGAGATGTCTTAACTTGGTGAGATGTCGGTAAGGGAAACCGTAACGTGATTATATGTCGCTTTCAAAGCGGATAAGGATCTTAACTGAAAGTACAGAGAAGGAAGAGAGAGATCTTTTTTGTGCTAACATGCTTATTTGGTTCCTTTGATAGTTATATAGGCAAGCCTGGCGTTATTTCTTGCCCAGAGTGGAAAATATCAAAGAGGCAGTGACAGGGTAGCTTCGGGGTAGAGTCCATTCCAAGTCACCGAGAGGGTTGTCAACGTTATTATTTACAAATGCGTCGATTCTTTAAAGGTTATTCTAACTTTCGGAATATTTCCAAGACTACACAAAACTTCTAAGTGATGGTAACAGCATTTTACCATTATTCATTATTTTCTACAAATTTTCTAACATTGTGTAAATGGGCCAGAGAAGACTATTCTTGCAAAAAGTACAGGGACGTACCAATGGTTGAGTGTTATGTTTCGATGGCTTACTACAGAGAACCAATGACCAGCATCAGATTATGAAAATATACAGCGGTAGACAATAGGGCTTTCTTTTATGGGGTAGGTAGATAGGGCTTTCTACGGGGGCATTAATCAAAGTTCTACCATTTGGAAAATGTTACAAAAGGATAGATGTCTACTACTACTACAAATATCTGTAAAAAGTTCAAAAGTAAAACAATCACATTGATGTTTCACACTTACGATAAATAAAGAGATCTTTGCACTGTTATTTTCAAAATGTTTCCAGTTTCATTTGTTACTTTGAATCTGTACCATCTAAACCATTCATGTTATGCAGTGTCTGAGGGAGGTACACGGAAAGTCCTATGATATCTATCGTATGTTTCTGCCTTCCCTCTGCATATTAGTTTTCTCTTGTATTAGATCTATGATATTGTTTTTGATTGTTTGCATAATTATATACAATAACAAACCAAAACAAGACATTACATTACCAGCTATAGACAATATACTTTTTTTTTCTTTTTTCGTAATTCGACATATTCTACAAATGAAAACTTCAGAATGATTAAGATTTGAATGAATCAACCCATGAGATATAACTTTTTGTACGTTCATGTATTTGTAAAATGCTTGGTCTTCGCAGAGAACCCAGCATGAGCGTTGCATTGAAAAGGTGACTTAATAGGGCACTAATTCAAAACAATATTTCGGGTTACAAAAATACTATACTCCGTTTGATAGAAAATGATTGCAGCCGCAGAATACATTGGTATCAATTTTTAACTAGCTTGGACGCACGATTGATTTATACATGTAAGTTTTTTGACAGGATTTCAAGGTCAATTTGACACCTTTTTTCTGCAACGAAGAAGACGACCTAACGCAATGAGGTGGCCGGGCATTCACATGGCCTGTTTTCATTCGGCTACAAAACAACACACTCTTGACAGAGTTGTAAATAGAAGATAAAGGAGTAGTAGAGGCAGACATACCGGTGTTCCTTTGTTGTGGAGGGTGTCTGTCATCTGCTTATCGTTCAGCCAATTCTTCATGCGGGCATACCTTGGTTTTGCCGACGGGCTCAGCGTCGTCGAGTTCCGCCTAGATGACGGCCCGTCCTCGGTGGGCCTTCCGAGCTCATTCCCGTTGACGCTCTCCCTCTTCAAGGCGATAGAAAGTGTGTCAAGCGTTAGTTTTGTCTTGTCTGGCTTTTCAACCGTGCCATTGCCGTTGCACTGTCCGTTCACATCTTTGGTGGCAGGTTCTTCTGGGGAAGTCTGTACAGCGATTGACGAGCACGATTTAGGCGTCTCCATCTTTTGGTCGGTGTGGTCAGTGCATATCGGTCCATTTGAAACAGTCTCTTTCTCTTTGAGGGCTTCTGCGTTGATGTGGTCGATTGACTTGACGTGAGAATTGCCGGTTATCCTCTTGATGAGTCTGCGAGCCGGGGAGAGGGCGAGAGAGCGCAGAGGGCTTTCCGCTGTGGTGATACGCACCGTTTTCGGGATGCCCGTCCCCGTAAAAGTGGTCTCGAGCTTCGTCGCAAAACCCTCGGGCCCGCGGAGGATGATCTCCGTCGGTTTGCCCACCTCCACCGACCTCAGCACCTGTAGAGCGTCGCTGTAGGAGACGGTCTCCAAACTCGTGCCGTTAACGGAGAGGATGAGATCGCCGACTTGGATCAAGCCGCTCTGGTCGGCCGCCCCGCCTCGCACCACGTCAGAGACGATCACTGGGGGGTTGCACGAGCGCTGCTTCACCAAAAAGCCCAACCCATCCCCTTCCCTTTTCATCAACTTCACGGCAATTACGTTCGGCCGAATCTCCATAGTTGAACGCCCTTTAAGACGAATGATTAACAGAGACAGCTGGGTTTTACGTCGGGTGGGAGGGAGCTAGGGTTACTGCGATGCGTCGTGCCCACATCAGAACCTGTAAGTGAAGAGGGGAAGAGATAAATGAAAGTGAGAGCATTATGTACGGGGAGGTAGCCTGGTCGGAGCGTGGGGGCACATCCACGTGTCAGCTTAGGGCGACACGAGTTCTAATGACACCGATAACACATGAATATGTAACACCTAACCCTATAAAGTACTACTTCAACTTCGTGGGGGTTTCATTTGGCGGTAAGGAGAAGTTTGAGTGTTCACCGTGATCTTTGACTTCGGTTGCGACAACCGCCATCATTAATCTGTTTTTGCTACTTGATGTCATTGAAATAACAATGATCATTTTTTGTAAAGCCATAGTATTTTATTAAGCAAGCCTTTAATATCATGTTCTTGTGCTATGAATTTATTTCATTCGTTTAGTTTTGCTTTTGACTACACGTTACGTTATATGTATTTTAGTATACCAGTTAACTTTCGTCACTGAAGTTCGATCTCAGTACTTATGTGCAAATACAGTTTAAACCGGTGAACATTTCAACATTTCCCCAACGACATGGATGTGGAATAGAACGCACTCTTAACCATATGATTAATGAAATGAAACACAAATGATAAAAAAAGAGAAACATTATACATTGGTACACCAACAACGTTTAACGACACATAATGATTTATTCGCCACTCAATGTTTTTAATTACAAAAAAACTAAACGAAATAGCTTTCGGTGGTATCAACCATTAAATAAGAACATATATAAAGAGATAAATGTGAAGATAACTAATGAAAATGAAATCCTGGTATTATGATTAAAGATGAAGAGATAAGATGAAGTTATCAAATAATATGAACCATGTCCGTAACTTATATGGAAAAGGAATCCCTTATCTTTAGTTAATTGAGTTATATATTCTAGGCAATAATCTTCCCTGGAGCCATACTTTATTAGATTACGACACATCGGTTGCAATTGCGCACATTTATTCTGTGTTTGGGCGCATTTGTGTTAGTACAAGCCGCATATCCGGAGAAGGGTGGTGGGTTCTTTAACTTGCTCTAGGCGTGGTTGTCCTAATAAGGCCTTCACACTGAAACCGAAACAAGTAAATCCAGCCGGAATGAAGTATTTGCAAAATTCGTGCCACATTCGGGGCCATTGGGGTGGGAATTCCAAACGGACCTTATATCCCCTTCACACGAGAAGCAATGAGCCTAAATGCCGTCAGAATTCGTAGTGCATTCTAGACATTCTTACTGCATTCCAGATATTCTTTTGGCCACATTCTGACAGGATTCGAAGTAGCTTGCCGTTTCGGTTCTCCATCGAATGAGATAAGAATGTTTCGAATAATGTTGGAATGGCGTAGAATGTGGTCATACTGCAGTTAGAATAGTTAGAATCCACTTTGAATGCCATTCGATATTTCTCCACTTCGAATGCACCTCGACAGTTTTTAACATGTCGAAAACTTTCGGGCCAGCCACAAGAGACGCTGGGAAGCTATCAGCCAATAATGTTACGTCTTACATAGCACCATCCTCCTACGCCCGATCCCCAACGGCTGACTGCCCATATAAGGGTAAGCTCATTAATATTTATAAGCACGGTAGCTAGGAACTGTAATAAGTGCGTCAGATAGCAGAGGTGACCCCAAGGAGTTTGGACATGACTGTGGGTCCCTCTGCGTAAAAGAATGTAAATATGTAGCTTGAGATGTGAATGTATAATGATAAAAACTCATAAGAAAAATGAATTTTTCAACACTAGACAAAGATTCAAAGCGATGGAACTTACCTACAATATAGCTAAAAAGAATACTTCTATCGTACCTATGCAAATTACAATCTAATACAAAGTGGGATTCATCTTCGGGTTCAGGTTACAGAACTGACAGATCCTTTGCTCCAGAGGTCTGCTAATATATTTTTTTAGTATTCAGTCCTTAAGCGTCTCGTCACGTCGACTCAAGTTGTCTTAATAAAAAAAACTACCAAGATCAACTTATAAGACAGTTTATATAATCATCATTAAGGAATCTCCATCTAACGCAGACCGAAGTACAGTCATTATTGCCTTTTACGGCGAAGTTCACGTTCAAGCCAGCTGGTGCACAGTTTCGTGGTTACAACGTGATTAGGCCACAGCAAGTAAAATTTATGAATGGCATCATTTGCAGAATCCAAATCCAATGTGAGAGGGCAGAAAAAAAACAAGTTGGGTAGGAAAATAAGTGGTGTCGCTTCTACAACTACACTCATGGCTACCTCGCTGGTGTCACTTCTACATCTAAATTTACAATAAAGGCTACCAAACAACCTATTTTGCCATTTTCGGCATGTTCTTGGCCTGTTGGGCATCTACGTAGCGGGATTAAATTTGCCTTTTTTTTTCATAAATCGGGACATGTTGATTTGATTGTACAGTCATTTTCAGCCGTCCAAACCACTTAGATTTCACAATGAATGCAACTTCTTTATCTAAAACTTTTCTTTTGCATCAATTTTTAAGTTCCCAGATGAAGTCAAACCAGCTTGGCAAAAAAAGAAAAATCAATGCACGCGCTGATGCCACCCATAAAATTTTGTTGCTGTAGCCTCACTAAGTACTGTTGAGGAGTTCGTACAGTAAAAGAATGAGATTTTCAGACTTTAAGAGTTGGCCACATCTGGTACTATAAGGATAATGTATTTCCCCTTCCATAGTGTATAAACTCCCCATTAGTCTGTATCCTTAATCTGCGGATTCAGTCTGATGCCTCCAAAGACATGCTTCAAGAACATTAATTTCTATGTAGTGCATCTAAACTTATTATCCACGCATCTAGGGCTTCATAATGAGCAAAAAAACTGAGCATAATAAGACCAAGATGGAATGCCGCAGTTTCTAGAAGTTTTTGCTCAGCCCCACTAGGAGCATACCTTAAGAGTCTGTATGCCACAAACTTCTTTAAAGTAATCATTGTGTATGCAGTGAGAGCTCTCCATGGTGCTGGAAGTGTGGTGGTTGTTGTTCAAAGCCTTCGCTTTGACGTTGACTTTATTTAGGTCCACAATTAGACATTTCTGTGGTATTCGTCTGTGCTATGTATAGACTGACCCCATATTCCATGGAGATGCAAAAACATAATGATGCAAATATTTGACTGACTTGCAGCCATTCTCTCATAAGTCGATTTTCTAATTGCCATGCTCTCATTGGTTGAATTGCTAATTGTGATAGACGTTCTTTTGTTTGCAACACTGGCCTTGGTTTCACTCAATCATGGGCACCGAGTGAGAAAGGTGTAGGATGTGCTTTTATTGCACGTACCGACATCACTCATAGTAAGACGTTCCGCCCTAGAGATAGCGGACTACACTGCCAAAAAAGAAAATCGAATCTGCGAGCCACAAGTGCACCTTCTGAAACGCTAACTGTGAGTCAGTCTTTGATGCCACATCATTAACGACAAACCAGCGGAACTCGCAAGCGAATGTCATTGGCACTATAGAAGAAATGAGATGTAATAGCTTAAACATAATTCCACCTTACGTTTGACATTTCATGTAATGGCATAATACCTGGATTACCTTGCAATTGTATCAAAAGCCACGGAGGGGTTAAATCATATTTCAGACTGCCACAAATTATGGCACTTATTACACAGTACAAATAAGAGATCGCCTCCACGGGTTTCTCATATGTATATGGTTTGCTTGATTGTACTTCGTTAATTGTGCAATTAAGTCTTTGATTAGAATTGCATTTATAGATCGTGATAAATTTCTGTATGACAAATGTGAAATCAATATGAAAAATGTATAACAATACCTCCCCTTGAATTAGTAGCCTCTTCCATTGACCCCATGACCTGGAATGTCTGCCATGTTTGATTAATGATTAGTTCTACTACCTCTGAACTCTGCTTCCATGCACTCCCAAAATTCTAACTTTTGCGTTCTAACTTCCCACCACTCTAGATCTACTGACAGTGAATCTAAATAGCTACGTACAACACAACAATACAGCAAATAGAGATACCAAAATCAAAGACAGGTAGTCCACGAAATGCAACTTCTTAATACAGACACATCTAGTACAATAATATATCTGTTTTGCTTCTGTCGTGAGATATGAATTTCAGATGGAATCTTCTGTCATGGATGGATGCTTAAGAAGTTGCAAATGCGGAAAGCTCTGGAAGGAAAAGATTACAAATAACCCAAGGGAATGCAACTAATTAGCATCTCAAAGAATCGCCGTCAAACCAACTAAAAGAGCAAAAGAACGAGAATCAAAGATCACCTGCCCACGGGCTCCCCCACAGAGAAAAAGTCTACTATATGTATGGGCATACATAATCTTATAAAAGAGAGCCAGGAACTTATACTAGTACTCTTTGCATTGACAAATGATTTGATAAATGATGGTACTATTTCGCCTCCAGTCTTTGGCAAGCTGTGCCTTTGTTAAGTGCAATCAGGTGGCCACATGAAATAACACTAGAGGCACAGTTAGAAAATGCTTATCTATGGTTTAAAATGTCACGGTTTGAAGCTGGTAACAATTTGTTTCGACATTGATCCTTCTTTCCTTGTCTTAGCCTTATCTCTGACCAAACACGACGGCGAGTATGTAGAATTATTTCGACACTTGCTGTGCGGAAACATAAACTAAGTGACTTAATTGTATCTCAAAGTGACTTAATTTTCCCAGAATTATCGTAGAGTGGAATTTGGTACCACCAAGCACATTAGGACAATCTTCGCTGGATAGCTCTAAAGAACGCTTGCAGATAGATGTGCAAAGGTTAGGTGTCAGGTCATTCAGTGTAATATAATAAGCTGCTGCCGCACCGCGTGTCTACAAAGCTGGTGTGTTAAACCGAAGGGCGGTTATACCGGCTATATACAGATACAGATACATGTATCTCTACACGTTGATTTGTGCCCAAAGCTTGTTTGGGAAAAAATACATGAGGTACTCCTGAACTAGAAAAATTTTATGCGTCTAATTCGTTTTAGGTGGCGGCATGAATATAAGTCACGACTTGAGTGTGCCGCCACCATGTCTAGTAAATATATGTTGCAATAATAAAGATTACTTTCTATGAGATAAGCCTTACCGCGTACAAATATGTTAAACACCTAAGAATGTTTAACATTGGAACTAGTACTGCAAACGACAGGTTAAAACTCAACATCTTTATGAAATAATTTTATGTAATAACTTTATTGCACAACAATTATACGAGGTACAAAGTATGGCATCTACATAACTACAGTACTATAGCTTAACTTAAGGCTTATCTAACTAATACAGGAGTTGTAGTATGGGATAAGTTTCTTATAATCATTGAAGGTTTTTCAATCATTTGAGGAATTTCTAATGTCTAAACCGTCTTTGATATATTTTCCTATATCTGCAATGCAGGGATTGTCACATGTCATGATGTATTTGAATTGCACTTCAGGTCCATTGAGATAAATCCTTGTGTATAAAATGACAGCCTTCTGTATAGAGAATTGCGTATATCAGAATATTTGGGACATATAACCATAAAGTGATATTCGTATTCATTTAACTCTGGACAGAATGGACAAACGCTCTGGTCGATATTCATCTACTCATAAACTTGTACTTGGGTTAATTAATTTCTATTCTCTTATATGTTTGTATGTATAGCTGCAGTATAGACCTAAGAAAAATCGCTGTATCTTTTGCGTGTGTGTCAATAAGGGTTTTTCTAAGTCACCCTGATTTGACGTGACGTTTTTCACGTAAGAGTTATAAGAGGTAACAAATGAACTTGTCACTTGCCATTGACTAAACTTGCACTTAATGTCTCAAAATTGAAACCTGCTGGGCACACATTTAATGAAGAAACCACATTACCCATCAATCAAATTGTCTTTAAGTCAGTGTATAATACTAAGTAAAGGTGGTATCTCACTGCACTTGGGACACCGATGCGGCACTGTGGGATTTGAAAGATACTTAACGGATTTCAGAACTAAAAACGAATGAATTTTCTTACATTTTGTTTATTTTGCTGTCTTCTATGTCATACTTTTACGTAATTACGCAATATCTAAATCATAAAATTCCGATTCGCCTCTCCTGGAGTGAAGCGCGTCCTTTTTGATGCATATTGTTCCTCGATATACTGCGCTCAGCTATGGCGTCAGTATAACTTGGGTACGATTCGCAGGCTACGCGTAGCCTATAACAATGCTCTTAGGATTGTGTTAGGTTATCGAACGAGAGATAGTGCCAGCCAAATGTTTGTGACACATGGGATTGATACTTTTGTAGCTAGAAGGAGAAAACTAACGCATGCATTTGTACAACGCATCGCCACATCTACAAACAACATTATCTCCCGGTTATACCACTCAGATGCCTTCTTGCATAGCAAATTCTGGACACACTATGTGAATCTTGTTTTCAAAAGCCCAGGCTAATTTAACTTTTTTATTGTACATAAAGTGTATGTGTATTGTTGTATTGTATGTTTTTATGTGATATGGGCCAAGAGCCTGCAATAAAGTTGAAATTGATAAAGTTGAAATAAAACATCGGCGAAAATAAACGCGGTAAAGGAACCCCGCAGTGCCGTACCGGTGCCCCAAGTGCAGTGAGTTACAATGAGTTATTCACCTTTCTCGAATCAAGTACAACAGAGTACAAGAGACTCGATGCTACACTTAGATTTGTATATATCTTTACATGCCGCAACTCCCATATACAGAAAAAGACAAATATATATTTAAAATCTTAAGAATGCTTCCCTCGCTGGGATGCCCGAACACCGGGTCCCGACCGTACCCTTTCCGCCTTGTCGTGGTGCGGGGGCCCGAATGTACCAAAACTACATGGACACGTACTGTGGCTAAAGACCTAGCGGCCATTGGGATCCACTGGGATGCTGCTCAGCCCCTAGCACAAAACAGACCTCAATGGAGGAAACTTATCACAGCCTTATGTCCCACATGGGATGAAGAGGTTAAGTAAGTAAGTTAAGAATGCTTTGTTATTATTAGAAAGAATATCAAAACTCATGATTTAAGCCCTCCTCGGTTGTAACACTATACCAAAAAACGTATGTTAGCCTTATTGTAAACGAGATAAGTATATTAAGTTTTCTATTATACATCTATTTTGTACTTTGTAATAGAAGTTGCCATAAAATCATCCTGCAATTAAGTCCTTCTTCTATAACTGAGTGTAGCCGTGTGTTTGGCAGGTTACAAGTTGAGTGATGCCAACATATAGGCATGCTCTTTATAGGCTTTTTAGCCGCCCCAACATAATGGCTTTCCCTGAAAAGGCAGCGATTGTACCTTAAGCCTTCAATCTAAACCAAAACATTACATGTACATTTGATACATGTATCTTTGGCCACCATAAGTAAATTTTATGGTTAACATTCATTCTAGTGTACTTTATCGCGCATTGATTTTTAGCAAAATCGAAAAAGAAACACACACACAGGAAACTCCGATCCCTTCCGACAATTGCCTTGATTATGCCCCTGTCACATTTGGCGAAAATCGATCAGACGACCATTCTGCGGCAATCGCCCGAGCATTGCTTATAATAATAACTTTATTATACAACAATTGTACAAGGTACAAAGTATGGCTTATATGTGACAGGGACGGTTTTAAGGTGAAAAATACGCGCAACCCTCTGTAGATCTATCTTCCATCGATACGTCCGAAGATCACGGATAATGTGACAGGGGTATAAGCATACAGTTATAGTTAATGTGGTGGCTGTATAGCCTATAGCCTTGAGTTTAGTTGCAGAAATGGCCCCAATACAGTAGCCTTCAGTGAAAGCATTGGGTACAGTTGCATGCAGGGACACTAAGCTATACAATGTACGCTGCCACACTACTAGTAGTGCCACATTTTACACTTCTTGAAAACAGGAATATAAGTCTTGCTGTGATACGATTTTTTTTCGCTCCAATTCTTGTTACCAAGTATATAATCTCTCTAGCGTTGTATTGAAAGTATAGGTATCTTGTTTTTTTCCTGCCCATCTTGTTTTTAGCGCTTTTGCGTTTGGAGTCTGAAAAGGTAAAATTTACTTATTGTACTTTGTAACTACTCAGATGTAAGTGGACCATAAAAACAACCAACAGTTATTTACGCCAGTTAGTCGTTATTACCTCCATGAAAAATGGAGGTATTGTTTTGTCTGTAAATCTATCTGTGTTTCCGGATATTCGCAGTCAGTATAACAAATTAATAAGAACCTCTTGATGGAGAGTGATGATATTTGGTGAGTGGGTAGAAAGACGAAGGTCAAGGTCGATATGCCCCCCCCCCCCCGTGTATGACATTGTTGTTACCACAAAACTTCGTTTATTTTGTATCTTTTGTACTGGATATGCTGAAATGATGTAGGTTAGCTGTGACCTCAAGAGCCTAATGACTAATCATTCTATTCTAGCAAATTTCTCAAGGTGTCAGAATTCCTGTAGGGAAACAGGTTTATTTCCCATATAAATTCTAGCCCTAAAACGAGATACTCTCTCTTCCTCGCCCTTCTTGCCACCATTCCCTTGTTATATAGCCTCCCGTTATCATGAGTATTACAGCGGGTGTAGTAAAAGGAAAACCCTCGGGAAATAAATTTCAACCCGACCGGAAAAGTACCACCATTGACTCCCATGCAGGATCAATGACATGCAGTGTTGAGTGTGATGGTTTTATTGATTATGTCATGTCTTCTTATGACAAACGCCGGCCTCGTGTAATCAATTATGCATAATTCTCGGCGCGCTATCTATTGTGATGGGTTGGGGTTAGAAATTGAATATGGTGCTCGCGAATGAGATTCATAAATCGTGTTCAATGGGGCATTCCGTATGAGGAACGTACGGACAACCAGCCCTACTGGCGATGATATGAATCCGTATCTTTAAGGAACAGTACTAGATTCGCTAGCACCCTTGTCATACTTTATCACATGTGCAATAAATATGCCTTTCATAACTTTCAAATTCGTATTTGAAGAATTCGCTTTGTACTTGTGTATTGTCTTTTCTTTTGGCAACACATGAAAGTGTAATAGTCAACGACTTAATTGTATCATTAGGTTACTAAATGCTGCAATAGAATATGTACTTCTAATTGCAGTACATGAAGGAAGAAGATATACTAGACATTGTCTGAGTCAAAGTTAGATACGTTTTAGATACTAGGGGGGACACTAGATATTCTGGACATTATATCAGTCAAAATAACACTATTGTTGGCAAAAATTCATTTTTGCTTAGTTTGCTTGAAAGATTAGAGTTCACTCAGGAGCTTTATAACTAGCTTCATCAACCACGTAAGGTCTTTTATTAAATCTGTTACGCTCTATTGGCAGCATTAACCCCGCTCAACCGATAGCTTTCCTTGGGCGGGGGGTGGTACACTTTGTGATATAGATAAGGCTACAGCAAAGTTGACCTTTGACAACACACAACTGACGAAACCTTGACCTTCATATGAACCAGTTGAAACAAAAGCTTTCTGTCGTACTTTGAAATAAATCATACCACAGAAATTAACATTGCTATTGATATTGATGAAAAATATGGTATAGTATATCGATCTCAGTCAATCCCTTGTATTCTTACGGCGATATGTCATCTATTTAGATTACGCCAAAATAATAAAATTATCTACCGAAAAGGCAGGGCATTACGGATACTTGACCATATATCGTATATCATATCATACGCTTTCAAAAAATGTATCAAATAAAAACAATGGAAAACCAATTACCTTGATTGAGTAAGCGTGTCGTATTGAGCTTTAACAAATGAAGATTGATCTCCAATGACAACATGAAAATAAATACTAACACATATATGTAAGGATAATTTCTCAAACAGTTATGAAGGAGTGTTTAAAAACATTGTAACAATTGAATAGTGTTTTTCTCCAATGCTCTAGTGGTATATGGCTTGATATAGGCACGGACGTAGATAATACATAAGGTTCGAACGCCCTAGCACGACGGAGCTAAAGCTAATTCAGTAAATGGACCAGGGTATGGCTGTATCGGGGAAGGTCCCATAACAACATCAACTTAATTCTAATTCAGAACCTCAAAGCAGCCGTTGAACAAGCAGAGTACGTAAATATTCAAGCCTATAGGTTTCTAGATTTAAACGTTTTCACACACAAAGGAAACCACATCGTCTACTCACGGTGTTTTGTAGATGTCCACATCGTGAAATGTCACGCTTGGCGGCCCCATGTGAGATGTGTGTATACACCCGGGGTGCCCTCTGATACACTGCACGCATCGCGACCATACAGCCAACAAACCATGTAATTATCGCTCAAAATAATCAAAAGGAAGTACGTATGTATGACGGTATTATGTCAAACCGGGTCTGTACTAAAGACATGCCGGATATATGGTTTCTCGCGTGCAGGGAGGCCAAAGCTTTTATGACATATCGCTAACCTCCTGGGAGCAAACGTCATTTTTCAACTGATGCCAATTAAAGTGTAGGGAAGCCCGCTCGTAATATGGTGTTGCCTTGGCTGATGTACTAGTATGACGTAGAGAGGAGGGACAGTAACGGTTGTAGTTTTATTAGGGGGCTTTGTGGAGGTCATTTTACTGGAATTGTTATCCACATGTAGTAAGAGAGTTCAAACTTTTAAATGCTTATATCATTATAAAAACATAGTGGACGAGACTTGTTGTGCTCGTTTTGAGGGACCCGGTAATATTCGGCATACGGTCGTGGTGCGATCGCAAACTGTGACACTATTGGGACAGTCGTTCTTTTGTAGTACAAAATTCAGCTATCTTGTTACAGAAAAGACTGTCTAAGGTCTTCGTCGTTTGTTTCCTTTGTAATTGTCAAAGCCTGCCTGGAAATCTTACGACATCAACAACTTCCGACGAAGTACAGAACCTGAGGTCTTCTAACTAAAACAAGATATCAAAAGGAATGAAAACTTTTGTTCTATCAAAATATAGTAAGTACAACTAACATGACACGCTCTTGACTGTTTCTTTTCCCATGCAAAACAAATGACTTTTGATTTTATTGACCTCAGTATTAGCTATCTCAATGAATGGGAACACAAAAAGAAGACGTCAAGCGAAGACGTTCTCAGGTGGCTACACATTCCTCAGTATTACATAGATTCCATATCATGGACTTATAGCATTTCAACGACTCTTCAAGATTCATAGGTCAATACCACCACAGTGAAGACTGATTGTCTTTGAGATGTTTGAGTTGTTGCATCCTCTAAACGTACATCCTACAGCTTTCTTTTACCAGGTACATCTACTTCTTCCACCGGAAGCTTTGGCCAACAATTTACTAGAAATCAGAAAGTTCTACAATGTAATTCTATAGAAGAGATAAAGCAGTTACTGAATTCCGTAGACTTTTAGTTGATTATATCGAACGCACTATGCCTTTTCCGAGTTCTTGTTGTATTCACATCCCACCTTGCCACACAGCACTTTACCAGACAACGGTCCAGAGAAGCCTCATAGTCATACATTGTTGTAAAAAAAGAGAACTTCCATAGAGACCCTACAGTTCTGATAACCTAGTCACAGAAGTACGGACAAGGTTATTAAGTGTATAGAGTACAAAGAAACTCTTCTGATTGTTTGATTGTGTTAAATGTGTGGCCAATAGACGTAGTTCTGACCCACAGGGCATCCGTGAAGGGCATTTATTCATCTCTATAGCATGTTCAATAGCTCTTGTGGTACAAAGGGGAGAGAATATCACTCGGGCCCGACAGAGAGAAGATTTAATTAGGATAGCGTGGGAAGTTTTCACAAAAGGCAGAGAAAAATGAGATATTGCCTTTGAACTTGGAGAACCCGTCGGAAATTTGCCCTTGTGAGTGTAGTAGGACGAAAGGGTCAAGTGCAGAGAGGCTTTTACCCCCGCCGTGAAGCCAGGAGAAAGTTTCAAGTATAGGTATTTTTACCTCACGCAGACTAAGTGGTCCGGAAGTCCTAGGAACCGGGCTGCTGCAGTACAAACAGAACTTGGCAGAGGGCTCTGTTACATACAGATCCTATAGCTAGTTCATCTTCACAATTCTGCCTGGGCATGTCTGATCTCTGAGCACAGCGGCTATTCCATGTGAAAGGGAATTTTCTTCTCTTTTTCTGTCTGATCAGGTAAGTTAAGATGATGCTTTTGTGACATTGTCATTAATAAAAACTAACCAAAAGTATAACATCAATAATAGTTCCGATGGGTGCCATAATACCGCCATATCCAAAAACACACTGTTAAAAAAAGATGCCTCAAATTGTCTTGAAAGCCTAAATATCTGTACAGTGAATATTCCGGAGTATCTAATTGATGCAGCATTCAATTTGGTACATCTCTTTAAATTGTATTTGTTCTCATGTGGCGGTATTATGGCACCCGGCCGGTGGAATTATTATTGATGTTATACTTTGAGAGTTGAGTTACTTTCCAGCACAAATAGATGTGAATTATGGACAAAACTTTTTGTTTTTGCAAGAGGACAGGGTCACCTTGAAAAAGACATTTATTGCACTGGTATCTACGGATAGAATAATTGGATCGGAATAATCTCTGTCGCTCTCTGTCAAAATACGCGGAATCTTTTAACCGAATGTATTTGTTTTTGATGACCTCATGTGATAGAGCAAATGGAATTAACATTTTGATGTGATACGGTGTCACTTTTATGGGTATTCAAAGTTTGGAACAGGAATTAAACCTGTTGAACACGAGTCATGCGATTGTATCAGGTCCAGTATATGGGAAATTTTGCGTTATGTTAGAGTTATTAATCTCATAATAACCCAATTCTGTCTCAGTCCTCGTATCAGTAATAAAAACTGAAACATGTGATTTCAGATATGTGTAGAATGCCACATTCTGTCATATATATCATGCAATGTGAAACGTGCAACAGGTATAAGTCACAACGCGTACCCTTGGAAACTTGACAAACTCTGATGTTTTGGCTGGGTAGTGTATGGGTGTGGCCGTTAACGCGTTAGACACGGCGGTTATACGTAATTATTAGTAGACAAGAAATATTAAACTTCCTTGAAAGATTAATAATATATTTTTTTGTTATTTACTTGCTTTATTCATTACTATAAATGCATCGCTTATTCTGTCTATGTAAATTCCGGACAGACCGCGGGACAACTTTGGGCCCTAGCCAATGTAAGCCAACTTTCCTTTCCTGCCCGTCTGCGGTACCAACTTTGAACATGAGCTAAGTGAACCTTCCCATCCTGCGGGACCAACTTTGGACCCGAGCTAATCTAAGCAAACCTTCCCATCCTGCCAGTCTGCGGGACCAACTTTGGACCTGAGCCAATCTAAGCAAACCTTCCCATCCTGCCAGTCTGCGGGACCAACTTTGGACCTGAGCCAATCTAGGCAAACCTTCCCATCCCTGTGGGACCAACTTTGGGCCCAAGTCAATCCCATCCTGCCAGTCTCCAGTTACATCTCCCACCCTCACCTGTCACTTTAAAAAAATTTAATGACAACGGATACACACCAAGACAAACAAATAGTACACATACAGACAAAAAACAATACCTCCTGTTTTTCGGAGGTAATTATACTTTCTACACCATCCTGGCCAAACCCCGATTCACATAACCAATCTAAAATAACGAAAAATAAAAAAGCATGCAACAGTAAAGTTGCACTTTCTTTGATGAAATAGCTTTTAAACCGCATTTCTTGTTTTTATTGTGTTGTCTTATCGTCACATTATTTTGATACAGGTCTAATTCTAAGTTTCTGCATTTCTGTAAGATATGAATTCGAAAATAATTTCATCAGGCTGGTAGGTCATAGGATAGTAGGCATTTCTTTTACACAACCACTCAATCTCACCTGCTGACGTTTCGATGTCTGACATCTTCCTCAGAGCTTTTAACTGGAGTGCTGCTTCTCGCCGCATTAAGTTGCCACGTAAAGCTAAGAACACAACCCGCCGTACGTGCAGTTTGTCCGTAAATTTTTTGGGGAGGCCACGTCCGCCACGTATTTCTGAAAACGTTCAGGCTGTACAGGGCAGACGCGTCGACTGTACTGGTACGTACGGGGAGGGGGGTGGTTGCGATTCCGCAGCCCGATGGCATACAAAGTTTTGCCTGCACGTGAAGTTCTACGGCGTGTCTGCGTGCTATTCGTCGGATTCCCTACGAGTTCGTACGGAGGCAGTACTTACCACGTACGGATCCCAAAAGATTGCCCACGTTTTGGCATGTAGACAGCACGTATTTGCACGTGCGGCGGGTTGTGCCCTTAGCTTTAGGAATACGAGCGATCGCGATAATATCAGAGTGACGCAGTGGTAAGCAAAAACAGGTGTTTGGCAAAAGATTGATTTACATATTAACCAGTAATTTGATCTGCTAATTAAGATATCAATCTTTAATCCAATCTACTGACGCCTTAGTAGGCACCAGCCGTCGAATTCCCCGGATGTAAACAACAACAGCGATCGATCGTGTTCTCGTCGCAAAAGCGCCACCTACATCGGCTACATATAGCAGCAAGAAGCAGAACTCTAGAAGCTCTAAGGAAGATGTCTGATAGTAACGTCAGCAGGTAGAAGAAAACTCTACTATCCTTTGTAGAGATTGTTTTGATTTCTAACATTGGGTGGCAGAAGTGTTCGCAGAACTACTTGGTTCATGCTTGTCACTCGGACTGTAACGTCAGATAATTAATGAAGCAATCTATGAGACGGGAGGGTCATTTCGATGGTAATCCTTGCCAATATGTGATAAACCTGTTTATAGGCGCCAAAGGACCATCAAATGTTCTGTTAAAGCGTGACTGGTAGGAAAATAAGGCCACAACAAATACATTTTATGGATGACATCAGTGCATGCTTTGATTTTCACTTTTTTTAGAAGAGTGCAACAAGAAATTTCGTTACCCTCAGGCAATGACAAGAAAATACCGAAAATGAGAAAATTAGTCGTAAAATTGCACCTGTTCTATTGGATGACGTCAATTGTGCATAGAGCACATTTCTTTAAAAAGCCCATTGGCAATCACTACAGCAGGGGGCTAATCCACAGGCAGTGGTGTGCGTTCAACTTCCATACTCTTTCTAAAATGCTGAGTGTTAACCAGAGAAAGCAGTGCAATTTTTGAAGTCTTGCTATGAATCGGCCGGGGTCCTACCGAATGCAAGGCAAGCACTACACTACACCACTTGGACATTGCACCGGGAAATATAATACCAAAAGAGTGTCTATTATCAGTGCAAGTCACTCCTCGTTCTTGAGAACCTATAACAACCGTAAAGACAGAAAACGCAAGAAGTAAGACCTGTATATGTTGACTTAGGAAGTAACTTTTCAGCTTGCCCAGGAGCAAAACGTCTTTTCAGATGTCCCTACCCAGGATATAACATGAGTAGCTGAAACCAGGAACGCGGTGAGGCTGCTACTAGCTGCAGTTGAGCCACAGGGACACCCTTGCCACACATATTTACTGTAACAGATTTACCGTCATTCCCACCGTTTGTCGTAAACTCAGAGAGATTAAGAAGGGCCAATTAATTCGACACAAATGACTGCTATAACTATAAACATTATGTTCACCGGTAACGCGGAATGGGGGGATGAAGAAAGAAATAAAATGCCGTAAAAAGCAATGATCTTGTAGGATGGGAGGATAATTTACCGCCTCTGAAGTATACCAGAGTAATTTCTACTGAGGAATAGAGCACATGTGATATGACATACATGTATGAGTCACCTGGCAAATATAAAAGAAGACGAAAATTACGTTTTACTGTTTGCCCCTTGGGTTCGAATCCGTTAGTATGCCACCGATGTTGTGCCCTTTTAAAAAGCACCTTACACGACTTTCCTCACTTCACTGAGGTGAAAATGTGTACCTAGCTTCGGTTAGGGCCGTCCGGATCCCTCGGATAGGACGTTAAATGGGGGTCCCGAGTCACACCCCGAGCACACTTATCAAAATAGTAGAGACCTCTTCCGTTGTGAGTGGTTCAAAACATACAGTTCTTTGCCCTCCCAATAGGCTATTGTTAGCAGGTTTTTGTTACAATGGGTCAAGCAACCGGAAACACAATTATAAGAGGTCACACAACATTTTTTGCTTGGCAAGCAGATCTTGCGTGGCATAAGGGGGCACACCCCAGTTTATTTGGGGTTTCAAATGGAGGCGGCACACCCTCAAGTCTAGCGACCATCTCTTCCAGGGAATTATCCTGAAGCAAAATAACTGGTTATGGGGTGAGAGGATATTCCTTCAGCTACAAGACCAACTGAGTTTCGATCCTTCAACTTCTTTAATTTTGAAAAATTATAGGGAAAAACCAGTATTTTCATGTCAAAAATGATGCACAAAAAACACACCATTTCCTACGCTTTTCAGCCATGTAACCGTTTAATGTCATTTCGCAGGAAATAATGAGAAATCTCAACTCAAACATAGACCCTCGGAAGCCTTTCGTAGTTTTCGTCACTTTTTTGTGGCGCACTACCACGGACCCCGGTGGCGGAAGAACTGGGGTGTGCACCGATAAGATAGTATCATAAGCTCTGTACGTCCTGCGGCAGATCTTCGCGTGGCCAATTTACTCCTCTGCCGACTAAACTCCTTCCCCAGCTTATGTTACTGTCTTATGCCACGCAGGATCTGCTTGGAGGTTAGGCCGTATTTCCTGACGACAATTGGTGACGTACTTCCGGTGCGGCAATCTTCAGTTTGACACACTTGTTCCGCTGATGACGTAGGCGGCAGGGAAAGTGGGACAGGGGAATGTGGAGGGTAAACATGGGGATTAAATGGATCACTGATAATGGCGGAGTAGGCAATTTCTTATGGGGGGGGGAGGTATTGCTGACCAATTTTTTACGTTGACGAGCACAGAATGCGCAAGCGTGACGATCTTTAGTGGGTCCAAAGGACATGCTGCCTTGGGGAAAATATTGAAATGTTGACCTTCTGAAACGTTATTTCCTGCATTTTGATGGGCAAATTTTGCTGGTAAACGAAACTAAGTTTATAGAAATTGCTGAACTTTCTTTCCAACGCTGAATTAATATAGGGACTTACCCTAAATTTTCGGTCGAACTCCGTCAACCTTGTTAACGTTCACAGAATGACCCTCTCTATCTCCAGCAGTGACGGAGTTCGACCGAAAATTTAGGGTAAGTCCCTATATTAATTCAGCGTTGGAAAGAAAGTTTAGCAATTTCTATAATGTATTCTACCAACACAGATGAACTTTCATGCTACGAAACTAAGTTTGATGACATTTCTATTAACGATAAAAATACACGATAAGTTTCTGTTTGATCTTGACCTATCTTGTGTAAAGTTTATGCCATAATGATATGTATCAAAATAAATGAAAAGCGTTTGAATACTGTCCAATCTACTAACCATAGCATTGGTGTGTGAAACACCTCGATAACCTGGGAAGCAATAAGAGTTTACATAAATCAAATTGGCTGGAGCCTAATACACAATACTCAAAATCTGATTGAAAAAATACCGGTGTTTCCTTGAGTCTAAACAACTCAAATATCAAAAGCGCTTTGAATTAGACACATACACGTATGCTTATTCACAAGACGGTGTATCATTTGATACATAGTGATTGTTGGGACAGACAGCTTGCCTGGCTAAATCAGGCTTCTAGCAGCCATACAACTGGTCAGACCCTAAAAAGAGGCCAAAGCAGACCGAGCGAGAAGTTTTGTAACGCAAACTAACAAGACCGCTACTTGTAGTCTCTACCAGACTACGCTGGCTGTTATAGGAAGAATCATTTGCCAGGGGAGTTTTGCTACCAGAGGAGTTAGCGGGCCGCGCCTCGGATGGGAAAGATGAACCTTAGCGTGGACTGACTCCCCTGGCCAATTTCCCGATTTTTTTCTGAATTCTACGATTCCATTTCCCCGTAGGAAGGCCTGATGGAGGCCAGGTACTTGAGTGACCTTTGCTTTATCGTGGCTAGCTAGCCCAACCCAAGAAGGAACAAACAAGCTCACTCCTTAGGCCAGGTTCCGGTCTCTGCACGTGTGAGGAAAAGTTGTCTATGCGCAGAGACCGTAACTACAATAAGCAAGCAAAGTAACTACATACACTTTCCATTCCCAACGGGCAAATATATTTGAGAAAACCAAAACAACTTGAAAGACATGTTTCTAGCTAATAAAGGATGTTTAGGAAAACGTATGCGTAGATGTATACATAATGTGGGGGTAAATGACAAAGAAAACAGAGCACATCTGGTATTATAGCTAATGGTTATCAACGCAAATACTTCAATGCAAGGCTGAATAAATGTTTGGGAGATGAGGTCAGCGTGTTTTTTGCTCCTTGGTAATAACAGTTACCACAAAATATCCGTGTAACTGGGATATGCCAAAGACGCTCGGAATGCCCACTACCTGTACGGTCTACCATGTTTTAAAGATTTTAATAACAGTTCATGTTTATCTATTATGGCAAATTTGCACGTTGATATATTTTGTAGAACAATCTACGTGTGAAGGCTGTCGTACGATTTTGCTATAAGATTTTTAAGCAGGCTGTAAAAAAGGGGAAAAAAAGAAAGTGTTCTCGGTCCAGTTTTAACTCACAGAGAGGACAGACGCTATGTACAGTATTTACAGGTTCATTGTATCGGGGAAACTCCCCTAGTTCTTTTCGATAAGCACAACAAAAAGTGAATTACGGCTGTACGAAGGACTGCAACCCTCTCCGGCAGCGTGAACGTCCGGTGAGTGACACAGCCGGAATCGAACTCACGGCCTCTAGAGCTCTAGTTCCAGAGGCAGGACCGCTAACCACTGGACTACGTACGCTACCTCAAGCATGCTGTGACAGAACCAACCACCGACAAGGATCTAAGACAGCCGTTTCAAGCTGAGTTCCCGACAAAAACGCCTTCAATTTGTGTCCGTACGACGATCGTACGACGAATGTGTGCTCATGCCGTTTAATATCCAACTAGTATAACCAACCAGCAAACATACAACCCGTGCTGATAGGAAATTGTTATATGCCGCCTGGCAACAAGACGACAACGCTTTATCTTAGGATTTAGTAAGTGTAGATTCATAAACTCGCTTCTTAACAGTTTGCATATCACCGTTTTTAAGGCAATTTACATAAACCTATAAACTGCTACTCAAAGGCATTCAGTTCTTCATCTTTGCAGATTTGCCAAACATGTCATATAGAATAGAGAAAGAGCGTTTGATTTGTATCCAATGACTAATATTTGCACACTACACACTCAGAGTGTGCCATTTGAATTTGCTACTAACAATGCATTCAACCGTTTGTAGTGCACCTGCTATTGGACACCATCCATCCATTGAACATACCTTTAGGATGTGCGGTTCTCTTCGTCCTGCGAAGTCCCTCTCACCTAGCGAACTTTACACTCACAAATGAGGCGTACGGATTTATCCGAGGTCATTTCAAATGTCTTGTTTATTTTATAGGCGGAGGGGTGACACCATAAGTGTGTTCGGGGTTAAGCACATTCCGTAGATTTTCTGTCAGCGAAGGATTTATTCTAAATTTAGCCGCTAATGTCTTGATGACCTTGAAAACTTGTTTCTGACCTTCGTACCTTTGGTAAGGTCTGGTGGAACTGACGTGTGAAAATCCTCATTAATTTGCATCCTGATTTGCATGATGAGCATTCAATTATGTCAAGAATCACTTGAGTTATGAACACACCAAAAATCGCGACCCTCAAACACTTCTCGAGTTATTCTCTTCCAAAGTCTGAAACAAAATCGCCCCTGCAGTTCTAAAAAAGCGTCAGCGGAGGAGTGTGTGTAAACCCACGACTCTTTCTCCCTTGGACCATCTACCATTCAAATATAACGACTTGGACTTGGACTTTGACATGTCCAGAGATGTAAAAACCGGAAGTAAACCTGCATCACCGTAGAAATCCGCTATAAGATAAAGGGTTAAGTCTCTTAGCCTTGTTTGCATAATCTATGTTTAGCATTGTTTACATTAACTTAACTCCCAAATGCTCCAAGTATGAAATTCCATCGATTCACCACCGTGGAATTATAGCGCTCATTGATTGTGCAAATCATCTACAGAGGCTCCCCTCTTTCAAAGTCAAATATGTCACATGTTTGAACAGTCCTATAATATGGGACGCATTATATCTATATAGTTATTCTGCCAAATTGACGTAAAAGTCACATTTATACCCTGGTAGTTAGAAGTTGTGTGTGACAATGTAATTCACATGTACATTCAAGCAGAAAATAATAATCATCTACATACTGGGAAGTTTTCTACATTAATAACAGTGACAATTCATCAGCGACTTGTTTTCATTGAAATGTGCAAGATGCTGTCGTCAGTATGTACGACTTGGTATGAAGCAAATTACAGACAACAGCATTTTTTTTTTCATTTTCCCACAGTATCTATTGTGTTTTACAAAACATGCACAATTTGAAATAATCAAGACTATTGCAGGTCCAGGCCAAAAGATACAGAAAATGGAAGTTGCCGTACTAATAAGGTTACGTACTAGGGAGCCCAAAAAAATATCATTGTAATGCATCAAGAGGTTCTTGAGTTTTGCTGACTACATATATCCGGAAACACACACACACACACACACACACACACACACAGACACACAAAAAACAATGCCCACATTCGTGGTTGGTCGTCACACAATTTTGATGTTGAAGAATTTACAAACAGGGTTTCACTGAACCAAACCCGGACAAGGATTCAAAACAGCGTTTTCGGTAAGAAGACAACTGAATTCTGTACGACGATCGTACGACGAACGTGACTAGGCCCTTACCTGTTCGGTACTCTTCTTACGAACTTTCTTCCAAAAGGAATAACAGAAATGGCAGCTCCGCAAACGGTTCTAGTGCAGTGCTAGATAGAGTAATCATTCTCTGTAATAGTGTTGTCAGTTGAAACGGTGCTTCAAAAACAGGTGCCTGTTTAGATCACAGGATTTCCCCTTTTTATGTCCGCGACAACTGTACTATGATGTATATGTGGGCGGATTCGCCCACATGTTTCCAACACAATACACTCATGGAATCAGGAATGGCTGCGTGTGTAGATCAATTGTCAAAGGGAAAACCGGCCGCCCCAACGCGTGCACAAGACAACGTTCAAAACACTTAATTGATTTGGTCACCGATATCAAACATGAAGATTTGAAAGCCGCCACAAGGCAGCGAAATTTGAAATACGGGCTTTGTGATAGATCATATAGATCAAAGAGGGACTAGGTTGGGTGCCAGAAATCGACTCACAGCCTTGATTAAGGTACTAATGACTTTTCTGTAAAGCCGTATGTTCCGTGAGGGCGGACCCATAAGGTCGGTGTGAGGAGGGCGTGAGATTTGAGAAAATTGATATCAGATCAAGAACAAATAGAAGGTCATTTGTATTACACTTTAGGCCACAGCAAATAAATCTTATGGGTGACATGAATTGCAGATTGCAAAAATAAATATTAATGAGATCTGAGGAAAACAACAACAATATGGCCTAATTTACAAAATAGAAAATATAAATGTTATAACAAGAATTGAAGTGACAAAATACGGTAGCATAGACAACAAGGCATTCATTCCTGTATCAAGAATTGAACTAGTTTAGTAAAGGTGGTAAAGTGGTATCATATAGTGAGGTGGCCATAACTTGAATGGCATGTTCGACTTGTTTTTAGCGTATAGACTTGTACAGTGATATCAAGAACAACTTGTTTGTGACAATCTGTCCTAGAGGACACTGACCTTTTCACACATCTCTGACGTCACACCTCTGACGTCATATGGGAATCCAACAGGTGCAAACCACACCGCCATTACCTTGCGGTTGACACATCAATGACATTTTTGACATGTCTTTATGTCCAATGACGACCGGTATGCTATTCAAACCATTCTGAATAAAGGAAGAAAAGATTTACTATTACTATAGCCCTCTTTTCATATAGGATACGTGTACAGAGCACAGCTGGCTTAAAGAGATATTGGGTTTTAAGAAGAATTTCCTTCAAATGTGTTTTCGTTCCTCGTTCCTTCAGGTTGATTTTCCGCACTCCGTCTGACAAACGAACTACATACACATGGCCCAGTTTTGTATCGTTATGTGCACGTTTTCTAGGTCATAAAAACGGAAAACATGTTTATAATACTGCGCGGAAAAAGACATCTAAGACTAGAGCTTTCGTAAATTTCTCAATGCCACAGATGTTAGCGATCGTGATCGGCTGCATTTTCTTCTCCCTCCCATAGACGGTCATTCGTTAGCCACCGTTGCAGTCTTCGAACGGGGGCTGTGTTTTTTTTAACGTTGGCCTAAGGTTCTCTTGTGCCGCCAAACTCCCTTCCACAGCAAACTCCCTTTCCCTGCACAATTACAAGAGAACAATAGCCAACGTTGAAAATCCCCCCCCCCCCCAAAAAAAACCCAGCCGAAGTCGTTCGAAGTCATACCCTAACTCCAAATGGTTCAGCCGCTATATCCGCTTTCCCTAAGCAAAAACAGAAATAGAAAAACCTCCTACGGAAGATTCAGCGTCAAGTAAACCTTTTGATACGGTTGAATTCTGTAGAAGCCCAGTTGATATCAAAAAGTAGTCACATGCTTTGGATGTAGGTGTGCAGTGGGTGTATGGATACAGACAGGCAAGCCGAGAAAAGACCTGTCGCACTCACGTGAATAAGACTGAATACTCTTTAGGTCTTTCCCTACAAAGTAGGGCTTCACAAACGGTAACCTGGTGAAGTTGATAACAACGTTTCGAACGGTTCCAAGTTCAAACAGTTACATACAGTGCTTCCATTTCATGAAAGAAATGGGGCGTCTCAGACTTTTGGAAGCGAGGGCCTTCTGGTAATAATCCAGTATGTGTTTAGTACCTACAGCTAAGGGCACAATCCGTCGTACGTGAAAATACGTGCTGTCTACGTGCCAAAACGTGGGCAATCTTTTGGAATCCGTAAGTGATAAGTACCGCCTCCGTACGAACTCGTAGAGAATCCAACGGATTTTGGAGCGCACAGACACGCCGTAGAACTTTACGTGCAGGCAAAACTTTGTGTGCCATCGGGCTGCAGATTCGCCCCCTGTACGTGCCAGTACGGGCGACGCGCCTGCCCTGTACAGCCTGAACGTTTTCAGAAATACGTGGCGGACGTGGCCTCCAAAAAACGCACGGAAAACTGCACGTAGGGCACGTACTTAGCTTAAGTGTTGTTCGAAATATCCTGGGTAAGCAGTTAAATGTTACATGGAACCAAGTCTTCTTTAATTCTTCAGTAAACGTTTCGACGACCATCTGTCACATTCATCAGTACAAAATGAAACAAATACTATCGGTGCGATATGAATTAGACAGAGTAAGTGTAGTTCCAGTCTGTCTAGTTCATATATCACCGATAATACATTTGTTTCATGTTGTACTGATGAAAGCGACAGATGGTTGTCTACTGAATGATTAAAGAAGGTTGTGTAAGGCCACAGCAAGTAAATTTTATGGATGACATCCTCTGCAGACTGCAAAAATAGTGCGATAGGGCGAAAAAACATGGTATCAGAGCCAACAAGGCATTAATTTCTATACTCAAGACATGTACTGGTGTGGTAAAAGTGACACTAGTGTGGTAGACTGGCATCACCAACAAAGTTATAACCACACTCATGGCTTCCATATTGGTGTCACTTTTACAACTATCCAAGAAGTTTCATTTCTACAACTACAGCCCTGGGTACCTCGCAAGTGTCACTTTTACAAGTACAATTATTAGGCTACAATACAACATATTTGCTCATTTTGGTCATGTTTACCATCCCTGCAGAAGAAAAAAATTCTTGTTTTTTTTTCTGAAATCAGGAGAAAATTAATGCGCGCGCTGATGCCATCCATAAAATTTACTTGATGTGGCCTAAAATATAACGAAGAAGACTTTATGTAACGTCCTATTCGAGGGACATCCCTAACCGAAGCTAGGTACTCATTTTTACCTTTAGTGAAGTGAGAAAATAGTGTTAAGTACCTTTGCCGTCGGCACAACGCGGAGTATATCAGGGGACTCAAACCAGGACCTCTAGGCTTTGGGCCAAACACCGTACCGTTAAGCCACGCGACGCCAAGTCACCTTCTATCTAGACTCTTCAAGGCTGAAACGATCAACCAAAGGCCACAGACCGCGCATGATAATGCATAACGACCTTTGGTAACACTCTGTCCGATCAAAGTTTGAACGTAAGAAAAGCTGACAGTCAGCACTTGGGTAGCTCTACATCTTGCCATGGCCTGCGCGAAGTTAAAAGCGGAGGCGTTACACGGGAATACCATCTACGTAAAAGGAAAGTTGGTGCATTGCTAGACAATCTAAAAGCTCATGAAGTCGGCTCTCCTCAAGTCAAGCATTGCTAAAGGTATATAATGCACAAGTGCATTGAACCCCTATGTTACTGTCAGCAGTTACTAGATAGAGGTAAAGGACTCGGGCAACACTCCGTATCCATTTTCACACCAACTGTCGGTTAAGGCAAAATTACCAGTGACGCCAACTGCCACCCAAAGTTCCCACGTTTCGTCAGGAAATATCGAGAAAAAACTACTCAATATGAATCTACGAGAAAAAATCTTGAGTTTTAGGAGGTGCGAACAAGACTATTTTCACACCCACCTGTTAGTGAAGGCAAAATCACCAGTTTATAGATAAACGAAGCTTACAAATAGTACAATACCAAATGCTCTTCAAACATAAAGGTGTACACGGATCAAATTTTCAACGACCACTGTCGCTTTCTTCGGGATCAATACTGACGTCCAATCACTTCAGAACGTAAACTCGCGAGAGTAATACCCCCTCACATTAGGCGAAAATCGATCGGACGACTAGTCTGCGAGCTCTTAATTACGAGGAGGCATGACCCTGACGGGAAGGGGGGAACTTTGCCATTTTTTCGTCGGCAGCAGGGTCATGCCTCCTCGTAATTTAGCTCGCAGACTCGTCGTCCGATCGATTTTCGCCTAATGTGAGAGGGGTATTACAGACACGGGGTTTCACACAGAGACGGTGGACGTTACAAACTTCCTGGCACGTTTGACTCATTGCTGACGTAAGGTATCCTCAAGATCACGTGTTGAAACGATCAAGTGCCAGCAGCCTTGCGAGCTTACGTTCTGAAGTGATTGGTTATCAGTATTGATCCTGAATAAGGCGAGAGTGTTCGTTGGAAATTTGATCAGTGTATACCTTTGTGGTGGAAGAAAGTTTAGCATTGTACTATCATAGTACTACCAACACTGATGAGTTCCCACGAAGCGTTAAAATGTTACCTCCTGATAACTCAGTAGCGTTTAATGTCTGGATGGTGAGTCTCTAACTTTCTGGTGTGCATTTATACGCGCAAAATGTCGAGGGACGATATTGACATCCAACAACGTACTTTTGACCCATGATGACGTCAGACGGACGACAAGTCACGTACAAATCCACAGCAATTGGCTCAGAGAACTGAAGAAGACGGATTCGGTCGAAATGTAGGAGAAGAGTTTAACGTTATCCCAAAAGTAGGCATGTGTTCCATCTTGAATAGTTTATTTTCAACCCGTGTGCTGTTTGTACAACCTTTGTGTCGTCCTACTTTACAGACAAGTAAAGCTAAGGGCACAACCCACCGCCACCGTATGTGCAAATACGTGCTGTCTACGTGCCAAAACATTGGCAATCTTTCGGGATCCGTAAGTGGTAAGTACCGCCTCCGTACGAACTCGTAGGGAATCCGACGGATTTTGGAGCACGCAGACACACCGTAGAACTTTACCTGCAGTCAAAACTTTGTGTTCAGTGCGTTGACGTACTCCCTCCCTGCTCTTGCCAGTCGTTCTCCACGTTTTCAGAAATACGTGGCGGACGTGGCCTCCCCAAAAACGTACGGAAAAATTGCACGTTCGGTGGGTTGTGCCCTTGGCTTTACAGACAAGTAAGCAAAAGTTGTGCCATCGATCATGCACTGAAGCACCATCTGCAATAGTCGAGTCCAGGTTACATCAGGATTTGAGAAAAAAACATTTCAAGGGCCATGCCGGGAGCACTCACTCGTCTACCCTTGGAGACCCATTATTCAAGAACCAGAGGGAAAGATGCAAGACTTGTTCTGCTGCAGTACCAAGGAAAGCCGCCAGGAGGCTCAAAATCAAACTCGAGCTTTGTCTCCTCAAGACATGCCCACTAATAAGATATCACAAAAAAAATTCTATGGCTTCTAAAGTTGTTATGAAAAATAGTAGGAAACACAAACAAATAAACAAATTGTCACACACACACACACACCCAAACACACCAAAACACACAAACACACACACACACACACACACACACACACACACATACACACACACATATATACATGTATACACATACATACACGCATACAGACACACACAAACACACGCATACAGACACACAAACACACGTACGATTTTTTACGATTTTGATTTATGTTTATGTATGTATTGTTACTTTGTTTTTTCATTGTTTAGTTTATCTGATTTCTTTGTTATGCTATTTTGTGTATGTTTTTCTGTACAGGGCACGCCTGGAAATCAGTGCGCAAAGTACTGAGTGTGTCAACCCTGTATAAAGAAAACAGAAATAACTAAATAAATACAAACACATGTAAACACACACAGACACACACACAGATAGACAGTGCAAGACAGTCCAGCAGTAGGGTCTAATGTGCGGTTCGCCGATTGGATTATCGGTTTGCCACGACACAATGTTATTTATTTCTGAACGCTTTACCGTGTCGGCTACCAAATCTTCTTAAGTCGCGCCGCTTAACAAGCCCAATGAACTAAAAAATGTTTACTCTTAGCACAAAGGCCACAGTATCATAGTCGCAATGCTTAATCAGCCTTACCTGCGCTGCCTCAAAAGCTAATTAAATAAAAACAGTGTGATATGCGGGACTAATAAGTCTAGTTGATCCTAGCAGTTCATGGCTGACCAAGAATTATAAATAAAAGAAACCACCTTACTTCGTCAGGTATATTATAAGAAACCAATATTACCAACCTAGGATTGATGTGTTCAAAAATTCGTACTTTCCCAGAACTATCGTAGAGTGGAATTTGTTATCACCAGGCACAGTAGGGGCATCTTCTCTGGATAGTTTTAAAGAACGCTTGCAGATAGATGTGCAAAAGTTAGGTGTGACGGGTCCCTCGGTGTAATGTAACCAGCTGCTGCCGCGCTGCGTGCCTGCGAAGCTGGTGTGCTACGCCGAAAGGCGGTTATAACGGTTAATAGATACAGATACAGATACACACTTTGCATCTTACGCGGTGTCTATAATTCTAGCTACCGTCCAGGTACTGAAAATCATAATAAACATATTATGTAGGCAATCTATGTTTTAGTAACGGCCTTGTACGAAGTAATACACGCCGAAAATCTACAGGATGCAGTTGCAGCTGCCGCCTTGATCTCATTTTCTCCCAATATTCGAATAAAAGTTTTAACGAAACCTTGTCAAGGTAAGAAAGGTGGAGGAGTTGCGATTTGTGCCAACCACAACGTTCAAGCGAAAACCATAGATGTGTTATTCTCTGTCCACTTGAATGATTCTGGAGAAAGATGCGTTTACAACGAGAGCAGTCCAGCGTTGTAGTGTTTGTTGTTTACGATTTGCCATCATCACCACATAGTAGGGACCTATTCAACCACCTGCTGACTGTTGTGGATGAGCTAAGGTCGGCTTCCACTGATGTCAGACTCTACATTGCTGGGGACTTCAACCGAACTAGCCTGGATACCATACCCCAACCTCAAATATCTTTCGTGTTAGGGTCTGGCAGGATGGCTGTAGAAAGTTTCTCGAAGGCCCTTGATCAGAGGGAGGAGAACCTAGGATTGATGACCACTCACACCACAGGTAGCCAGCTACAACACACCACAGTTGGTCAGCAGGCTATCACAGTAGCGAATCAGGTACTTAGTGGTCACTGTTATGGATTCAAAAAATACAGTTGGGGGTCTTTCACCAATCATGGTAGGGGTGTAATTACCTCCTGCTGATCCTGCTGCTGTTCTATTGGTGGAGTTTTTGCCCACTATAAGGGGCAAAATTGAGAAGCCGACCTATGCCATCCGGCCAGACCCCTGCACGATAGATACGTGAGATTAAGGGCTGGGGTTTGGTAACCAGGCTACAACCGAACAGACCTCCCAGATCTCATCTCAGAAATCATCTTTGACACAAGAATGAAGGCCACACCGGACTTTGTTATAACGAACCTTCCCCACCTATATCTCTCACCTGCACCGTAGTGATCCTAATAACAATGACAATAACAATAAAGTTTGTTGCATATTCATACCCCATTGGGGCTAGATGTAGTAATTTAGATACAACAAGAGTAATAGGGAAGCTATAGACAACACTTTAGTTATATCTGTAGTTTACACGAGCTTACAGAGTTTTTCGTGACATTGTAATTATATGATGGCATTAGATAGCTATTTGCACATGTCTTCCTTCGTTAGGTGCTACCATAACACTACATTTCGAGCAAAACATACGCCTCATAACAAACGAGACATCATTGAAGGTCGACGTCGTCAGACCAACGCCGGACTCTAAAATCAGGTCTTTTGGTCAGTGGTCAGTTTCTCCCGACTGGTCTGGGGTCCTTGTAACGTCAAAACTCAAGAGAAACAAATTTTACCAAACATTAAAGAAGAAATTAGACCAGCACTTTCCAGTCAAGGTTACAAGAATGCACCGCAGAGACAAGCCGTGGATCGACACCTAGATTAAGGTACTGATAAAAGGGCGCCAACATTCCTTCAAGTCTGGTGATAAATCACTCGTTCTCAATGAAATGTCGAAAATGGCATTTTTTTGTCGAAAAATAAATCGGCTTTATTTTCAGTGAAAACTACGTGGTTGTTTAGGAAAATTCCTCTATTAACCATAGCCAAAAATGGCAACTTATCATTTTCGGTCCCATTGGTAATGCATTACAGGGCAGGTAACAAACGTTACCCTGTTTTCTTCGAAAGGACTCACCTTATTGACTACATCAGAAGTGAACGTCCCTATGAACATTTAAAAAGTGGGCAGCTTTTTTACACCAGGTCAAATAGAAAGCTTAGACAGCATCAAACAATGGTAACGTTTGTTACAGTCATTTCTGTACAACATTTTGTAAAGCAAGGTGGGATACAAAGGACAGTCAACAACCCTTTCTTGTTTCTTTAGGAAGCCAGAAAAACTGTACAGCGTCACAAAATGGTCATTTCTAGTCTTATACGTGGATAATATAACTATGGCAACCATCGTACTCAAGGTTGTAACGTTTGGTACCAAATCTGGCGATAGGCATAAACCACCTCACACAGCCTCCAAGATCAGTGACAGTAGCAATCTGACGTGATCGGTCAGAGGCCTGGTCAGCTGGTTTCACCTACCGAACAATCATTCTGGGAACTGAATTGTTACATTTTTGGCTACCATTTGAATTCTTTGTTTCATCTCAGGTGACAGCAATTTTTAGGGGGTGAAATCCCATTCGTGGCTAATAATCTTCTAAGCCATCAACCAATACGAATGTTGTTGTGGATCTTTTGTAAAACAATTCAGGGGTTGTGGAAAAATGAAGGAACCAGTGATGTTGTCTATAATTTTCTCCATATCAAGGCGTAAAGTCAGGTGACAGCATTTCGACATTTATATGAGAACGAGCCAAATACGAATGGACATATTGGATAACAAGATCCAAAACAAAATCAGGGGAGCAAAAAACTTTTACAGAGACAGAGACTTAAGGAAACCCATCAAAGGGAAAAATAAGAACAAGGCCAACACTAGCAAGGAAGAAACTTACCGTTATCATTTGGGGCTTTCCTTTAGAGGACTACAAAACTACAGCAAACGTCATCAGCAAGGCCCTGAGCGAAATAACGTAAACCAGCTGGCAAAAACAGCTTACCAGAGAGGAAAATTACATTGTGACAAAAGACTTCTCTAAGGCGTTTGAAAGTGTCGAACATCACCTAGAGGTAACAAGTCTGCTTGACACGAGACTGCGACTGTCACCAGCCAAACGGCTCTGCGTTATTTTTACCGAAAGTACAAGGGTAGTCGACAATGGAGTCTAATCGGACTGGACTGTGACTACTTGTAGAGTTCCTCAAGGGGCCGTACTAGGTCCACTCATCTTACTCGACATCATCAATTATGCCCGTCAAGATGCCACAGCATATCACGGTGAAAGTTTGTGGATGACATGTACCTGGCAGAGATTGATTGAAAAATTGACACTTCTTTCACCCATACAAGCCGACTTGCACCATCTCACCGTTTGGACATTAAATGTGGAAATGAAACTACACCCTAAAAAGTGCAAGGTGATTTTTTGTCGTTCTTAAACGTTACTGTTCCACGACCACAGTTCTCTATAGCCGGTAAGGTATAAAAGATGAAACTGTGAAACTTCTTGGCTTGCACGTACAGGCGAACCTACGGTAGAATCACCTCTCGAGTTAGTACTTGAACCGTCAACCGATCCTAAAAAGGTGCCCCTCTCAAAACGTTTTGTTCCACTACCAAAGTTCTCTACAGTCGGCGTACAACTGATAGAGGTTAAAATTGTGATACTACTCGGCTTACACGTCAAGGCGGATCTAGGGTAGGATCTACATATAAACCACATTGTAAAAAAAGCGACCGAAAACTGTACTCACTCAGACAATTGCGGAATTGCGACCTTGCCTCGGATGATCTCCTTCTACAAGAACCTTGTGTGACTATATATATATAGGATGTGAATAAACCTCTCCCTGTGTGGCATGCGGGTTTAACAGCAACATATTGAGCCAGGATTTTGAGACTGTTCAGAAGAAGAGTACACCGCATAATCCTTGGCCCTGCGTACACCACCTACATGGAACAATTTAGCAGACAGGAGCTACCCACACAAGACGTCAGGCGCCAGGAACTGTGCCACAGCTTTGCAAGACTTCTGATTGAGTCAGAGACATTCAGGAACTGGTTCCCACCTGCACGCGGAGACATCGGTAACAGAAACACTAGGAACAACCATCTTGTGATCACCATCAAAACAAGGGCAACCCGATACAAGAACAGTTGAATTCCTTACATGGTCAATCTTCGGAATAGAGAGTTACCGTGTATTGATAACGTTCGCTTTTGTGGGTGATTTGTGCTATATCTTCGAATTCCTCTTTTACATGATCACAATGATCTGATAAACAATTTACTCACCCATTCATTCATTCAGACCCATCAAAATCCAGGGGGAAGGATATAAAGATACAAAAAACCTAAGTTCTGCTGCAGTACCAAGGATAGCCGCCACAGATAAACAATTGCACACACACACACACACACACACACACACTCACACGCACACACGCACACACACACGCACACACACACGCACACACACACACGGACACACACACACACGCACACACACATACACACTCACACACACGCACACACACACACACACGCACACACACATACACACTCACACACACGCACACACACACACATACCGAAAACGATACCCCCCTTTTCACTGAGGTAATCACATAATGATAGGGCACGTTACAAGACCAGTTGCAAGGCAGTCCAGTAGTTATAAGTTCTAACATGCCGATTGCCGATTGGATTGCCACGACGCAATTCCATTCATTTTTTAAAGCTATACGCAGCTTTATCACATCTTCTTAAGCCCAATGAACTAGAAAACGTTTACTCTTAACACAAAGGCCACATAGTATCAAAGTATCATAGTCGCAATGCTTGATCAGTCTTACCTGAGCCGATTCAAAAGATAACAAGGTGATACATGTATATATATATATATATATATATGCGGGACTCATAAGTCCAACTGATCCTAGCAGTTCATGGTTGACCAAGAATTATAAACAAAAGAGGGCCTGCATGCCTTTTCCGTTAAACGTTACGAGCCATTCACCGTTAATCGTTACCGACCCGCTCTAATTCACCGTTAAGCGTTATCGGTATATTATTCGTGAAGCGTTATTGGTCGTTTTATATAATTAATTCAACGTTAATCGTTATTTGTTGTCCCGAATTCACCGTTACCAAGAAACTCGTCGGAAATGCCCCTGAAAATGCAGGAAATGGCGTTTCAAAGGGTCCAGAAGGTCAAAAGGCCTCCCGGGCCCCTACCTTCGTCACTGGACAGCGTCGCCCTCAAAAATCTTTTCACTCATACAGATTTACAGTGTCAAACTTAGCTTAGTTTGAGGCAAAATGTACTCCTCGAATAAAGAAAATGAGGTTCCCGCGGACCTCCTTTGCGACGGCTTGCGCCTTCGGCGCTCACGACGATATGGCGAAAATGTCTTGGTGGCGTGGGTCGTCGCCCCCCCCCCCCCCCCCCCCAATTTTCTCTCTAATAAAAGAAACCACCATCACCAGTTCGTCAGGTAAGAAACTAGACTTTTAGATTTCACACATTTACCTTTCACTTCAAATACACTCGTTACGTATTATTCTAGCTACCGATCGTCCAGGTGCTGAAAATCATCATTAACACAGACTTTAAAGTTTAAGGAAGTATGAGATGCAGAAAAGGGATGTACGTGATGCAAATCTAGTTACCGTTTTAATATCAGTTGTAACAGATCTATGTATGGGCTCAAGCTTCTGTATTAGGTTCTTATAAACTCACAAGCCAAACTAGTCCGTTTTATACCACCTGTAAGTGGTATTTATCTTGTGACCTATGCTTGCTAGAGTATGATAACACCAAGTCTAGGGATTCAGTGGGTCTAAGTTACCAGGTCTGGTTACAATAAGCTATTAAATGGGCACAACCCGCCGTACGTCCAAAAACGTGCCCTCTACGTGCCAAAACGTGGGCAATCTTTTGGGATCCGTAAGTGGTAAGTACCGCCTCCATACGAACTCTTAGGGAATCCGACGGATTTTGGAGCACGCAGACACGCCGTAGAACTTGACGTGCAGGCAAAACTTTGTGTACCATCGGGCTGCAGATTCGCCCTCCGTACGTGCCATTACGGGCGACGCGCCTGCCCTGTACAGCCTGAACGTTTTCAGAAATACGTGGAGGACGTGGCCTTAAAAAAAACGCACAGACAAATTGCACGGACAGCGGGTTGTGCCCTTAACTAAGAATTGTATTACACTCTATGCAATCTACATAAAACAGAGAGACTATCTAACATGATTGTACACATACCTGAGTCCAAGGCCACGACAAACTGATTATTCTAACACCATCTCCAAACTCAACTCAGGTGAGCAATTGCTACTCTCTGTGGTCAATCAGGTAACAACGGCTATTCTCACTAGCCAATCAGGAAGTACCTATCCAGCCTATTTATGTATGCTCCACCTTCCATGTAGTTCATGCTATAATAACATCACATAGCACAAATCACAGTCGTTACACAGTTGACCCAATATTCAAATGAAAGTTTTTGACATTATACAAATTTTACACGCTATTTCTTCACACAAAGTAAAGCGCTCAACAACAAGGTTTCGATCAGTCTTCTGATCCTTGGCCTTCTCGAATCGACCAGAAGCCAGTGTCACGTGACCTGATCGGCAGAGTGACGTCAGTAACGGGTCAAAGGTGAACGGCAGTTCGTAATGGCCTCCGTCTTGGTTTAACATGCCGAGGATCAGATGACTGACCCAGAGAGTGTTGGTTAAGTGCATTGATATTTTGTGTACGGAAGTAGCGTATGAAATCCTAATAATGTTTGTCCAATGACAGAACGATTACCATCAATCGGTTGCTTACGCAGAGACTGCTGGTTCAGTTGTACTTAGACTCTGTGTATTTGATATCTATGTTACAATCCATTAGGTAATTTGAATGACTGGAATACAAAACTTGGCATATGGCTGACCTACATTATAATGGCGTTTTCGACAAAGTCTGTTTATATAATTATGACGCTTTAACAAGGCAACTTGTATTTTGCTAATGATATGGACGATGGGCCTCTGATATTCTTCAACCTCAAAACAATTTTCTGCTAAAAGACATGAAATATTTTCATCTTGCCTTGTATACGTAGGTATGATTTCCACCGTGGAAATGGAGCTATAGAGTTTTCGGCCTGTATGTTTGTTTGTACTGGTGTGTGTCCGTAGCATTCTTGATAATGTAGAGTGACATGAAGTGAGGCTGAAGATGATCTAACTGTAGACTAGTATGCTACGGAGGTTGGCTTGGCCCGGGTCCAAAGTTGGTCTCGTTAAGACAGAATTAGCGATAAACTCTCAATAATGAATCAAACAAGAAATCACCCCAAAACTTCTGATATTGCATGGAGGTATTGAATCCTGTATGTGTAGTTATTTGTTTTTTTTTTGTCTTAGTGTGTGTAGGACCTACAAAGGATACAGGATACGACCATATATATGCGTATTGACATACTGTATTTGGCTTTGGCAAAAAGTTTTCTTGGGACGATGTTATTTTTACTTTGACTCCCCTTTTGCAGCCTGGTAATCAAATAAAAAAAGATACTTCTTCGGCCTAAAACTTTACCTAAGCCAAGCCAAGCTAACTCATATGGATATACTATATTATATAACTGTACGTACAATTGTGAACGGGGCCTACCGTTCGGGATGATACAAAGAGTGCCTGAAAAAAAATCAATAAACTTGTCACAAAAACGTTTCGTTATCTGTGCACGTGTGAGCCGCGATTTCTGGAAAAAGTTCACATGATGACCCGAGGGCTTGACACCCCCGGCTCTCTTAACGTGTAAGGAATGTCTATCGACGGGAATTCGAAGGTTCGCCGTATCTATGGAATATAGAAAATCTTCATGATTGATGTACTCGTGCGTTTGGAAAGACAGACTCTTGTGTGTTGCCAAAAAAAAAAAAACGCTGCTGCTGTGGTTTTAAGTTAAACTTATAGTGTCGATACCAAACGTTTTGAATTTATTATAATAACTAAACTTTCCAACGTATAAGACCTTCAAAGTACAATCTACATATTCTAAATATGACGTTGTTTTGTAGCACGTTTTCTTTCATCCTGGACTCTATAACCCCAATGCTGTATTGTTGTTGCACTTATACTTGTTATCGTTATTGTTGATTTTCATTTTCCAGTGGTGATGTTAATATTAAGAGCTTGGTAGAGTTAATCAGCACTGTGCCTTGTGGTGCGTTTTCCATGTTGATCAATGAACACAAAATATACAAAACACAATCATCGCTATCCCACCGAGTACCAGCAACTCCAAACTATATTTTAGGCATGGTTATTGACAGGATGGCCAATAGTATATAAAGTTTTATTGACGGGAATCACTGTGTATCTTTATACGCTTACCTCATCTAACCTAACCCTTGACCTTCTAGTGGGTCGTTGGGGACCATGACTATTTGCTACACTATATAGAATCTACACTACCATATACCAAACATTGTTAAGATTAGGGGTGGGTACAGTGTACCGGTACAAAACCAGTTTTTCTTATTGGACCGGTCCAGAAAAACAGGACATGAAAAAAAAAATTCGGTAGACCGTATGTTGGACCTATTGGAAAATGAAGAGATTATATTATCAGGCATTCACGTGTTTTGGGGCTTACCGGTCGAGGACAATAACAAGAGCGAAGTAGCGTAGAGTCTATAGTTATTTCTAAATTTTACAGTCAATCGTACAGAGGCATTCAGATTTTAAAACGCCAGTCGGAGTCGAATACTCAACAAAAATAGATTTCTTTGTAGCAAAAAGGACCGTTGTTTTGGGTATTAGATCTGCAACGGTGTAAAGAAGCAAAATTCGGTATGTCATAGAGGTGTGACGTGGAATCATTTAGCCACGTTTCAGTTGGCCGATGACCGAAAAATCATGCTGCAAGGTTGATAAGTAATGCGTAAAGTTATCATAATTCCGTGGCAGGCTCCTGATATTAAGATGTAACATTGAAAAAGTTGAAGACGTATGAGACAGCTCCGTACACAATTTTTAAATGAGTTTTCAGTATAATATTGGCATGAATTGTTCATAGTGTGATTGAAAAAATTAACAACGGGGTCCCAGTCATCTAATATGTATTTTGATTTACTTTCATTATCATCGTTCAACGAAAAAGGATTAAACGTCAAATTATCATCTTCATACATTTGTAAACATTGCATTCTTTGTGTATCGAAAATATGACTAGACATAGACGTATACAACCTTCATATTTGACAATAAGTACACAAACAACAAAATCATGAAGCTACTAAATTGTTAGGGTTTAGTTTTTTCTGGATGACCAGTTTGTCATAGCTCAGAACAGCGTACTCTCCACGACTTCTAGCATAGGGTATAGCCTATCACAAGTTCTCACATACTGAATTAGGTCCAGGTTCAGGTCCGGACCTGATCCTCTGGACCCGAACAGAACCTGGATTTTCTGTACCGGTACCCAGCCCTAGTTAAGATCCATCCGCGACATTGAGTCATACTGTACACACACACCCTTCAGTTGACAACTAAACGTATGTCTTCCCCGTCGGCCTTTCTTATCAACTAGTTTATAGGTAATTTGCTGTAAAGTATTTTGACACCTAGAAGCACAATGTTAGCTTTTGATAACTTAATATTTCATAACCGTGTTAATCACCAAAATTGAAGAATCATCATATCATTGGCAGCGGGAGAACGCTTATCAACAATTCCATATTGTCACCCGCCGCCATTACCAACAATATCACGGGAACAAAGACGTGTATATCTCCATTATATACGAAGGAGATATGGCCGGCAATTTTAACGGTTCCTTTGGCCATTATAACATTTTCTTGATAGGGAAATATTTTTGGGACGAGAAATTGCTGTAGTGATGGAAGGATGTCGTTGATATGGTGCTGCATTTGCCATTATTTAATCTAATAATAACAATGTTTTACGGAATTTGGTATGAGGTAAGCCTTCTTAGCGCAAATGTATGGCACAAGGCTAGGGCACAGCAAATAAATTAAATGGGCGACATTGACTGATTTTGAAAAAAATAGAAATGTAAAATTCACCCACCCCCTCCGAGATACTGTAAATGCAGAAATGTTCGCGGTGGATTAATGTTCGCGGTTTTCGCGGTGACCACTTCACCGCAAACTTAAAACCACCGCGAATATTTTTCTATTATGATATTAGACTTTAGTCTATGGTGTTACGGCGAACTTAAATCCACCGCGAAAAGTCCTTTTCCCGCTACCGCGAAATTAAATCCCCGCGAACTATCGAATATGTCGATAAAGTACCAAAATGGGAAGATATATCGTGTGGCAGCCTTGATGGTACTTGTAGAGCTGACAGTAGTGAGGTACATGTAGCCATGACCGTAGGTGTAGAAGTGAAACTAAGTTGGATAGTAGAAGTGGCACCAATGTGGTGGCCATGACTGTACTTGACAACTTTGTAAGTGATATTTGTCTACCAATCTACAGAGTTTGGCCTGTACTTAAGCTATATAATGAGTCAGAAAAAGAAGGCTTTTTGGTTTTCAGGCAACCTTAAGGCGACCCACAAGTACTATTCCAAAGTTTCCTGCCTTAAAGTTTGCATGATTGACTGTAAGACTTGGTAGAAATGACTATAGCCTCTGCTCTATTTCGCTCTTGTTATTTTCCCCGACCTGTAAGCCCTAAAACGTGTGAGTGCCTGTTCATATAATCTATTCATTTTCTAATAGGTGCGACATCCGGTCTACCGATTTTTTTCAGGTCCGGTTTTTCTGGACCGGTCCAATAATAAAACCGGTTTTGTATCGGTACACCTTACCGGTACCCAGCCCTACCCTCGACTATCTCCAACCAATATCGGCGCCGGGTTATTGATACTCTGATTGTATCCATACAGAATATGACTTGGATTTTTCAAAATCCATAATCAATTCGCAGACGAATTTTAAACACTAGTATGCAGCCTTGCCGACCAACACACAACCACAGATGACCTTACTCGCGACTAACTCTCAAATATAGTCTGGAAACGGTCGGGGGAAGGTTGGATCGTGGTTGGCTACGCACATTTCCAAACCGGGGCCCGGCCGGGCTGTTTGTGGAAACGAAGAATAGAAACGTGTACGTAAAGATATAGACTAATAATACCCACGACCTTTCTCTTTACGTCTTATGCAGTTTGGTGTCTTTTATATCATACGTTTCGTTCCCGAAAGCTGCCCGGTTGGACCTCGGTTTGGAAATGTGACTTAGGCCAAACAGGTAAGTGTTCTTACCGTTTCCAGTGCGACGAGCCAAGCCGCGTGCTGTGAGTCCTCTGCCGTTGAAGCTGGTGCCTCACTGCGGTGCACTCACCGAGAGTACGATACGTAACTGCCTGGGTGTCTGTCACAACCCATGAGTAACTAAAATGACTAAAACACACGCCCCACCGCGACCCTCCTCAAACACTGCCACACTCCACACAAAGCGACCCTGTACAAAGAAAATACCTGCCGTACACACGTCCTACAAACCCTGTCTACCTGGTACAAATAGAATCGGACGGCATGCCAAAAGAGCTACTTCCCGTCGTACTTACACAGGTAGTTGTAAATGACAGTGCGCCACGCGCATGTGCTCCGTTCACAAGCTCTGCTTTGAAGTTCACTGGCTTTATAGAGTCCAACGTTTACACTAATAATACTAAACCCACGCCGGTACCCGTCTACTTTGTTTCGGTTATCTTTTGTTGAGACAAATTGGGGCAGGGATTGCGTTTCTTGGCAAATATTTGTCTGGAAAGTAGATTATTTGTGGGAGAAAGGTATCAACCACTTTAATTAGAGAGTAATGACCTAGCGTTGCGGGGCCCGTCTGTTTCGTCGTTGCTATGTTATTGAGGAGAAGCTTACAGGAAGGCTTTCACTGATCTGAAATCTCGATCAGACAATTTCATCTATTCTAAAACATGTCTTGATAAAAAAACACACACAGAGAAATTGAGATTATTTGGTTAGAGTGCGAGCTAAGAATTTGAGTACAGTAAAAATCCGTTTTTCTCCAAATAAAAAACATTTTCCAATGCATGAGGATATTTCAAGGCGTGTGGGCATAGAATATGTGCTATAGCTAGTAATGGCCCGATCACCTACGTCGTACGCTAGTCGCACGCTCGTCGTACGCTCGTCGTATGGTCACAAACTGAGGTATTCTCGGTATACTCTTGTATATGTCCTGAAGAATTCAGCAGTTTTGTTTAAAAAAAGTCTGTTTTAGATCCTTGTCGGCGATTGGTTCCATCACAGCCTGCTTTAAGATTCAGCCGAAACTGTCAATGCCTTCAAATCAAAGGTGGACAGTCACCGGATGGATGCGGGTAGAGTACACGTCTATCCCAACATAAACTCCTATGTCAACGAATGTGACCGAACGGTTAAAGAGGGTGTGGTTTACCCCCGGTACTCTCTTTCGGCTAAAGGGAGAAATGGGGGGTAACCACACCCTCTTTAACTAAAGTTTAGCTTTGTTTGAGATGACATATATGACCTACCTAAGCATCGCAACATCTAATTGTGACCATTTTGTTTTAAGAGTCAAGAGAACGGCGTACCAGAGGTCATTGTGAAAGAAATTCAAACGTAACGCAATTAGTACTTGGCTCATCTGACCCTTTCCATGCTAGGTATAAGCAAACAGTGATCAGAGGAGGGACAACGTTTCAACTCAAAAGTTTTTATATGACAAACATAAATGTTTTTAAACATTGATATCTAAGTGCTTGTAAATTAAAAAAACACAAAAATGTGCAAATGATCATTCTAACTTTTACGCTGTATTTAAATGGGATTTTTAACTAATAAGATGAAATTATTACTCTCTCAAGGGACTAATAATGATGCTAAAACCATCACTGTTCCGTAAAATTAGTTTCTGCTTTGTTGCGTCGTCGGAAATGTAAATGTACGGTCAGGGGAAAATGGTTAGCGTGATTCTATTCACAGAAAACTAATGAGCTACTACTAAACAGCAAAATCAGGCCTGTAGCTAGTGCTATTAAGGGCTTCTGAGAGCATTTTGAAGATAATTGAAATGTTTTCTTGCAAATTCATGCCCATGGGGCTAATTGCAAGTGAACAAAATCAAATACATGGAGTGATTGAAACCGGGTAAATCTTGAAGATAGAAACCATAAATGTATAGCTCATTATTATTCTTAAGATAAAAGTATTTAATGTTTTTGCAGTGTGCAGTCTGGTATCTCCGGGTCCCTCTAGCCTCCAACAGGCCTTCCGGCGGGGGTACGGATAGTGGGATTCGGTAAGAATGATAACATTAATTGCAAATTCTTCCCGAGGGTTGATTGCAGGCAAAATGATTGGGACTGGCAAATAGTATAGAACAATAAAGCAATGTGTCTACTCTAGTCTAAAAGCTAACTCCAATAATGTGTAATAATCGGCCAAGAAATTCAATGCGCGGTAAGGGTAGTAATTTCAACTTGGAACGTGGACAAATATTTCACTATACTGGCACAAATACCATTGCAAATAATTTTCTCCTTGCAGCTATATTTTTTTTCTTCAAATTTTATTGGGCAGACTGAAGATAGCGATACTTCCAATGAGGAAAAGTTGACTGATAATAACTATCTGCGGAAAGTGACTACAGTCAAACCTGTCTATAGCGGCCACTCAAGGGACCGGACAAATTTGGCCACTATAGACAGGTGGCCTCTGTATAGAGGTGGTAACTTGTAGATAAAATACCCAAGGGACCGACAAAAAGTGGCCACTATGGACAGGTGGCCCCTCTGTAGAGGTGGCCCCTAATACAGGTTTGACTGTATGTTACCTTGCGGTGAACTATGTAACGCCATGACCCAAACGCATGCAATGACATTTGCTTTTAAATTTTGTATGGAAACACAGACTTGGCGTTACCTATAATTATATCTGTCTACTCCGCCCACTTGAGGTCCCATTTACACACGTACACGTACACGTACATGTATATGTACACCCCCTCATACCACCGACTGTGACTGACATTTACATCTTAATTCATCAGCAAACATCAATTTCACTTATCTCGCTTCACGATAAATGTCGCTGACAGATTTTAATGGTCCAATATTGACGTCCCGTAGCGAGCTCACATCACACGGTCCAGGGACCACTAATCACCGTTTACTCTTCAGTGAGTGCCCCGTTAGTGTTCACGGAGCTGTGTCTAAACCGTTTTCCCGTGCTCTTGTGGGTTGCCCCTTGCACATGTCAGTTTGGAAGCTTCACAAGTGGCGTTGGCATTAGAATGAAGAGCTGTGCAAACATGGCACGCTGGGAACACACATATGCGCCCATTAGGTTTGGAGTGTGTGGGGGTCGTCAAGTTGGCGTTACTGTAATCTCAAGCAGACTAACGGTGGCATTATACTGTACGTTAGATATGGTAGAAGACGAAACACATTTTAAAAAACTGCCCCTTCTATGATTAAGACAGAAAAGAGCCACCAAATTCTATCCTAATATCTCCACGTTTACAGACAAGAAGAAAACTACCGTCCTTTTTTATGTCGCAAAACCCACACATTACAGAAAAAGTGGGATCTTTCATCTTCCACTGTCTCAGAAAAAGGAGTCAAACCCAATAAGTTACATCTTTAAGTTAGACTAGAGTAGTCGCTTACTATACTGTTTTAGTGTTTACCATTATTTGTCTGTCATTTTCTTTTGTCACTTGCAAAAATTTGCAAAAAACTTATTATATGGTAACAAAAGCTAGCCTAGGGGCGTTCAGAAAGTGGACACTGAACACTATAAGGCCGGATATACTACTCCTTTGCTAGTTTTTGATATTATATTATGTCACTAACCAACCAACCAACCAACCAACCAACCAACCAACCAACCAACCAACCAACCAACCAACCAACCAACCAACCAACCAACTAACCAACCAACCAACCAACCAACCAACGTCCATTGTACCAAATTAATCAGAAAGTACTCCATCCCAAAAGGATGGTCTAATCATATGATTCCTACTCACCAAAGTTATGATAAAATCATAAATCACAGGTCAACTAATATGATGTGTCAACGAATGACAAATACGTTGAATGATGTAGTTAAAATCGGCCGTTCTTGATTACTGTTGCCACAATTTTAATATTTCATGTTGGGTACATAACATGGAGGTGTGAACTTTTCCACTTTGTCAACCCAGTTAGTTTGTCAGCGTTCTCATAATTACGAATTAAAAGATGGATCTACCATTTTGAACGGTCCCCTCGCCTATCATTACTATCGGCTCATTCAGGATTGCATGAGAAGCGTTCATTTCTAACTGATGCAGTGGAAGCAGTCGTGCATCACATAGTCTTTTTCACGGCTGATTAAGAAAAGAAGAAACTGTCAAACTTGAATACTGATGTGTCATTTCACATTTCCCATGTGTAACTATTGCAGTGATTTGGATTTCGTGAAGTTCATTTCAGTCTCAGAGTTACCATTGTATCTGTTTGATAATTGCTAAACTGGTATATACATGTGTGATGTGGGACTTCAAAAAGAAATATCAAAGGCATCCAGGGCGCGTGTGATTGATTTGGTGTATAAGGAATAGAGGCACTACTGCGATACCTATTCAACGGCTTTCTCTAGACGATAGCATGACAACGTTACCATAGACTAACCAACAAGAGTTCGGAGACCTCATACCTCCGTGAAATATTTAGAATTGTGCAAACGACTTCACGCGTTACGAAATCTACGTATGGTAATGTACACTTTTGACTAACCGACACATGTTACAAGTATGTAATTCCTATCATATATCACATGAAGAATTATGGCACTTGAATTAGTTATGCAAACTAAGGGCATATTTGCATAATTGGTACCTGTTGATTACGTTCTACCTGCCACAAAAACACAAAAAACGATGCGTCTATTTTCATGGTGGTAATTTTTTTAAAATCTGTCAATCAGGCAAACGCTAGGACTTGGCGTTTTGTGGGTGTTAAGAAGTCTCTACCAGAATCCATAAAGCATCTGTTATTGCAAAATATATACCATTTCGCCTTATTACAGTTGGCTACTGATATTCTATATGATAAGGATGATGAGAGGAAGTCAGATACCTTATCACAACGTAGAGTAACACAGCAAGCTCCGAGTCCTATATAATGTTGTCCCACAGCGGTACACACGTATTACACGAAAACCCTCAGCGGTCCATGGTCTGATCCGGATGCAAGTCTCTCACGGATCCTCGCGTACTAGAAGTAGATATAACGCTAGTTCACCTTTATCCGCGGGGTAACCTATATCCGTATTATGGGTATTTATGGGTTTCAATGCGACGGACGGTGGTTTCAAACTGCAAAACAATCTGTATTTTCAAAATATAGCCCTTTGAAACCAACTTTCGCCGACTTGATAACCCTAAACACCCTCTGGTTTTAAAACAACGTATATAGGTTACCCCACGGATAAAGGTGAACTAGCGTTATAACCCAGTAGCGTTACTAGGTTACAGAAACGGACCTTTGAGCTACATGTATCTGCACCTCCCAACATGTCCTCCATTTTCTAGGAAACGCCGGTCTCTTTGTACACAGACCGTACATTTATATTAAGATGCATTAAGCGCAACTCTCAGCTTCTTCCTTGATGTCTTTTAGAGCCATTTTTGCTCGCGTCACCCCGACCTAACGACCTACTCAACAGGACAAGTCTCTTTCATCCAACCGAGACAAATCAGCCCATAAAGCAAACGATGTCCCCTGTCCTACGTGTTGGACAATAAGCACACTCCTTTGCTTATGATTCATTTGCTCGTAAACACCACTCACACTGTATGAATTTGAAGTTCACGGCGAATGTCAAAGAAGTACACAGCAACACTATGTGTTAAGCGACAACCTGTTGATACTATTATTTACGACAAATCTCTTTTATATGACGTTTGGCGTACAAGCTCTAGAGTTTCACAATTTGAATTCTCATTTTTGCTATCCACATTGTCATTATTTATTTTCTTGGACATGATGTTCATTATATTTTGAAAAAAGGTGATATAGTTATCAGCTGGTGTGTCTGTTTGTTTGTAGGCGTGTGTGTCCAAAGTACCGCAATTGATATTTCAATGCAAGCCACGTCGTGGTCACTAACAGTAAGTTGGTCAAATGTGAAAGAAAGGTCCCAGAAATGGAATTGGCCCACGCGGTCCGGACGCGTCATGCATGCAGTGTTTTAGCAATATAGTACTTAAGACAGTGCAGATATTTATTATTGAAGATGAACTTATATATGAGGAAGAAAGTTTTTAAAACTCTGTAGTACATTTCCTTGTAATTTGAAATGAAATACTTATTTTTTCTTACTTTGTTTCTAGAGCGTGACAATGGCAATGCTCCGGGTCATGAACGTTGAGTGTGCATACTAGGGGTGGGTACCGGTACAGAAAATTCAGGTCCAGGTCCGGTTCAGGTCCAAAGGATCAGGTCCAGGTCTGGACCTCAACCTGGACCTGATTCATTATGACTCATACCAATGGTCTATTTCACTACACAGAAATCTGTTTGGTGGAGTATAAGACTTACACTGGCGTTTTAAAATCCTACAACGCTAACTGCACCTGTACGATTGACTGTAAAACTTAGTAGAAATTAGTATAAACTCTACTCTACTTCACTCTTGTCATTTTCTTCCACCTGCAAGCACCGAAAGGTGTGAATGCCTGATAAAATAATCTGTTAATTTTCTAATCGGTCCAACATCCGGTCCGCCGATTTTTTTTCAGGTCCGGTTTTTCTGGACCGGTCCAATAAGAAAACCCGGTTTTGTACCGGTACGCTGTACCGATATCCAGTCCTGGTGCATACACTTTAGTGTACCTTCATATTCAAGAGCGGCACCATCAACCACTACAATCTATACAAGGTGATACCACATTGTTTGAACTATTGCATAATTTTTTTTTCGTATTTCACGTTGGTATGCGAATTCAATGCTTATTTTATTCTATTTGTTTGCAAGTTACATTATGTTAGTGTTGTAGCCTCGGTCTACTTATTTTGTGAAAAGACGTCGTTGCGTCGGCTTTTGACAACAGAAGTCATATAACACTTAAATTTTGATAAGAAACCTTTGTTGTTAACTTTTTATGTGAAATATTTAGGTATTGTGGGAATTCCCCGTTTTAGCCAAAAAAGTCAATTAATGACGTCATAATTACGTCATATTACGTCATGATATAAAAATTTCAGGAATTATAAAACTTGTATGAGCCCCTACTCCTACTCCTACTTCATGTATATGCCGTCCTATTACACCATCAATCTTAAACAAATGGTGTTATTCATCAATCCAAACATATCTTATCTCAGTCCGACTAATTCCTACTCCTGCCTGTGAGCCAACCGGGGCTCTGGGGACGTTTTCCGAGAAAGTTAATTGGAAATTATCGCGCAGGATCACATCTGCAATGAATGACTCCCCATGGACGTGCCCCCATCGCACCCTCAAGTCCTGTTTGACATTTCAGTAAGGATTTATGGGCAGAGCGCACGATGTAGAAACTGTTGCTCGGTATAGAGATATTTCTCTCATTCATCTAATTAAAAAATGTTATTTTATTTAATCAGAAAGCCATGAAAACACATTTTTTCACCAGATTGAAAAACAAACAAGTTATTACAACTTTTCCAAATATCAGTTTTTTTGTCTTGAAATACAGAACTAGATAAATGTAACAAATAATAATCAAGTCTCGATATATATAGTACAAATTGTATCAAATAGCTACATATGACATATGATACATTTAGGCATAAGAAAACTAGAATTGAAATTTTAGATTTAAATTGAAATTCTAAATTAAAATTCTATTCTTCAAAATTTCAAAATCAAAGATTTTATTTTATTTTATTTTAAATTTTTCATGGGCAAATGACATAAAATTTTTGGACGGACATCTGAGTAATGAAAATGTTTAAGAGTCATTTTCCAAAATATCGTCTTCATTTCTGTTTGAATATGATAGAAAATTTTTGACGTTGAATATCGGTATGATTGGAAAATATTGAAATACAAGTGTCCTGGTGCATTTTGCTTTGTTTGGTTTTTCATTTATAGAGAGTATTTCTAGATCTTTTCTGGCGTAATCTAAAAAAAGGATAGAGATTAATAGAAGGTTCCTACCAACCATTTTTTCCAGGACCGTACGATCAGAAACACAAGATTTTTCCTGGACCTTACTTGTATGTGGAATGTTGAAGAGTGTGGCTTGCTAGCAAGCTAGAGCAAAATGGATGTATGATATTATGAGGGGCAGTTGGTAAAACCTAAGTAAAAATACGTTTAGAAATTTTCTTGACTGAATGGCGTCACATTAACGTCAATCTATAATGAGATTTTGTATCTTGATCAATTAGCAAAATGATAACGATATAATCAACAAGACGAATATGTCCAAAATGAAAGAACTTGATTAATGCTGAAATTAAAAAAAGCAACCTACCTACTTTAGAAATTACCATAGCTGTAACCTCTTGTCGTAAACTATTGACTTCAAATGAAAACATTGCAAATGAAAATATTAAAATGTATGCTACAAGGCTTGCCGTATCAGATACACTCTACTACTTGTTGCATAATGCTGGATGTTTAAAGCTATACTAATGCAGGGTTTATTAAAAAGAGCATTGCACACGGCTGCTTAGTTAAACATTATCGTAACATACATAATACTTGTCACCCCCCCCCCCCCTAAGGACTAGGAAAATGTAACAGTTGTTTCGGGCAACGGTCCTGAACAAAAGATTTCACAAAGAATAGGTAGGGATTAAAATTCTCGTATTATCATTTTTTTTAGATGTTTCAGCAATGTGCAACCAATCCAAATGCATCACGTATTTTAAATATCAGATGGCAAAAAATAGATGGTTCAAACACAACAAGTAAACTGAACAAAGAAGTACTGCACACTCCTACATGAACATCAAATGTTCAAAGCTTTGATATATTAATACTGGGAAATAAAGTCTATTTTGAATTTCACCACTTGTAAAGACAAAACGCTCACGGAGAACCAGATTCCTTGAACACAAACGATCTAGTTCGCTGTCTTGGTAGTCCCTCAACACATTCACACAATTGAATCACCAGGCCATAACGTTTCAATGAGGAAAGTCAGGATACTGACTATTTTGTAAGAGGTGTAAAGGATGCCATTTATACCAGGGCATTCATCAAGAGATTGGAGGTCAGATCGAAAACTTGATGTCCTTGCCAATGGCCTGTAAAAAAAAGGCTAGGGTCGGCAGGTTTGTTAAAGAGTAGGTAAAGCCACACCAATTATTTGTTGTTTCTTGGATTTTTTCAGACAAAAATTGGTTCGGTCGGTCGAAGAAATTTCAAAAAGTCGGGGGTAGGAGAAATAGTCATTATTTGTGTATATTCCTTGGTAAGGCCACATTTTATTTGTTGTTTCTCGTTTTTTTCCAGAATAAAATTGGGTCGGTTGGTCGGTCGGTCGAAAAATAAAAACTTTTCAAAAAGTCGGGGGTAGGAGAGATCGGACAGGAAAACCTAAACTTTCAACATTTAGGGGGGCCCTGGTAGCAAAGTCCGAAGTTTGAAGAAAAATGATAAACGTACCGTCCAAAATAGGCACGTACAGCTACAGGAATTTGAGGCCCATATACTTAATTTGAGAAAGGAGAGGCTGTGAAATTTTGTCAACACTAGGTATGGCCATCAATGTGAAAAGTTTTTTTTTCCAAATCGGCAAAAAATAGGGTCGGGAAATCCGAGAAACAACAAATTAAATAAAATTAGTGTGGCCTACCAGGAAACACAACGTGTTTCTCCTATGCCTAAGACACATTCATCTCTACTGCATCCCCTAGTCAGGTCTCCCGCACACATGCCATCCACCACTAATGCCTCTAGAGCATCCTTTATCCACATAAGCCCTTATGGGGGGCAATTAAGCGGCCCCCGGGTGTCAGGTAGGGCCGGCCCTAGTGGCTTCTGGAAGGAAGTGATAATGTAGAAATCTGATAGCCCCGGTGGAAGGAGACGATCTTAAGAGATTTGGGATTGTTGACTCAGGAATATCAACACAATTATCTTGTCTTTCATTGTCAGCAATGATGCCTCACGTACATCCACCGCCTAGGCGTAACACATTTAATAGATAACCGTTTCGCACAAGATCGACAGAAAATTTGGTATAAAACTCTTATGTACGAATTGGTTTTCAATTTGGAATAAAAATGATATACATATAAACTATGTGGGTGGGCTGCCCAGGGAAAACTCCAATATAGATGAATTCAATTACATTGTAGGTAGGGTGGGTACCGGTACTTACCGGTATAAAACTTTTTTTTTCTTGTTAGACCGGTCTGAAAAAAACAGTAGACCGGATGTTGGACCAATTCGAAGATGAACAGATTATATCAGCAAGCGTTCACGTGTTTGGGGGGCTTACAGGTCAAAGAAAAAATCAAGAGCGAAGTAGAGGAGAGTTCAACTTGATAGCCATTTTTGCCAAGCTTCTTCAGTTAAACTTGGTCTAAAATAGGCAGTTAGTGTTGTTTAGATAAAGATGAAATTTTTAAAAGCCAATGGACACCAGATACATAAAAAAAACAGAATCCTTTATTTTGAGTACCACCCATTCATACGTTTTCAGAGATAATCTCAGGTCCAGGTTCAGGTCCAGGTCCTATACCTGTACCTGGATTTTCTGTACCGGTACCCACCCCTAAGTGTAGGAGTGGTTGAGATCCCTTACTGGGTACAAATGGAAAAATATGGCCAAGAATGTCTGTTTTCTATTGTTTGTATAACCTAGCACTTAAAAACTTACATGTATTTCTTAACAACAGAATCCATGTGTCTGTAAACGCGTTGTAATCGTCTTTTTCATAATTATCATTAAATCATTTTGTTTATTGTACATTGTGCAGTTACCGGCGCTAGCCCTTAATAACAGCCTTCGGCTAGTTGGGTAGTCCTGGCTGTATTCTGTATACAGTCGAACAAATGAAATCCAATCAAGTCAAATCAATGTTAGACCTTAGAATTAGTAAACGATATGTTAAACTGATCATGAACATGTTGATGTATTCACATATCTGTTTTTACTCCATTTATATCCACTATTTGCATGTATGTATAACGTTAGATGTAGAAAATATTAGAAAAGTCGATGCAAGTGTGTCGTGTGGATAAAGGTTTGTTGCTGTGATCCTTTAGATGAAATGCATAGCAGCTTGGCAGAAAGCAAACGGCCACACAACAGCGATACGGGCTCCTTTCTTAAAAGGACCATTCAATGTACTCTTTAAGCAGTTTTCAAGGACAAGATGGTAATAGTCATTCTTCAAACAGAAAGTACGTATCGTTATGGCGTTTTGCACTCAACGTGTGGTATAGTGCACATTTTGTTCATCGAGTGACACTATAGTCTTCAGACTCGGTGTTATTCACAAAACATACGTTACACTTTAGACCAACAAAACATAATGAGTAGAATGCGTACTTAACATGGTAATCCAATCAACGATAGGCAAGATGTAAACAAGAGGACAATTAAGGCTAGCATTCCTATCGAAAAACTAACTTGGCATGATTCACTCGCTGACTTCAGTAAATTGTTGCGTGGATCGAACGATAGTTACGCAATAATGGAGGTTTTCGATTTTCGCTTGCGACATTGAAACACTTGCAGCATCATGATTTGACCTATTCTGTTTTTTGTTTAAACAAGGAGGTTTGATAAAAATCCTCCTTGGTTTGACTGAATACACTTCGTTTACTGACAAATTACAATATTGTTGCATTGCATAAACTAACAGGAATGGCTTGTAACCTTTTTTTATTGTACTGGAGAAACAGTCCATGTATGTGGTTTATGTACTGTTCAACATACCATATAATAATAATCGCGATTGAAACATGCAATGTACATAACAGTGTATTCTGAAAGATGACAAAATTTCACAGTTTCCAGCACTATTTACAAATAAAACTTCTTAAAACCACTATATCATATGCTAGGAGCTTTGCAGATTTTCCTATCGTGATACAACTAGTACTTCTTTCCGAACTCCTTGTACATCATGTGCAAAGCGTTGAAGAAAAAAGACAACCACTTACCGACTTTCAGCTGAGTTCTTTTGCGGACTATTCGAGTTTGAAGACGGAAAAGCCACTCTAGTCGCTTACGTGATAACAATCGATCATTCGAGCTGTCTCAAACACAGGACGGGAATAAAATTGTCAAAGGAAATCGCGACCCTACTCAGTCGAGACGCACGCAGCCAAGGTTGAATGAAGAGTTGTGCCGGCAATGGTGTCCAGCACCTCCGCGTGACGCCGCGCGCATCAGTACGTAGCGACTGCTGTGATACGTGCAGGAGTGGTGATACGTCCTCTCCAGGCAGCTATGCACGCCCACACGCATGATTGATGACTGGGGAAATTGCCATTCAAGTGAGATGGATCCGTGGTTACTCGTGTGCGCCAGCCGGGATTTTATTCCTTTCCTTGTGAATTGATGAGACGGAAGAGTACGAGGGCCGGACCATGGAAAGTCCGGAGCTTAACGAGCTTCTGATTACTGACAGCGACGGATGGCGATACAGCGTCTTCCGCGCCTATTAGAACGGGCGGGGAAGGCGGGAGAGGTAATCAAAGGTGTCGGTGTTATTTGGGGAGCAATTATGGGCGGATATCGGGATACTGAGTGGCAGATTACATGCACGGGGCCGTGTAGCTGATTAACCATAGCGCTCAGACTGGCAGTCGTTTCTGACGGCTTGAGACGAATTAAGTTGGAATCTTGTTGATTAAAAACGAACTTTCGCTAAAAAAAACAGAACTCATATCATCTATATATTAGAGCTTCTGACGTATCCGAATCACTGAGTTTCGTTGGAGGGTGTTAATTTCTTGTGACGTCTTTCTAAGAGAAGTAACGTGCATGCGCACGGAGACAATCTACAAAATTTAATGTACATCAGGTCGCACTTTCTCAACTGGGACGGGGGGCGATACAGTTTTCCGTCTCGTAAATGGTCGTTGCCTTTCCGTACAGTCGTCGCCATAACGCTGACTGGAACATAAACGACCGTTTGCTAACTTTGGGGGGAACTCACAAGAAAAAAAAACGCACATAAAGCAACGTTTTAATTAAAAACTTTATGTTACGATGGAATTCATCTTTAACATATCCGAGCATTTCATATCCTTTTTTTGGAACTGACAAGCATAAACGTATTTTAAGCAAATTTTTGGTTACAAATTTTATGATACGACGGTTTTCATGATAAATGGAAAAAATCATCAAAAAATTGTGTATCAAGACGGGTTCGAACCAGAGTAAAAAGCAACTGGCTTATACATAGACTCCGTTGCAGCCTTCGGAAGGGAGTTTGCTGTGAAAGGGAGTTTGCCTTGATACGAGGGGCGTGCAAGAAGTAATGGCCCACTTCCAGTCGTCTGATCTAAATGAAATTTTGTATGTGTAATGATTCATATCTCTATGGGTTATGTTGCGAAAGACAGCTCTGAACTAATTGTGGTTTCTGATTTACTGGTGTTTGAACTTAGTCAGGTGCGAAATGGACCAGGTGTGAAATGGAACCAGTTGAGTGTCGCGCAGTGATCCGGTTTTTGTATTTGAAAGGACGCACACCAAAGAAGACTTTTGATGAAATAAATGAAACTTATGGTGATGATGCCCCATCATATGACCTTGTAAAACGCTGGCATCCTGAATTCAAACGTGGCCGGAAGTCTGTGGAAACAGCTCCCAGACCTGGTCGTCCCTCTTCTGCCATTGATGAGGCATCTGTTGGAGGACCAACCTGGGGTGTCCTACAAAAACGGTGTCCAGAGCTGCATCAAACGATGGGAGAAATGCATAACTCTGGGTGATTCCTATGAAGAGAATGACTAATATCTGTGCCAAGTTTCATTAATCTCCTGCTATGGGAAATGGGTCAGGGCCATTACTTCTTGCACGCCCCTCGTAGCGAGTTTCCCTCGGAGATTTCACATGAACCACCGGAGACGGGGGAAACTCGCTGTCACGGCAAACTCCCTTTCACAGCACGGAGTCTACTTATACCCCAGAAGGAGACTGAGAGGCTATTTAAAATTAAGTTGGGTTGAAGTTTTTGGACAGAAGAATACTAATTGTTTGTTTTTCATGATACAAAGTAGGATTCTATCATCCTATATAATGCTGGACAAGCAGACGGCACGATGTAAAATAAGTGTCCTTAAAAAAGGATACCAATCTATGGGTACTTGTAAAATGTTCTCACAATGAACAAAAAAGAACGGTGCAGTCAACTTGTTATTTATCATGATTTGTAAAGGACTTCATACAAAAATACTTTTGTCATTTCTGTTGTTGATCAAAAGCCAAGATCGTTCATAAAGCGATAAGGATATCATATTTCTCTCAAAATGCTATACGAAAAAATTCACCTGAGGACGACTTAAAGTTTACTTTTCTACTGCTGTCCTATTTTTACCTTAAGTACATTTGCTGACAACGTACGGTGATCTCACATGCACCATTTATATAACATAAAATTTCTGAATAATTCTCTGTTCAAATTATAGCAAACAATAGGTTCATACAAATATTGGAATTCCTGCCAATATATCTCAATCTATATTTTCATATATATATTGCATTCACCCACTTTGCACCAACATTCCTTCGCTTCATGATTTAGTGTATCCCACACATATAATATATCATATACAAGTTCTCATTCAGAGAGCTTATTTTGAGTTTTTTCCATACCTATTAGTTAGTCCTTTAAAAAGTATGACATAATCTACACTTTCACCTACAAGGTACAAGAAATCAAAATTCAAAAATAATTCCAAAATTGGAACCAATTGATGAGAAGAAATTGCTGATGCAGCAAGACGTCGAAAGTTCTGAAGTTTACGAGCCATAACTTCCATTGTTGTGCTGGTTGATGGTCTGGTCTTCTTCCAACTGCTCGTATTTCCCAGACAACTTCCCAGGTTGTTTTGGTTTGGCAAAGAGCTAAAAGACCAAAAAATGCAGCATTACAGATGACAAACAGATTATGACAGACAACTTTTAACACCTAATGGTCACTTAGGCCACGGCAAGAAAATTTTATTGATGACATATACACACAATAAAAAAAAAATTGTTCCCCTCTGGCAATGGACAACATGATAAGAAAATCTAGAAAATGAGGTAGTGTTGAGTGTATGACTGTTTCTAGTGTCAGTTTCTGTACTTATTGAATGCAGGAATAAAAGAATTGTTGGTTGTGATTCCATGTTTTTTTCACTTGCTACAACATACATGTAATATATAGTCTCCATCTTGAAAATTGAGTATTCTTTCATTATCTTTTTCTTTTTGGCCCTCTCACTTTAGATTTGGAAGCTACAGAGGATGTCATCCATAAGATTTACTTGCTGTGGCCTTATTGATCCTTGCTATACTTGTTTGATGGGTTCATTATTTCCAAGAAAACAAAAAAAAGGTACTCTTGAAAAAAAAATTCTAGAACATACACTACTGTGTTCTATTCATATTAGACCACACCAATTCTATTTGTTGTTTCTCGGATTTCCCGACCCTATTTTTCCCGATTTGAAAAAAAAAAAAAACTTTTCAAATTGAAGGCCACACCTCGTGTTGACAAAATTTCACTGCCACTCCTTTTTCAAATTAAGTATGGGCCTCAAATTCCAGCAGCTGTACGTGCCTATTTTGGATGGTACGTTTATCATTTTCGTCAAACTTCGACCGACTAACCCAAGTACAAGAAAAATTCGAGAAACAACAAATAAAATTGGTGTTGCCTTATAGAAGTTTATGAGTCACAGACGACACGGCACACACAAATGAAATTATACAATTATCACAAAGAGCATTAAGTCAAGCACATTCACTACAGCCCAGATATCTAAGACACCAGATGGCAGATCCAAGTCATGACCTTGAACATTGCCAAGCATTCCATCTTCTACTCCTAAGAATACGTCTTATCTGACCGAAACACCTCTACTTTTGATCTTTTCTCCTATTCAACACATCAAACCAGGAGGACAAGCCAACAAAGGAAAGAATATCCGTGATGTAAAACTGATTAAGTTGTCCATTATTTCTCTGCACATAACACATCATTTCAACAAAGATATTGATGTTAGAATGTAACAGCACACGGAATGAATGATCACATGCACACGGAGGCGTTACGCACCTCTTATTTGGTTGTGGAATCTAAGAGTCCATATCCCTGTGGGGAGGGGGGCAGATATGCAGGGAAGACAGAAAAAAGTACAAAGGGTAAGACTTGTTGATCATTGTCAAAGGATTTAAAGCATTAAACTAATTAAATTTATCATCTTTTATGGTGCTCTTTATCGATTCCAACATTGAGAACTTTTTTCTTCATTTGCATTTAGGTTTATGTTCATTTAGCATTTAGTGTACGTTATACTTGGTTAGAGCTTGCAGTAGTGATCCCAATTGGCGTGCAAGTTTAGAGATTAATTTTTAAATCAAGTTTTTCGCCTTTTGATTCACGTCACTTAAGTGGGCTGACTTCAAACTAAGTATTTTTGAGTAGAGATTCTTCCACTACTCATTTTTTTCCTTCATAGCTTTCACCAACTCTTAAAGGCAGTCCCCACAAGACCAGTGTCTCTTTCAATCAATCTCAATAAGTAGTGTGTCGATGAAGGTTAGACAGTGTCACTGTAGAAAGGCAGTGGGTGGCTGTCTAAAACGTCTGTTTCCAAAATCATATTCAGTTGCTTGTCAATGAATAACTGCTTTTTGGCATATCAATAAGTAGTGTTTGGTCATACAACTCTGCATTTTCTCCAGGTTTTCCCTCCTACAATCCCTATATCAGTACCAATCCTATATAAAATGCTGCTAAGCACCATAACACTCGGGGGATGGCACTGTAATCCTTGGCAGCTGCCGTTCGTTAGAGAGAGATCTCCAGCATCTTTGTGTGAACCTCAGGGGAAACTCTTCCCTCCCTCTCCTCACTCAGGTCATTGATGATGTATGAGCATCAGAGGAAAGGCCGCCTCCCATACCTATTCTTTCTCAAATCTGGGGGACCAGACTTGGCAATGTTCAGCGGTAAATTTAGAAGAGTGGACAATGATTAACATTGAATTTAGGATTGCGGGTCAATGCGTAAGATATATTTAGGAGAGCTGGCAATAATTTGAATTAGGAAGACAGCAATGTATATGCATGACACTTCAGCTGCATGTACATTTGGGTATCTTGGTTGGTAAAATTAGGCTGGGAACAGCGACACAACCAATATTTTTGGATAGTCTGTCATTTGATGACGTAACATAAAGAACTTCATGATGAATTCTGGAGAGAAAAAAAGTGCAATGTGGAATAAAAGCAAGCAATCACGCTTTACGAAAAATATACTGATGTTGTGCTTAATGCTGACTAAGACTGGACTGGCTACAAGTTAAAAGCTTGAAACATTTCATAGAAAAAGGCATGCAGCTCATGTAGACCTTCCAATTAGATTTACATCTCTAGGTCTCTACTGAGAAGGGCTTATATAACTGCTCTGGAGTTTTTCACAGTTGTCACATTGTAATTCTGCTTCGAGATCTTTGAACAAGTGTTTTTTGTTTGACCTTTCACCTTTTTATGAAAGATTCATTTCTGTTACATACTCTCCACAGAACATTGAATCCTGTATCTAAGAAATCCTGACCATCTGAGCTCATCATCTTTGAAAAAATCCCAAACAAAGTTGACTACCTGTACATGTACAACAGTTTTCAAAACTATTTTGATTATTGCATAATATTTTCAAATTGATAGATAGTAATGTTTGTTTTCTTAATCATGCATGGGTGCTTGAGGAACCATACACACAAGACAACTTCTGCATTTTACCCAAAATAAAGCAATCTGCAATTCTCAGTTATAACTTCTTAAAATCTACAGTAACGTTGAATAAAAGATGGAATTTCACATTTAAGCACATTGTTCAATCTGGCTAGTTTTGTCAAGGTTTTTAGACTACGTAAGGGCATGTTCATTTGGTTATATAGATGACATCCGCGCGTGCATCAATTTTTGTCCGTTTTCAATGATAAAAAAAAGTTTTCAACTATACTGTAAATCGTACAAAGCAGCTTCAAAATAAGCAAATATATGCCATGGACTGCAAAAGCAGATATCGGGAAACTTATATTAATGTCATAGGATATTCGGAGGTCAAAGAAGATGTGACAAAACAAAGAATCTATTGTTTGGTATAATACTATAGATATACTGTGTGCTAAGTCATATATTCAACCTTCCTGACCAGCTAGATTTCATAATTAAGGCAAATTTCTTGGAGTCAAATTTTTGTTATTTGCACGCTCGCATAAGTTTTTGGATTCCAAGAGTACGTCATCCATATAATCAAATCAACATGGCCTAAAGGCATTGCCAGATGGAAATGAGAAGCTCTTAAGATGGCAAATATATCACATTTAAGACAAAGGCTCACCTATTCTCAACAAACCACTTAGCGTTACAACGATTATCATTATTATTATAAGTGACTTTATTTGCTTTATAGAATAACTAATGCATCAGTTAAGAGATTCGATTGCTGTGGCAATACATAATACATATAGATGTATACATGTACCATTGCAAAGTTTATATAGAAAGGTAACTCTTGATAATCGGATATGTTCAAGGGTTTTAGATCAAATCTAAAAAAACATTAATGTGTGGGAATTGCGAAAAATTGCGAGAGGCAACCAGTGTGTAAATAACGAATCTGAATAAATTGCAATTGGCAAGGGTCTGAAATGGCTCAAAATGGTGCATAAATGCTGAACATAATTCTATTATCACTGGAGAGATCTTCTTTGATGAACTTTCCTAGCACAATGTGCTGCAATCCAGTGAGACACCCGCTTTATTCTATCGAGTATCCAATCAAAGAGTAATAAACATAATAATCTTGCTTTGATGAATATCAAGTTGTTAATACCTCAAGTATTAAAAGTTATGAAAGCTTTGAAAAATGTTGAAGCGAAGAAGAAACTCACCCTTAGATCATCATCATCATCCACCATCATGTACTTTTTCTCCTGGTAGAAATATCTCTTCTTCAGTAAATACAGAACTACAATGTCACACAAGATGGTAGCCTATGGGAGAAAAATAAAGAAATAGCATCACACTGGCTCAAGTGATAGAGCAGAAGATACTGTAAATGAAGACACTTTTGCGGTGGTTTAATGTTTGCGGTTTTCGCAGTGGCCGCTTCACCGCTAACTTAAAACCACTGCGAACATTGTTCCATGGCTGTAAGATACTACAGTGCATGGTGCTTCCGTGAACTTAAAACCACAGGGAAATGTCCCTTTTCCCGCTACCGCAAAATTAAATCCCCGCAAACTTAAATGCACTTACAGTATTATTTGTAAGCTTATAAAACAAGGATGATGAGGATTTATATTCAAACTTTCACACTTCAGTCATTGTTGAAACTAAAATTGTGTTCACTCTTACACATTACATTTTCAAGATATGGAATTATTTATCATCATCAAACAATGTAAACATGACATAGCATTATAACATTACAAGACCATTAAAATATGACAAATACAACTGTTAACAATGCAAATATCATCTATTATTACACTTTTTCATGAACAATGGTGGCTGAAGGAGTTTTTGTGTGTTCCATTTTCATAATTGGTTCCAACATGGTGGCAGAGGTTAAGTAAGAAATTGTCTCCTATAGTGTTTTCTGCAAATAACAATGAAAGAAATTCTTAAGTCTTGTTGGTAGCCAAGTTCAGTACTTCTTGAAATATTTGCAGAGGTTTTATGTTCACAGTTTTTGCAGTGACCACTTCAGTGATAACTTAAAACTGGTGTGTCCATTACTGTAACAGTAATATGTGTATGTGGCTAGAGCACTACTGCGAATAATACAAACATTTTCTCCAAGTCAAACTTAAATCCTTGCCAACATAATGGCATTTACAGTATGGGAGAGAGAATTAGTGTGCTTACCACTCCCAGCAGTGCCAGGCCTGAGCCAATGTTCATGGTGAGGGGGATGATGTTAAACTTACCGGCCTGTAACAACACAATAATCACGTATCAAGCATTCATCCTTCAGTCCCTGTTCACTCAATAACACAAAATCACAAAATAAACAGGAGGAAATTGGACATGGCTGGAGTAATCTCAGAAGAGTTAGGTGGAGCATTAACCATCTTCATGCTGATTGATCCAGTTATGTAGCTTTACAGCTTTAGGTGAATAAAGTTAACCCTTAGCAAAAAGAAGGTTAAAAATCTAAGAGTGTTGAACTTCTTAATGCACTGCACATGTTACAAGCATGTGTGTGTAATATACTATGTGTTTAATGTGTGTGATTGAGATGTGTACATGTGTGCATGTGAGTGTGCCAGTATGTGCATGATTGGGTGTATGTGTGTGTCACAGTGCGTGTACATGTGTGTACATGTGTGTCTGTGTGTGCTTGTGTGTATCTGCATGTGTGACACTGTGTGTGTTTGTGCGTATGTATACAATCATGTATATGTATGTGACTGTATGATCAAGTTCATCTATCTTTCAAGCATATTTTATCCTATACCAGAATCCTAATATCTGAGCATTTTTTACAATCTGTATCTGTCATACGATATAAATCCCTTTCAAAACTGATTTTGTAAAAAGTTACTAATTGACATAAGCTGGAATAATAGGAGGGAGGCCTGATAATGATTTAATCAATAAATGACTATTACGAGCCCAATGAGAGTCACACATGTGACGGCAAAGTTAAAATGAAATTTCCTGTCCGAGTTTCCACATTAGATTAACGATAATTGAATTGTCTCCACCTCCTAAATGCTCAAATTAATGGACTGTCTCTGCCTGGCCAAACATCTTGGGGATTTAAGTGGAGGACTAATACTAATACTAATAACCAAGAGGACTAATACCTTATCTCAAACTATGTAGTTTCCCATCTAACCTGACCAACTAGATCATCATCATCTCAGGTGGCCTGCCCTAATCTCGAACCAGATCTACGGTGCGTAATGTATAGCATCAAACTTCCCGTAGGTGCCCGTTTGACTCCTTTGGCCAGCTACACTCCTTGGCCAGCTTTGATACTATCTAATGGCACTGTAGCATCTGCTTGGAGATTAGCCTGCCCAGACTAAGTCTACCCTATCCAAGTCCAATTAGAAACTATCATTATAGAGTTTTCTATCATGATGATAATTTTGTAACCTCCATGAAAAATGGAGGTATCATTTGCAGTCTGTGTGTCTGTCTGTGTTTTGTCTACTTGTGTTTAAATAAAGAACCTGAGGATAGATTTTTATGATATTTGATATGTGGGTAGGTGTTGGGAAGAAGAAGGTCAAGGTCAATTTTGGGCCCCTTGGTATGTGACCTTGGTACTGCAGCAGAAATTCTGTTTTTTGTATCTTTTGTGATGGACACGCTATGGTATTTTCATCTTTCTCATTTTTTCATAAAGTCAAACATTCATTTTTGTGGGACTGTTTTTTTTTTATTAAATCTTTTCTTAAATTATCAATCTCAATCTGAATGTTTAGAAATCAAAGCAGACTTTGTTACTCCTACTTTGGCATCACTACACTATAAAAAGGGACAAAAATGTAAGTTGCATCAATAGATCAAAATTATTAGACGAGTTATAATTGTGAAAAGACAACATACCCTCCCAGAAACAACCACATCAAATCTGATGCCGTAGGCCTTGATCAGGGTCCTGTAGTCTGTACCATTCTCCCTGTAGTACCTCGCATATCTGCACAACAGTGGAAAGAGATGCAAAACTATAATAGTCGCAAATTTGTCCAAACTGACAAAAAGTTGAATGTTGTGAAGATATCATCCACAGGAAGAAATGCAGTGTCAGTATTATTATGATCAGCCAGTTAGTATATTTCAAAGGAGGGAAAATTATAATTAGTTGGTCTTGAGGAAAAGTGTAGCAACAGACATGATTGGACTGCAACTAAGACAGAACAACAACCACTGACATTGTTTTAAAACAAAAAGATATTTCATTGGGAGCCAAAACTATCAGAAAAAATACTCTTGAATTTGCCTTACTATCCATACAATGTATTTGTTTTTCCTGCTATAATTGGAATGACAGAATTTCTGAATCATCATGCTTTTAGCTAGGATTTTATCATAGGGTTAAATTTCTTGGTGAGCCGTGGTCCGGGGGCATCCACCTTCCATGCATGGTGTAGAGTTTTTGAGAATTCTAAGTTAAAATGGTGCATTCTAAGGTATCCTGAGGGGGAAAATTACTGTCAGAGAGATGACCTATGACCTAGTGGCATCCCAGGTCAATCAGAATTTCATGCTTGTCAGATGACCTGTTACAGGGTGTCTAGTGTGTCCATTTTTTTGTTATTTTAAGAAAAGCGTGTCCTAATGAGGCCTGGACGCATGCCTGGCTTAAAGCTTGTGAATCATAGACAGTGGAAGACAAAAGATCCCACTTTTTCTGTAATGTGAGTTTTGCGACATTAAAAGGAGAGTAGTTTTCTTTTTGTGTATAAATGTGGAGATATTAGGATAGAATTTGGTGGCTTCTTTTAAGAGCTCTTTTCTTTCTTGATCATACATAATGTAGAAGGGGCAGTTTGAAATAATTCATGACAACCTGAAGTTGTATCCGGCAGAAAAGCGTGAGTCTGCTCTGTCTATTCTCCTGAAGGTGTAGTGGGGGAGACAGTGGTTGGAGTGTAGGTCCAGGTTACAGTCCCACACTATGAAGATACCCATGATTCCACCCTGCAGAACAGTGGAGAAGAGAAGAGCGATAGTGGAAAGATGCGGACATCACAAACTGACATATATGTACGACAAAATCCAGTTTCACTGCATCTTAATCTTTGCATGTTACTTTTGGTGCTTTTTGCTTGTCTGCCTGTGGGCAGCATGACATGACAAGCTACAGATGGATCCTTGTGATATTTGGAAAAAAACTGCTCCGGTCAATGTTGTTTGAGACTCTGTAAGGGAATAACTGAAGAAGGGGTTGACGGATCATCTTGATTTTAGTCTTAAAATTTTTGTTAATCATTTTCAGTTGTTAGGTAAACAAAACCTTCGGTAATAAGCTACTGATAATTTTCTGATATCAGTTGTCTAGTGTTTAATTTCAATTCAAATTTTGAACAGAAATACTAAATAGATGCAAGTGAAACTGGACTTTGCCTTGTTGCTAAGCATTGTGTGCCCTCAGGTAGAAATGGTAGCTTTTGTTTCTGAATAATCTTGAGGAAGAAGCCATGCAACATCATGTTTTTGTATATTTTTTTGGCTACATGAAACTCTTTGCTTTCTTTCAACATGCTTCAAGAGCATGAGCTTTTGGCTACTAGAATTACTACAAAATCCACCCGATAGCTATGCTCAGCTACTACACACATCCCACCTGAAGTTGTATCCTGGAGACACTTTAGAGTCGGCCTTGTCTAGCCGAGTGAAGGAATACTTGGGGAGGCAGTGTGAGGAGGAGTAGTCCAGGTTACAGTCCCATGTGATGGAGATACCTATGATACCTCCCTGGAAAAATAGATGATGACCAAATACACACATAGACTCAATGAACAAAATCTTTTACTATATTCTGTGCACCAGATTTACTATTACAGCAAAGATTTTAGATTGTCATTTATGCGACTATAGGCCAGGTCTGATTGGTTTCTGGGCATTTGTGGTTGGCTAATATGGGCTCTGTCCTTGATGCTGATTGAGTATTTGTTGTGGTTTGTTATTATACATTCTAGTCATGGTGCTGATTGGCTACTCTACTTGCTGTGTTGAAAGCTGTAGGCTCTGTCCTTGGTGCTGATTGGCTACTCTACTTGCTGTGTTGAAAGCTGTAGGCTCTGTCCTTGGTGCTGATTGGCTACTCTACTTGCTGTGTTGACAGCTGTAGGCTCTGTCCTTGGTGCTGATTGGCTACTCTACTTGCTGTGTTGACAGCTGTAGGCTCTGTCCTTGGTGCTGATTGGCTACTCTACTTGCTGTGTTGACAGCTGTAGGCTCTGTCCATGGTGCTGACTGGCTACTCTACTTGCTGTGTTGACAGCTGTAGGCTCTGTCCTTGGTGCTGATTGCTTACTTAGCTGGATGTGGTTGGCTACTATAGACCCTATTCTTTGTGCTGATTGGATAGCAAGGAAGCTTGCAGTAGTTGGTTACTATATACTCTGTCCTTGGTGCTGATAAGGCAGTCAGTTTCATGTGGTTGGCTGCTGTAAACTCTATACTTTGTACTGATTGGACAGTCAGCTTGATGTAGTTGGCTATAAACACCTTGTCCTTGATGCTGATTGGATAACCCACTTGCCATGGTTGGCTACTATAGACTACTAGTCCTTGGTGCTGATTGGTTGGTGAGCTTGATGTGGTTGGCTACTATAGGCTCTGTCCTTGGTGCTAATTGGTTACATGGTCTAATGTGGTTGGCTATCACAGACCCTGCCCTTGGTGCTGATTGGTTACTGGGATAGATGTGGTTGGCTACTACAAACTCTGTCTTTGGAACTCATTGGACAGCAAGACAGCTTGCTATGGTTGGCTACTATACACTCTGTCCTTGATACTGTTTAGTCACTTGCTTTGATGTGGTTGGCTACTGTAAACTCTATTCTTTGTGCCGATTGGACAGCAAGCCAGTTTGCAATGATTGGCTACTATACATTATGTCCTTGATACCGATTAGTAACTTGGTTTGATGTGGTTGGCTACAATAGGCAGTGTTCTTGGTGCTGATTGGACAGGAAGTCGGCTTGCAATGGTTGGCTACCATAAATTCTGTCCTTGATACAGTTTTTACTGATTGATTACTTGACTTCATGTGATTGGCTACTATAGGCACTGTCCTTGGTGCTGATTGGTCTCTTCAGATGCTGTACTTTTTGATTGGCCAAGACAACCAGACTTTGGTGTAATAAGTGGGAAAGCTTGGCCTGGTCACTTCAATGTGCTTTTTCATTTTGAATACAACAAACAGTAGACATTATTAGATGCAGATAATGAAAAGAGGGCAGTTTGAATACCTGTTCAGCCAATGCTGTGAAGTCCTGGTTGGCCTCCTTGACCATAGTGTCCAGTTTGATGATGGGACAGTACTTGTCCACCGGGTCACTGTTGTTGAAGCGACAATTCTTCAGGTAACCAGGATCGTAGTCGTCTAAGATATTTCTCCTGGAATTCAAGCAGGTGTAATGTATATATGTATAGTTTATTTAATCCTTGTTGAAGATTTTGTCACAGAAAGATGTAATAAGAAAGGTAAAATTTGCAAGCAAATACATAATGTTCACCTTCACATGGTCTAGCCTAACAAACTACCATTTATTGATATATAGACACTTATTATCATTATATCCCTTGTTACCCTTTCTTATTTTGCTAGAATGTATCACAGAACCTTTGTCAGTTACCTTTTTGTTTATTTAGAACACTGTTTAGAACACCTCTGTAGTTACCTACCATGTTTACTTTAGAACACCTTAGCCGTTACCTTTTTGTTTATTTAGAACGTAAGAAGTATTCCTTATTCCGCAGAGTTGTAAACTTGTATTTTTATTTCACTGAAGAAGAACGACGGATGTCGTTTGAAACGTCTGAATTAAATTTGATTTATCCAGAAGAAGAGATTGAACTTTCATCTAAAGACTATTCATTTACCATTCTGTTTATTCTTATTCAAACACATTGATGTATATGGTGACCAGCCCCTCCAGCTGTCCTGCCACTTGCTACATTTTATATTTCAAAACCTCAGACTGTCTGCAACTTTACCAGTTATGATGGTGACAGCAGTATAGTCAAGGTCATTGGCCGCTGTATTTCTTTGGAATCGAAGAAATGAAGCAAAAATAATAATGTTTCTCTTCTGTGAGAGTAAACATGATGTACAGGAAAAAAGGAAGATGACTCACTTTGTGAAGTTGAACAATGGGAAGGAGATGGTATTCTTCAGTAGAACTGTGAACTCTTTTGCATTTTCTAATACAGCAGGACTGGAAGAAACAAAAGACATATTTTCTTTAAGTCTGTCTAATATCATAGCTCTATTGGCTCAATCATGTTGTAGTGTCTTTCTTACAATTGGTATCTAAAAATAACAATTTTGTTGACTTTGTTCACTGTTCTATCATATTGATATCATGAGATGCGGGAATAATATCCTTAGTAGCCAAATCTTAATCAATGCTCAATACAGTCAAACCTGCACTGGTAGCCCCTCTACATAAGGACCACCTGACTGATGTGACCACTTATTGGTGGTCCGTAACACAATTTTTCCCTATTGACATAAGCATCAAGAACACTGGCTATAGTGACCACCTGTCCACACAGACCAAATTTTGTTGGTCCCCTGAGTGGTCTTTTAGTGGAGGTTGGACCGTACCACCAACTTGACAACAATGAATGAATGAAGACCTTTATTGCACATTTTTGCCCCACTGGGCTAAGCACAGGTCACACGGTAAGAATCACATATATGTAACAATGGAAACAATCATACATATCTATATATGCAGATGTGCGTCTAATCTATTCTAGGACATTCGACTTCCTCTCGCTTCTTGGTAATAAGCCTATTTGCATTTACCAGTACGCATGCGCGGAATTTCCTTAGCAACGAAAAAAGTGAGATAAACAAGTCGCGTTCGACAGGGCAGCGTGTGTCCAGGTTCAATGTTCAAGTGTCGAGATTTTTAGCCTCTACACGGCGTTAACAGCAGCCACCTGCCTGGATCTGATGTTCCAACGATGTCCTAAACCTTGTGTACCTGAAACACCGTGTTCAGTTTCGCTTCAGAGGAATTTACGGTACGTTTTTTGACGGTATCCAAGCAAGTGTTACCACAGTTAGTGATAACGCATGCATCCCTCCCCCATGCACGATGCCATCTATCTTTGCCGCTTACTTCTAGAATTTTTGTCCATTCTCACTACAGCCAGGTTTTTGTCTGTAAAGGTTACCAGTGTGACATAATTAGGAAATTTTAACCTACGTATGTTATAAACCGTAAAAATGTTAGCTAAAATGCACGACCTTGTGTCTTCACAATAATGAAAGCCGATATGATCACTGTCTTGTGATCTCTCGTGTCCGGACATGACCCCGCTTGCACTGACTGAGGCGCTTTCGTACTGTGACCAACACTTCGATTAGAAAGATAAAAAAATGTCAAGAACCAACAGCGAGTACACTAATAATCGCAGTAAATGGCTTGGATGTCCGTATTAGTATTAAACTGGTGCAAAAATTGTACTAATAAATGTGCAAGCAAGGTCGCTGCAAGTTATGCAAACGTGACGGTGGGGAGGGGTGCATGTAGAATGTGCATTGAAGTGTATTGCGCTTTAAAGCTGTATTTTTTGTTTAAGTGTTGATATTTGCTTTAATGTTTCTTCCTTTTTTTAAAGGTGCCGGAGTTCAACATGAGGCTGTGTGCAGTGGTCGGCTGCGGTAATGGAACATATCAACCAAGGCGGTTTCAACCTTCTTGTATCAACTTTAAAAAAAGGAAGTCAGGGACATGTCCAAATAAAAACATGGAACAAAAAAAGGATTTTGATGATGCAACTGTCCCCAACCTTTCCAGCTATGCATTTCCCACTGACAAGAAAGACCCATGGTCGGACAAAACTGTTCTTGCTCACAGATTGCCAACACTTGGGTTCGCTTCCTGTCTGTTACACTACAACCACTGATAGTATGGCCAAGTAGAGCTGCAATTTCCAAGACCTTGCCACCACAGTTCAAGAAACAATGTAGTAGAATAAGATGCATAATTGATTGTACAGAAATATTTATTGAGAGACCTAGATCTTTAGACTTACAAGCCTCCACATGGTATGACTATAAAAACACAATACTTTAAAGCTGTTTGTAGGGATCACACCAAATGGGCACATCTCCTTTCTTTCAAAGACCTATGGCGGAAGAGCCTCTGATGTGTTCATTACCTGGGACTGTGGCTTTTTAGATTTGGTTGATCCAAATGACGTTATAAAAATAATGGCAGATAGGGGATTTCCAATCCAGGAGGACCTGATGCTGCTGAATGCAACACTAGAAATACCACCAGCAGCATAGGGGAGGCGACACATGACAAGAGACAAAGTAAAGAAAACAAAAACTGTTGCAAACTTGAGGATCCGCGTAGAGCGTGCTAACAATCGACTGAAGGACTTCAAAATCCTAGAGGGCACATTTCCCATAACACTCATGTCAGCAGTAGATAACATTATCAAGGTCTGTGCTGCATTGGTTCGAAACCTGCAGCCAGACTTGGTCAAATAAACAGTTGGCATACAAGCCATTCAAGTTGGCAGAGATAAACTGTATTGAATTGCTGGCAGCTGAGTGCCAGTGACTTTTTTAATGATCCTTTACTGATTATGTTGTGATAGCAGGAAACTGTGACCGATGATAATAATGACAATGATGTAATAGATAAAAGTGGATCCTTTCTGTAACATGTCCTCAAATGTATTCTCAAACATTTTTCATACATTAAGTTGTGAGTTCTGTACATTTATGCTGCCATACTGGTGGTGATGTAGGAACATATTTTTTGGAATAAAATCAACGGGATCTTACTTTTGCCTTTGTTCATGAAGTGGCTTGTGTAATGGGAAATGATTTATCGAACAGACAAACTAACAAACTAGCAGTAGGAGCTCACAATAATTATGTTTTCCCGATATGGATAAAATTGCTCTTGCTGGTGTCTTCTTTTCATTTCTTTTTCTACTGTCAGGAACCAATCAGAGCTTATAACTGCCATGAACCAATCAATTTTAGAACTGCATTAGCAAATTAGCCGTATAACTATGAAGAACCGTCCTGTGTCTTAGCTCTTCATGTGTATAAACTTCCGCCTCCTCATCCATTACGGCCGGAACGAAAATGACTTTCAGACTTCAAAAACTTAAAATTATCTTTATTCTTAACTGACAGTTCTAGAATCTTCTTTAGAACAGGTGTACGTTCGTACCTGTCAGGTGGGAACACCTGCGGCGCCGCACGGCGCGGCGCGGAGCGCCATCTCCTTAAACAAACGCTGACACTACACACGCGTGACGCAACACTGGGTTGGCAAGTTATCTCCCAAAATGGCGGATTTTACCCGTCATGCATTTCGCGCCGGTAATTGCGAATAGGCTTATTGTATAAATGTAGCTAGCTATATGGTTGGTTAGAGTTGGTTTGTCAAAAGCTGTCAGGAATATTAATTTCTCTTAACTGTTCAAGTGTCTAAAGTGGGGATATTTACTTAACACATAGTCAAATAAAATGCTCCTGTAAAAGTGTGCAGTCACCTGGGTGGATTGTCTTGTTGTTCTACAGGACACCACCCCTGGATCTCACATGTCTGTACCTCACTGCTGAAGTTAGCACAGTTCCCAGTAAACATGCCTGGTGGGACACACAGATAGAAAACAAGAGTGTAACACTGATTCATAGTGTCATATATTCACAAGCATTAACTCCTTCTTTGGCTATCATTGCCAAGTATACTACATTAGGTATGACATGCCTAATATTGCAAGATTCATTATGAAAAAGGATGCACTTGTGTGGAATTGCAAAGTCTTAATCGTGGCTAATATTTGGTGATAAAACTGGAAGAGTCGTAATTGTATCCCTTGTTCTGCAGTTCTGCTCTAGATTGCTAGAGGGCATTTCTTACAGTGCTAACAGCAGGCAACAAAAAGGTTTTGAAAGACGAGCATAGTGTTTGCCTAAAGATTTCAATTAAGTTACTTTCCTGACCATCATGATTGGATGACAGCTACATAGAAAATGCAGATTGTCTTAGATTTTTGTTAAAATGAAACCTTGGAATTGGAGATGTATAAATTGTACATCACACATACACATGTTCTTTTCAGAGTGCACTTGTCTATGAAAAGGACAGTATACTTCAAGCACTATATGCTTCGAGTATGTCAGAAAAAGAAGAGAAGACAGACCATTTCCAGTGAGTTCCACATGGCCAGCAGGACAGTTGCTTGTGTCTGTGTCAGTACAGGACACATTGTGTCCGATCCATGGAGCCTTATAAAGAAACAGGTAAACATTCAACAGCACTATTGCTAACAATCTATCCATTCTAAAACTGTATTTGAAATATTCTTGCCACAACCTCTACAATATGGTGTATATATGGATGACTTAAGTTTGGAATTAATGTACCTTGTATACATGTTTAACTGTCAACTGATTCTGAATCTTCCTTCATCGCCTAGGAGGCTTAGCGCTTTTGGTTATTCCATATGGTGATGGGTCTATATGTTTTTGCCCTATTTTCCCAGCTTCCATCCTAACTTAATGTTCCCATTCATTTGATAATAAAGCCTTTCAGCACCAACTTTTCATTGGTTACAAGGTTATTATGTAGAGGGATAGTGTTAAAGGTACATTGCATATCATTGGAAAGTGATATATGGAGCTAAGGCCACACCAATTTTATTTGTTGTTTCTCGGATTTCCCGACCCTATTTTTTCCGATTTGAAAAAAAAAAATTTCAAATTGATGGCCACACCTTGTGTTGACAAAATTTCACTGCCTCTCCTTTCTCAAATTAACTATAGGCCTCAAATTCCTGTCTCTGTACGTGCCTATTTTGGACGGAATGTTTATAATTTTTCTTTCAAACTTTGGACTTTGCTACCAGGGACCCCAAAATGAATTGTAGCTCGATCTCTCCTAACCCCGACTTATTGCAAAAGTTTTTGAAATTTATTTTCCAACGACCGACCCAATTTTTTCTGAGAAAATCAGAAAAACAAGAAATAGAATTGATGTGGCCTAATGATGTAACATTTACCTCTGCACATGTTGTTGTATGCTGGTCAGGTGTGATGATCATGTTGGTCATTATGAAGAAACCATCTCGTTGCTAGACAAAGGAAAAAATCAAACACTAGGTCTTGGAGCATCATACATGCAATTTAGTTCTCCTTGTCCAATTTTGTTGAAAGGTTAATAGAATGATATATACAGAGAATAGCCTAAAAATTCAGGTGTACAGAAAAAAAAAACATGATAAATTTGTATTTATCAACACAATCTGATTACAAACACTTTCTGACAATTAGAATATACCGTAATACTAGTCTACATATTAGTACTTAACAAAGCTAACCCTGCAGAATTAGTTGGTTCATCTGTGAACCTACAGTCAAATATTTGGCACACAGCTCATGTTTTGGTTTAACAAAAGTACATGATGTACCCTGTATTCTATCCCTACATTCAACCTCTATTTGCAGATTGCTGAATTTCCTGTTGCCAACCATCATTTACCTGAGGTGGGACCACCAGACCAGCAATGTCCCAAACACGATCCAGGTCGCCGATGTCTGTCCTGTTGGGGTAGGCCACGCCCTTGAGTTTCGTAGACACAGAACTGACGATATCTCCGAAGTCCTGGTAACCTTTCTTGTATACAAACACCCATCTAAAACAACACAAGGTATTACATAACTTTATATCACAATTATGATGAGAGTATACTGTTTATTGTTATCTGTATTATTTTGCATATGTAGCGTATAACGGGTCTGCCTAAACACCACAAACGACCACAAATGACCACAAACGACTCTAATATACACTTGTATATGAGGCAACGACCTTGTGTACGCTCTGGAGACATAATGTTAATACATTTAGGAATTAAAAACATGCAGCAAGTCCTCACGTATTCACCAGTTATTTCGAGTTAGTCCGGTTTCAAGATTAAAGCAATTCTTGGCCACCATGTTGGATCGTGCTTGCTCGCATTTGAGGCTGAAAAATACTTAGTATACAAGTTTTGTAAGTTGACAATGATAGAATTACAGTAATACGCTATAATCTACGAACCAACAGCTTCCATAGGTCAATTATCACTCTGTCGTCTATGGAGCCGAGGAAGGTATCGAGAACTTCCCCATGCAGACTCCTAGCATGGGCGATCCAACATGGCGACCAAGAATTGCTTCGGATCTTGAAACTAGCAGACTAACTCGAAATAACTCGTGAATACGTAGGAGTTGTTGCGTGTTGCGTTTTTTAAATTCATAAATGTATGGACATTGTCTCCAGAGCGCCACATAAGGTCCCTGCCCCATATACACTGCTTACTAGAGTCGTTTGTGGTTGTTTGTGGTCGTTTGTGGTGTTAAGGCAGACCGGCGTATAACTGCACTTTGACAACACACCAGTTTCTGCATCTGTATCTGATAGTGTATACGTCAGTACTAGTAATTACAGGCATAATACACACAAGATTAACAGGCATGCAGACTGGCCATCATATTAGCAGCTCAGGTTATTACTTCAAATGACCAATCACACCAAACCTTTGCATCTAGCTGCACTAAATCCATCTAATGAGGATGCCCCTACACTAGGGCTGGGTATCGGTACAGTGTACCGGTACAAAACCGTTTTTTCTTATTGGACCGGTCCAGAAAAACCGGACCTGAAAAAATTAGGTGGACCGGATGTTGGACCGATTAGAAAATTTATAGATTATTTCATCAGGCATTCACACGTTTTGGCGCTTGCAGGTGGAAGAAAATAACAAGAGTGAAGTAGAGTAGAGTTTATAGTAATTTCTACCAAGTTTTACAGCCAATCGTACAGGTGCAGTTAGCGTTGTAGGATTTTAAAAAGCCAGTGTAAGTCTAATACTCCACCAAACAGATTTCTTTGTAGTGAAATGGACCATTAGTATGAGTCATACTGAATCAGGTCCAGGTTCAGGTCCGGACCTGGACCTGATCCTCTGGACCTGAACCGGACCTGGACCTGAATTTTCTGTACCGGTACCCAGCCCTACCCTACACTACTTGGTGATAAGGATATCCACTCTATGTTGGTTCTAGGGTTCTAGCCAGGCTCAATACTTTCGTGGTTAGCAAGCGGTCACTATGGAGGCTACCAGAATTGAGGACTGTTTAATTATTTGTTTTTCCCTAGAACTAACATAGAGTGGATACAATTCTGGGTTAATGTTACTCATGGTTCTTGAGAGCGTGTTCTTTTCTGTGCTTGTATTTTATAGTTGTAGTAGCTAACGTTAATAATAAATTGGTCATTTAGAATAATAATCATAATTGTTTTGTTGACTTAATGTTATTCAGTTAATGCATGTACATGTGTCATTATAAGTACCACTACCATGATCATGACTCAGTTACATGTATATACATCACAACGTTAACAAGCCAAAGTTCAACAACTTGTTCATTAGGGATGATTAGTACATATCGAGTGTTTCCATTGCTTTTATTTTCCCTTAGTTCGGTCAGGTGTATAAAAGGAACCAAAGACACTAACGTACATCTAAATGATAAATGTTGCTAAGTAACTTTTATAGGTTAATTCAAACGTTACAAATTTTGTAGACTTTTTCTCGCCCCTCCCCCTTGGCACGCGCACAAAGTTGCCACCCTACATTTGGCCCCATTTTCTGATGTAAAAATCGCGCCTTTCTCACCCAATGATGTACCCTATGATGCCCAGTTGGATAACCCTATTGATGAGGCCGACTTTCTTGTTCTTGATGTGAACAATTCTCGGAGTATCGTACTCAAATACCACCTGTACGATCCGTTGGCAAACACTCGGACCTTCCGCCATGTTGGCAATCTGGGTTAGGGTTTCTAAACCCGGAAGTAAGACGTGTCTTCATGGGGTTTATTGACCACAACGTTTCTGACATTTTTTTCAACACTTGTCATAGCTATACACACCAGCTAGTAATTCATTGCAAGTTGTTAACCTTTGATAAAATTTGTAACGTTTTATGTATTTTGGGGGAAATGTTGTCGAGAAGGTCAGATCATATGGTGTACTCAAAAACTCATAACATACCCTCCAAATGTAAACAATAGAGGTCGCTTTTACCTGTTGTGTAAACTTAAACCACGTGACGATGACGAGAAAGTACCAAAATGGGAACATACTAAGTACTAGTACATCATGTGGTAGCCTTGACTGTACGTGTAGAACAGACATTAACAAGAGTTCGGAGACCTCATACCTCCATGAAATATTCTGATTATGCAAATGACTTTACATTTGCATAATTTATGCCTGCTCATGTACACCTTTCACTAACTTACACAGGTGACAGTGTTGACAGCCTAATCATTTACTACACGTAATAAGAAGAATCAGGACACTTTCAAATTAATTATGCAAATTAGAGACTTATTTGCATAATGAGTATCTGCTTAACTTCCACCTGCCACAAACTACATACGTAACATGTATTTGAGTCCTATATTGGAAAACACAGTAAATATAGATTTTACTCATTAAGTATGCAAATTAAGTCCGAATTTGCATAACTTGCACTTCATTATGTACATCTCTGCCACAGCTACCTGCATACCAAATATCATGGAAATCCATCATTCCTATGTCCCATTATGCTCCTTGGAAGATTTTGACAAAAACGTTCCTGCAGTTCCAGAGCAAGCTGCTAGGGAGCCCAAACATACACCACTTCTTCCTTACATCAAAAGCTATATCTGCCGCCAAAAAATCAAGACCATAGCAGGTCCAGGTAAAAAGATACCAAAAATTAAAGTTCTGCTGCAGTACCAAGGTCCAACATCAGGGTGCCCAAGATTGACATTGACCTTCGTCTTCCCAACCCTTCCCACATACCAAATATCATCGTAATAAAATTTAATTAAACGGTAGGAGCGGAAAGGATTGTTTCGCGGTGTTTTAAGTTCGCGGTTGAAACGATATCGTAGTTCACGCCGGGATCTTTACTGACCACAAGTCGGACATCATGATGGCACATGACCTCGAAATCTTTAATATGACGTCTCGAACGGAACTTAAATGACTCCTAGTATACATGCAAATGTTGGAGCAGGGCTTCTAGCCTGCCATGGGGTGTCGAGTTTTGCTATACGGTAGCAACACACTTCCATTAGATCTCCCTCTGATTCAATTCCAACACTATATTCATCAAAGTTACGCTTATGATATTGATTATGAAGTAGCAGTTGTGTAAGATCGTCTTTATTTCTTCTAAATGAGATAGTATGCAATGCGTGACACTAAAGCATAGCTTTTAGCGTCCAGATCTAACAGATGTGCCTGTGCGTGACTTCTACAACACTGATAATGATCTGGTTAACAAACATTCATGCCATGAATATCTGTGCAAAGGCACGACAATGGTCATGTTCATGGGACAAAATAGTAAACATTTGCGACCTGCATACCGATCGGTTTTGCTTTTGTATCTTGTAATGTTTACATAAATAAGCACGGTACGGACCATGCTGGGGTGACGGTAAAGAAGGGAAGGGTCGAATACCTTGTTTATTAAGACTCTCCTAATATATATGCAAATGTTGGAGCAGGACCTCTAGCCTGCCATGGGGTGTCGGGTTTTACTACGCGATAGCACGTTTCGATTAGATCATTCAATTCTAACAGTTTCTTCATCATACTTGGTTACATTTATGATATTGATGATGAATTAGAAGCTATCTAAAGGGGTAATATCGTCTTTATTTGTTATAAATGAGACACTATGCGTAACACTGAATGAACTTGCATGATAATTGCCTCCTTGTCTTCTTTTAAATGTCAACATCCAACATGCATATACGCCTGTACGTGACATCTCCTGCACTGTTCGATTCTCCTGTTCGATTATAGGGCTACCCTAAGCCAACAGCATTTGTATACTCTAGAGAAAATGTATGTGACATAGCCTATCAATAAGCCCTGTTGTTTTGCAGGATTAGCACACAATGGCAGCAGGACAGCAATCACAGGCATCATTTGACTTCTGCCACGCTCCACACGCAGGCTCCCTCTTGCAGGGCTTGCAGGTATTGCGCTCCAACAACCTACTGACAGATGTTACCCTTTGTGTCTCGGGAAAAGAAATCCCCTGCCACCGCAACGTTCTGGCTGCTTGCAGTGAATACTTTCATGCAATGTTCTGTAATGGACATCGGGAGAGCCAGGAGCATAAGGTGGACATCCATGGAGTCAGCCCTGACATGTTGCAAGTCACAGTCTTGTTGACTACATCTTCAAAAGTCACCATCGCAGAAGGCAATGCTGTGGAACTGCTAGAAGGGGCCAACTTCTTCCGGATCCAACCTGTGCGTGATGCTTGTGTGACTTTCATATCCAACAACCTGAGTGCTAAAGACTGCCTGCAGATGCTTCATTTATGCAGCATGCTGTCCTGCCCAGACCTGGAGAAGAAAGCGAGGTTGTGTGCCTTGGAAGAGTTTGAAACAATCAGCAAAAACACCCGAGATCCTTTCTTTGACTAAGGATCAGCTCAAGACACTCATCTCATCAGATGACCTCAAGGCCTCTGAAGAAACGGTGTACAAGTACTAGTGTCAAGCTCTCAAGCTACTAACAACAAATGTGCTACAATGGATAATAATGATCAGAGGGAAGGTCTGTTTGATGACCTATTAACACTGCTGATCCTCCAAGCCTTGATTGAAAATGCCACTTGACCACTGGCTCATATTATAATGTTACCAGAAATATATTTTTCTCCCAGCAGAAAGACTTCTAATGAGCTTATTTGGTTTGAATATATAGCCCTGAGCCCTAGAGCCCTTGTTCATGCTTCTCTCCCCTGCAAACAATTAACAGGTCAATGACATGTGTATCATCAGGCTAATCTGTTAATCACATCTCTGATTAGATTGGTAAAAAAAAGCAATCTTCTAAAGTACTAGTACATTGAGGAATAAGTTCCTTACATACGATTGTCTCAAAGTTATGTCATGCTCACCAAGCTATTCAGAACTAATTATAAGTTCTACGAACAGCTTTCAGGTTACCAAAAGTCAGATCCAAACCTATAAATTCAAGGCATCTCTTCCCTGCCATGGTCTGCCATGGCGATTAGTTTTGCTCCACCTTTGATTTGTCTTTGAGTTGAGAGGTCATCTGTGTGCTAAGGCCAGGAGACTGAGGGCAGGGGGTTAATTTGGTGTGACTGGCCCTTGTCAGGGGAAGGAGATCAGGCTTCTGCTACAGTCTGAGGGGCTTGAATGATAAATGATGATTAATGGTCCGCACATTAGTGCTGGACTGGGGTGACCGGTGCCATGCCGCACTGCACACCACTTTTGTAACGGATGTGCTTCTCCAGGATAAGTTTCCCTAAGTGATTATATTAAATAGATAGTGATTTACATAATTTGCATCTCATTATGTTGATGATCACCCAAAGTACCTACCTACCAAAAGCAAAGAATATCCAACAATCCCCTCAGGAGTTATCCATCTAAAAAGTTACGAACTATAAGACCCACTGCAGTTCCAAACAAGCTGCTAGGGGGCCCCAAATTATACCATTTACTCCCAGTCCCAACAGCTATTTACCACTTAAAAATCATGAACCTGGCACTTCTGGAAAATTTAGGCGCAAACTTTGACGCTCACTTGCAATACCAAAACAAGTCGCCAGGAGGCCCATCATCGAACTTGACCTTCCTTTCTGTGTCCCCTACCTATCAACCAAATATCATTAGCATCCATCAAGAACATCTTGAGTTATCTGCATACAGACAAACGCACTTACATACAAAGCCAGCTACACACACCATAGGTAAAAGCTAGCTAAACCATTCTCGCACATGACAATCCTTTCCACAACCGCTACACACCTGCTAAATATCGTGGAAATCGCCCAGCTGCATTTTGACTTATGCTTCCCGAAAAAACACACGAAAAAACACCAATTCAAGCTCGCTACTGTTCCGTAGGAAAACGCCAGGTAAACCATTTTCGAACTAGGCATGCCTTTCAACAACCGCTACACACCTGCAAAAAATCAAAAAGTTCCATCCACAATTTCTCGACTTATATCCAAGTCGACAAAAACATACTCTTCTTGGCGAAGAGAACTACGGTACAGTCACACGTTGTCTAGAAACGCACACAAGGGTCACACAACTTACGATTTGCTAAGGTATTAAATTGAGACAAACACAAACCAAAACAAAACTAGAGTTCCACAAACACATCCATTCGCCAAATAATCATGCCTTTATTCAAGACTTTATGGTCTTATCCATGTACTAGTATTACTAAAGAGTACCTACCCTAATAGCAAACGACTGCATGAACGTGTGTTCCGCACAGACCCATTAACGCTACCAAAACATAAACTTCTTGGCAAAGGTGACAATGAATTATGTACACTGTTGTGATACTTTCCAGCGCAACTTTCATAGTGCTTTGTCACAATCATGTAGTCTCTACCAGACTCCGGCCTGGCCGAGTAGAAAATTATGATAGGTGGCTTTGGTCAAGTGTCTATTGACATTTCTCTCTTTCTCACTTACATTATGTGACACTTACATTATGTGACAAAGTCCTATCATGCACTGCAGTGAACTTTCCTCATCAATTTTGCAAATTAACTGTCAGTGATGATTTGCATTATGTATGGCATCACTTTAACTATCTACATACCAAAAATCATGACAATCCGTCAACACGTTAATATTTTGTCATTAATTAGGCAAATGAGGTCGTCATTTGCATAATTGACATGTATTGACATTTCTGTCTTTCTCAGTTACATATGTGACAAGTTTGAAAGTCCTGTCATGGAATGCAGTGGATTTGTAAACTTTCCTCATTAATTATGTAAATTTGCTGTTAATTTGTATAATAAGCATCCCACTATGTAAGTCTTCACTTAGGCTATTTACATACCAAAAATCATGATGATCCATCAACATGTTCATGTTTCTCATTAACTATGTAAATTAGGTCCCCATGTGCATAATTATGAACAATTGCAATTGCGAACACACGTCAAAACAACATTTCATTATTTTGGCTTCGCACCTGGCAATAATTGTTCCTGTTTCTTCATCCAAGACGAGGGTAGCGGGAGCATGGTAAAGTCCCATATATGAAAATAAACCCACCTACATACATTCCGACATGTTAACATGTGGTAATGTATGTGGGGGATCATTTGCATATATGGGACTTTACCTTGCTCCCGTTACCAAGACGAGAAATGTTTTGTTGTCCCAAGAGGCTCACTTTGTTAGGGTCAAGTTTACCTCTTGTTGTTTCAAGAGGCCCACCCTGTTTAATAGGGCCAAGTTAACTTGAGGGAGAGATAAAAGAACAGAATAAAGGAGTCATGACCATGACTGTTTTTAATTGATGTTTGTAAATATTGTCCTCTGTATGTATGTTATCTATGTATGAAGTCCAGGAAGATTAGTGGCGTGCCCTAGGGCACGTCACTAATGGATTTTCTAATAAAGTCTCAAGTCAGGCGGGGTGTTTTCAGCGCCGTTTCGCCTCTCGTGGAAGGTAAAGTGGAAACATTTCCGACACAATCGAGGTGGGTATTTATTTGTACAGAAAATTCAACTACAGGTATGGTCCAGGTCAGGTCTGTGAACATTTTGTGAATGGGCGATACTCCGATAGTCATAGGTCCATTTCGCTAAAAATGCTTGTGTTTCGTTGAGTATCCAACTTTCACTGGTGTTTTAAAGTCCTATTTCAATGTAAACACCACTAACTGCCTCTGTTCACTTAGAGCAAGTTTGACTGTGGAAACTTGGTGAAAATCTCCTCTACTCCGACTTTATTCCTTTTGAACCAGTAAACCCCAAAGAACGACTGCCAGTATAATCGGTTTATTTTCTAATCGGTTTAAAATCCTGTAAGCCAAAGTTACAGGTGGATTCCATCATGCACTGATCATGCGAATATCCGGCAGGACTGCACGTGAACAACCACCCTGCTCAAACGAATAGAAGTACAGACGGCGCCTATTTTCTAAGAAAGCGTGGTCTGAGAGCCAATCACCATTGAACAGCATCCGGTGCCTCACATATTTAAAGCGCCGATTTCTTCTGCTCCGCCCAAATTCCCAACTTCATCCTCGAGGCGCTTCCAGCCACGAAGTACTCCAAGTCACAGGTTACTTGACGCACCATCATCTCTAACACCACACCTTGGCACTACGCGTAAGGCGGTGAGGTAAAGCCTTTACTACTTTTTCTTCTTTCTTTTCTTTTCTTTTTGCTATCATCACTGTGCTTGCTAAAATGCTGTTTCTTAGCAACGGTTGCTAGGTAACCGATTTTCCCAGCACATAGCTACAGTATTGACGTCTGTGCTATAATAATTCAAGTTACAATGATAGAATTTGGTCGAATCATACAACAAATAAGTCTCATTAGCATGTTGTGCATATTTGTTTGTTAAGACTAACATAATTTGTAAAAAAAGGGCGTTTTTAGGCAGAGATGCTCTCTTTGGTACTCGTTACCATGCAAGAAATGTTGACTAGCAACCGTTGTCATGTATAAGCAGGTTTCTTTTGGCACTACCCCTAGAATTGTTTCTATTGTTGTACAGAACACTTGTGCCAAGTTTGCAAAAATTTGACTAGAAATGTCTAATTCAGGGCTCCTTCTGATTTTAAGTACATCTATAATCAGTAAAATTTTCTTCAAACGACAAATATAGATTTCAAGATCCCCTATCAGATGCATTGTACTTTTAGCTGTTGACTCAGTCATATTTTTTTAAAATCAAGATGGCTGTTTTGAGCTATTTTTGACCAAAAACGTCTATTTTGGGGGTGTTAAACTATGATAAAACAAAGCAGCATATTAATTTGAGTGATGCTTATCCAAATAACATCAAAATAAGTAAAAGCAGCAGAAAGCAGAAGAGTTTTCTTTTTCTAACCTTTCAAAGTACCTAGCATGTTTCTATGGCAACCGTTGCTAAGGAAACGGATACTTCCATAGCAACGGGAAGGCTTGGATCATTATTAGTCGACAAAACTAATTGATTCATGAAACACTTGTATTTTACAGCAAAACTAGTTGAACTTAACTTTTAAGGAAAGCAAATCCAGTGTTATGTACCCTTCATACACGATATAAATGATGCATCCACCTACTTGGATGCATTAGGAAGTGCCGCTCTCCTGGATTTCATTTTTGAAGGTATCATTATATGTACCGGACAGGTCTTGCATCTTCATTAGGCTACAGAGGGTAACGTTAATGGTCAACGGAAATGTTCAGGATATTTGATATTTGATGTCCATCGCTCTGCTTGGAATATGTGGCCACGTTATAGATCCGGGACGTACTGCATCAAAGGTACGTCATCAAGTCTGTTTTATTTTCCTAAAAATCAGTTCCATTCATTATGCTGTACCATACAACAGGTCTTTCATAAATCAATCAAGTTAACTCACTTTTAAAGACTGTATAAGGCCCCGAGCCATTCGTTGCTATGGAGGCATACTGCCCTGACAACGGTTACCATGGAAACATGCCAGACACAAGTGTAAAAAATGACATTCTTCAAGTGCGATATCATTTGAATATCGCACAAGTCACATGTATGATGTGTTATTTGAGGCAAACTGGCAGAAATCCATTGCCAATGTGTCATAGATATGGCGCCTACAATGCATTATGGGTAAATCAAATCAAAGTAGATTTTGAGTTTTATCAATCTATTAAATCATGATCAATTAAAACTACTCTTGCTGTGAAATACGACAACTGCTTCATGAACTGAAGACGTTTACACACTTAAAGCAACTTTGTAACATTATAGGACTTCCCGTTGCTATGAACGTATCTTTTCCTTAGCAACGGTTGCCATGGAAACATGCTGGGCAGTTCTAAAGATAAGAAAATGAATCTCTACTGCCGCATGATTGTGACTTTTACTTAAGGTTTCATGATTTTGCCTTTTTCTAAGCATTTTACTCCCAATTATTTAGATAACATATACAATGGAACGGAACCCTAAAATGGACATTATTGGTAAAAATTTACCCAAAATTGTCATTTTTTTCTCAAACCATAGTATCCTTGACGACATATTTTGCACGGTGTACTATAATGGGATTGTCAATAACATATTTTTACCAAGTTACAGCCTAATCACATGAAATATTGCGACACAAAAGCCAAAAATGTACATTTTTCTAGAAGAAAATTGCATGAAAGTGCGATAAAGTTGATTTCTGAACATTTACATTAAAAACTAGAGTTCCACGAACACATACCTTTGCCAAATAAACCAGGTTTGTTATGTAGAATGATGTCTCTGGACAAATGCGTTACTCATTTCATTTTCTTTATAATTAAATGCTTGGAGTTGGTTTATAAAATTTCGGCATTTATTATGCAAATTAGATCCCAATTTACAATTAATTGATATCAAATTGTATCAAGCATTACTTAAGCTATCAGCATACCAAAAATCATGATGATCCTTTGATCCATTCTTGACTTATTCTCTTTCAAAGTCTTTAAATACACCTCTTACTCTCTTCCCTCTTTCTCAGTTACATATGTGACAACTTTGATGAAAGTACTATAATGGAATGCAGTGGATTTATGAACTTTTCCTAATCAATTATGCAAATTAGCTGTTAACTTGCATAATAAGTATCACATTATATAAGTCTTCATTTAGGCTATCTACATGCCGAAAATCATGACGATCCGTCAACACGTTAATATTTTCTCATTAATTATGCAAATGAGATCATCATTTGCATGATAAATATGTATTGACATTTCTCTCTTTCTCAGCTACATATGTGACAAGTTTTAAAGCCCTATAATGGAATGTAGTGAATTTATAAAATATCCTCATTAATTATGCAAATTAGCTGTTGATTTGCATAATTGTTATCTCATTATGTAGGTCTTCACTTAAGGTATCGGACCGGAGTTTCTTTTACGATTTCGGAGGTTGGCGGGCAGCCTCAGGCCGAAGGGCTACAGTTCCGCTAGTAAACGTAGGACGCGAAACTTAATCAATATGGCGGAAAGCCGTTTACTGTCTCTTTCCGACAAACCTATTGGTACCGTCTGTTGCCTCTTTATTTTGGTTAGAATATGTAGTAAAATTTTAATTTTGGACCCGAAAACTATCATTTTTTAACACTTTTTTGATCGAAGCTGCTTGGAAAAAACGAATTTTCCCAGGATAACGGCCTACGTGGTAGAGAAGCTAAAATCTTCATGTTTGTGTAAAATGAAAATAAAAAAATTCCATGTGATAACTTTTTTGCAATCTCCGATGACGTCATTTCTTCGAAATCGCATGAAAAACGCCGCTATTTGGGTCATCAGGCGAAAAAACCGCATCACCGTTGCAGCGGACTAATACAAAAATGGTTTCGCTGGCCGACCAACTACTCCTCGCACAAAAACAATACAACCCACGGGCTTTTCAGAAAATACGACAAATCTATGCTCAGCTATAACGATCACCAAGCCATAGGGAGCAAAAGTTAGGGAGACAACAGCGCACTTCCGGCCTATTACACCACCCTTCCACCAACTCCGGTCAGATTTGAACTCCGACCCGGAACCTTACGCTACCTACATACAAAAAAACATGATGATCTGTCAACATGTTCATATTTTCTCATTAATTATGCAAATGAGGTCATCATTTGCATAATTGATATCTGTCGACATTTCTCTCCTTCCCAGCTACATATGTGACAAGTTTGAAAGTCCTATCATGGAATGTAGTGGATTTATAATTTTTCCTCATTAATTATGCAAATTAGCTGCTGATTTGCATAATTAGTATACCATTATGTAAGTCATCACTCATTCTATCTACATACCAAAAATCATGACGATCCGTCAACACGTTGTAGAGTTATTCTCATCCAAAGTTTGAAAGGAAACCGGCGCCTGCAGTTCCAAAAAAGCCGCTAGGGGGCCCAAACTCACAGCACTTACTCTCTGCCTCGAGGGGTATCTACCACTCAAAAATCATGATCACAGCATGTCCAGAACACGAGATATCAAAAATTGAGGTTCTGCTGCAGTACCTTAGCAAGCCGCTAGGGGGCCCATTATCGAACTTGACCTTCGTTTTCCCGACCCCTACCCACCTACCAAATATTATCGGGATCCATCCAAGACTTCTTGAGTTATGCTGTTAACAGACAGACACACACACAGACTCACAAGCCCAAAACATAACCTTAGCCATTCTGGCAAAGGTAAAAATACAGTCTGAATTCTAAAGAAATGGGTCTTGGCTACTGCAGTACCCGCTTTTGTGTCATTTGGCCTACAAATCAAGGCGTTTTCAGGCAGAGATGCTCTATTTGGTACTCGTTACCATGCAAAAAATGTTGCCTAGCAACCGTTGTCATGTATAAGCAGGTTTCTTTTGGCACTACCCCTAGAATTGTTTGTATTGTTGTACAGAACACTTGTGCCAAGTTTCATACTTTTACCACATTTTGCACAAATATTGCACCAATCGCCTAGACTATACAAATGCGCATGCGAAACTAGAGCTGAAATCGTGCAAAACTGTTGGCGTCCTAGCTTTTATTGTCAGTTTTTTGTCTGTGACATTGCTTGAAAATCGGTACTTTACTCAAGATGACTTTTAGTACAATAAAATGATGGCTGTACAGTACGTATATACGTCACATTTAGCCTAAACTTTCAAATTGTGCTTTTAATATTGGCAAAAGTTCAAAGAAAGACTTTAGTACGCTGTGTAAAGAAAGTTCAAAAGTTGGGTCTCGTCAAGGGTTTCGTGTCCCCACGTTCGCGTTGTTTTGGTTTGTTATCCAAATTCCATTTTTTGCGGCGAATGGACTTTGTATCCGGAGAGGTACCGTTGATATTCCTTTTTTTTTTGTTCGAAGAAATTTCTTAACTAAGTGCCTGAGTTGCTGAATTTTTTTCTGAAAGCCTTTGACAAGTCACTACGGGTATATCTCTCCATAGTACATTACTTACGTTGTACAATTACAGTCGTTGAATTATGAGAAGAGCAAATAAATGGACGTCAGAAACGGGTAGAATTATGATATTGCATGGTTTCTACCGTCTTGTTTCGTACCATCTGTGTATCTCCTATGTTTATAATGAAGTAGCCACCAGGCAGGTCAGTTCCCTTCCCGGCTACTAACTAGTCTCTCTGTGTACGGTAACACCAGTAGACATCCATGCTTCGCACCTTCAAATACCGCAAGCATCCTTCCAAGTCCCCGACTGTGCAATGGAACCAAGTCGAGACGGTCTCCATGGCTTTTGCATTTATTGGCGCGTCTACAGGCACGAAATCTTCCATGAAATATAAGAGAGATACAGATTGCATAATTTAATTTATAATCAAGCCATTAATATATATTGTTATATTACATAATATGTAGATGATACAAAAATATATGGTAGAGCAAAGTTTATGGTCCTTGTCCGTTCGTTTTCGTCATTGCAATTTAGGTTACTTCAAGAGTCTCTTTGGAGGTCAGAGATTTAATCAGGCTAGATTTAGGTGGTATCTCACTGCACTTGAGGCACCGGTGCGGCACTGTGGGGTTCGTTCACGGAGGCACTGTTGTATTAGAAATGCTAGTAACCTCGCCACAAGAGCGGAACTTGGCAGGTTTCCTTTGCGGATCGAGGCTTACAGCAGGCTCTACTCTTATTATAGCAGGTTAACTAGAGAAGTACCAACAAATAGTTTACAATATCAAGCACTCCTTGTACAACAAGATCTACACCGACCTAAGGTACCATGTTGGCTTTCAAATGTAAGTAAGATTCTCGAGGAGTCTGGTTATGGGTACCTACTGTTGAACCAAGACTATAATATACCATCAGCTCAGTCGCAAGTGAAACAAAGATTGAAAGACATATATCTACAGACTTTCAATTCCGAACTCAACTCTAATGGAAAAAAGGAAAATCAAGGAAAAAAACTAAGAACGTACAGGAAGTTCAAAGACACCTACGAAAGAGAACAGTACCTAAATATACATAATTTCAGCCATCGCCGAGCCATGGCTAAATTAAGAATTAGTGATCACCCTTTACAAATAGAAGTAGGAAGATACAACCGGACTCCTCCGAGTGATAGAATCTGTACACTTTGTAACGCCAAAGATATTGAAAATGAAGTTCATTTTGTATTGGAGTGTGAGTTATATAGTGATATACGTAATTCTTTTATTAATGCCCTGAATTTTGATACACGAGCTAAACAGTTAGTAAAAGATGAGCTTTTTGTATACATAATGAAATCATCTGACAACATTGTACTGCAAAAACTCTGTGAATTCATATACACTTGTTTCAAGAAGAGAAAAGAGACATGTAAATTGTAGAATAGTATAGCATTACATATTTGACTATTTTGTAAACGATAGATGTACTTATAGTGTAGCATAGCCTTAGTTGTTCTGTCTCTCCCACTGCCACTGTAAAGATTCTTTACAGCAAAGTTTTATGTAACTACTGCATTTAGCCCATATGGGCAAGGTCATGCAAATAAAGATCATTGTCATTGTCAGTCATTGTATTATTTTTGCTGACTTTTTTTTATAACTCAGAACTCAGATATTGCGTAATACGTAAAAGTATGACTTAGAATCCAACAAAATACATGAAACATAAGAAAATTCGTTCCTTATCTCTGAAATTCCTTGAGTAATTTTTCGAACAGCGCAATGCCGCACCGGTGCCCCAAGTGCAGTGAGATACCACCTTTACGTCAGAAGTTTGAATTTCCCGCCACTCTGACCTGATGACGTCAAGAAGTTACGCCCTGCAACCTTTGACCTCACCGTATTTCGCGGTTTGACAAGACACCGACCAAACATCATCACTTCCTGTAATAATACCGGTTTTACGGCGAAAAAGAGGAACTTTGTTCGCCACAGCGCTGTTCCGTCTTCTACTACATGCCTTCAGGAAACCTGGTGCTGTTCGTATCGGAGGTTTTCGGAGTTTTGAAGCCTTTTGGGCGGCTGAAGTCAGGTGTGTTAGCAAGCTAAGCATTAGCAACGTACTATGTGTGTATGCCAACAATAGTGGGAGGGGGGCAAACCTAAAATTATGTTTTACCTGTGTGTGCTTGGGGAATAGGTATAACCCAGTTTGCTAACATAACGTTACATGTAACTGTGCTTATTTTTGTAACGTCCTCATTGTACTTAATGCTGTTCCATATTCTTGTTGAAAGTTAGAATACATTATATTGTTTTATGATTGATGGCATGATGATAGTTTTTTTAGATTACAATTGCTCCGGAGATAAATGATAGAAACCAGTGATTTACGATAGAGAGGGTCTGCATGGGGTATACTGGCAGTACATGTGATGCTTAACGGCAAATTCTGCAGTACTCAATCACCAAGATGTCGCGGCCGAATTATTGTGCCAAAACTGCTTATTTATTAGGTGTGGAACCGGTGACAATAACACGTCTTGAACCAAGTGTATTTTGGAGTATATGATCTCTGAGAGTTATCTGACGTTATCTTCACCGATCTACCGATCACTGATCTACTTGTCTATTATGAAGAAAGTCTCAATACTGTAGCGATGGATTCAGGACTTGGGATAACATACAACATATTACGTAGAATTAGAACATGGCTACTATCCCTCAGCCATTCAGAGCCCTTCATGTTTATATCCCCACAGTGCAGAAAAATGTGGTAATATGAAAAAGTGTGGTACTATGAAAAAAGTGTGGTACTATGAACTCATTTGCATAAAATAGAACCACACGTTTTTCATTGTACCATACTTTTTCCGCACCACTGGTCGGCTCACACTACATGCAAGCTAATTGCCCTGTGGATTAAGAGGAATAAAAACACCATCATTCTCATTAAATAACCCAAGTCATGTCTTCTTTTTTCAAATATAATGTGATATTCTAAATATAGATTGCCCTTAATTCATCCTAAGAAAAAAGAAGATAATCTTTGGGCTATTGGCTTGGCCTTGGTAATAAAAGAAAAGAACCCCCCTTTTGGGCTGGAGGGACCCTATCTGCCCATAGTAGCCCTTGTTTCAAGTTCTAAATAGTAACTTAAAACTTCCAATAACGCTTTATGAATGACAGACCGATAATGCTTAATGTTAAATTAGGGCCATCTATGATTAACAATAACAGTGAATTAGAGTAGCTAGTAATGGAAAAGGGCATGCAGACCCTCAATAGAAAGAAACCAATGCATGCATAACAAATTCTCAAATTCCTGTTCTCTGAACTAAAGGGTAGATATGTGATGATATAGAAGCAATGTACACCAGTACTAGCATAAGTGAGCAAGCTGGAACTCCAAACTTGTTGAATTCAGAGTCAGAGGGCTAGAAGCTATAAGTAACAGATTGCAGTGTTTTAGAGACCTTTTACAAAATGTCAGATCCATTGGGTAGTATCGTGTACACATTGATACATGGATCTATAGCCTAGGGGCTTAATATTGTCCATATATCACTCTGTGAGTATGACATCCCTGTAGAAGTGAAAGGAATAACAGAAGACTTTTCAGAGTTTTCTATCTTTTTTTTTCATTTCAGGAGTGCTCTCCAAAATATTTACACACAATCACCGAATCAGGGTTTTATCCAGGTTTTGTCTTGTTTCTCGTAAATAGTAAACTGCCTTTAAGTAGAACCATTTTTTACCGTATATGGTAAAGTACATGTACATTCAGCTGTATTACTATAAGACTGGTACTGTAAGTCTTATCCACTTACACTGGGAAGGACCCCTTAAGTTTTTTTGCCTTGCCACCAGGCAAGGCTTTACGCCAGGTTTCTTCCATGGTTGGACGGACCTGTTAACCTTGCTCTTCCCAAGACCCTTTCAAAGGCCCTTCCAAATCGCCTTTCTCATGGACAAGTTTGACGGCTTAGACAGACAATGGTACCCCCGTTGAATTTTAAACCGTCCATTTTACGTATTTGTTTCTGTTTGCGGTCGGTTCTAAAAGCATTTAATATTTGGTTACATTGAATAAATGAAGCGTTTGTATGGTAAAATTCCAAATTCATTTGGAGTGACATAAAATCAAGTGCATTATCTCGCAACAAGATTTGCATTAGCTATTCATAAAGATGAAATAATTTCCAAATCAGGCTAATAAATTGTATGTGAATATATAAGTAGCCATGACGTCATCAAAACGTTGGAGAGGCCTTCCGAGACCGCAGCAAAATGCTAACGTGAGTTTAGGAGAGCGCCAGCTCAAAACGTCACACGAGAAGTCGCAATAGATAATATTTAGGATCATTTTGTTATATTTCAAATATCAACCCTAGTCCTGCGGCAAGCAATAACTGATTGTTTGCAATGCATATTCTATATGCGCCGCATTTAAGAACGCATGAATAAGAAACTCCGGTGTACCAAGAGGCCACGTCTAGCGAAATAATAGACGTTAAACGAGGACAACAACAACAACAACAGGTTTGTGTTTTGTTACATTTCCTAGTCTTCATTCTACATCATTTCTTTCAAAGTTATCGCTAATTCAGAAATAAAATGTAACGCCTTGGAATATGTAAGATAATATTCTAGCTACTATATATGTCAAACTTCTAGTTTTATCGTAGTGATTCCTAAAATAATCATTGTTTTATCAGTGTTTTTGTGAGGCCTGTAGCTAGATCAGTTTTCTTTGTGCATAATTTGTCGGACATTTTTGTTACCTGGGTGGTATTTCCCTGACATTGTAGGTTAACAAATTATTAACAAGTGTAATAAATGACGCTGGTTTGTCCGGCCGTGAACATAATTTCATAAACACGAAATTACGAAGTGAATCAAAACAGCCCCCCTCCCCAATCCTTTTCGGACATGCAAGGTTCTATTTTCACACGATTGAGCACATTCGTGTCTTACTTTCTTGCTTACCAACTAACGTTTGCCATCTTTAAATGTCTTCTCAGGACTGTTTCTATCGTATTGCCTTCATTTTGGTCCCATTTTTTAAAAAGATTTATGCTGTCCGTGGAGATCTAGGAGGGGAGCAGATCCTCTCCAACAAATATTGAAGAATGCCAAGAAATTGGCTACCTTTAGTCATGTCAAGGTCTATTTAAACCTCCTTTGTCATATGTTTAGAAACCACTAGTATTCTATCAATTAAATATACATATGCTCTTTCAGTTGGTTTTAATGTTGACACAAGAAATTGTTTTCCTTCTCTTTCAGTCTTCGATTGCAGATTTCTTCACAGCACAGACCAGAGCCGTGTTAAAGCCAAAGTGTATATTGAATGAAATACGCCATCAAGTAGACAAAGTCTAATCACTGCCACTTATTACCAATCCTTGCCATCGTGCAGACTGTGCTTTTGCACTCAATCTTCCAACCCCTGCCACCGTGCAGACTGTATGTGCATTCGCACTCAATACAACAACAAGTTCAACCTCTGCCACCGTACAGACTGCATTGTGATTAGCACAAATGCACGCTGCTCTGATGAACTACATCAAATATTGCAATATACAAAGTAATGCCATCTGATAAACAACACGTTTCATATAAGTTGTCAAATTTGTCAAAAGACAATTAATTTATTTTTGACTAACTGTTCAATCTTACCATAGTACATATACCTGAACTGCAGTCATTCATATAGTCAGGGTTCTCCCCAGAATCTTTTAGTATAGTGGAGGGGCTGGCAAAAATAATCCAAACCAACGCGCTGCGCTTTCATGAAAATTTGTTCATTTTGCATGACAGATGGTGTCAAATACTTCAAGTACAATATAGTGTTGTGACTCCTTTGTTGTGAAGTGTCAAAACCACTATTGTTTTGATCATCGCCCATTCACAAGTTTTTGCAGACAATGCCAACTGGAAAAGTGATACCACAAAAATCTGTGAATTTTCATTAATATTAGCAAAACTAATCAGGAAAATAGGGAAGAAACACACTAGATTTCAAATGTAGTATAGTGGAGCTGGGCTGGAGTATAGTGGAGGGCCTCCCTTATTCCATCATTTGGGGGGGACTCTGATATAGTACCCTCTCAACTTACCACAGTACCTCAAATTGTGCAGGCAGTACCCACTCAGCTCACCACAGTACCTGGACTCCTGCTGTGCATGCAGTACCCACTCAGCTGAACACAGTACCTGGACTCCAGCCATGCATGCAGCTCCCACTAAGCTGACCACAATACCTGGACTCCTGCTGTCCATGCAGTACCCACTCAGCTATCCACAATACCTGGAGTCCTGCTGTGCATGCAGTACCCACTCAGCTATCCACAATACCTGGACTCCTGCTGTGCATTCAGTACCCACTCAGCTATCCACAATACCTGGACGCCTGCTGTGCATGCAGTACCCACTCAGCTATCCACAATACCTGGACTCCTGCTGTGCATTCAGTACCCACTCAGCTATCCACAATACCTGGACTCCTGCTGTGCATTCAGTACCCACTCAGCTATCCACAATACCTGGACTCCTGCTGTGCATTCAGTACCCACTCAGCTATCCACAATACCTGGACTCCTGCTGTGCATGCAGTACCCACTCAGCTATCCACAATACCTGGACGCCTGCTGTGCATGCAGTACCCACTCAGCTGGCCACAATACCTGGACGCCTGCTATGCATGCAGTACCCTCTCAGCTGACCACAGTGCCTGGACTCCAGCCATGCATGCAATACCCACTCAGCTGGCCACAGTACCTGGACTCCTGCTGTGCATGCAGTACCCACTCAGCTGGCCACAATATCTGGATGCCTGCTGTGCATGCAGTACCCTCTCAGCTGACCACAGTACCTGAACTCCTGCTAAGCATACAGTACCCACTCAGCTGTCCTTTCACAGAAATGAAATAAATTAAAATTGTTACTGTATATCCTTGAAATAATGTCTAATTATTTCATATTTATTAGTTGTCGAGGGTCAGAAAATGCAAGGTCATATTTTAAGACACCTACATATATTTGCAACAAGATTAACAGATCAATACAAGGCTTTGGCTACCATAATACGTATTTAGCAGACAAGCAAATTATCCCTACTGCACGCCAAGGCACAGCATTTTGCCGTGCCGGGCTTGAAGTGCCGACCTACTTTTTCCTGACGATATTCCTACCACGCGGCAAGGCACAGCTTTTTTTAAAAGATTTCTTGTTTTATGTACATGGAAGGTTCTTCAATTGTGTGTGCTCAAGGTGTTGATCATACATGCATGTACCTCAGACATGGGACCTCTGGCTTACATCCCCATCCAAGAGAACATCCCTTTAGCTGAACATTGGTACTTATTTCAGCGTGCAAAATACCCACTTGCACACTTGCACATTGCAACCACTTTTTGCTTGGTGCAACTTACTTCTAAACTCAGGTTGCACAGGGTGCAACTTAGATTTTGAGCCTCAGAACTCGATTTTGTTGTCAATTTACTTGGAAGAAATAAATGGACTGAGGCAGATCCGTTTCATATCAGCCAAACATGTCTATTATGTATGTATGTACAGTGTATGTATTGTACTTTTCCCCAAAAAAATTAGTGAATTGTAGGTGGTGCAACTTGAAATTCAGTTGTGCAACCTATTTTTTCCCCACTTTGTACACTGTGCAACCTGGCTCAGAAAAGTATTTTGTACACTGCTTATTTACACCTGGTTTAAGAGGGCATACAGGTGTTAATTACATGTACTTCTCAAAGGGCACAGCACTGGGGTCTGCTAGCTATATATAGGGATTCAAACCCAGAACCTTCTAAGTCAATAGTCCTAACCACAAGACAACCTTTAATTTCTACCTAATAGATTTTATTGGGTCATCTCAGAAAACCAATGCTCACCACTGTTAGTGTTACATGATTCTAATCTTTTTTACATTGGACATCATGCCAATCTCTTGTCTGTGAACGAGGCATATAATTATAAGAATCAGCCCCCAATTTTTGTCTGTCTATGTATGGAGATTGTAGATCTATTGCTGGGAATAACCCAGTGTGTACCCAGTACAGCTACATTGTAGTAAAGGGTGTCATATTTGGACTGTGAACTGTCTCCCCGCTATTATCGTGTAACCAGGTGTTACCAGGTTATGCAAATATGAACACTAAAGGCAAGAGGTACAAATTTAAGGCTTGAGGTCAGCAAAACAATGCAATTTTATGCTGATCAACTTTACGAAGAAGTGCAGTCAGATTGAAATTTTGGTGCTGGCTTTGTGTTTTCTTGGAGGCTTAATTTGTGCACGTTACATGTACAGTTGCTGAACAATGATGTGGCTTCTGTGTACAAATGCTCAGTGATGTGAATCACAAAAATTCTTGAGCACAGAGACAATAGTGCTATTTAGTATGAACCTCGAAACTGGTCTTTCAACATACTTGAACTTTGAAGTTGAACCTATGGGACACTTCTTTGCATTTTGTTGAATGTTAATTGTTATGGGTGTGACATTACTGACGAGTTCAGATCAGTATTAAGGTGGTTCTACAAGTATCCATTCTCAATAAAAACTACTGCCATTGTTTGCATAGCTGCTCCATTACATATATTTTGATAGTTGTAGGTGAATAATTAATGTAATTGGTACTTGTGCATGGTGACTCTATTTTTCCAAGCCATTACATTGAAAAGCTTTATCAATATTCATGATTGTTAATCATTCTGTACCTTGTAAACATGCAAATTGACTTACTAGTAATATACTGTTATTATAGTATGTACATTAGTGGGAATAGATGTAATGTTAGACCTATTGACCATCTTTGTAGATAGCTGACAGTGACAGGTCTAAGTTAGAGTTAACTGTAACCATTTGTCTGGCCTAGTACTAGTGTTTGTATTTCATATGCTGGCCAGAAAGCAATTTCAGAAGGCAATATATTCTTTTGTAGTACCTGTACAATCTTTGCACCACTCGATACCTTTACCAATTTTAATTGTCAAAGTTGTTTGTGTGTGTGTGTGTGTGTGTGTGTGTATCTGTGTGTGTGTCTGTGTGTGTGTGTGTGTATCTGTGTGTGTGTCTGTGTGTGTGTGGGGGGGGGGGGGGTGCCTGTCAGTATGTCTGTCTGTCTGTGCATACTGCCAGCATTAATCTAGAAGCTGTGGATAGATGGATCGTTATGCTGCTTGCTATTGGTGGGTAGGGCTAAGGAAAAAGGAAAATGAAGTCCAATTTGATGACGGGCCTCCTAGTGGCTTTCTACACTACTGCAGTGGAACTTCAAGCATTGATATCTTCTTAGTCCATACTCTTACATGCACACATATGCTGTTACACAATCATGACAAAATTGAATGACTTCAGCCTTCTAACAACACCTCCGTTTTATATGTATGTACCACAGGTTACTGGTGTATGGGCCAAGGTTGCAGTTCAGCCTCTCCAAGTGTTACATATTCTCGTTGTGCCATGTCGTCTACTCACTGTGCAAAGTTCGTCCACACGAAGACTCGGGCCTCGCCGTACCCGCGGTCCGAACGGAAACGGCAGATGTTCACGGATGACCTGGTGAAGTGGGACGTAGATTTCCCAGAGTACACACCAGAGGAGTATACGGCACCATCGGTGGCCAAGGGACCGGTATGGGCTGACCCACCGGCAGGGTAAGATTCTGTTCTGTGTTAATATTTCAATTAGAACTTACAGATGGTTAGGGCCACAGCCAAGTAAATCTTATGGATGACATCACAAGACTCCAAAGCTAATGGGAGAAGTGAAAAAATGTGACTCATAAAATTTAGAAAATAAAGACTTGTCAACTTATATGTTGTACATGTGTAAGATGAATTGAAGTGACAAAACAATTTTATTGGTATTACAGCCACTAAGTCTTTTATTCCTGTATTCAAGAAGAATAGAAAGTGACACAAGTGACTATGTATGCAATGAAAGACACATATTGCGTATTAATTATACAAATCTTGATGATGCAAATCAAGTAGCATTAAATTTCAGCTAGCCAATTATAATTACTGTTATAATAAAAAAATAGTAATAATACTAGGATATCTTATATACTAACTTTCTTCAGATTAGGAAAAAATTGGGCTAGATATCATAACTGTCAACTAAGCCACATATATGATAATTTAATACTTGTACACATTGTTATAGGTAGCTTGATAGCTGACGATTGTTTTCAAATGTATACATAACATACGAAAGTGATCCAATAAAGATTACTTTAAATTTTCTGACAAAACATCAGAAAATCATGTCTTTTTATTAATTGACAGCTTGGTTTTATCATTGAAGATCATTCATGATAAGGTGTAATCTAGAAAATGTAATTATAATGCATGATAAGATCCTATTCTTGCATTATTTATTGTTGACATGTTTTTACGTTTAATGTGTTTTTTCTCCCCAGTAATCTGGACTCGGTAAAGTGGAACCAAATGGATGGCAAAGTGAACAGGGAGAGTTTCACAGATCAGTACAAGATAGTCAATGGTTTACCAAGGTAAGAACTCCACTCAGTTAATAAAGTTCATAAGCTTAAATTTGATCAACCGTTACCCTATTGTTACTTCGTCAATTGTAATCTAATGGCATGATGTATTGTAGTAATTATAGTTGAGTTTTCTTTTACAACCAGTTAATATACCGCAGCTGATGTTTCGATGTCTATCAGAGACATCTTCCTCAGAGCTTCAGACTGGAGTTCTGCTTTTTGCCTCTATTTGTAGCGAATTTAGACGGCACTTTTGGGGGAAAGAACACAATCTCAATTGTGGCTCAGTTTTTTATGTCCATGCTGTTTTGTGATCTAAAAACTTTTATTGTTTTAGGTAGCTCTCAAAGATTCTTGATTTTTGCATAATTCATTGGTGTTGTGTTGTCCATATAAGGAACCCTATGGGACGGACAGGGCTGAAGGGCAGGGGGCTGCTGGGAAAATGGGGACCAAACCACGCAGCTGATCCCATCGTAACAAGGTGGGTGCTATAGTTTGTATTTAATAATAATACCAATATTTTATATATGGCAAGAAATTGGACATAGTTATGTGTATAGAACACAACGCATTTCCAGACTTAAGGCCATAAAGAGTGGTAACTGAGGCGTTTGGGGGGTGTTTTTGGTGTCATGAAAATATCATGTTTGGATAATGCATGGGTCTTTAGTTTTTTTTAGGAAGTACCTCATTGCATAAAGGTAATTTATGCAAATTAGCATGACGTCATGATGATGTCATAGAGAGCTATATGGCCACGCCCATTTGGGGAAAAAATGCCAGAAAAGTGTTTTGCCCCGCTTGTAATTCGACGATTGTTGTTAATACTTTACAGTAATGTATATAATGGTCATTTAAAAAGATCTGTGCGTGAATTTTGTCATATCTTGTAATGCTGATTTTTTATTAATTTTTTTCCTTGAATTTTTATTACCCCTTATGCTACCAGCAATTGGGAGCACTAAATAGCACCCTTTCGAGGCGGCTGCGCAAGACATTCTACCTTACAGGATATATTTCAAAATAAGATCCATTTTGACTAATTCTGATGAACAGTTTTTGGGGCGTGTCGCTCCGATAATCACATTGTGGTGGTAGTAGTGACGCAATCCATTTTCATAGGTCATAAAAAAATCGAAATGATATTTTGAGGTCAGATTTGTATTCGGCATGTACTTAAACCTCCGTATACCAAGTTTTGTTCTTGTATCTTCAAGGAGAGGGAAAATATGGTGTTTTTGCATATTCAATTAGCTGACTCAGATTTTATTACCCCTGGAACTCAATTATTCAGGATTATTTATCATTTATGAATCAGATATGTAAATTTCATGGCCATAGTTCAATTCAGCATGTTACAAAACCCCAGTTTACCAAGTTTTTTCCTTGTATCTTGTATGACTGTGGAGATATTGTAATCTTGCATATTTAATTAGCTGACCCGGAGAAATTATGGTGTAATTTTCAGGCCGTTGATGGCCATAACTCTCTAACGGTATGTCCGATTTTTTCGCAATAAAAACCATTCTATTTCTTTCACTAAGACCTATCCAATGATGTCAAGTTTATAAAGCTGTGAAGAGTTTGAAATTTTTGTGTAATTTGAGACAGCTACTTTGACCTTGAAATTTGGCCAACAAAAACAACATTTGATGACAAAGTATTCTATTTTTATAAAAATAGAAGTACCTATCTACTAACATTGATGGTTATTTTTCGGAAAGAAATCTTGCTCAGACATACCTCCTGGCTACCTTAACCTAGAACCAGAACCTAACAATACCAGTTACATAGAATGATATTGCACGGGATTTGCCCAATTTTTGTAACAAGATACACCTTACATGTCCACATTCGCCATCCAACTAATTATATAACAATATACACATTTAGAATAAGGGTTCAGTCTTGGACAAAAGCATGGCCCACATTTTCCAGCAAACTTAACACCTAACATAATGGCCATGGTCCATTGATGATCACTTCTTAACCAGGCACACACCACCATGCGCTTTCCACTGCTGCTTGAGTTTTCTTCCATTTTGTCCAACTTTCCAACAAACTAAGGAGTGGGCCCAAATGTGATTTAACACGTTGTCCTGTTCTGTTGCTGACCCAGGTGGAAAGTATCATCCTCAGGACAGGTAGAGAAACATCCGAAATCAGGTGACCCCATCTTACAGTTTGTGGCTATCAAGAGAGGGGACACAGGGGAGTGGGCTATACCTGGGGTGAGTATAAACATGCACTGAACTTATAAAAATTTATGCTTTACAAGCCATACTGTTACAGAATGATATACACTTCAATAGAGGCTGTTTGTAGGGGTTATGCTGGTGAATTGAACAGTATAGGTTTGACTGGTAACCATTGAATCTGGAAGAGTCAAACCTATAAATTTGTATGCTTTGGTTGAACAAATGAAGGAATAAATGTTAGAATAAATGATGACTGACTGAATGAATGAATGAATGAATGTTAGAATAAATCTGATGAATGAATGACTGAAGTAAATGTTAGAATGAATGTTTTAATGTAAGAATGGATGAATGGATGGATGGATTCCTTTATTGTGGTATTCAGGATGGATGGATGGTGGATGAATGTTAGAATGGATGTCTGATCGATGATTGAATTAATGAGATTATACACATCTAACTTCTAAGAGTTTCTGCACATAGAATTATCCATTATTTAAATTTACTTGAAGCAGAAATCTAATGACTGTTCCATGGCTTGTTTGCACCACAGGGTATGGTCGACGCGGGCGAGACAGTTTCGTTGACATTGAAGCGGGAGTTTGGAGAAGAAACGATGAACTCGCTACTCGCTTCACCAGAAGAGAAAAAGGAAATAGAGAACAACTTAGCCAAGCTGTTCAGTCATGGGGCAGAGGTCAGTTTTAAAACAAGGATTTTCAGTTTGAATTCCAGTAAAACAACACTTGTGATGCAGATTTAGCATGTAATACACGTACTTCAAATTAAAACATACAAATTTAGCATGTAATACACATACTTCAGAGTAAAACATACATGAAACAATAAATAAAATTATGTGGATTATCTTTTCAAATCTAAAATCAACTTGTTTTTCTGTGCAATATATGAGATACATTTTCCCTTCGTAATAATTTTCTATCGCAGTTACATATATATATATTTTCCATAATTTTATGCTAATAACATTCACCTTAGAGTGACAGGAAGGGATAAGTGAACACATGATGTTAATCAAAATCTTGTTTGTAGAATCAATGACCTACAATTGAACAAGACTCAAGAGAAACTCTCAATATTTCACTAAAGCACTCTTTTTTTTCAATACTAGTAAGTTGTTAAAGTCCCCTTGCTGGTCAGATCTGGTATCACGGTACATGTATTGTGCCTACATTTCCCATACAGGTGTATAGAGGCTACGTTGACGATCCCCGCAACACAGACAATGCCTGGATGGAGACCATAGCAGTCAACTTCCATGACGAAGAGGGGAACAGTGTGGCGCGGTTTAACCTCCAAGCCGGCGACGACGCTAACGCCGTGGCGTGGATGGACGTTGGCAGCGAGCTTTGTCTCTTCGCCAGCCACACACACTTCCTAAAGAAGGTGGCAGAACTTAGGAAAGCACACTGGTAACAGTGTTTATATTCAACGCATGTATTGTTAGGCATATCTGTGAAACTCACTCTCTTTTTATATAGGATTCAAAACTAAGTACATGTAATCGGTTTAGGTATACATCAATGAAAAAGTCATCTTCAAGAAATAGTAACTGTTGTGCTTGTGCAAGACTGTGCTTTACAGCATACCTGATTTTTAGACTTATCCAATTCTGTACATTATAACAAATGTATGTAACTTGTAAGTCTATAGTGCTGTATATATAATTGACTCTATGGCAGGTATACTATGTTATGAGTTATGTTGTATGACATATTTCATAATAATTATTAGTTCCAAGCTGTCATGTCTCTTTCGTGTGATGTTTAGAGCCGTTAAGAACATCATAGTACATAGTGTACTTACAGGTACTATGTGTTTTTAAAAGTCTCTTTTCATTGTTAAACCCTGTTCCACAAGAGGCTTACTGTTGCCAAGTGGAAAGAGGGCTAGCCTATATGCAAGTTTGTAGCACTTTTGTGGTAGAATAAGTATACACCTAATAATATAAATGTATATCTTGAAAGGAGAGATTTTAGTTACACATATTACCCAGATAAAATATTTTCTGAAAAAAAAAAAATAGATGTCCAGAATAGCATGAAAATGTGTCTTCCCAGATATTTAGCTCAGTGGAAGACCTGTTATACAAGTTGGCGTGATTTTGGAACTGTATAATGATCATGTACCACATTCTTCTATCTCTTTCTAATGTGTTTGGTGTTGAAGGTCTCAGTATGTTAAAGAATGTCCTATGTCATTTTCCCACACTGTCTTCCTTGCCATTTGTAAGTTCACTATTAAATGTGGCAATGACAGAAGTACTCTTAATGCATGCGCAAATAGCAATATTACTCAAGCAACTTGATATGATTTTGGAAACGGCCATTTTAGGTAGAATCCACTACCTTTCGTACGTGACACTGAGGTCTTGGATGTCTTAATGCATGTTACTGCGTATGAAGAACGGTGTTCACAGCTTGCCAATAGAAGTATAATATATAGCATATAGCAAGTTGTGAAAGTGCAAAACATTCAGGGCTAAAAAAATGTGAAGTGTAAGAATACATGTACTATGTATTGTGACGGAGGGTTTATGCTATATCTCAATCGGGCTATAAGGTATTCATCTGTGTTGAACTTCATCAATGACATAATCAGAAGAACTCAAGAAACTTCACTCACTGAAATTTTTGACCAAGTACTGTAAATTCGAAACTTTTGCAGTGGTTTAATGTTCATGGTTTTCGCGGTGGCCACTTCACCACAAATTAAAAACCACTGTGAACATTTTTCCATGGCAATAAGAGACTACAGTGCATGGTGCTACAGTGAACTTAAAGTCACCACGAAAAGTCCTTTTTCCCGCTACCGTGAAATTAAATTTCTGCGAACTTAAAATTTCTATTAAATGCATGACATTGTACAGTATATTGGTCTTCTTGAGCTATCTGTCCTGAATGCTGATGTCACGAGCGGAAAAATCGCTTGACCTCGGCGCTTGGGTCAGATAGTCGAATGAGAGATTTGGTCTTGCGAGTGAATTTTCTTGAGTTAGAGGAAGTTATCTCATTAGGGATAGGGGATGTTAGGTAGCATGCTTAGCTGTAACAGCAGGGACAATGTTTGTCCTTATCATTGCAATACATGTGTAAGGCCACAGCAAGTAAGTTTTCCTGATTTTGAAAAAAAAAAATTGCTATCCTTCGGAGGTGGCCAACCTACTGAAAATGACAAAATATGTAAACTTAGAAATGCTACTCTTATTCTGTCAATGAAGTCACTTACTGTAGTATTGCATACAGGTATAAAACCCCATTGTTTGTTGTTAGCGCACTATTGTTGAAAAGGTAGGCATCATGTTTTGTTTTCACAGTCTCACACTAGATTTGGAGTCTGCATCCTTAACATTGACTAGCTGTTGCTTAAGAGAAAGTATTAGCTCAGTCACTCTGTTAACATCTGTAAAATCTATGACCACTACTTGTGATATTGTTTAAAGCAACAGTTACCCAAATTTCAAAGTGACTTTGGATGAAAGATTTGATTTAGACTCTAACCATTTGCTACTACTCTATCCTGATTAAATCTTGCTTATAGCAGCCCGCCTAACATCCGGTTGACCTCCTAGTGCGGAGGGGATAGTTACAGCCCTGGACAGTGGAGTTTGTGTCACACAGACTACTAAATACTGTATCCCAGTTTGTTATTATGGCAACTTGTGATTAAAGTACAGCAAAGTGCACATTGCAGGCCTTGCTTATATGTTCAAGTACAGTTTTAAATGCATTCCAAATACATTGTACAATGTATTCCTAGAAGAAGTACAAAACATTACATGAACATGCTATCGTGCCTATTGTCTTTTGACTCAAATCATATCAGGAAAGTAACCATTTAGACTGGAATATTATGGAGAATATCATTTCGGGGTATATTATGGAGAATTTTATTTTCGAGGTATATTATGGAGAATATCATTTTCGAGGTATTATCCCATACTGATCACTGTGTTAAAATGTTGAGGCTGAGACTTTTGTATGAAGAGCTTTTTTTAATTATAAAAAGATGTACTTTGGAATTTTTGGTGTTGATTGTTTCATCATAATAATCTATAACACACAATATCATGTACTTTACTTTTGTTTTTGCCAAAGTTGTTCAGAATCCATATGCAATATCATGAATACATTAAATTGACATGATATGATACATGTTTTGTACTTGATATTAGCATATGTATGTAAATGTACATATTTACAACAAATGCATTTATCCTTACCTGTTACTTATGGTGAAACCCTAGCTTCAATAACTCACCTCCCCATCACCCAAATATAAAATTACCCATATGTATTGCAAGAGAAACTATTTTGTTAAGTCAAAGGCAATATAGCTTAGCATTATGTCTTGTAAAATACATGTATGTAATAATTACGATACTATAATCAAAATGTTATTCGGTGATGACAAATTAAGTGTGAAGAATTAATATGTTGTCGAACTTTTGTCATTCAAATTTTCTTTTAGTAAGTGGACTTCACTGAAGCAACAGAGTAGCCTTCAAATACCAGGCTTCAGAGTCGCCACTGGAAAATAGTAGAAATTAGCATGGCTTAATTGAAAGAAAATATAGATACTAGAGGAGTTAAGCAGACAAAGAGTACAACTGTACTTTTATCTATTTGGCCGATTTCTACTATTTTGGGATGTATGGAAGAGACCTATAAGCAGCTATTACATTTGTATCAAGCGGACTTATGTTAAATGCTGACTAAGCACTTATTATCTTTATGATCAGGATTTGATGGAACTTTGATCTTGTCTACTTGTAGATGTAGTAGTTGTGTGAAAAATACAGAATTTCTGTAGCCTCATGCATAACGATACTGTAGTGAATGTACCAACATCCACATTGATTTATAATAAACAGGGTCCATATCTTTTGAATTCAGACATGTTGTTATAATGAATGTAAACCTAATGCAAAAACCTAGCAATATACAGTAGAAGCCGCTTAATTGCACGGCCTATTTGCCAGTGAATTTCGTGCAGTTATCCGGCTGGTGCTATAATGCAAAGTCATCTAGCTGGAATGCACCAGCTTGGGATTTTAGTACTCCGTGCAGTTAACCGAATTGTGCGTTAATCCGTTGTGCAATTAGCTGGCTTCTACTGTACTTGTACGATACCCTAAGGCTTATATGTTTTTATCAAACAGGTACAAATGGTTAGAGTGTTCGCCTTGCATTCAGTTGGTCACGAGTTTGATCCATAGCCGTTTGAGTCATACCAAAGAATTTATTACAAATAGCGCATGCTGCTTTCTGTGCTTAGCACTCAGGAAAGAGTATGGAAGTTGAACACACGCCACTACCAGTGGACAAGCTCCCTGCTTCAGTGATTGCACAAAGTTGTGTGGCCCTGGGCTACTGAAATAGAGATGGGTGCCGCCCTATACACCTTCTGGTGCAGGAAGGACTTCAACTAACTATTTATTTTCTATATTTACTGTGGTAACAATCATTGAATTTTAATAGCGTTTTTGCTGTTCAAGTGTTATTCCGGTGATTGTTCCCCCCTCTTAAAGCCAATGGTAGAGTCCAATATGGGAACCTTGAAAAACCTGTTGTTCCTCTGACGTTGGATGGGGAGGTGTGAAAACAAGGCGTCTCAGTGTTCAGTGGGTTAGGTCAGCAAATCTACAGCCACTTCGGACAGTCCTGACCATCTGACTCACGCAGGTACGTTACATTGTCATTTTCTTTGACCGTGTAGACACACTTAAGAAGTTAAGAACTTAAGTTGTGATTACGTCGTCCATAGCCACGCCCCTCCCAATATCTGAGAGTACTGACTCATCGGTGTGACTGCTGTCAGTCAAAAATAATGTAATTTGTCTATTTACTGCCTCTGATAGGCTTGTGTTCGTTCCAATGTTTATGGAAGACGAAAATTGTAAATAATGTGATAGCATGGCACTTTTGCTTTGGCGCAAAAAGTTGTTATAAATGTATAACACTCGTTCTCATTGAAATGTCGAAAATGGCATTTTTTTGGTCGAAAAATAAATCGGCTTTATTTTCACTGAAAAATACTTGGTTGTTTGGGAAAATTCCTCTTTTAACCATAGCCAAAAAATGGCAACTTATTATTTTTGGTCCCATTGGTAATGCATTACAGGGCAGGTAACAAACGTTACCGGTAACGTTTGTTACAACAGTAGACTTTACCCTGTTTTCTTCGAAAGGACTTACCTTATTGGCTACACCATTTAGGTGTAAGTGGATGTCCCTAGGGACATTTGAAAAGTGGGCAGCTTTTTTACACCAGGTCCAATAGAAAGCTTACACAGCATCGAACAATGGTAACGTTTGTTACAGTCATTTCTATACAGCATTTTGTTAAGCAAGGTGGGATACAAATGACAGTCAACAATCCTTTCTTGTTTCTTTAAAAAGCCAGAAAAACTGTACAGCGTCACAAAAACGGCAATTTCTAGTCTTACACGTGGATGATATAACCATGGCAACCATCGTACTAGTGGTGGTAACGTTTGTTACAGAATCTGGCGACAGGCATAAACCACCTCACACAGCCTCCAAGATAAGTGACAGGAGCGATCTGACGTGATCGGACAGAGGGCCTAGTCAACTGGTTTCACCTGCCGAACAATCATTCTGGGAACTGAATTGTTAAATTTTTGGCTAATATTTGAATTCTTCGTTTTTTCTCAGGCGACAGCCATTTTTTAGGGTGTGAAATCCCACCCGTGGCTATAATAATCTTCTACCCATCAACCTATACGAATGTTGTGGTGCATCTTTTGTAAAACATTACAGGGGTTGTGGAAAAATAAAGGAACCAGTGATGTTGTCTATAATTTGCTCCATATCAAGGCGTAAAGTCAGGCGACAGCATTTCGACATTTAAATGAGAACGAGCCATAAGAGAAGGGAAGTGAGTGCAGACAACTCGTACCGTCCTTCACTGTCTTTGGGCATTCCGATGTTTCCGTGCAACCCTGAGGCGAAAATTTCTCCACACTTAAGTCTAAGATAAACTAACCCCAATCGGCAGCCATTCAGAAGATAGCCAACCTGTTACATCTTTATGAGATCGAAAAATTTGAAGAATGATGTAGCATTTATGACGTAGTCGACCAAATTTGGACATGATCCAAAATTGGCGCCTTATAGTGTGACTAGATTAGTAGATGGACGACATTTTAGGCGAGGGCGCGGTTTTCATTCCGGTCAATACACATTAATCCCAAACAATAGCAGAACCAACAAGTAGGATTGTCATGACAAAGTCAATATCAGTGGAATGTTTTGAAATTACGATTGATATAAACAATGTTGAACATAGTATTAGAATAATGCATTGGGTCATTACATTGCATGTACGTTGGCTCATAAACAACTGAATCGGATATAAAGGAGTTAATCACTGTAGTTAAGTATAATTACACAACAGACTACAACAAGCACAAAGGAAAGTAAAGAATGGGCCTGTTTTCCTTTTTTTGCCAAGAGTTTGTGTATCATAACACTCCATTTAAACATGTTGGAACAACCGTGTATTGAACTTCATTGTATATATGAGTCTATGCATTTTCACTATATGTCTGAAAAAATTACTGTTTTTGTGCTAGCATTGCTTTTATTAGTCCTGTGACCATTTTATTTGGCACAAAACTTTTTCAAACATTAAAAAGCGTGTTAATGCAAAAAACGGTGCTTATTATAGTTATGATGAGTTAATTCATGTTATTTACCAGACTCATTTACGTCTATGTTTTAATTGTCACTCGAAAATCATTCTAAAAATATTCATATTTACGTCTTGCCAAAACAAAGTTGATGGGAAACAAAATGGCCACCCAGGTGTTTGTTATGTAACGGTTGATAATTATATGTATCTGTTTACTGGTTTACCTTCCAGTGAATAGAGAGCAACAGAGAATTCTTTCCCAATGCATGTTCTTGAAAGGCAAAAAGAAAATAAGAGTTCAGAGATCTCATACGGTCATACCTCTTTTGGCCTTGTTTGTTTTGTAAAAGGGTCTTCTATCTTGTTTGACTGCGCAAATTATATATTAATGAGCATATCTGTTTCAATTGATGGTATTGTCGATCCAAATCACAGATATTGTATGTGAGAAAACATAACCTCTGGGATAATCCCATTTTAACCTCTGGGATAATCCCATTTTTTTCCAGCGACCTGTGGAGCCTGGTAGAGGCTATCTAAGTATACTTTAGAAGTATAACCCTTAGGCAGTCCTGGTAATGGAACACGTACACGAGGTCGCCAGTTCAAATACCGGTCTTTATCACCCGTTGGCGTTCTGACCCTGATTTGCGTCCTGCTCAATGTGGATTTGCGTTCTTTTAAAGGGGCCATCAGGACTTGAAATACTTTTTCTGCATACCTGCACTGGTGCAGGTAACATTGAGAATGACCTGCACCTGACAAGTTTTACTCTGATTTTGGGAAGTATGGATCATACTAAAATTGTTCAGGAACCATTGCTATCTTTTCTTCTATACTTTATAGGTGGTAACAGTCAATGCAACTCAAAAACAATCCACATACACCTACATCATATGAAATTTATGTATAAAACCCAGAACATGGACCAGTGCAGGTTAGGTTCAGGTAGACACCAGAAACACCTGCACAGCTCCAATATTACCTGCACTAAAACCAGTTATGAGACGGCCAAGTTCAAGGAGAGACACGTCACTGCAACCAACTGACCGTCTGGACATTTTTTTTCTAATTGCATTGTCCTGTCTACTGCGACCAAGTCCAATCTACACGCACAGACCAGAGCAAGTTGGTAAATGCCCTTTCTTCCTTACGTGTAATGTGAGATTAAGAGTTGTAACTGTATTTTACTATAACGTGACCTTTCTTTTCTTTTCTTTTCTTAGGTCCAGTCACCATGACAACCCAGTGGGAGGCAGAGGGACGAGGGCACAGATGTAAGATTTATTACACTTCAATTACACACCGTACTCTCGATTTCTCTCTCATTAATGTTCTCTCTCTCTCTCTCTCTCTCTCTCTCTCCCCCCTCTCTCTCTCTCTCTCTCTCTCTCTCTCTCTCTCTCTCTCTCTCTCTCTCTCTCTCTCTCTCTCTCTCTCTCTCTCACTCTCTCTCTCTGCTGGAGTTTGATCAGTACTATGAGAAGTACTAGCCTCCTTTGCAGACTCTAGCAGAGTTGGCTTTTATTTTGTCCCGATTTTCAACGCGGGCAAACGTTCTGTTTTGTCGTGAGAGTTCAGCGCTTGCTAGAAGTCTGCCGTATGTCGGTGTCTTGAAAGGGAAAGAGATTTTCAAAGAACCTAAGCCTATGTTCATGCAAGATGTTGAAAATCGCAACTCAGCGTTCCCGCAAAAATTAAAACCGGTGCTGCTTGGAGTCTGCGAAGAAGGCTGGACCTGTACTATACCCAAAGCAAAACAATGTAGGCTTTGAAATAAGTGGATAGAAGTACCGTTAATTTACATCTTTGATGTATCATGAATACATATTTCATATTTCCAAATGGATAAGACAGGTAAAAGATTACCGTAGAACAGGTACCAGAGTCTCAGACTGAGCCATCAGTTCATACTGGACGTATATCTATTTGAACTCGGATGGACACTCTTTTTTTACTTTGTATTTTCCATTATAGGGATCAACTATGCCTACCGGATCTACAAGCAAGAAGTCGGACAGGAGGAGTTCAGGCAGAAACTGTCCGAGCAGTTCACGGTAGGTCGAGTCCTCATCTTGTGTATCTGTAAATTTATAGTCAGTATAACTGAATGCCTTTCGGTGTAATACACCAGCCTCAGTATGACAGGTCTCTGCGTAGCACATCATCTTAATCACCATTATTAAGTATACCAGTATCTGTATCTATATAGCCGGTAAAACACTATTTAGCTTCGGTGTAACACACCAGCTTCGCAGGCACGCGGCGCGACAGCAGCTGGTTCTATTACACTGAAATACCTGTTACGCATAATCTTTGCACATCTAACTGCAGGTGTTGTTTAAAGCTTTCTAGTGAGGGTGAACCTAGTGTACTTGGTGGCAACGAGTTCAGATCCAATCTACGATAGCTGCAGGAATAAACGAATATAATTAATTTTGGAACACATCACTCCTCTAGGGATCTCATTTATCTCTGACAAATAGGACATGATCGTCTTAGTGCTTGGGTTAGCAAAATAAACAACCTATCTACAAAAATAATTTGTGTTGTTGGTGTGTCTCGGTCAAAAACTATCAATATATATATATAATGCTTGGAAACCACTTGGGATATTCTAAAAGGAATGTCATATAATATATATCATTATGGTAAGTTCCTTGGAACTCTGGGACTTCATGAGAAGCAAAACTGTCTAAAGATCGGTAAATTATAGGGGCACATGTGACCTGTCTGACATTTAGCTTAGCGTAGAGCGGCCATGATAGTTAGTGCCTCAGGCTACAGAGATTAAGTAGGCGCCGTTGCACCTATGGGGTCATGGTAACCTGTCCGACCAGTATCATGGTGTACATAAGCAGGCATTGTATGTACTGTATATGGGTTAACTATGTGTAATATCATACGAAATGTATCATTCAAAATGAAACAAGGACAAAGTCGTTTCTCCCTCCTTCTCACCTACTTGTACTTTCCTCGAGCCTATTAGGAATTCATCTATACCTAATACAATAAAAGACCGTTTATTTGCAGTTAATTAAATTTGATTTCATGTAAAGGAAACATATTGTTTTGCTACGTTTCCTCTTCTTCCCCGGCCCAAACAAAGAAGAATACACCATGTAGTGTTCGATTACCTCATGTAGCAAGTGGCAGGACAGAACTGAAGGGGCTGGTCACTATTAATATAAATGTTTGTTAACATCATTGAATGTTAACATCATATACTAACTGTTATTGTTGTCAAATGTCCTACTGCAGCCTCAGCCTGACCCGAGTATCTTCAGCAAGGTCAGCATCAACTCCAAGGTCGACAAGTTGCGGCTGATCTTCACGTCATCGTCCCTGGCGACGGGGAAGCGTCCATTCCACGCCGTGGGGGTGGGCGCCGTCGGCAACGCGACTGTCGTGAGTGAGCCGACCTTTCCCGAACACGAGTTCTTCAAACCGGGGAGGGTGTTCCCCATCCGTGTTCGTCACTCCAACTTCAACCAGGTGAGTTTTATTTCAATAATAGTGCAGAAGAGGTATTTGTGACTACAGTGTCAGCAGAGTGGCAAGAAGTGTGTAGGAAGATGACCGTCAAAGTCAGACTTGTCGAGTGGCAGAAAGTAAAGTTCAGAGGTGGTAGAAATAGTCGTCAATCAGACAAGACAGTCCAGGTCATGGGATCAATGGAAGAGGCTACTACTAGTAATTCACGGGGAAATAATGTTTTTGTTCGTTTTTGTTTATGCAGTTATGTATTTTTCATATGCAGTCCACCGCAGAGTGACAGAAAGGGGCTTATTTGCATGATTATTGAACTACGATGGAACAAGACATTAGAAAAGTTCTAGAAAGTTGTGAGATCTTTAAACACCTGTATTGTAAGCCTACCAAACCATTTAATTTTGTGTCAACATTTTCGATTTGGTCGACTTAAAATTTGCATGATCATGTCTGATAACAGCACCGTTGCCGTTATTTTGAAAACTGACAGTTATACGTAACCCACGCTGATAGGTTGACGACGCCAGTATTGACATCCGTGGCGCGGCACTGAAGTTTGATGACGTCGACGTGGACGGTCCCTTTGATCTGATGATGGCCACCGGGGCCATGGCGCCATATTGGAACATCTCCAGCTTTGAGGAGTACCTGAACTCACGGGGAAGCCCCGAGAAGACACGGGCCTGGCTCTACAACTTTCCGCAGAAGTGAGCTTGTTTTCAAGTAGAAATTTACATCTCATTGAATATTCATCCGAGTTGGTAAATTGCATGTATGAATTATGTATGAGATTTATTTTGTCGTCAACCAAAAATATGGCCTCACCGGACTTTTCGACTGAATCGCTCTGTGTCCTCTTCAGCTTGATACTTGACCCGGTTGCTCTGAATGTGAGGTTTCACGCAGATGTGACGTCAGCAATGGGTCAAAGGTTGTTGGAGTCAATATCACACGGTTGTTGGAAGTCAATATCACACGGTTGTTGGAAGTCAATATCACACGGCTTCCAAGAACCTTTGACCCATTGCTGACGTCGCACCTGCATTCAGATATTTAAGATGTAAGGCCACGTGGCCAAAGCGATTGGTCATTTAAGCGTCGTATCCAAAGCAACGTCTTCAGGTCCTGGTTCGCCCCTAGGCCCTCTGGTCGCTTCCTTGCGAAATATTCAAGAGGGAAGCGATCAGAGTAAACATGATCTAGAATAGGATGGATGGATACCAAGCTGTGTAACCTGCCTATACACGTGAATTTTAAAGCCACTATATAGCTGAACTTTTGTTAAAAAAACATACATTTATGACGTGAACTTAAGTTTATAGAGTTCACATGAGGTCATTGTATTCATTACGTGTACCTTTGCGAAACGGAGATATATTGTTCTTGTTCCGTTTCCTCATCATCCGTTCCAAATAAACAGGGCCAATGACCTGGACCAGACGGCTGTAACCATGGTTACTGGTAAAGTAGCAGGCACTCCCCTAGTGTTCGATTCCGTTATGTAGCAGGAGGTAGGACGGAGCCGGTTTAAAACAGTTTTGTTCCTATCCCCAGTTACTACGCCTACGTAGACGGATGCCGCCGAGCACCCCGGTCCTACTCCACCCTGCACTACTACTCCCAGCACATCTCCCAGTTCCGCGGCAAGGACGGCGTCCTGCGATACGTCAAGTACCGCATGTTGCCGCTAGATGACGCTGTGGAGTCGGGATTACTGAGTCATGAAGATCAGCGGTCAATCTGGTATGTACAAATTATGAGGATGTGTGAAGCAATGCTGGGAGCCAGATATCAGTCTATCCTTTAAAGTTACTTTTAAGTTCTTGAACTGAACCTTCGCGGCTCCAGATGTCTTACGGAGGGATGACTTCTGTGCATTACTCTATCTATCCTTTAACTGTTTGAAGACAATTTTACATTGTGGAATAAAAGACGTAATCTTCATTCAACTGTGTCACTAATGGAGATCCTAACAAAACAAACAAACAAACAAACCGGCGTGTAGATGGTGTGAACATGTAATTACTTTGCTAATGTGGCCACTTCTCTTTTTCTCTTTTTACAACTTCAACTTCAGCGCCACAACCGTTGGGAAAAGGTACAAATTAGAACTTTTTGGCGACGCCCCAGGAGCGGTGTCGTTCAAATTCTTACATCACTCAGATCCCGACCTTTCTTCCCTGCAGGGACCCCAAGCGCCTCCCAGACGAGGAGCGTGCTCAGAACTACCTACGTCAGGAGTTCGCCGAGCGTCTGAAGAAAGGACCGATCAACTACAAACTCCAGATCCAGCTTCACAAGTTCCGGCAAGGCGATTCGGAGGAGATCTTCAACGCCTCCAGGGTTTGGGACCCTCAGGTAATGGTGCCCCATAGCGACTTGTTATGGTACCACAGGGGAACCTCGAGTTTTTTAAAAATCTTTTTGATCTGGATATGGTACAGTCATTGTCGGAGGTGACATAGACCCGCTAGCGCTAGCAGCACGTCTGGCCCTTGAGGGGCGTTTTTCTTAAAATCATAAAAGGAAGTGACAAAGGAACAACATGTCTGGAACTGGTAGGGGGGAGGGCATTTTTGTTGAATCTTTCAAAGAGGACGACTCAAAAAGGGGTTGATGGACCGTTGTGAGTTTGGATTTCTACATATTTCAGTATACAACAATCTTGTTGCATTGACAGAATCACCCGTGGAAAGACCTCGCCGACGTTGCCATAACGACGCTGTTGCCGGATCACGTGACGGAGAAGACTAGTTTCGCCATCGGGAACCAGCCGGACAGCCTGGGGCTGGTGGTGCCGAAGACCGTGGAGGACTACAACAGCGTGCCGCACATCCTGTCCCGCGCCATCCCCACATCCAACACCGCCGTCAGGATCAGGGCGCCCAAACAGGAGGCACTGGAGGGGCGGAAGCAGGTACGTTCGTTCGTTGGTTCGTCCCTTTTTTACACAACCTTACAGTTGCACATGGGGCAGAAAGTTTCCCTCCTGTTTCAGTAGCAGGGTATGTTTTACAGGGAGGGGTTGCTATCTTTTCCCCTTTAACGTATTTAAGGCACCTCCTCGAACATGCGGGACCCCCGTTTTACGTCCCTAACGAAAGACGAATGCTGACCGAGGATTGAATGGGGTCTCTGAGTTACCAACAAACTGTAAACAGGAATTCAAATGTGAGGCTGCTACCATGCAGTTGAGCTAGGAGGTGCAAATTGAAAGTATTATCCGATATGTGATAATGATATTTTTCTAAATGATAAAACATTAAGTATATGTCGTACCGACACAAGAGAAGTTTCATTCCAAGAATGACAACATTTCTTTAACTAAAAAGTATTGATAGACTAGACAGGAACTTGCGTGCTGTCTAAATGTAGAGTAGAGATCGCGAGAAAGTTGAAGTCAGTTTTGAATTGAAGGCCTAGCGCTGTGACACAAGACGGTAGCAGTTCTCTATGTGTTGTTATATAGGTGAGGTCATATGGCGGTTATAGATGCTATATAGATACAGGAATAAATCTCACCGCCATTCTTCTCCCAGACGTACACGGTACAGGTGCGCACGGGTAAGGCTAAAGACGCCGGGACCAGCGGGACGATCGCCGCCAGCCTGACGGGGCCGCACCGGCGGACCGGACCCATCCGGCTCAACCAGTCGTCCTTCCAGCCGGGCAAGGACGCCAACTTTGAGATCGAGGGAGGAGACGTTGGTGAGGTGAGATTCTGAGACGTTTCCGTCAAGGAATGATGCACAGCTTCACCATTCTCCTAGTCAGAGCCTCGCCATCGCACGGTCTATACAATATACACTGGAGAGGCTCTGCTAAATCGGACTGAGGTTTCCACTTTTGCGGGCATGTTCTCTAACTATCAGTCAGCCAATCAGAACATCAGCTTTACCTAAAGAAGCTATGTAGGTAAAGAAGCTATGTAGCTGATTGGCTGACATGCTGGTTAGAGGCCACGCCCACAAAAGTGGAAAATTCAGTTCAATGACGGTCCACTTCAGTTCATGCTATGATGATCATATGTCAAACGTGACTTACTTTTAATTAGACATGACAAGCTTTCGGATAACTATTCCATTGCAGTCAACAATAACATGTGCTCGTACACTGACATTTAATGAAAACTGAAACATAAGATCTGTGTGCGTGTGATTTCCTCTTGTTGACTCTCTAAACTCATGTTATTCCCAATCAGGTGCTGATGCTGACCCTGGAGAGTCCATCCGGGACATTGCGGTCGCCATGGTACCTGGAGAACGTGGTGGTGACTGACAGGAGGAGGGGACGACGGTACGAGTTCCCCTGTCACAACTGGGTCCAGGACAAAGTCACGCTCCGACAAGGAAGAGGTAAGGAAAAATCTTATTTTCAGATGACATTTGCGAATGCTTCCGGTGTTAAGTCAAATTTTTGCCCCTGACAAATATTATACCCTGACACTGCCGGGGTGTTTCCAGTTTACCTGAGGGGAGAGCATTCCGTCACAGTCTTGGGGCGTGGTAAATTTCAAGCAGAGGCCTGAGCGAACTTTGTGAGGAAGTTTTTCGCTGTATTGGCTATTCCTTTGCCATAATCTGACTCTAACACTAACCCTAACGCCAACACTAGCCTTACCTCTAACCCAAATGTTACGCAGGTACACTCACACCCTACGGAGCAAATTTGGCTAGAATGTTTCAATAATAAAAATTAAGCACTAACTATTTGATTTTGTTGGAACTTTGGTGGTAATTTCTGGAAATCTTACTGTTTTACTGTTTTCTAGTTCAGTTAGCACACATTAACGTTAAGTTTGAAGGAGGTCAGAGGCGGAGAGAAACTAATTCAAAATATTAGTTGAAGACGTTTCAGCACCAGGGAGAGGGAAGACACCATCTTGGGTGAAAAAATGTAGTTATATCTATTTGCTTAGTATAAATTTTCAGTAAAAGTTTTTAATGTTTGATTGTAGCGTCCCTGCCCGATTTTGACACGGAGGTCCTGAGTGCGCAGCGCGACATGGAAACACAACAGCGCCGTCAGACCATCAAATGGAAGCACGACCTGCTAGGCCTACCGGGATACATCAAGGCGGAAAAACACGAGGACCTCCCGAAGGATCTCCAGATCGGCACCGAGAAAACCCGAGAGCTGAATCGGACCCTGGACAAGATAGAAAAGGGAGACTTCCCGGATATGGTGGAGCGACTTGGAATGACGACTCTTGCCGAAAAACTGCGAGGGTAAGTCTACCGAAAATAGACACTCAGTTGTTTTTATCCTGTTATTTCATGCTATTGTATGACTATCATTACGAGAACTAGTTTAAGGAAGTTAGATCGCACTGATTTGATTATATAGATGGCATTACTTGGGCACCTAAAACTGTTAGGCAAAAAAAGTTACCCGTATTATGTACTCTAAGTGGTCAGGAATGCCGAAGAAATGACTAAACACACAGAACACGGTATCCCGAATAAAAAAGTCTATATGTTTATTCTTTCAAATCTTTGCTCAACTTCAGAAGAATTCACTCAGGGCTTTAAGTATATATATATTTTTTTAGCTAAGTTGCACTGATATACATGGGGAAAACGAAAGAAAAAGAGCATTCTTAAAAATCTACTATATGGGTATCCGTTTTCCCAGTTTTTTTTTTTACATGGAAAATATATGCTCAATTTACATCTTTTTGTAAGATGCGTGGTCACAAAGGTTTTGGGGAGACGGACGAAAATTGGTGCACTTGCAGAGGTGATCCATATGATAGAAGTAGTGTGGCCTTAAGTGGTGTGAAAGACCAAGAGAAGATTACACTAGAAGAACATACAGCTTGCCTAGTCTGCATTCGCTTATTTTATTTAAATCCGCTCATATATGAGGCATTGGTGCTGGTTGCTTTGGGGATCAGGACAATTCGACCCTTTACCAACTCGGCCCAGTCAGCTCGGCCCAACATCCTGGTCAACTCGGCCCAAAGCCCTGGTCATCTCGGCCCAACAGTCCAACATCCTGGTCAACGCCACGGTTAAGGTCTACGCTACATTTCCATACTTTCGTTCGCGAAAGCTGCCCGGTCGGGCCCCGGTTTGGAAATGAGACGGATAAGGTTAGGGTTTGGGGTTAACGTTAGGGTCAGGGTATTGGGCCAAGTTGACCAGGGCGTTGGGCAGAATTGTTCTGATTAGCCATGAGCCAAGTTGGTAAAGGGCCGAAAAGCCCGACATCCCTTGCTTTGCAGTCTTTCCATCTATCGCACAATGCATGGCTTTTTTTCCCTTTATCTGCAACCCCCGCCCCTCTATAAACGCAGCATGGGAGAATGGTGGAGCAACCTTCCCATATTCCAACGCGCCTTGCCCGCCTCTCCAAGCAGATGGAAGGGGATAGAGGACTATGAGAGGATCATGAACACCGTGTGCCCCACCGCGCCTGCGTGTATCGAAGACTGGGCGAGTGATGCAGAGTTCGGGAGGCAGTTTCTGCAGGGAGTGAACCCGTCTGTGCTGCAGAGGTGTGACAAGGTGCCTCCGTACTTCCCAGTTCCGGAGGAAGCCGTCAAACGGTCCATGGACCTGGGGAAGACATTGAGACAAGCTGTGGTGGTAAGGCCTCTATTGTCTGTAGGATTTATAACTTTTAAATTAGGATTGCTACATTGTGGTACACGTAGAGCACAGGCAAATTGTGCATGTCCACAAAGAAATACTTCATGGTTATTGTCATCATTGTTGTATTTCTGAGTTTTTTTATACATTTGTAGCAAATAGGATCTAGGATTATCATGAAAGCGTTTTGACCTACAGCACTAGTTGTTTTCGTGTAGAATTTTTTTACACTCCAGGAAAAACGAAATTTCATCAGACACATGCCTTTCTAATAAACGTGTACAATGCGAACCTGAAACGCCTCATCCAGAAACGCTTTTAGCTTCTTCTCGAATGTCAGCATTACTGAAAAAAATGTACAAAGTTGTCTCAAAGCACTAAATCTGGCACATACTGTTGAATGTATTCTAAAGTGTATGACATGGTATTATATATCATTGGAAGCTTGAGTTTGATTTTTTTTTTCGTTCATCCAGGCTGGAAACGTGTACCTCGCAGACTACGCCATCTTGGATGGCATCATCGCCAACAACGTCAACAACGTGCCCTATTTCACTACGTCACCACTTGCGCTGTTCTACGTCACTTCCGCGGGAGACTTTCTACCAATCGCCATCCAGCTTTACCAGACACCAGGGCCTGAGAACCCCATCTGGACTCCCAGCGTATGTAGACATGATACACTTTTCTGACCATTTAGACACTTTTTTTATTTATTTATCTATTGAACTTAATAACGACACCAAAGATCTCTGTAGCCTGGGTGCCGTCCAAGTAAGTTTACTGGTGGCCCCTATGCCCACCCGTAAATGCCTCGGTCCCAATAGGAGAAAAGGGCCCCACCTGGTAGTTAACGAGCTGTATTTTGCATACACTTTCGGGCTTGACCCCTACGTGACCCCGTGGGACACCCTACGGGTACCGGTCGGTTATTTTCGGGGCACGACCGGGCGCCGGGATTTTTCAAACTCGGATTTAAAATCAACCCGGAACCCGGCAACAAATAGACGCCTTGACATAATCGTGAAAACACTGACAGGTTCCCCTTACTACAGTAACTCACTACGTAACGTAATCGGTAAACAAACTAGAATGGTACATGGACTATGCTAGGACCTCTTCTCTAGGTGACATTGTTTTGGTATTGGAAACATTCTTCAATGCTGCTGTTGTCTTGACGCCTTCTTGAATATGTTTTGTTTACTCTTACAGGACTCAGAAAGCGACTGGTTATTGGCCAAGATCTTCCTGCGTAACGCCGATGCGTTAGTCCAGCAGCTGGAGGGCCACATCCTGAAAACCCATTTGGTATTGGAGCCGTTTGCCGTCGCCGCCTACCGGAATCTTCCGGCATGTCACCCCGTACACAAGTTGCTCATTCCGCATTTGCGTACGACGGCAGCGTTCAACACGATTCTCCGTGAACGGTGAGTAAGGCCAACCAATCAGCATACTGTATGAGCGGCTTAGGAATAATATCACAGTGTTGTAGTTTTATCATTTAAGGGTTATTTCTTGGAAGACTTGGTAGAAAATTCTACCGCTGCAAGAAAAGCAAATAAATGGAATGAAACCAGTGTCTTTAGACGTTATTAAGTGCCAGGTATCAAGGGTTTGTTCTTAAACTGTACAGTAAACAGTACAATCTAAGACACTGTAAGCATCGTGTCAGAAAGCAAACACGAATTACTAGTACTTGCCGAAAAATGTAAATTCCTATTGCCTCACTTTTTTTCATACCAGCATCATTGCAGAAGGAAGTCCACTAGACAAATGCAGCTCCCTGGCCGGCCGCTCCCGTCTTCAGGTGATGGCCAAGGCCTTCAAGACGTTTCACCTGCAGTCCTTGAACCTCCCGGCTAACCTGGCCGAGCAGGGCACGGACGACGCCATGCGGCTGCCCGGGTACTACTACAGGGACGACGGGTTGAAGCTGTGGCGCGCCACCGAGAAGTATGTCACCGACATGCTCTCACTCTACTACAAGGACGACGAGGCCGTCAGAGAGGATGAGGAGGTGGGTAGAAGGGTTCATGAATATTTATGAGTAAACAAAGTCTCACTGACATGCTCTCACTCTACTTCAACCTAGGACGGCGAGACCGTCAGGGAGGACGAGCAGGTGGGTATCAGGTTTATGAATATTCATGAGTAAACAAAGCCGCACCTGGCATGCTCCCACTCTACTATAAGGACTACAAGGCCACTAGGGGGATGAAGAGGCGGGCACCAGGTAACCAGGTCCAGGTTCATGAATATTCATGAGTAAACAAAGTCGCACCTGCATGCTCTTACTCTACTAGTCTACAAGAAAGAGGAAGAGTCAGAGAGGATGAGGCGGTGAGTTCATGAATATTCATGAGTAAAAAGGTCGCTGTACAGTTGACTCGAGGCACTTGTTGCTAAACTTTAGAAATGTGAGTCATCAGACACAAAGGTGAAAACATGTTGTTGTTGTTGTTGTTGTTTACCACAGGTACAATTATGGATCTGTGACTCACACGATAACGGCTTCAACTGGGAGGACAACATCGACCGCGGCGTGCCGCGCATGCTCACATCGCTAGGGGACCTCTGCGAACTGCTCACCATCATCATTTTCACCGCGACAACTCAGGTAAGGGTCATTGCCTTCTAGCACAATGACGCACAAATCATAGTTCTCAAAAAGATCAAAGATACTTATGAATCGCTATATGCACCTGTAGCTTCGGCTTCGTAGAATACGCACAGACTTAGAATTAGAACACTACGAAAACGCCGTACGAAAAAATGAAAACACTAATTGAGAACACAATGAAAGCACTGTATAACATCTATTATCATAATACCGGCACGTTTACGACGATTTCTCTAGCCATACTGATTTGACAAATTGTCAACGCATCATTTTCTCCAGTTACATGTTGCTGTTATAGCTTACCGTTGCCACTTCTTCTGTGTAACTTTTCTGCCAGTCTTGTCCTGCTAAAAGCGTAATATTGTAATTGTAACACGCCGCTGAATTACACGGCGAACGGGCGCGTGGTTGGGAGGGGGTACAAAATACCGGTAGGAAGAAACACGGCACAATTAACTGCCGCTATGTACATTTATACATCCTCTGATGTTCCTTCCTTTTCTGTCAGTAAATGCATAAAACATAAACCTGCATGAGCATACAAAATGTCATGAGAAAACGGACGTATACTGTCAAGAATTTTCATTTAACTTCTGTCCGTCACAACCGCTATGACGTAACACTTCACTGCTAGCGTAGATATAAAAATGGCGGGAAAATGGCTGCGTACGTTCAATTTTGCCCATTCAGTCGTAGATCCGGGCTATTATGCAACGGTTCTTCACATTTTTACATGAGTTGTAGGTCACCAACAGAAATTCAAGATTGTTGTTGAATCATGTTCGTCTTGTGCCGTGAGCGTGTGTAATTATGATCTATATAAATTTGGCAATGAATGTGACAGTGTGTTCGTCCCACGACGAGCTGCCTACCCCGAAATTTAAAAAAAAAGTATACTGAAAACTTTTGGCCTTGTTGTTGTCTTCGAATGCATTGTTATCGATGCTTTGTAAATGGTGTATTGGACACCTAGATGTCTGAAGTGTGCACAGCTCAGAAGTAACTATTGTTGCATGTGTAGATCTCTTTAAGTTCCATTATTTTTAATCTACCGGTATAAGTCTTACTACCGGTATTATGCCAATGCATGTTATATAAGAACACTTTAAGAGTACTGAGTACTATAACACTGTAAGAAAACATTACCGGATTGTGCTGTTATAGAACACTGTACGACAGCGCTGTAAGAGAACATGTAGATAATATTTGTATTGTAATGTCATGATAGATAGTTTATCGTTTGTTTCCTTTCTTCTCAGCGCGCTGCCCACGCCAATGGACAGAGAGACATCTACTCTTTCATACCCAACGCGCCCTGGGCCCTGATGCAGCCCCCTCCTGCCATCAAGAGGGTCAGCTCGGACGATGACATCGCCAAGGTCCTTCCCGCCAAACCCGCGTCACTGAGACAGGCTGCCCTGGCCAACTTCATCTCGTCGTGCGGGGAAGGAGAGGTAGGGAGAGAATAATCACTTTTTAAACTTTCGTAATCTTGTTCTTACTGGAGATACAATACACTATAGATACTGTATATGATGCTTGCATAATTAACATTTGTTTGGGTGTAAAATCTTCTATTTTTAATCCCATCTTCTGCATGGTCTTTGTGATAGTTATTGGCTAGTTGGAAAGCTCTCACTACATTTATTCAAACCAATAAATGAAATGATAACTGTTGATTTATCGTTTTTGTTAAACGGTGGTTAGTTATGACAATGATATGAATAGCGTATATGACACATATATATAGGACCCAAGACGTGTAGATATACTGTGCTAACAAATATATGTGGTGTAATGTTTCTTCCTTCCGCCAGGTGACGCTTGGCAACTTCCCCGAACGCCGTCTGACCGAGGAGGAGGCACAGGAGGTCATCGCTGATCTTCAGCTCAACCTCCAGCGGATCTCCGAGATCTCGCGAGAGCGCAACCAAACGCTCAAACACCCGTACACCTACCTGCTTCCTGAGAAGATCCCCAACTCCATAACTCCGTGATGATACGTAGAAGAGAATGCTTCGGCCCTTGGGACGTCGTCAAAAATTGGCATGAAAAGATGAATGATTTTAGAAGCCATTGAAACGATTATTTCACATATTCTAGCAGCGTGTACGTTGCGCTTCCTTGAAAGCAGTCAACACAAGTGTCGAAATAAGAAACACAAGTGTCGAAATAAGAAATTTAACATATATTACATTATGTTTTATTACAGCCAATGAATTTACTTATTACAGAAAAATTTGCTTGCTTTCATATAAAAGAACCCTCAAAACTATTACAACTTGCACACAGGTCTGTTGATATGCGTATTATACGTTGCATGAAAAATGTATTTATGGATAGACAAGCATAGAAAAAATGATGATCTTACATGCCGCTTAATAATGAAATGATTATACTAGCTAAGTACTAGAACATGATAATGTACAGATACGTATATAAAACGCAATCAAATTAATACCTAACACGGTGCACCGGTGTAAGCTTCGGAAAGCGAAAGATGCTTTAAACAAAGTAATAATGGTCAATAGAAATATTCATTCTAGAAATAACACTCCAATTAATCAACTTGAATTTTATTGTGGTAAACAATAATTCAAACCATAATAACATATAATTTTAGGCAATAAGGCAATATTGTAAGGAGATTCACGATTCTAAGTACGCATGTGCAACAGAGGGCATTGTGGGTAATATAGTGAAGGCCCTTTGGACATAGAGCAAAACACGTCTGGACATTGTTATGCAAATTGGACAATATTTGAGACAAGAACTATTTACAACTTAGTGGCTATCAACTTTGACGTGTTGCCAACAATGCATTGCGTTACACATGCGTACTTACAATCGTCAACAACCATGCACCCAACGAGGTATGGAGAATAAAAGGAACTTAGTAGAAATGACACTCCCAGCTTTGGTTCTTTATCTTTTAGATGAAAAAACATTCGCTGATTGAGGCACAATGATATAACTTAAGGCAATAAGGCAATGTAATATACTTTGGGGAATTAAGCATTATACAATGTGGTACTCGATGTAGTGACCTTTAGCATACTAACCAATGTATGCCAACACTTGCTACAATCACGTACAGACAGCAAATGTATTGTTGAAGGATACTTCCGTCCTGGTATCCAGATAATCCTTTGGAAATGTAACACTCGTCAGAATATGGATTGATTGATTGATTGATTGATTGATTGATTGATTGATTGATTGATTGATTAAACTGGTAGGATCAAGACGTGCCTGAGAGTGTCTATGAGTGCACGCTTATAGTAAAAGATAATACAGACAGCGCACTCAGTGTATATCGTCTTCATTGTCTGACGTTTACTGGAAACTCCGTACATGTGTTTTTTCAAAAAGGCATAAAGAATGACAACGGAAATTTCTGCTATTCTCATAGGCTATGTCTTTGTTTTTGCCATAACATTTACTCACTTAAGCTCGTTTAACCAAAAATGTACAATGAATCTAAAGGCGACTTCATTCATCCATTCAATCATTTCATTCATTCATTCAGTAATTCATTCTTGCCTGAGTCGAGTAATGAAATTGGTCGTGCTATGCCTTTCATCCTGACCTGATAGGTTTGACCTCCGTGTCAACAATTATACTAACCACAAGGTCACCGTACCACCACATGCAGCTACTGCCAGTATGTAGACATCTATGTAGTTCGCAGAGACATATGGGATCCACACACATGTACACACAAGGAGGCGTAGTGCCGAGAAAATTCCAGATGGAATTCGTTAGATCCCATGACAAAGACGCATTGCTACCATGCTCAAGACAGCAAGTCCCGCCTCCACTACATCCACAAAGCACGGAGATATCATGAGCTGTCTGAACCTCGCGTCACGCGTATCTTCATGTTGCCTACCGCAAGTCCTACAAGGGCCAGCTCGTCAGTATCTGAGGGCCACAACATGACCGTGTATTAAAAGAAATGTTGCCATAGCCCTTCTCAAGGAAAGCCCTTGACCAAGTTCTAAGGCCGCAGCAAGTGAATTTTATGGATGACGTCCTTTGCAGACTCTCAATCTATTAAATGCGGGTGGAAAACACCAAAATAGATACCATCACTTTCTACAGCTACACTCATGCATGGCTGCCACTCTAATGTCACTTTTACAAGTAAAATCAACGCTACAACACATATTTTCCCATTTTGAGATTCTATCATCATGTTGACCATCCCCCTTGGTTTTTTTTTCCTCAAAATCAGGCAGAAATGAGTGAGCGTCATCCATACAATTTCCTTGCTGGGGCCTAAATTGATTTCAGTCATCAGGTTTTAATTAGCGGGGTGGGTTTAATCGGCCAGGCGAGGACAGTAGCGCACAGAGCCGAGGAACCGACCGGGAGAGACTGGTGAGAATATTAGATTTAATAGAATCTTCCACACAACGTTAACGCCGAATCGCTCGACAATGAATGCTGTTGTGGCGCTCTTGTTTCTCTACTTGGCCCCAGCGTGGATATGCGAGGGGAAAATGGAGCTCAAACCCGTGTCAACGGTGTACGTACCATTCACTGTGTACGAAGGGGAGGCGTACTACAGGATGGGGGTGGGAGCTGCTGAGCAGTGCACGTATGACAAGAGGAACAGGATGGTGTACACCATAGGTAAGGCCACACCAATTTAATTAGTTGGTTCTCGGAATCGCCGCTTCTATTTTTCCCAATTTCAAAAAAAAAAAAAAAATCGGATCAGATCCACCACTCCGTTCAGTTGCCTGTTGCTGACAAACTATCGGGTTCAGAACTGTTCAACATCTGGAAGTACCAGTAGATTTATTTTTTCTCCCCCCAAATCCTTTGTTACCAATTTATTCATTTCTAGTTTGTTGCAAAACATAATTAGGAACACATAAATCATCGTAAATATGAGATACACATGGATAACGTAACAGAAGTTCAATCATGGCTCAGGAGCATGTGCTCAAACACACAGTAAATTTTCAACTGAAACACAGAAATCGGCACCCAAATAAACAACTCAATAAATAAGTAATACTTTTTCACTCATGTACCTCCATAGTCAACATGTTTTGGTATTCCTGAAAGGTAGAAATTCGTCTGAAAGCCGTCCGAAAATGGAGTAAACAAACCGAGCGGCAGCCATTTTGTGAAGTGTACAGCAGCGCCCCCTATCTTACTATCAGACTTCACAGCTCTTGACTTGTACTGTAATACAGTGAAGGGTCACTGGGTTTTTTCAATGAGGTTTTTATCAAGTTGCATCTAATTTTTTGCTAACAAACAATTGTACATGTAACAAAAAAAGGGAGAATTAATATTTATTTTTTGGGGAGTGCAAGTGTATTTATGATTTTTTTCATCAGCACCAGTTCACCATGAAATGTATTTAGAGCCTTGGATGTATGGATTTTAACCAACATGGAGGGCAAATAATTCCAGCAATGTTTTTATTTTTATTTCTAGAGACAAACTTATATGAAATTTGTTGTTGTTGTTGTTGTAGTTAAAATAGAAATTCTACTAAATTAAATACAAAATAAGCTTAATTTCTGTAAAAAAATACTAACATTATACTGGTCTGTTTAAGATGTTTTGTGTTTACCACGTGATAAGATAAAAATTAGATAGTTAACTAGAACGAAATATATTATATCATATTATAACAGATAAACTATTTTTAGCACACGTATACCATGGGGTCTGGGCCTGACCCCCAACTTGTTGCAAGTTTTTTTTTTTTTTTTTTTTTCGCCCTGTCGCTTCAATTTTTTTCTGAAAAAATCCGAGAACCAACAAATTAAATTGGTATGGCCTAATGGTGGAAACTTTTGTCCTTGACGTTTTGTGTCACCGTGTTAGACTATATAGTGATACATTTCCAAACCGGGGCCAGACCGGACTGTTTACTATGGCTGCATGGCACTATAAGTGCAACTTCTGATTTTGTCATCTCAGACAACATGCTATGATCATCACGTTACCATTTTTCAGTGTCATGTAGGTTTTAGGCTCGTGAAAAAAACGCCACCTTACAGCTTTCTCAGAAGCTGCATGCTTTATTTTGTAATTGGTAACTTAGAAGCATGACCGATTCTGTTAATCTTCTACGTTCAGGCGAGCAAGGACTGATTAACGTTATCGACATCTCCGATCCTCTCAACGCCACCTTGGTTCACTCCCAGTTTCTTCCCAACGGAATGGTAAGGTTCTGTCTTCATAGGCCATGTTGATTTGATCGCATGGATCACATCCTCTGGGAAACCAAAAACTGATGCGAGCGTGCGAATAAAATAAGCTCCCCCCCCCCAAAAAAAAACTACAACAATTATGAAATGGCCAGGAAGGTTGGACAAATGTCTTAACACACTGTCACAGAGTATAGTATACCAAATGATAGATTCTTCTTTGTTCTATTCTTTCACATCTTCTTCTTTGACCTTTGAATTGAAGTTTGGTATTGTATTACATTAGTAGCTGCTTTCCGATATTATTTTCAGTCTACGGCATATAAAGGCTCGTTTTGCAGCTACTCTGTACGATTTTCAGTATGGTTAAAAACCTCTTTTGGAATCGACCGAAAATTGATGCGCCACGGATACATGTCATCCATAAAATCATATCAACATGCGGCCTTATTAATTATCGACTTGTTCAGTAGCTTGTCTTTCTGAGATATAGCAAAATAAGTGCAGATATCTTTCTACTTCCTAACATGTCCCATTCTCCGACGCATATGGACCACAGTCGTGCCGAAACTCCTTGTGGTCACCTCTGCTGTCTGGAGCACTCAGATCAGTTACTGACCCCCTGCTTATGAATATTAATGAGTTTGCCCTTATATGGGAATCAGCCAATCAGTGCCCAATCAGACCTTTGCGAGATAACATTCGAAAACAAAAAGGCCAAGAAAGGCCTATTCTCTGATTGGCTGCATGACAGTTGGTTTGTGGATGAGGATGAACATGTCCTAGAATCTACATATCTACATGTCTTCCAATTTACGACGCAGAAACCTATTAGTAAAATGTATTCACTATTTGAAGAGAGGTCCTTTTTCCTCCTCTTTTACAGTCATTTCTTGCAATTAACTGAAACAACGATGAAAACAGAGGGTTCCGTTTTGAACGGAAAACAGGTTGGTACAGAAACAAGGGAAGCATTTTTTTAAAGGTTAAACGTTCAAAATTGATATCATCCATGTGGTTTACTTGCTGTTCGCCTTAGGCAACAGCAAGTATATGGACGACATTAATTTTCGCCTGACTTTGAGAAAAAATGAAAGAAATTTCGTTCCCCTTCCCAACTGTTTCCTCTAAAAGAAAACAGGTACAGACCTAGAGGTGTGTGGAGATCTTTTAGGCGTCAGCATGACTGCGCAGGTCAAAGCCGAACGGGGGTCGGTCCTTATTTACGACTTGTACAGACGGGGGCAAAGCAACATGGAACTACTATACAACATCTCAGGTAAACAAATCATTCTCATGTTTGGTCAGTTTCATATTCAAGATCTAGATATTCCTGCCAGCTGTCTCTAAGATAATTTATTTTTCATTTGTTTCGGGCATTTTCTGTTGTTGTAAATTACTTTTTGATACTGCAAAGTTAAGATCCTTTATAGCACATACACCTTTTCAATACAGTGGTTTTGCTCATCTCCGTGTCTATAGTCCCTTGGGCTACACATACAACATCATGGGGCTAGTCATGTCCATTACCCTTTTTATACATGCTAAAATTGGTTTCGGAGAAAGTGCTCTTTGCTGGCTGTTTTCATTTCGATTCAGTGATCATTTTGATTTACTTTTAGTCTACTTGTCTTCTCATACTTTTAGAATCTAAGAGACGGTGGTTTCACTTATAACATCTGTCCTTCTGTTTAATAGTTGGCTTCCATCCCGACATGCTGCTCTTCACCCATGACTGCAGGAGGCTGGTGACGTGTAACGAGGGAGAGGTACGTTACGTTTCCGTGTGGTGCACTCGCACCGCCTGGCGATTCATTTGTGAACAACACTGATAACCATAATTTTGTCTCGATCAAGGATGCATGTTTTTCACGGATACTACGCGCGTATACGAAGTACGAACACATTCTTTTCGTTGAAACATTTTCGGTTGAAGAACATACACCACCATAGAAAGACATGTCTTGCGGTATTGTAAGTTTGATATTTTCATACCTCATGATATGTTTGTTTTTTAATGTCCATATCAAAGGATGGAGAAGACGCTTATGGAGATTGGAGGAATCCGGAAGGTTCAGTTTCCATCATCGAGTTCTACTCCGAGGAGGAAAACGCAACTGAACCGTACTCCGTCAGGACGGCCTCCTTCCGGAAGTTCGATAGCAGGTGGGTTGGACCGACATTGGTAAAAGCGGAAATAAGCTAGTTCATACTTCCGAGTATGCATGCGCTGCGACAGAAATTGCGGGCTATGTTTCAAAAGGTGAAGACCCTTGACTTGTAAACAGTTCTTTTCTCTATCTTTGTATAACAATGTCCAAACGTGTTTTGTCTCTGTCACAAGGGAATTCATCATTGACATACGTAGAAATGCGAAAAGGAAACATATAAATGCACATATTTGATATGCATGAAACCACTTTCTCATTGGTCGAACCGCTAAATACAAGGCTGTCATTGGTTGAATTTCTAACTATGATGGACAGTCAGGTTTCGTCTATCCCTGACCCCTTAGGGCGGAGGAGTACGTAAGACGAGGCGTGCGGTGGGTGTTCCGCGGCTTCCCTGATGACGACGAAGAGTTCCAACTGTCTCAGGAGCTGGAGCCGGAATACGTCACCTTCAACAAGGACGAGACTAAGGCGTACGTCGTCATGCAGGTACGTCATGTCGTCATGCAGGTACGTCATGTCGTCATGCAGGTACGTCATGTCGTCATGCAAGTGCGTCATGTCGTCATGTAGGTACGTCATGTCGTCATGGCAAAGTACGTCATGTCGTCATGCAAGTACGTCATGTCGTCATGCAGGTACGTCATGTCGTCATGCAGGTACGTAAATGTCATGCAGGTACGTCATGTCGTCATGCAGGTACGTCATGTCGTCATGCAATTACGTCATGTCGTCATGCAGGTACGTAAGTCTCGTCATGCACGTACGTTATGTCGTCACGCAGGTACATCATCTCGGCGGTGGTATACCGCAATTGGCGTTTTTCTAACAAAACACATTGTTACGATTCTAGAGTCGTGCCCATCTCTGTTTTTAAAGAAAACACGAAGGTTGAATATACCTAGTTGTGACTTGCAATCATGCTCGCAAACTGTTGGATGAATTGGCATTTCGCAGCTACAATTTGGCCATATCGTCCTTTTTGGAGTCCATTCGGGGCTTTATTTTGGCATATCCATCTTCTAAGCTGACAGACAGTTTTATGATCAGCGTATTTCATGACGTGATCTCAATTTCGCATTGTTACATCATCAGGAGAATAACGCAGTCGCCGTTGTAGACCTTGCCACAGCTTCAGTAGACGAGCTGTACTCGCTGGGCGTTAAGAACTGGGCCGAGTCAGGAATGGACGCAAGTGACAAGGACGGCGGTACGTAACAAAAAATAGTACAAACCTAAAATATACCTAGTACTCAGTCTAATAAAAAGTATGAAAACGCTTGGTACTCTTGACATTGCATCCCTGTTTGAAGTTGGCCTGTTACATAGTAATTAGATCGTTGCTATTTTCCATATTGTGCTAGCTTTTTTATATGTACAGGTTTTTCTAGTTGAAATATAATGTAAAAAAATGCCTGGACGTTAATATAACGTTTCATGAATGCTTTACAATTATAGCGTCTTGATTAAAATTATGTTTTTCAGGGTTACCGTATCAGCGACGAAATCTTAACGTTTCCTCTGATAATTAAAAAAAGATAGCACAGGAAAACTTACCGGTAGCTTTGGACACTCTTTTGCTTGTTTAGATTTTGGAAAAGAATGTACATGTGTGGATAAGCTTCATTTTACTTCTCTCTATATATATGATATGAGATGTTAACCCTGATCATAAACGTTAACACGCACCACAAAGAGCCTCAGTTCGAAACTAGACGAGATACTCTGTCTGGCCTGATTGTAACGCTCTTACTACAACAAACTTGTCTTTGTGCTAAAAGTCACGGTTAACTCCAGCTTCAGAATAATCAGTATCGGCAAATTACATCATACAGGAATACGTATTAACAACTGGCCCATCTACGCCTACTACCAACCGGACTGCATCAAATACCTAGAGGTCGGAGGTCACGGTCTGCTCCTCACGTCCAATGAGGGCGCCGTTAGGACAACTCTCGGGAAGGGACGGTACTTCAGCGAGGTGTGGAGAGGGGAACGGTTCGTAGAGAGTAAGTGATTGGTCAACTGTTTCGGATCAATTACCTACGTGCCTAAAATGCTACATGTATCTTGAGATGCACTTCCTTTCTCTTCCGCTAGATGCCGTGCTTGCGCCGTCAGTCACTGGCATGATGGCCGTGGCGTTGGGAGACAACACCATGCTTGGTAAGTTCTGCTTACGCTACGTCCTTCCGATTCCGTCATAGATTGAAACATGAACTTTCTTTCGCATTAAACCTCGTACTTTCTGATGGCCAATCATAGATAAAGTCATTTTTTGTGCGCTTGGGAGTTGATAGTCACTTTCTAGAAGATTGTTATACTACTTTGCAGGTCGTCTAAAGTTCACTAATTGTGATGGGAATTCATCTCGATACCCGGGCATGTTTGATACGTTTTACACCTTCGGAGGAAGAAGCTTTTCTCTGTGGAACGCGACCACTCTAGAACAGGTTTGTGCATGTTGCAAACATTGCACAGATAATAATAGGTGCTGGACTATGTAAAATATCAATGGCAGTGGGGTACGCATCACCTAGTTGATATGAATATTATAGACGACACCAGAAAGGCAATATTTGCAAGCAGATGCAAAATAGTTATTTTCACATGGTCAAGCCTAACCGACTAATGCTATATTTACTCTTACCCAAACACATTGATGTATATGGTGACCAGCCCCTCCATCTCTGTCCTGCCACTTACTACACAGTGTAATCTAACACCACGGGATGTCTGCTACTTTTACTAGAAGACATTGTGACGACCGTATGGTCCATGTCATTGACCTTAAATCTGTTCGGCGAAGAGGGAGAAGACAATATGTTCCTTGAAGCTCTTGTGCTCGGAAAGAATGACATAAAACTTTGGTCCCCTTGCGGCTAGTTCTGCAGTTGCAGGAGTATTTTTGTATCCTCCATGCATACTTGTTAAGGATCTTGAAATGGGCATCTACTCAGATATGGGACAGTGGCGATGACGTAGAGGCCAGGCATGCGCAGTACTACCCTTCCCTGTTCAACAGTGAGTACAAGAGCAAGTACAAGGACGACCGGCCCACCTGGACCATGGACGAGGCGTCTTCTGACATGGTGACGTATCTATGTAGTAACATTGTCTGTGGGGGAAAGGTGTAGCATTTCATATTATTTTAGATTAGCCAACGAAGTGCACACAGATAGTCTTCAATATGAAGCTTACATGGTACAGCAGGAACTAGACCGCCGTGAAACACCCTGCTGGCTATCTGATGTAAGGAAACTCTTAGAATGAATGAATGAATGAATGAATTTATTGCTCAACAATCGCACAGGGTACAATGTATGGCAATTAATAACAACTAATAGCTATACAGACAGTAGTACTAAGAGGCTACATACAAAACAACAACAAAACATTATCGATAATAGTACAGTTATGTATGATTTATCTGATCTCGCATTTGGAATACATTATAAAGAAACTGGCCTACGTAGACGGATGTATGAGTTGAACATGAGAGCAATACATGGAAAATATCGCTTTCTGCACCAGCGAGAGAGATGTGTGTTTTGGTTCTAATATTCTTAAACAATGTTTCTCTACAAAGGAAACACATTAAGGACGTACAAAACATTCAAAGAGACAATTTTTTTGATCTTCAGAAGGTCGCTGGGTTTCCAAATCGAGGGACAGTCGGGCGTACATTTTGCTTGGAAATATTTCATGTTACATTCATTATACAGGGCTCAATGGCCTGCAAACATACGCCACATTTAGTAATCGCGGAGTGCATGAGAGAACACAGGCCAAATTGTTGTTAAAAATTCCTTTTTGAGCTCTCAGACGTTTTTCTCGAACTATTCCTCTGTGCCGGATTTCAGTGTTGTTAAAATTAACGCTATTTTCGTCATGTTTTAAAACGGTTCAATGCATGATCTGAAATGTCTCTGATTTTGAAATCTGATTTAAAATGATTATTGCTTATCCTTGAGAAGAGTTATGATTATGAGAATTTTTGAGTGGTGGTGTCTCTTACACAGGGACCACAGGTAGAGACACTTACAACAGGTGAGGTGAACGGGAAGACGCTGATTCTTGTCACCTGTGAGAGGCCGTCTTCCCTCATGGTGTACAGGTAAGGTGGAAGGAAGGAAAGAAAAAAAGAAAGAAGGAAGGAATAAAGAACGGAAGGAATGGAAAACAGGAAAGATAGAAGGAAGGAAAGAAAAGAGGGAAGGGGAAAAGAATGAAGAGAAAGGAAGAAAAAAAGGAAGGAAGAAGGAATGGAAAATAAGGAAGAAAAAGAAGAAAATGAAGGAGGGAGGAAAATGGAAGAGAAAGACGAAGAAAGAATGAAGACAGGGAGAAAGAAAAAGACAGAAAGAAAGAAAGACAGACAGAAAGAAAGAAAGAAACTTTAAGAAAGAAGAGAATAGAAAGTAAGAAAGAGAAGGAGGAACGGAGGACGGAAGGAAGGGCTTCGTAGGAAGGAAGGAAGGCCTGTAGAACTAGTGGATGAATTGATAATAAGAGAATGATTCAGGGTGTGGCTCTCCTACAAACGGGACCTCCATTTGAGGACCTCCATTGCTGAGATCGAGCTTGCCATCTAACGAATGTTTTCTATGATATTGATAGCTTTCTGTTACTGATGAAAATGTGGTAATTCTCTGTGCCCTGTCAGTCTCGACCCCACCACACTGGTGCCGCAGTTCGAGTCCATCTACCGGCCGGGGCGGTTCGACAAGCGGTGGATAGAGGCGTACTTACACCGAGAGGTGGGCGATACAGACCCGGAGGATGTGAAGTACGCGCTTTCTCACGTTTTTGGCGACTAGTCTAACAGTATAGGATATGCAGTAATGTCCTGCTAACATTCATCGCGCAAAACAATCTCCATACATAGAGCCAGGCGAATGGATAGAACACAAATACTAAAATACACCTACAACAACAATCATTAGTACTTATAAATAATAAAACCGTCACCATGGCAATAGAGTATGTGGAGAAGGAAACCTCAAGCCAACCGTCACCGAGACGGTTTTAAAATAATATTTTGTAATACGTTTGAACAATTTAAACTGAAAGAGTATTTCATTCACTATACTCATTCAGTGATGGTTTCAAATTTAATGGCGCTATGGCGTAGCTGGTGTGTAATGCTCAGTTCCGTTTTGTTGTTTCAGGTTTATCTCCGCCGAGGACAGTCCTGACGGGGAACCCTTGGTGTTGGTCGCGGGTAGTCTGAGCGGTACTGTGTCTCTTTACCGGGTCACTGACCCCTACACCGTCCTCACCGGCCTCATCCAGACACAGGGACAGGGCGTGTCAGACGCGCCGCCTAGCGAGGATGGTGTGTATAGCGAGGAAGGTGTGTACTACGATGAGGGGAAATAAGATTGCAAGCGTACGACGTATTGTAGGGTTAGGGTTTATATGTTCATCTGATGACAACTGTACAAGATTCCGGCATTATATATGTTAACCGTCCAGCTATATCAGTTTTGTAGTAGAAGGTTGATGACCCGTTCCAGGGTGTCAATATTGTATCATGAGGCTTGGCCATTTTTTATAACCACCTCATAAATCCACCGAGTGAGCGAAGCAAACGAGATGGATTAATTTATGACGTGGTTATAGCAGCTACACAGGCCTTATGACACCATATACACTTGGGGTGGGTCATTAACCCTCTATAAGGAGTTTTTATTTGCAAGTTGACCCTAATGTTAATTGCAAGTCCATGGCAAAAGCATACGAGACATACAAGTGACATTGGGAAGGGATTGGCATTTATTGTGAAAAGAAGCTACTCAGATGCTAGTGTTGGCTAAGTCTGGAGCAAAAAAATTATACACCGTAACAGCTATATAACAAATCATGCATCTGTGGTATGCAGATTTCTAATTAACATTTAACTTAATCAACTACAAGCGCTGTGGAAATTAAGTACTGTCGCGAAAACTTTGTTTAACCACAAAGAAATGTGAACTAAGATTTGTTTATATTGTTAAAAGTTTGGTGATTAAAGAAATTTAGCATACAAGCATTACTAGATACCCGTACATGTACGTATAGAATAACTTTCCTCATGAGTTTCTGTGGTGTCACAGTAGTACAGATACGTATACAAATACCCTGTATCCAGTATATATATAACATCTAATCAATATTTTCACGAACAAAGTCTTACAATATAGTTGATAATCATAAGTGATTCAGCATGTAAAACTACTGGTTCCTACGAAAGCTAATTCCGTAACATTTTGCGTAGTAAACAAACTATGGATTGTAATAATGTAATATTCAGTTGTTGTGCAAAAGCATTTCTTTGTGACGAATGCTTGTTCACATTAAGTAAAGAAAATTATCAGTGAAGAGTCCGTGTGGATCAACTGGCCAATGTATAAACATGTGCGTTTGTAGTATCCTTCCGCGGTGAAGAGGGTACTCTTGGAAGTGACGAGAACAGGTCGTCGTAAATCGTGAACCGTCGTGGGGCCCCTGTAGGACAACAGGTCGATATAGGTGTTAGAACACTTGATGTTCATAGGTGTGGATGACAGTGGAAAATAAGGGGGTTCACGATTCTAAGTACGCATGCGCAAGGTCAGAGGTGAAGGCCCTTGACTTATAAACATTTTTTTGTCTCGACCATGGTTTATACATGTCCAGATATAGATGGGCTTCGATAAATATCAATAATGTTCAGACGACTTTTTAGTACTCAGGGGACTTTACCTTTGACCTGCGCAAGCTCAGTACGAATTATGTACGTTACTTTTCATTACTTTTCCCCGGAATTTTTCTTCAAATAAATGCTGATTAAGGCGGAGTAGAGTCATTGCGGAGATGAATCCTTAAATTTCATTGAACCCAGGTGTTCAAGAATAATTATCCGTGTACATGTATAAGACAGTAGTACGGCGTCTTGATAGAGGTTAAAGGTGAAGAAAATCGCGGCAAGCAGTTCATCCCATAAGATTTCACCTAATCTTTGACAAATTAATTGCGTGTACAATTATTCCTCAGTAGAAATCTCACTCTTGGCACCATCCCAACCGGTACTGCATCATTTTTCCCTACAGATAGGCGTTGTTATGGCAATATTTATAAGCGACAAAGTTTTTTTGTTAAGAAGTGTCCAGAGAGTTCAGACACGTCACAGCAAGCAATGACCCATGTAGTGGTTCGACTGCTCCTGTAATTGTTGCTATTATTGTCGTGGCCTACTTACTAACCAAATCTCTGAGTACGTTTATCTATGTGCATATGTTTACGTGTGTGTACAGTCGCGCGAGTGTGCGTGTGTGTGAGTGTGCATCTGTGCCAAAGTGTATGATATTAAAGTAACAGAACGCTAAAAATATAACACAGAGAAACTTTGTCAATAACTTACCAACTTACCACGGCAGACTGTCCGCACACACCTTTCTAGACAGCAATAGATACAACGACTATGATGGTCAAAGCAAGCACAACACTAGCCGGTCCGACCCTGCAATAAATTCAATAACAAAACAATCAAATATTCAATCAGTCAATCAAGTCGTTTGACATTTAACCGAAGCGATCTCAATAGATACAACTCTGTGATTGTACACATGTACTTCAATCTTTAAAGATACAAAGCAATTTAATGGTGTAAATGTCTAAATGCATGAACTAAAGGCATTTTGTTGTTGTCTCTACTACGTAAACCGTTTCTATGATAGGGCTGGTCCAAAGTCACCGTGTAGGCTGTCGTACGATTTTGATGCCTTAGACTTTTGAGGTAGGCTCCGACAGAACCAACCGCAAACAAAGACATAGGTTTTCCGTAATGAGGCAGTTGTATTTTGTTCTGTGTATTCCCAACAATTACAAGAATTCCGTCAATCTGACAACTGGGACTGGGACCATTACAATTAGGTGACTGACGATATAATCGTTTTACCATGGTTACTGGGGGAAACGCCTAACAACGGTTGTCCATATGTGTTACATTTTTGCTTACTTGATGTACATGTATCCTAATCTCTACTTCTAGAACATCAGTCGAAAAAAATGCAAAAGTTCTTAAAGTGTCCGTGTTGCTTTAGACGTTAACGTTACTCCTTGCTCTAAGATTTTCCACAGGTGGCAGGACATAAAAGATGACGCAATTGTCTTGGCAAGTTGTCTAACGCCGTGTCAAAAATAAGGTAAGAAACGACGTCAAAACATGGCCCATGCACCATGGGTTGTAACACTGAGGAAAATACTGCAGTTTACTACATAAGTCGTGAGAAAATAAAATCGTGAATCCCCCCCCCCCCCCCCAAAAAAAAAAGAAAAATCTAGATCTTACATGTTTCCCAAGACGGGGTCCCAGACACGATGGACCGCGTCACTCACTTTGTCCCGCCAGTCTTTCAGCAGGTTGGACCTGGCCCTGCCACGGGTGCTCCAGTCCTCAATCTTGTGCCACTCAACTTTTCCCATGTCCGTATACTAAGCTCTACTTTGCAGGATGAGACAAGCTCTGAGTTGAGTCGTATGAGAACGGGGACAAAATGGCGAATCTGAGGTTGTTGTTGATAAGGGCCAATGCTTTGTGATTTGCAAGTCACGTGATTCTGATGGATGATTACAAAACCCTGTTAGACCGCTGCTTTAAATTCCTTTCAACGGTTGGTATTGTTACTGGCTGGGCCTACTACTGTTAGTACATGTATTCCCTGTTCGCAGCCAGGGGATGAATTGCGAGAAGCTTACTAAAAAGACAAAAGAAGAGGTATAATTTTCTGTGCAAATCTCACTTATATTCGTTTATTGTCTTTGATTTTTTCCACCGTGATATAAAAAGGATACATAGCTGAGGGTTTCTATTCAAAATAATGTAAAATCGAAAGTTTTCAACTTCAAGACAAAGCCAAGAGTAACTAGAAAGGAAACATTTTTTGCGAAAATGCAGAATGTTCTTCATGTTGCCTTTTGTCAAACTACTTGCATAGAATAGTGTTACGTAGCTTACGCTCGCCATATTTACAATACATGTATATAGTTAACGTCGTATACTAACGCAGATCTAAGCCCTGATTGGCTCCTGACAGAATAAGAAATAAATACACCAGCAAAAACAATATATTTTCCCTAGGAAAAATATTATTACACTACTAGTATTCCTGTCACGACAAAGATTATATACAAATTGTGTTACATGTGCTCCGAAACCTTCGAACATCGATAACGATGTTTTCCATAGAATTGAGACAGAGTGGCCTAATTATATACATGTATAATAGATAAGCTGTATTTAAATATTAAATGTAAATTATATGCAGTTCTGCAGTTTAACTGCTATGAGGCGCTGCAGTGCCGATGTTGCCATCCAGCCGCCATGTTTGTTACAACAATTTACAAGCCGTACAACCGGTTTGCTGGTGAAGTGACCCGTAAACAGAAGGAACAGAAGAATCGAGGACAATCATGTAAACAATCTCCTAAACACATATCTTTAGACATGTCACAAGCCTTTTTTGAAAACAAGTTCTTTTAACCGATGGTGATCCAAGAGCTCTTTTAAGCGAAATCATTACTAAGATGTGTCTATAATTCCTAAAGCTACATTTCAGAGACATAATACATTGCAATATGTTAACATTAAGCAACTCTCACAGTGCAGCTGTTAACATTCATTAGTCATATCTTATGCAACATATTACAAAGCTTTACGCATTAGAGTACGTAGCAAAATTTCCTCTTTGATTCAGCTCAGTCGGGCATCAAGAACTCGCATTTCCATAACTTAAAGGAACCCAGAGTTCTCTTCTAGACTAAAGTACATACTAGACACAGCTCATAATGGTTGAATCTCATGGGTTCTGTTGTGCAAGTTTGACTCAGTTTCTTTGCACTAGTGTATGCTGTAATCCAGTATCTGTGTATTTCCTTGATGTACGTCGTTCCTTGCGCCACCTAGGTGATCATGACACTCATTCGGGTACTGCAGGACATTACTCTATCTGTAATATCAGGTAAATATTGAGTATATTATAGTTGCTGTATTATTTCTGTTTCACCTCTTCATCCATTCGACCACATGTATTTATGTAGTCCTTTGTGCATTCATCCCCGGGCATGAAGATGCGATATTAAAGATAACTTTATTGTAGATATTAGGGTTCTTCCTTGATATAGCCAAGCATGTGTCAATGCAGTGACCACTTTTTCTATAAAGATCACCTGGCTATACCATTTTTTAAAGTTCCCATTATTTTCCTAGTAACCTTAGCATTAACGATCCTATTTACAGTGGCCACCTGTTTGAAGTGACCACGATCACTTTAGACAGGTTTTACTGTACGTCTATATCGACAAAAGTGGCCTTTTATAAAATCTTTGAATTTGTGCATAATACGATGGATTATTTCTTCCAATTCTGTGACTTTCATTTTACCATTTTCTTGCAGATATCATTAACTTACGTATAAAACAAATCAAATCAAACACTTCACATTATGAAATCGTAAAAACATAAACCACTTTACCTTGTTTACGTCAGACTGTATTTTTTTCACTTTCTAAAACACAAAAATGTAGAGAACCCCGAAGACGATGATGATAGTTGCTATGCTGGTTGGCCGGATTCTGTGTCAAAAACCAAAAGAAAATGTTTTCAGTTTAGATGACGTCACTAGGGTCAGGGTCAGGTCGCTAAGGTCATAACGTTACACAGACACCGTTTGAAACAAAATTTCGAATACAACATCTGACTGAAACTTTTTTTTTCATTTGTTGACGTCTGTATCCAATCTGATCATGGCTGTACTGTAACCAAAGCCGTATATTGTTATTGATAGCATTTTGTTGTTCTGTATATGTATGTAGTTTTAATTAGTAGTTGTTGTCATACGCTGTATCCTGTACAATTGTCTAGCAATGATGTTCATTCATTAATTCGTTGTATCCTCTCATTTGATAGATTATCGAAATATGATATCGGACTACGTTGAGCCAAGGAGCTTTGGTCAAATAGGAATAGAACCCTTTTGTTTCAACGGTCAATTCCGTTGTCAAAGCTTCATATATATTTACTTGTAACAAGAACATCTTTATACCGTGTCCTTGGCATGGAATGTAACTGTTGAATCCGTGCACCATTAAGTGAGAAGACTAAGTTAAACTGAGGATCTCTATGTTCTTAGTCTTTGACAGTAAATGTGTCTATTCGTTTGTAAAATTGGACCCATCCGACAGCTAAAATGGCCTCTTGTCTCTGTATATGTCACTGATACAAGTACTCATGGCGTCTCAAAGCTTCGTAACATTTAAAACAGGTAACTTGTATTTTCTTACCCTAATATCTAATAAACGTAACTTCAAGTTCTCAACCACACTCACAATCATAGAGACACACACGTTTATATGATAATAGAGTAGCTGCGAAAGTTTATGTGTGTACTTACATGTACATGTTGTCCCAAATCGGTTTCGTCGCTTCTTTGATCATTCGGAAAAACAACTTGGCTGGGCGAAACCTGGCGCCCGTTCGCGGGGGCTTCTTACTGGTCTCGTTTTTACCCATCGTGTCCACTTTAGCTATCAAAGACTCCCTCTCTCCGAAAATCCCCCAAGAGAACCTCTTACTGTCTAAGAACGGCTTGTACTAAGTGTAAGATTACGCTTATAATTGGTAGCTGTACGTGCTCTGGGTATGTCTTCTTCGGGACACGCCTATTGTTCTCGCTAAGGTCATGACGACAGTAAGAACCCTGAGGCGAATGAAAGAGGCCACATCATTGGTCCATACTCGTTTGGAATGTCACTAGCTGTGTGCGTGAGCCAATGGTTGATACTTGCCAGGTATTTTACTGCGGACGATAGCTATTGGTTAATAGTCGTCTGGCAAGTCACATTGAACGTGAAGTGTGTGTTTAAAGTCTCTGTCATACATCAAGGACTTTTCCAAGAATTTGCTAGCTCTCGACATCTCCATAACCAAGGTCGGTGCTGGGTTTGGAGTAGTCTGGAATTCGTCCTGTTCTTGATACAATTCACTCCAATAAGCGTATGTAATAATGTAATGGCTGTCCTGACTTTGATTTGTCAAGATTCGGAGTAAGATACCCCAGAGGATGTTTAAAGACTGGTAGATTACTAGTACTTCGCCGACCAACTCCTAACCACAGATGACATTGTTCGCAAGTAAATCCCAACTAGAGTCTGTAGAAACCCGGAAGGCCATGATTTGCTATGTATGATACATAATTATATGGGCTTAAGCTAAAGGCACAACGTTCGGCTGGTACGTGCAAACGTGCTGTCTACGTGCCAAAACGTGGGCAATCTTTTGGGATCCGTAAGTAGTAAGTACCGCCTCCGTACGAAGTCGCAGGGAATCCGACGGATTTTGGAGCACGCAGACACGCCGTAGAACTTTATGTGCAAAACTTTGTGTGCCATCGGGCTGCGGATTCGCCCTCCGTATGTGCCAGTACGGGTGACGCGCCTGCCATGTACAGCCTGAACATTTTCAGAAATACGTGTCGGACGTGGCCTCCAAAAAAAAATGTACGGACAAATTGCACGTACGGCGGGTTGTGCCCTTAGCTTTAATCTTGATTGCAACCCCCCTGGGTTAATCCGGGGTACTGGGTTCGGTTCATCTGTGGAGCTTGTCTGTAACATAGGACGACTGACGTTATATTTGTTACTGATAATGACTTTATTGCTCAACAGCTTCCTAAGATACGTACAACGTATAGCAACTTCTATTGGACCTTAGAAGGAAAACAATGTATACAATATATACACCAATATATATACTACAGTGCAAAAATCTGCCGACCCTAGCCATTTTGGGACAGACAGCTGGCAAGGGACTAAAACCTTCGACTTGAAAGCTACGTGATGAAAACGTTGTAGAGAAGTGTTTTCCAACATGTTTCAATTTCTGTTTTATAGAAAAGTTGAGCCTGAATAGTTTTATAAGCAGACTCACTGAAACGCTGAGGTACTTGTGCTTGCACTATGTCACGTTATATGAGTGTAATTAAAATATAAAGTACATGTTGACGTGTCTCTTATAAGCCCCTTTGATAAACTTTCATAAAATATCCTTCCTTCCTTCCTTCCTTCCTTCCTTCCTTCCTTCCTTCCTTCCTTCCTTCCTTCCTTCCTTCCTTCCTTCCTTCCTTCCTTCCTTCCTTCCTTCCTTCCTTCCTTCCTTCCTTCCTTCCTTCCTTCCTTCCTTCCTTCCTTCCTTCCTTCTTTCCTTCCTTCCTTCCTTCCTTCCTTCCTCCCTCCCTCCCTCCCTTCCCTTCCCTTCCCTTCCCGTCCCTTCCTCCCTTTCTTCCTTTCTTCATGTCCCTGAAAAACGATTCACCAGTCTCTGTATTCTGCATCAACAGGCTTTGGAAAGTAGATGATTATTATATTTATGATTTCTAATGATGTTTTTCACACTTTCCCACATGCAGTTTTATAACCCCCGTCCTGTGCAGGTTCTGTAGAATTTTGAACTCCTCCGGTAGTTTGTGGAAGGTGTTGTTTTGCTTGTGTTCGGCGTCATACAGGTAGTAGTGGTAGGGAACCTCCTTACCCTCCTTGTCCACGGGGAAGGGCCAGTAACCATAGAGGTGGGTCTCTTTACACAAGGCTAGGGAAATTGCCGTCAGGACAAGTCCTACAGAGAAACAAAACAAATAGAAAACAAGATTTTAACATAAACGATTCTGCATTTCACGAGAAATCTACAAGGGAGCCAAACTTACAATATATGTACCAATTATTTCTGACATCAAAAGGTATCTGCCCCCCCCCCCCAAAAAAAACAGAACTATACCATGTCTAGGACAAAAGATAAAAGAACCATACGTTCTGTTGCAGTACTAAGGAAAGCCGCCAAGGTGGCCAAGATTTACCCCAACCTTCGTCTTCAAAAAGCTTACTTATCAAATGTCACCACAATCTATCCTACATGTATGCTAGGTAACCATTCCTGTTCAAATTTGAAGGCCCCCGAGAATAAACAAAGCCAAACATGTTATAGAGGTTGGGTTCTTCACTGTCAATTGTTTTCTACGTTAATAAAAGATATAATTAGAATATGTAACTACGAAATATTCATCATTCTATCACAAAATGTCAGATCAGTGTAATAAAAAAATCTTACCACTCGTGGCCCTCGTTCCAGTGAGCCCGCGTCTCTTCCAGAAGTCGTTGACACCTTGTAAGAATTTGGCATGAGAAGACACAAGAGTTGTTTTGAAGCCCAGAGCCCGGCTGACCTTCATGACCTCAAAAGTTGGTTTGATCTGTATTTAGGACGAAACCAACGGATTATGGGGAGGGAGCAGTAAATGCAACTTTCGTATGTACTACATGGTTAAGCCATGCAAAACAATTATACGAAAACATAATACATTGTGATTGTGCCTATATTTCAAGCCTCGAGTCTTTACCCCCGCTGCAAAGTGGATTTGTCAGATTTGTTTTGGTTAAAAAAAGGTATTGCTTCGGCATTTTATAGAGCTTCAGCCAGAAGATGTTCATGATACCAGTATTTCCACCCTGTCCTAATGGATCAGCCCAGCTGTCAGCTGAAATATAGAGGTCAACTACTGGTCAAAGCATAAAAAAGGTCACACTTTTTGCCAGATTAAAAAAACACACACTTCAGTCCTCTCTAGCAAAAAACTAGACCTTTATCCATCCATCCATCCATCCATCCATCCATCCATCCATCCATCCATCCATCCATCCATCCATCCATCCATCCATCCTTGTAAAACTGTCAACATAGAAATTTATTTTCTAAGCAGGATACTTTACCTTTGACTCGTAATGAAACATGTGTGTCCAGGCTATCGCATGTCCGAACTGGTCCATGTATGACTTAAAGTTTACAAGAATCCTTTCGCTCTTCAACCCTCCGAGACTGGGAAAATTTTTAAAAAAAGTTTGATATACAATGAAAAACAAACAAACAAACAAACAAACAAACAGACTACAGAAGAACTACTAATGAAGAATTCCAAACAGAAACTTCTCGGTAGAGAATCAAGAAATCGTAACAGTTAGATTACAATTAGCAACTAAGTATTGAATATTTTTCACATTAGGATTGTATTTGTGTATTTAATCGCCCATCATGCCGGGCGCTACATGACGTCACAGTCACGTGACTTCAAACAGATACTCACTACTCGGTGAGGCCGGAGGGGTTAAAGGTCACGAAGCTGGTCTTTTTCCCGACATCCTTGTAGTAGTCGACGGGGTGGGGAGGGTAAGTAACGCCCTTTTCACCCTCCAGCGTTAAAGGAGGCAAATTGCTCCTGCAATGTCACAAATACAGAAGTATTAAAAGGAAACATAGGAGAGAGAGAGAAATAAAGAGGGGAGGAGAGAGACGTTTAAAATAGGAATTCGCACTTGACTTTACATACATAACGTTATGTACCAATGGCAATACAATGTATATTGAAGTCCTAGAACATTTTTGTATATAAAAGATGTCACTCAAGCGCCATATGTGTAAAGATCTAATAGTTAATAATTGCACATCAATATAGTAAATCATCCTATGGAAAAAGTCATCCAAAGTTGCCAGTAAAAGGCCGGACACATTCCTCTGGCTCGTGCGATCCCCGTTCGATCGTCAACCAAATGCATTCTACTAACAAATGTCTTATGATACGGTCCAATTAGAACAAGACTGGCAATAAAAATGTATTATTGCCATGACGACGATTGAGGGTACAACAATACAGCTCAAATCAGAAATAGACTGGAACTTCCCTGTCGCACTATCCCTGGCACAATATACTAGCCCACCTGTAACATGAACCTACAGCCAGCAGAAATGTACTATCCCCGGTACAGCACAATGGTCTGCCAGTGACCTAAACCTACAGCTGAGCACTACAGAAATATTTCCTGTCTGCCTGTGGCGTATGGCTTGAACAAGCTCTAGAAAAGAAAATGTATCCTTCATAACATAACATAACAACCAAGACAACGTCATCCATTGTGCAGAGTTCCCTGTCTAGTTTCAAAGGACAAATTCCTCTAGGGAGCAAGTGTGACCTACATTCCACCATTGCATACCAGAGATACATCTGGAACAGATTTGGGGGGAGGGCTTGCATACCCAGCATACTGCATTCCTGTGGAAATGCCTGTGCAATTCCTAGAATTTTTGCAGACTGAATGCAAAATATACCACTTGACGACTCCCCTGAGGCGTCGTCAAAAAGTGGTCCCTCGGAACAGTTTACGGGTTGTTCTTTCTGCACTTTCGGACGTGGCCCCGTGGGACGTCCTGCGACTACCGGGCTATTTTGGGGGCACGGCGGGGCCCCTGGATGTTTTTAAATCGCAGATAAAATCAACTCGGAGCCTGGCGACTAATAGACACCGTGATCAACCCGTGAAAACGCCAATCAGGTCTACCGGCACAACTCTGGACCTTCGGAGCCCGACTGGGGCCAGATGTCCTATGGGCGCAGGTGCAAATATCACCGTAGCATTAGGTCCTTGTCGGTGGCTGATTTTGTCACAGTCACTTAACAGCTATAACGTTAACGCCATGAAAACAATACGACGACTAACGGCGAATATGCCCGCTCGGTAAGAAAGAAATTATGGTAGTATACGACCCAATGCTTCTTCTACAGGTGACCATCCATGCCTTCTTGGCTAATTGATAACAAATATGTTCAGATATCGCAGAGAACTCACCTCAAGACGACGGATGACGAGTCTATTTGTGGACCACAGCCGCTATCCAGCAGTATCCCGCCGTTCCCGACTACACTGCAGCTGTGGATAGGGTTCTTCGGCAACTTCAACTTTTTGTTCTGTACAAGACAAAAATAATACTAAAAGTTACTAAGAATAACTAAAGATAAGTGGGTGTAAGATAAATTTCGTTATATAGCTTGGTGAATTAGTAGTCCTTCATTGTCTGTAAAACAAAGTAACCAGTCCAGAAAGGCAACATTTTCGAGAAAACGCGGGATGTTTCCCTCCCAGTAATTTGCCTTTTGTCAAGCTACTCGCAGGTTACACTCTATCATTAGCCTCGCCACTGAGGCGTCGCAAAAAAACTATGTTCGCCCTGAGGCGTCACCAAAAAGGACATAAGAAGAGTAGGAAAGATAGAAGCTAAGACACTAGCAATAACAATACGTTTTACCTTCGAGAAAGATAACAGAGGTGATCATACTACGTCAAGAGCTTTCAAGATATATTAAACATCAAGACATTGACTTACATCTGGAGATGGTAGTAGCTTGTACAACTCTGGAACAGCGTAGTACGTAGTTTTGTTTCTTCCTTCGAAAAATGGCAGTGGAGATCTCAGCGGTGTGTTCTCTTGACTCGCGATCAGGTACCTCCTGATGTGCGTTTCCCTGAATATGTCGTTCCTGGCAAAGGCATATCAGTCAGTATATACACCTCCGTGGATGAGGTATTGTCTTTGTTGTGTGTCTATGCGTGTGTTTATGTTTGTCTCTCTGTGTGTATCATACTGTGTGTGCCTGTGTTTGTTTATGGGCGCGTGTGTGTGTGTGCTTGCATTTGTTTATGTGTGTGTATGTGCTTGTGTCTGTATGTGTATGTTTGTGTTTATTTGTATGTGCTTGTGTATTTATTTTGTGTTTGCTTGTGTTCGTTTGTGTGCCATGTTTGTGTGCATGTTCGCTTGTGTGAGTTTGAGTGTATGTGTGCGTTTGTGTGTGTGTGTGTGTTTTTGTGTGTGTGTGTGTGTACGTGTGTTCATGTGTGCACGTATGTGTCTGTGTGTTTATGCGTGCATCCGTGCACGTGTGTGTGTGTTGAACTTTGGTCGCCATAACTTCCAAAGCTACATAGATGGATTATGTTTGATAAGTGGGTAGGTCTTGATGAGATGAAGGTCGTTTTATTAATCATATAATAGTTTAATAGTTATACTGATGTTTTGTTTTGTTGTCATTAACGTTAGAAAGATACACAAGTGCGTATCAGCATACATGTAAGATCTTGAGTTAAAGTAAGACAACTCAAACCCGCAATGCAACTCGCTGTAGATTAGTATAAAATCCCAACTTGTTTACTTTTTGGTAGAAATCTGTGTAAATAAAACAGAGAAATCTCTACACTTACCTTAATTTATCTATCTTGCCATAGTTGTACGGTACATTGGGAAGTTTTGTCAGTACGGATGTGTCGTTGAGTTGTCCGAGCAGGTTGAGGTAGGCTTGTCTGTTCGGTTTCAGGTTTCTACTCCGCCGGGTGTTGGAGACCCCACGGGCGACCACAACCTGGGGTGGGGGCTCGATTTTCTCCATGCTGTAAGGAAAATTGTAATGGTAAAGTCTTAGACTTAAACACCGCAACTGGCGTCTTAGTTACCTCCATGAAATGTCATGGATGTTCTATTTTCACTAGCGTTTAATATTTGTCTGTCTGTCTGTCTGTCTGTCAACAAGATAACTCGAGAACAGATGGGTGGATTGGTTTCATACTTGATGTGTTGGTGGGGTGTGATAAAAGCTGGAAATGATTAGATTTTGGGACCCCTAGCGGCTTCTTTTGGTAGTGCAGCGTAACTTCCGGTTTTGCTATCTCGTGTTCTGAACAAGCTATGGCCATGATTTTTAAAGTGTTAGATAGCTCTTGTGTTAGATAGCTCTTGTGTGGAAGAAGTGACATCAGTTACGGCCCCCCAGCGGCTCGTTTTGAGATAGCAGGGGCATTTTTATCAAAAACTTCTTAAGGGAATAACTCAAGAAAGGAACAACAGATTTTCATGATTTTTGGTATGTAGGTTCCTTAGAAAATATTATACAAAATGAAATGCAAATTATGCAAAATAGGAGGACATTTGCATAATTAATGAGGATATCCTATCATAGTAGTTTTTCAATGTATCTCTTGTCCCGGACATCATATGGTGTTGACATTTGCGTGGTAGATAGCTTTCAGTGTCATGGCAAAGTGGGGCAAGTTATAGGCATCTAACATTTGATTTTGGAACGGCAGGGGCGTTTTTGTCAAGATATTCCAAAGAGGATAACTACAGAAAAGAACGTCGAATTGCCATTATTTTAGGCATGCAGGTAGCTTAGGCAAAGATGTTCATAATGATATACATGTTATGCAAATCAGGACTTCATTTGCATAATTAATGAGGATAGTGTATAATCCAATTGTTTTCATTAACTGGACTGCAATAAATGTAGCACATGTAAATTATGATTGGTGGAACAAATGCAGATACCAGATATGCAAATGAGGAACTGATTTGCATAATATATTTAATAATTGTAAATTAATCTTGTCATATTAATTTTTACTTTTTTTGATATATTTCTTTAATTTGTAACGATAGAATTACGTTTAATTTTTCCCTCTTTCTACTATGTATTTTACATAGTAATCGTTACTATTTGCTTTTGGATTCGTTGTATATGTTTGTATCAGTTCTGTATGTTCTCATTTTCCCCTATGTATTGTATCTTAATGCCGGTGCAATGGCGGAGTGGGTAGAGTGTTCGCCTTGCATTAATGGTAGGTCGTGAGTTTGATCCCCGGCCGAGTCATACCAAAGACTCTAAAAGTCTCTAAAAATGGTACATGCTTCTTTCTCTGCTTAGCACTCAGCACTAACGAGGAAGAGTATGGAAGTTAAACACACATCACTACCAGCGGACCAGCCCACTGCTGTAGTGACTTGCACAAATGTGTGGCCCACGGGCTTCGAAGTGGAGATGGGCGCCACCCTACGCATCTTAGATGTATGGGCAAACTTTAACTTTAATTGTATCTTTATGCAGTAAAAGTAAAACAGAAGAAAATAAAGCCTAATTTTTTTGGTGAATGCAAAAATGTCACAGTCTTTCCTCTTACGTACGCATTAAAGTGTATACTTTTGTTTTGAATAATAATTAAGCGGTGTGACGTCAAACGTAATTTGCGCTTACGAACGGTGTATCTGGGTCATTTAGCGGTTTTAGCTACCGGCAATCGTCCTACGCGAATCGTAGAAGCGCCATGTTTTTTGTGGCACAAGAATATTGGGCCGTTCCAAAAATAGCTGTGGAGGGGGATGGTGGTAGAAGAGGTACAAAATCAAATTTTGTACCTACCCTAGTTCTTATCCAGAAATTTCTCAAACCCTCCCTTGTTCTCAATCCAAATGCCCAAACCCTCCCTAGTTCCAATCCAAAATGCTGCAAACATTCCCTAGTTCCAATCCAAAATAGCTCAAACCCTCCCTAGTTCCAAATCCAGATGCTTGAACCCTACCCCCCTCCAATCCAGCCTCTTCCACCCACCCCCAGCCCCCTCTACAGTTATTTGTTTGGAACAGCGCATTGATACTGGCAGGAGTCAAGTTCTGTCACAGCTTGAGAAAGTATTGTTAGTATGTTTGACTGCTAAGTGCTTCATCTAATGACCTACAAATAAGCATTGTGTGATTCTATCTCAGAGAGTAACGCGTCAACGAACACTTGATTTATAGAAAGACTAGAACTCTTGATTAGAAATCTCCTGATTTGTTGTAATTTTGTAAGGACTCCAGGAAAAATAGATTTAACTTGCAATTTGTAAAGTTTCATGGAGATCTAAATAACAAAAGAACAAGCAAACAAACAAAATGCTTACCTGCTACACCAAGGACCTTTCATCAACTTGGCTACACTTGTACCAGCTGACGAGACATATACAGACTACCATGCGGACCACTACAACTTACAAGAAGTAACGTTTCGCCTCAATAACGTTTCAAGCACATGTTTCTTGTACTGATAAAATAATAAGAATACCATGACCAGTCTTTAATCTCATTTACATACCTCGGTAACGATTTCACCCGCCGTGTTCTGTTTGCAGAGTTGGAGAAGTGTACCTGTCCTGTATCAGGCTCCGAGCTTTCACAGTCGTCATCAATTCTGGATGTCACAGCGGCCAGGTACAGGTCCTGGACTAGTATCAGAATCCCTACCGTCACCAAGATGTTACGTGACATCGCCTTCATTGCGTTCCACGGTGAAGACGCTGCGCCTTTCTTGACTGACTGTCCTGCTGTCGACCCAGGCGGGTAGATACGTAGCTGCTGCGGCATTTTTGTGTGTGTGAAGACAACAATACCTCGCCCAGTATCAAACACACTTGCAGAGAGGTATTCCTGGTTTCAGAGCACCCGTACCCAACTACAAAATCCGTCGCTGTAGGACGTATCTCGTCGTGTTCGGACTATAGAGTTAGACTACAACAGATCGTGGTCACCTTTTGTTTGCGTTACCTCGCTAGATACGAATGAGCAGTTATGGACTGGTCCGACCGCTACGGTTGGGTGGTGTTACAGTCAGTGTAAAACAATTTACTAGTAGGTCATTTGTAGCGAACCTCATAATTAGTTGTTTGTAGTGGAGGTAAAGTATGTCTATCATTGGTTCATTTGCAAAAGTAACTCTATGTTAGTACATTCTATGGATGACATCAGCGCGCGCATTAATTTTCGCCTGGTTTTAGAAAAAAAAAAGAATTCTTTCCTCTTCGGGAATGGTCAGGTAGACCAAAATAGACAAACATCTTGTGTTGTAGCCTAATAATCATACTTGAAGAAGTGACAATAGGGAAGTAGCCATGACTATAGTTGCAGAAGTGAAACTTGTTGGATAGTTGTAAAAGTGCCACCCGAATATGGAAGCCATAAATGTAGTTGCCAGCTTGGCAAGTGATACCAGTGTACCACACTAGTATCACTTTTACTACACTAGATCACTTCTTTAGTACAGGAATGAATGCATTATTAATTGTGATGTCGCGTTTTGTTACTTCAAATCTTGTTACTACATTTATGGTGTCTATTTTGGAAATTTAGCCATCTTTTTTTTACCCATCTTGTTTTTTTATTAGCGCTATCTCATTATTTTTTTCACTCTGCATAGCATGTCATCCATGGAATTTACTTGCTGTGGCCTTACATATGATCACTTTGTTTTCAGGAATATACTTCCCCGTGCGATGCTATACGCCCACTAGGAATTATTTGAGGTTTATTGAATCTATACAAGTCAGATCACTTCTTTCTGTATGAATCCAAACGTTGTTAGACAGAAAAAAAGTTATTTTATTTCTAAAGACATGTTGATTTGATCACATGCTTGACATCCGCGCGCGCGCATGAATTTCTGCAAAATTGAACAAAAAATGAAGAATCTATGATTTGTTGTGTTATTGTGTTATATTCTGTGTGTTCTGACATTTGTTCATTGGCTATATTGTGATTTTCCGTATCCAACGTTCTATCTAATCATACGGGTAATTGATACACACCACGGGCTTATAGGCTATCTATCATAATATTCCTTATACCCCTGTCACATTATCCACGATCTTCGGGCGTATCGATGGAAGATCGGCCATATTTAAGATTGACAGAGGGTTGCGCGTATTTTTCACCTGGAAACCGTCCCTGTCACAAATAAGCTATACTTTGTACCTTGTACAATTGTTGTGCAATTTAAAGTTATTGTTATAAGCTAGGCTCGGGCGATTGCCGCAGAATCGTCGTCCGATCGATTTTCGCCAAATGTGACAGGGGTATTATACAACTAGATAAATCATATACATGTATCAGGAACAGTATCACAGTAAAATATTATTTAAGAAAAAAAGACAGAATCAAGTCACACTCTTTCAAATAAATGTAATTGTTTTGGCAAGCAACATATGCACAACAATAGAATTAATACTGGCCCATCTTTATCTGTGGTGCAACCTATTTCCATTGGTTTCAGAGATTTAGGGATATTAAATAAACGGCGGCGGTTTCAATTGCAATGTTTTCAAATAATTGCAAATATTGTCAATACATAGCAACGTTCGTCGACTTGATATCCCTAAATACCCTGTATAAAACGGATATAGGTTACCCCGCGGATAAGAGTGAACAGTTTATGTGCACGCGAAATGCACCATTACGGAGTGCAATTCTACCAGAAATAAACTTCGTATTTCACTGCTTGCACTTCCCGATGTGCAGCTTGATGACCCCCTTTTTGTGCAGTGTCTGCAGCATTTTGAACTCCTCCGGTAGTTTGTGGAAGGTGTTGTTCTGGGTGTGTTGGTAGTCGTACAGGTAGTAGTGGTAGGGAACCTCCTGGCCCTCATAGTCCACGGGGAAGGGCCAGTAACCATACAGGTGGGTCTCCTTACACATGGCCAGGGCGATGGTAGTGAAGACCAGACCTGACAGGATGGGGGATAGATATTGATTGGTTGATTGATTGATTGATTGATTGATTGATTGGAAGAAAGTGCAACTGAACAACGAATGGAAGAGCCATTCTCTTATGGAGTCTCAGCTTCGCATGAAGTATAACAACATGTGAAGAGGCTCTGCTAAACTGGGCTGAGGTTTCCACCTTTGTGGGTGTGGCCTTTAACCGGCTCTCAGCCAATCAGGAATATGTCTTTTCCTAAAAGAAATGAACCAACCAACCAACCAACCAACCAAGCAAGCAACCAAGCAAGCCACCAAGCAACCAACCAAGCAACCAAGCAAGCAAGCAACCAAGCAAGCAAGCAAGCAAGCAAGCAACCAACCAACCAACCAACCAACCAACCAACCAACCAACCAACCAACCAACCAACCAACCAACCAACCAATTTTTCCACCAGCAAAACATAATTTGCACGACTCATGACAGCCGAAGTTACTATATTTCAAAAGCAACTTGCGATGAAACAATCATATTTCAATCAATTGTAATAGCAGTAGCCACGAGAAAAGTTACTCTCCAAGCAGAGAATCGACTCAGACAGTTTTAATGTGTTTTTAGTCCTTTTTGTCGGGATTTCCATTTTGTAGACATGAAGAAAACAGAAAAAATAGAAAACTGGACAAAACGCCCCAAAACACATCAAAATCAGCCTCAGCCGAGCCTCTGCTTTGAGAGTAATAGGGCCTTCACACTGAAACCGAATCAGCAGGAATCGAGCAGAACCAGCCGGAATTAATTATTTGCAAAATTCGTGCCACATTCGGGGCCATTCGGGTGGGAATTCCAAATAGGCCTTAAATCCCCTTCACACGAGAAGGAATGAGCCAAAATGCCGTCAGAATGAATTTTTTTCTATTCCTGTGCATTCGCAGTGTATTCTAGACATTCCGACTACATTCCAGATATTCTTTCGGTTACATTCGGGCAGGATTCGAGGTGGATTGCCTTTTCGATTCTCCATCGAATATATATTTCGAATAATGTTGGAATGCCGCAGAATGCGGTCAGACTGCAGTAGGAATAGTTAGAATACACTTATATTAGAAACCACTATGAATGCCATTCGATATTTCTCAACTTCGAATGCACCTCGACAGTTTTTAACATGTCAAAAACTTTCGGGCTAGCCAAAAGAACGGGCACGAATAGCTGGAATGCAGTTAGAACACACTACGAATTGCCAGGAATTTCCAGGAATAGAAAAGAATATTCATTCCGACGGCATTCCGGCTCATTCGTGCTCTCGTGTGAAGGGGACTTAAAGCAAATTCGCAAAGCCACCGTCCCATCCCAAATCAACACGCCGACTAATCTAACAGCTTACCGCTGCTGATACGGGTGCTGGTCAGTCCGTTCATCTTCCAGAAATCGTTGACAGCCTGAAGGAAGACCGGATGTGACGACACCATCTCGGTTTTCGCCCCCATGGCCCGGATGATGACGATCGCCCGCAGAACCAGTTTTGCCTTTAAGGTAGCAGAACACAGTTTTCGGCCTATGGGGATTTCTATAGTTAAGGGCCTCAAGGTGACTAGCTTCGACGCAATGAAAAATATAGTAGGGTGCACTTTTGGAATACCAAAATCGGATATGTTTGAGTTGAAGGTACAAGCCACAATATATTAAAAAACAAAAAAATACTGTCGGCGTATCGTCTTCTCACGCCCTCTTTGAAATGCCCCTCTGCGGAGGTCACAGAACTGCAGCCGGCTCACGCTAGAAAGGCAGTTGCGTAATGGAGCGCATTCATACACAAAATAGAAAACTTTCACAATCCAAACCATGCAGTCTCAGAGTCGACACCTTCCGTGACCACGTAGCACAGGTTATATCTGGCTGCCCCTCAAATAAGGCTTTTTACCTCTCCTTCGACAAGTTTATCCGTACTATTTTATGTACCCGCGTCATACACCCCGGGGTTCGCCCACTAATACTGTGTTCTGCTACCTTGAACGAACTTGACCTTGGATTTTTTTTTCGTTCAGACAACAAAACTAGTAAAGATGTAAACTTCTACCAATTAACTTTCCCCACTTTCAAGCGGTTGCTGAGATTTCGGCAACTTTATACTTTGGCACCTGCCACTAGGTAGGCCCCGTACAGGGCTTATAGAACGGGCCATTTAGTGGTCTCATTATCTGATCAAATTCACTATTCTGGCGGCTCTTTTCATTAAAACGGAGACAATCTGTGTCTGTTGTTACTTTAGGAGTGATTTAGGGTCAGATTCAAGGTTAGTTGCCGCAGAAAAAGGGGGGGGGTGCGGGTTTCGCGCCAAAGGCGCTTTCACACTAAGTCCCATAGTTAAGCATAGGGAAAGGCCCAAAGTGGCCGTTGCCATGGCAACGGCCGTCTGACGGTAGAACAAACAGGCTTATTTCAAGGGAGTCTACGCCAGGACCTGACATACCAAGCAACTTTGCCCAAATATAACGCTTTTGTCAGTTTTTGGCCAATACCCGTTGCGGTTGAAGGTAGCAGAACACAGTTTTCGGCCTATGGGGATTTCTATAGTTAAGGGCCTCAAGGTGACTAGCTTCGACGCAATGAAAAATATAGTAGGGTGCACTTTTGGAATACCAAAATCGGATATGTTTGAGTTGAAGGTACAAGCCACAATATATTAAAAAAAAATACTGTCGGCGTATCGTCTTCTCACGCCCTCTTTGAAATGCCCCTCTGCGGAGGTCACAGAACTGCAGCCGGCTCACGCTAGAAAGGCAGTTGCGTAATGGAGCGCATTCATACACAAAATAGAAAACTTTCACAATCCAAACCATGCAGTCTCAGAGTCGACACCTTCCGTGACCACGTAGCACAGGTTATATCTGGCTGCCCCTCAAATAAGGCTTTTTACCTCTCCTTCAACAAGTTTATCCGTACTATTTTATGTACCCGCTTCATACACCGCGGGGTTCGCCCACTAATACTGTGTTCTGCTACCTTAACAACACAACGTCCGATTAAATAATGTAGAGGTAGCTTTTTTTTGGCGACGCCTCAGGGGCTACCCTAATTCCTAGTTAATCTAGTCTGTTAAATTCTCCACCTTTCGAAGCAGTGTACTACTCTGTTTCTATAGCCCTATCAATTAATCGATCAATTGATCAATCATAACGTACAATATGTGCTAAAATCCCTAGTCTCCAAGCAGATGTGTCATCTGGATGAAAAAAAGACCAAATAGGGACAAATAAGTTGTCATGGGATTTCAGTCGATCTTTTGCAGTCTATCCAGCCAGTTAGTTCACTCCTAAGCCGATTAACTCATACTAGGCCTTTACTTCCAACTAGGCCAAAGTCCCCTATTACTATTCGGCCTTCCCGGAGTCTGGTTGAGACTAGGTTTTTATTTTTATGCAGAACCTTCATATGACGGACATTGCCTTTTTGGCGACGCCTCAAGGGAGGAGACATTGTCTATCATACACATGACATATTAAACACAATGGGAAGGGAATGGAAAACAAAACGGCAGTGTACCTTTGAGTCATAGTGGAACATGTGTGACCATATTTTGGCCCCTTTGTCTTCATACTGGCTCAAATACTCAACAAAGTCTGTGATGATTCGCTCTTTCTTGAAGTCATACATGCTGAGTGGAAGTTAACAAAGAGAGAAATACCAATGTCAAGAACAAGTTTCTATTGGAACCTTTCATTTTACACAAACATTATATCTTAAACATAAAGGTAGATGCAATCATGGTTTTAACATGACAGGGTATATCTATATGACCTTGATTCGAATCAGTTTTTACCGCTTTTTTAATCCTCTTCGTCCTTTGCAAACAAATAAGGTCAATGACCTTGACCAGGGGGCTGTTACCATGGTTACTGGAGGTGTAGCAGACACCCTGCGGTGTTCGATTACATTATGTAGCAAGTGGCAGGACAGAGATGGGGGGCTGGTCACCATATATATTGGATGTCTTTGAGTGAGAATATACAGAACAGTGATTTGTACGGCATGGTACACATGATGTATTTGTTTAACTTGCAAATGTTACTTATTTTTTCTAGTTGCACATATACATTATATCAAGATGTGCCTACATCACTGAGCTAAAATCGTAACTCACAATTCATTGAATCCTGACGGGTTTACGGAGATAAAGTTTGCCTTTCTGCCAACATCCTTGTAGTAGTCCACCTTCGCCATAGTGCCGTCCATGTCTTCTCCTCTTCCGAAAAACTCCAGAGTCAGGGGCGGAAGATTGTTCCTGACAAAAGAAGTGAATTCTTTGACCGTTCTACTTGTTTTACTTCGGAAAAAGATTTCATCAAGTTGGTAGAACACAAGATATAGGAGTTTTCTTTTTGCATTAACAGTGCTGTCTCGAATAAGATTACTTTTTCAAGGGAATGAAAGAGGCCATCTACATCAGAGCCCATCAATCTTCCTTCAACCGAGATGGGGGCCGATACCGACTTCCAAGCACATTTGACCCCTTGCTGACGTCACACTTCCGGTCTGGATATTTAACAAAGGCTTCGGGTCATTACAACTTGAAAAGGAACGAAAGCTTGTTGGTAAGCGCTTTATTTTTGTGTACAGTTTTAATTTTAAACTCGTATGATAGTGCTGTCTAAGACTAGCGTAATAGGCATCGAGGATAACTAGCGTATCCGGTTGATCAAGGATGTAAAGGGTGACCGTCTGGATAAGAGAATCAACCCAAGTGATGAACCAGGATAGGCTGGGTACCATCCGATTACTACTGGGGCTTCCTACTCTCAATGGCCTGGTAGTATAGGATGGTGCCCAGGCTAGAACCGGGACGAGGGAGGATACAAACTTAACGTTAACCACATTCGGGATTGTTTTTCGCCACAAAAGCGCCACCTATAGCCGCTACAGATACATATAAAGGTGATTAGCAGCGCACAGTCAGGAGCTTTGAGAAAATTCCAATTTCCTTCAAAATGTCATTTTTTTTAAATCCTGTCGTCTGTTATGGAAATATTGCGGTTTTAAACAGCCATCCGTCGACCTGAAACCCCTAAATTCATATACCATGTTTTAGATATAACGGATATAGGTTACCCCGCGGATAAAGGTGAACTAGAGTTACCGTTCTTACCTAAAGACGAATTGTGTAGAGTCGATCTCAGGACCACAGCTGCTGTTCAACAGTATCCCCCCGTTTCCTATGACGCTGCAGTTTTCGTACATACTCTTGGGCCAATGGACCTCCTGGTGAAACACGTTATGAAATGTTGCTGACTGCCTCCTTGTACGGAGGTTTTGGTTTTAGTGTATCTGGCTGTTTGTACATATTTTTGTCCGCTTGAATGTTTTTCTTGTGTGTGCGCAGTCGTTTGAATGCTCTGTCAGTAGATTGACAGGAAGTGTATGGGAAGATGGCAAGTTTAACCATCGCAGAGGTCAGACTTGCCCGAGTGATAGGAAGTAGATTTCAGAGGTGGTAGAAATGGTCGTTAATCAGACATGACAGTCTAGGTCATAGGGTCAGTGGAAGAGGCTACTTATTCATGGGGAGGTATTGTTTGGTCTGTTTGCCAGTGATTTCACAGTTATACATTTTCCCTTTGCTAGTCACGTTTACTGTAGAGTGACAGGAAGTGATCAATGGACACTTGCTAACCACAATCTCATTTGTGTAATTGAAGAAACACAATTAAACAAGACAGATAAGAAAGTCTAATCATTACACAGAGGCTTAAGATCTTTAAATACTTGTTCACTGCTGCTAGAACTAGTACTGAAAAGCATTTCAATGCGCGACCTAAATACGTTTTAAGTGTCTACATGTAAGATGGACTATTCCTACCTCTGGGAGATAGTTGTACACGTCCGGCACCATGTAGTAAGTGGACTTGTTTCTGCCCTCGAAGAACGGAATGACGGATCCAAGCGGCATCGACTTCTTACTGGCGTAGAGGTAGTCTTGTACCCGCGTTTTCTCCCATATTTCTTTTCTGAAGAAATCAGGAAATACACATTGTTTTAGCATGATAGGAGATGACGTAGATATTCCCGTGAGCAGGACCTTATCCGTGTCATCGACAATATACCTTGGGTAGCCTCTACTAAACAGGGCTGAGGTTTCCACTTTGTAAACGTGACCTCTAACCAGCTGTCAGCCAATCAGATAATCAGATTTACCTAAAGAAAATATTTAGGTGATTCTCTGATTGGGTGACGGCTGCTATAGAGGCTCACCTTCAATCTCCAAGCTGTCTTCAGTGCACTGTGAATTTACTATCTTTATGCCTCCTTATCTTGCACAGGGATGAACTCCACCAACAAACAAATACACACAGCATTTTATTACAATACCTCCGTTTTTTACAGAGGTAACAACAACAACAACGTTACCTGAATAGCGCGGAACGAGCGGCGTTGAAGGGTAGGTCCGGTAGTCTTTCCAGTAGCGAAGGGTCCACCACTTGCTGCAGTAGGTCCTGGTACGCTTCCTTGTTTGGTTTGTATACTGGCATTTTACGTCTCTGTTCTGGTAGAGTCTTGTCTTTTTTCTTCGCTTTTGGGGTTGCATGTAACACTTTGCTGAAATAGGAAACTTTCATCTTATAAAGTGTTGCTTTGTGGCATTTCGTGGATAAGAAAGCGAATTAGTGCATAAGTGAGGGCATGTGAGTGTGTGTGAGACTGTGAAGGGGAGTGAGTGTGTGAGTATGTGAGTGAGTGAGTGTGAATGATTGAGTGAGTGAGTGACTGTGAGTGTGAAAGAATGAATGAGTGAGTGAGAGGGTGAGTGACTGAGTAAGTGAGTAAGAGTGAGGGAGGGAGGGAGGGAAGAAAGGGTGGAAGGGATGATTGAACGAGCAATTGAATAGTAATAAATTAAGAAACTTACTAACATAATATGTGCTGGATAATTTTGACATTTTTCAAGATCTTGAAAATATTCAAGCAGCCAAGCATGCTTTCTTTATGTTGGATTGGGGCAGTCCGGTTGCGAGTTACGTGGCATTTAAACGACTATTACATATTCACGGACAAAGTCGCGCGTACAATAAGAGCCTAAGGCATGAAATAATGACCTTCAATTCTGTGACGCGGCACTTTTTGATACACCTTCTATTCAAAGCAGTTCTGTTATGCAGAATTATACGTGTATACGAGTAACGTTGCAGATAGTAGTAAAGTGTGCAGATAAGGTGCATCACGACACTGTCATATTCGTCATAGGTTGTCATACGATTTTCATGTGGAAAAACTTTCAAGCAGGCAGTGAGAGAACTAAGAACTAGCACCAAATTATATAATTACGTAATAAAGCTTTTGAATAACAAGACAGCTGGATTTTGTACGATACATGAACGACTTTCACAAGAATACTCTAAGTTTTCAATCGCAGGACAATTGTGTCAACCGCACAACAATTTGCCCCGGCCCTTACCTAGTATCATCGCGTTCTTTCATGTGTAGTGACCTTTGTAGCTGTCGTTCCTGTTTGAATCCCGCCATTCCTGGACAGTCACAATCGCTGTTACTGGTGTACAGCCAGCTCAGCCACAGCACGTCCTCGATGAACAGCACCAGGCAGAGACACAGCAGCGGGTGGCGGTACATGAACGATGCTGCCCCGACGGACGATGATTCTTTCCCAACCCGGGCATGACTTTGGAACGATCTACGTGTAAGCGGCGGCTTCATGGTTAACTGTTAAGTGTGGGTTTTAGACGACAACAATGTTAGTTGTGAAACCGGCAGGGCAACATACACATGATATGACGTTATATGCGGCTTGAATGAATAAAGGCACTCAGAGTGATACTCAGTGGCATTTCTTCATGGTTTTACAGTTTGCTTGAAATTCTTCCTCTTAGGGTTTTTTGGAAAGAGTTGGCACAGACATGAAAGAGTAATACCAGAGGCCAGGCCTACATGTATCTGTAAAAGGGCAGAATTTGAAGCCATTGTGGGAGTACAATTAATTATAGGTGTTCTGGCCTGAAGCAAACCTTTTCAGTAAACACGTCACCGTGTCCTCCACAAGGTCACCGCGGAGTCAGGTCAGGGATGAAGGGGGGGGGGGGGTCTATGAGGGGTCAGTGACTTGAAGTTTCTTGTCTTCAGCACAACAACACGGGTGTCTCATTGTACCGCGCCTGCTTGAGACAAATAATTGCGCCAAATTTGCGAACTTTTCTCCAATCTTCACATGCGGTTTAATATACACTGACGTGTGACGCGCGTAAAATAGTGACCTCTACAAACAAAATGGCCGCGCCCGGAAGGTCACATCCTCAGTTTAGGCCAAAATTTAGATACAAGATATACTGTATTGGACATCGATCTCCACTGAATTTAGAACCTGAATTAGACCAAAACCCCCTCCGTCAAAACGTACATAAAATTATGTCACTAAGTATTTGCCGGATATGCAGCGACTCTCTCATTGGTTAAACCTCTAATTTCAATGCTACCGTTGGTCAAACTGCTTATTGTGATCGGTAAGATTTAATTTGTTTTGCATTTGGTAGAATTTCTTGTGAAGACACGTGTCATTAACTTTCTCGGCATGTGCTATGTCATTTTATTCTAAAAGCAAGAAAACATACATCATTTACTCACTAACACACAGATATGCACCTGATGGAATGGTGAGCCAGAAAGATTTGGAATTTGGACATTTGCAGTGCCTCAACTATTAACCAAAACTCAGTTTTTCACAGAAGTGGGAAATATGACCTAATCACAATAACACAAACAGCACATAGTCTACTTCTGGTATAAAGCTCTGTTGGAATATTGCATTACTTTGTAGCAGTGTAAAGACAGTACAATAGCTTAATCACTAAGTCACTTATATTTCAGAAGGTGACTTCACTACAGTTGATTAAACCAAAGCTTTCTAGCAATGTTCAGTGTATGATCTACTGCCTCTTGATAGATATGTAGAAACTGGAGTTAAGATTAATTTTACTCTTCAAATGACTTTAAAGCTTGAAGTTCATTTGTGTTGGTAGAGTCGTTCTGCAACAAAGTTTCAACTGTAATTTCCAACAGAAAAATTGGACTTAACTCCAATTTTTGACTGACCAACTCCAGTCTTTGTCAAGGAATGAACAATCCACTGTTTCTGTGTCATCACGTTATGTAGATGGGAGCAGTAGATCATAAGGTGCAGGAGGTTCACATCAGGACTTTAGAACCATCCCTTAAAAGAGACGGGAGGCGTCATAAACTTTCTGCAACCTATGATTCACTGAGCACCGAGTCACGTGTTCTATCTGCATAACCTGACATGGCAGATGCAGTGATTTGCTGATTCCTTGACAAAGACTGGGGCTTAACGGTCAAAAAAATTGCAAAGTTCTTATAGTTCAAGCTTTAAAGAACTTTCATGGCTTGAAGCGGTACATCGCTTATAGGTTGCTTAAAAGGAATCTAGGGAATTGTCAGGACTCCTATGTTCCTACTAGAACCAATTTTTGATTTCGTTGCAGTTATATATTTTTCTCTAATTCTGAACATGTGGTCTTGTTGCATTCTAATGGTCATAACTGTAATACAACAAGCAACTACTATAAAGATTCCATAGGAAATTATTTTTACATAAGTCTCCAAGTTGGCTTTGCCACGGTTGGGCCGAGCCCGACGATTCCGAAGACGTAGACGGACGTCGTTGCTGGCATCTGGCGGACGAGCTTGCGTGCTTTCCCGATGGCGTGTTCCAGCGCCTCCGTTGCCTTCTCGGCCACGGTAATGTTTCCGCGAAACTTGTCGTGAAACTGGACGCCGAGAAGTTCGTCCGCGGACATACCTGGGGTGCACAAGATAAACTTGATTGTTATTTCTCAAAGATTCTGAGCCATTTTTCACAAAATACATTGAATGTATGATGATGCGTCGTAACGTGCCACCAGTAGGTTTCAAGACGTGGAATTAAATGTGTAAACGTGTAAACATTTCTGACGGAGTACGCTATGTTCTCAACTTCATGGTGTCATTGATGTCATTAAGGGAAAGTAGAAGATGAAGTACATTTTACTATAGATTGTCCTTTGTATGATGTCATGGTGTCATTAATGTCATTAAGGGAAAGTAGAAGATGAAGTACATTTTACTATAGATTGTCCTTTGTATGATAGCGATAGGAACATTTTATTTGACTATGTGTTAAGTAAATATCCCCACTTTAGACACTTGAACAGTAAAGAGAAATTTATATTCCTGACAACTTTTGATAAACCAACTCTAACCAACCATACAGCTAGCTACATTTATGCAATTACCAAGAAGCGAGAGGAAGTCGAATGTCATAGAATAGATTAGACGCACATCTGCATATATAGATGTGTATGATTGTTTCCATTGTTACATATATGTGATTCTTACCGTGTGACCTGTACTTAGCCCAGTGGGGCAAAAATGTGCAATAAAGGTCTTCATTCATTCATTCATTAATGACGCTCTTAAACACGAAGCAGAGCAAAGGTCTGAACTGTTCCTTATGGTATAACGCTAGTTCACCTTTATTCGAGGGGAAACCTATATCCGTTGTACCTAAAAACAGGATAATTAGGGATATCACGTTGATGGATGGTGGTTTAAAATTGCATTTTTTTTCACATAATGCAGTTTGAGACCACCGTCCGTCGTCGACTTTTGATATCCCTAAATACCCTGGTGTTAAATACAACGGATAATGGTTACCCCACGAATAAAGGTGAACTAGCGTTAATATTGGGGCCCGAATTATCACCATACGTTAAACAATATGCCGACAATATAGAAATACTGCTAAACTTCACTTCCAACACTGAATTAAATATATGGACTTATCCCTCTAAATTTTCGATCAATCTCCGTCGACCTTGTTCACAGAATGACCCTTTCTAACACCAAGTAGTGGGAACACACCACTTCTGCAGGAGGGGTCATAAGTATCAGAAAGTCTATTGAGTGTGGACCGGTGTTAATTCAGTGTTGGAAGTGAAGTGAAGCAATTTTTCTAAAATGTATCATACCAACACAAATGAACTTTCATGCTAAAATAATTTGTCGACGATTCATGGAAAAAGATATCATAATGGACTTACATATGATTATGTGGAAAGAGCTTACCTGCAGGTTGATATATAAAAAAATATTAACCCACCAGCAATCATCTTCGCACATCGCTGCAGAAACATCCTGTCCGTGTAGCTGGGTATCCAACTCCCGCCGCTGTGGCTCAGCACACCGCCGGTAGGGGTCGCTCCTAATCGTGCCATGCTCACAGCCACGTATTCAAGATGGACAACTGCGACCCATGACACCTGCAACAGAAAGAGGTAAATTTGGGTTGGGAAGTAATATGGGTTGTAAGGAATTTAACACCATTATGTGATAAGTGATAAGATGATAAAGCAAGACCTAACTCATATTTCCTCCAGTATATCACTATCACGGTGTGATTAAATAGATGACATCCTCTGGGAACCCCAAGGGTGATGCGAGAGTGCGAACGAAAAAGAAAAACATGGCCACAAAATAGATTCTTCATTTGTGTCCCTTCACATCGTCTTCTTTGATATTGAAATTGAAATTGGCATTCTATGACATTAGTATTCGTTTTCCGATATTTTTATCTATTTATTTTTTTATTAATTTGTTCATTTGGCAGCTGTTTTGTACGATTTAATTTAAACGGCCAAAAACTGATCCGCACGGGGATATATAAGCCTTCTCACACTAGTTACCACGCATGCGCGGGTGAAAGGAACTCTGGGTAAAATGTCAAAGTTGAAGGTCTTCAGTCATCAACACTTCTCGTCTCTACCATTGCTTCGATTTGTGTAACAATGTCCGGGACGTAATGGCGCCTGCAAAATGGCGGAATGTTAATTTTCTGTGGGCCTTCAACTTTGACACATTACCCAGAATTCCTTTCACCCACGCATGCGTGGTAACTAGTGTGAGAAGGCTTATTCGCACGAATGAAGCTTCTTACACTTTCAGGGATGTCGTCCTCGTTGTGAAGCATCCTGAGCGGAATGTCTGGTTCTGTGTCCAGGTCCGCACTACAGCCCCACGGGCCGTCATCGGAGGCAGGGTAGATCACAACATCTGTAGTTTCAACTGAAGAAGATATGTAACATACATTAGGGATGGGTACCGGAACAGAAAATTCAGGTCCAGGTACGGTTGGTCCAGGTCTAGAGGATCAGGTCCAGGTCCGGACCTGAACTTGGACCGATTTATCTGTGAAAACTTATAATTATGAATGGGCGATACTAAAAACAATGGTCCATTTCGCTACAAAGGATTCTTTTTGGTGTATCCGACGTCCATTTGAAACTCTGGGTATCGTTGTAGTGTTCCGCCGTAAAGAAGAAATTGAATCGGACTTTTCGGACACTAATCAAATTGAGCTTCTGTGTGGGGCGAGCTGTTACAGCCTGGAATGTTCACGCCTGGAAAATCCTGACACCTTAAATCTGCCTATTTCTTCATTATTAGTTTCCCGTGACCTTTAATAGAGATGGCAGCTTGAGTTTCTATATCGAGTTGCCATACAGTCCAGCTAGCAACAACACGTAACGTTACTCATAACCAATACAGATAAAAAGTCCTGATAAAACTTAACATAACCGTATCTTCAACACTGAGCCACTGTTGAGAAAGTCATGACATGTTTGCTATGATTTGTTCATCGAAACCAGCTCCGTCTTTCTTCAGGTTCTAGTCATTTTTTTCTTCTCTATTTTCTTGTTTGAGTACACATTCCTAACCCCCTGTATATACTACAGTATATATTTCCAGTTTTCAAATGAATAACTCGCACGTCTTCCTCGAAATAGTTACTGTAGTGATTGCGTGTTTCTATTGTGAATTATTGATAACCCTATGATCTTTTTATGTTGGTAAAACACAAGTGTCAGAAATGGATACCCTGCCAGAAATGCAACCACTCAAGGAGGATAGTTGTGCTCTCAGGAGAGCCAATGATATCTTTGGCACTTTTCAATATGACCACTTCGATTGGCTTTAGTTGATACAGCATGTGACCTTCGAGCTCGTCTTGGTTATGATTGAATGAGTGGTTAAAGACGTACGAATATGGGGCTAAGCCAAGACTAGCATGCAAGGAACCGTTCAGAGAGGAATAAAAAGGTGTAGAGAATGGAATAGATGGGAGAATGGACAGGCATGGCATTAAGTGGAAAAACAGAAAACAAAGAAGGGTCGAGGTAACAGTTTGCCAGATTTTCTGTGGTGTCCCAGGGGTTAAATAGTTAAGGGATAGAGAGAGAGGGGGGGGGGGGTCTCAAGATCTGCTTGGAGAGCCAATCACCATTCCACTAGACTAGAATTTCTGATGACTCTTCAGTTACCAAAATTGGATTCCATAAATGAAACCTAATGCAAAAGACAGATGTGCGTTTTAACAGACAGTGACTCACAACACAAAACAATGGAAATTCGTAGCCTCCATAGCAGGCTCTCTGGGCCATTTTGGTGGCTTATCGGATACACCTTTAGCTTCTTCTTGTACTGCGTCGTTTTTGCAGCAAGGAGATGCTGCTATGTAGGGTAGGAAAATCGTTCTTAATCTTATCTTAAATACTCTATCGCTCAGCGACCGTAGTCTCTACTGGAAAGATGGGAAATGAGAGATGATATTATCACAGATCTCATTTTGTCTCGGTACCTTGGTCCACAGATTTGTCGATAGTCCAGGCCTCCTGTCCGTCGCCCATGTAGTAGGACCGTGCGCACAGTGCAGGTGGGACTGCCGTGAGGAACGCTGCCTTAAACCCGACCCGATCCATCCCCCTCCCGATAGCCGGCGCCAGGTCCATCCCGTACAGCCGCTCCATACCCCTCCGGAGGTTCCGCAGGATTTTACTAACGGTATCCAGAACGACCTGAAGGAAGATGCAAGCCACACTTTACAAGAACTATTTTCAACATATGCTACCTTGTAATTGGGGTTTCTAGTGGCACATTAATACCCTCAATGCTGTAGCGTATGGTATACGGGTACATTTTTACAGGGAGGGGTTGCTAGCCCTTCCCCTTGACGTGCTTTGGGTACCTCCTCGAACATGGGACCTCTTCCATCTGAAAGACGGCTGCTGTCCCAACTGAAATGCCCTACCCGGGATGGAACCTGGGTCTCCTAGTATAGTAACTAATTGGAACCAGAATAAAGGGACATCCCTTGTAAACAATGTACAGAATGTGACTTGCTGGTCACACTACGTATTGTAAAATTATAACGTTACTTGTATTAGGAAATTTCCATAGCCAACGTTAATCAACTGAGGCCATATATAAATGCAATGTGTTAAGTACTATATTTTGCTGCTTACTCAAAGAAACTCGCAACTACAAACCAATTGCAACAAACATGACAAGAAACGCCATAATAGAAGCTGCTTTGAAAATAGGACATCTTTTCGACTTACCTCTGTGGGTGGTGTTCCCTTTATCTCCGCTGAATGTTCAGACCCACCGTACGAAGATGTCCCCTGTGTGGAACTAAGTTGTTTCGCCATCGCAATACTAGAACGGTAATACTGACTGTCTAGCGCTGCGAACCGTCAATACTGGTTAGCAGTCGTCCACGTCAAATCATGTTGACGATTATAATTCGAGCCCCGGCGATGTATATCTAAGGCCTCGGCAAGCAAATTTTCTGCGTGACATCCCCTGCATACTCAAAATCTAATGCGAGAGCGCAAAAAGACACATTTTGTCTACATTTTTAACATAGAGGCCGTTAATATTGTAACAAAAATCGATGCAAAACATGGTATCACATCCAACAAGTCCCTTTATTCCCGGTGCATTCAAAAAGTGCACAAAATGTCATTAGTGTGGTAGCCTTGAATTACATACCAAAATAGGTAACTACACTCAAGGTTACCACACTAGTCCAATGTTCCTTCTACAACTGCCAATTTAAAACTGCTTTCACTTCGATAATCACTGTTCAATACTACGTCTCTCTAGTGTCACTTCTACAGCTACGCTCATGGCCATCACACTAGTGCCACTTCTACCAGTACAAACAAGGCTATCACACGATATATTCCCCGTTTTCTTGGCATGTTGACAATCTCCTGAATGATAGAAAATTTCTTCCTTTTCGAAATCAATGCGCGCTGATGTCATCCATAAAATATACTTGCTATGGCCTAAGAGACCACACATAAAACTACTGTACATTAAAGCGTTACCACTTGCACATGTTCACCCATATCATTGTCACGACATCAACACAGGAACAGTAACCTTGTCACGACATATGAGATCTGACTGATCATTTGCATACGCGTTTTAAGTCTGTGTTATATTTATACTGGCGCTGCATTGTCACATGTGGTAATTCTCTTAATGTGATCAAAGCAGAAGCCACGGCGTGATACAGACAGGTTGTTATTAACGGTAATTAACACTGCCCCGATGATCTACGCAACCCTGACTACCATTGGGGATGATTTCAAAGGTTCCAACGTTGCAGCAATCATTTTAAAAATGGCGGTGGCTACTGGACTGTTCATAATAAGGCGAATCACGATTCTATCTAAGTGCGCATGCGCGGCGAATTGTATTGTGGGTAATATACATCAAAGGTAAAGGTCAAGTCGTATCTTTGCATCATTGTCTCGATTTGCATAAGTGTCCAGAATTGTTTTGTTTATGTCTCATGGGACTTCACCTTTGACATATTACCCACAATACATTGGGCTGCACCTGCGTACTAAGAATCGTGGACCTCCTCCTTTGCTTTGAAGAAACATTATTCCTCAGAGAAATGATAGCGGAAGAGCATGTCTATATACAATAATTTTTCTTGTGAAAAGATTGTATGACGATGATAATAGTTACTTAGTTTTAGTACGTCTGTGATGAACATGATCTGTGATATAACAGACGAAGGACTTGGAATAAGGAGTAAAGGAAATCTCAAAAACAATGAACTTTCCGGAATATCCCTTACCAGCAAGCACCATGTCAACTTTAATAAGGGCTATCATGATCAGAATCCAAAAAAGGAACAAGATGAGCTTGTTCGGCGCCGACGATCCTTACTAGCCTGGCGCACACAAGTGCGAAGGTCGTGATCGGTGTTAACGTGATGTGGGATTTATCTGGCCTCCACGCAGGGAAAACAGGCGTGACGTAGCTGGTAGAGTGTTGGGCTGGGAACTTAGAGTTTCCTAATCGATAGTTACCGTGCACCCGACGTTGTGCCCTTGGGAAATGCACTTAACTCGATCTTTCTCACTTCACCCAGGTGTTAAAATGGGTACCTGACTTCGGTCGGGGAGATGATGTACTACCTTTGCCTTTTGTCTGTACTTTGAATGGGGCACTGTTGAAATAAGTTACCAAAACCAGAGTGCAGTGCCACATTTTCCTCGTCTGTCCGAGAGCAAATTTGAAAACAAAAGCAGGGAAAACAGAGTGGTACACCTGAGCTTGACTGTACCGTAATCTCACGGAAAACAATCGTTTCAAGAACGCAATGCCTGACACAAGCTATGCACTAATAATGAATTATACCTGTGTCTCAGAGGATTTGTAAATATTGCTCCTGAAATGCTGTGTAAGACGAGTCATTTTTTCTCTAATTGTCCTTTTTATGATGATATAAGAAACCAATTATTTATGAGTGTTTCCAAAATACACGCTTACTTTCTAACTATCCCTGACAATGAGAAATCAATCCTATTATTAAAATCAAAGAACCCACAAATCATAGAGGTGGATAAATTCGTCTTCCACTGCATAAAGATAAGAAACCATCAACCCAACAAAACTAGTGTAATGTACACTAAGTCTTAAGTAGCACAACATTAGCTGTTCTGAATGTAGTTCTTAGCACCATGAAATTTGTACTTTCCTTATCATACGTGTTGTTTGTATCTGCAATTAGCCCTCGGGTATGAATTTGCAATAAACATATTATATTGAAGATCACCGTCGATAGAAGAAGTCAAAACATAGCTCAAGGGCACAACCCGCCGTACACACGTCCGTACGTTTTTTTGGGAGGCCACGTCCGTCACGTATTTCTGAAAACGTTCAGGCTGTACAGGGCAGGCTCGTCGCCCGTACTGGCACGTACGGGGGGCGAAACCGCAGCATGATGGCACACAAAGTTTTGCCTACAAGTCCTACGGCATGTCTGCATGCTCCAAAATCCACCGGATTCCTTACAAGTTGGTACGGAGGTGGTACTAACCACTTACGGATCCCAAACGATCGCCCACGTTTTTGCACCTAGACAGCACGTACTGTTTGCACGTACAGCGGGTTGTGCCCTTAGCTTAAAGGTCCTCGGGTAAAGCCACGCATTTATTGTAATCGGATGATGAGATTTAGATAGCTGGCGCCGAAAGAGTGAATGTATGGTACTTAGACATAACTCTGATTTTGTAAGCTGGCGTCTACGGAGTGACTTACATAACTGGTATTTCATGTGTTAAAGTATCAGAAGGCCGCGTGACAAAGTTTCGATGTTCTGTTTTTAGTTACAACTACATGGATTTAGCTCGGGTCCCACTTTGTTCGATCTATTTATCTTTTATTCTTCAACAGAACTTTGTATTTATGTTTACCTTCAAGAAAGGGAAACATCGTTTTTTACCTAGTTTCTTACTAACAACTTAGGTCAACGACAACGGCCGAAAAGTAGTTACTCAAGCAACTAGCAACGGTCAGACGTTTCAACTGGCATCCACCAGTTTTCGTCAGTGACACTGAAGTGATCTAGAAGAAACAGGCCTTTTTTACCCTAATTATGAATGAAGACAATTTTAGATGTCCAATAGGAAACGTTGTATTGTATTGTATTGTAATTTTAGGCTGAAGACAACTTGGATTCCAATAGAAAACAAAAGGAAAGGCAAAGTCAAGCTGAAGACAATTTTAGATGTCAATGGGAAACAAAGCTAAGACACAGTTAATGCAAATGAGTTAATTAGCTACTGTTGTCTTGGTTACAGGAGCTAAGTGTTTTGTGTGCTGTTGGTGGGGGGTGGTGGTGTAGTGCCAGATCCCAAGTACGAGATAGTTCCATACGTAGACCACCCTTCCTGTTAAGGGTGGGATTGTATATTCTCTCAAACACCCTGTGGTGTTCGAGTTCGTGATGTAGCAATTGTTAGGAATGAGGCTGGTCACCATGTATGTGAGTGTGTTTGGATGTGTTAGAATAAACAGCGTGGTAGTTCGTTAGGCTAGACCATATGAATGAAGACATTGTGTTTAATGACAATAATATTTGTTTACAAATGTTGCCTTTCTAGTTGATTTGCCATTTTTTGCTTCCTGTAGTTAATTATAATCTGCCATTTTTTGGCTTTTTTCTACATGTACTTCTATTGTTGACCAATTAGGTCAGCTTCTTGACTAGAATTATGTTTTGCTGTATTAAGCTATTTCTCCACCATTTGCATGTCACTTGCAATTAGCCCTCGAGCAATAGCTTGCAATTAACTCATCATTATACTTGCAGATGAGTTAACCGGCTATGGGAGCCCCATACGAGCGGCCCCGCACAGCGACATGACTATGAACTGCAGCGCGATGACCAGGGTTGCAGACGGTAGGGTGACGTCACCATCACTGGTGCTTACGGGGCACTTGTCCGCAGCCCTCTCGATAACCGTGTCGTATTTGCCGTCTGCGAGTGAACGAAATTTTAATAATGATTAAGTAAAATTAAGCCCGAAAATTGTATGAGACACAATGTATAATGCAAAATTGTATGAAATACAATAAAATTGCAAAATGAAATTATATAGAGAACAATGTATAATACAGCACATTCTAGGAAACTATACTTCTCTGTACAATATCAATGAACTTTGTCGCACGAGATGAGACTATACAGTTGTAGATCATTTTGTGGAATTTCAAGCACTTGGTACATATACAGTCCCTTATGTCCCTTATGTGTCTTAATGAAGAAAAAATATGATTTAAAGAAAGAAGAATGATTTGAAAAAAAAGTCTGAAATCATTCATTTAGATCTTATGTATGGAATGCAGCTGAAATAAATATAAAAAGAAAAGACCAACGTGGCCAGCTCTGCAAGGTCAAATCACATACATCAACGAGTTGTAAGTCGAGGATATACTTGTACACATTTTTACACATTAGACATTCCTACAAATGAAAAAAAAAATCAGTTCACTAATCTACCGATTCGTCCCAAATTTGTTCAAGTTCCCGATCCGTTCCTGTACCGTGGTCCACAAGGACAGCTGTCGTCGAAAACTAACATTGTACATGTGGGCCACGGTACTCTTTAAGTACCAGGACGGGACGATTTAACATGACGCACCTCCTATGTACTCCAGGATAACAGGAATATCCTCGGGTCCACAGTTGGGATTCGGTGCTGTGATGTTGGCCACAGCAGGCTCCATGTCGGAATACATACTGCAAAAACACATGTACATGAATAAGATCAGTAATCATAAAATAACCAAGTTGAAACACTTAACGACAATCTAAGTGTATAGTACCAGAAGACAGGACTACTTTGTGAGGGCATTAAACACACACAGAAGCAAACCGTTCTCCTTTTTCAGATTACTCCTCTGGCGTGTTATCTCAGTCTCCAAGCAGCCGTGTCAGCTGGAGGAAAAAAGAGAAGAATTTGGCCAGATAGGGACAATTAAGTTGCTACGGGATTCCAGTCAGTCTTTTGAAGTCTATCCAGTTCACTCCTAGGCCAATTATTCCACCAAGGCTTTTATTCCTAACTATGCGGCTAGGCGGGAGTCTGGTAGAGACTACGTACGCTTTCTATCTGAGTGTATATTTGGCCAAAATCTATTTTTCTAGCGACCTGTGGAGCCTGGTAGAGGCTACGAGAACGCCACTCCGGCAACATCAGACGTTACAACTACAAGAAAAAAACTAAGAGAAAGAACCTGCAGAAATCTTCGTCCAGCCCTATCTCCTGCAGGTCGGTGGCAGAGTCCAGGTAGTCACGTATCTGCTTCCGCATCTCTAAGTCCATGGACTGCACACACTGCTCAATATCATCAGCGTCATTACCCTCAGCGTCACGTCGTTCACGGATAACTGATACAGACACATAATACATACACATATTAAAGGGAATCACATCCCGAGAAACAATTGCTCTGTTTCTGCAGATTCTATTTTTACCTTCACCAGAATGGCAAGGTTATGTTTTGTGTCCTGTGTCTCTATATATAGGTCAACAGCATATGACTCGAGTAGCTGTAGATGGAAATTTATGATATTTGGTATTTGAGTAGCAGTTACAGAAATGAAGGTCCTGTTCGAAAATGGTTCACCTGGCACTTTCCGTCGGCACTGCAGCGAGGCGAATGTGTTTGTGTGTGTGTTTGCGTACCAGATAACTCGAGACGTTGTGGATCGTTTTGCATGATTTTTGGTAGTTATGTGGGGGTTGGGAAAATGAAGGTCGAGTTCGATAATGGGTCTCCTAACAGCGAGTAACGGTACTGCAGGGGAAGTTGAAAGTTCTTGGTAAAATTTTCCTGATGTGCCAGGTTCATGATTTTTTAGTACTTCGGGCAGGGAGTAAGTCGTGCAAGTTTGGTCGATTTTGTTTTAGACTTTGAAAGGGCATAACTCATGAAAGGTTGGACAGATTGTCATGATAGTTGATGTGTTGATAGTTTGGGTGATAATTTCTATAATCAAGTTATTATAATGATAATCCGTAGCTAATTTGCATAAATAATCAAGGGAGTTTACAGATCTCCTGCATTACTTGATAAGACCTAATTTGGGGCCCGGGGGACAGTAGCTGCCTTCTCAGGGCTTTTGAATGTTTTTGATTGTTTAATTTTCAAAGAAATGGAGAAGGGGTCATGGCAAGGCTATGGGTGGTAGATAGAATGTTGCTCTTGAGGCCGTAGGTACAGTAACTGGAGTAGGTTTGGGCCCACAGGGTCATTTCTGGAACATGAACGGACCGGTTTATATAGTGCCAGACTTTGAAAGTGAATAACTTAACGACTAAACAAGGGGTTGACGGATCGTCATGATTTTTGGTATGTAAATAGCTTGAGTCACGTTTCATATAGTTAGATATTAATTATGCAAATCAAGATCTAATTTGTATAATTAAGTAGGAAAGTTTAAACCCACTATATAAAACAATTGTAGGACTATTCCAACATGTAGCATTTGAAACTGACAAAGAAGACACTATTCCAGATAAACATTATGCAAATGGCTACCTAATTTGCATAATTAATGTGAAAATGCTATAATCAGTTGTAATTGAAGGGAATTTCTTACTTGTAGCATTTGTAAGTTATGTACGGGTGAGCCTTGACCAATGATTATGCAAATTAGGGTCTTATTTACATAAATTATTCTTTCTTAAGATAGCTTGAGTACGTCAGTTATCTGGGCGGAGGAGACTTTTGTCTACAAGCAGACATTTCAGCCAGATGAAAAATGAGAAGAATTCGGCTAAATAATTTGCCATGGGATAGTGTGGTGGTTCTGTGGCCTTGTTTATGAATAAGCTTTAATCACTTTGATGCTGGAAGTCAGTTGAGATGGATAAAGGGGAATTTTTAACCGCTATATATGCATTTTCATGCAGCCGTTTAATTCTGGTAGGTACTCTGGTAATACCTGAATGAGACCTTTGCACTCTCCATAACAAGCCTTGATTATTTGGCGAAGGTACGTGTTTCGTGGAACTCTAGTTCTTACGCCAACATCGATGCAGGAAGGTGCTGATGAGAGACTCAGGGGCACGATGCAACTCGATTCAAAGGGAGCTTTATTCACACACATGTGAAGTACAATTACGCCATGATGGAAGAGAGCGACCACGTGACCCTTAACACTGACGTCACTCAATAGTGACGTCATCACATAGTGGCGTGATTTATCTTCTTTTCCATTTCTTCTTCTTCTTTCTGCCTTAAGATTCTGATTGAAACAGAATAAAATCTGACAATATTGTCTATTTTTAGTGATAAATCTGCAGAGCGGACATGAACTATAATAGTATTATCCATGAAATACCCCTCCCCCTGTTACAGAAATAGCAAATTTAGAACCGGTGGAGAGAAAGTAACATGACAATGTATGTGAAGGAAATTGTTGACTGATGAGGTAAGGTTTGTAGAACATAATGTAACAAATAACATTTAACATCAGATTGTGAATACATTACGTCTGAATATTGAGACAGTTGAATGGCATAAAATGTCAATGTTACCATAGAATTACCGCGTCTAAATTAACGTAACATGGGGAATGATATACAAATATAGCAATAATCAAAAAGGTTACTGATAAGATATGGATCAGAGTTCTGTTTGGCTTGTGAGTTGTCCCAGTTCAGTGTAGGGCGACGCGATCTTGGTGTTTAGCGCTCTTCTTGGCAGACGAAAAGTCAGTGGTCGCTGGTTGAGATGTTCCTACAGGCAGCTACAGTTCCGTGGGTTGATGCTCCTCTTAGTAGATCACAGGTTACAGTTACGGGTAAAGTTCCGGTAGCAAAGTCCGTGGGCGGTCTCGGTCGAAGTCGGGTGAACCAGGAAAACATGGCGGATGTTGTTGTTGATGGACGCCGCAAACACTCGGTCGGGGGAACGGAAAAATAAGGGTTGCCGGATAAATAAGCCGAGGCTACTCCCTACTACTTCTATGAGTCCTCTGGGGGTTGTTCAGCGAAGCTCCCTGCAACTTCTATTGAAACCTCTGTGGGTCTACAGCGAAGCTCTTTGCAACTTCTATTGAAACCTCTGTGGGTCTGCAGCGAAGCTGCAACTTCTATTGAAACCTCTGTGGGTCTACAGCGAAGCTCTTTGCAACTTCTATTGAAACCTCTGTGGGTCTACAGCGAAGCTGCAACTTCTATTGAAACCTCTGTGGGTCTACAGCGAAGCTGATGCAGGGATTAGGTGTAGACGGCACGGCGTAAATTCCGACCGGGGTCTCCGCGAAGGAGGTGAAACGCCAGAACCCCTCCTACACAAGTGAGGACGTCCGCCATTGTTGTAGCTACATCCTTTTGGTTACGATTGGCCCGTTCCCTCTATTGCGACTCCTCCAGGCACAAAGTTCGGGTTTCGACATGGGTATCGTTTCCCAGCCGCTGCCACAACATCGATGCAGGAAGGTGCTGATGAGAGACTCAGAGGCACGATGCAACTCGATTCAAAGGGAGCTTTATTCACACACATGTGAAGTACAATTACGCCATGATGGAAGAGAGCGACCACGTGACCCTTAACACTGACGTCACTCAATAGTGACGTCATCACATAGTGGCGTTAGATAAAAACCTGTAGTGGCAAATTGCCAGCCTGACATTGGTGCCACCTCCGAGCAAGCTCCAGGCAATACATTATTCTACATTGGGATTATGACAAAAAATCTAGGCCTGGCCTTGAAAATAATAGTTGTATATTGTAGTATGTGGATGTGTAAATCGTTGTTCACCAACTCTCAGCATTTATAGTAACTTGGACCAAAAACTGACCCGAAAAGTCAACAATTATCTCATTGGAACCTATGCTTACAATGTTATTATCATTCCAATCATAGAGCTCGTAATCTTTAAAAAAATAACATTCGAATGAAAAAATTCTTACTGCAGTGTGGACTGGGGTTCCCACTTGTGGTCAGATACATACTGCCTTGTGCGTTTCGGTAGTTGATGGAAGGATACCCCATTGACGAGCAAGCACTGTGGAAAAAAACATGCAAACAACTACGTTATGTCAAGAAAAGGTCGTTTAGCTTAGCCTATACTGACTTAGTTTTATGGATGACATCCTCTGGATCGGGAGACCCCAAAACTGACACGCGAGGACGAGAAAAGAAACATCCACCAAATGAATGCTGCTAAATCAAAATACTAAACATCTAGTCCATACATTTCCAGGCTTAGCTTGTCTTATGTCCATCTTAAGTATTAAACACTGTAAGAGACAATCGTCGCCATTTAGAACAGGTGAAACCATCAATGGTTGATGCGCGCGCGGATGTCATCCATGAAATTAAACAACATACACCAAACAACATGTACCTACATACCAAAAATGATGAAAATCCATTCTTCCCTTCTTGAGTTATCCTCTTCAGAAGTTTTTGACAAAAATGCCCCTGCTATCTTAAAACTAGGCGCTAGGGGGCCCAAACTTATGTAATTTCTTCCTGAGCACAAGAGCTATCTAATGCTAAAAAATCGTGAACATAGCATGTTCAGAACATCGAGATAGCGAAACCGGAAGTTGCGCTGCAGTACCAAGGGGAGTCGCTAGGGGGCCCAAAATCTAACCATTTCTAGCTTTCATCACACCCTACCAACACACCAAGTATGAAACCAATCCACTTAACCGTTCATGCGTTATCTTGTTTACACACAGACACACAGACACACACGCATGCAAACGCAGGGTAAACTAGAGTTCGGCGACCTCATACCTCCATGAAAATTTAGAGCTTTCGTAAATTTCATGCAATTGACTAACACATTAACATAATTTATGCATGGTATTGTTCATCATTGACTAACGTACACATGTCACAATTATAAAATTCCCATTATTAATCATAAAGCGGTTTTGCAATTTTTACATAAATTATGCAAATAAGTTCCTCATTACCATATTTGGTATCTGCTTATATTCCACCTATCATAATTAACATTTGTTACATTTATTGAAGTCCAGTTATTGAAAACAATGGAATTATACAATTTCCTCATTAATTATGCAAATTAAGTCCTCATTTGCATAACAAGTATATCATTATGAACATCTTTGCCTAAGGTACCCGCATGCCTAATATGATGCCAATCCATCAATCCTTTCTGCAGTTATCCTCTAGAATGTCTTGACAAAAACTCCTTGCAGTTCCGAAATTAAATGTTAGGGGGCTAAAACATGCCTCACTTTGTCATGACACTGCAAGCTATCTACCAGCCAAATGTCAAGACCGTATCACATCCAGGACAAGAGATACATTGAAAAAACTGCCATGATATAATATCCTCATTAATTATGCAAATGTACTCCTAATTTGCATAATTACTATTTAATCTTGTACAACATTGTCTAAGGTACCTACATACCAAAAATCATGAAAATCCGTTGTTCCCTTCTTGAGTTATCCTCGTCAGAAGTTTTTGACAAAAATGCCCCTGCTATCCCCAAACTAGACGCTAGGGGGCCCAAAGTTACGTCATTTTTTTCTGAGCACAAAAGCTATCTAATACTTAAAAATCTTGACCATAGCATGTTCAGAACACCGAGATAGCAAAACCGGAAGTTGGGCTGCAGTACCAAGGTCACACACCAGGGGGCCCAAAATTGACCTTGAACTTCGTCTTTCCAACCCCTACCTAAATACCAAATATCATCGTAGTCCATCAAGAGGTTCTCAAGTTATGATGACCACAAATATGCGGACACACAGACACACAAACACACACACACACAGACACACTCAAAACTATACCTCCATTTTTTCATGGAGGTAAATATAACCTCCATGACATTTCATGGAGGTAACAAGATTTAAGGGTTAATGACCCGCCCGATGTGTACATGGTGTCATGACGCCTGGTCCTTTGCTATAACCACTGAATAAAAGGTTTTATGAGGCGGTTATAGCAAAGGACCAGGCGTTATGACACCATGTACACCGAGGAACAGACGGGTCATTAACGTTATTATCATATAGCCTACACAAACTTGCAAACTCCTATATGACGCATAGATCCCTTGGTATTGAACATGTTAATTCCTTTGTCGAATTTCTGCAAATTCACATTTGTTCTTTTGTACATACATTTGTAAGGTGATTACAGAAAATATTCCACACATTGCAGTCTTTGGCTTTTTAGAACAACAAAACTCATTATCTATGTCAGGAGCCATTCCCCCTTGCAGTCTGTACTTATTCCTTGTGCTCTGGCATATGTTTCGCTCCTTTTTATTGGCCAATATATATACATGCATATCCCTTACTTTCTTGTGTGTATCGCTCCTTCGGATTGGTCAGAATGAATCGACACCAGCACCGACACTGGTGCCGGTTTCGATTCATTTTGACTAATCAGATAAGCGATACACACCTGCCGGCCTGGCCGGAATCTATGTGTTACGGCGTCATAACCAACGTGGAACGGGACCTTCTGATTGGTCCGAGCCACCTGGCTATATGATAATACATGATAATCCATCCGTACCATCTTGAGCTGTTAAAATGCAAATAAATCAAGATACGCACAAAGCTACTAAAAACAGAATCTTCTGGCCGAAGGTAAAAACCTACCCATTTGTTAGACTGCTATGGTCGCACACGTCGCAATTCGCACGGTTCTTGGAGAAAGTTTGCCAGTTCGAACAGTTGTAGGCCGAGAACTGACACCCCGAGCTGATGATAGACTCGGTATAGAGCTCGTAAGCCCGACCGTGGCTGCAGCCGAGTGTAACTATAGAAAGGAGAAATGTTAAGAAAATTTGATAAACATTTGTGAATTGAATTTCATGTTGGTAATTCAATAGTAAATTGGTCTTTTTACACAGCTAGGACTGTGCATTCGCCAATGTTTTGGTACCGCATCCTTCCCAGTGAAGCGACACCTAGCTGTAGTAGGAAGAATACCAAAAGTCAGTTGCCATGGGACAGAATAACAAGTCTTGACAAAATATAACAAATAAAACCAAGTCCATTGCAAACACTACAGGCTCAGCTCTGCGCATCATCTAGCACATATGAGAAGACGACATGCCAAAATACTAGTACGTACGAATGCAGCAAAGAGATGAGATACAGCTGTGAACAGCAGAACAACGTCAACTACAATACTCCGTCAGAAAGTGACCCGTCTTCTCGGAGTTAAAAACGGAGGTAAATGCTATAAACTTAGGGACTGTACGATATTTATCGGGGGGGGGGGAGGGCTGGTGCGTTAGGGGGGGAGGGCCATTTTAATTTTTTTTGAGGTGGGGGGAGGGCCATGTTAATTTTTTTTAAGATAGGGGGAGGGCCATGTTAATTTTTTTTTTAAAGAATAGTTTATACTATTTTTGTGTTGATATCTTGACATGGCCCTAAAACTGATAAAATAAGCCTTCTGAATAGACTAAAATGCAAGAGCTTCCGGGCTTCGCCCCCCTAAGTCCCCCAAATAGTGGCGCTGCCCTGGACCAGCGTTCCCGCCAGGCATACGTCATTCCGTCTTGGGACTTATTTTTTCTGGAAAGACGCACTCGGTGAGTGTGTCCATAAAAAATCTTAAAGAAAGGCTGACCTGTACCACCGGTGTGGAATCTTTTTAAAAATCTATCTTTATAAGAAGGAATCCTACCTTTACAATTTATACTGGGGCATGGGCGGAGCGTGGCACGTTTTAGATATATTGGTAGCCGCCCAGAGCCGCCCGTGTCCAGGGGTGCCTAAGCATTTGCACGAACCCTATGAAATTCGTACGAATATTATGTGATACACACGAATCACTATGCGAAAACGCACGAATATTATGAAATTCGCACGAATCACTATGCGAAATCGTACGAATTTTATGAAATTCGCACGAATCACTATGTGACACACACGAGCCTTATGTGATTTGCACGATCCTTTAATATGCAAAAACGGCGGCCGGGAGGAGGCATGATTTTGAGCGTTTCTACCCGAGATATTTATATTTCAAGGCATGGAATGGACATTTACCGTCGCAAAGATGTATTTGATAGCCTGTGAGCTACTGTTTAGCTTCATTTCGGCGTGTTACATCGTATTTTCAGTCGCCGAAGCGGCGAAGCCGCCATCTTGAAAATCCCGCTCCGTTTGTCACGTGACCCCGCCAGTGGTTGCGCAATTTCGCATAAGGATCGTGCAAATCACATAAGGCTCGTGTGTGTCACATAGTGATTCGTGCGAATTTCATAAAATTCGTACGATTTCGCATAGTGATTCGTGCGAATTTCATAATATTCGTGCGTTTTCGCATAGTGATTCGTGCGTATCACATAATATTCGTACGAATTTCATAGGGTTCGTGCAAATGCTTAGGCACCCCTGGTGTCGTCTGGCAAGTTTCTTCCCCAACAATTTACTATTAAACGGTTTCCTCAACTACGCGCGGTGCGCGGTAATTATGCGAAGAATCCAAAGCTATAAACTTTTTTTTTTTTTAATTTACAACATTTCTTTTGTTTCAAAAGGGCAAAATTTGCGGCAGAAAAGGGGCCGCAATATTGTTGTCAAGCGTCGATCGCGTCGGCTGTGCACTCCGTGGCACATGGCGCGGCACGACCCCTCCCCAGACGGACGGTCGATCGCAGCGCCCAGCACGTTGGGACGTCTTTTCTGGCTCCTTCAAGGCTACACCGGCACTGGTCACTGCCAAAGACGCAGCAGATCGCCTTCCTTCGTATATTGTACATTTGTATAACGTTCTTGGTCTATGTAAAAAAAGAAATCCAGCCAAATATTTCACGCCGAAAATGGGGTTACCTGAGGTCGCAGGAAACGAACGCACGCTCCTGGAAAATGACGGCGCGGCCCGCCCGTGTAAAACCCGACCAATTTAATTAATTTGAGTAAAATCATCGGGCAAAATAGAAGAAAAAAAAACACAAGGTGTGATGGCGTCGTTATTCTATGCTCTGGAAAAACTACTAGTATTTGATGCGGGAGGACGCACCATCGATCGCACGAGGTAGACATTTTTTTACTCAGTCAATGCCGGAAGAAAATTAGCAGGATTTTTCCATGGGCTGACAAACTCACTGGCTAGAGCCCTGTTTCGAAGCATCGATAACCCAAAATTTTCATATAGACATGACTGGACAATAATACCCGGGCCAGATCACGGACGGCTGATTCCCCGTGCTTATAGTTATTTTGTTTATTCTGAATAACGGGAGTAGAAAAAGGCAAACGGCATCCAATCTCAAGGGCATAATTTTCCTCTCAAATTGCAGGAAATTCTGCTTTAGAGGGTTTGAAAATCCAAATTTTCCCGGGGGAGCATGCCCCCGGACCCCTGCCCCGACGCTGTGAAAAAATCCTGGCAAGAACACTGGCTACACCAGGTGGACGCCGGGTGCCCTTGTGCCCTGACGTCTATATTACTTTAACTTTAATATTACTTTAAGTTTTTATCGGTTGTTTTTCTACCCTTTTAATGATGCCTGTCGGGGGGAGGGCCATGTTGATTTTTTTGGGGTGGAGGGGGAGGGTCACGTTAAATTTTTTTGAGATGGGGGGGAGGGCCATGAAAAAAATTTTTGATCGGACTTCCAACGCACCAGCCCTCCCCCCCCCCCCGATAAATATCGTACGGTCCCTTATAAGGACTCACATCTACCACACCCGGGTTGATTCCACCCTTCGTTTGGGTAGAAGTCAACGTGTCCCATTGGCTCCCTTTTCCCCCACCATTTCATGTCTGTGTGGATGACGTCAACAAACATGGCGTCACCTCTGTCCAACCTGTCTTCGGCGTCAGCGCTTTTGAACCATGGGCCTGCTGGGTCCAGTCCTACACAATAAAAATGATGTTAATAATGATGATAATGACGATGATGATTAATCTAGTATCAGACTGACAGTTTGATGCCTAGCTTCGATATGTTAATTTTGATTATAGGGATGGCATCAATTTTCATCCCTTTCCAAACAAGTAAAGGTGTCTAAAAAAGACACCTATAGGCGACGCATTTTAATGTTACTGACCCGCCCCGGGGTGTATATGGTGAGCTTGAGGGGGGGGGGGGGTATCTTGTTTGTGCGGGGTTGGTTCCTTGGGGGGGGGGGGGCAAAAGTGGCGAAAATTAAGGAGGGGCGAAAATATTCTGAACTTCTGATACTATTACACAGGCAATTTTCTTATTATGACATTATCTTTGACTTTGGTTATAGTCCGAATTGTCAGTCGATCGATCCTTCAATCGATTGCAACACGTGCAAACAAGATCTAAAACAGTACATGTACAAAACTTCAAGACTTGTATCAAGAACTTCCCATAACAATAATAGAGAGATTTAAAGCATTAAAAATTAAGGACTTAAATTGCTACTGCAACTGACGGCTTCAATCTATATATGGTTTCATTCGGTCAATATTGACCATGGCAAAATCCTAATTGATATCAGCCCTACAGCGTCGACTGTGGCTAAACAGCCCTATACGAGCATTACATTCTCTGCCACATAGGGCACATCTGCAAGCTGACTCAGGTCTGTTGTAGAGTTCTTTTCGCAGGATCCGCTTTTCTTCAGCCATACTGGTTTCTCCTGATTTCTCATAAAGAAGATAACCATAACAATAATGTAGAATTCCAAAGAATTAAAGATTAAGGACTATGTGACATTATCTGACCGGTTCGGTCCATAAGAAGACGGATTATAGGATGCACAATATACAAGGTAATTACGTCCATAATCTTCTGTCTTTCCTCAATATAAACGAGGGACATGATAATAAAAAGTGTAGATCATCTTCAACAGTATGTTTGTACATAGTATTATTAGTACAGAGAAAAATATGGTTAATGTAGTTCTGAGCCTTCGTAGTTTTCAGGTCACGCTTCCGCATACCAAATGCATGCCCGATGGTACACCCTTGGGAAGGAGGCCCAAAGATCACGCCCCCCCCCCCCCAAAAAAACCCTGAAACACCTGCTTTTCCCCTCCAGCTAAAATCGAACAGTCACGAGCCACCTCAAGTCCTGGTAAATAGCTAGAAGTGGCTTACGATGCACGTGAGGACAAAGCCGAAAACAAATGTCTACATGAACAACAGCGGGTGGAGCCAACAGGATCTACGTTTGATGATTTGATACCACCTTCAGCCAGACAGAACCTGGCTGACACATATGTTACATGTACTATGCAGTCTATACTATCCAGGTATGCACAATTGTGTACATAAGCCTAACCATGTCTTACTCCACAGATAGGGTAATTACAGACGGAAGCATGCGCTATACTACATCATATTTCATACATCATACTACTACATACAAGAGTAGCTCTCAGAGCATTGGCAGCGTCTTGGGCAGTTCAAACTTGGCGCTCTACCAATTACTCATAGCTCTTCTCCCCAGTCATTGGTCAATGCTACATTCAAATGAACTTCCATATATGGTGTAGTCACGTGTCCTATTCCTAAAATAGCCTAGTTACCTAGTAACATAAACATATGGTACAAATTCTCTACACGCCTTTTATCTTATCTGTCTCAGTCTGTCCGGCAAAGTAAAAAGAATAGACTGGACATATTTTTTGAACGTGTTCGCCTTTTTCTTAGGCATTTTGGCATCAACAAAACTGGTACCTGTGAACTTGCTAATAAGGCTACCTAAGAATGATCATGAATGTCTTATGTTACGGTCACATTTCCCAACCGGAAGTTACCGGAATAAAAAAAAAAATAAAGCTACATTTATGAAGGATAGACATCCAAATTAAAAAGTAAAGCTGTTTATGGTCGTTTATCAGTTCACAAATTATGGCCACTACTTATTTTCTTTGCATTTTGTGTGTTTTAGGCCCTCTACATACTTTTTATTTGTTCACGAGAGCTGCCCAATCGGACCCCGGGTTGGAACTGTTACCGTAAAACTACCCCCAGCTTGAGGAGCGAAAGTTGCCTGGTCGGTTCCCGTTTGGAAATGTGACCGTAACATTACCCTTATTTTTGAGGAGCTGTTGAAGATCTTGTTTGAGAGATTTATTAATTCTTTTGGCAAATCTTTTATCCAATATTGTGTTGACCCTTTCACCTCACTTAGTATTAGGCCACAGTAAGTAGCTATTGTGGATGACATCAGCGCGAATACAATGTTTTGAATGGAATGAATGAGAGCCGATCTAAGTGACAAAAATTTTACTCATTGCGGCGCCCCTTTGTAATCAGTCCATCTGCATAATTCATCTCAGTTCGGGTAACGATGTTAGCCAGACCATGGCCACATGGGGTCGGCGTCATTGTCTTGGTGATGTCGGAATTTCTTAGTAATCGGTGACATCCCTAATTGATCTGAGCCGAAATGCCGCCGTGCTAATCAATGCCAAAAACATCCCTTTGTTTATTACCGACAGAACTCCGTATGTGGCCCGGCCGCTGGCACGGCAAGGTGCCACGGTACCGCTAAAGCGGTCATTACAGCAGCGCATCTCGTGGCGTATGCATCGCAGACTTTTCGCTCTAAAATTTCTCGAGTTTTCGCTTAAGTCTTTCCTCTAACCTTGTCGGACGATTTGAACACGCTTGTCCCTAGTTTCATCTTGCTGGCCAAGCCACCACGTATACGCCCCGTCGGCGGAAACCGCTTCCCGTTCAGCGGAGCCAGCGCGCCAAGACCCCGTAAACGTCGGCCCGTCCCTGGAGCCAGTCAGCTAGGTCTCCGTCGGTTCATTCCTCGGTACCGGTCAATCACGTCCCCGTTCCGGTGTCTCCCTACAGAGCCCTTGCGAGGCCCTTAACATAGGACACAACTTTCGCGGTCTCAAGCCGGATTTCCTCCGAACTTGTTCGTACGTACCCGGCGGCATTGCTTGGACAGTGCTTTGACAACGTACTCCCAGACTGTTGACTTCCTGACCCTTCTTGACCCGTCTTCAGCTTAGAGAGGCGAACATCCGGTCAACACCGATCAACTAGCCGAACCTTTCTTCAGTGACCGAACTCAACTCCACGGTGAGCTGCCATATTGTTGTATCTTGTTACAAACTTGTCCTTCTGATACTTCAACTACGAACATTGCCATTACCAGACACTCTTTTGTATCCCGACAGAATATGTCGTACTATGACAGCCTCCGACGAGCAATTTGTCCTAATTTTTGGGTATCTATTACGTAGACATTCAGTTTCATGGCGTGCCGGGTTGCACCATCCCAAAATATTACGCTAATGTGCTTCCTATTCTGCAGCAAACCAGTCCTCACATTGTGTACGTAGAGCTAGGGCACAACGATATATGTACGAGGGGCGTGCAATAAGTAATGGTCCTGACCCACTTCCAGTTGTCTGATCTAAATGAAATTTTGTATGTGTAATAATTCATATCTCTATGGGTTATGTTGCAAAAGACAGCTCTGAACTAATTGTGGTTTCTGATTTACTGGTGTTTGAACTTAGTCAGGTGCGAAATGGACCAGGTGTGAAATGGAACCAGTTGAGTGTCGCGCAGTGATCCGGTTTTTGTATTTGAAAGGGCGCACACCAAAGAAGACTTTTGATGAAATAAATGAAACTTATGGTGATGATGCCCCATCATATGACCTTGTAAAACGCTGGCATCCTGAATTCAAACGTGGCTGGAAGTCTGTGGAAACAGCTCCCAGACCTGGTCGTCCCTCTTGTGCCATTGATGAGGCATCAGTTGGAGGACCAACCTGGGGTGTCCTACAAAATCGGTGTCCAGAGCTGCATCAAACGATGGGAGAAATGCATAACTCTGGGTGATTCCTATGAAGAGAAAGACTAATAACTGTGCCAAGTTTCATTAATCTCCTGCTATGGGAAATGGGTCAGGACCATTACTAATTGCACGCCCCTCGTAGACGCCAATGGGCTCCAGAAACCATAGCTCGTGATTTAGTAGCTTTGGCACGCAAAATCTCTGAAATCCATTCAGTTCGACAGGCGATTCTAGTTGAACCAATCTGGCGAATGAAATCCCCCTGTAACATGCCGGACTTCCACTCACGCATCCATGATTTCCGTACCGAGTTTCGCCCCCTCGTCGACGCTACCCCATCCGTTCACAGATGGTACCACGCAAAGCTGTGGCAGAAAAACCCTAACTATTTCGTTTCTGAACGGTATTTTTCTGAGCCATTCTCTTCAAATTGTTCCTAATTGAAGGCTTGTTTTGTTACCTTTTTTTTCAATTGCTTCAATCGCCAGTTGGCTTCACATTTGGTGTATTTTTAGCCCCGGACAGAAATGTTCCAGTCAACATGACGACGACCTTGGACTGTTTCAAAAGAAACATGGACTGGTTCGACTGACATGGACTTGCAAAATGGAGACAAATGGCCGCATGCTGAGGATTCGAGTAACTAATCGCCTATGAGATTATGTATGAATTTCTCCTCAGGTGAGTATGCCCGTTGTGCTGCTCTGGTTTAAGTCGACTTAGTTATGTTTAGTTAAGTTAAGTGAAAGGTTATGTTGAACGGGAAGACAACGACCTTAGTGATCGGACAGGAAATTTGTGGATTCTTGTGTCTGGCTCCCAGTCATTTGCTCTGCATACGTCCCCAGACTTGCGTCCTTGTCTAAAACTTCTGTGATGCCCACTCAACAGTCCTGTCATTTATGTTGTTGTGGTTTATAACATTGCGTGCGTGTGTGTGTGTGTGTGTGTGTGTTCTCCCTCGATCCATTTACAGGCCGACCATACTTAACAAGAGCAATGATGACGATGTTCACTTGGACTCCACAACACCGCCACGCCACACACTGTGACTCTTTTTCCTTTATTTGTGATATCTCAACATCAGCTCCTACAACATATCTTTAATAGCTGTGACGAGCACCCAAATAAACGTGCAACGACGATGACAAAGTTATGGGTGACTTTGGAATAAACCATTAGTGTCAGTATCAGTATATTCGTATAGTATATAAAACGGGCGATGTCATTTTTGTGTTCTCTCTCGATCCCAACAGACTAACCATACAGGACAAGAGCGACAACGACGAGATGTTCCTGACACCCATACCTGTGTCCATCAGGACGAAACAGTTCCATCACAAAGTCAGTCGGGTCCTTCCACTGCAAGTCACTGAGACGAGCTGTATCGCTGGAGGAGCCGGAATAGACGTCTGTGCACCTTATAAAGTCGGGAAGGAGCTACACATCACCCAGAACCGCACCGTCCACAGAAGGAAGACAACGAGAGGGCCTAAGAAATGATAGAACAGTAGCAGATCTGGAGCAGCAAATCGATTGCACTGCCACAACCACAGAAAACCTAAAACTAGACAATTCACGGGCTGGTTTTGGCTGATTTATACCATGAATATGTATATATAATGTGTATATATTATAATAGTGGATTTTATATGTACAACAAAGAACCGTACATAATTTTCCCACAGCGACGACGGACCTAATCAAACCGGAGGTGTATGTACTAATGAAGAAAACCAACATAAGAATATGCAGAAGTGGCCATCGATCGCTGGGAGGAGCTAGAAGATACATTTGTGCGGCTTGAAAATTCTGAACAGAGGGGAGCCACACAACATCCAGAACAGCGCCATCTACAGAAGGAGGGCAACATGAGGGAAGTAGAGGCCAGTAGCAGAGCCAAGACGTACAGCCGATAGATTGCGATCATACTTGTACATGTATAGATAACCTGACATGACACCAGTTATAGAATTCACGGATTGACTGATTGATTGACTGTTTATATAACGAATATGTATTTTAGTGTATACATTGTAGTAGTTGATTTTATATGTATATGAATGGACCGTAGATGAAATAACCGTTGTTTTGTGGTGTGACAAGACCTGTCTGTTTGATACGCCAAAATGTGCCCACCAGATATAATGTATTTGTATGACAGAGAGTCAGAGAGTATAGTTCAGAAGAGAAAGAGAGATCCGCAGCTAAGAACGAAGTTAGCGAGGCCAGCATTACTAGTATATAGTTAACGTCAAACCATCTTAACAGTCTCCCGTGCCCAGTGTACGGAAAACCTTGTCTCTGCGTCCTTCCTTTATTCTAGCTATGCTAGTCTTCAAAGCAGAATCTAAACAACTTGAAACCCATTGGTTTCATGGCTTGTTTGAAACATGTGACTTATTAACTTTTCAAAATCAGGCTTTACGTAACCTGTATCTATATAGCCGGTATAACCTGGCATGACCGTCCTTCGGCGTAACACACCAGCTTCAATTCAAAACGACAACCACCTGAAAGCGCAACATTTCATATTTCATAAAAAGATATCGACAAAAATCTGTGACACATTGGTCTTCTATATTTTTTTGACCTCGTGAAGCATATTATCCCACCTTATAAAAGCAAAGCTCAGAAGATACAGTGAAACCTGTCCGAGCAACCACCTGGCGCAGGCAACCACCTGCCGTCAGAGGACACATTGAAACAGTCCCGTTCATTTTTACATAGTTAAGACCCCCTCCCAAGCAACCACCTGTCTTCCCCAACCGGCAACCACTTTTTTACAGTCCCAAAGGGGCATTCAACCTGCCCTGAACAACCAAAATTGACTAACAGCAGCTAGCAGCCATTTTATATGAAGAATTATGTAGGCACAGTTACCCTGGACTTAGAGACTTCTTTTCTTTATGTAAGGGAATATCAATCAAGCATATTGACAATGTGCACCGTGCAAAAATGATTATCAGTGAGAATTTTGACATACTGGAAGAGAAATTGAAAGCACTTGTTTGGGCTGTTCAAGGAAACAGACAACTACAAAACAAACCATGTTTGATTGTTAGACAAACTCAGCTCTGATTGTTAAACAATGGTTTCTTGAAATTTGTTTACATAACAGCATGGAGATTAAAAACTCAGTGCATCTCTTGTAGATATGTTTCCTGAGAACAAACTGAAAGGTATATATCATGTAAACCGTATCATTTATTATTTTTGCTTGCCAACTGACCAACTTGTCGGGAGCAACCACCTGTCCTCAGCAACCATTTTTGCTCGGTCCCTTGAGTGGTTGCTCAGGACAGGTTTGACTGTATTGGCAAAAGTTGTGCTATATTGGTCTTGTCTTCTTTAAAACATCTTATTTTTCTACCACTCAAAATCAGGCTCTCTATGACTCCGAACGATAACCAATTGACAGCATTTCATTCTATATTGTAAAAAGCACAGGCTTATAAAAGACATAACGGCAAAAAGCTGGGACATATTGGTTGCCATTGCAAATTCATAAAGCATGCGAAACATCGTAATAATCTATGTGTACGGCTTATGATATGCAAGGAGCGCAGTCACTTCCGGCTATGTGAAAAGACCGTTCCCTTAAATCATTGATCCTGAAAACAAAGAATGCCTCAACAAAGGAAGAATAACAGCTAGAATAGTCTTCAATGACCACTGTATGGACGACACCCCTGTGGTTTAGCCAAAAATCAATTCCCAAGGGAATGCATTCGTGGAATTTTCAAAATTCTTTCAAAGCGATCGTAATACTGTAGAAAATGCCTCCGCCCCTGAGGCGTCGCCAAAAAAAGTTTTCGACCACAAACGGTAATCGTACAGAACAGCTGTAAACGAGTATATATGTGTAATAAAAATAACGGGAAAGTGAGATATTTGTACAAATGTTCCTAAAATGCCAAAGTAAATTTCAAAGTCAAAGAAGAAGATGTTAAAGGTTGGTCCATTTACTCCATGTGGTTTTTTTTTAACATAGGATGTCATCCACATGAAATCAAATCAACGTAGCCAAATCACGGATAAACAAAGGCATGAAACTACCGGAGATTCGTGCGACGGTGAATCCTTCCCGCTGTGTAGCCTTCCCGGCAAACCCCGCGGCATGAGCCCCCAGACTATGGCCGATGATGTGGACCATGTTCGGGGGTTGTCCCAACTGGCGCACAATAAACTCTCCAACAGTCTACATACGTGGTAAGAGTAACAATCTTTACACTCACTTCCTGCTACTCTACTGAAAATGCACTCAAACAACTACAAACCCAAACTTTATTATTCACCAAGGCTTGAGCTATAACTGTGTTAAGACCTTTGTTTTAAATTTGTTGTTTTGTTTATTATCATCATATTTCATATTTCAGCCATACCATAGGTATGGTGAAATATGTTGTATTCGTAATGTTTCTTCTTTCTTTCTTCTTTCTTTCTTCTTTCTTTCTCCTGTCAAATCGTCAAATTGCTTCATCTCCCTCATTCCTGGACCGAATGACCTGAAATTTGGCACAAGGAAGGGTAGAGTGGGCCAATACATACCCTCGGGCGTTTCGACATTCCGCATGGGACTGTCAATCATTTTCGGCAGATTTGACTTTGGTAGGGTTAGTTGAGACAATCGAGAAAATGTTACTTGGCGGGAAACGCGGGAAAATTGGACAGTTTGCGTTTAGTTTTGATACGTAGGTTTGACAGTGGTGAGAATGCATGTATTTTTTCCCGAGCAAATGTAGGTAATTCTAGTGTTGTTCTTTTTTGACGTAAACTTTGTACATTCAAATTGTAAGTAACTTTAAACTGCCAGAGTTTGATCCCAATAAAACACTCTCAGTACCAGAGTATCACCACTGACCTCCGAAAAGAAAACCTCGAACAAGGTAGAAACTCCTATCCTCCGGGTCTCGCACGCTACGAGCAGGAAATTATAACACTAAGACAAGATTACGTCCGATGGCTGATTGCATGATTGCATACAAAGTAAAACAATTTAACAGTGGTATGCAGGAGCATATACTTAACAAAGAAGGAAAATGAAATATATAGATAAAGCCACATCAGGTTAAGTTGTTGGTCCTGTGATTTTTCAGAAAAGAAATGAAGCGACAGGGCGGTAAAATTCTTTCAAAAATTCGAGACGTCTCCGTTTATGTACGGAACAAGAAGAAGATTTAAGTTTTCAGCTTAAAAAAACAAACACTCCTACTACACAGTACCTGCACCTGCTTGATAATTATTAAAATGTATGCCCTACTTGAATTTTAAAAAAATCACCGCAATAATAAATGTACCCACATCACAAGGAGATTATAACGGTACTTAGACTTAGTTATCGTAGTGGAAATTGTTGAATGGCTTCATGTAATTTCATGATGAAAATCTTCTGAATGGAAGATGCGGTGTTTTTTTTTCACTTTCGGAAAAATAGGAGCTGCCGCGATTCTAAAAACCAATTATTTATGCATAGGAGCTCCTGTGGAAGATTATATTCTTCCATATGGGCCCGGGGCATATTGGGCAAGCTCTGTTTTGACCTGGAATCAATTCACAATATTAACGTTAGTTCTCTTTGGGGGATAAGTTACAGTTAAAATGTTCCATTTTGCGCTAGGGGTGACTTGGAACAGTCCAATGTTGCCTGGGAATGGGTATGGCTGAAATATGCTATATTTGCACCCAAGCAAATGTCGGCCTTTCTAGTTTATCAATTTCAATGGCTGATGAGCAAAACTACAAAGGGTACTTTATCTGTTGATTTGCCCATGTCTGTAAATTTTGTGTATATGGAAGATGAAGTTTTTAGAAATTAAAGAAATGTCTTTGTCGAGGTAAAGAGCTTCCGTATAAACTCTGCAGACTATATCCGCACACGAAGTCAATGACCTCTATTCCAATCATCGGTTAAAAGTCAGTTAGATTATTAGGACTCAAGCTGACTACAAACGTTTTACACTTCAGTTGTCACAAAATACATTTCGTGTATTTTAGATGACGTAGTTTTGAAAGATATATAACTTTCCAGAGAGCCTGTAACGTCAGAAAGTCTGCTCACCTGGCCAACTGTCCTGCAGTTCGTCCTCGCCTGGAAGTAATCCATCCCGGTTGTTAAAAGTATCCCTGGCCTGGCGCCTTCCTGCCAGTCTACAGCGAACACGTTCACATCCTCCTGTCAAGAGAGGAACGTCCAAAACGTTCATTTTCACGTCGATGGTAGTATTTTATAGCCTCCTTCGCAGACTTTGAGTTGGGTTAAGGTGGGTTTACACCTGCGTATATTTTCATGCCGCATGAGTTCCGTTTTGACATTTTTCGACATTTTGACTAATTTCTTCAATACGCGGCCGCACGCACAAGTCGCACCTCTATCGCATCTGAATCGTCTTTAGAAAGTTTCACGTACGCAGGCAAACGAAAATATACGCCCAGTTCGTCTGATAGTTTTGGACATGCACAAAACTATCATTCGTACGCAGTTTGGTGCCCAAAACGTTATGGATGCGCAATACAGTGGTCCCACGTCGGTCGATTGCGCTATGAAGACGCTACATGTTTGCGCTTTACACGCAGTAATACGCGGAAATCGCGGTAATGCGAGTACATAGCGTTCTTACAGCGCAGACACAACGCACCATGAGCGACCGTATAACGAATGCACACATAGATCACGATTTAGTACCGTGCGTTCTGCGATCGCTTTGCGCATACTACGCGTACTGATAGCGTGATCGACGCACACTCCAGTTTTGGAATAAATACGAAGGTGCATCTGACTCCAGACAAAAAAAAATCATCTCAAGATGTATATAACTTTATTGCACAACAATTGTACGAGGTACAATGTATAGCATCTACATAACTACAGTGATTATAGCACTGTAGTTATGTAGATGCCATACTTTGTACCTCTTAACTTTAGTTAAGGCTTATATAACTAATACAGGAGTTGTATTATGGGATAAGTTTCTTACAATCATTGGAGGCTTTTACAATCATTTGGGGAATTTCTAATGTCTAAACCTTCTTTGATATATTTTCCTCTATCTGCCATGCAGGGATTGTCACATGTCATGATGTATTTGAATTTGCACTTCAGGTCCATTGAGATAAATCCTTGTGTACAAAATGACAGCCTTCTGTATAGAGAATTGCGTATATCGGAATATTTGGGACATACAACTATAAAGTGATATTCGTCTTCTATTAGCTCTGGACAGAATGGACAAACCCTCTGGTCGATAGGGATTTTTTGGAATCTTCCGGTTTATGATGTCAGATCCAGGCCAGGACTGACGAATTTGTACCGGGGGCATGGATCATGGAGAGATGGTCACAACTTGCAGGGCACCATGAATGCAGGACACTGGTCCCAACAGAACCTCCAGGGACGGGAAGATGTAGAGGAACCTGCTCAAGCACTGGGTCAATTTGTGTGACACACGTGCCATTTTGTGTAACAGATATTTGACTTAATTTGCTGATAATGGCACTTTTTTTGTGTGTGTAGAACCACATGATATAAAGGTGCAATATAGAGCCATATTACAACTTTGAAAGAGGGCGTAAGGTTTCATAATTGTTTAATTTACGTGTTTGATAAAGATCTTGAATACGTTTTGTGGTGTGTATGAGTGTGATTTTTATAGTAGTTGAAATACTAAGATGATAGGGGAAATCATTAAGGACAAAGTGAAAACAAACACAATCTTAACAGTGCAGATAATTTCTTAAGGTAAATGATGGCCCACATTTCTGTAAAAGCACAATGTCACTGCTTTACTGCTTCGCAAATGAATAAAAAAAAACTCTTCACTGTTTACTTGTCAATGTTCTACTTGCACTGCCTGTAAACAAAGGCATACGTAGTACAAAGGGTTCCTCTAACAAAAATACTCTATTGGCAATGCTCGCAAACAAAAGTATATGTAACAGAAACTGTTCCTCTGACACACCTGAAATGCGTTTGGAATGCAGTTAGCACCAGGTGCGTCAGGCATGCGGTCGGTAGACGTTGTGTGCGTCCGGAAAACGCCCAACATACGTACCCCATACGAATCTATTCGCAGTACGGAAAATTTTGTTGCGCATTTCAGTTGCAATCATACGCATCTCATGCGAAATGAAAACGCTGAAGTCGTAATTCAAACGCCAGATGGGCTCGACGTACAATTTAATTTATTCCAAAAAAATTCCAAATGTTGGGCGTTCGGCCGCGTATTGACAAAATTTCATGCGGAACTCACGCGCACTTGAAAATATACGCAGGTGTAAACCCACCTTTAGGTTTTATGTTATGAGGGGGGGGGGGTCGCGAGGCGAAACTCTCTTCCAGGGCAAACTCCCTTTCCCGGCATTAGAGAACCTTAGAAGCTAACGTTAAGTCTATAGAAGTAGTCCATTGTGTTCTGTTGCTAGGGAAAATGACTTAAATAAGATATTGACATAGTGTAACACTTAAACGTTTCAGCCTTTGTGTAAACTGCATTATATTCTCTCTTAATGGTTATATAAATAGAAGTTTATTTGCAAGTTCTTGCCCGAGGGCTAATTGCAACATGAAACATACAGAAAATATAGTAAACATACATAAAATAAAATAATTTGGTATAGATACCAATGGTGACAAGTGTAGACGAATGACTATTCTATCAATGATATGGACTGCTGAGAGCTACAATCTACGCATTTGGGGTTTGACTTCTTTCTGGAAGCAGTGGAAGACGAAGTACCCCCCCTTTTTCTATGATGAGTGGGTTATGTGACGTTAACCCTCAAACCACCGTATGGGGTCAAAACTGACCCCAGGCGTATATCGATGAGTGCCATCATGGCATTTCTGGTGGAAAACAAATTTCCTCCCATGAGTTTGTCTGTATATATGTCCTATAACTTCTTATAAGTTTTTAACGAGATTGGCTCATTATTAATTAAGTTATCTTAGAAAGTTTATGTATGGTCCAGTGGGGTCAAAACTGACCCCAGCATTTTTTTAAACAAACTTTTGCGACCCACACCTGAACTACTTATTGTAGGATCACGAAATTTTCAGAGAATGATGTACATGTAAGCCAAACTTATTGTAACAGCTTTTGTGCCAATATCATGTTATATGACGACATTATGACGTCATTTAGGTAATCTCGGCCGCCATCTTGGATTTTGCCTGATGACGTCATTAAATTAGCATAAATTATGAATATTGAGTTATGAAATCTACGTTGAATTTCATAAGATGTGATAAACAACTGATATCTGCTAAGAAAACCTTAAAACTTAAATGTTTAATACAAAATTAGAAAACTTAATAATAATAATAATTAGTAATAGACATGTCTGTCAGAATTTCGTTGCCATGGCAACATGAAAAATGATGAACATACTTTGTTCACTGAAAATGTTTGCAATTTAACATTTTCTAAAAAGTTACCAAGTTTGGTGGCCCTAGCGTGCGCCATTCAGGCGTTATACGGCATTGAAGTTGGCATCAAAAACCTCCTTCCCGGTCTGAATAGCATTGGTGCAAAATGTGGTCCTCATGATCTTTTGCATAAATTATGATAATGAGAGAGAAATATTCTCACCTAATCATGTCAGACTGTTCCACATACATTAATGAAACTAAATATATATACAAATCACAAAAAGAGCCACACAAAAAACTGCATTTGTACAAAATGTTTTGGGGTCAGTTTTGACCCCATACGGTAATCTACGTCACAAAAAAGCTACGGTGGTTTGAGGGTTAACAGCGTTATAGTTTTGTTTTCGTCGGTAAGCGTTTGGAAATTTTTGACTTACCGCTTGCAGTAGTGCGTCGGCCATGTCCTCAACCCAGCGCGAATCGCCCTGACTCCGGAAGCCGTGGATGATGAACTTGGTCGGGCGGTTGCTGCGGAAGGTTGTGCCGCTCAGGTCGGGGACGTTGTCCGCCAGATCCTCCGGGGTCTCTCCGGTCTCACGTGTGCGGAGGCGGTACTTGACGTCGACGTCGACAGGTGGGTTGAAAAAGAAACGCTTTGTCCGAATTTGACCTTCGAACAAGGAGAGCTCCTTGCCTGTAATAATCATGAAAAGTACGCGTATGACTGGTCTGACTAAATCAAGCTTCTAGTAGCCCTTCTAATGGTCAGGCCCTTAGAAGCTGATAGCCACAAATAAGGAACATTTTTTATCCTGTTTATTTATGTATATGTACTAACATGGGCCAATCATTGTCAGACAGAGCTGTCTGTTAACATGGTGTTGGCGATTTCAAACTTGCCAGTTTCAAACATTGAACCTGTCAGCGATGACGTCACACACTACACCATCGAAATCACACCTGCAGACGGAAGCGCCCCCTGCCATCACAGACAGGTGAACTGCAGAAGTTTGACTTTCCATGATTTGAAGCCTGATAGTGAGTATGATATATGCATCCAGCCTTCGATTCAGAGAGTCAATGGAAAATGGACAAACGGCACTGCAAAAATAGACAGCGAAGAATGTACAAAACTCTAGTCCTGGAGAATCGCAATTGCACTGAAAGTCACTTGGGCAATTAACTTGTAATACATTTGTACAATGCCACTGGAATCCTATGAGCCAGTCTTGAATGCCACTTTGTCGTTTCCAGCTAGGTTCTAGATCTGAAATGCCCCTTGCTCTACAGTGCCTGACGTTTGACGACTCCTGTTTGTATATTAATTACTGTTTGTATGTTTATTGAGATACTCTGTAACCAAAGGCTGATTTTCCAGTTTCCATTAGAAATACATATAGACATACAATTTACATGATACATTACCATATACCGATCTACACATACAGGAAATAAACTATTAATTTAGGACGAGAACAAATATATGGTGTTAGATGGACTAAATAGATTATGTTTGAATGTAAGTTTATCTGTGACGGTAGTCAACATTATGTTGCAATTTTAAGACTTTATATCCGTGCACAAAAATAGATTAAAATTAGATTATGCATTGTATCTTTGACCTGGAGTCATTCAAGATCATTCCAAGTATATATAACTCAACGCATTTGTACACTCGTCTATGGAACTGTTTGCAATGCCATTGGCCCCAATGCAATGTTTGATTTTCTATCATGGCGAACATGGGGATCGTTCCTCATCATGAGCTAGATTTTTAAGTGTCTTATCTATTGTTTAGCATTGGTAGACAATCTGAGAGAAGACAAGGTGTCATCATGGTAATAAGTAACATGAACACAATCTCGTGGAGAGAATGTGTTTGTTTCAGAGATATGGAGAATAATTTTCCTACATAAAGAGTGACGTCTGTTACGTCTCACTGCACTTGCGTCACGCTTGCGTCACTGCGGGGTTCGTTTGACACTCAACGAATTTCAGAGATAAACAACGAATTTTCTTACTGTTTGTGTATATTATCGTCTTCTAAGCCATACGTTTACGTATTATGCAATATATAGATTATAAAAAATCGGAGAAAATAACTAAAAAGTTACAGAGTGAACGAACCCCACAGTGGCGCAAGCTTGACTCAAGTGCAGTGAGATACCACCTTAATGGTCACTAGGTTACTGTTGGCAGGCCGGTTGCATGACATTGTGCAAAGTTCATGAGAAAAGTTCTGGGGAAAACGGATATAAATGACTCCACCGTCACAGCGTCGGCCACTGATTTCAAGTCGATGTAATTTTGCCAGTTGTTTTGTGGATCTTTGTGGCCTTTTTAATGTTGGAGAATTGAATAAAAAGATACGTTTATATACGATTTGTTTAGCGTATCATAATTTGTGTCGGTTCCACCAACTGCATTTTTGAAACGTGGCACCGGCATATTCTGTTGATGTAGAAGTAAACCTCGGTCAAACTGAGGTTAATGAGCTTCCGAGAATCAGACAAATTGTATTTGTACTAGTACTTTGTGTCCTATTTGACTACTTGGCGTAGTGCGTACCAGAACAATTAAGACGTAACATGGGATCAAAAGGCCTCAGGTGGTCTCAATAAATCACCATTATAGCTTCTTCTGGCTTTTTACAAAATACAAGCATATGATCATACGCACACACATACGCACACACACAGACACTCATGAGAATACACATACACACACAAACACGCACACACACATACACAAGGCGCGAGCTCGAGATTTGCTTTCAGCTACAGCAACAACAGAAGCATCATCATATATATTTGCAGACGTACGCAAGAAATACAATATGGACAAAGGCATTTGGTATGAGGAAATGCTAGTACAACTTCTGCTCTTGTTCTAATAGAAAGTGTTTCTATCTGTGTCCGATACACACATCTCTCGTTGTTTGGAATCAGCCATACGAGTGTGTATATACATGTCCGTATGAGTTACGTATTGGCATTATCCTAGATCACTTTGAAACCGTTGAAGGAGCCTTTTGCGGTTCGGTAACCTTGCTGCACACACGGGGCGAAGATAAAAATTTCCGGGAATTTCTGGGTACTGACACACCCGTGAAACTTGACATGTCCGGGCCATATATACAGGAATATCTGGCCACTATCTGTCCGGTCTCAAATAAACTCGGCAGAAAAAGTTTGGCATATCAAGTTTGGTATATAATATTACCATTATTTCTGCAATGTATCATCAATAGAAAGCTTGTGTGATTTCCTTTCCTATGGTACCAAACTCAATATCATTCTTAACTCATGGAACACGCACTAGGTCTGCTTGCGTGAGTAGGTCACAAAAAAGTGCCCAAATTTCCCTGCTTCTGTTCAAAACTACCCTGAGACCTGTTGGTACTGGTGTGCGTGTGTCAGTGATTCAATCAATCCTCTTTTCACCTCAGATTTGGTATAAAGACATACAAATTTCTTTTAGCACATTTGAGTAGAGTATATCAGCCCTTTTGGCAGTTGGATATGGCCAAATCAAAGCATGGAGGTGGCAAGGAGAACCGCACGCAGACGGCGAGAGTAACTTTCAGCGCAGGTGGTGGAGGCAGCGTCATGGTCATGGTGTGGGACGGTATAACCGCCATAGGATAAATAAAACTCGTCATCATTCCAGGCAACTTCAATGTGGTGAGATATAGGGACACCATCCTCCATCCAGTCGTACTATCCTACCTCTTCAATATTGGACCAAATTCCATTCTGCAAGATTACAACACCCGTCCACACAGATAACCTACAGGATGCGATGCTAGAGTACAGTCTTAGGATGGAACAGCCTTCCTACGGCTTATGGCTAGCACTCGATGGAGCACCTATTGGTTCAAATTGTTTGCTTGAATAAAGAGTAACAATGGCTTTGATTGACATGTCCTGTTTATTCAACTTGCTCCATTCACAAGTCAATACCAACGGAAGACAATGAGCTAAATGTAGTGTTTGACTTTGTTGGGGTAATTTCGGCACTTTATTTTTGTGACGCTCTGTACGTAAGCAGGCCTGGTGCTCGTTCCATAAATTTACAATCATAAAATACTATACTCAGATGTGCTAAAGTAAACTTGGATGTTCTGTGTAACAAAATTCACATGAAAAAAGGATTGAGTGAATCATTAACCCGCGGACACAACAACCGGACGGTACTACAGTGTTGAACAGAAGCGGGGAAATTTGGGCATTTTTTTTTTTGGTGACCCACTGACGTTAGGAGGCCTAGTGCGTTTTCCGTGAGTTAACAATGGTAATGAGTTTAATACCATTGGAAAGAAAATCACACAGGCTTTCTATAAATATACAATACATTGAAATTGACGCAGAAACAACAGAAATATGATCAACTGAAGCTAATATGCCAAACTTTTTGTGCCTAGTTTATATCCATATATTCCCGGACACGGCCGTGTCCGGTAGTTTATGGGTTGATGGGTTAAGTAAAGACTAACTTATACCTCGCAAACTTTACCTAAACCAATACTCAATACGGAACTCATACGGACTTGAATATACGCACTCGTGTAACTGATCGCATGCACAATTGCCAAGAACGCCAAGTTGAAAGTTTAGAGTACATTGCTTTTTGATTATGTCTTGTGTGAGTCTAGGTGAAGCCCACGGATATATTGTCTTTTTACCCTTTGGATACCTCAAGCGACAAAACTAGCAACAACAAAACGATCACATGGACACTGACGACATTCTATGATTATGACATTCAAGTTCAAATTTACCTGACTCTCGGAGCACATGGCCTTCTCCCAGCATTGGGTATGAAGCGGTCAGGAAAGTCAACACGAAGGCAAACCGTCCGGTCACCATGGTGTCGTCACGTTCGGCAATTCAGCTCAAACTCAACACTGGCTATCAAACAAGACTAAACGTTTTGTCTTATTCAAAATCGGAGGAGTGCTCTATGCTGACTACTTGAACACCACCGTACCTCTTCGCAAATTGAAGAACTCAGATCAAAAGTCAAACATATACGTCCCCTTCGGTCAATATTGACCACGCGTGGGAAGGAATGGCAGCGAAATGATTGATGAGTGGGTGGGCCGTTCCCCGGGGCTTACGGCAACTCATGATCAGGTTCAATACATCTATTTGCCAAGCAGGATTATACTATTAAATGTTGGCATTTGGCGGTTTTCAGGGATGACAGCAAAGTTACAATTTTCCCCAGTAATACATGCAGTCCCATGGGTCTTCTTCTTCGTGTCATCACTATATTTTTCTGCTCCAGTACTCCACACACTCCCTTCCCCATGGGTAAGTAGAGGAAACAAATGTCAAAATATCTCAAGAATTAAAACTTCGAGCGTACAAACATGCCCTTCTAGCCCACTCTTATCAAACTCATTTGCTTTCCAATACGGCTAGCCTGCAGGTAGACCCCCTAGTTAGAGCCTTTGGATTGGCCCTTTAGACTCAAAACGTCTCAGGTGTAACGAGATCAATAGTTTTGTTAGCTAGGACTGTTATTCATACTTCTAACGTTTCGCGCATCTAACAAAGGCTTTGAGTCGCCACATTGTCAGTCGGTACAAAATTGTGCCGTATGCTACATATTACTTTATTATTGACACATAGTATGTCAACACACGAACCCTTGTTAATGTTAAACTTGTAAAAGAGAAATATGCACACCTAACAAAGGTAGACTTGTTCAATTACTTAATGACATCAACTATGACGTATTGGAAGAACTATGTAAGTTTGTTTACTCGTGTTTTAAGAGGAATGACGAAGCATGTAGAATATAGATATAATTTAGACATGATTTTTTATACCTGTTGTTATTCACTTTGTATCAAACAATGCATTTAGCCTCATTGGGGCATGGATATGTCGTTATTGTGTAGTTTTTGTTTGATTTACCCACGTTTAGAGCGTTAAGCGATACTAGGCGTGCAGATTGCCGCGGTAAGTGGGAGGAGAGGGGGTGCACGCATAAAGCGGCCACCGCGAAAACCGCGAACATTAAATCACCGCGAAAGTTTCTGCATTTACAGTACTGTCTCAGTCACTGCAAAGCGCAACCCATTTCATGCAGGTCGATGGTGAATTCCAGGTAGTCCCATATCTCGTCCCGCATGTCAGATTCCTGGGACTGCACACACTGATCAGTATCAGTATCATTACTCTCTGCGTTTTGTTTTCCACGGATTCCTGATACACGACATGTAATATACTGTAAATGCATTTAAGTTCGCGGGGATTTAATTTCGCGGTAGCGGGAAAAAGGACTTTTCGCGGTAACGTTAACACCATAGACTGCAGTCTCATACCATGATAGAAAAATGTTCGCGGTGGTTTTAAATTCGCGGTGAAGTGGTCACCGCGAAAACCGCGAACATTAATCCACCGCGAACATTTCTTCATTTACAGTATCGCCTATAAGCCCTTTCACAGATGTTACCACGCACGCGCGGGTGAGAGGAACTCTGGGTAATATGTCAAAGTTGAAGGCCCCAGAACGTAAATATTCCATGTGTTTGACGTTCCGGACATTGTTACACAAACCGAAACCAAAACAGCCCAGTCTGAGTAGGGTTAAGACAACAAAATCCACAAATTGTAGAAGAAAATGGGGCTCTTTGTCTTCCTCTGCTTCCAAAATAAAAGGCAGGCTGTCTAGATATAGCCCCAGCACTAGTTTTCGAATAGTCTCATTTTGACCACGTTGTTTATCACTATCCATTGTCATATGTACAACCCTGTGTTTCTACCATGTACTTGCAATTGACTTTATAGGGTATGTTTGGGTAGTTGATGTGCCGCTCAGGTCGGGGAGGTTGCCCGCCAGACCTCCGGGGTCCCTCCGGTCTCCGGCGTGTGGAGGAAGTACATGACATCAACAGGTCTGTTGAATATAAACCGCTTTGTTCGAACTTGACCTTTGGACAATGCCATGTCCTTGCCTAGAATGATCATATACAGAACATGTATGACTAGCCTGACCAAATCAAGCTTCTAGCAGCCTTTCTAATAGTCAGCTGGCCGTCTGAAGCTGATAGTCAAAGTTTGGAGAAATTGGGAACCCCCTTATCTTAGTGTTGTTGATTTATACATATGTGCTAACATGGGCCAATCATTGTCAGACAGAACTGTCTGTTACCATGGAGTTGGAGATTTCAAATTTTCCGGATTCAAACTAATATCTATTTTGATTACGTTCTTATTTTACAAGCTCTGTTGCTTTCCCAAACTTACAATTATGGATTTGTATCTATGATCTCATATCTCTGTTCAATAGTAGTTCAATTCTATAAACCTGTATCGTGTTATATTTCTACCTGCCTTTCTTGTCTTTTGCTATAAGCCCACATCGAAAAGCTGCATAAAAAAGCGTAAAACTTTATTGATTGATTGATTCATTCATTCATTTATTCGTTCATTCATTCATCCATTCATTCATTCATCCATTCACTCACTCATTTCTTTCCCTTCATTCATTCATTCATTCATTCATTCATTTGTTCAATCATCACAAGTAAATTTCACAGGGTATGGTCATTGCTATTTTGTGGGTTCTTCCGTTCCATTTTTACATCAGGTGTTTCCCCAATGCGGGACGGTCCCAAAACGTCATGTTACACGTCCACGACATGACGTCACTCTCCACACCAACCTCGTACCCAGGGTTCTACGCGCACAATGACAGTGCTCTGGGTTCGAGATTCAGGTTTCGCACCCGGAAGTAGGCTGCAGTCAATACCAAGAAGTCGCAACTTACTACCAAGAAGTTCAATTTATTTCACGGCATTGCAACCATTCCGTTCATAATTATTGAATGGTCAGCAGCTTCTTCTTGTGATATCCCGATGGACATAAAGGTGAATTTTTGTTTGTTTTGTGTACTGAAGTTTTGACAGTTGATATTCAGACATGAAATACTATTATTATAGTAATAATCATCACGTTCGGGTTTGCCTCAAAACATCTGCTTGTCACCATAACATTGGCTTGATTGTAATACTATATAATACCTAAAATATCATAATGTTTCAGGTCGTTTGATATCTCTCTAACCAGTTTGTAACAATCTATTAGAGGACTTCAATGTGCAAAGTTTTATTTGTTGATAACCTTCGAAACTATTGCCCCAATTTACACTTGTCATTAACTGTAGTACTACACATCGTAGTCTACTAAGATGTGTAGTACTACAGATTCAAGAAACAAGTGTAAATTGTCTTCGAGCCATGGTTATCAATTTTTTTACTACATTGTATTTTTGCTTGCATTGGTCCACTGAAATCCTTTAACAGCCCAGGTAAAAAAAATGAGGATTGAATTTTAATGGATGTAAATATATCGGTAGCCATACATATTGATCTTTGATACAAATTGATCTTTCACGACTGAAGACAAGAACGTGACTCTTGAAGGTGATGCCTCAATGTAAACTTAGACCGGTTCGGTAACCTGAAACCTTTCGGGGGATTCCCCGATATTTCCACGGTGCTAGGATTGTTGTCTGCCCGTCCAGTTCACCAGGGCACACCGGGGATTTTTTTTACGGAGGTTGGTTTTCATTTGCTACGGAACTAGAGTGTCAGCAATCAGAAAACCGGCTGGAAAGATATAGGTTACCAGAAAAGAGCCTATGCTTGATATAGCACCGTAGCCAGTAAAACGCCCAGGGGCTAAGACAGTCCATACATGAATACCGGGCCATGTTATTATCCTATATTGTTAAATGAGTAGAATTTTATTATCCTCTATTGTTTAACTAGTAGAATTTTAAGACTGTTTAAGTAGTCTTTTTTTTGGTAGTTTATACTTGACCATACAAAAGTAACTATACTTTTTGCCGTGTCAATAAAGCTTGTACTTTTTTGTAATCTGAACACCTATCAACATTACAGGTGCAGTTCCGGTTTAATTTATAACTTCCCCTTTTCACATTCTACAGGTTCCTCATAGCCGAAGACAAGAAAACAGCCCAAGTTTGGCTCAACCATGATGGCTGATGGGTCAGAAATGCCGCCAGACAAGAGTTTCGTCATTGACATTGGACCACTTAAACTAATAGACTACACACGGAAGGAAAAGGTGGGTAACTTCAGTTTGTGTTTACAAAATATCTCACAGGCTGCCTGCGGCCGGTAATTATGTAATCACTAACTGCCGATGCAGAATACGATTTACACCAGTTTATACAAGGATTCGTGTATCCGGATATATCTAGATCCGAGGTAGATCCGGATTTGCCAACCCATTTATAAACTAGTGCGAATCTTTGATCATTTTCTCCATTGACTCCCTACATAAATAGTACCTGTTAACTGTCACTGTAGCATTTTACGTCCCTTTATAGTGGTCACTACAGACATGTTTCAATGCATACTGAATGGATTTGTTGACCAAGCACCCACTGCATTTTTGAAGCGGAAGTAACGCATCTGCAGGTTTAGCTCAGGTTTGTATTTTTTGTCTTAATATCTATAATTTCGTGAAGAGGAAGTAACATTTCCATACTTCTGTTTTTTTCCAGTGGCTGGTTAAGCTGATGTTTACACGAGAAGGCGGTGAACCAGGTATAAATAAAATAGTTTCCATGTGACTTATTCTGTGTGACGTTTACGTAGCGCTACTACCTTTCTGAGGTAACAGGTTGTTTCGCCACAAATATCAGTTCGCCATTATGGTCGTTTCGCCAAACTGTAGGTCGTTTCGCCAAACTGTAGGTCGTTTCACCACGTGGTACAGGTCATTTAGCCACGTAAGAAATTTATTTCTCTAACCTAGTAGCATTAGAAACGTATTTCTACTATCACCTACGTATTTATAGGTGTCCACAAATGAAATCATGACCTTTATAGGTTTATATCCCTATTGCACAACAGAGCAAATATTACCGCTACCGTTGTGATGTAGGCTTTGGGATTGAAAACCTAGTTTTTTTTGCAGATGATTATAATGTTACGATTCATTCGTTTCGTCAGGTGGCTGTCGTATACGCATCTTTAAGAGCCCAAATGCTGCGCTTCTACCTGGGGGACCTTTTGGTAGAGCGACAGCTGAGAAAATCATACCGAGTCTGTTACTGCATGACTACGTCATCACATCGTCTACCGCCATCAACATGGAGAAATTCAAGAGTAAACATGGGTAGGTCAAAGGTCACATAAAAAAGCCACGTTGATTCGACAATTTGACATCATAAACTGATGCGAACATGCGAATTAAATGGATGAATAAAAGAAGACCTTTATTGTTACAGTGAGTTTGCCCAACCGAGCTAAGTACAGGTCACACAAAAAAACATATATACATATAAAAGTATCACAAATCTTGTGTAACACAGAAGTTTGGCTTCTTCTCGCTTCTTGGTAAGGCCATGTTGATTTAATTATATGGATGACATCCGCGCTCGCACCAATTTTCGGCCATTTCCAAAAAAAAAAAAAGTTTTCAACCACACAGTAAATTGTGCAAAGCAGCTGTAAAATGAGCACATATATACCGTAGACTGAAGAAAAAAGTATCAGAAAACAGATAACTAATGCCAAAATAAATCTACAGTCAAAGAATAAGGCAACACCAATTGTTTTTTTGTTTCTCGGATTTCCAGACCGCTTTTCTTTTCGATTTGAAAAAAAAAAACTTGATGGCCACACCTCGTGTTGACAAAATTTCACTGCCTCTCCTTTCTCAAATTTACTATGAGCCTCAAATTCCAGTGGCTGTACGTGCCTATTTTGGACGGTCAATTTAGAATTTTTCTTCATTGTACATTGAACTTTGCTAGGGACCCCTAAATGTTGAAATGTTGTTATTTCTGTTGTGTAACTTGAGCAAGCCCCTCAATCTCTCCCACCCCAACATTTTGCAAAAGTTTTTATTTTAATTTCTTTTTTAACTGACCGACCCAAAAAATCTGAGAAACAAGAAATAAAATTGGTGTGGCCTAAGATGTGAAAGGACAGAAAGAAAAAAATATATTGTTGGTAGGTAGTTGGTAGGTACCAGTACATAAAATCCAGATATGGGTCCTGTTCAGGTCCAGAGGATCAGGCCCGGACCTGAACCTGGACCTCATTGTCTGTGGAAACTTTAGAATTGCCACTTCTCAAAATAATGAAGAAGAACAAAACGTTTGCACCCATACGATGTACTGGCACCTACACCTAACTGTTGGTATACTATACTATGTGTTTTAGTCCTATTTTCAACCTTCCTGACTGCTTAGATTTCATACTGAAGGCAACTTTTTTTTTTTGCCAAACTTTTTTTTTATTCGCTCGCTCGCATCAATTTTGGAGTTCCCATAGGATGTCATCCATATAATCAAATCAACATGGCCTAATGGTGAAAATGTAGGACTGTATGGCTTAAGCTATGGTTGGTTTGTCAAAACGCATGAGGAATGTAAACTAATTTTTAATTTTTTTATTTCGCATCTTCTTCATCCAATTGGTGTTGTCATTCTTTGGCATAACGAAATTGACTTATGTTTACATTGACGGAAGGCAAACATGTTGTTTTTGCCCCATTTCTTCTTTAATATTATTGTATATCTATCGATGACTCTCTTTGTTTTGTGATTTTTAGGAAACCGAAGCTGGCAGTTAGCTTTTGTTTGAATCAAGAGGACATTTTGGGAAGATCTAGATACGAGGAGCTTGTGTTCAAGGACCAAAGTCAAGCAAGCACAAGCCATGTTGCAAAATTAGAGATTCTCCTTCTGCAAGGTTAGTTCCTTTTTATGTATTTGGATTGTGAACTTTATGTGTTTAAGTGAAGCACAATTATTAATAGACATCTTTCCAAACTCCGACGCCATTTTGAGGTCTGCTCTCGCGAAAGCATAATCTCGCGGGGACGTGCGTGGTTTGGGGCCCTAGCGGTGACTCCGGGCCAATTTTACTGCTGTGTGAGGATGAAATGTTTCATATGTTGACATTTGGCTTATAACAGCATTGCTTACTATATTGAGGTTATAGTGTTTTGAGCTCTCATATCAAGTTAGGTTTTTATTCATAATTTTACAGGACCATACAAAGACATGCGTCCATTCAATGTTGAGATCAGCCCTCACCAGAGTATTCCAGAAGGACCGGCTCGGCTTAACATCTTCCCCACTCATATCAGTATCGTAAAAAGATACACAACAGAAAAACAGAAAGAAAACAGCAAGAAAACATGTACAGTCTGGAAGACCTCAAGAAAAGTCAAGATGCAACGTCTTCCGATTGTCGTGGGGTTAGCGAACTTGAAGAGCTATAGCTCGCTACCCGTAGGGTTTCGTTTTGACACGTCTCAAAAAGCCCACTTTTTCAAATGTTGCCGCAAAGACGGGGAAGACATGAATGCTCTGATAAGCAAACTTTTGAAGCCAAAAACATTGCGCCAAAGACTTTGCCGAACGGATCTGCCTAAGAAGCCAGACACATGTACAGCTGAACATACCTACGTTAATGAATGGGAGGCCAGGGGATGCGAGAAGGATATACAGGGGGTGAGTGTTATAATTATGTTTTCTCCCTGGTGTGCTCTTTGTATTTCTTCTCCAGTCATTAGTCTATCAGAGCTTAGAACTGCCGTGAACCAATCAGAGCTTAAAATTGTGCGAGGGTTTTAGCTGTACATAATTTGTACATATGTGCAATGTTAACTCGTATATAATACTAAAGGGGTAATCTAATAGTATTGTGCGCAAGTAGCTTGATAAAGGCTTTAGGTTAAAACATTTTGCATTTTCAATGATGTTGCCTTTTTGGTTCCTATAAGGAGGATAACGATTCTAACAACGCATGTGCAGATCCTTTATAGGTATATGTCAAAGGTGAAAGCTCCTGAGATATAAACAAAACGTGCCTGGACAATGTTATGCAAATTGAGACACGAAGCAAGAACTGTTCACAATTTAGGGGCCTTCACCCTTGACATATTTCCCGTCGATGCATTTCGTGGCGCATGCGCACTTGCAAGCGTGTTTCAGTTTGACTAAGAATTGATAAACAAAGCAGTTCTTTGTTAGGCTAGACTATGTGAACATTAATGCCTTTATAGTTAATATTTGTTTGCTCCACTTGTAGGGAATTAAGCTGAACGTCGGTGTGTTTGCTGCCAAGCCCGAGCCTGGACAGCCATGGATCCTGCACTTTATCATCAACCGACAGGGGGCGTCTCTAGACAACCTGGTAAAATGGCTGACTTATTTTGTTCCTTTTATTTGATCCACAATCATTGAAATATTGTTATACGTAGACGTCTACCTTCCTGAGGCTGCCACACCTACTAGTACAATTTTGTACACTTACAGTGAAAATTGCACCGAAGGTTTTTATGAAAATATATTGGGCCAATCAAGTAAGTTAAGTAAAGGTTTGTAACAACAACAAACAAAAAATAACGTTTGTTAGTTGTTGCAACTGAATGAACTAAATACCATGGTCTCTTTGACTGAAGAGCGATATAATGCCATCGATCTGTTCTCTATCAACAGAAGCGAAATGGCAGGGAAATGGTCTGCCCTTCTCGCGCGTTCCAATTGGTTGACGACCTGTCAATCAACGTGGAGCTTCCTGATGGTTGGAGCACTGATGACGTCGTCAAGGTCAGATGACAAAATGTGTCTGGGTTGTACAATGGGATGCTGGAAAAATAGTAAAAGACAGTCATCCAAATATGTTGAACGCGGTTTAAGTTTCATTCAAATTTGAATATTTTGCCGTCATGCTATTTGAATATTGTAGTAATAGGCAATGAAAAGACAAATTCTTTAGACAATTATTCAAGTTTCACATCGTCTTCTCCGCAATTTCTATATCAAATTCAGTGCCACAATATGATATGAAACTGTCGCTTTGCCCTTTGTAGGAGGTCCCCAAGAAGGATTTTACTGCTCTGGAAGACCCGTTCATTCACGACATCTGCATTCAGCACAAGGACCACGACAAGAAACAGTTTCACGGACGGATCTACATTCGTCAGGGTCTCAGTGAGACTCTCAAGATCACCCTCAATGTTATCACCAATTTTTCCCTTTACGTACGTATCTTGGTATCGTTCTTGCTATTTTGATTATCTCTTGATCTACTTTTAGTTGGATTATTTTGCTTCCAGCCAAAGTATTACTCAACCCAGTGACTTTGGCACTCCGAAATTATAGGACGTATGGTATGTCTATAATCATGGCAGGTATTTTTGTGTTTTTCAAACAATCGCTGCAACAATAATCCATAATTGCAAAATTTGGTATTCCTATTCCTATTCTTAGAAGGACTTTCTATTTTGTAGGAACGAGTTGGTAAAATCATATACAGGACGTATAAACTTTGCAAAGTTATTCTTTACTCATAATACAACAATTGCAATTGTTTTTGTTTGTATAGTTTTCATACAACCCCTCCAACAATAATTCTTAATTGAAAACTTTGATATTCCTCTGCCTATTGTGAAACGCGATTTTTATTCTGTAGCAATGAGTTCCTATATATCATAGGACAAAATAATTTACTCATCACTACTACACCAACAATATTACTGTTAAATGGAATTTGCATTGTGTAGGAACGTGTTGGGAAGAAGAGAAAAGTTGATGAACCACTGTACGACCTTGTCCCTGCTACCGGAGGGAGTACGGAGCCTACAGACGACATTCCAACATGGCTACGGCAGTTCTCCAAGCGCAAGGAACTCTGGGACAAGTTGGACAGGCCCAATCTCTTTGGAAACGACTGGAGACTGTTTGCGGAGAAAATTGGACTGGACTATCAGGTGAACTGATTCATCTAAATCATAGATTTATTCATAGATGTACATGTGCCTACATATATGGTATTTGTCTACTTTCATCTTACTTATTGTTAGCACCCGTCAAAAGTTTTGTCAGGTTGGTATATGTCACTGAATAAAGAGACTCTTTTTTGACACAATCACGGATTTATTGACAAAAACTTCGACGTTTCGGTGACCGTCTATCACCTTCCTGATTGGTTCACCTTGTACTGCAGTACTAGGTGTCGCTGCTTACAGCTTACAGATGCGGTCACAAACCTAAAATGTCTAACATGCATTGGCATAATACCGGTCATTAGCCTTATACCGGTCGATTAAAATAGTGGAACTTAAAGAGATCTACACATGCAACAATAGTTATTTCTGAGGTATGCACACTTCAGACATCTAGGTGTCCAATACAAAATTTACAAAGCATCGATAACAATGCATTCGAAGACAACAAGGCCAAAAGTTTTCAGGTCATTTTCGAGGCAGGCGAGCTCGTCGTGGGACAAACACACTGTCACGTTCATCGCCAGATTTGTAGATAATAATCACATGTGCTCACGGCACAAGACGAGCATGATTCAACAGCAATCTTGAATTTCTTTTGGTGACCTACAACTCGTGTAAAAGTGTGAGGAACCGTTGCATTATCGCCCGGATCTACGGCTGAATGGGTCAAATTGAACGTACGCCGCCATTTTCCCGCCATTTTTAATGCTACGGTCAGCAGTAAAGTTTTACGTCATAGCGGTTGTGACGGACCAAAATTAAATGAAAATTCTTGTCAGTATACGCCCATTTTCTCATGACTTTTTGTATGCTCATGCAGATTTTTGTTTTGTGCAACTACTAACAGGAAAGAAAGGAACAACAGAGGATGTATAAAGGTACATAGCGGCAGTTAATTGTGCCGTGTTTCGTTCGGCCGGTATAGTGCACCCCCTTCCAACCACGCGCCCGTTCTCCGTGCAATTCCGCGGTGTGTTCCAATTACGATATTATGTTTTTAGCAGGACCAGAGAGACAAAATAATTTACACAGAAGAAGTGGCAAAGGTAAGCTGTAACAGCAACATGTAACCGGAGAAAATGATGCGTTGATCATTTGCCAAATTAGCATTGCTTGAGAAATTGCAGTAAACCGACCGGTATTATGCCAATGGATGTTACCTATTTACACAGTACTTTATGCGAATTTTTACAACGCGGTGCCTATTGTCAAGATTAATGTCCAGTTGCTGCTCATGAAATACTGTAAATGTACTTAAGTTCGCGGGGATTTAATTTCGCGGTAGCGGGAAAAAGGACTATTCGCGGTGGTTTTAGATTCGCGGTAACACATGCTCTGTAGTCTCTTTAATTATTATACTGCCATGGAAAAATGTTCGCCGTCGTTTTAAGATCGTGCATGAAGCGGCCACCGCGAAAACCGCAAACATTGAACCACCGCGAAAGTTTCTGCATTTCCAGTATGTATTCTACGTATTCAAGCAGACCACAATACCCTTTTTTGTCTAAAATGCCAGGCTATCGTGACCATCGAAAACCACTCCCATGAACTCGAGACATCCCCGACAGAGCTAGTGCTGCGTGAGTGGGAGAGAGGCAGGACAGCTGTGCTGGTCAGTGATGACGCACTGGTCCAGATTCTTCACGACATGGGCAGACCGGACATCATCCAAGACATGGAACTACAAGCTTAAGGTGAAAACTCGTCATACTAATAAGATATAGTGGGCATGTTTCTGCTGGAGAGGTATCGTAAATGTGATAAGTGGGTACAAGGAGGTTGAACCTCCTTGGTGGGTAGTAGTCCATCTCTGTAAAGGGTACATGTCACAAGTACATGCAGGTGCAGGTGTCTATTTTTCTCTTTAAAACTTATAACACCAGTTACCTTTTATCCGTAAAGTAACTTATATGCGTTGCTTTTTGAAAAGAGGTATTTAGGGGTATCAAGTCGACGGACGATGGTTTCAATTTACAATTCTTTCAATTTACTGCAGTTTGAAACCACTGTCTGTCAACTTGACATCCATAAATACCCCGTATCACAAAGCATCGGATATAGGTTACTCTGCGAATAAAGATGAATTATTGTTAGTTATAGAAGCCTCCTTTTATTTGAGAAAATGTAGGTGGACTCTTAGATGAATGAGACAGTGCATAGTGTAGTTTCTTTTTAGATTTGACAAAACAGTAAGATTTTTTCCTTGAAAAGTTCATGCTAACCTAACGTCATTAGTATCAAAATGGCGGCATTGTTGTGGAATTCGGGGTGTCGTCATGCTATTCCGCCGTATAGAAAATTCCAGGCTACTGTGTGCGGTATTGGTATGACCTGGACTGTGGTTTATGGCTGAGGTTATGACACCCTGAAATCCTCTATTTTTTTACATCATCGTTAGTAGTACAGCTTCTAATAAATGCCCTGTGGCCGCAAAGCAGCTTTTAAAATTTTGAAACAAGGTCAAATAATTTTGTTTATTTTGTGTCGTTCTCAAGTCTGAACCAGATTGATATAACGTTACTTTTGATCTGAGAAATTCTATTGCCCATATATGTCTAAGCATTGTTTCTTGATGAAGACAGGAAAGAGGGTATATAATCTGGTATTTCTAAAAATGGCTTTGATCAACACAGTTCCAGAGCTGGTAAATTTCTGAGTGGAAGCTACGACAGCCGACACCATACACGTGGCCTGAACCTGCCAGCAATGACGTCACACACTACACCATCGAAATCACACCTGCAGACAAAAGCGCCCCCTGTCATCACAGACAGGTGAACTGCAGGAGTTTGACTTTCCATGATTTGAAGCCTGATACTGAGTATGATATATGCATTCAGCCTTCGATTCAGAGAGTCAATGGAAAATGGAGAAACATCACTGCAAAAACAGACAGCGAAGAATGTACAAAACTCTAGTACTGAAAAATACCAGTTGCAAACAGAGACATCCAATTCAATGGCACTAAAATCCTACGAGCCAACTTATTTTGAAAATGAATAAAGGGTTAATGCCTCGACTAAACCACCGAGTGAGCGTAGTGAACAAGATGGTTTATGAGGCGCTTATCGCACCTGACCAGGGATTATCTCACCATAAACACCAAGGATAAGGCGGGGCATTAACGTCATTATCATATAGTCTATCCAACTGACACAATTATTTCACACAACTTTCTTTATAACAAATAAACACTTTGATACATAATACATCCACTGTATAATATTGCGTTATAAAAGTGGTCGGTTATTCTGATAACTGAGCACTTTGGACGTTACGGCCTGATAACTCATAGAAAATGGATGCCTCTGATTGGCCAACTCCATCTGGCTATATAATGATGATCTTTAACGGCATTTTGCACTTTGTTATATAATTACATTTCCTGTTGGACTTTGAAATGCCCAGTGACCGACATTGTACCACTACTGTTAATCAAGCACTGTGTGTTTGTGTTTACTGAGGTGCCTTTTATCAAGGGGTAATTTTTCACGGTTTAATATAGATGAATATAGCCATATAGCTATTTTATATGGTTGCAAGAAACATACATAATTGTCAGATTTAGACATACAGGAAATAAACTATATATTAACTTAACTTGAGAACAATGGGAGATTGCTTTCTGAAGTTGTAGATGGACTAGATAAATATCATCATTGTACTGTAGTTACCTTGGTGCTTTTTATTGAATGATGGGAAAACAACGGCGGTGATGCTTATGTTTTTTTTTCTATGGCCGGTCTTCTACTCAATAAACATTTGAAGACCAATATTCGTAGTGTTTTGTGAAGCTTTATTTCTTATGTGTATGACAGTTTTGTGGCTGTTTTGTACTGGTTATATATTTAGGGACACGAGCCACCAATACCTAGTAACAGGTGACCACAGTGATTCGGCGGTACCAACATTATTGTAAAAATTCTGTCTTCAAAAAAAGGGAAGTGAACATGTGTACGTATTTTTTTAATAGAAAAAAAGCTGTTTGTTTGGACTTGCTTTATTCACGTTTCTAATAATCATAGTCAGTGGCAACAAACACGGCGTAAGTAAGATCAGCAAAAAATCCGTGGCATCTTAGGGCAGGAAGCATCTTAGGGCGGCCCCCGTTATAGGTTACCCCGCGGATAAACATGAACTATAGCGTTAACTTTACCAGTCGGGTTTGTTTTGTGGGTGTTTGTGGCCTTTTCTGCGTTTCTACGTCCGTCAGTTTTTTTGTTCCACATCCCCGGATCTTACAAAAACAAAACAAAAAGAAACGAACGTGGAAACGCTAAAAAGACCACAAAGATCTATAAAACAAGCAAAACCGACACACATCTGCTTGGAGACAAGTGCGACTGTGTGTGAAAGTGGACTGTACTTGCTTTTAAATTTAAAAATTTCTAAATTCAAAAATTTCTAAATTCAAAAAAAATCTTTTACCAGAAGCGGATCGAGGATAATAAGAAAACATATTCAATTACTTGTGTACAGTGATAGAAGGTGACTCCAAAATAACGGTTCTTGTATATTGGGGCTCCAAAATACGTCCTTGTATATTGGAGAATTGAATTAAAAGGTATGCTTATCTTTACGATCAATTTGCTCAGTGTATCATTGTGTCCATTCCACCCATTAATACAGCCATGACGGGTACCATCTGAACAGATTTGGGATACGAGTACTGGCGGCCAATATCAAAAGAGTAATCAACCCGTTGATAGGACTGGGACAATACACCAACAGAGGCGCTAGGCTCAATCAATCGCCTACACACAACCAAAGCCCCGTATCCCCCGGGATCTCCACAACGCACGGTCAGGGACAAAGGCCACACCCCATCGCTACATACGAGCGAGACTTCCCAAGGCTCAACCAAACGCTCGTAAATGGTCCATCAGTTACGAGAAACTATTCTGACGCTCTCAGACAAGGACAATCATCAAGTGCACCCCAGGCCACCGGGGCACCTGCTGCATCGAGACCCTCACCCCTTTCAGGACCTCTACAGAGTGCAAGTCAAGGCCAGTCCTCGCGTGGAAGTGTTAACGCGACCTTCGAACGTTTTGCACCGGCGGCTCAAGAACCTCCCCCGCCTGTGCGTCCGTTCTTCCGACCGAATCAGCCTTCAGGACCCTGGAGAAGCCCCCCTCCCCCGTTCAACCTGCCTCCTACACCGTGGGGATTCCTGCCGCCAAACGTCCAAGTACCCGGCCCACATTCACGGATGAACTCTCCTCCTTGGCCTTGGCACCCTGCCATGATGTGGCCACCAATGGTTACCAATAACATGTGGTAGGAACTTTCTAGTGATATTCTTGGCCTTTTTTCAATTAGTAACGAAAATTCGGGGCTATCATTACTATGTCTACCAAATTGCGCCCATCAATTGTCTCAGCTACAGTATCGTAGAATAGTTTTATCATGTACATATAGTTGATATGCACTATATTTTACCTAGTGCTTAGTACGATTATTATACATAATTCACCGTATATATGAGTATATATAAAGTAACGGAGTTTTATCATTGGTTCAGCTTAACATTTTAGCTATGACATTTTAGATCTTGTCACTCTCATGAGTTAAAGTATTTTGATGATTAAGGTAAAGACGCAACTCTCTTGAAAATCTCATTGATGAAAATGTTCAATGGCGGAAGCAAATGCTTCGCCGCCTGGAATGTTCACGGCCTAGGTTCTAAATTAGAAGATGTAGAGTTTTTAGACGAAATTCGCAAATTCGACTTCTTTTCGTTACTTGAAACATGGAGCACTCAAAACACAAAAATCAACATCGCTAACTATAGTTATTTTCATCTATTCAGAACAAAAAGCAAACGAGCGAAACGCTCATCAGGGGGAATTATATTTTTCTATAAAAACAAATTCAAAAATCATGTCAAAAAAGTACCTTCTAAGTCGACTGATGCCCTCTGGGTAAAGATAGACCGTAACGTCTTAGGACTTACGAAAGATCTTTTCATATGTTCAGTTTACCTAAGCCCAAGCGCTTCTTCTACTCATAAAAATGCCGATAACCATATATTAGACATACTAGAAGAGGAAATAAGTAGATATAGTTCAGAGGGGTTCGTCTTATTAGGGGGAGATCTAAATGCGCGTATTGGTAACCTACGTGATTACGTGGATAGCGAAATTAACATCGACGGTTTTCCCGCCAGCTCCTCGAACCAAGTTAGTGATAGGCAATATATGGATAAGTCACCTCCAAACAAGTTTGGCCGGCTTTTGAGTGAGCTTTGCATACAAGCAGACCTCAGAATATTAAATGGTAGGGTGGCTGGGGACCTGCAAGGTAACTATACCTGTCACCAACCAAACGGTAGTAGCACGGTCGACTACATAATTTCCAGCCAATCGTTTCTGCAAAACATTTTATTATTTCAAATTCATCCGCTAACTGTCTTTTCAGATCACTGCCTGATATCAGTCTTCATTAAATCAAACACAGACCATCAAAACCAGCATGAAAAACAACAAAAGCGTAAAAGAAATCCCGCTCCAAAACGATTTCATTGGGATGATAAATCTGCACAGAAATTCAACCACATCCTTTCTCAATCTCATTTTATCGATAGACTGAATTCACTCTCATCACAAAATACGAAGGACACAAAATCTAATGGAGAAATAGAAGCCTTTGTTTCAGAATTTAGTTCAATCCTGAGAGACGTTGGTTTCAAATCCCTATCAGTACAGATAACTAAACATAAGAAACACCCGCAGCTACGACAAAATAAACAATGGTTTGACAAGAGTTGTAACGAACTAAAACGTGAAATAAAGAACCTAGCATATTTACTATCCAAACAACCATTTAACTCCGACATAAGGGGAAGATATTTCAAAAGAAAAAAAGAATTTAAAAAACTGATAAAAAAGAAGAAAACAGACTTTCACAAACAAATCATGACCCAATTGTCTTCCCTCAAAGACAAAAATCCAGGCGCCTTTTGGAACTTAGTTAATAAGCTAAAACCGACGAAAACGCAAGAAAATAATCAAACCTCAGAAGAAGAGTGGTTTGAACATTTTAGCAATTTAGACAAACTCCCTAATAATGGTACAAACGACTCTCCAATTCCGGAAAACGATCAACTAAATCCGTCGTCCTCCGCTACTAATCCATCTGTTCTAGATTCTCCTATAACTTCAGAAGAATTATATAATGCCATTTCAAACCTCAAGAACAATAAATCGAGTGGAAATGATTTGATCTTAAATGAAATGTTGAAATTTGGTAAATCGGTACTTCAAACGCCACTCCTGCAACTTTTTAACAATTGTCTGCAAAACGGGTATTACCCACAGGAGTGGTCCCTTAGCCACATTGTTCCAATTCACAAATCCGGCGACCCATCTCTCCCAGACAACTACCGCGGAATTTCCATAATTAGCTGCTTAGGTAAACTATTCTCCTCTATATTAAACAATCGCTTAGTTAGTTATGCCGAAAACAATAGTCTTTTCAAACCCCATCAGGCAGGGTTTAGGAAGAACTTTAGAACTACAGATAATCTTTTCGTGTTAAGTACATTAGTTAGCAAGTATCTAAGTAAAAATTCCCGTCTCTTTGCATGTTTCGTAGATTTTAGTAAAGCGTTCGACTCCGTCTGGAGAAATGGCCTCCTTTACAAATTAAACAAGTTAGGTATACAGGGCAACTTTCTTCGAACTATCAAAGACATGTATTCAAAAACTACAAATCGTGTGAAATACAGTCAAGGTCTGACTGAACCTTTTGTCACAAACTGTGGTGTCAGACAGGGTTGTAATTTAAGCCCAACTTTATTCAATTTATTTTTAAGTGATATTACATCTGTCTTTAATAATGATATTTGTAACCCCCCAACTATGTACAGTAAGCGTGTCTCTTGTCTATTGTATGCAGATGATTTAGTTCTTTTCTCTGAATCCAAACAAGGTCTACAATGTTCTTTGAATAGACTAGAAGAATACTGTCAAACATGGCACCTAAATGTGAACCTTAGGAAAACAAAAATAATTGTTTTCACTAAGGGTGGTCGTATACCAAAAGATGTGTATTTCATGTATAAGAACAATCCTGTTGAAATAGTGACAAACTATTGTTATTTAGGTATTGTTGTCAATTCTGCGGGTACTTTCAAGGCGAACAACAAACACTTGTACAGTAAGGGTCTGAAAGCTTTATTCGGGATAAATCAATCCCTAGACAAAGACGATGCTCCTTTGTCTGTCAGAAACAAACTTTTTGATACATGTGTTAAGCCCATAATTCTCTATGGATCGGAAATCTGGGGTTCTGTTAAAAGCCCCAAATCCTGTCCTATTGAAACAATACATCTAAAATTCTGTAAGCAAACCCTACACGTGCCAAGATCCACAAGTGGCCTCGCCGCTAGAGCCGAGTTAGGGAGGTTCCCCATTCATTTGGAAGCCTCCCTAAATGCTATTAAACACTTAATTAGACTTCGCCAGAAAGTACCAGCAGACAGTTTCCAGTCAGACGCTCTTTCTTGCCAGATAGATTTAGACAAGGCTGGAGCCAAGTGTTGGGCGTCAGGAGTTCGCCAGTCACTGGAGGAATGCGGCTATGGTTATGTATGGCATTGTCCTCTACAGCACAGTACAAATTCGTCTCAAATTATCAATTCTATCAATCAGCGTCTGAAAGACATTTATTTTCAAACTTTTCTAAGAGAGATACACAATGACAACAAAGGTGGATCCGCTAAAAACAAATTGAGGTCTTACAGACTGTTCAAGTCCACTTATAATGTGGAACAATACCTGGATATTGACAATATTCGGCACAGGACGGCCGTCACAAAACTACGAGTCAGTTGCCACAAATTACACATCGAAACCGGAAGACATAACCGCACTCCTCTAGAACAACGAATATGTAGATACTGCAGTCTAGATAAGTTAGAAGACGAACATCATTTTGTAGTAGAATGTAGTTTGTACAAGGAAGAGAGAGCTGAACTCTACAGACTAATAGAATCCATGTTCCCCCACTTCATACAACTAAGTAATATAGACAAATTTATATTCCTTATGAATCTAGACAAGCCTTTACTTATAAAGCATATCTGTTCTTACATTTTCAATATCACAAAGAAACGAGAAGAAGCCGAATGTACGCAGTAGAATACGATCCTTGAGTAGTGTAGATTCATTGTATCATTATATCATGTTGTATCATTTGTTGTGACCTGTACTAAACCCAGTGGGTATGAATGTACAATAAAGGTCTTCATTCATTCATTAATTTGTGTTGGTTCCTCCCAGTGATTTTATTTGTGTCGGTACCGGTTCCACCCGCGTAATTTGAAACTCCACACTGGTCGTCGTACTCGTAAGTGCAATTTGTCCTTCCTCCCCTTTTTTTGAGGCCACGTCCGACACGTACTTCTGAAAGGCGCGTCGCCCGTACTGGCACGTACGGGGGGCGAATCCGCAGCCCGATGGCACACAAAGTTTTGCCTGCACGTAAAGTTCTACAATCCGTCGGATTCCCTACGAGTTTGTACGGAGGCGGTACTTACCACTTACGGATCCCAAAAGATTGTCCACGTTTTGGCACGTAGACAGCACGTATTTGCACATAATACTTTTTAATCAGCCGAAAGTTAATGAGCGTGTTGTCATCCATAGAATTTACTTGCTGTGGCTTTACACTAACTAAGGCCCGATTTAGACACAAAACGCTTTAACCGACCTGCGTCGGTTAACCGTCACATGACGCTTAACCGACACGGTGACGGTTCCCTTTAGACACACCGGCGGAAGCGTTTTCGAATCCCGCGTATTTCAAAATGGCGGGGGAAGAGGCTCTCATCTTCGTGTTGCAGCAGTTCATGTTTTTGATGCTCACCACACGCGTTTTCATGCATGTGGCACGCCGCGTGCGCACACAGAGAAGAAGGAGAATGAGGCGCATGTTGAGGGATGTGCAAGACCCGGGCTTGAACCAGGCGTTCTTCGTCCTCCCCGCGCTGGCGATAGTGGAAGCCGGGCGCGTTGATCGTGTTGTAGGGGAACTCCCGAGAAGCAGCCACTGGTGGGAGGTCATTGCTCTTGGAACATTTGACGACCTTCAATGGTACAAACGGTTCCGAATGAGGAGAAACACATTTATGATCGTACTGAATCACCTGGAGAATGCGCTACTTCACACCAACACCCGTATGCGTTCCGCGATCACAGCACAGAAGCGCCTCGCCATTGGTATCTATTGGCTGGCTTCAGGATACCTTATGAGAACTGTGGCTGACCTGTTTGGTGTAAGCGAAGCTTCTGTAAGCATCATTATCCATGAGGTGTGTACTGCAATCGTGGACATCCTGGGACCACTGTACCTGACCTTCCCCCGAAGAGAAAAACTCAGAGAAATCATACAAGGGTATGAAGAGGTGTGGGGCTTTCCGCAGTGCGGAGGTGCTGTGGATGGGTCGCACATCCAGGTTAAGGCCCCATCATCGAAGAGCCGGACAGGGCAGGTGGCGGTGTTTGGCTGACCAGTTGAGAGTCGACATCGGCCGTGTTCCAGCCATCGTCACGGCATGCTGCATCCTGCACAACATCTGCGAGGAGCACGGAGAAGCCTATGATCAACGCCTGGACCTCCCTCCTGTTGCTGATAACAACCAGCGACCTCAAATCCATCAGGTGCCGCCCAACCAAGCCAGGGACGCCATGGCCAGGCTGTTTGCTGCAGAGGCCCGGGCCCGAGGTATTCAGCTCAACTAGTTTTATGGAGAAATTTCCTTCGTCACATTTTATCTCCTTTGTCACATTCTCTCCTATAGTGCTTAGGTGTGTTTGATGTGACTTTCTTCTCCTATGATACACAGTACGGTACATTTCAAGTTATGTTAGCAATAATTCCTGATATCCCTTTTTATTGTATGTAACAGCTAAACACATGACTTGTAACGGTATTTGATTGGACTTTCCTATTATGATACACGGTATTTTTACTGTATGTAATAGGTTAACACATGGCTTGTAACTTTACTGTTTCTTAAACGAAAACTATAGTCTCCTCAATGTCAAATTTAATTCCCTTTGTCACATTCCCTCCTATAGTGATTAGGTGTGTTTGATGTGACTTTCCTCTCCTATGATACACAATACGGTACATTTCAAGTTATGTAAGCAATAAGCTGAAGCAATTTTTTATTGTCAGATTCCTGATAACCCTTTTTATTGTATGTAACAGGTAAACACATGACTTGTAACCGTGTTTGATTGGACTTTCCTATTATGATACACAGTATTTTTACTGTATGTAACAGCTAAACACATGACTTCAATGTCTTATAACAGTGTTTGATTGGACTTTCCTATTACGATACACAGTATTTTTACTGTATGTAACAGCTAAACACATGACTTCAATGTCTTGTAACAGTGTTTGATTGGACTTTCCTATTAAGAAAATTAAAATTAGAATCACGGAACGCCCCCCCCCCCCCTCCTGCCATTACAGTAAATAGAACAGGGTCATCTGAGTTCATCTTCATGATGTTCTGTTGATACCGATACGATTCTAAATTGTCCATGACGACAAGGTGTTCCAGAATAGTCCATAATTTTGGCAGGTAAAGGCAGTGTTTTTTGTAAGTTGTTTTTAAAGAGTTTCTTTTATGCGATTCATGGAAACTGCCATAGATGCTTACTTTATCAGTACCAACATCGTCTCAAGCGTTTCAAGTTAACCGTCTTTCCCTGTCGATTGATAACTCCGGGTACAAAACTTACAGCACCCTTTTTTTACCGGTGATGGAATCGCTGTTTCGAATGTATCAACCGTTGACTTTCAAATCTCGCACTTGTGGCTTTGACACCGTAGAGGAAGGTTTTACCCTTTTCTCTTCGAGTTCGAATCGCATTCTGACAACGCTTTGGGAAGGACTTCGCCATGGGTTCTTTCTCACCGATGTTTTCTTCGCTGTACGCCGCTGGACCTCTCACAGCTGAGCAGTGCGCCTGGGATGTTATGAGACCTTTCCGGGTCTTCGGCCCCGCCTGGATGCGGAACGCCGGCCGCCCCGTCAGACAGGAGCTCCCCGACCACGTCTGCTTCTGTGAAGACTGCGGACGGCCTCACGACGACGTCGAGACCACCTGGCAGGTCTCAGGAGGAACTGCAGGAGGGTACCTGGCGCTGCTGCCTCCTCAGGGCCCCGCCTGTGACACCTGTGGCCGCCGTACTGGCGTGACCAGTACCATACGGCTCGTACGGTGGGGGCAGGGATGGCGAGTCGTCGAGTGGCACCGCTTCGACTTCCTCCTCATGGGCGCTGACATCTGGGGGACGCTGGACGAGTCACCCGTCTCCTTTCTGGAGGAAGACCACTGGGAGGACGACACCTACCGAGCTGGCGACGAAGTCCAGTTCCCCTACTTGGTAGGACTGTTCCAGACGCTTCGAGAGGGAGCGCCTTCTGAGATCGTGGCCGCCAATGACGACATCCTCGCCTGGATCAGAAACGAGGAGTACACGGTTGGTGTTGAGATGGAGGACGTGGAAGAGGACCAGTCGATGCCTTGGGTTGTGGAGTTGGAGGACCTCTTCATGCAGCATCCACAGTAAGGCAGACACCAACACTGTTTTACCCGACTGTGACTATTACATGATGACTCATATCGTCCAAAAGACACTTGTGACTCTAAATCGTACATCACAAGACTTATCACGGAAAAACGGAGAGTACGGACAGTATGGTTTCATCATGACGAGGTTAGAACGTTGACAACATTTGAAACCTAACGGAAGACGGATTGAAGGTCATCTGTGTGATTCCGGAGTTGCCGGGGTACGGTGGCGCTAGGATGACGCTGATCGAGGAGTCAGCATCTCACCACCTTGGCATATTTTTTTACTGCTCCATTCCTTGGCGTTTCTTTTCGGTCTGATATAGTTTTCCCTTTCGACTATGACATGCCACCGACAAAATGGACGGACACGAAGTTGACGTACGCGTAGTAAAAAAAGAAATTATATTAACGTCCGATTAACAATCAAATAGTTATTTTCCAACTGACCAGGATTTTCATAATGCTAAACGTTTCTTTTTCAACTGGTCTTTTGTTGTTATCATATAACACGTAATGGGTTAAAGCGTTATTTTTACTCCTGTTCCGTTGACCGAACGTTGAATCGTAATGTAGTTCATTCACTAAGTCTAAGGCACCTGCTAAGAGTCTCCTTGAAATTTTGAACAACGCGTGCCAAAATTTAGAGATGTGCAAAATGTGTTTGCACGAAAATTGGCATGGATAATTATGACGTGTGTTTGGAAACTTTTTGTGAGCAAAAATATAACGCGCATTCTGTGGCCTGAATTGCTACACAACGTGGAAAAAATCTCAACAAATAGTCGAGTTTATATCACAAAATTATTCGTCAGAGAACGTAGTACGTTTCTCTTCAGGCCCGTTTGGCTCGTGAGAAAAAAAATGCTAAATTTCCTCCGGCAAATGGAGACCACCTTGCCGTGGTGCCGGGGCCCAGGTGCCGAGACGGTTAGCGTGTGTTTGCAGGTTCTCTTCGCGGTGTTGGGAGATGTGAGGCCGATGACATGAGGTGAGCGCCACCGCTAGATTTGTTCACCTTGGTCGGAATTCAGGAAACGTCGCAGGTGAGCTAGTTACAGGTGTTAAGGCGCGAGGCTGGACTGGAAACAACGGTTTGGACAATCATTTGTGAGTTGAACGTGTAGCCAACTATTTTACCTTCGCCAATAAGTTTATAGAAGGAAAGAAATGCTCGAATACGGATTTCCAAGCGGTTTTGTGGTTACTGGGCGCTATGGCTGGCTAGGGACAATAACCTATATCATAACTCTTTAACTTGGCCTATACAAAATCGCATTTACTTGGGACATCATATTGTGCACTAAGGGGATGAAGACAATAGAATGGCTTTTCAAACGAGTGTGATTGAAACCAGTAACCACAATTTTTCAATTATAGAATTCATGATGTATCTAAAATTATAATCATCGCGATGTATTTTATGTCAACTTGGCTTAGTTTGCAAAGACTTCATCGTTAGTGTTACCCCTTGTGTGAAGTGGTATCGTCTATCCAACATGGCTCCAAAGTGACTGAAAACTCGTGCAACTCCGTAATAAATCGTTCAGATTTAATTATTTCCGCCATGACATTTAGCTCATGACCTTGTGTCGCTTATTTCGAGTAACAAGACAACTACAGACCGTACGAACGACGACCCTGCCGCCGAGGAAAGCCGAAAACATGGCCCGGGAAGTAACGCTGCCGACTTCCGGGTCAGCAGACGACGGCGAGTTTTACGTCTGCAGTTGTTTCTTTACCAATAATTTCTACCTGAAGGACTACAACGTGCACGTGGTGTACAGGGATGACGTGCAGTTTGGAGAGGAGTACAAGCAGGTTTGGCTTGACGTTAACGTTTTCTCCATGTAATATAACAACAGTATGTACAACGTTTTTCAGCGAAAGAACACCCCCCCCCCTCACCCGTGTACGTGCGATTGTGTAACGACTAGACCAGATCGACTTTAATAGCTGACAATTATTACGTTGTATCACTTTCAAAACCATTCCTTCACTGTTGTGATGTTTTGAGAAGTATCAGAGGAGTGTACTAAAGCTTGTTGATTAGATCTACTTTTTAAAAAGAAATAACATCTAAAAACTCTTAAAACAATGTCTTTAAGTTAATGAACTGTAAACTTACATTGGTTTGTAAACCATTCAAATGTTGCAGGTGATGAAGAAATATGGATGCAGTACAGATGAACAGTGGAACCAAGTCCTTGCACAGGTGACTATTATGCACCAGTTTTATACTTGTGTCCAAGCATGCTCAGAGCTTGTAAGGCCACATATTTGGCAAAGACAGATTGACCACACAAACGATTAACCAGAACTCAGTTTTGCACACTGTATATGTGTGTGTGTGCATGAGTATGTGTGTTTGTGTGTGTGTGTGTGTGTGTGTGTGAGTGTGTTTGCTTGAGTGTGTGTGTGCTTGAGTGTGTGTGTGCATGAGTATGTGTGTTTGTGTGTGTGTGTGTGTGTGTGTGTGAGTGTGTTTGCTTGAGTGTGTGTGCTTGTGTGTGTGAATGTGAGTGTTTTTGTATGCATGTGTGTGTGTGTGTGTGTGTCTGTGTGCTTGTGTGTGTGCGCTCTTGTGTGTGTGTGTGTGTGTGTCTGTGTGCTTGTGTGTGTGCATTAGTGTTTGTGTGTGTGTGTGTGTTTTCTTATGTGTGTGTGTGTGTGTGTGTGTGTGCGCTCTTGTGTGTGAGTGTTTGTGTGTGCATGTGTGTGGACTTGGCAAATTTGGGCCTTCTAGCAGCTATCCCTGGTACTGCAGCAGAACTTCCATCTTATGTTTTGTCCTTAACTTGCTAATATCGTCTTGATATTTTGGTGGCAGACAGCATTTGATGTTAGGAAAAAGTACATTGTTTGTACAAAAAAAAATTGCGTGCCCCCTTTCTAACTGCAGGTAAAGAGTGAGTTAGAGAGAAGACAGAACTTGTTTCAGCAGTCTATGGAGAGAAGCAGGCAGATCAGAACACAGTACAGACCACTTCATCCTCAAGTGTACACATTACAGGTGGGTGAAGGAACATACATCTAACTCCCTGCACAATAAATGAAGAAAAATGTAAAGGAAAGAAGAGCTGAAATACCAAGAAAACTTATTACTATACTAGAGTTCCACGAACACATACCTTTGCCAAATAAACCAGGCTTGTTTAGTAGAATGATGTCTGTAGACAATTGCGTTACTCATTTCCTTTTCTTTATAATTATATACTTGGAGTTGGTTTATAAGATTTGGGCATTGATTATGCAAAATAGATCCCAAGTTACAATTAACTGAAATCAAATTGTATCAAGCATTACTTAAGCTATCAGCATACCAAAATCATGATGATTCTTTGATCCATTGTTGAATTATTCTCTTTCAAAGTCTTTAAATACACTCTTATTGAGTTACTCTCTTCCCTCTTTCTCAGTTACATATGTGACAACTTTGATGAAAGTACTATAATGGAATGCAGTGGATTTATGAACTTTTCCTAATCAATTATACAAATTAGCTGTTAATTTGCATAATAAGTATCACATTATATAAGTCTTCACTTAGGCTATCTACATGCCAAAAATCATGACGATCCGTCAACACATATTTTCTCATTAATTATGCAAACGAGATCACCATTTGCATGATAAATGTGTATTGACATTTCTCTCTTTCTCAGCTATATATGTGACAAGTTTTAAAGTCCTATCATGGAATGTAGTGAATTTCTAAAATATCGTCATTAATTATGCACATTAGCTGTTGATTTGCATAATTGGTATCTCATTATGTAGGTCTTCACTTATGCTACCTACATACCAAAAAACATGATGATCCGTCAACATGTTCATATTTTCTCATTAATTATGCAAATGAGGTCATCATTTGCATAATTGATATCTATCGACATTTCTCTCCTTCACAGCTACATATGTGACAAGTTTGAAAGTCCTATCATGGAATGCAGTGGATTTATAAATTTTCCTCATTAATTATCCAAATTAGCTGTTGATTTGCATAATTAATATTCCATTATGTAAGTCATCACTCATTCTATCTACATACCAAAAATCATGACGATCCATCAACACGTAGAGTTATTCTCCTCCAAAGTTTGAATGGAAACCGGCGCCTGCAGTTCCAAAAAAGCCGCTAGGGGGCCCAAACTCACAGCACTTACTCTCTGTCTTGAGGGCTATCTACCACTTAAAAATCATGACCACAGCATGTCCAGAACACGAGATATCAAAAATTGAGTTTCAGCATATATCATCAGGATCCATCCAAGGCTTCTCGAGTTATGCTGTTGACAGACACACACACCCAAAACATAACCTTAGCCATTCTGGCAAAGGTAATTATAAGTTTATAAAAGTGAATAAAGGAAAAAAAGTGTAAAGAAAAGAAGACATGAAATACCAAGAAAACATATCACTATATCATCAGTCCATAATCGTTCCTGTGAATGTCTTTCAGCACCAAGGAAAGATACCACTTTACAATTGTAGATATTTTTCAGCACCCATTTTGCAACTGGGGGGGGGGGGGGGGCGTTACCATTTGCAACTGTAAATGTCTTTCAGAACCAAGGAAAGACATCATTCTACAACTGTGAATGTTATTCAGCACTAACAAGATAGATATCACTTTACATTTCCTTATCTTGAAAGCCATTCAGAACCAAGGAAAGGTATCACTTTGCAATTGTCAATGTCATTCAGCACCAAGGACAGACATCATTTTGTAATTGTCAGTGTCATTCAGCACCAAGGACAGATATCATTTTGTAATTGTGATTGCCATTCAGCAAAAGGAAAGTTATCATTTCACAATTGTGAATGTCATTCAACACCAAGGAGATATATTATTTTACAATAATGAATGCTATTTAGCACCAAGGATAGACAAAACTTGGGAAAAAAAAGACTATGGTAAAAGTCTGCCTTCCACATCTTAACATTGGAAAATTTAGATGTGTTTCCTGTGGTTTCATTTTACACCCCTCTTTCTACTTCAGGAATCTTTCTTTGCACCAGAGTTCCTGGAGTTTGTTGAACTGTCCAGGAGAAGTGACACTACTCCAGACGACGTCATGAAATTTGTTACCTCTAAGCCAGGTCAGTAGGTCTGATTGCGGTAATTGGTAATTTAAATATAAACCATGTTTGCTGATGTGCATATTCCAAATCTTCCTTTGCAGTTACCATTTTCCATAATATTTTCAAACATAACAAACTCAAGGACAAAAGCAGCAATATGCTTACTATTACAAAACAGTCATGTACTTATAAATGATAGCTATAAGTCTAAATTGTTTAAGGAGTTCTAAGTCATATCTGCTAATGGTAGAAAATTTGGCAAATATTTTGCAGTAGACCTTTAAGATATTGACTTCTTACTCAGCCTTAAAAAGAAATTCAATCCTGAAAGAGGAAATAGTAATTTGGTTAACTTTTTACTTTGTCTAACCATGACTAATTTGTGGGTTATCTGCCCCTGATTTTTCAGATGATAGAGTTTATGAGTTCCCTGTCTTCACCAAGCAGTTCTGTCAACAGTTTATGGAAGAAATCACTCACTTTGAAGACAGCGATTTTCCTAAAGGCAGACCAAACACAATGAATAACTATGGAGTGAGTTCTAATTCATTCCACAACTATTTTTGCATGTCACATGGAAATAAGAAATAACTGAAAGAAAGAATGAATGAATGAATGTATGTTTCTCACTTTACAGTTTTTGTCAAGGCAATTTTGTTTCTTTTTTTTTCATGGCCAAAAATATGATACAAACTGTGATGTTTCATATTCTTTGCAAACAAAGGTACCATAAGAACATAAACACATATAAAATGTATATGATTATCATGCTACCTCGAAAGGTTGTCCTATTACAGCTGTTTACTTTTAAAGTGTATAAGACACCTCCATTAATAGTCGAAAAGCCTGTGAATATCAAAAATGTATATACAATAGAATACTTCGAAGTCCATTTCCGGTTGGAGGCACGGCGGGTCGTTCTATCTATCAGTAGCCTTGTGACGCGAAGATCAAATTTCGTTTTTAACAGGCGAACAGTGTTTACCTCTCACTTATGTGTATATTGATTGTATAGTGATACCTTTCTTTGATTTAGTCCTAAAATGATGCATTGGGGCACTTTGATTCATTACTGTAGATTCTCCTGAATGAGCTTGGCTTTGATGAAGGTTTTATCACACCACTGAGGACTGACTATCTACGACCCATCTGTAAACTCCTGTATCCAGACTGGGGAGGAGATGCACTGGACTCTCATAAGGTATCATGTTTTTCAGGAAGATTGTAACGGCTAGGAAAATATGTTGTGTATCCTGTTTCCCTACCTGGAAAAACCTGCCAAACCTAGACTTTTTTTTTGGATGGGCAATGGGGTCACATAGTTTCCAGTAACTGTTTACTTAGAATTTTTATTCAGCCTGCTTCCTATTCAAGTAGAAAAACTGCTTGTCCTGTCCAATGAGGTATAAATAAATCAACAAATTTATAATTATCATTCTCAAAAAAAAATTGACATTGGAAATATAAGTGTCCTCATGCACTTCAGTATTACATTGTTGAACTGGAGTTTTAAAAGGAAAATCCCTATCTATACTGACCCTGATCTTTTTCAGTCATTTTGATCAGTCATTTGTCAGAAACTCCCTAGTATATAACTCAGTCATTTTGATTACATGTAGTCCTCAATTGTTCAAAACTGTTGTTTCAAACAACCAAGGCATTTGTGGTGACATACAAGCTAGGAGAGGATCTGGACCTGAGCTATCACTATGACAACGCAGAAGTCACACTGAATGTCTCCCTGGGGAAGGACTTTGAAGAGGGATCTTTGTACTTTGGAAACATGAGACAGGTAATACACAATGGTTTGATCAGTTAAGGTTCTTACCTATGGCTATACTGGTCTTCAAATTACACTTATGACAAAGATACATATATACAAGCTGATGATTCTATATAATATTATATTAGTACTACATGATGAAATGTGAACCTTTGTAGCACTAAATTAGCTGTTTACTTCTGGGGGTACGGACACTACTTGGGGTACGGACACCACTGGGGGTACGGACACTACTGGGGGTATGGACACTTAGTCTACTGGGACACGGACAGAACTGGGGATACGGACACTACTTGGATACGGACAGAACTGGGGGCACGGACACTACTTGGATACGGACACTACTGGGGGTACGGACACTACTGGGGGTACGGACACTACTGGGGGTACGGACACTACTGGGGTATGGACACTACTGGGGGTACGGACACTACTGGGGGTAAGGACACTACTGGGAGTACGGACACTACTGGGGGTACGGACACTACTGGGGGTACGGACACTACTGGGGGTACGGACACTACTGGGGGTACGGACACTACTGGGGTATGGACACTACTGGGGGTACGGACACTACTGGGGGTAAGGACACTACTGGGAGTACGGACACTACTGGGGGTACGGACACTACTGGGGGTACGGACACTACTGGGGGTACGGACACTACTGGGGGTAAGGACACTACTGGGAGTACGGACACTACTGGGGGTACGGACACTACTGGGGGTACGGACACTACTGGGGGTACGGACACTACTGGGGGTAAGGACACTACTGGGGGTACGGACACTACTGGGGTATGGACACTACTGGGGGTACGGACACTACTGGGGGTAAGGACACTACTGGGAGTACGGACACTACTGGGGGTATGGACACTACTGGGGGTACGGACACTACTGGGGGTAAGGACACTACTGGGAGTACGGACACTACTGGGGGTACGGACACTACTGGGGGTACGGACACTACTGGGGGTAAGGACACTACTGGGAGTACGGACACTACTGGGGGTACGGACACTACTGGGGGTACGGACACTACTGGGGGTACGGACACTACTGGGGGTACGGACACTACTGGGGTATGGACACTACTGGGGGTACGGACACTACTGGGGGTAAGGACACTACTGGGAGTACGGACACTACTGGGGGTACGGACACTACTGGGGGTACGGACACTACTGGCGGTACGGACACTATTGGGAGTACGGACACTACTGGGGGTACGGACACTACTGGCGGTACGGACACTACTGGCGGTACGGACACTACTGGGGGTACGGACACTACTGGCGGTACGGACACTACTGGCGGTACGGACACTACTGGGGGTACGGACACCACTATCAACTTCAAACAAGTTGAAGGGGCTACCCACATGTTTTGAGATGAATAAATAAATAAATAAAAACTTGTGAAACGGACACAACTCTGGGTACGGACACTACTGGGGGTGCGGACACTACTGGGGGTACAGACACTACTGGGGGTACAGACACTACTGGGGGTATGGATACTATACTGGGGGTACAAACACTTCTTCGGGTACAAACAATTGCGGGGTATGGACATTACTGGGGTTACAGACACTTAAACATTCTTTTACTGATCCTTTGGCATAACAGTAAGCTGTTTTTTTCAAGCATTTATGATTTTCACATGTCCAAACCTAATGCAGGTTGTACAGTCCCAGCCCAGTTACCATGAACACAAGCACCGTCCCACGTACGGGCTCCTACACCGCGGCCAGCACAAACATGGCGCCATGCCGATCGACGAGGGAGAACGCTACAATCTAATCATTTGGATGAGGTCATCTAAGGTCAGGAACCAACTCTGCCCCATGTGCGACCAAAAACCGACGCTGGTGCAGACTGTGGGGTTCGGAGACGGTTTTACGAAAGAGACAAAAACTGTAGACGTGTGTTGTGCAAGCTAGCATTGAATCTGCACTTAGACATTTACTTATAATGTAAGTAGTCTTTGCAGGCTAATATAGCCTGGTACCATCTGGATAGTAATTCCCTCCTATGTTCCCTTCTGCTATCCGTCTGGAGACTTGCACATTCAAACCGTTTGGTGCTAACGTCAGTTAATGAGCGAATCAAGGAATGGGTTCTAGAGCACTCGTTCGATGACAACAGGCCCTCCTGTGTTGGAACGATCGCTTGAACCCATTCCATAATTCGCTCATATTTGGGGACCAATCAGCGCCTGCATCCACAATTTGGACGATTCCAGGCGTAAAGATGGTCCGCGTTCCCAGACGGAAACACAGAAAAGCGACTGTATATAGTGTATAATGAATGTCAGAGCTAGAAGCGACTGTATAAAGTATATAATGGACGCCAGAGCGAACTACTTTCAGGATGGTACCCAGGCTAAGGCTAATAGTTACTATTAGCCTTAGCCTGGGTAATAATGCCTGAAATCTGTAAGTATTTTCATGTTCAAATTGTTGATTGAAAATTATCAAAATTTGATTTATTTACAAGGGAAATTTAATTTACAATGTTAAATGCTTCAAAATCTATTTAAGATATACGTGTATGAAATATAAAGTTAAACCTTTGCATGTCAAAGAATAAATAAGAATCGTAATGTATATAGCTAAAAATTGAAATCAAACGACGGTAATTTTGATAAAATTGTTAAACATTTATTCTGCATGACAATAATCCAGGAATGTGTGATTGCATGGAGCTGTTCTATAACAGGACATGGTGTGAGCTCACACTTTGTAAACATGAAGTGACAGTCTTTGCAAGTCTCAATCCACGTGTAAACAAAATATATGTACATCTTCTGTACTGACATTGTGCATATATTTACAGACATTCACCAAATATATAACATTATATTTCAGGCATGCAAATCCATATTTAATAATTACAAATAGAATTCATTACTTTGTATATTTTATAAACCAGCAGAAATATTTGTCATTTTATTGTTATTTTATAACAAATTCCAACATTCTTCAATTCTACACGCATTGTGTCGTACATGCTGTTAATAAGCTATGACTTCACCACCAGTGCATTCTTCAGCATTTCAGATGAGGAAGCTGGAGTTGAGATAGTGTTGTCAAATATTGTTAGAATCTGTCTTTTCTGACAGGCTACATATATGACATTTTTTTCTGTGTCAGGTAGATATTACAATTGGCAATTTTGCCAGTAGAGAGCCCAATTGGAATCTGTAAATGAAGAGGTATTTGCTTCAAACTTTTCATGTCACTTTAGATCAATGGACTGACTTAAAAAGTTCTGATTTATAAGACTGGAGATCACCCTTTCATAACACTTTCGTAGCACCTCTGTCTACAGAGAGTCTCCAATCAGGTAATCTTTAATGTCAGATCGCAATCTCTACCCTCACATATGTACTAACTGAATTAACCAGGACCTCCCTGTGACAATTTTGGCAGTGGTTAACTTAGAATTAATCGCACAAAGCTAGAAGGCAAAAGCAGCACTTGTGATGGAAGAAAACTACAGACTGTTGTGAACCATCATAATGTGTACATCTTGTCACAACACTGTCTTTGCATGGTAACCAATAGTCTTATCCAACACACGAATCTCAAGTCATCAGCAACACAAAGCAACGTGGTCTTCATATTTAGTGTCTTAGATGGATCCGTAGCAGTAAGACTTGTGAATCTCCAGCTCCTTAGCAGAAGTGTACATCTTGTCACAGGCCTCGCACACAAAGGTGTCCATCCTGTGGTAGTCATGGGGAGATTCTCTGGACACTGGTCTCTTACTGGTTTCTGTAAAAGAAAGACAAATTCTCAATATTATAGAAAAACAAATGTTAACTATGAAAAAGCAGATACTATTCTAGACATTGACAGTAGACACTATTTGAGATCATTTAAGATACATAAAACAAGATCCCGTAAAATAGCATTTCAGTTTCATCATCATCATCGGTCGACGTGATCACACATGTTCGCACATGTTTACACACGACGGGGTTATACCGCCCCTTACGGGGTGACATACCCTTTCGCTGGCTAATTACAAGACGGGGATGTGCCAGGTCTCCCACCCGGGTGAATGATGTAAATCACCGTATGGCTGATACGGTGTAGAGGTTCGCCAGGCCTACAACCGGGTGATTTGCAGTGAATCACCAACTCCAGACAGAAGGGTTTGCTCCAACCACACCGCACCATCGCACGTGTGGGGGTTCTTTAACGTGCATGGGGTGTGACTCTCCCCATACACGGGACCTCCATTTAACGTCCTATCCGAGGGACCACTCATTTTTCACTTGAGTAAAGTGAGGAAAGTCGTGTAAAGTGCCTTTCCCAAGGGCACAAGACCAGCAACACGGCAGGCGGATTCGAACCGGCGACCTCTCGGTCACGGGCCGAATACACTACCACTGTGCTACGCGGCCCCACAAATTTCAGTTTACTGGGATTTAATTTTGCGGTAGTGGGGAAAGAAGTGTTTGTGGTGGTTTTGAATTGGCGGTTTGTTTGGTAACATTGTTTTTTTCTGTTGTTGCTGAAAATTGATACATTTTGGTGATAGTGCCATTGTCAAAGAAGGGTCAAAGTTCAAGCATGACAGAACACAAACCTGACTTGTGACCTTTGCCCCCACTGCTAGGTCTCCTGCCCTTGGCCTGACTTCTGACAGGTGCCCCCCTCCCGATGGTGAAACTCTCCCGTGTGTCCATGTCCATGTTCTTCTGTGGGGCAAATACTCCTGCCTGTAGAGGAAACACATCAGAATAGTTAATGACTTGGTAATTTAACCCTTAGAATGTCAAGACCAGGTATATTAACCTGCTAACACATAAGCCTTGGAGGACTAATGACACATGCAATATGGAACAAGATTTGAAGAAAGAGGGAAAACTGGAAGAATCGTTAAGTTAGTGAATGCCTCAATCGCAGTACAATGTTCAGTATTCTGGTAACAATTTTCTTTCAATTAATGTCACGGTTGTACTATACAATGTCCATTTGTTCCAAATCATTATATTCTATGTTTTTCTAAAATATCAATTCAAGGTATACAGGCACAGTCTTTTGGTGTAACAGACCTACATGACATTGTGTAAGCTTTACAGGCATGAGGTGCAGCAGTATATGGTAATATAACACTGAACAACTTGCCGCATCTAACTCGTGCACATCTACTGACAAGCATTGTTTAAAGCTATCTAAAAATGAGGAACCTCCTACTGTAACTTACAGTACTTTCTGGCGAAAGGTTCTATTTGATTCCACAAGCTTTTCATTCAATCTTCATTACTGCCATCCAGAATTTTTCACACACATTCTAACCCACCTGTTTCATCTTCTTGTAAGCATCTATTGCACTGACAGCAGGAGTGTGTGAGGATGTCCCCCCTCCCCCTGTACTGCCAGCGCTCCCCACCCTCCGGTTAGAGCTGCCTGACGACTTCCCCGGGGGGCGTGGGGGGAGCCCCAGGGTGGAGATGGTGTCGTCCAGGGCCGGGCTGTAGCGCCGTGTCCTGTAAGCCGACAGCGGTCTCTTGTCAGAGTCAGAGAGGTCGGGATTGGAGCGAGAGTTTCTAAGCGGTGCTGGTGCGGGTCTGCATGCAGGGACAGATACCAGTAGATTTAACAGCGTGCATTACTTATACTACGTCGTACACATTATATACTGTAGTAAGCAAGAAACTACAGAGGAGGACTTAAAGTACTGCATATACAGGAATCTCAAAGACGGCTGGATGTCCAGTGCTAGCTTACCTTTATCCGTGGAGTACCTGTATATCCATTGTATTCAATATACAGTATTTAGCGATAATTTTTTATCGTTGTCAGACTTTCGTTTCAGAAAACTACTGAATCTTGAAAATATTGCAATTTGAAACCATGTGCACCTGCCATTAACTAATATTATCCCTAAATAGCTTGATTTAAAAACAATGCCGTTACCCCTCGGATTGTGACCTAGAGTAGACAGCCACTTCTTAAAAGTATGGCAAATGACACAAAGGATTTGAGACATGGGGATGAGGAATTCATTTATAGACTTTCCTATTCAACTATGCATATTTTTGTATGTGCCACCAGAATATTGATGCTATAAGTAATAGTATTACTGACGTGTCCCATTCTGCCATCCTCGGTGGTGTCTGCGGACTGGCGCTGCCTCGCCTTGGTGTCTGTTCTAGACCGTTCAGACTCTGGGACTTCCATAGACTCACTGGCTCTGTTAACTGGAGGGGAGAAGGAATTATACATACATCATGAACTTCTACTGATTGACAAAAGGACCATAAAACTTAATGCATGGGATATACATGAAGTCAGCAACGAAATGAAATAAAGAAGTTCCCATTTCTATATATTTGCTGCAGAAACTGACTGTTGTGGGTCTTACCTGATCGTTTTAAATGTATGCAGTTTTATAGAGTAACATTGTGATGAAATGTAAAAGTTACATGTAACGCTATTTCACCTTTATTCGTAGGGTAACCTTTACCCGTTGTACTAGTATTTAATACCAAGGTATTTCGGGATATCAAGTTGGCGGAAGGAGATCTCAAACTGCATTATAATGAAAAAAATGCAATTTGAAACCACCGTCCACCAATGTGATATCCCTAAATATCCTGTTTTTAGGTACAACTGTTACGGATATATGTTACTCCGCGAATAAAGGTGCACTATCGTTACAGTAATGTAGCAAAGGAAGACAGAAAAGTGTAAGACCACAGATAGCATAACAAAGGTTTGAGCAAGTGTCTTTATTGTAACAGCACAGTATTACAGGAGGCTGACTTTACCATCACCATTATGCTATTCAGTATTTTTTCTTGAAACATACTTTTACCAAAATAAAAGTTTAAAGTAGTTAAAAACATAAAACAGCCACTCTATACATTACTTATAGATTTTCAAAGTGTTAATAAAAGAGATTTAAGAACTGAGAAAGAAATTGTCAGTCTGTCTGTTTGTCTGTGTATCTGTCTGCAATCATGGTTGTTCTGTCACTGGTCCATGTCATTTGTCAGGTGAGCCAGTCTGTCTGTCAGGGTCACTCATAGATAACAAACCTGCCATTGGAACACAAAACAACATGAGTAAACAAAAAATAAGAACAAAACACATAATTAAAAGAGAATCTCTAAAAGTTAGAATAACATATTCTTAAAAGATGGTTGACACAATTTCACAAATCAGACTGGGAGGCAACAATCTAAGAATGTGTAATTTGCAGCTGATCTAAAATATGTATAATTATATATTATTGCTCTATAGAATAAGAAATGTTGGTTTAACATTTTCTCCAGAAATGTTCAACCTTCTGTTGCTACATTTTTTGGCTTCTTACCAATACTGGCTAGTCTCTACGGTGGAAATTTCAAAGAAATCTAATCAGATTATACACAGTTTTTGCAGACCATTTCAGCCTAAATGGGGTAGAGATTTTCCGAGCAGTCTTTGTATTCCCCTGCTTTACCTTTTGAGTCAGTTAGTCGAGCTTTCTAAGCTAGATGTTTCTGACTAAAGGAGAAGAGATGCTGCTACAGTGAGCGTAGTTCAGTGCCTAGAAGTGGTCAATGGCCTTGCACTGAGCAAACTCGTTAAAAAAAGATCAGAATTTCCAGAGTACCTTTTGTAAACCCTGCTTTGCCTGTACAGTCATTTAGCCTGATATAGCCTGAATAAGGGAGGAGAGATGCTGCCACAGTGAGCATTAACATAGTTCAGTGCCCAGAAGTGGTCCATGTGGTATTGCACTAAGCAAACTGGTTACCATAAAAAGAAAGAAAAAAAAATGTAAAATCATAATATCTCACCCGTGTGTTGTGTACTGGAGGTTGTGCCTGTTTCAGTTTAGCGATGGAGTTCCTCAGACTCTGGTTCTGGTCCTGTAGAACCTGGATACGGATGTTGTTGGCTGTCAGCTGACGCTCCATATCCGTCAGGATGTCACCTGTGCCTGGATAACAGAATTGATGATTATAGTTTTTCCATAATAATTCTTTTTACTGTAACAAAATTCTCCTGTGCATGCAGAGCCCAACCAGATGAAAGTTTTAGCAATCTTAATTTTCATCTATATGAATTAATTTTCATCTATAGCAAGATGGCACAGCAAACAGCGCCCCACTCCTGATGTATTGCCCAAAACTGTGCATGATCAGACTTTATCAGACTTGTAGTATTAGTAGTTGATACTGTCAAATGCATTTAAGTTCGCAGCGATTTAATTTCTTGGTAGAGGGAAAATGGACTTTTTGCAGTGGTTTTAATTTTGCGGTAGCACCATGGCTCTTACTGTTATAGAAAAATGTTCACATTGGTTTTAAATTTGCGGTTAAGCGGCCGCCGCGAAAACCGCGATATTTATCTACCTGAAAGTTTCTGCATTAAGTACTTCAGTAATGTTAGGATTTACCAAAGCCTTGCAATAAGAGAACAAATCTAGAACACTTACTTTCTGTGACCTGTGAGCTGGGTGGGCCGTGCAGGTCAGGGTACTGCACCAGGAGTTTCTCTCTCTCCTGGGCCTCCTGCAGCTGCTGCTTCATCTGGTCAACACTGCCCTCTAGTGTTTGGAGCAGGTTCTGCAGGGAGGACTTCTCCTTGTTCAGGGATTCCATCAGCTCCTGTTTTAGTGTGACATGATCATTAGATTGTATCAAATCCACTTTGTGAACATTTAACCATAACCAAGAGGATTTTAATTAGTAAGTAACAATTATCTTTATGAGGAATATGAAAACTGTGACACCACTCTTACAAATGGACAGTGCATGAGTGTATGTTCACAATGCCTTATTGAATGGTCACTTTCTATTGTCACTTTTACTTTGAAGTTCTTTAGTGTAGAATTTTCATGGTGAGTGTCTTGAATAAGACTGCAATTTTCTACTTAATTATTGGGTGCAACATGACAGAAGTCTGAACTATAACTAGAAAGGCAACATTTTTGAAAAAAATGCAGGATGTGGGCGAAGGGAAAAGAAAGCAAAAATCGCAAGAAAAGAAGCAACAATAAAAGCAACATTTTCGCGAAAATGCAGCAAAAAGAAAAAAAAATCAAAAAACATTGTCTGACCACGGATTCGATCCCGGTGCGTTGGTTTAACACGCGTGAAAAATACCACTGAGCTAGTGCTACAACATATTACAAGCGAACGTTTTAACAGGTATACAAATGTATTGCGTTGCTTGAACACGTCCGTTCACTGTTGAATTTGTAAGATTCCAAGGTCCAATTTTCTGAAGATAACGTTTTTGTGTGAAAATTTATCAATCTCGTTCATTCCATGGCGGGCAACTTCTTCCTTGAGCGCCTGTTTGGTCGTCTCAGCTGCGAAAGTATTTTCAAACTGCATGCCGAATGCCATTTTGTGTGTTGATTGGTTCAGTTCTGCGTACACCCGAGATAGTCCGCGACTTTGTTCCAATCAAAAAGCTGGAAACGCAGAGTATATGTTGACAGCTTCCATTTTTTCTGAGTTCTGATTGGCTATTATCAAAGTCGATGCCGATTGTGTTCTGTGCGTTGATAGGTTCACCTCTGACGTAAAACCGAGAAAGTGCGACTGTAAGCCAATCAAAAAGCTTGAAACGTGGAGTGCATGTTTACAGCTTCCATTTTTTCTGCTTTCCGGTTGGAATATGCAAATATCTGTAGAGAATACTAAATGTGTGGCTTCGCCCACATAAAAATCTTTGTCAGTTTTACAGTACACAAGTATATACTCTTCACTCTGTTGTGAACAACATTGGGATAACATGTACTACATTTGTCACCCATACTTTACATGTGTGACACACCACAATCCCCAAACACTTACTGCATGTTTTAATGATTCCTTCTCTGAGAATACCTTGTGAAAAAGCAATATGGACATGCAGATGTTACATGCAACTTACATGTACAAATGTACGTATGATAAAACTTGCACTCATAGTCATACAAACTGATTCTACTTTACAAAAAATTTAGTTAGCATCCTCTTTCTGCCTGTTCCTTCCTGTTTAAGTTTTCTTTCTATCCTAGTATTTGTCATAAATTCTCATCACAACACAAACATGGAAACATTCTCGAAGAGCATATAGTTCCAATCCATCCCTCCATTCATGTAAAACAGAAAACAATAGTCCCATAGTCTTTATTTTTGAGACTAATGTGGAAGTAGGTTGTTATCCTGTGTCTAGGGCAGAGCCCAACCCTTTGTTTTCACTGCCTTTTACCTGACCCCCACCAAAGTCAGGAAACATTTTACCGCTGGGGAGTGAAGAAAGTTGTTATGTAACCCTTAAAATTGCCTTTCCCATGGACACAATGTCCAGTCGTGACTGCCAGGGATCAAACCCTTCATCTCTAGCCCAGCGTCCACTAGCCTAACCACTGGGCCATTTGATGCCACACCAAACAGATTTATCCCTATTATGACAAGCATACATGCATTACAACAGAACATAAGTGCAACACTCGCCAAAAAGTAGTTACTCAAGCAACTGGATATGGTTTTGGAAACGGTCAGACGTTTCAGATAGTATCCACTAACCTTCGTCAGTGACACTGAAGTGATCTGGAAAAAAATGATCTTTCAGATCTGTTTCTGATCTGATCTGATCTGAACAGTTTCTTCCAGATCACTTCAGTGTCACTGACGTCTGACCGTTTCCAAAACCATATCCAGTTGCTTGAGTAACTACTTTTTGGCGTATCTTATTACCTGGATGTCTAGTCTTCTTCGACATAAGTGTGACACCAACCTTCTGTGCCTTGAGTTCCTGCTGTGCCTGTTTCCTGTCGGCCTGAGCCTTGTCCAGAGCCTCCTGTAACTCCTCTTGACCCTCGTCCTGTTCGCTGACCGCTGTCCGCAGCTCCTCGCACTCCTGGTCAAGCTCGTCCAGCCGCTGGATCAGGCTGTCGTGTTTCGCCTGCATAGACTGAGTGCAGCCAAGCGTAAAGGAGATTATGTTTCTTCTTTACATTACTCTGCAATCAGACTATCATAGACTGCAGTACTCCCTTACCATGTAAGGGGGCACTATACAGGTAGTGTTGATGCTGTTTCTTTAATTTGTATTTGCCACTAATATTCTAAGTTATTCAGCAAATATGCAGAAAGATTATTGGAATTTCTATCTACCTGATCATGCTTTGCCAGGCTCCTGTTCTTAGCTTGCTCCTTGTTGAACTCCTTTTCAGTGTCAGCAAGTTTTGTCTGCACCTGTTGCAGCTGTTCCTGCACCTGATGCAGCTGCTCTTGCACCTGCTCCACCTCCGACTTGTTGGCCAGTCCATCCTTTAGTTCAAGTACGAGGGTATTTTTGGTCACCTCTGCAAAAAATTAAGCCAAAAACTTGATCTTAAAGTATTATCTTTACGCACTGTCAAATACCATTGGAACTAAACAATGAAAGAAAACTCGAATAATGATTATTGGAAATTCTTAAGGTAGAGGTAAACGTAGTCCCATATAGCCTTTTTGAGGGCAAAGGGGCTGTGGGTTGTTATCCACTGTGTCTAGGGCATCTTATTTGTAGGCAGAGCTCATCCCTCTTCTTCCACTACCATTTTGCCTTTCCACCCAACGTCAGGTACCCATTTTCGGTTGAAGTGAGGAAAGTTGTGTAAAGTGTATTTCACAATGACACAACGTCAGGAATGATAGAATCAATCCTGTGGCCACTTCATGTTCGATAACCTGGTCTCTTGACCATTTAATGCTTCAAATACTTTGTAAACACACAAGTCATGCATAAAATCAGCAATGCAGCCTGGCCTTAGCCTGTGTTTACACAAGCTCTCGCCGGCTGGGCTTAATGACCCCCTCCCCCCTAGGGAGGCGGCAATCTTAGGGCCGGCCGCTAGGGGCGCGATTTTAGTCAGGCTAAGCCTGGCCTGTGCTTTGTGTAAATTGTGATCGATATAGCGATCCTAATAGAACAAAATATGAAAAAAGTTTACCCAGTTCCTTGATGGTATGTTCCTGTCCATCCAGCTCTACTCTCATCCTATCTAGTCTCTCCTCTAGCTCTTTCTTTCCTGCACTCAGTTCCTTGTTGATGTTGTTCATCCTTGCTAGCGACTCTGCACTCGCTTCCTCCACTTTCCTCATCTTTTCTTCCTTCTGTCTTAGCTCCGCTCTCTGAACCTCCTGTTCCCTTCTCAACTCCCCGTCAAATCCATCTATTCTCTTCTGAAGCTTTGCTTTCTCTCTTTCTGCAGCTCTTAGCTCTTCTTTCAGTGGGTTGATCTGAGACATCAAATTTTCCAGGTGCTTGTTGATTCTCTGCATATCTTTGTTCTGTTCAGCTGTCCACCTGGATACATCTGCAGCTGTCATTTCCGTCTCCAGGTGCTGCTGTGCCTTGTATGTCTTTAGCGAAGAAGGAAGGCCCTGCGTTTGACAAACGTTGACGACGTTGTTGCCTACGTCTACGAGGTTCTGTTGTACTCTGTAACAGGCCTCGCAAGGCACAAACGCAGTCTCAAGTGTCTGACACGCCTTTGTACCAACGTCTCGAGCAAAGTTTAAAGGAGGAGAGGTTGAAGACAAGCCTCCTTTACTTGTCAAGGTTGCTTCGTGAAGACTTAAGTCTGACAAGCTGAGTTCAGAAGTAGAGAAGACGGTGGAAGCTGACAAGTCCTTCACAGCGTTCTGTCTCTGTTGTTTGGACATCGCTGCTTCGTACTTGGCTATCTTTCTGTCCTTGGTTTTGTTCTGAAAAATAAATGATACATTTTGACACACAAAAAATCTAGCCAGCAATGAAAGTCTTAAGGAGATGTATCTCCCTTTGAAATAAGTTCAGAAAGCTGACACTACGTAGTTTTGTTGTAAGATAGCTCCATAGGTATTAATCATGTTTGCTAAAAAAAGATCTTTGATAGTTGTAATGGCTATCATGATACACAAAGATTTGGTTAAGTTAATTCAACCCAAACAGTAAAACAGTATTTGGAGAAATGTACATACAAATGTAAGCTTATATGCTACATGTATGTACAAGGTATCAGTTACTGAAGCAAATGAATAAAATTTGTAGACTGTTATACGTTTCAGACAGCAATTACCTTATTACATGTACCTGGACGTCTAACCTTCAATTGAGACTAGTACAAGAATTGTAATACGGCCAGCTGCATGCAACTAGGAGTCCTATAAATATGATTCTGTCATACCTGGGCCACAATAACGTTCGATACAGGTGTTCCAGACCTTTTGATAAAAAGCCGTACCACACAGGCTTTGAAGTTTTATCACACAGGCTTCCATCGGATATTTTGAACACACTGCGAAAATTCGAATAACTGATTTGCTCTTGTAACGATGTTTGATCAAGGGCACCAAATTTTCTCAACTTCTGGCACATTTCGCATGGAAACGTGTTTTCTCACATGGGTATGACATAAATAAAATACAACAAGGTGTATTCCGTGTCACCCTCAGTCCCAGCCCTCCCGCGGGTCAGATCACCCACTGGCCGTTGGGCGATCCTGCCCGCGGTCGAGTTGGTACTTTGGGCAATACAGAATACACCGAGTTGTATTCTATATATCTACACCATATTTAAAACTACCTACCTCTGACTGTAGCTGCTGCACCATAGTGAAGAGCTGCACCATCTTGTTCCAGTACTTCTTGATGACCAGACCCAGGGACAGGGAGGAGCTCAGGCCCACGGCGGTCTGGGGCCGGCTCTGCCCGGCGTTCAGCATGACGTCAGCAAACCGGGAACAACTCTGCATCAGGAGCATCAGTCTGGGGAAAGTGGTGAAGACAATAATCATTACACAGGGCTCGAAATTCATTTTTGGGATTAGGTGCACTGGTGCACCCAGCTTAAAGAATTGGGTGCACCAAAAAAGTTTTGGGTGCACCACTTAAATCTAAGTTATAACCTAATAATAAAACTTAGTTACAATCTATCAAATTCTTAAACAAGTACCATCACAGACATCTTTATTATCTTTCTAACACTTAGATGTCAAGAATATAATGTATAATTGTATACTTTGTTATCTCTACATACATAAACCTGAGAAAATGTTTGCACTCTGTGCACCCACAGAAAATAATTGGGTGCACAGCTCCAATTTTAGGTGCACCTGGGTGCACATGCACCCAGTATTTCGAGCCCTGTTACATGTACTGTTGCATGATCCAAGGATGAAGTTTTGCTACCAAATCTCATATATTTTGAACAAAAGAACATTGAAATATCAAAAGGAATCCATGTGCAATGCCATCTTAAAAGGTGCTTGTATCTTCCTTTTTAAAAGGTCCTTTGAAAAACATGTAACAGTAAAAACATGTAACAAAATAAAGGTCCCTTGAAAAATATGTAACAGTAAACATATAACAGTGCATATTTTAGTACATTACACCAACCCTGTAATCTAATTTGTATATATATAATTTATGTACATGTGTATTGACAGTTGAATTGCTGGTTGTCAAAGTGCCTTCAGGATTAGAGACTCTTTTAAACAAGTGAAACAAGTGAATGAAACAAGTGAGTGAAATAAGCAAGACCTTGATTGCTTATTTTGTTTTTAGTATTATGATTGTGATGTTGATCAATGTACTTTGATTTGTTATGTTCTTCAAACACTTCAGCTGTTATCATTCTTATTTTGCAGTTTTATGAGCAAAAGGATTTCCCGTTGAACATTTTACTGCTCTTTTGCCAATGCTCATTAAACAGACATGGATAAAAAAATTTTAAAACAATAAATTGCTTACCTGTCTATAACAAGTTCAAACAGCATGATGTGTGCAACCTGGTTGTCCTCTAGATCCTCCTGTTCCTCGCTGTACTGGAACCTCTCCAACAGTTCCTCAATGTTGATGTCACATGAGATCTTGTCTGGGAACTTCCAGGAGGGATATCTACACACACGGCATATCATTCTTCCATGAAAGGGGCATTCCACTCCAGACGGGACTGTTATTTTCCAATAGATATTAATGGCAAAAGTGACAAATGTATGCTACGAACCATAATGATTATACGATAGAGAAGCTATTAGCCCCACACGCATCAAAAAGCATTCAGTCTTCTACAAAACTCCTCAAGTACCCTCTAATTAGATTAAATCAATCTCAGCCTATGGCTGAATACAATGTGCCTGACAACGCCTGACTTAAATTAGGATACAGAGCTAATTTCAGGGGCGCTAAGAAAAACACATATTGATATGTGTTCTTTGATATCTTGTGAACAATTGACCTTCTTGGTGTGCTTAGCGCCCCACATTTATGGCAAAAATATTCACGATAAAGGAAGTGTCTACACGTATAGGGAATACATGGGTAGGGTCTGCATGGGTTTAGTGAGTGTCATATTGTTTTACAAACACACGTTGCATAATTCACCATAAGTGGAATTCAACAAAAGGTCGGCTGATTATGTATTTATTGATACATTATCTACTGGGAAATAAAACTCTCTTCTGCAATGGAATGCCCCTTTAAAGTAATGAAAGGAGATAGTGGAATATCCTACTGCAACAGTCACAGGCTAGAGCTTCAAGCACTGCCAAAAAGACCATGCCAACAGGTCTGACATTTTTTGCGTAGTACTAGTAGCTAGTGGCGTTGGGCTTGTGAGCTGATGGCCTGGATTCAGCACAGGTTGGAATTTAATACGAGACAGCCAGGAAACTGTTTCTACTTGTCTTTTACTCATCTCGAACCCAAGCCTTGGAGGTGAGAGCGCCAAATCCTAACCACCAGACCATGAGCCCCAATGTTAAACTAGAATCCTTCCCGTTTCATTGCACAGCTTGTAACGATTCTTTCACAGACAAAAATAGCAGCACTGTGAGAGCTGCACTGTGCATATTGGGAATTGCAGAAACACACACACAGACACATACACACAAGTCAACACCCTACGTACCTGACTGGACCGACCCGTGAGAAGACCTCCATGACAGCTGCCTGTACGTCCAGCACATCGTTGTGCAGACTGTCCAGACAGAACTGACTACCCAGCAGGTGAGCCATCCTGGAATAGAGGAACAACACATGTACAGTTACATCTGTCTTACAGCACATCGTTGTGCAGACTGTCCAGACAAAACTGACTACCCAGCAGGTGAGCCATCCTGGAATAGAGGAACAGAACAGTTACATGTACATCTGTGTTACAGCACATCGTTGTGCAGACTGTCCAGACAGAACTGACTACCCAGCAGGTGAGCCATCCTGGAATAGAGGAACAGAACAGTTACATGTACATCTGTGTTACAGCACATCGTTGTGCAGACTGTCCAGACAGAACTGACTACCCAGCAGGTGAGCCATCCTGGAATAGAGGAACAGAACAGTTACATGTACAGCTGTGTTACAGCACATCGTTGTGCAGACTGTCCAGACAGAACTGACTACCCAGCAGGTGAGCCATCCTGGAATAGAGGAACAGAACAGTTACATGTACATCTGTGTTACAGCACATCGTTGTGCAGACTGTCCAGACAGAACTGACTACCCAGCAGGTGAGCCATCCTGGAATAGAGGAACAGAACAGTTACATGTACATCTGTGTTACAGCACATCGTTGTGCAGGCTGTCCAGACAGAACTGACTACCCTGCAGGTGAGCCATCCTGGAATTGAGGAACAACAAAGTTTAATTACCCTGGAAACTAGACAGGGCAGGCAGAAAATCTGTTCAGCAGCCAAGACATTTCTTCCCGAAGTCCTTAGGTAAGACTGGGCAGGTGTCATACAGGGAGAGAGTTGCCAATCTAGGGTGCTTGTAATAATAATCATCATTATCGGTGCACACACCAGTTCTTCCGCGACAGGGGTCCGAGCTAGTGCGCGAGAAAAAAGTGACGAAAGGCTTCCGAGGGTCCATGTTTGAGTTGACATTTCTCATTATTTCCTGCGAAATGACATTAAACGGTTAGATGGCTGAAAAGCGTAGGAAATGGTGTGTTTTCGGTGCAAATTGTGTTTTGGTCCGCGTCTTACTTCCGGGATATTCCTACGCCTGAATGTGATTAGGCTCGTGACCTAGATTAACCTCTGAAGCGCTGTGTTAAGCCTAGTTGTAATGCCGCGCGCCATGGATGATTAAAAAAACTGTAGTACTAGAATTTTTTTTATAATTAGCTGGATTACTCGTTAGGTTTTCCTCTTTCTGACAGTATCAGTCGTGTTTGCCGGAAAAATCATCTTCATGTTTTTCTTTCAATGCCAAAATGCCCGATTTTTTGCATTATTTTTTACATGAAAATAATGATTTTTTCCCTCTAATTTTTTAAAATCAGAGAAGTTGAAGGATCGAAACTTAGTTTGTCTTGTAGCTAAAGGAATATGCTTTCACCAGATATACAGTTATTTTGCTTCAAGATAATTCCCTGGTAGAGCTGGTCGCTAGACTTTAGGGTATGCCGCCTCCAATTGAAACCCCAAATAAACTGGTGTGTGCCCCCTTATCTGGTGTATTTGCCAGCCAGTGGGTACCCAATGAGTAATGACTAATGAGGCTGTTTAACGTGGTCGGGGCACCTCCTCGAGAACGGGACCCCCGTGTTACGTCCCTCCCGGAGACGATTTTGTGGAATGACCATGCTTGGTCCAGCTACAGCAATCCGGCCATCCTTGGTTGGGGGACTCCCATCCAAGAGCTGTCCGGACTGCGCATTGCTTACCTGCCTTGGCTGCCAAATAAACTTTCAAATTGTGTTGGCCCTGGCTCAAATCTCGTTTCCAGGGCAGGTTTACATGTGACCCAGCAAAATTGTGGGCATGCTTGGGACTAGCAAAATCCTATTGTCTAATATTGTCTCATCACGAAGAACTTAGAAGCTTGCTATACAACAAAAGTCAAAACAGTTGTGTACAGGGATCCTTCTCAACTGTCAATTCTGTCTTTGACTCACAGAAAATCATGTGACAAGAAAATTGAACGACAAGAGAAGAAAAAGAAGACACTTGATGATAAAATGGGAACACATCGACAATCGAAACGATATTTCAAATACATTTCTATATTAATTGTACTTTTTCAAAACTAACGAAATCTTAAATACATGAAAATCCAGTGAATTTTTTTTTTTTTCAAAAAAAATGTTGGATCTTTATGGAACTATATAGTGGTCACAGAACACAGCAGTAAGAGTGTACGGTTGTTACATCTGCTCTTCAATTGTGAAAATTGTATTAAAATATATTTCTGTAGGAAAATATGACACCCCCCTCCCCACCTGTTGAACTTGACGATCTGTTCATTGACAAACAAAACGATCTAGCTCAACAATCAAAGCCCTTATCGCAACCAAAATTGACAAGATAACACATAAAACATTCCCGCAAACACAGATACCCATACCTGCTCTAACGGAGTGTTTGAAGAGTAGTTATTGACGTGAAAACCTGGCGTTGTCAAGGGTTGTTTACATCGGTAACGTCCATTTTGTCCGGTTCTGGAATCTAGACCACTGCGCATCATCCTGCGCAGGTGTTAGTCTCTAAACAGACTTCGTAGAGGAAGTTACTTTTTACGAAGTAAAAGAAGGAATTTCTCCATACTTCTCAGTCTTTCTACATATTTGTATAGATAAAATGAAATTTAGGTATTTTCTTCCAAAAAAAGTGTTTAGCAAAAAGTCAAATGGAAAAAGAAACTTTTGTGAAATCACCTTGGAGTCTGGTTGCGAGACTTTCCTGTATTCTCTTCATCTCTCGCGTGATGTGACGAGATTTCGAGGGGAAGCCATTTTGGTTCAGGATCGTGCTGCGTTTTCCGAGATGTCTTTGTTTTGAGACGTAATTTCTCTCCCAAGATCACGATCTACCGGCCTTCAAGATGCCAGCCGTTGAAGTACAGTCCCAGGCCCCTCCAGAGGTTAGTTTCTTAATGCCTGATTTCTTATTAGCGTTTCTTTGACCTGATTTATTTCGCGTCATGTGAGTTGTGAGAGATGCGCAACAACGTGTTTGCGACGTTTCTCGGGTTTGCAAATTTTGTTAGGGACGTTTTCACCTCACGATTGTCCAAAGAAAATCACAAACCAAGTTGTTTTGCCTTTCCGTTCTTTAGAATATTGTCCGAAATTGTAGATGCGATATTTGTGGTCCTGTTTAGCCTGTATTTACTAAATTTGATCAACTAGATATCAGGACTTCTTGCATCTTTGCAAAGACTTTATGAAACAATACATTTTTGCATATGTATCTGTGACATCTTATTAAGTTATGATACATATATGTTGTTTTGACTGTAGTATGTTTTACTAGGTTTAAGGAATAAAACTAAGATAGAACGAATCCAAGATATTTGCAGCTCTATTTTTTTTATTGAATAATATCTGAAGATATGAACAAATATGAAAGAAATATTCATGTCACACTAGTATGAGTATGACTGTATAATTTCTTATTTCTCAAGCAGCTGAATAGATTTTGCAAACGTTCACTATTTTCTTGGGTATCTTATTACCTGGACGTCTAACCTTCTCATTGACATATTCTTAGTGTTAATCTAACCAACCATGATGTCTGCTGTCCTCCTGTCTGTAGCCTAATGAACAGCCCCCACCTGAGCCCAAGAAGCCCACAGTGGGTATCATCTACCCTCCCCCAGAGGTCAGGAACATCGTAGACAAGACCGCCAGCTTCGTGGCCAGGAACGGGCCCGAGTTCGAGTCCCGGATCCGACAGAACGAAATCAACAACCCCAAGTTCAACTTCCTCAACCCAAGTAAGATCAGGGCTCGAAATACTTTTTCTGCATACCTGCACTGGTGCAGGTAACATTGAAAATTACCTGCACCAGACAAATTTTACCTGCACCATATAGGAATATATAGGAAGTATGGATCATACTAAAATTGTTCAGGAACCATTGCTATTTTAATTTTTCTTTTATACTTGCTAATGACAACCATATACACCTACATTATACTTTTTTATAGGACATTTATGTATAATCTATCATAAAACCTGGAGTACATGGACTAACGTGCAGGTTAGGTGCAGGTAGATTTTGAAACATACCTTAGTAGCTCAGTAGCTGTCACCAAATGTTTAAAGCTGTAGAATAAATGCAGAATTTGAGGTTTAATTTCTGTCAGCACAGAAAATATTATGATTATTAATATAATTTTTTTCAGAAAATTGTTATGATTCCTAATCATTAAAGACGGAAGGTAAAGACGACTATTCTTCAAAGCACCCCTCTTTGCAAACATTTCCTCCATACATTGACACACTGACCTTTTCTTATTACAGATGATCCATACCATGCCTACTACCAGCACAAGGTCACTGACATCAAGGAGGGCAAAGTTCAGGATTCCATGATCCCCAAGGTCACGAACTTGTCACAACTCCAGACTTCCAAGGTTAGTCTTCAAGTTCAAGATTTCATAACATAACCATCCTTTCTATTCCTATGAATTTCTGAATACTGTCATAGCCAAAGCTGTATATATAGGGCTGATATAAATTAAGGCTTTACCATGGTCATTACTGACCAAAGCAAAGGGGCCATATGTATTGTCATATATATTTTATATGTATCTTTAGAATGTAAGATATCTGCTATCCTTCATAATTCCTTCAAGAGCAATCATTTTACCAATGTTTGCCTTTCCATCTTCCCTGTTCAAAGAGAAAGTTGCTTTACTAGTTTTTCTTCATTTTGTTGTACTTTTTGTGGTCACACCTCAGGGTGGGAGCCAAAAGTACTTTTTGTGTTTCTAATGTTATTTTTTTTGTATCCAGCCCTCCCAGCCACAGGTGGTACAGGAAACGATCGTCCCCAAAGATCCGCCAGCGGAGTTCGAGTTCGTGGCCGACCCTCCCTCCATCTCCGCGTACGACCTGGACATCGTGAAGCTGACGGCGCAGTTTGTCGCTCGTAACGGCCGCCAGTTTCTGACAAACCTGATGAACAAGGAACAGAGGAACTACCAGTTTGACTTTCTCCGGCCACAGCACAGCCTGTTTAACTACTTCACCAAATTAGTAGAACAGTACACCAAGGTAAATGCACGGGTACATATGATGGGAAAATAAGAACTAAGATGGGTTTCAAACCAAGTTTGTATTTGTGGTAAAGTAGTCAGTGCTTTAGCTTGTATCTAGCATTGTTTGAGTGTTGACCCTCTGGTCAAATTTGTCTGGTGCAGGTAATTTTCAATGTTACAAGTACCAGTGCAGGTATGCAGAAAAAGTATTTCAAATTCAAGCCCTGTAACTGTCACCTCTGCCCTAGGTTCTCATCCCACCCAAGAACCTGATGTCTAAGCTGAAGAAGGAGGGAGACAACCCGAGGGAGATCATGAACCAGGTCAAGTACAGGGTGGAGTGGGAGAAGTTCCAGGAGAGAGAGAGGAAGAGAGAGGAGGATGAACGAGAGAGGGAGAGAGTCGCCTTCCTGCAGATCGACTGGCATGACTTTGTGGTGGTGGAGACAGTGGACTTCCAGCCACACGAAATAGGTACAACTGTGTTTCTAGATCAAGTAGAGATGAATAAAAGTGCTTGTACAGTCAAACCTGTCTATAGTGGCCACTCAAGGGACTAGAAAAATGTATCCACTATAGAGAAAATACTGATCAATTCATCAATAATGCACATGATTTCAGTACCCACTAATCTTTCTCACCAAGTAACATTGTCTCGATCGTCTCAAAACTCAACTGACCCTGCCAAAGTCAAATCTACCGACAATGATTGATATTGCAATACGCTATGTTGATAAATTCTCCAAAATGACCCTGTCGGGAACTCCAAATCCTTGCATGTATGGCTGCAATATGCAGTGTTTCTGTATCTGCGGGACCGGAAATCGTGTGGCCGTGGCCGCATTGGGATTTGGAGAGGTGGCAGCTATAGACTATTTCTTAACGCTTAGGTCAATGGGAAAAATCCAAGGGACCGAGAACAAGTGACCGCAATGGCCAGTTGGTCGCTATGCAAAGGTGGCGGCTAATACAGGTTTGACTGTATTCCCACAACATAGTGTCTGAAGTAAGATTTTACACCATACATGTAGAGTCAAAGCTACCCAAGAAGACCACTAAGGGCACCTATAATTTCTAGTCTGCATCATGTACGGATAGGTGGTCACTATATAGAGGTTTCTTAAAACTTGTGTCCATGGACAAAAATTGAGTTTAGGGGACCACCAAAAAAAATTACATTGGCCAGGTGCTCTTCATGTAGAGGTGTTTACTTGTATTGGTTTGACTGTATGGAAATAATGCATGTCAACTTCCAGCTTCACAAAATAAGACTCTATGAGTCTGTACGACGAAGCATTGTGTTTCATTCAGATACATGTATACTGTTCAAAACACTTGTATTACAGTGCCACTGAAAGTATCAACAAGAGTCTGTGTGTCACAAGAAAAATACTGTAAATGCAGAAATGTTCACGCTGGATTAATGTTTGCGGTTTTCGCGATGACCACTTCACCGCGAACTTAAAACCACCGCGAACATTTTTCTATTATGGTATTAGACTGCAGTCTATGGTGTTACCGCGAACTTAAAACCAGCGCAAAAAGTCCCTTTTCCTGCTACCGCGAAATTAAATCCCCACGAACTTAAATGCATTTACAGTTACTGTAAGAAAAAGTTGTTTAAAACATTTCACGAATGTTTCCCCCCCTCCCCTACAGCTAACCTGCCCCCACCCACAACCCCTGACCAGCTGGGTGCCCGTATGCTGATACAGGAGCGTATGGAGAAGGGACACACCGCAGAGCCGTCCGAGGTGGAGATGGAAGTAGAAGATATGGACGAGGCCTCCTCAGAGGACGGTGGGTCACCAGGTTTAAAGCTTCCTCCTGGGCAAACATGTCGTATTTAGGCCACTTCAGATGCCAAATGACTATGTTCGAAGGTTATGTATGGGGATAGGTACCGGTACAGAAAATCCATGTCCGGTTAAGGTCCAGAGGAATGGGCGATACTCAAAACAATGGTCCATTTTGCCACAAAGAAATCTGTTTTGTGGAGTATTCGACTCCCATTGTTGTTTTAAAATCCTACAAGGCTAATTGTCTTTGTACGATTGACTGTAAACCTTGGTAGTAATGACTATAGACTCTACTCTGCTTTGCCCTTATTATTTTCTTCGACTGGTAAGCCCCAAAACGTGTGAATGTCTGATCATATACTCTGTTCATTTTCCAATAGATCCAACATTTGGTCCACCAATTTTGTTCAGGTCCGGTTTTCCCAGACCGGTCCAATGACAAAAACCGGTTTTGTACCGGTACACTGTACCGGTACCCAGCCTAGTTATGTATTGAATGTGAAACAACACATGTGGCCGGTTACTACTACACTTGACACAGTTGTTATCCCAAGTTAATCTTCTGGAGTGTTTTTGGACTACATGAGCTTCATTTTGATGCAGTCTAAAATAATCTGCACTACAGTAACTGTTTTTAGCACACATTTTAACAGGATTTTGTCCGTCTCATTTTGTCCACAGAAGATGAAGGTCCACCACTGCCTGGTACAGCAGACACCACAGAACAGGACATGGATGAAGGGGTGTGTGCTTTCATCAGATCTTTATTTATTATGTCTTATCGAACCAAAAAGCTTGGTAACAAAAAAGCACAAATATGTACATTCATTCACATTGATACTGTTCAGGCTGTAACAATATAGAATCATCAACTGACGTGGAAAAAAATACAGAAAAACAGGTTTTGTTTGATGGCAGAAAAACTATGGTCCATAGTTGGACTAGTGGAAATATTTAAAAGTTTGTAGTGGTTTAAATTTTGCTGTGACGTCTCACTGTGAAATCATGGCACTGTATGTGCATTGTATTTCTATTGCTCTACAGAGTTGTTTTAGTTTTGTACTTGACACTCTGATAAATCATCTATTCCCTTCTACCGTAAAATTAAGTTCCCACTGAAATAAATGATTTTACACTGCTTTTTCTTGGACGTGTGGACAGTAAGTTAGAATTAGATGTCAAAGATTTGTTTAAATTGTAATTTTCTCTTCTTTTAAAAGGACTCAGATGTGGACGAGGATGCCCCGACCCCCCCACCACAGCCACCCCCAGAGGAGGCGCTCCCCCAGCCCCCTCCCCTCCCTCCCCAGCCAGAGGAGGTGCAGATCAGGAGAGACTACGATCCAAAAGGTAAAGCCTTTTTAGTAGATTCATCAATCAATCAATTTTTTTCACAGTTAGAAAAGGTTATAACAATTTGGGTCATTTACCAATTGGTATAGTTGGATGAACAAATGGTAATTCTATTTTGGAACAGCTTGGAAATAAACGCAAACATTTCTAATTCTAATTCCAAAAGTTGAACAAATACTAGAAATTGTTCCAAAAGTTTCCATATTACATACCGGTATTGTTACAAAGGTTTTAAATATGTTAGAACAAGAGGATACAACACCCGCGCGGTGACGGGAAACTGACTCTAAATATCTTGTATTTTTCCCCAGCTGCCCGTATCCAGCCCCCCACCATCCAGGACACGACAGCGTGGGTGGTGTCCCCCATCACGGGGGAGAGGATCCCTGTAGACAAGCTGTAGGAGTGATGTGAAACTGACTATAAATCTTGTACGTTTCCCCAGCTGCTCGTATCCAGCCCCCCACCATCCAGGACACGACGGCGTGGGTGGTGTCCCCCATCACGGGGGAGAGGATCCCTGTAGACAAGCTGCAGGAGTGATGTGAAACTGACTCTAAATATCCTGTATGTTTCCCCAGCCGCTCGTATCCAGCCCCCCACCATCCAGGACACGACAGCGTGGGTGGTGTCCCCCATCACAGGGGAGAGGATCCCGGTAGACAAGCTACAGGAGCACATGCGCATAGTGACGTGAAACTGACTATAAATATCTTGTACGTTTCCCCAGCCGCTCGTATCCAGCCCCCCACCATCCAGGACACGACAGCGTGGGTGGTGTCCCCCATCACGGGGGAGAGGATCCCGGTAGACAAGCTGCAGGAGTGACGTAAAACTGACTATAATATCTTGTACATTTCTCCAGCCGCTCGTATCCAGCCCCCCACCATCCAGGACACGACAGCGTGGGTGGTGTCCCCCATCACGGGGGAGAGGATCCCAGTAGACAAGCTGCAGGAGCACATGCGCATCAGCCTGCTGGACCCGCGCTGGGTGGAGGAGAAACAGAGCTCTCTCAAGGAGAAACAGTCGCAGGAGGAAGTCTTCGCTCCAGGTCAGCTTCCAATTCTCTTACGGTACTTTTTAACTAATAATCTTTATTGCAAATTTATGCCAGAGGGCTAATTGCATACAAAATGAAGCAGTAGTGGTATACATAATGACACTAACAAAGAAGTAAAATGATACTCATAGATAAATGAAAAGGTAATAACGACTAGTCTAAATCTAAATAAATTGGTTTGGACAAGTAAATGCTTTATATGCTTGCCCGATAGGACAAGTGAATTTAAGAAAACCCTGTATTAGTTTGTGAAGAATTCAAAGAGGTTGACAATAGCATCTTGTAGAATGATTGTGAGATTTGTGGACTAAAGCCTGCAGTTCAATTTTCAGGTTAACAGTTTGTCTTCTTCGATTTTTGTGTCTGTCAAATGTCCTCAAAATAATCCTCATGATAATCGTGGAAGCACCTCTGTGTTGGTTGTAATCATAGTAAAATGCTAAACTTTCTTCCAACACAAACATCATCAGGGCACTCCAGGCATCAGAAAGTTAAAAGCATATTTTTGTCCCCAGGATCTGCCATCGACAGCAGCCTGAAGATGCTGGCTGAGCGCCGTACTGATATCTTCGGTGCCGGCGACGAGGAGACGCGCATCGGTCGCAAGCTCGGAGAGGAGGAGAAGAAGACGACCAAGGTGACGTGGGACGGACACACCGCGAGTATGGAGGCCACGACGAGGGCAGCACAGAAGAACATCACTCTACAGGAGCAGATCGAAGCTATCCACAAGGCTAAGGGTCTTACAGCTGATGAGGAGAAGGAAAAGATCGGTCCCGCCATCCCCGCCCAGACAACAGTAGAGCCAACCCCCACCACCAGCACCATGCCCACTAAACCCCCCGTCCCCCTCCCCACCCCACAGTCAACCACTATCGTCCACACCCCTATGGCGATACCCGTGCCTGCCCCACCCAAGCCGCCTATGCCCCCTCAGATGTTACAGCAGCTGCGCCCCCATGTGAACCTCATCCCCCGACCCCCCATGCCACCCCAACCCCCCATGCTCATCGCCCGACCCCCTATGGTCCCACCCCCTATGGCTCAGATGGCGAGGGCGGCAGGCTTTGCCTTCCCCCCTGGCACCATGCCTACACAGCCGCCCCGCCCTCCCATGTCCATGCCACAGTTTGTCCCCGCCCCTCCCCCCGTCCCTGCACCCCCTCGCCCCATCATCCAAGAGCGCCCCCCTGCCACAGAAGAACCAGCGACTAAGAAACAGAAGACGGAAGATTCCCTGGTCTCAGAGGAGGAGTTCCTGAAGAGAAACAAGGGTCCAGTCACCTTCAAGGTCATTGTGCCCAAGATGGACGACAAGAGCGAGTGGAACCTGAATGGACAGACTCTGACCTTCACCCTGCCTGTTACAGACACTGTGAGTCTATTGGAAATTTCATTTTTTTTCTATTTCAAGTAAATTCAACTGACATTAGGACTACTAGGACTACATTTGTTAAACTAATGGTGTTATCTTTAAAGTTTTTACTTTGGAACAATTTATAGAAAATTTATTTATTATCGTTTTGACATTTTCTGGATACAAACTGTAGATGTCTTTAGAGAGCTTGGCACAAACTTGAACTTGAAATATCTCCCTGTATTTCCTCAGGTGTCTGTTATCAAGGCTAAGATCCATGAGGCTTTGGCAATGCCTGCTGGGAAACAGAAGCTGCAGTATGAGGTAAGATTTTCTCTCTTCCTAACTTCATTCGTGAAAAGCAAAAAGTGTGATGCAAAGGTTTAGTATAGATGGATATACTTTGCATGGGGCATCGTGGTAAGACTTGTTTTCCAAACAGCCGAAAAAGCGTTTGTTCAAAACGAAAGCTAATGACAAAAGACACAAAATATCAAACTTAACAAATGATTTGACTAACATTTCTACTTACCCTCTCATTTGTTTTTATTTCTCTTGACCTTGGAAAAGAGGAAGGTGATGACAATAATGCATTTCTTGATGTGTTTATGTTCTTTTTTTTTACATAGGGAATCTTCATCAAGGACTCCAATACGCTGGCTTTCTATAACATGACCCACGGAGCAACTATCCAACTGGCACTGAAGGAGAGAGGAGGAAGGAAGAAGTAGAACAAAAGCAAAACTTCAAAAGACTTGGTGAAAAGGAAAATGTTTAATGTCACAATCCATACTGTGAACTCAAGATAACTTCAAGTCTATTCTAACCTCTTTGTACAGTGAGGGGTCCATCCAAATGTATCTTTGATAAGTCTAAGACTGATGGCTGAATACTGCACCTTTTAAGTGATATTTGCAAGACCTTTTCTCCAATTTCTTGCAAAAGTATTCTACAGGATTTCTATACACCAAGCATGTTGTTTCATATCGTAAATGCGTGACCTAACTTGAAAGAACTTCCAGCCTGAGGTATACTTTTGTTTCTGCAAACGTACTGACAAAAAAGTGCATTGTAAAATATGGATTTAACTCGACTGATACATGTAGTACTTAAGATGTTGTTTATTTCTAAGGAAATTGCATATTGAAAGGTTTGGCTCTTTGTATCTTAAAACGTAATGAGAACCTCATGGGTATGATGGTCACAGTTTTAATCTTCATCCATAATCATTGATTGTGTAATGAACTTAGTGGAAGGAATAAATGTTTTGACATATGTTGGCTTTTGAAGTTTTAACATGATTTTATTACTTCCAACAAGAGTTATGTATCTGTGTGAGTGTGTCTGGTATATTACCGGAATATTTCATGGTATTATGTTTCTTATTTTGAAGGAAGGCCAGCACCTTCTAATGTAGGAACCTCAGTACGCTTTGTTACGCCTGTAATGAGTTTTATTGGGCATGATCCTTTCCCAAGGAGGACTTAGATACCATCCCAGAATTCACCAATACACACTGTAGAATGCACACTCCCCGGTGGCTGACTGTGTCCAACAAGCATATGGACTTGCAATGTTGCCTTTGAAAATACGGCAACTGGTACAATATAACCAGTATTTTTTGTTTTCTTCAATTGTCAACAGACTCAAGTAGTCCATGAGAATGCCTTATTGTTGCAACTTTTGTACGACTTAATAAATGGTGTGATTATACATCTTGTGTATCAGAAAAACCCAAATGCACCAAAAGACACCTGTGGGAAAATAAAATAATATTTGTTGACAATTATAAAAACAATATCATTTTATTTTATTTTAATACAGGAGTTTTTTGGTGTATTTGGGATTTTCTGATGTACATTGAACAAAAAAAAGGAGATAGCATGCTTCCCTGTGGCACTCCGTTAGTGAAAGTAAACTTGTCAGAAAGGAAGTTGCCCCAACGAACTCTAAAGGATAATACATTATACCAGGCTACAAGTAAACGCTCTCTTATCACCAACTTTTGTCCGTACTAATTACATATTGCAAAACGCGTAATGTCGCGACAAAGCGCCAATGTGTCTCTCCATATATAGTTTTTGCCAACATTAATGACTGTTCAAAGTAATTTCTTGCTTTTCTGAGAATTCCGAGATTAAACCAACATAAACCAAGGTTGTTGAGTAACTCAGCAATGTGCGGATGTGCCGTATTGTCTCCATGAATAATTTTCCTCATCGACAGTGCCTGTTTGTAGTACCTGATTGCTTTCTTATGATCGCAAAGTTCACTCCAAGAAGAACCCAATTTGTCAAGTATCGCGACAATGTCCGGATGTGCCGTGTTGTCTCCGTAGATAAGTTTCTTCGTCGTTAGAAACTGTTCGTAGTAGCTTATTGCTTTCTTGTGATCGCCAAGCTCCACCCAAGATAAACCCAAGCTATATAGCGACATAGCAATGCTCGGATGCGCCGTATTATCGCCATAGACAATTTTCATCATCGTTAGAAACTGTTCATAGTAGCTGATTGCTTTCTTATGATTGCCGAGATTATTCCAAGCCAAACCCAAGTTATATTGTAACTGAGCAATGTCCGGATGTGCCGTGTTGTCTCCATAGACGATTTTCATCATCGTTAGGGACTGTTCGAAGTAGCTGATGGCTTTTTTGTGGTCACCGAACTTACCCCAAACTGATCCAAGGTTGCTAAGTAACCCGGCAATGTCCGGACGTGCCATATTGTCGCTATACATACTTCTTTTCATCGTTAGTGACTGTTCGAAGTAGCTGATTGCTTTCTCTTGGTCACCAAGTTCACTCCAAGCTGATCCCAGGTTCTGTAATGACGCGGAAATGTTTGGGTGTGCCGTGTTGTCTCCATAGATAGTTTTATCTATCGTTAATGACTGCTCGTAGTACCTGATTGCTTTCTCGTTATCACCTAGTTTCCACCAATATGATCCGATACTGGTTAGTAGGATGGGAATGTCCGGATGTGCCGTGTTGTTCCCACAAAAAGTTTTCATCATCGAGAGTGCTTGTTCGTAGTACCTGAGTGCTTTCTTCTGAACGCCAAGTTCACTCCGCGATATGCAAACTCCAAGGTTGTGAAGTATTTTGGCAATTATTGGATGTTCGCCTGTTCGGCTGTCGCCATAAATAGTTTTGCACATTGTTAGTGCTTGTTCGTAGTAGCTAATTGCTTTATTCCAATCAGCAAGTTCGTTCCAAACTGATCCCAGGCCCTGAAGTGATACAACCATTTCCGGGTGTGCCTTGTTGTCTCCAAAGATCATTTTTTGCATCCTTAGTGACTTTTCGAAGTAGGTGATTGCTACTTTCTGATTGCTAAGTTTACTATAACATGATCCTAGGTTTCCAAGTGACAAGGAAATAAGCAGATTTGCTGTATCGTCTCCATAGAATTGTTTCTGTATGTTTAGGGCCTCTTCAAAGAGCCTAAGAGCTTTTGCAACATTGCCATCAAAGAACAAAAGATTTCCCAATTCGTTAAGTATTTCCGAGCGTTCAATAAGGCCCCCTCCGGCATCGTTTAATGCTGCTTCGAAATAGTCTTTGGCTCTATCTGAAAGGTACATGTTTCTAGCAATCTGACCCCTGCACTTGTTGGAGGTATCGAAGAAGGTCGTCCTTTTCGGTTGCACCTCAAAGCTGTTTTTGACCATGTCTAGTATATACTCTTTCAAAGGCATAGCCCTGCAGTGGTATCGAAAAAGGACTTCGGTGTCAGGAATGTGGAATATTGAAGTCAGGGTAGTGTCAAATACTTCTTGGGTTTTGGGATATTTCATTTGGACAAGAGGGGACATGTTGTCTCTTTGCCCCCCGTTGGCCAGATATGTTTTCAACCGAAGCTCAGCAGAAATACTTGTCAGTACCATGATGTGAGTTGCATTCTCTTCCTGAATCATTTCCGTTTCCTTCAATTTATTTATCACATCCCATGCACTAGGAAGTGTGATCTGACAGCTCAGAGCTAGTACCTCTAAGGCTACGTCTGGAAAACGATAGATGTCTTTCTTGACATTTAACAGTTGTCCGGTGGGCTCGCAGGGGTAAAACTGCTTCATGTTATCCAAGATTAGCTTAGCAGACTGACGGGATTGGATGGGCGAAAGTAGATCATCTGTCATGATTTCGTTTAGTTTTCTAAAATACTCGTCTACCAGAGTTTCTTCCCCAGTTAGGAAAGCACACCGCCTGAGGATGTCGGACAGGTGGTACTCTTCTGCTAAGGAAACCTCTAGCCCCTGAAACTTTGCCATTTCGGTAGGGGTTTGGATAAGGCTAACGGAAGGTTTGGTCTTAGTCTGGTCTCTTCCAAATGGAGTCTTACTGGCCCATGGCATGAGGCCATCAAAGGCAAATCCACGCAGTGTGACAGAGTCGAAGAACTAGTCTTTCTCTGGATCTTCGGATAGAAAATCGTTGAGTGAAGGGATGGCCATGGCTGGGAGAATTGTCTCTCCGAGGTTGATGACTTTCAGGTGTAGGTAGTGTGTGAGGTTGATGAAGTACCGCCTTGTGTCGTCATTGTCCTTCCCTTCCTCAATCAGAATGGCGAACTCCAGGTCAGAGTAGGGTGTGACCAGTTCTGTTGCCTGTGAGCCCAATCCGATGAAGGCGTACTTACATGGAGGGGGACCGATTGTGGTAATGCATTCATTAACAAGGTCTTGGATAAAAGTCCGTCTTTCCTTGGCGATGTTCTTGAATAGAGCCTTGACGGCTTCAGCTCTCTGAGCCTCGACTGTTATCATGACTGGGTCATCCTCGCCGTATTGGTACGGGTTGTGTTGTTGATCAATGGCGTCTAGTTGTGACTTAGCGCGCGTGCGCATCTCTTCTAGTCGTTTCTGATGACGCTTGGAGGAATCAGGGGGGCCCATGCTGATGTCTACATTAGCAGTGTACTGGAGAAACCATTGCTCTGCGTCTTGAAGCTGTTTTATCAACTCTTGATTATTTTTGTCCATCCCTGTTCTAGCCAATGCTGCGTTGTACAAGGATGCTGCCTGTGTGAATTTCCTACCTTCTCTTGTTCTCTTGCCATGCTGGACGTAAACGTCTCCTAGTCTGCACAGGCATTCGGCCTCCTTACAACGATTGGGTTGGTTAGGATCTGTGGACATGTGTTAAGTTATTAAACGATCAGCCAGGAGGTTTTTCAATGATCATATGTATATAAACCAACCCAGTAAGTTACTAAGTAAGAAAATGTTGAATGTGGATTTTATAGATTTTTCAATATTTCTGGTTGCAAAATTCGTCTATTAGTGATTGCTTTTGACATCGTTTGTTTGGTGAATAAAGGCATCCTAAAACTAAACCGCTTGGATAGATATTGCTAATTTTGAAAACGATTACTTTTTCATTGACATAATCAAATGAGATAAAGCGATGTACCGTGGATCAGTCTCAGAGCAGACGCAAAGTCCTGTTCCGCCACGTCAAGCTTCCCATCAGCCAGTGCGCGGTCCCCTGTAGTCAGGTGCTCCTCATAGGACCTAAAGTGAGGGTGTTACAGGTCTATATAACACCATTTGCCCATGGGTTATACCACAGTGCTGTGTCATGGATACTATTGATACATAACAATACACTTCAAAGGTCATCTTAATCACAATCAAAGTACAACGGTGGTTATCAAGGCAAAAGTCAATTGAATTGTATTCATGTTAAAAAGAGGAAAGTTTAGGAAATTGAAATTTGGAATATATCATGGAAATAAAAATGAGAATCTAACAAAAAAATCGGTGTCTTACGATGGAACTATACTATGACCGTGGAAATAGCAAATTATGCCAACATTCATTTGTCTTCAAGTATTGTAATGGTCAGTCAAGAAATTTTGCATCTATTTCTTTGTGTCTAGCAGCCATGTTGACCCACCACCGTCTCTTAGTAATAGGGCAATTACCACTCATGTGCTTACCTACTAGTAGACTGTTGACTCTTTGTGTCACCGATGATATCCGTGTTGGGTGACGTCATTGGAAAGTCCCGTTGCACGTGAAACCTTTGTTGCGCTCTGTGCTTTTGATTCTTCAATAGCAAGGACAATATTGGTTATCTTAGCGTCAAAATTTGTCTTTGACGGTAAACATTAAACAACAATCGACAAAAAAAGGGACGGTCCTCCTTAACCTTTCCGATCTTCTTCGTTTCTTGTCTGATTCTTGCGGTGTGAATAAGCGGCTGTGAACTTGACACCCATCCCCATACATTAAGCCCTTTCACGGTGTATTTACATTAGCTACTGCGTTTACTGTAAGCATCAAAACACAACAAAGGAAAAACGTACCTTCTGAATTCTGGTACTTTCTTGCCTGATTCTTGCCGTGTACTTTAAGCGGTGAATGAGTGCCACTTTGCCTTGAAACTCTTCACACCGTGCCAGTGCCGTGTTGTACAGAGCAGTGGCTTTGGTCAAACATGTTGTGTCTTTAGTTTCTTTTCCTCTTTTCAGGTACACGTCGGCAAGACTCTTGATCGCTTCCGTCTCTAATATAGTGTCACCGTTTTCGATTCCTTCTATTACTAACTTGGTATATTCAATGAGCCTAGAACGTTTCAATCTTGGGTCCAGTTGTAGGAACTTCTCTGATACTTTGGCGAACAAATACATTTTCTTCTCATCAGTAAGGGGCTTATAACTACCATAAGCGGTTGATCGCTTTCCTAACCTTAACTTTTTTGCATAGCGGTAACGATGTACAAGACTTTCTCCTACATCTGCGTCTTTACACCTGAGCAGTGCGGTCCTGTACAGCGCCATGGCTCTGTCAAACTTCACTGGGCTCTTGTCGAGTCTTCCCTTTTCCAAGCTCACGTCACCCATAGTTTTGAGCACCTCCACTTCCATACACCTGTCCATGTTCGCCATGGCGTCCAACAGGGCACGGAGGTAGTCTGTCTCCGTACTCACCAGTCCCAGTCCCTTACTCTTGGCGTCCACAAGTTTCTTGCAGATTTGCAACATTTTTGGTACTGGATAAAATACAAAAACGACGAAGGCCTCAGGCATTAAGATCAAACATTAGACGGAACTCGACACTTACACAGTGCAGACAAGCCACAGATCGCTGCTAAGTAACGGCGTACACACCCATTCTGTCGTGGCCGGGGGTAGTGCACGGCAAAACAATAAAAGGGTTTCGAGTGTCCAGGTTCGAATTCACGTTGTTCACGGTCTGCTGCTAAAGTACACTAAATAACACTGCAGACTTACGAAATCAGAAATACGTTCTTTCAAGTAGTTTGTTTGGCGTGAAATTGATGAAAGATGGTTCCGCGTTAAAAGTGACGAACTGTTTTGCCTTTTGACCTTTCCATGTTTCACGGTGCCGAGTTTACCAAGGTCACTCAGTTGCAGCTACATAAATTGTGGGCAAGTAGTGTTTTACCTTCCCATCATGCAATGCGTGCATATCATTAATATCACTAGCCAAGGAATTGTGCCATGTAATATCATTGTGCCCAAACTTCACCAAACAGCAGTGTTTTTCTGAAAATACTATTGATTGATGATATTACTTTCCCATGGGTGCTTTTTGGTGCATTTGTGTTTTTCTGATGCACAAGTAGTATAATATCATCAATCAATAGTATTTTCAGAAAAACACTGCTGTTTGGTGAAGTTTGGGCACAATGATATTACATGGCACAATTCCCTGGCTAGTGATATTAATGATATGCACGCATTGCATGATGGGAAGGTAAAAAGACACCACTTGAATTGTGGGTAATATTTCAAAGATGAAGGTCCGGTAAAATGTTCTAGTCTTGCCCATTGTCTCGATTTACATAACAATATCCGAGCCTGTTTTCTTGTTCATGTCTCAATCTCGGGTGACTTCAAGGCCTGTGACAATTTTCGTCAAACATGAATTTCGAACCACGTTTATAAGACTTATTGATGTTGAACGTTAAAGATACTGATCTAGTGTTTATGAAATATCGACATAACCAGATGCGGTTAACAAAAGGGACCCAAGCCAAAGCCGCATATGGTACCGTCCGAACAAGCCTTCGGACCCCCCGGTGTGGAGTGGCGGGGAAACGGTATTGCTTTCATTTTCCTTCCTGGAGCTCAATTTTTTTTGTTTTATTTACAGGCTTCTTGATGGGCCTTTATTCTGTTTTATTTCTTTGGTATTGTATTCATCGGAGTAAGTTAGGAAAACACTTGCAAATATTGAAATAGTTGATCTTTGTTCCTTGTGTTGTGACAGAGGGGACAGAGACGTTTGGAAAGAGAGAGTGGACCTGGTCCGGGCAAGTAGCCCGCGACGATGATGATGATGATGATGTGACAATGTTGTGGCAGAAAGCAGATTTTCTGCATTGTAATATAATTGATTTTCATTACTGAAAGGAAGAGAGAAACAAGGGTTCGGGCACGTTCAAGGTCATTGTGCCCAAGATGGACGACAAGAGCGAGTGGAACCTGAATGGATAAACTCTGACCTTCACCCTGACTGTTACAGACGCTGTGTGTTTACTTCTTAGAAAGTTGGAAAGGTGAAAGATTCAACAAAACTCATCTGGTTTATTTTCTTCTGTAATGAATTTGGAAAGGCGCGGAAGATTCGACAAACCTTTTCTGACAGTTTTCCTTTTATGATATAGCGTTATTACTGTGTATAAATAAGTATTAGTTGCAGCTGATGCGATGACATAACCTCTCCCCTATCACACATGTACACTGTATTTGGACAAATGAAAATATTTACAATGACAAACTTAAACTATCATTTTATTTCCCTCAGGTCGACGCCTGTTGTCAAGGTATTATCACGAGGCCATGGCAATGTCTGCTGGGAAACAGGCTGCAGCATGAAGTGGGACTTTCTCTCTTCCTAACTTCATTTCTACGGATTTGTACAATGCAAGGTGACCACTTCAAGGCAATGAACTAAGCTGATGGATGGTGAAAATTATTTTCCTAGGAGATAGACTTGTGAAAATGTGCAACACATGTATGTTTTTAATCAGCCACAGAAGTAGTAGCTCAAAGTTCAAAAGCAAAACCAATGATATAAATGACACAAAACTACCAACCTAAACAAAGGACTGACATTTTACACAACCCTCACATTTGCTTTCCTTACTTTTAACGTTAACTTAGAAGAAATGGAAAGTGATGACAACCATTCATTTGTTGATGTGTTTATGTTCTTTATTTAACATAGGGTATCTTCATCAAGGACTCCAATACGCTGGCTTTCTATAACATGACTCATGGAGCAACTATCCAACTGGCACTGAAGGAGAGAGGAGGAAGGAAGAAGTAGAACAAAAGCAAAACTTCAAAAGACTTGGTGAAAAGGAAAATGTTTAATGTCACAATCCATACTGTGAACTCAAGATAACTTCAAGTCTATTCTAACCTCTTTGTACAGTGAGGGGTCCATCCAAATGTGTCTTTCATAAGTCTAAGACTGATGGATGAATACTGCACCTTTTAAGTGGTATTTGCAAGATCTTTTCTCCAATTTCTTACAAAAGTATTCTACAGGATTTCTATACACCTAGCATTTTGTTTCATATCGTAAGCACTCGACCTAACTTGTAAGAAGGCATACTTATGTTTCTGCAAACGTACTTACAAAAAAGTGCATTGTAAAATATGGATTTAACTTGACTGGTACATGTAGTACTGAGTATGTTGTTTATTTCTAAAGAAATTACATATTGAAAGTTTTGGCTATTCGTATCTTAAAACGTAATGAGAACCTCATGGGTATGATGGTCACTGTTTTAATCTGCACCCATAATCATTGATTGTGTAAAGAAGTTAGTGGAAGGAATAAATGTTTCGACATATGCTGGTTTTTGAACTTTGAATATGGCCTTATTTCTTCCAAAAATAGTTATTAATCTATGTGGGTGTGTCTGGTATGTTACCAGAATATTCATGGTGCAATGTTTCGGATTTTGATATAAGGAAGACATGAAAATAAGTGCACCTTCTAAATGTAGGAACCCCAGCAGTTTTTGTTAGGCATGTAGTAAGTTTTATAGGACATGATCCTTCCCTAAGTGTATAAAATACTGCAGAACTACCAACAATAAAATAGAATAAAGTATTTACCAGGATAGGGCTGGGTATCGGTACAGTGTACCGGTACAAAACCGTTTTTTCTTATTGGACCGGTCCAGAAAAAACAGACCTGAAAAAATTAGGTGGACCAGATGTTGGACCGATTAGAAAATTAACAGATTATTTTATCAGGCATTCACACGTTTTGGCGCTTGCAGGTGGAAGAAAATCACAAGAGTGAAGTTGAGTACAGTTTATAGTTTTACAGCCAATCGTACAGTTAGCGTTGTAGGATTTTAAAACGCCATTGTAAGTCTAATACTCCACCAAACAGATTTCTTTGTACTGAAATGGACCATTGATATGAGTCATACTGAATCAGGTCCGGACCTGGACCTGATCCTTTGGACCTGAACCGGACCTGGACCTAAATTTTCTGTACCGGGAACCATCCCTATACCAGGATATAACCAAACATATTCCTAACTCTAAACAATTACATTCACCATGGTTACGAATAGAGGAAGTTGGCATACAAAAAGTGGCAGAAACAGTCTTGGTTTAGTGACCATTGATTTTGGTATTCGAGACACATCTGATGATCATTTTCTTTACAGTTTGATACTTAGGCTGAAATGCATGATTCATATTTGCTTTGACTTTTTCATTTGTTGTACATGCATTTTCACTTGTCATACGATGGAGGTTTCTTACCAAGATATTTTGGAGATTGAAATAGGGTTGCGGATGACTACAGACTTTGGGAACCATCTGCATACTTTGTGGCTGCTACTCGTAGTCAATCGCTCTCTTATCACCAACTTTTGTCCATACTAATTACAAATTGCAAAATGCTTAATGTCCAAGTGCACAAATGAGTCTCTCCATATATAATTCTTACCAACGTTAATGACTGTTCAAAGTAATTTCTTGCTTGTTTTAGATCTCCGAGTATGAACCAACATAAACCAATGTTGTTTAGTGACACGGCAATGTCAGGATGTGCCGTGTTGGCCCCATAGATAGTTTTCCTCATTGCCAGTGACTGTTCGAAGTAGCTGATTGCTTTCTTCCAATCACCAAGTTGATTCAAACATAATCCCAGGTTGTGAAGTGACTCAGCAATGTCCGGATGTGCCGAGTTGTCTCCATAGATAGTTTTTGTCATCGTTTGAAGTAGTTGATTGCTATCTTCTATCATGAATCGCCGAGTTGATTAAAACATAATCCCAGGCTGTGAAGTGACTTGGCAATGTCAGGATGTGCCGTGTTGTCTCCATAGATGGTTTTTGTCATCGTTTGAAGTAGTTGATTGCTATCTTCTATCATGAATCGCCGAGTTGATTAAAACATAATCCCAGGCTGTGAAGTGACTTGACAATGTCAGGATGTGCCGTGTTTTCTCCATAAATAATTTTTCTCATCGCTAGTGACTGTTCGAAGTAGTTGATTGCTTTCTTCCGATCGCCGAGTTGATTCAAACATAATCCCAGGTTGTGAAGCGACTCAGCAATGTGCAGATGTGCCGAGTTGTCTCCATAGATAATTTTCGCCATCGCCAGTGACTGTTCGAAGTAGCTGATTGCTTTCTTGTGGTCACCGAGTTTACCCCAAGGCAATCCAAGGTTGTTTAGTGACTCAGCAATGTCAGCATGTGCCATGTTGTCTCCATAAATAATTTTTCTCATCGCTAGTGACTGTTCGAAGTAGTTGATTGCTTTCTTCTGATCGCCGAGTTTACTCCAAGTCAATCCAAGGTTGTTTAGTGATGCAGCAATGTCAGGATGTGCCGTGTTGTCTCCATAGATAATTTTCGCCATCGTTAATGACTGTTCGAAGTAGCTGATTGCTTTCTTGTGGTCACCGAGTTTACCCCAAGACAATCCAAGGTTGTTTAGTGACTCAGCAATGTCAGCATGTGCCGTGTTGTCTCCATAAATAATTTTTCTCATCGTTAGTGACTGTTCGAAGTAGTTGATTGCTTTCTTCTGATCGCCGAGTTTACTCCAAGTCAATCCAAGGTTGTATAGTGATGCAGAAATGTCAGGATGTGCCGTGTTGTCTCCATAGATGGTTTTCATCATCGTTAATGCCTGTTCGTGGTAGCTGATTGCTTTCCTCTGATCGCCAAGTTCACTCCAAGACAATCCAAGGTTGTTTAGTGATACAGCAATGTCCGGATGTGCCGCGTTGTTTCTATCGGTAGTTTTCCACATCGTTAGAGACTGTTCGAAGTGGCCAATTGCCTTCTTGTGATCGCCAAGTTCACTCCAAGCTGATCCCAGTTTGCAAAGTGACGCAGCAATGTCCGGATATCGATGTGCCGTGGTGTTCCCATGGATAGTTTTCAACATCGATACCAAATTTTCTAAGTAGTCGACTGCTTTCTTCTTTTCACCGAGTTGCCCCCATTCTAATCCCAGTTTGTAAAGTGACCAAGCAATGTCTGGATGTGCCTTGTTTTGTCCATAGATTGTTCTCTCCATCGATAGTGACTGTTCATAGTACCTGATTGCTTTCTTGTGATTGCCGAGTTTACTCCAAGACGATCCCAACTTGTCAAGTGACGAGGCAATGTCTGGATGCGCCGTGTTGTCTCCATGGATAGTTTTATTCATCGTTAATGACTGTTCGTAGTAGTTGATCGCTTTCGTGTGATCGTCACGTCTACCCCATGATAACCCCAGACAGTAGAGTGACCGGGCAATGCCCGGATGTGCTATATTGTCTCCATAGATGGTTTTCCTCATCGTTAGTGCCTGGTCGTGGTACCTAATTGCTTCCTCGTGATCGTTAAGTTCACTCCAAGCTAATCCTATGTTATAGAGTGACATGGCGATGTCTGAATGTGCGGTATTGTCTCCATAGATTGTTGTTTGAATCGTTAATGACTTTTCGTAGTAACTGATTGCTTTTTTGTGATTTTACTCCAAGATGAGCCAAGATTGTTAAATAATCCGGCAATGTCTGGATGTTGGGTGTTGTCTGCATAAATTGTTTCCATCATTTTCATTGCCTGTTCAAAGAAGCGTATTGCTTTCTTGTCATCGCCCAGTTCACTCCAAGCTGATCCCAGGTTCTGTAATGACATGGCAATGCCAGGATGTGTCGTGTGGTCTCCATAAATGGTTTTCATCATCTTAAGTGCTTGTTCCTGGTAGCTGATTGCTTTCTGTTGATCACCAAGTACCATCCAAGATGATCCCATATTGGTTAATAAAACGGCAATGTCTGGATGTGCTGTGTTGTCACCATAGATAGTTTTCATCATTGTTAGTGCCTGTTCCTTGTAACTGATTGCTTTCTGTTGATCACCAAGTTCCATAAAGGAAGCACCCATACTGCTTAATGAAACGGCAATGTCTGGATGTGCCGTGTTGTCTCCATAAATACTTTTAGTCATCGTTAATGCTTTTTCAAAGTAGCTGATTGCCTTCTCATGATCACCGAGTTCGCCCCAAGCTGATCCCAGGTTCTGAAGTAATTTAGCATCGTTTGTATGCGCCGTGTTTTTTCCACAGATAGTTTTTCTCATCGTTAGTGACTGTTCAAAGTAGCTGATTGCTTTTTCCTGATTGCCTAATCTACTATAACACAATCCCAAGTTGCTAAGTGAACCGGCAATGATCTCGTGTGCTGCACTGTCTCCAAAGAATTGTTTGCGCAAGGTTAGGGACTCTTCAAAACGACTAAGGGCTTTTGTAATATTGCCATCAAAGACAAAAAGATTTCCCAATTCTTCAAGTATATCCGAGCGTTCAAGTACGTCCCTTTCGGTATCGTTTATTGCTGCTTCGAAATATTCTTTGGCTCTTCCTGAAAGGTACATGTTTCTAGCAATCTGACCCCTACATTTGTTGGAGGCATCAAAGATGGTCATTTCTATTGCCCTTTTAGGTTGCAACCCCAACCTGTTATTTGCTATGTCTAGTATATACTTCTTCAAAGGAATAGCCCTGCAGTGGTATCGAAAAAGGACTTCGGTGTTTGGAATGTGGAATACTGCCATCAGCGTATGTTGAGATAACTGATGCGTTTGGGGACACATTTGCACAAGAGGGGACATACTGTCTTTTTGTCCGCCGTTGGCCAAATATGTTCTCAACCGAATCTCAGCAGAGATACTTGTCAGTACCGTGAGGTGGGTTGCATTCTCTTCGTGGACCTTTTTCGTTTCCTTCAGTTCAACTATCACATCCCATGCGCTAGCAAGGTTAATCTGATAACACAGAGATAGTAGCTCTAAGGCTACGTCTGGAAAACGATAGATGTCTTTCTTGACATTTATCAATTGCCCAGTAGGCTCGCGGGAGAAAAACTGCCCCCTGTTATCCAACAGTAAGACTAGCATAGCAGATTGACGGGATTGGATGGGCGAAAGTAGGTCATCGGTCATGAGTTCACTTAGTTTTCTCATATACTCGTCTGTCAGACTTTCTTCCCCAGTTAGGAAAGTACACCGCCTGAGGATGTCGGACAGGTGGTACCCTTCTGCTAGGGTAACCTCTAGCCGCTGAAACTTTGCCATTTCGGCAGGGGTTTGAATTAGGCTAACGGGAAGCTTGGTCTTCGTCTGGTCTCTTCCAAATGGAGTCTTACTGGCCCAAGGCATGAAGCCGTCGAAGGCAAAGCCACGAGGTGTGGCAGAGTCGAAGAACCAGGCTTTCCCCGGGTCGTCGGATTGAAAATCGTTGAGTGACGGGATGGCCATGGCTGGGAGGATGGTCTCTCCCAGGTTGATGACTTTCAGGTGTAAGAAGTGTGTAAGGTTGAGGAAGTACCGCCTTGTGTCGTCATTGTCTTTCCCTTCCTCAATCAGAATGGCGAACTCCAGGTCGGAGTAGGGTGTGACCAGTTCTGTTGCCTGTGAGCCTAATCCGATGAAAGCGTACTTACATGGAGGAGGACCGAGTGTGGCAATGCATTCATCAACAAGGTCGTGGATAAAATTTTGTCTATCCTTGGCGATGTTCTTGAATAAAGCCTTGACTGCTTCAGCTCGCTCAGCCTCGACTGTCATCATGACCGGATCATCCTCGCCATATTGGTACGGGTCATGTTGTTGATCAATGGCGTCAAGTTGTGACTTAGCGCGCGTGCGCATCTCTTGTAGTCGCTTCTGATGACGTTTGGACGAATCAGGAGAGCCCACGTTGGTGTCTACATTAGCAGTGTACTGGAGAAACCATTTCTCTGTGTCTTGAAGCCGTTTTATCAACCCGACATTATATTTGTCCAGCCCTGTTCTGACCAATGCTGCGTTATACAAGGATGCTGCTTGTGTGAATTTTCTACCTTCTCTTGTTCTCTTGCCTCGCCGAGCGTAAACGTCACCCAGTCTGCACAGGCATTCGGCCTCCTTACAACGATTGGGTTGGTTAGGATCTGTGTGCACATATATATAGAACATGTGTTGAATTATTAAGAGTTTAGTCAGAATGTTTTTCAATGTATATAACAACGTATATAAAACAACCCAGTATAAAGTACGGAAATGTCGAATGTGGATTTTCTTCTTTCTGTCTGGTAGCGATAGCTTTTGGTGAATAATGGCATCTAAAATCAAAATGGTTAAATAGAAATTGTCTAATTTTGAAAACTATTACTTTTTGATTGACAGAATCAAACGATGTACCGTGAATCAGTCTCAAAGCAGAGGCAAAGTTCTGTTCTGCTACGTCCAGCTTCCCATCAGTCAGTGCGCGGTCCCCTGTTGCCAGTTGATCTTCGTAAGACCTGAAGTTGTGACGGGATTAGGAGCCTTTTATGTCAGTTTACGTCATTGATCGTGAAATATACGTTAGAATAACTTAGATATCTTAAGTTTCATACAATTCCGGCAGTGGTGGTTTGTTGGCTAAGTTATCGTAGTAGAATTTACAATTATATATAACTTATATAGTAAGTAAGTAATCACAATATGAAGAATTAAAATTAAATTCTACGATGGCCTACTGAATATTGCATCGTCTTATCATTCATCTCTTCTATAAGCATTTCAACGCTCCGTCCGTTAACCCCAAAAATACACATCATATATTCTTGTCAGCCATTCAGATAACGTTGGTCTTTGTTAGCGCTATCGGCAAAGCAAACATCACCACCATTATATTGTGCTTACCTAGCTACAGACTGTTGACTCTTTGGGGCACCAATGGCAACAGTGTTGGGTGACGTCATTGGGAAGTCCCGTGAAACGTGCCCCTGTTGTTGTCGTTCTCTGCGCTTTGAACACTATAATAGTAATGATCAGGAGGATTGAGTATTACAATCTATCCTTAATAGAAACCCACATTTTGGTTCTATAACACGTGTTTATTATAAAACAATACGTATACATGTAATATACTACTGCTAAACACATAACTAAGTTCCCAACATTTCAGTATCTTTGTTTTCATATCATAGAATAGGAATGATCAATATTTACCTGATTTCCGACCGTTTTCGTTCCTTGCCTGATTCTTGCCGTGAACAGTAAGCGGTGAATGAGTGCCACTTTGCCTTGAAACCCCTCACACCGTGTCAGTGCAGTGTTGTACAGAGCAGTGGCCTTGGTCAGGTTCGTGCTATCTTTAGTCCTTGTTCCTCTTTTCAGGTACACGTCACCCAGACTCTTCATCGCTTCCGTCTCCAATATATTGTCATCGTTTACGATCCCTTCTATCACTAACTTGGTACACTCAATCAATAAATATTTCTCGTTGCCACCAACAGTCAATCTTCTGTCTAGGTGTTGGAACTTTTCGGCTACTTTGGCAAATGAAGACAGTTTCTTGTCGTCAGTAAGGGGTTCATAACTACTCGAAGCGGTTGATCGCTTCCCTAACCTTAACTTCTCTGCATAATGGTAACGATATTCAAGACTATCACCCACATCAGCGTATTTACATCGGAGCAGTGCGGTCCTGTACAGCACCATGGCTCTGTCAAACTTCTCTGGATTCTTGTCGAGTCTCCCCTTTTCTAAGTTCACGTCACCCAGACTTTTGAACACCTCCACTTCCACACACCTGTCCATGTTCGCCATGGCGTCCAGCAGGGCACGGAGGTAGTCTGTCTCCGTACTCACCAGTCCCAGTCTCTTACTCTTGGCGTCCACTGCGCGAAGTTTCTCACAGACCCGCAACATTATGGGTACTGAATGGTTCTACAGTTAACATTTTAAATAACTCACAGTGTGATGAAAGTAGAGTGGCACTACAGACGGCACCGATCTATGTTGGCGTAGCAAGCAACATGGCGGACAACTTGGTGCGTACGCGTAGCAAACGAATACTGGGACAGCACACCAGAGACTTTGACCCCTTGTCACCCGGTTTATTTGTTCTCCCTGTGCAGGTGTGGCTGATGCGCGGGTAAAGCGTAGTAACACATTTTGCTCGAAAAACCAACAGACAGTTAGGATCTATATAATAAGTTCTGCCTGGTAATTCAGCATGACTGAACAAACCTTATCTGAGTGTATAATTTATAGACCTAGTTCTAATGCACCAATGCCCTAGCTTCCTTCCACTTTGGGTACTTCAAACACAATACATTAACCATAATTTACCCAATACCTTTGACGATTTTTTAAATTTTCGCTTGCAGTTTCACAACCATCGAACACGCCAAAGCACAAAATTACACATTAAGCTTCATTGATTACATTAATTACATCCCACGTACTTATTTGTGTCAGAGGGGGAGTTAGTCCTGGAGTGAGTCCACCCCATTTTGCCATGTTTGAGAACTGTTGGTGTTAGTTTTGGTGGACTATTAATTATCCAGAGTAAGGCCGCAACACCCATCTTCAGTCCTACCTGAGTAAGTTCATTTTCAGACCATTGGACTTACTGTTGGTGAAAAGAGGACTATGGTCTATAGTAAGTCGTTCATAAGTCCAAGGTATACGTATTAGCAAGGGATTAATATTCTCATCACATGCATTTTTCTAAGTGAGTACGTACCAGTTTAATTTCTTGATTCCTAGACACATAATTACACATTCCCCTAGGCCTATTCAGGAGTTCTTTTGTCCAAATGACTGTTAGATACAACTGTGTTAAGATATGGAATGATCTTCCCCCTCCCCCAAGAATTTTACTTCCTCTTTTCTGACCTTAAAAATGCACTGAAAACACATCGGATGGCCCACTGTACTAGCCACATAAAAAAGTAATTACTTTATCTTAATTCATACCATTAATTTGTTTTCTCCTTATTGCATCGCTATCATATTCTATCTATTACTTTACTTTACTAAACTATTTATTATAAAGTTATACCAATAGTTATTTGATTATCTTTATTGTATCGTTATCATATTCTATCATTCATCTATTATGATCAATTTTGTTTATCGTAGAGGAAGAGGGGCTAGTATAAGCCTCACGAGCTTTTGTCCCTCCTCCGATACCTGTTTTATCCATTGTTATTGTATTTTGTTCTATGTAATCGTTTTTATTGTTTGTAGGTAGATAAACAAACAAGCAAACAAGCAATCTGACCTGTTTATAATTTATTGGGAAATCTTTCTTAAGGTTTTTATTGTTGCCGAATCCGCACACTTGGCAATAAAAATAGCAAACAAAATTACAGATTCATATGAAAAACTATATGAAAAACTCTGGCCTGTTGCATTGCTCCCACTTTCTGCGCAAGTATGCCGCCTGCTCTCGGTGGTGCGAGTTGTAACGTGCTGTAACATCTGGAACACTTTCACGGCGATCCTGTTTCAAAACAAAATGAGGCAATCTGAATAAGGTGGCAACAATTGGTCTATAAAGCCCCCTTTACAAATCAAGAATTTAGCTCGGCCGAGTTGTTGCCGAGCTCCAACTGGACTTTTTCGGCCGGAGTATGACCGGCGTTTTGGCGATTATGCGGGCCTCGACCGATATTTAGCAGCTCGGCCGGCGTTTGCGGGGCACTTGCAGCTGCGCTTAATTTCAGCAAGGCCTCGGCGGCGAAGACAGTACTTATTTATTTTTTTGCTATAGGTTTGGATGTGTGAGATCATATATTCTTCATGTCTGAAGGTTTCTAGTCTGAAACTCGAACGGCCTTTGCCGTCCTTCGCTAGAGGTTCGCCCAAGGTTTGCCCGAGGTTCGCCCGATTTCCGCAACGTCAAAATTATTGTATTATGTTTAATAAGACAGGTCTGTTCACTTTATGGCTCTTGTGGTAGTTTTCGGATTGGTGTATCACAATGTTCCTGTTGGTATTATTGTTTTCAGTGTGCCCGTCCACTCCACTCATGTCCTGCATATATCCCGCAACTCAGAGTAGTAGTAAATGTGACACAAATATTGGCTTTTTACAAGGTTAGTCAGTTCTGACTTCGTCCATGTTCAAGACATAGTACAATCTCATTAACAAATTATAATCAGTTGTACTGGACGGACGTCGGACGGGCTCCGTCCATTTGTAAAGCCCGGGGCAGATTTTCAGCGAAAAATACAGCCGATACTCGGGCGATGTTGACACTCGGCGAGCTCTGACCGAGCTACAAATTCGACCGGCGTCCGCATGAATTGTAAAGCCAGCTTAAGGCGTAAGGCGTATTCATAATTATTGGAAGATGGCGTTTGAAAGTCAAATTTGGAAAGCAAATAGCTTACGCCTAGCTAAGGCACATATACTTAAAAAAGGATAGTACAAAAAATCCTCACATTTTTTTCCAGCTGTGGCCTTTTCGTCTCCCTTCTCAGACTCTGAGTCTGGGCTCTGTGGCGTCGGTTCCGCTTCAAGGTAAAACAAATGCGATGGATTGAATATAAAGCCACATTTGATATTAGTTGCTTATGTCTAAAACAGGAATCTAGAGCACATGCACTCCCAACCAAAAATAGTCATTTCTCTAACTTATGTATCGCTTCCACAGCATCATTTCTGTTCCAAAATGAAATTAGGTAATTAAAAATTCAGGAAACAGATATAACAATCATACATGAAATCAACCGGTCGCCAGAAGCTAGAATGTAGAGCATGTGTGATTAGACTACCAGAGTGACTTCACATTCTAGTCAGATAATAGAAATTTTCCCGAAAGAATTTCATTGTGCAAACTGGACGTTTTTCACCCTCAAAAAATTAAGAACGTAAAACACCAAATTAAGCACCGAGTGAGCGAAGAACCAGCCGTTATAACACGATATACACCTCGGGGAGGGTCATTAATCCTTAATTATACGTTCTGCTTGAATTACCAAGGGAGGGGGGTAATGATTTGCCCTCCTAGAATAACATGACCTTTAAAGCTTATTCGATTATTAGAAATTATGTTTTATGTATGTTGTACAATGGACATGTGGATAGAGTGCTCGCATTGCATTCGGTAGGTGGGGAGTTTCTGGTCAAGGTTCGGAGTTTTTATTATCATATAGCCAGGCGCCTCGGACAAATTGGGGGCATTCTTTACAGGCAGCTACAGGAAAAAAAAACAAGTTTCCTAGGATAATGCACGTAATGACTAACGTGGCAATGAAGGTCAAGACTTCTGCAGTATATGTTTTTCATGTACTTAAGTGTGATTGTTCTTTAGTTTCCTTGTCTGTCATGTGCTATCGTATTGATGTATTTCATGTATAGGACCACAGGAAGAAAAAAATAATAGAAATACCAGGCTAATGGTGGATCAAAATAAAGTCATAGTCAAAGTCTTACCCGTCCTCTGTGGCCGTTCCTCCTGGCCTTTGGTACCCTCTCGTCCCACTTGTTGCCGGTGTCCCTGTCCATGTGTGGGGTACGGCTCGTTGCGGCTGCTGCCCCAGTCCCGAGTGCAATATCCCGGTCCATGTATGGGGTACGGCTCGATGCGGCTGCTGTCCCAGTCCCGACTGCAATGTCCCGGTCCATGTGTGGGGTATGGCTCGATGCGGCTGCTGCCCCAGTCCCGAGTGCAATGTCTCGGTTCATGTGGGGTGTACGGCTCGATGCGGCTGCTGTCCCAGTCCCGAGTGCAATATCCCGGTCCATGTGTGGGGTACGGCTCGATGCGGCTGCTGCCCCAGTCCCGAGTGCAATGTCTTGGTTCATGTGCGGGGTACGGCTTGATGCGGCTGCTGTCCCAGTCCCGACTGCAATGTCCCTCTCCATGTGGGGGGTACGACTCGTTGCGACTGCTGTCCCAGTCCCGACTGCACTGTCCCTGTCCATGTGTGGGGTACGGCTCGTTGCGGCTGCTGCCCCAGTCCCGAGTGCAATGTCTCGGTTCATGTGGGGTGAACGGCTCGTTGTGGCTGCTGTCCCAGTCCCGACTGCACTGTCCCTCTCCATGTGTGGGGTATGGCTCGATGCGGCTGCTGTCCCAGTCCCGAGTGCAATATCCCGGTCCATGTGTGGGGTACGGCTCGATGCGGCTGCTGCCCCAGTCCCGAGTGCAATGTCCCTCTCCATATGTGGGGTACGGCTCGATGCGGCTGCTGTTCCAGTCCCGAGTGCAATATCCCGGTCCATGTGCGGGGTACGGCTCGTTGCGGCTGCTGTCCCAGTCCCGAGTGCAATGTCCCGGTCCATGTGTGGGGTACGGCTCGTTGCAGCTGCTGCCCCAGTCCCGAGTGCAATGTCTCGGTTCATGTGCTGGGTACGGCTCGTTGCGGCTGCTGTCCCAGTCCCGAGTGCAATATCCCGGTCCATGTGTGGGGTACGGCTCGATGCGGCGGCTGTCCCAGTCCCGAGTGCACTGTCCCTCTCCATGTGGGGGGTACGGCTCGTTGCAACTGCTGTCCCAGTCCCGAGTGCAATGTCCCTGTCCATGTGTGGGGTACGGCTCGTTGCGGCTGCTGCCTCAGTCCCGAGTGCAATGTCTCGGTTCATGTGGGGTGTACGGCTCGTTGCGGCTGCTGCCCAAGTCCCAACTGCACTGTCCCTCTCCATGTGTGGGGTACGGCTCGATGCGGCTGCTGTCCCAGTCCCGAGTGCAATATCCCGGTCCATGTGTGGGGTACGGCTCGATGCGGCTGCTGCCCAAGTCCCGACTGCACTGTCCCTCTCCATGTGGGGGGTACGGCTCGTTGCGGCTGCTGCCCCAGTCCCGAGTGCAATGTCTCGGTTCATGTGGGGTGTACGGCTCGTTGCGGCTGCTGCCCAAGTCCCGACTGCACTGTCCCTCTCCATGTGGGGGGTACGGCTCGATGCGGCTGCTGTTCCAGTCCCGAGTGCAATGTCCCGGTCCATGTGTGGGGTACGGCTCGATGCGGCTGCTGCCCCAGTCCCGAGTGCAATCTCTTGGTTCATGTGCGGGGTACGGCTCGTTGCGGCTGCTGTCCCAGTCCCGAGTGCAATATCCCGGTCCATGTGTGGGGTACGGCTCGTTGCGGCTGCTGTCCCAGTCCCGAGTGCAATGTCTCGGTTCATGTGCGGGGTACGGCTTGTTGGGGCTGCTGTCCCAGTCCCGAGTGCACTTTCCCGGTCCATGTGTGGGGTACGGGTCGTTGCGGCTGCTGTCCCAGTCCTGACTGCAGTGTCCCGGTCCATGTGGGTCGTTATGGCTGCTGCCCCAGGCACGGCTGAAGCCAGTTTCGCGTCGTCTTGATGAGGAACCGGACCGGTTGCTATCATCTAGAATGTAAAGCATGCGTGGAAGTAGAAAAAAGTCGATATCATGATATACCAGCCAACCTAAGACAGTGCCCTTCTTGTTAAGATGGTACTGAAGACGAATATCATTTTCAGCTTTGAAAGGAAAAATTTACAAATACTACAGTTTGCTTAATTAAAATGTTTGGCCCTAATGTTTGAAGTTGTAAAGTAGGTCGTTGGTCTGGTCAGTGTGCAATAGTGCTTGTTTACATCTGGTTTGGCTCTGTTCCAATATTGTAGACTCTTTCCAATAATGTGGTGACTACTTGCCTTAAATATGTCTCTCTCTGCCTGACTGGAAAACAGTCTACGCCCCATTTCCTACGCAAAGTAGAAAGGTCAAAACATTAAACATTTACAGCCCATAGAAGGTCCTGCGCGAGGCAGATACATGTAGCCATTATGTTACAGAATAAAAAATGCGAGAAAAGAGGTTATATATAAATAAGGGAAAGTGCCAGACAAGAAATACCAAATCAAACATTGACACTGACCTTCATTTCCTCTTCGAGTTTCACCATGGACTGTTGGGATGTTTTCAGCTGCAAAAAAAAAATCATGAAAAATATGTCTGAATAACTAAAAGATTGATTTGACACGTCCGTTTGTTGGTCACAACGCCTAGATCTTGCCTGCTATAGCTACCACGTTACAGCATTAATTCTTTTTATAACTGGTCAACCATTGACATCAATCCTAACTGATACAGGCAACTACAATAAAACGCCTAGATCTTTCTGCCACGTTATGTACGGCATTTACAACTATTTAACCATTGACATCAACCCTTACTGATACAGACAACTACAATAAACGCCTAGATCTTGCTGTTACGTTATGTACAGAATTTACGACTGGTTGACCATTGACAACAACCAATACTGATGTAGACAACTATAATGCAGCGCCTAGATCTTGCTGTTACATTACAGCATTTACAACATGTTATTCATTGATATTACCACTTACTGATGCAACTACAATGCAACGCCTAAAACTTGCTGTTATGTTACAGCATATACAACTGGTTAGTCATTGATATTACCACTTACTGATACAGACAATTACAATGCAACGCCTAGATCTTTCTGCTACGTTATGTACAGCATTTACAACTATTTAACCATTGACATGCTGGTGTGTTACGCCGAACGACGGTTATATATATAGATAGACATCAACCCTTACTAATACAGACAACTACAACACAACATCTAGATCTTGCTGTTACGTCACAGCATTTACAACAGGTTATTCATTGATATTACCAGTTACTGATACAGGCAACTACAATACAACGCCTAGATCTTGCTGTTACGTTCTTGCTGTTACGTTACTGTTACGGCATTTACAACTGGATAACCATTGACATAAACCCTTACTGATATAGACAACTACAATACAACGCCTAGATCAGCTTTGAGCGTTGTCCGAGGCGTGTTCTAAGAGAGAATGCAATGTTTACCAGGAAGAAAACAGAACCATGTCTTACCTCCAGCATGACGTCCTGCATGTCTTCTTGGCTCGTCTGAAGCTCAGCCTGAACCGTATGGGGAAAACAACTGTCTGCTTAATTCAAGTGCAGTTTTCAGTGTTATTTTTTATGGAATATTTTACGTATTTAATTATTGTTGTTGCAGGTGTGCTTTATTTGTGTTCTATCCTTTCGCATGGCTGTATGTATGAAGATTATTTTACGCGATGGCTGTTTGTAGGGCATTGTGATCCCTTGTGACCTATCATAAAGGTTCATGCCTGTGGAAAAATTCCTGACATGCGGAATTTTGGGAATTCTTGTCAAACCGACGCTTTCTATACTAGTAGGCTAGCCCCTGAGGCGTCGCCAAAAAGGAGTATCTATTGTTCGGTGTATCTTTTTCATTCGCACGATTGCACAAGTTTTGGGGTTCCTTGTGCAATCGCGCGAATAAAAATATATACCGAAAAATAGATTCTCCTTTTTGGCGACGCCTCAGGGGCTAGCCTAATAGTATAGAGAGCCATGTAATCAAATCAACATTGGCCTATTGTCAACGTACCTCCTTTTCCTGTAGATTTGACTGCAGTCCATAGATGGTCATTTGAAGACCCTGAGAACATGCGACAAGTCTTTAATTAGTGGATGTGAAAACAATACTGTGAATGCTCACACACAGTCAGTCAGTGGAACACTAGGCCTACTTTGAGTCGAAGACGTTCAGAGGTAAAGTTTCAACTCGTGTCTCATCCTCAAGTCTTAAGACAACGTCTCTGTTTGAAGTACCTTTTTTATAATTTTCGAAAAACTAATCAATTTCATTGCAATCAATTTAAGTCGACTGAATACGACATTAGTGTGAAAAATGACATCGACATTGAAGGCTTACATTACAGATAGACGGACTAAAACCAGGCAACAAGAGGACGACGGATATGAAGAACAAACGTCAAATCAAACATTGGTACTAACCTCTAGTTCCGCGGTTTCAACCTTTCTTGATGCATCCATTAAGTTGGCTGCGAAAAGACTATCCAGCCGGATAGTTTGTCCGAGTTCCTGTGTGACGACGCCAATATTAGTCTCGAAAAGATCCTTTAATGCTTATACACACCCGGTTTGGTTTGAGTCAAAGTCGTTGGACGACAAACTGGACAAATTTTAACTGCTTCTTCTACGGCGTTAATGTGCTTTATTTATCATAGCCAAGTATCTCAAGTATCTTTCTTGAAAGCAAAATCTTGAGGAAACCCATCCCAGTAGCTCTAATAACATAGTTTTGGATTCTATATTTTTCTAATCTAATCCTTTTTCACTAGAAGACGGTCTTGATACTTTACACACAGTTTTAAAAACGTAAATTTTCCATTTTGTCATTAATTTGTCGGAGTGTAAACTGAACAAAATTGTGTCTCATCCTTTCGTATGCAAAGTTTAATACACTCCTCTTTGTTTAAATTTTTTTTGAAGGCGAAGTATTTCAGAAATTTGTTCTGATAACTGGAACCTATGAGCTTACATGTATAAGCAGTGAGAATACGTGTGAAGACTGAGAATACGGTTTGATCTGCTAATGATCATGAAAACTTGATTATCTATCACTTTTACTTAGCTCTCAATGATGCATGGGGAGGAAAGAACATTGACACTTACCATCACCTCCTCTACATGGTGGTACTTCAATGCTTCCGTCTCCTTCCTCAACTCTCTCATCTCTTTGTTTCTGCACAGAATCGTCTGCTGCAGGAGCATTTCTTTCTTATTTCTATCTTGCCTTTCTTGCATGAAAGATTCCTTCAGTGCCTGTGAACATTCAACGGTTGCTACGATTAGTCCCAGAAAGATGCATGGTACAAATTGGTAAACAATACATGTCAACGTTGCTTGTTAAAAAGTATTTGTTTGAACTTGTGTTTTACCCTCACTGATAAATGGATCTGCTGATTCTGTTCTTCGGTATCCTACATGTTCAAGTGTTATGTACATGAAGGATAACGATTTTAATCTACCACTGTATCTGTAATTAGACTTCTTTTCTAATTGTTTACCATATTTTTTTCGTTCTTAATGACAGATGAGGGGACAAGAAGATGGGAAATTGCATTGACACTGACCGTCATCTCCGCAAGGTGGCGCTTCCTAAGACTATTTTCCCGCTCTGTGCGCATCTTGGCCATTTGGGTAAAGTCAATCGTCTTCTTCCTAACTTCAGCTGTTAGGTTCTTAACCTGAAGGAGAGCAATTTTATAATGGAAACGGAATAAAGATGTGTGTGTGTGTGTGTGTGTGTGTGTGTGTGTGTGTGTGTGTGTGTGTGTGTGTGTGTGTGTGTGTGTGTGTGTGTGTGTCTGTGTGTGTGTGTGTGATAACTCAAGAACCTCTTGATGGATTACGATGATATTCGGTATGTAGGTAGGTGTTGGGAAGACATGTGACCTTGGTACTGCAGTAGAACTTCCATTTTTGTATCTTTTGACCTGGACATGCTATGGTCTTGTAGGTCGATGTTGAGTGGCGTCTAAAGCGCCTGACACGACAGAGAAGACGGCTACTACAAAAACAACGGAACCAGAACCTACCACTTCTTGCAGTTTTAGTTCCTTCTTCCGACTGTTTTCCAGGTCGTCCTGAACCATATGGAAACAATTGTTTCATGATAGAAAAAAAATTGTTTCATGATAGAAAAGGCTCATTTCAAATATTTCTGTGACATTTCATACCAAACTTGTGTATACAATGACTATTTCCTAAATAAATCGGTGACGTTCATATAACAAGTGGTTATACATCTATAAAGAACATGTATTGGTTACTGTGAGAATAGAGCTTCTACAAAATTTGCTGCGGTGCCTCTAGACAAGTATGTCGGCGTCACGTAGCGCAACGTTACGGTGGTTGGCTCAAAGCCGAGGGAACCTTGGTTCGAGTCCCCTGATATGCTCCAACCCTGTGCCCTTGGGGAAGTCACTCAACTAATATTTCCTTACTTCACTCAGGTGAAAATGAGTACGAGTTAGGGACGTCCCTCGGATAGGACGTTAGATGAAGGTCTAGTACGCTTGTTTGAGGAGAAGCACACCTCAAGCATGTTTAAGAACCCACCACACTTATCGAAAAGAGTAGGGGACATTTACAATGCGAGTGGATCATATCAATCTGTCCGGACATGCAGCTTGTACTCTTCAGTACGAAACAGGTGTGATACGCCATAAGGCCGGGTTTACCTGTTTGCAGTGGGAACAAAACAAAACAATGTCTTATTTTCTAGCCAATGAGGTTTTTTCAGCCTACCTTGACCCTGTCTAACATGTCCTCTTTCACACGCTGCTCTCTGATGACTACGCTCAGCGCCTGTGAACAGTCAACGATGTATTTAGATTAGTGGAAATGTGATATTGATTGGTAGACAGTATACGATGTCAACGCTGCCTGCTAAAAGATATCTGAAGTCGTGTTTTACAAACGCCGACGAATGCATCTATTCTTAGTTATCCAACAAGTTTAAATGGTATGTGCTCCTAACGTACCACATCTAGAATTGTCATTCTACTTCTTTTTATAATATATAAACAGCTCCCTGTCCACGAGAGATTGTGTATATATTGCCCAATGAATGCAGTGGAAAATGAAACACATTTTATCAGTCAGTGTACCCACTATGAAACCGAAAGAAACACATTATTTCACCAAGCTTTTACCACCTAAGTGATCACCAAAGGACTATATTTCTACTAAAAGCACAAAATCCCACCATCATACAGAACATGGGACAGTTCATTAACCACTGCCTTCAAAGAAGAAGTCAAACCCGACAATAGTATCCATAGTATCATGTAGTTGATTAGACACTACTTTATGTATCATTCTATTTACTTCTCTTAGTTCTTGAGATTGTATATGCAATTAGTTTAGTTCTTGAGACTGTTTATGCAATTAGCCCTCGGGCATGATTTTGCAAATAAAACATTATGTTATAGTGAATTCAACATTTATTTTGTGCCACCGAATATCATCATATGGTCGTTTTGTGACATGAGATGTCAGTAAGGCCCCTATTAGACGACGATTGCCGAGCGACATTACAACAACTAAAAGTGTGACCCTTGATTTCATGTGAAGTAAGATTTAAAAGACAGCAAAACTCGACTAAATACATTTCTAAGAAATCGTTGTTATGTTTTGCTGGACTACCTGCCTGTTCTGCTTATTTCTTCTGTTGTCAGCCAATCAAAACATCACCATCACGGAATGCAGGTGGAAGTAGCTCAACCGGCAATGTAACCGTCTATGAAGTTAGTGTCCCACCTCAGTGAAGTTTTTAGATCTATTTTTCATTCTTTTTTTTTACTTTTTAGACATATATTATGTACAGCACTGCACTTGGTTGTTTGCTTGCAAGAATATGTTTTTCATTTCACCTTTTTGTCTTACCACCACCGGTCATGCTAACGCAACCTACCCCCCCCCCCCCCCGGCACATGGCCCGCGAGGGTACCATGTAGATGTAGATCTTAGATTTCTTTTCAGACGATTTTTATTTTTCCTCATTTGGAAAGATCCTGCGTTTTCGTGGAATATGTGGCCTTTTTAGCTTATTTATAGAAGTCGTTGAATGATTCGTTAAATCTTGTGTCGCTATATTGAATAATGAATGAAGACCTTTTTGCACATTTTTGCCCCACTAGGCTAAGTACAGATCACATGGTAACGTTCATATATATGCAACAATGGAATCAATCATACACATCTATATATGCAGATATGCGTCTGATCTTTTCTAGGACATTCGACTTCCTCTCGCTTCTTGGTAATTGCATAAATGTAGCTAGCTGTATGGTTGTCGCCGTCCCTAGTGGAGAGATGATACATAAATCCAATCCTTTCATCTGAATGAGAAAGTCCAGATTAGTTTTTACCTTGTTTATGGCTTCATTCACGACTTTCTGTGCGGCAAGTTCCTGAACAATAAGCAAAAATGTGACACGACAGTCTAAAACGACAAAGCACAATAGACATAATAAACAAGAAATTATATGATCACCCTTCTCTTTACGTGTAATTCATTCCAGATAATATCCAATATATCAGCTAAATGTGCCAATCTCATTAGGAAGGATACAGGATTTAGCCGTCGAATGTTGAAAAACTTAAAGTGCCAAATACGCCATAATACAAAAATTGAACTTTGTTCCGACACGAAAAATTTTAGAAAAAAACTTCAATTATAGTCGATGAAAAAGCAACACAGATGAACAAAATAAATACAATGTAATATAAGTAGATAGTTCGTCGCTGTACATTTCTGAAAAATTAGTTCAGTTTGATAATGAAAGAACAGCCCCGGTAAAAGAAAATACTTAGCAAATTATGAAATACAGATTTACTTGCAACTGGACGTTAAAGTTGGTCATAGAAAAGACGTATTCCCTGTATTATGGTGACTACGATTTTTTTACCATACCCATGATGCTACTTACCTCATCCTTCTTCTCCACGATGTCCTTTTGGGTCTTCTTCAGCAGACTGATAATCTTTTGATAGGAAAATAAAACGACATATTCTTGCCACTTTTTAAAACATATATTATCGGTGCAAATAATGTGACATGTTGTCATCTAGGTCGTTCAAATTGTGTTTTATCGTTATCTGTTTGAACAATTAAAGTTTGAGCATTTAAATTTGGTCCAACACAATAAAGTGGTCACAAAGTCTTGTACTCTGCCCACTGTTAACACAAAATAACATGATGAATACAGCATGCCATTATATACGTACGTAATTCGTCAGTGTACATATCGCGTGGAGTAACAATGAACCCAGAACTAGGGAACCAGTCTATGTACTTTTATCAAATTCAGGTTTACTTGAGAATGTTGAAGTTGGGCATAGATAAGAGGATTTCATATATTATTATGACTACAATTTCCTACCATAACCACGATGCTACATGTACTTACCTCGTCCTTCTTTGCCACAATTTTGGCCTGACTTCTCCTCATGGAAGTGATCATCTTAAAAAAAAACCGAGACAATATTCTTACTACGTCAAGCATATCACAGGTATAACGTTACATACTGTCATGTACGTTGTAATCTAGGTCAAGATTGCATGTGTCGTTATATTTTGAACTTTTGAATGAACACTCGAAATAAAGATAGAATTTAAAAAATCACTACGTCTTTCAAAAAAAGTAAGGATACTTTGATCGTTGTAGATTTGATAATAAAAATTTTCTGGTATTATGTTTCGATATTGACTTTATTTGCATAGTTTGTAATTTCAAAGGACAACAATGTCCGATTGTTTTACATAAATAACACCGCTGATAAAATAAAATGACACAACATTCGTAGTCAAACATGTAAACTGATTTCCGCATGCATTTTTCTGCTCGGTTCAAAATGCTTACCATTCTTTATTTATTTATCTATTCCGTTTACCCAACACAGTTCAAAGGTCACCTTATCAAGACCGCAGTACCGAAATCATGACAAACTAATACATCAAATAATCAATATACATTTATAGAACATAGGAAACAGATAAAGTAAATAAACACAGAAGAACTCATAAGGTAAATCAAATTAGCAACATACAAAGTTTTTTTAAACGTTACAATAGCATATGAGGTAACATACGTTAGTATTAAAAAATAGCGTGGTCTTGTAGCAAGGCAGGTGGCGTAACCGCATGACAACGTAACGACCACATGTTTATCAAAACTCACGGATTGCTGGTTTACAGCTTCTCTTTTCATTTCATTTGTAGATCGCGTCTGTGAAGAAAAAAGATGTAAAAAAAATATTCTTATGGATTTATAAGAAACGAATCTGATAAAACAATCCAATCTGCTAATTAATATTTGCACCATCTTTATGTCAGCTTTGGATCTTTCTTTTCTCTTTCCTTTTTTTGTTCGGTCTTTTTCTTTCCTGTCTCTATCCTTACTTTCTTTTCTTTCCTTGATATAGCTTTTGGTTTAAAAAACAACCTTTGAACCCGTTAGAAATTACTTATCCACTAGTCACGACAAGTACAAGTAGGGCAGCAGAAAGAATATCGTCTGACTACACACGAACTTTCACACGACTTAACTCCAAACCGTAAACACATGGTAATTATAACAGCGAGGCAAACATGCTACTTTAATTTCTTCTAGATCTTTTGAACAAAGAAACAGAGTACAATTAACAAAACATAAAAGTAAAACTTCCATCGAACATGCTGAACAGGAATGTGGGGAAATTCTGGAACTGTTCACACTGAATGTCTGGGTTTCCACTCACTTTAACTCATAGTATGATGGATAGTGGGCATTGACATGGTGAATTAAACATACAAAAGCACGCCAACATGTGCTCACCAGGATAAGGACGGAGTTCTTCAATTTGTAGTTTGTCTCCCGCATCTTCATCGTCTCCATTTCTATGTCCTTAATCAACATGACGTTGTCTATGAGGAGGCACAGAATGTTTATGTGACGTGGTTCCAGAAGAGTAAAAGTAAAAGTTTGCCTCCTTTCTCCTCCTCCTACTGCTACCATGGTTTAAATTCAACTATATAGCTATTTACACGACATTACCCGAACTTGTAAGATTATGTATGACAAACACATTAAGCTATGAGAATGAACGGAACATCGCTCTTGTAAAATCGCAACAGAAAGCCTTCAATAAAACGAAAAAAACCTTCAGTGAAACTAAAAAACTGTCAGCAAGTCTACCATGTCTACAGTAAGATTTGCCGTGAACTTCCGACGTATGACGTTCATTTTGTTTTAATAACGGTGTTGATATAAGTTGTCTCATTTTGAATGGGTCGCAATTTGTATTTTGGTTTTGTGTGGTTTTCCAATTTAAAAAGAAATTAAGAAAAAACTTTCGACATGACAACCATGAAATGTCAGGAAGATGAAATTTCAAAACCGGAAGTTCCCATGCAGTATCGTTGAAAGATTGTCCATTAGACTTGACCCTTCGTAACCCTACCCACCTATCAAATATCATATGATATCTATCTACAGCTTCTCGCGCTATATGTTTTCTACAGGAAAACACAAGAACAAACGGCACCGAAACGCAACTTTCTTGGGAGGTAACAGATCGTAAAGCTGTACACTATTTATAATGTTCTAGAACGAAAGCGCGGGGGGGGGGGGGGGTGGCAAGAAAAATAACCCTATCGCACATGTACCCCATTTACAAATGAACGACTAAGCACTAACACATCGGATACGTCATAAGGACAAGCAAATCATGCTACAAGACGTTAATTTCGTCTTGGCAGTTTGAACAGCACCGTGTGCTAAGTATGCAAATGTACATCGACACTGAACGCTCAAAAAGTGACACCTAACGACTATTGAAAGAATTGAAAAACAACAACAAGAATGTCATCAGTCATATCATAAACTAACTAGATGTTTTCCGTCACTCATTACTAAGACTAAGATGTTTTCCGGATCTTTTCAATCTCTTCTTATTTCGTGAAAACACGATCCATAATATGTTTAATCTTTGTTTGATTTTCAAGATTTTGTTCATAACTTAAGCAGGTATGTCACTCAAGCTGTGGTACGTTTGTGGCGTCGCTGCATTCTAAATTGAATTTGTGTTACCCTAGCTTGATTTCATAATAGCAGGGATATCGTACAAAACGTACAGATATGACTAGAAAGCCATCCCGCTACACGTAAAACGATTTGTTTTTATTAATGAACGTCGTTGAGCGCTCAGTTAAATAGCTCGGCCGCAGCGACGTCGCCAATGTACCGCAGTTTCGTGAGATACGCGCGTTAGGATGGCCAGCAGCCTCCAAAATTCAAGGGTGATTCAAGGTAAAGATTTTCTTTTCACTTCGTTTTGTTACAAGTACCCGAACCAACAGTGAGAACTGTGGTGAGAGGCCTTTAGAAATAGGACATCCCGCAAATCCTCCTAACTTATGCTTGTATCATTGGAAACATGGGTCGTTCAGGTAGTCACGAAAAGGCTGCAACTACAACAAATTCATATCCACAAACTTTGGCGGGTCAAATGTAATCGTAGCGGACTGAAAACTCCGTTATATTAAGATCAAAGTCTTCCACTACTCCTCACCTGTTTTTGCACACACTGGGGTTGATTTACCATGCCTAGATGCACCTCTAAATCTGCTTAAACTGTTCATTGTCAAGCTCTGCTAGAACGTATAGTCTGGCTAGCTATCGAATGTTACTAAGCAGTACTGTTCGAACGGTAAACAATAGAACGTTATGACGTCATGATTGACAAGAATGGAACGGAGAACAACGGCGATATCTCCAACTTCGCCTGACGTCATACAGGTGATGTGTAATTTGAGCCATTTCCTCAATTTTGACACTCGCGGCAGTTTATTATCGAGAAAAAGTGTTTAACAAAGCCACATATTAAATTCTTTACCAAACGTTATTCAATTTTACGCAAAACATTGAGTCCATCTCTTTTACTTCTCCGTGGGAAGTGACTTTCTGTTCCTCGAGCCGTGGTTGGGAACAAGGGAGTTCTTTTAACAACGTGGTTTTTGACGTCGTGGTTAAATGAACACTTGGAAATAAAATGTGTTTCGTCTTTCACCGCTTAAGACGTACATTCTTCTTTTGCACACTGGTAATGCCTTATATATCCCGCTCGCAGCTTCTATGGGTTGATCACTAGTAACAAATGCAAGGCAAATAGCAAACCTGTAACCGTAAAAACCGTATAGGTACGTACCGCTTGTTGATGTAGTAAGATACCACATTATTATATCACTGTTGTTGAACAGAATGGGAAAAGGCCCTATGTTTGTGCACTGTACTGGGACATGCGTGCATGTTCAACACCAAGGACAGGTATATTCGCTTACTGGTGTATGTTGTTCAGTACCAAGGACAGGTATGTTCCCTTATGGCTTTATGGTGTTCAATGCCAAGGACAGGTATGTTCGCTTATGTGTGCATGGCTTTCAGCGCTTGGGACAAGTTTGTTTACTTGTGCAGATGGTGTTCAGCACCAAGGACAGGTCTGTTCGCTAAGGGTGTATAGCGTTCAGCGCCAGAGCAAGTTTGTTTAACTTTTGTGTGAGGAAGGTGTTGAGCACTAAGACAGGTGTATTTGCCTTGTATCCCTGTCTTAAGCTAAGGGCACAACCCGCCGTACGTGCAGTTTGTCCGTACGCTTTTTTGGGAGGCCACGTCCGCCACGTATTTCTGAAAACGTTCAGGCTGTACAGGACAGGCGCGTCGCCCGTACTGGCACGTACGGGGGAGGAATCCGCAGCCCGATGGCACACAAAGTTTTGCACGTACGTAAAGCTCTATGGCGTGTCTGCTTGCTCCAAAATCCGAATTCCCTACGAGTTCGTACGGAGGCGGTACTTACCACTTACGGATCCCAAAAGGTTGCCCACGTTTTGGCACGTACGGCGGGTTGTGCCATTAGCTTTACGGTGTTAAGTGCCAGAGACAACTTGGCTTACATGTGTTTGGATGGTGTGCGCCACCACCGGTCAACGTGGGTAACAAATCAGACCAATGAGAATGCGTAAGACATTATCAAATTGACCAATCAAAGATACGAAATCAAAATCTTTCCGACTGGAATAATGGCTCATTACAATAAAAATTTCGTCCGCAAGGTGTACAACTATTGTCTTTAGAGGCATGTAAATTTTATTTATGACATCAGCATTGATTTTCGCGTGATTTTGGCCAGAAATGAAATTTTGTTACCCACCGCATTTATCGAATATGTTTGTGTGGTAGTAATTAAGGTAGTAATTTTCTACTGGCCGATTGATTGGCAAGGGGAACTGACTTTTGTTCAGTTGCTAAATATGACATATTTTAACTGGTTCTATGTAGAGCTTCCGTAGATGTTTGAGGTGGCTGACATCAGACGAAGTCAGGTTACCGAGCCGGTAGTTTCGGAGCCACAACGCGGAGGTTCTCTCAAAAAGCGGGCAGGATGGATTCTTGTCCCGGCCACTTTTCTCCAGCGCGGCCTCGCAAATAACACACATCTCTCCAGACGATACCGCCTGAACACTGTCCGGATGAAATGCATATGGTAGTACCTGAGGCGCTTGACACGCCGGGCAAGTACCCGAAAAACATGACACGCTTCCCAAGGAGGTCAAGAAGGCGATCAGCAAGACGATAGGCACCATTTTTTTTTTACGATTTCTCAGTCACTTTTCACAAAAGAGATCCTACAAAGGAGCTGCCTTTCTAATGTGCGCCTGTATGAAAAATCTGTTTAGAGGTATGTTGGCTAGACAATTTTCCTTTTTTATGTTCGAGCAAGGAGCTACATAGATTCATGCAATCATCACCCGTATAGTCTAGACGTATAATCTAGGCTACTGCTGCAAATTAAAATACTAGAGTTCCACGACCCCATACCTTCGCCAAATGATTTGATCTTTTACAACTGCTTATCAATTGTGTTTGTCATTAATTATGCAAATAAGGCTCTCAATTGCATAAATTATATAACTTGATCATCTCCTTCACTAAATAAGAGACGTGCACAATATATGTTAAGAAAGGAGGCTTATGTCACATTTTCTGATAATTTATGCAAATGAGGATCTCATTTGCATAATTGATGTTCAATGATGTTCACATGTACATAGCTTCCAAATGCTACAAGTAAGAAGTTCCCGTCATTTACCACAATGACATCATAGCATTTTCTCATTAAATATGCAAATTAGGTCTTTATTTTGCATAATATGTATCTATCAATATTCTTCTGTTTCTCAGTTACAAATGTCACATGTTGCAATGGACCTATAATGGAACTGGGCGTGTTAACACGATTTACTCATTAATTATGCAAATTAGATACCAATTTGCATAATCATTATGTCATAATATGAAGCATCACTTAAGCTATCTACATACCAAAAATCATAATAATCCGTTAACCCCTTCTTGAGTTATTCCCTTTCAAAGTCTGACACTAAACCTGCCCTGCAGTTCCAAAACAAGCCGCTAGGGGGCCAAAACCTACACCACTTACTCTCGGCATCAAGACCTGTCTACCACTCAAAAATTATAGCCACAGCATGTTCAGAACTTGAGATATCCAACCCGGAAGTTCCGCTGCAGTACCATAGCAAGCCGCTAGGAGGCCCAAAATCTAATCATTCCTAGGTCTCATCAATACCTACCTAGTACATACCAAATATCAATACAATCCATTCATGTGTTCTTGAGTTATGGTGTTTTCCTACAAACATACACACACACAAACGCTACCCAAAATATAACCTTCTTGGCGAAGGTAATAACAATAATTGCTGAGAATGTGGTAAAAGCATAAAACCTGATATGCTGATGAATCCAGATTGTATACTAAACATTTTCATGTAAACATGTGGAAGAAACATAAGAAACATACAGGTAATACGTAGGTACAGATAAAAGCCATTGGGTGAAATAATCAATTAATATATAAGGGACTAATTCAAAAGCTAGCGTTTCAATGGGTATACATGTAACTAATCCTATTTCAGAAATCATATCAAACTTGTACTTTACAATGGTATGCCGTAATATGTACATAGATATCATAGGGCACTTTATTCAGAATGATCTGTTCTTGTTTGAACTTTGTGTATTCATGAGAAGCTCAAATCGGCCTACAGGTCACTTTTCACTGAGGTCATGAGGGAAGACGTAAGGATCAGACAAAATATATAACAGAGATACAGTTTGCGTCATCTAAATTCCCAATATACAGTCTATACACATATTTTACGCATACATGGTACAAAATACAGGAGAGAGATCTGCTACATGATTCGATTCCGTTCGTTTTTTTTTATCGTTTCTGTCACTTTACGAGTCCCTTAAAGAAAGCCAGGTGCTGGGGTTGTGTGTACGAGGGGCGTTCAATAAGTAATAACTCTTACCCACTTTCAGTTGTCTGATCTAGATGAAATTTTGCATGTGTAATGATTCATATCTCTAGAGGTAATAATGCAAAAAAGAGCTCTGAACTAATTGTGGTTTCTGATTTACTGGTGTTTGAACTGAGTTAGGTGTGAAATGGACCAGGTGTGAAATGGAGCCAGTTGAGTGTCGCGCAGTGATCCGGTTTTTGTATTTGAAAGGACGCACACCAAAGGAGACTTTTGATGAAATGAAAGAAACTTATGGTGATGATGCCCCATCATATGACCTTGTAAAACGCTGGCATCCTGAATTCAAACATGGCCGGAACTCTGCGGAAACAGCTCCCAGACCTGGTCATTCCTCTTCTGTCATTGATGAGGCATATGTTGGAGGACCAACCTGGGGTGTCCTACAAAAACGGTGTCCAGAGCTGAATCAAACGATGGGAGAAATGCATAACTCTGGATGGTTCCTATGAAGAGAAAGACTAATAACTGTGCCAAGTTTCAGTAATCTCCTGCTATGGGAAATGAGTCAGAGTTATTACTTATTGAACGCCCCTCGTATGTCTGGTGGTAGATTGTTCCAGATGTCGGGTCCAACGCAGGCCATGGTTCTTTTGAAGGTCTCACGCCGGGGTTTTATTGAGAACATATAGTTCAAAATGACCTTTGACGCAGAGAGTTTCATCTTCGAGAAATCTTCTTATCACTTCCAAAAAGAGTTATAAATCTGTGACTGTATGTAACAAATATTTCAGAGTGATATGTTTCGTGTTTTGATAAAAATCCACGTAGATTTGATTATAGATGACATCCTCTAGGAACCCCAAAACTGATGTGAGCGTGCGATTAATAGAATGTTGTCTTCAGTATGAAATCTAAGTGGTCAGGAAGATTGAACAAATGACTTAACACACAGAGTATGGCATACCAAACAATAGCTAATCATTTTTGTTCTTTCACATCTTCGTTGGCCTCTGAATTGACGTTGGCATTCCATTACATCAGTATACGTTTTCTGATATTTTTTTATCTACGGCATATATACGTGCTTATTTTGCGGCTGCTTTGTAAGATTTACAGCATGGTTGAAAACATTGTTTTTTGGAAGCGGCCGAAATTGGATGAGCGTGTGGATGTCATCCATATTTCAAACCAACATGGCCAGACCAGTAACAAAGGCATAAGACATGGTAGCTTGTAATGTTGGGACGGTTTTGTTGTACCTACACCATAAAGATACAGAACAACCAGCAGCAAATGAAGTTCGGTATGATTAGGTGACATACTCCCAACTGGAAATGTCACTTGTACTATGGTTACAGATGAAGCAAGTGGACGTACAGTTTGCCATTCTGTTTCAAGAGAAGGGGCATAAAGAGTTTGTGGAGTTTGCAGTAAATATTTATTGCTATGCTATCATTTCATTTGGTAAGGTTCCTTATCGTTATTCATAATTCAACTATAAGTGCATTTTCGCCATTCAAAAATTTTTTTGATTTACGACCCAATATTTGAACATTTGATGCAGAGTCATTAAGGGCTTCAGGCATTAGACTTTAAGGTCCTTCTTCATACTTTGTATTTGTTGCATGTACTCCATCACTCTCTTTTGATCTCCGATTTTTGTCCATGCCACTTGTAGCAAGTCAAGTGTGCTGACGATGTCCGGATGTGCGGTGTTCTTGCCATACATAGCTTTTTTCATCGCTAATGATTGTTCAAGGTAAGTTATTGCTTTCTTCAGATCTCCAAGTTTAAACCAATAAAAACCTAGATTGTAAAGTGTCTCCGAAATGTCCGGATGCGCCATGTTGTCTCCGTAGATACTTTTCGCCATCATCAGTGACTGCTCGAAGTAGCTGATTGCTTTCTTCCGATTGCCAAGTTCATCCCAAGACGACCCCAGGTTGTTTAGTGACGCAATAATGTCCGGATGTGCCGTGTTGTTACCATAGATAGTTTTCGTCATCGATAGTGACTGTTCGTAGTAGCTAATTGCTTTCTTGTGATCGCCAAGTCTACGCTTAGATAATCCCAAGTTGTTAAGTGAAGTGGCAATGTTCGGATGCGCCTTGTTATCCCCATAGATAATTTTTTTCATCGTTAGTGACTGTTCGAGATAGATCGTTGCTTTCTTCTGATCACCGAGATAACTGAAAGCTAATCGAAGGTTGTTAAGTGACGTAGCAATGTCCGGATGTGCTTTGTTGTCTCCATAGATAGTTTTCATCATCGCTAGTGACTGTTCACAGTAGCTGATTGCTTTCTTTCCATTGCCCAGCTTACTCCAAGCTGCTCCCAGGTTGCCAAATGACTTGGCAATGTTCGGATGTGCCGTGTTGTCTCCGTAGATTGTTTTCCTCGTCGTTAGCGACTGTTCGAAGTACCTGATTGCTTTCTTCTGATCGCCGAGTATACGCCAAGATACTCCCAGGTTGTCAAGTGACTCAGCAATGTGTGGATGTGCTGTGTTGTCTCCATAGATAGTTTTCATCATCGTTAGCGACTTTCCGATGTACCTGATTGCTTTCTTCTGATCGCCGAGTATACGCCAAGATACTCCCAGGTTGTCAAGTGATTCAGCAATGTATGCATGTGCCGTGCTGCCTCCATAGATACTTTTCATCATACTCAGAGACTTTTCGTAGCAGCGGATTGCTTCATTCTGATCACCGAGTTGACTCCAAGATAATCCCAGGTTATTTAGTAACGAGGCAATGCCCGGATGTGACTTGTCGCCATATATAGCATTCATAATCGATAGAGACCGTTCGTAGAAGCTGATTGCTTTCTTGTGATCACCGAGTTCACCCCAAGACCATCCCAGTTCTTGATACAGTGATGCAACAATGTCTGGATGCGCCGTGTTGTACCAATAGGTACTTTTACATATACTAAGTGACTCTTCCAGTAGACTAATTCCCTTGGTAGCATCACCAAAGAAGACCCAGAAGGATCCCAATTCCCGCAGTATTTCCGAACGTTTGATATTATCGCTCCCAGCATCTGTTAACGCTGATTCCAGATGACGTTTAGACTGATCAAACAGAAACAGTTTTCTCGCTATTCGACCTCTGCATTCATGGGAGGTATCGAGAATTGACCTTTTCAATATTTTTGGTTGGAGTTCTAAATTGTCCTCAACTATGTCTAGTACACACTTCTTCAAAGGTATTGCCCTGCAGTAGTATCGAAAAAGAACATTTGTGTCTGGAATGTGGAAAACTGACCTCAGGGTAGTGTCAGGTTCTTTTTGCATCTTTTGCTTCAATTTTATTTCGACAAGAGGGGACATATTGTCTCTCTGTCCCCCGTTGGCCAGGTATGTTCTCAGCCGGAGCTCTGCGGAGATGCTGGTTAGTACCATAAGGTGGGTTGCATTCTCTTCATTGAACTTTTCCATATCCTTTAATTTACTTACCACATCCCATGTGCTAGCAAGGGTGATCTGACAGCACAGAGCTAACACTTCGATGGCAATGCCTGGGAAACGATAGATGTCTTTCTTGACATTTAACAGTTGGCCGGTAGGCTCGAGGGGGGAAAGCTGCTCCCTGTTCTCCAACAAGATTTGCACAGCAGACAGACGGGATTGGAAACGGGATAGTAGGTCATCTGTTATGATTTCGTTTAGTTTTCTCATATAATCGTCCATCAGACTTTCTTCTCCAGTTAGGAAAACTACGCGCCTGAGAATGTCTGACAGATGGTACCCTTCTGCCAGAGAAACGTCTACCTGCTGAAATTTTGCCATTTCGACAGGGGTTTGGATAAGGCTGACGGAGGGTTTGTTTTCAGTCTCTTGTCTTCCAAATGGTGTCTTACACGCCCAAGGCATGAATCCGTCAAAGGCAAATCCTCGCGGTGTGATAGAGTCAAAGAACCAGTCTTTTCCTGGGTCCTTGGATTGAAAATCGTTGAGTGAAGTAATGGCCATGGCTGGGAGGATGGTCTCTCCAAGGTTGATGACTTTCAGGTGTAGATAGTGTGTGAGGTTGATAAAGTACCGCCTTGTGTCGTCATTGTCTTTCCCTTCCTCAATCAGAATGGCAAACTCCAGGTCGGAGTAGGGTGTGACCAGTTCTGTTGCTTGTGAGCCCAACCCAATGAACGCGTACTTACATGGAGGAGGACCAAGAGCGTCGGTACATTCATCAACTAGGTCATGGATAAAATACTGTCTATCCTTGGCGATGTTCTTGAGTAAAACCTTGACTGCTTCTGCTCGCTCAGCCTCAACTGTTATCACGACTGGGTCATCCTCGTCGTATTGGTACGGATTATGTTGCTGATCAATGGCTTCTAGCTGAGACTTAGCGCGAGTGCGTATCTCTTCTAAATTGGTTTTATGACGTATAGCCAAATCAGCGGGAATTGGTCTGCAGCTGATGTCCACATTAGCCGTGTATTGGAGAAACCAATGCTCTGTATCTTTCAACTGTTTCATCATGTCGTGGTTATTCTCGCCACTTCTGACCATGACTGCGTTGTACAGAGCTGCTGCCTGTGTGAATTTCCTACCTTCTTTTGTCTTTTTGCCTCGCTGGACATAGACGTCACCCAGTCTGCACAGACATTCGGCCTCCTTACACCGATCGGGTTGGTTAGGGTCTGTTTGTGCATAGGATAAGTATCAGTTTATTAAATGACCAACAAGAAGGGTTTTTAATGATTACATTAATTCAGCCTGGTAACGTACTAACTGTTAAGTAAAGAAATGCGAGTTTTTTTCAATATTTCTGGTAGAAAGTTTATCTAGTAGATGTAGCTCTCGATATGATTTGCTTGATGAATAAAGATGCTAAGATAGAATTCCCTCCAAAGGGAGTTTCTAATTTTGATAATTATCACTTTTCCCTAAGGATACCGTATCAATTTTCTGAAACTCTCTTTTCACTGAGATGATCAAAGAGGAAACTGTAAGAAAAGCAGTAACTACATATGACGTACCGTGGATCAGTCTCAGAGCAGACGCAAAGTTCTGTTCTGCCACGTCCAGCTTCCCATCAGCCAGTGCGCGGTCCCCTGTAGTAAGGTACACCTCGTAGGTCCTGAAGTTATAAGGATATTACAGGTCCATATAACACCATTTTGTTTATACCACAGTACTCGGCCATAGATACTATTGATACACAATACAACCCAAAGGATATTGTCTTTATCACATCGAAAGTACAACGGTGGCTATTCTTGGCCCCAATCGGTGAGTAATGGCCATAGTAAAATCAGCCCTACAGCTTCGACTATGGTTAAAAACAGTTCTATACGAGAAAGACAGTCTCTACCTCATAGGGCACATTTGTAGGCTGATGCAGGTTGTTCTTTTCTAAGGAAACGCTATCATTTCGGTTATTCTTGCTAAACTAATTGTAATATAATTGTTAAAAGAGCAAATTTTAGGAAATGCAAATGTGGACTGTATCTTCGAAATGAAATAAGACTCCAACATCGGTGCCTTCCGACGAAACTATACTGTGACCGTCATAATAGCAAATTGTGTCAACATTTATTTATCTTACATCATTGTAACGGTCTGTCAAGAAAATTTTGCATCCATTTCTCTTGCAATTGGTTCTCTTGCAATTTGGTTTAATAAAAAAATTGTGACCTTTTCCTTTCATCATTTTTTTATCGACCGACCTTTCGATGAAAAGTGGATGAAAGGAAAAGGTCACGATTTTTTTCCTCTAACCTCTGCTTGGAGAGTACACTAGTACCACTTATGTGCTTACCTACTGGTAGACTGTTGACGCTTTGTGTCACCGATGACAATACTAGTAGTGTCGGGTGACGTCATTGGAGAGCCCCGTTGCACATGATCCCTTTCCTGTGCTCTGTGCTTTTGATTCTTCAATAGCAACATACAGAAGGACAAAATTGGTTATCATAATTTGAAATTTGTTAAAGCGTTAAAATTTGTCAGTAAACGGCATGACAAAAAGTACGGGCTTCCTTAACACTTCCAATCGTCTTCGTACCTTGTTTGATTCTTTGAAGAACTTGATACCCATTCCCATACAGGCCCTTTCATGGTGTGTTTACATTAGCTACAGTGTTTACTTAAAGCCTCAGAACAAAACAAAAGAAAAACGTACTGAATTCGGGTACTTTCTTGCCTGATTCTTGCCGTGTACAGTAAGCGGTGAATGAGTGCCTCTTTGCCTTGAAACCCCTCACACCGTGACAGTGCAGTGTTGTACAGAGCAGTGGCCTTGGTCAGATTTGTGCTGTCTATAGTTCTTGTTCCTCTTTTCAGGTACACGTCGCCGAGACTTTTCAAAGCTTCCGTCTCTAACATAGTGTCACCGTTTACGATCCCTTCTATCACTAACTTGGTATATTCAACCAGTAATAAAGTCTCATTGTTTCCATCAACAGTCAACCGTTGGTCCAGGTGTAGTAGCCTCTCTGCTAAGGCGAGCGAAGACATTTCCATGTCGTCAGTAAGGGGTTCAGAACGACTCGAAGCGGTTGGTATCGATCGCTTCCCTAACCTTAAATTTTCTGCATAGTGGTAACGATATTCAAGACTTTCTCCAACATCTGCGTCCTCACACCGTATCAGTGCGGTCCTGTACAGCACCATAGCCCTGTCAAACTTCTCTGGGCTCTCTTCGAGTCTCCCCTTTTCCAAGTTCACGTCACCCAGAGTTTTGAGCACCTCCACTTCCACACACCTGTCCATGTTCGCCATGGAGTCCAGCAGGGCACGGAGGTAGTCTGTCTCCGTACGGACTAGTCCCAGTCTCTTACTCTTGACGTCCACCTCGCGAAGTTCTTTACAGACTCGCAACATCATGGATAGTTGGGCACCACGGAAAACCTCGTCAAGACCTTAGCAATAGTTAGGACTCACAAAAGTACCAACACAGCCTCACAGACTGAAAGCTGTTACACCACCATTCTTCCGTGCGTTTCAAGTGTCCAGGTTTGAGTTCACATTACTCATAATCTGCTGTGGAATGACATTAAATACTTATAGAAATATATACAGCTTATTGAGTATCACCTTTCTCTAGTAAGTGTTTTGGGGTGGGTAAAAACTGATGAAACGGTTCACTTCCGCTTCCGCGTTGAAAGTGATGCGTCATTTGCCCTTTGACCTTTATGCAAATGAGGCAAATATCCACCGAATTAGAAATAAAGAAGAGTAATACTTAAAACTTAGTGAAAGTCAGCAGCAGCCGGAGAGGTTTTATTTTCTGATCTTTGACTTGAGAGTGACTAGCGTGTTTCTATGGTAACCGTTGCTAAGGCAAATATACTCCCATAGCAACGGGACGGCCTATAGTATTATACAGTCATTTAAAGTATGTTAAATTCATAAGTCCATGAAACAGTTGAAATTCATGAATGAAGTAGTCGCAATGAATCTTTGATAAAAGTAAAATGTAACTAGATTTAATTCACCCATGATGCAATATCTTTTAAGCATCAGATTTCAGCAAAGTTGCCTATTAGTAAGATAACGCAAGATACATGCAACATAACTGGTTGTAATGTGTGTTCAAATGATATCACACTTGAAGAAAGTTCAAACCGACAGTAGGGAGTTTATTTTCTGACCCTTGAAACAGCATGGTATTTCTACGACAATCATTGTTACGAAACAAATACCTTCAAACCAACGAATGGCTTAGAGCCGTATACATTACATTCTTTAAATCTACAGATCTGAAACAGATTTAATGTACCCACAAGGCTAGGAGTCCCACGACTAATTTACGAAAGGTAAAATTCGAAACTTAACTGTGGTATAAATAATGTTGTTGCCTTCTGAGCACATGTATCACACAAATGTAAATGTTGACATTGACATGAGCATAAATATCTCTCTGTATTTCCTTAGGTGTCTGTTATCAAGGCTAAGATCAACGAGGCTCTGTCAATGACTGCTGGTAAACTACAGCATGAATTTTACTTTTTTAACGGATTTTTACAATGCAGGGCCAGTCGAACACTTCTATGCTATGAACTAATTTTGATGAAATTTTACTGTGAACTACAGCATGAATTTTACTTTTTACGGATTTTACAATGCAAGGCCAGTTGACCACTTCTATGCAATGTAATAATTTTTATGAAATTTTACTGTGAACTACATCATGAATTTTACTTTTTTAACGGATTTTTACAATGCAGGGCCAGTCGACCACTTTTATGCTATGAACTAATTTTGATGGAATTTTGAAATTATTTTCCTAGCAGATAGCGGTGAGGCACGGACAACAGTATTCGGTAACATCATTATGAAAAAGTGTGAACTCTTTACCCCACAGAAGAACTACCCCAACAACAAATTCAATAAAATTTCAATAATAGAATATAATATGTAGTAAAATGTTTATCCCGGATGCTGCTGATGATTCCGGTCATCAGTGTCGTGCATGGACCAGGTACCGCTAGTCGCCTCCTGCCAGGCTTGGCCCAGGTATCTAGCTTGTTCCTGATGGTGCCTCATGGCCTGTATAAACGAACACACATCAAACTAATCAGGATATGAATTGTCATGACTTTTTGCTAATATTGCTTGACAGGAAAGAAACTACATTTACATGTCAAACGCTGTATCCACATGCAAAGGTGATTTGATTTCATGATAATTTTCGTCTTCCTAAATAAAGCTTAATGTATAGTTTCCGTAGATTATCTATTTCGAGCGAATTTTGAGCAGATATTACTTCCATTAGATGAAAAATCCGTGTTACCATTTCTTCCATGTGTCCGCTAGACATCTGCTTTTCTTCCTCTTCTTCCTTCTTCCTTCTGGCAGTGGCAAGAGCCTAGATATAGTATGTAGACCATGTGTGATCAGACCACCACAGTGACGTGACATTTTAATGAGATAAGATACAGTTTGTCTCGACAGGTACTGCCTTGTCAGCATAAAGATGGCTTTGGGATTATTAAACAAAAGAATATTAAGCGTCCTCAGATTCAACAGGAAAAATTTTACAAACACTAAAGTGATCTTAAAATGTTTGGCCTTAATGTTTGAACTTGTAAAGTAGGTCGGTGGTTTGGTCATTTTGCAATTATAGTGCTTGTTTACATCTGGTTTGGCTCTGTTCCAATGTTGTAGACTGAAATACAGAAAGTAGTGCTACTTACTTTAAAGATCTCTCTTTCCATCATCGTACAGCTGAGCGCACTCTGGAGCTCCTATGCATATAGTGGAAATGTCAACACATTAAACATTTACAATACTGACTTAAAGGCAGGCAAATAACCACTATCTATTAAATGAAAATGCGACACAAGGGAAAAGGCCAGACAAGAAATACGAAATCAAACATTGGCACTGACCTTGATTTGTTTATCTTGTGACATCCTCGTCATATCATATACGGCTTTAGTCAAGTCGATCTACAGGAATGCATATGAGAAAGACGTCTGACTAACTTCGACACGTCAACATTTTACACCGATCTTGCTGTTACGTTACAACATTAACAGCCGGTTAAACATTGACATTCCCACGTATTGATACAAGCAGTTACTACTTTAAGAAAATCGATATGTCGTTGCTAAAAGATCAAGAACAACGATAAGGATGATAATAACAACAATGATAATGTTAACAATGACGAAAACAACAAATATCGGTAACAAAAATGGCAATTTGGTGATAAATCATAGAAGTGATAGTGAAATGAAATATCTGAATAGCCTGGGTACCGTCCGATTTCTACCGGGTTTTCATCTAATAAAAATGATTTTCTCATAACAAAAGATCATTAGCAGATATTGATTGGCGCAAAACCTTCACCATTATACACATGAAAAACATAGTCTCATTACAGTGGTATGTACCAAAGTGCTGTATTTTCTCATAGAAAAAATTGATACTAGGGGCAATGAAACCTAATGACGTAATTCATATGACCCCAAAAAGATTTAAAATCCTTTTATGCTTTCATGACGATCTATCAGTATTCGTTACAGTTCCATTCTTTCTTCATTCAATAATGTGAAAACAATGGAAAGTCAAAATGCTAATTTAGCTAACTCTGAAACTTTAACAGCAATACCCTACAAACATCCATCGTGTAAAACAATCTTCATACATACATTGTACAGCCAGGCGAAAGGATAGAACACAAATACAACACACCTACAATCATCCATCGCGTAAAACAATCTTCATACATACATTGTACAGCTAGGCGAAAGGATAGAACACAAATACAACACACTTACAACAACAATCATTAATTCGTAAAAAACAATAAAACCGTCGCCATGGCAATAGTTTTTTTTGCAACATTTATTAAACATGATTTCAACTCACCGATGCCTCAGATTGAGTCTTGTAAGTCTTCACCTTCAGCTGCAGTTTCTCAACCAGCTCCTGAAGACGCTCCTGCTTCTTACGGTCCTCGTCTGACTGGAAGGTCATCTCCTTGAGACGGAGCTCGTTCTTGCGCAGGTTCTTCAGGGTCTCCTGGTGGCGCCTCTGCTTAGCGTCGAGATCTGCCTCCAGGTCACGCACCTGGGTTAAAGGAAAACTTTCTTTAGGGTCTGATGCAACATACACTCGAGAGCATGGCCGTAGCCAGGGGGGTTCGGGGGGTTCGAAAGAACCACACCGACCCACCCAACACACGCTCGAAGGTCCGCTTTTTCACGCTCGAAGGTCCGTTTTTTCATGTCCAAGATTTATTTTTGACTGATTTTCTTTTTTCACTTATAGGAATTTCATTCAATCTAAGCGAGTCTATCAGCAAAATTTGCCCAAGAAAGTGCAGGAAATAGTGTTTCAGTGGGTCCAGATTTCAAAATTTCCCCGGACCTCCATTGCGATGCCCTGCGTCTTTGGTGCTCAGATAGGGTGAAAGTATGTCGGGGGCAATAAAACCTAATGACGTCAATGTCACGTCATCCATATGGCCCAAAAACTCAGATTTAGAATACTTTTATGCCGATCTATCAGTATTCGTTACATTTCCATTCTTTCTTCATTCAATAATGAGAAAACAATGCCAATTTGGCCAACCCTGAAACCTTAATAGCAATGCCATACAAACATCCACCGTGTAAAACAATCTTCATACATACATTGTACAGCCAGGCGAAAGGATAGAACACAAATACAACACACCTACAACGACAATTATTAATTCGTAAAAACAATAAAACCGTCGCCATGGCAATAGTTTTTATTGCAACACTTATTAAACATGATTTTAACTCACCGATGCCTCAGATTGCGTCTTGTATGTCTTGACCTTCAGCTGCATTTCCTCCACCAACTCCTGGAGACGTTCCTGCTTCTTACGGTCCTCGTCTGACTGAAAGGTCATCTCCTTGAGACGGAGCTCGTTCTTGCGCAGGTTCTTCAGGGTCTCCTGGTGGCGCTTCTGCTTAGCGTCGAGATCTGCCTCCAGGTCACGCACCTGGGTTGGAGGAAGACGTTCCTTAAGCTAAGGGCACAACCCTCCGTACGTGCAATTTGTCCGTACGTTTCTTTGGGAGGCCACGTCCGCCACGTATTTCTGAAAGCGTTCAGGCTGTACAGGGCAGGCGCGTCGCCTGTACTGGCACACAAAGTTTTGCCTGCACGTCAAGTTCTACGGTGCCTGCGTGCTCCCAAATCTACAGATTCCCTACGAGTTCGTACGGAGGCGGTACTTACCACTTACGGATCCCAAAAGATTTCCCACGTTTTGGCACGTAGACAGAACGTATTTGCACGTACGGCGGGTTATGCTCTAAGCTTTAGGGACTTAAGTGCAACATACACTTGGGAGTATGCACATCTCGCAAGAGTGACATACTATACTATGTACTACCCAGTTTGGACACGTAAACGTATGCGTTGCTCTGCATTTCTGAACAAAATGTACTAGTCACAATAAGCTTCTGTCAGCCTTTACTAATATGCCAGGCATTTGTGTGGCCAGTTCTTGCCGCCTGCGCGCACACCAGACTAATACGCGAGGTAGCAGGTAGTCAAGCACCTGGATAGGTTTTGAAATAGTCAGAGGTTTGCAGGTAGCATCCACTACCTTTCGTCCGTGACTTAGAAGACAAAACTGATAGGGCTCATATACTCACACCGGACAAAACACCATTCTTGTTGATAAATGTACCGCCTTACCCTAGTCCCCGGCTTCTGTAGGAATACCGACTTACCCTAGTCTCCAGCTTCTGCAGGTGGCGTTTCCCGGCCTTCAGTGCGCCCGTCTCCACCTCGTCAAGACGACGCTGGAAGTCTCGGATACTCTCCTCAAGATTCTTTTTCACCCTCTCAAGATGGGCGTTCTTGTCTTGTTCCTGACGGAGGTCGTCAGCGATGCTCGCAGCCTGTTCCAGATAAACACAGGAAAGGCAATCAGCGATAGCAGACTTTACCCCTTCAGACAGTAAGCGACCTCTAGCAGAACATATGAGAACTGCACTGAGAACACACACACACACACACACACTCCAGAAAAAATCAGATTGATAATTCTTTTATTCAGATCTATCACTATTCGTTACGAATCCATTCTTTCTTCATTCAATAATGAACCTTAACCGCAATGCCTTACAAATATCCATCGCGTAAAACAATCTTCATACATACAGCCATGCGAAAGGATAGAACACAAATACAACACACCTACATCAACAATCAATACTACATAAAAAAACAATAAAACCGTCGCCATGGCAATAGTCTTCATTGCAACACGTATTAAACATGATTTCAACTCACTTCGTCAGCTTGCGTCTTGTACGTGTTGATCTTCTGCTGCATTTTCTCCACCAACTCCTGAAGACGCTCCTGCTTCTTATGGTCCTCGTCTGACTGGAAGGTCATCTCTTTGAGACGGAGCTCGTTCTTACGCAGGTTCTTTAGGGTCTCCTGGTGGCGCCTCTGCTCGGCGTCCAGCTCTGCCTCCAGGTCACGCACCTGGGTTGGAGAAAAACGTTCCTTAAGCTAAGGGCACAACCCGCCGTACGTGCAATTTGTCCGTACGTTTCTTTGGGAGGCCACGCCCGCCACGTATTTCTGAAAACGCCTCGTAGATATGGATCTCCTTCTTCGATTCCTCCAGCTCCAAGTTGACCTGTTCGCTCTTCGTTCGCCACTCAACACAACCAATGAGAAGTGTTTGAATCCCCCGCCACACATTCAGGACCGTCTCACGAATTTACACCCGACCGCTTCCCAACTGAGGTCGACGCTGCATTAGGAGTAATCCATCCTACTCTAGCCCCAGACCTTTCCTCTGATGGCATCTATTAGAATATGACTTCCCGACTTTGATTTGTCAGAATGCAAAGTTTGAGCAAATGACTTGTAAAGACTAGCTAGTCGACACCCTGACGGACAAAGTCCCAATTACAGATGGCCTAACTTACGATTGACTGCCAACCTAGCCTCCGTTGGAGTCTTCGAAAGGGGCTGGATTTTGACGACGCCTCAGAGGCGAGCCAAATATTATACTGTAAATGCAGAAATGTTCACGGTGGATTTATGTTCGCGGTTTTCGCGTTGGCCATTTCACCGCGAATTTAAAACCACCGCGAACATTTTTCTAGGGCATTAAAATACTTCAGTGCATGGAGCTACCGCGAAATTAAAACCACCGCAAAAAGTCCTTTTTCCCGCTACCGCGAACTTAAATGCATTTACAGTACGTTTGCGACCGTTTGACTAGAATTCCCAAAATCTCGCAAGCATGTCAGGAATTTTTCTACAGGCATGTGTAGCTGCATCATCCCTTTAGAGGGAAATAACTTAGGAATGGGTTGACGGATCTTTGAAATGTATATAGCTTCAGAGATGGTTTACATAATTAAATGTTAATTATGCAAATCAGGGGCTAATTTACACATGAATGAGCACAGCTTATAAATACACTGCATTTCATGTTAGAATGCTAAAAGATATGCAATATGTAACTCAAAAAGAGAGAAATATTGTGCTTATTGATTGGCAAAAATTCCCGAAATTCGACAACAAGTCGTCCGCGCGTGTGCAATAGCACCATCCTTTTGAAAAGGAATAACTCGGGAAGGGGTTGGCGGATCATTGTGACTTTTGATATGTAGATAACATTTGAGATGCCTTCAATAAATAAGGTCTATTAATGCAAACCAGGGGCTAATTTGCATAATCAATGAGCAAAGTTTTCTAAGCCTCAGTATTTCATTACTACTAGAGCACTTAAACATGACAGATGCAGCTAGAAAAAAGAAATATCCATAGACATAAACAATGCAAATTGTTACCTAATGTACATAATTAATAAGAAATTGTTATTATAGCTTATGCAAATAAGGATCTCGTTTGTTTAATGAATGACAAACATCTATGATAGATCACTCGTCAAGAGATCACCTTTCTTGTTATCAGCAATGTGTTACAAACATCCATCACGTAAAACAATCTTCACACATACAGCAAGGCAAAAAGATAGAACACAAATACGACACACCTTCAACAACAATCATTAATACTCGTATACAATACAACCGTCACCATGGCAATAGTTTTTAGTTTTGTCGTCACGTCTTGTCAGTAAATTTTTCACAACAAAAAAGGATCAGAAGCAAACCCTACCTCTTCTCTGAGCTTGGCCGTCTCGTTGTTACTGAGAGCCAACTCCTCCTAAACCGTGTGAAAACAAACATTTGCTTCAGAATAAAATCTTACCTCATTACCTTTCCAATGTTTTTTTTTGGGGGGGGGGCATTTTTAGACATACTCTGTAAACCAATCTACTGTATAGCAACATACAATGGCCAACTCCAAAATGGATGTTTGCACTTTCTTAACATGTGACCATGGAAATCTTTGGCGTTCATCTTGCAGGCAAAGCGTGAGTTACTGCAGGGATAGAGTTTGCTACACATGTACAGTTTGCTACGGTGCCTCTAGACGACCATATCGGCATGACGTAGCGTAACGGCAGTATGTGTAGCTCACAGCTGCGCATATCGGCATGACGTAGCGTAACGGCAGTATGTGTAGCTCACAGCTGCGCATATCGGCATGACGTAGCGTAACGGCAGTATGTGTAGCTCACAGCTGCGCACATCGGCATCACGTAGCGTAACTGCAGTATGTGTAGCTCACAGCTGCGCATATCGGCATCACGTAGCGTAACGGCAGTATGTGTAGCTCACAGCTGCGCATATCGGTATCACGTAGCGTAACGGCAGTATGTGTAGCTCACAGCTGCGCATATCGGCATCACGTAGCGTAACGGCAGTATGTGTAGCTCACAGCTGCGCATATCGGCATGACGTAGCGTAACGGCAGTATGTGTAGCTCACAGCTGCGCATATCGGCATGACGTAGCGTAACGGCAGTATGTGTAGCTCACAGCTGCGCACATCGGCATCACGTAGCGTAACTGCAGTATGTGTAGCTCACAGCTGCGCATATCGGCATCACGTAGCGTAACGGCAGTATGTGTAGCTCACAGCTGCGCATATCGGCATCACGTAGCGTAACGGCAGTATGTGTAGCTCAAAGCGGCGCATATCGGCATGACGTAGCGTAACGGCAGTATGTGTAGCTCACAGCTGCGCATATCGGCATCACGTAGCGTAACGGTAGTATGTGTAGCTCACAGCTGCGCATATCGGCATGACGTAGCGTAACGGCAGTATGTGTAGCTCACAGCTGCGCATATCGGCATGACGTAGCGTAACGGCAGTATGTGTAGCTCACAGCTGCGCACATCGGCATCACGTAGCGTAACTGCAGTATGTGTAGCTCACAGCTGCGCATATCGGCATCACGTAGCGTAACGGCAGTATGTGTAGCTCACAGCTGCGCATATCGGTATCACGTAGCGTAACGGCAGTATGTGTAGCTCACAGCTGCGCATATCGGCATCACGTAGCGTAACGGCAGTATGTGTAGCTCACAGCTGCGTATATCGGCATCACGCAGCGTAACGGCAGTATGTGTAGCTCACAGCTCGGACCTCCTGGGTTAGAGCCCCCTGATATGCTCCGGTGTGCCCTTGGGAAAGGGACTCATCGTTACTCGAATGGACATCCCGGAGGATGGAGGTCCCGTGTTTGAGGGAAATAAAACTCCGAGCATGTATACGGAAAAGAGCCCACCACACTTATCGACAAGAGTAGGGTCCCATCTCGTTAAAATCCTTGTGCGTTAACGTTACGCCACAAGGCAATAATATTTAAAAACAGGTCTTCTTTTTAGCCAATGGTATTGTTTTAGCCTACCTTCGTTTGACTTAACATGGAGTCCTTCACAGCTGCTTCGTCATCTTTCTCCGCTACCAATTTGGTGAGCGCCTGTGAACATTCAACGATACTACGGTTAGTAAAAGAATGACAGTGTTAATTGTCAGGACAACGTACGTCAACGTTGTTTGCTGTTTTCCAAAGCTCGTTTTTCACCACCGTTGATAAATGTATCTGTCCTTAGCTATCCTACATTTCCAAGTGCTATGTGCTTCTAATATACCACAAGTATAATTGCTATTCTACGTCTTCTGTTTTCTCACAAAATCAACTTTTATTTTGTGCTACCAAAGATCATAAGATGGCCCTTGTGTAACATGAATGTCAGTAATATCCCTGTCACATTATCCACGATTTTCGGGCGTATCGATGTAAGATCGGCAATATCTAAGATCGACAGAGGGTTTCGAGCATTTTTCCCCTGAAAATCGTCCCTGTCACATATAAGCCATACTTTGTACATTGTACAATTGTTGTGCAATAAAGTTATTATTATAAGCGAGGCTCGGACGATTGCCGCAGAATCGTTGTCCGATCGATTTTCGCCAATGTGACAGGGGTATAAATACCCATTTTCACTAGACGGCGATCGCTGACCAAAAATTTTAAAAAATCTGTGTCTGTGTCTGTATCTGTATCTGTATCTGTATCTGTATCTGTATCTGTATCTGTATCTATATAGCCGGTATAACCGCCGTTCGGCGTAACACACCAGTTTCGCAGGCACGTGGCGCGGCCTCTGATAACCGTTGACTGATCTGTCAAACAAATAATTGCATTATAACTTATTTAGATGCGAATATCCAGATTGGTACTCACCTGTGTCATCACCTTCTGTACGACACTGCAAGCTGTAGCCTTAATTTCCATCTCTCTCGCTTCCTGGAAAATAAGGAAACATCAAGAGAATTCGTTAATGTTGTTTCTTTGCTTAGTTATCCTCCTTGATGTATTCTTACAAAAACGTCACCGTAAGCTGCTATGGGACCCAAATCTAAGCTATTTGCCACCAAACAATCGAGACCATAGCATGTCCAGATCAAAAGATACAAGAACAGACGTTCTGCTGCAGTACCTAAGTCACACACAAGGTGGTTAAACTTGACCTTCACCTTTTACTCTCCAACACCTATCCACATACCAAATATCATTATAATCTTTCAGAGGTTCTGAAGTTATGCTGACAGCAATAGTCTTATTCGAGAGAGAGAGTGACGGAGAGAGAGAGAGAGAGAGAGTGACGGAGAGAGAAGAGAGAGAGTGAGTGACGGAGAGAGAGAGTGAGTGACGGAGAGAGAGAGAGAGTGAGTGACGGAGAGAGAGAGAGTGAGTGACGGAGAGAGAGAGTGAGTGACGGAGAGAGAGAGTGAGTGACGGAGAGAGAGAGAGAGTGAGTGACGGAGAGAGAGTGACGGAGAGAGAGAGAGTGAGTGAAGGAGAGAGAGAGAGAGAGAGAGTGACGGAGAGAGAGAGTGAGTGACGGAGAGAGAGAGAGAGTGGGTGACGGAGAGAGAGAGAGAGTGAGTGACGGAGAGAGAGAGAGAGAGTGAGTGACGGAGAGAGAGAGCGAGTGACGGAGAGAGAGAGAGAGTGGGTGACGGAGAGAGAGAGAGAGTGAGTGACGGAGAGAGAGAGAGTGGGTGACGGAGAGAGAGAGAGAGTGAGTGACGGAGAGAGAGAGAGAGAGAGAGAGTGAGTGACGGAGAGAGAGAGAGTGGGTGACGGAGAGAGAGAGAGAGTGAGTGACGGAGAGAGAGAGAGAGAGTGGGTGACGGAGAGAGAGAGAGAGAGAGAGTGAGTGACGGAGAGAGAGAGAGTGGGTGACGGAGAGAGAGAGAGAGTGAGTGACGGAGAGAGAGAGAGAGAGTGGGTGACGGAGAGAGAGAGAGAGTGAGTGACGGAGAGAGAGAGAGTGAGTGACGGAGAGAGAGAGAGAGAGAGAGTGAGTGACGGAGAGAGAGAGAGTGGGTGACGGAGAGAGAGAGAGAGTGAGTGACGGAGAGAGAGAGAGAGAGAGTGGGTGACGGAGAGAGAGAGAGAGTGAGTGACGGAGTGAGAGAGAGTGGGTGACGGAGAGAGAGAGAGAGTGAGTGACGGAGAGAGAGAGAGAGAGTGAGTGACGGAGAGAGAGAGTGAGTGACGGAGAGAGAGAGAGAGAGAGAGTGACAGAGAGAGACAGAGAGAGAGAGAGGCAGACACACATTTATTGACTGAAGGTATCAAATACACGAACTTGGCCACGTTCAAAGTTGAGCATATATAAGAAAGGAGTGTTACCTGTATTATGGTGACTACGATTTCTTACTATAACCACAATATTGCTTCTTACCTCATCCTTCTTTTTCACTATCTCCTCATGTAGGCTCTTCAGGGAGCTGATAATCTTTCAATGGGAAAAGAATAGCGCATGTTAATACTACGTTAAGCATATCACGAGTGTGCATATTGCCTGGTACAATGTGATCTAGGTCATAATATCGTATATTTTTGAATTTCTAAATGAACACTCCGAATGCTGATAAAATCTAAAAACACTTGGATCGTTGTATATTTTCATACTCAACTGTTTCTGGTATCATTATTTGATATTTGCGTTATATATGTGCCGTATGGCGTACGATGGATTGCTTTATGTTGAAATAAATCGTGAGGTAGCCTTGTTTGTAATTGTAAAAAGTGTGGCAATTAAAAAGCATTGCCATGGCGACGGTACTATCGTTTGTCTTTGTTACCACCACGAAAAATGGAGGTAAAGTTTTTGGTGTGTCTGTGTGTGTGTGTATGTCTGTATGCCTGTGTGTGTGTCCGCATATTTGTGGTCAGCATAACTTTAGAACCCCTGAATGGATTGTAATGATATTTGGTATGTGGGTAGGTGTTTTGAAGACAAAGGTAGATTTTGGGCCCCCTGGTGTGTGACCTTGGTACTGCAGCAGAACTTCGATTTTTTGTATCTTTTGACCTGAACATGCTATGGTCTTGATTTCTTGGTGGCAGATAGCTTGTGACGTAAGGAAAAGGGTATATAGGCTTGGGCCCCCTAGCGGCTTGCTCTGGAACTGCAGGGGCAATTTTGTCAAAATCTTCCAAGGAGCATAACGGAACATAGGAACGATGAATTTCTATGATATTTAGCATATAGATATTTGGCAGAGATGTACATAATGAAGTGCAAATTATGCAAATTTGGACTAATTTGCATCTTTAATGACGAAAATCCATATTTCCAATATTTTTCATCAAAGGACTCAAATACATGAAACATATGTAATTTGTGACAGGTGGAAGATTAGCAGATACCAATTATTCTAATAAGTCCCTAATTTGCATAATTAATGTAAATGTGTCCTAATTCATGTAGTAAATGTAGTAAATGATTGGATTGTCAACATTATGACCTGTGTAAGTTATGCAAAGGTGTATATAACCAAGCATAAATTATGCAGATATGCAAGTCATTTGCATAATCAGAATATTTCATGGAGGTATGAGGTCTCCGAACTCTTGTTATACATGTATATGGTATCTTGATAGAGATGATTGAGGAATTGTATGCTCGGTAAGTCATGATCATGTTGCGGGCTGTCTATATCGAGTGTCTTAGTGTCGCGATACGTTGTCCTTGATGTGCTGTGAAGTATGATGTTGTTAATGATGTGGTTTAGATGGTGTTGCATGTGGATTGGTAACGACATGGTCTATTTTATTAAAGTGAATATATTGTTACCTGTGTAGAATCAAATACATAGATAGTGCGGTCTGTTGTAATCTATCACCATGTACATGTACCGTCTGTAATTTGCCGATGACAACAAATACCAAGATATTGGAAACAACTGCAACATTGAGGTATGTGCTTTTTCTGTAAAACTTAAGTACATCGATATAGATGCGCACATAAAAGGAACGAAAAACATATTAGTCCCTACAATCTATGCCTGTACGTGTGAGTGAACCCCATAACCATATGAGCTTTTATGTTGTACTGTTACGTCCATAGCGACTTCTCTGAGCGGACCAAAGGTACACATGCCTGTACGCCAAGGTGATCATGGCCAACAAGAAGGATGCCGCTTCGTAACATGGTCCATGGCGGTGTGGAAATGCTTACATCATATGCAACATTAAAATATGCATCATTAATGTAATTTGCAATGTTATAAATTCTAATTACAGGGGGACCGCAAAATTTCACCGCAGATTTGTACTTTAAACAAACGACAACCTTAGCTGAACGCGCGCGCAATTACGGCATTATTTAAACGTCTCGTTTGTAAAATGCACCTACCCCGCCGAGAAATATCAAAACAATTAACGAAGTTGAAATTAGAAAGTTTATTTCAAGCATGCTACATGTTACATTGATATTGAGAAATTATCTACGCTTGGCCAGGTAAGTGTTTGGTTTCGGGTAATCCATTTTATGTCATCGGTTCCAAGGAATCAAGGTATCTGGCCAACGCTGCAATGTTGACATAGGTGTATGGATAAGCCATTCTATAACATCTGCTCGAAGATCAAGAGCTGAACGACCTTCTGTGACATACAGGGAGATACAACCAAGTTACGGTAGGTGGGTACTTGCGGGTAAAAAACGTCTCGGTTCAGTTGAAATACGGGTAAAAGATCTGGCGTTTCGTGGATCTTTAAACGTGCCAGCTGTGATTAAAACGCAAACGGATACTCGTTCATCGGGGACTTCCTACTTTGGAATACTCTCCGCGAGAGTAGGGCGTGATTACGATGCAGAAGCCACTGTTCATACCGACTTAGTTTTGTTTCGTGTTACTCGGTGTGCATGTTCGGTGGCAATTCGGGTCTACGACCTGTTCCGACTTTTACATCTGCCCTCTAAAACTACCCTCAAACGCGGGGCGAAGAATTTCTTATCCTGAACTTTATTCTTTATCCAAACAAAGACTTCCGGGCACTTGTCCCAAGAATTTTGCTAGTTTTTCCCATACGTCCACGTTTTGGTGCAGTGACCCAGCGATGAACGTTTTGGGGTCCCGGAAGGGTAGTGAGGTCGGGTTTACGTCAATCTGGAGGGTTACCGCCTCTTCTGGATTTTAATCATAACCTAAGGAATGTTCATACTGAATATAAAAAAATCCATCAAACCCTGCTTGACTTATTCCCTTCCAAAGATTACCACAAAATCGCCCATTGCAGTTCAAAACAGGCCCACAGGGGGCCCAAACTTACATGGCTTACTCCCTGCCCAAAGACGTATCCACTAGCCAAAAATCCAGAACCTACCACTTGCGGGTAAACTTTAACGCCAACTTCGACGCTCCGATGCAGTACCGCAACTTGTCGCCAGGACGCCCATTTTCGAACTTGACCTTCATTTTCCAAACCCTAAATAACTACCAAATATAATGCAAAACGATCCACAGCGTCAAAAGTTATATTGTACGCAAATACACACACACACACTCACCCCGCTGCACTCCCGACAGAAAGTGCCAGAAGTACCATTTTCGTACAAAACCTTGGTATACCCAACCGTTACTCAAACACCAAATATCGCGACATTCCATCCACAGCTGCCCAAGTTATATGAGATTGACCTACATACTGGGACACACAAAAAATTCCAACCAAAACATACCCTTCTTGGCGAAGGCAAAAAGTATGTTTCTGTTGGGTACGACAAATTATACCACGAGTAATGGAATATACATTCACAAGCAAATAAGAGTGAAAATAAGTGATTCTTTTCGTTCCTTCAGATGTTAAGTTCTTGAAGCGTGGGAAGATGACATTCCCGCGCCATTCATATGACAGCAGAGAAATAGATTACTTACAGGTACGCCGCCCAGGGAATTGACCGGATAGGGGATGGGTTGAAATATCTTTGGGAACGCCGATCAGCAGATCGCGCCAGATGTGAGAAATTAGATACGTAACCAGTCACAGATGTAAGCCTTGCAACAATGGATAGGATCAGAAAAGTGTCTATGTACACTACTTCGGAGTACGGACACTTGTTTGGGGTCCAGACACTCGTTTGGGGTACGGACACTTGTTTGGGGTACTGACACTACAACAACTCTTAGAATAAATATAGAAAATGTGAACTTCTTCCATCTGCGTCTCACCTATGAAGAGAACCTGACTTCTAAACCTGAGGTACCAAGAAGCAATTGCAGGCTGTTTTAGCTTCTGGAAGGTAGGCCAAGTGCAAGGCGAGCTACGGGATAATCCGTCAACCCCTTTCCGAGTAATTCCCTTCCAAAGGGATGATGCAATTGAGCACGTGCGGATGAATTGCTTTTATCTTCGCTTTGTCAATAAACAGGAAACAATTTAGTAGTTAAAACTTAGAAGTAGTTTTAATTTTTTTAGCATTGTGTTCCTGTGGGAAGAGAGACATCTTCCATTTAAATGAACACATGGTCATCATAGTATTATGAATGGATGACAAAAGGGAACAATTAAACGAAATGTGTGTTGTTTAGGTGACAGATATCTACCTGTTTTGAAATTGACTAACTCTGGCTGTGGTATGGTTGTGCTTAGTCGCTCATAGGTAAAGGGTGTGAACAATTCCTTATACTGGTGGTGTTTTACTGCGCGAAGGTTGCACGTCCATTGCAAATGGTTTTATGCGTTTGCAGAAAGGTCGTACGCGGTCTACTCAGAAAGAGACATGACCTACACGGCATAAGAACTTGGCCCATTATGTTGAAAAGCGCAAATCAGCGCTCCACCCAACAATAACGTGTTGCGCTCTTATCATCATCATCATCATCCGGGCGTGTTGGTTGCACAGGTGCACATGACTCTCTCCTCCATCCTTCCCAATGATTTGCGCTCTTTTAAGACCATGCTGATGTCTTATCCAGGTGGGCTCTTGTTTGGAGAGCTTTTCCGAATCGAATCGCACAAAGTCAATCTGTTATGAGTGATTCTCACACAACACAAAATCTGTACAAGCTTTCTGAGTTTAGACAGGTCTGCGGCGGGTTTGAGGGCATGCATTTGCTGACGGTATATCACATACTTGCATAAGTCAATCCTACAAAGCATTGATTTTCTTTGCTTGTCTAGATCTGTGCTTTTATTTTCTTTGCTTGGCTGTTTTCTGTATACTTGTGTTCCTTAGAGAAGCCTGGGGATCATTTTTCTCGGCTTCTCTGACATTATCAGGTCACCAAATTGTACTTCTGGTCTTAATTACATCTTGGTAACCCGAACTGCACCGTTGTTGTTAAAGAGACTTATTTTCGTTATAGCTAATCGAAATATAAACTATGATGATGAATCGAAATAACAAACACATTCCTCCATATAGCTATGAGAACAGAATATAAGATAGGTACAGTGGAGTGAATAAAAGCTTGTTCTTCTTTGTACCTTATTAGAGTAGTATCATCATGTATGTAAGCGTCAACTTTACAGATTTGAAAATTGCGGCCATTAGTTTAGATTAGCATTAGCTAGTTTTCCCGCCACTAGTACCCCCACGGGGGAGCAAGTTAGGGCCAGACCGGGGGTTGTTGGAATGTGGGCAGATAGCCGTGGGCAGATCTAGATTAGGAACCCCATCACACAAAGGACCCTATGTCGGAGAGTCAGGAACTCAAGCAGAGGTCTGGAGTCCTGGAAAGGACTGTCAGAAATTCTAAAGGAGGAAGCCTTTAGGACGGTTCCAGGAAAACAGGCTTGGATGAAACTGCAAGATTCAACTGAAGGCCCGAGATGGAGGACAGTTTCTGGAGATTATAGGCCTGGAACGAATTTCAAGTTACGAGTACCAAGTCACATGCAGGGACCACACCATATTTACGTCAAGAATTCATCACAACGGTTTTATTATGGATCTACCTCAACAGATCGAGACTTCAGTCAAGGACTTATCGTAGACGCAAACCCAAGGCATAGATGTCAGGACCTTCCGTATATAGAAAATGTGAACTTCTTCTTTCTTCTGCGTCTCATCTATTAACCTTACTTCCAAACCCGAGGTGAGTTCGGTAAAACTTAACCTGTCTGTAGGAACTTGGGCAGCGAACAAGGAAGGGAGTCGCTACATGCGATAAGAACCTATCCCACAGAAGATCACCAGATAGCGGATATTTTGCCTAGTTTGGTCCGGATTATCAGGCACCAGGGCGAGCTGTGGGTTATTTATTGTTTATACATTGCTTCTTCTCGCCGATGTCTTCGAAAATACGGAGACATGTATAAATGTAAATAAATACTGACACGTCCAGAATGCTTCACAGCCTAACCCGGTTCATGACCTACTTTAGTCACATGTAACTGTAACTGAATCTGGCCGTCAGGAGCAGTGACCCCGGCAGCGTGAACGTAGGGAAGTCTCGTGGGACATGAGTATGCTGAATCTGGTATACTGTAATCTAGTTGGGGGCTGAAGCCACTCCCCAGAATATCAGCCCACGATGTCCTAACCAATAAGATGTTGAAGAATGGTCACACCTATCAAAGCACTAGCGTGGCTTGAGCGGGGACCAAGTTCTAGAGGGGAGTTCTTGGTAGGGAGTTCTGGAGGAAGGTTCGTGTTAAGACTTCTTCCCTGGGTTTCGATTGCGGGCCGGCTCCGGGTTTCCACTCCGCACGTAGCTAAGGTTCACCTGTGCGTCAACATGAGCTGATACGTCACCGCGACCACGTAGGTTTAGATTCAGGTATGAAGGTCATCCACAGAGAGGAAAATCAAAGCCTTTGAGATGAGGTGCATGCGTAAGCTACTTCACGTCTCGTACTACGAACATGTCACGAACGAGTATGTACGGGAACAGGTATGCGGCCTCGTTGGTCCTCAAGAACCACTCCTAGCAACAGTTAAAAGACGCAAACTGCAGTGGTTCGGGCATGTTACCCGACACAACAACCTGGCCAAGACAATCCTGCAGGGCACAGTGGAAGGCGGGCGTCGGCGCGGACGACAACGGAAAGCTTGGTTGGACAGCATCACTGACTGGACGGGCCTCAGCCTACAGGAGACTGGCTAACCCTGGCTAGGGAGAGACAAACCTGGAAGCAACTCTCTATCTTCATGTCTACCTTGTCCCCCCAACGACCTGGAGGTCAAGGTAGGTAGGTAGGTAGGTATGAAGGTCATGTTATCTAACATGACTATCTTCGTGTGTTTATGCGAGACTTTTCTTAGATGTAACATCGTGTGTTAATTACAACTGTTGTAACCCTTCACTGTAGTATTTTGTATATGTACACCATAGATGATAGCAAGTGAATAGGTGGTATGTTGAATTGAACCCGTGGCTCTTGGTAGTTTATCAGTAGGCGGCTGCGGTGGTGAAAGCACCAAGCCGGTTAGTTAGCATTATTAACTAGGAATGGCCTTGAACGGAGCGCTCTGCAGACAGAGAGTCCAAGTCCGGCCCGGACTGTTTGGTAGAAATTTCCACACCCGGTTAAGACCTCGGTTTCACTTGCCGTCTGCTATGAATTTCTGTTATGTGTATAGAAGATCGATCGGTGTATTTTTAACCAGTTTTTGTCTTGTTTTTTTTCTGACGTCTGGCTTACGAAATTTGTAGTAGGGTATATCCTATCGTGTACCTTTGATGTATCGGGCTTTTTTTTTTCTATCCGTTCTGGTTCCCGATGACAGCTCAGTAGAGTTACAAGGTCTCTTCGCTCCAAAATCGGAAATTGTGTTCTTTGTTATTCCGTTTTCTTTTTCCAACCATGAGACTGATAGATACTTGTGTTGAACTGAACCCTGATTCTCAAATCTGCCTTCTATTTTCCCGAGCTGCGTGCTGAAATAATCAGACCAGATGTGCTTGACAGCTCATTAATTAACAAGTGATCTTATCTCCTCCATCGGTCAGCGGAAATACGAGATGTTATCAATGATCATCAGTCTATGGGAATTTCTTGGAAAGCTCAATCTGATCTGAATTAACAAGCGCCCTGCTACATGTTTCTTTTAAACAGACTCGTGTTCTGGTTTCAATTTATCTTCCGTCTAGCTTTGTATTAGAATCTGTTTAGTGGATTCTTAAGTAGGCGTGTTCATGTATGATCTACAGTTTTCGTCAATGCTAAGTTGAATAGATTCTAATGTTCAGCATGATCATGATTAGATGTGTCACGATTACAAAAGCATGTTGTTTATGGATATGGGACTCGTCAGTCGTTATCGGCACAGCTCACGTATCTGTTTGTTGCGTTGACCACTTTGTAGTTAGTTCTTAATTTTAGAGTTGGGGTGTCATGCTTTCTCGTGTGTAAAACAAGAAAACTACTCGCGTTCCTTGAGTTATTACCTATATTTCCTACCGTTGCAGACACTCTCTGATCGTAACTACTTCAGTTCCTTCCCTTCTAACGGACATAAATTGTTTAATTTTACGGATCATGATAGACTAATTAGTTGTCTTAATGTCTACCATGCATTGCGGAGTCAATTAATTGTTCATTTCTTACCGTTCAATGTCGACAGAATGACCATATAACACATGATAGTTTGCAACAGTTTCATACCCTTTTCTTTCTATATGCCCACAGGTAAATGCCGTCATGACAACCCCCAGGCTACAGAGTGAATCCACTGACTTGGTCGCAGAGAGATTGGTCTGTATACCCATATTACCCAAGAACAAAAAAAACATCAAATGGGCCTCACAGCGGAAAAAATATAGCAAGAGTCACACAAACACACATGATATATAACACAAACAAATAAAAGCCCTTATATAAATCATCACATTCATCACACAATACGGATAAATAAAAAGGAAGGCATACACGACATCTATACACCAGATGTTCCTGAATGAGTTATATGAGTGACCAACTTACCTCCCCTTTTGTTAAATAACATCAGGTGTTTTGTTACAAAAGATAATATGCTGTATAGTTATTATGCCGGTGATGAACGACAAGAACTGAACAATTCTTGAAATTGGGACAACCTACCCAACAATCCAATAGATTTTGAAAAATCCAAAATATATTTGTCTTTATGATAAAAGAAAATAAATGAAACAAAAACGTAATACTATCTAAAACAGAAACAAAGCATTAAAATGGTAAGGTCAACGCATTATTCTTATTTGCCATAAACAAAAAAAGTAGCTGTGTTTCCGGTGCTCAACAAAGCAAAGGGAATGAAAAGAAACGTGTATCTTTTAAATACGTATCAGCAAAGGCCTTTTCGTTCCAAATCACATAAAAATACGTCTTCGAAACAAATTCCCCAGGGAATACTCAGATGATACCACTACGCATGCGTGTAAAAATTCCAGACATGCCTACGAAATTCTGGGAATTTTTGTCAAACGGTCGCACTCTATAACATTAGGCTCGCCCCTCAGGCGTCGCCAAAAATGACACTAGTGAGGTACATGTGGCCATGAACGTATCGTTGTGCAGGTTACATAATAAAAGTGGACCCAATGACTGTAGTTGATGTAGTTGTTAATTTTTTGAGAGATACCAGTCTACCACACTATATATAGCTAGTGTCACTGTGTGCACCTCTTTAATAAAGAAATAAAAGACTTGTTGGTTGTGATACAATGTTTAGTCGCTCCAAATCTTGTTAACCTTACAATGTTATTGTTATGTGTCTATTTTGAAAATTTAGACATCTTCATTTTGTTTACCGATCTTGTTTTTTCGTCCTCTCTCATTAAATTTGGAGTCTGTAGAGGATTCCATACATAATATTTACTTGCTGTGGTCTCAGTGTTTCAATAGTCTGTATGTGTGTTTGCGGAAATACGTGTCGTGTAACTGTGCTGATGTATAACACGTTTGTCAGAAACATAACTCCACTCACCAGCTGCTGCTGATTAGCCTCTTGCCTCATTTTTGCGCTATTCTCATGCTGTGGAGGAGATGGACTCTATTAAAGATTGACAAGAAACAAATGCTAGGAACTAATCCAATTTGGTTATCTATTTGCACGTCCTTTGAGTTATCTTTTGATCTCATTTTTTTTTAATTTTCCCTTTTCTTCGGTATTTCCTTGCTTTACCTCAGGTAAAAGTAGAATTTCTGATAGTAGAAGTTGTAGTTTCAAATCAACCTTGAAAACTGTTAAACGTTGCTGGCGACACAGTCTACTACTCAATAAGATTAAAAGCAGCACACATACAGAGCTTCTTCGGACCACACACGAACTTTGGCAAGACGTAGTCCCGACCACTTGTACTACGTGTAAACTTTACTCGAGCTCGAATAAGGCAAACATGTCACAGTTTAACTTGTGACGGAGCTTGTGCATAAAGAATTGAACATTCCAAAATTATTACTAGTAACAAAACAGAGAAATTAGACGTCCAGTGCACACCTGGATTTTCACCCCCTTTAACGGAACTTCAAGGATCATGGGCATCTTAGGGATAGAGTAGGTAGGGATCAGTAACACGGATGTGTACATTCAGGTCCGTATGATTTGGGTATGGACATTTTATTGGTTTAGTTTAGGTAACATTTGCAGGGAAGACCCACCATCAAGAAGCCCGGCTATCTAACCGAAAATACTATACTTTGTGGGCCTCAAAATCTGCCTGAGCTAAAATTGTGTCTATACGCAAGTCATACGGACTTGAATGTACGCACACGCGTGACTGCTTCCATAAATGGAGCATATCAAAAACGTTTGTGTAGATCAGTACTTACCAACACACGGATGCAATCCTTTAGATGACTATTGGTACTGCGCATCCTAAGGAACTCCTGCCTCATGTTGGCAACTGTCATGAATTCATCTAAAGAGAGACATAAAATGTCTGTATGACGTACTCTCCAAGCAGAGGTTCGACTCTGACTTTTGAAAACCGATTTCGGGACGTTTTTATCGGCCGGTGGACATAAAGGTATAGAAAGCCCGATAACAACGCTTGAAAACACGTCAAAATGAGCCAGAGTCGAACCTTTCCTTGGAGTATACATGTGACGAAGTTCAAGAGGAGCATTTCAAAGTGAAAAGTTACTTCTTCCTCCCCCTACTACTACCATGGTTTCGTTGAAGAGGTTCATCAGTCACGTATGAATTCAGTTTTTCCAAATTTTCTTCAAGCAATGACTGTTTTTAAACAGTACCTTACCTTTAAAAACAGCCATTGCTTGAAGAAAATCTGGAGTAACTATCACGAGATGCACATAATTACAACTATGGAGTAATAGTCTTTTTTCTTTGATAATGCAAATGAGATCTTCATTTACATAATTCGTCAATCCCTTCTCGAGTTATTCTCGAAAGGGGGCCCAAGCCTACATTGCTTGTCCCAGAGCTAACGTTATCTACCATTCAAACATGACAATCATATCAAGAACACGAAATGTCAAAACCGGAAATTTCCCTGCATTACCGTAAAACGCCGATTGTCGAACTTGGCCTTCGTTTTTCCTGACCCTTACTCCTATCCAATATTACAAGATCTATCCGCAGCTTCTCGCGCTATTTTTTCTCTACAGGCAGACACAAGAAGAAAAGAGACCGAAAAGAAAAACTTTTTGGAAGGTAAAATATAGTAAAGCTGTTAGTCTATTTATTAGCATGTTCTAGAATGGACGCCAGTTTCAAATTGATTGCTAAGTACATCGGACACTTCATAAAGACAAGAAAAGAATATGATACAAAGCGGTTTTTTTTACTTCTATCTTGACATTTTAAACACAACAATGTAAACACAAAAGTGACATCTAGCGACTATTGGGATAATGACAAACAGCAACGACAACGTCGTATCATATCGTATCATATAAACTGACTAGACATTTTCCCTTACTCATTGCGGACTTGTTTTCTCGGTATTTTAAGACTTTTCTTGCCTTAGCTTGGTGAAAAACTCAATACCGCTTATATACTTATGTTTTAATTTTTATAAGTTTTTAAGGTTTTGTTGACAACAGTAAGCCGGTACACGGTATGTCATTCAAACTGCAGTACGTTGGTGGCGGCGCTGCGTTCTAAATTAGATTTGTGTAATCGTTGACTTTATGTTCGGAATATCATGCAAAACGTACAAGTATCACTAAAACGACAACACGCCAAACTTTTAAAGATTGATTTTTATCGATATAATTCGTTGAGCGCTCCGTCAAATCGCTCGGCCGCAGCGACACCGCCAACGTGCCGCAGTTTCAGTGAGTTACCCGCGTTGGGATGTCTTACAGCCTCCAAAGTTTGGCGTTTTTATTGCGACAGTTCAATGTACTAGTGTTTTCCTTTTCACCCCATTTCGCTGCAAGTACCCGAACCCACAGTACGAACTGTGTCCTGTGTGAGGACTTTTGCCATGGGACATGCCATAAATTTACACAATGCTCTCATGACAAACACGCGCCGTTCAAGTAGCCAAGTAGTAAAGGCTGTAACAACGACGGATTCATGCACACAAACTTCGGTGAGTCGGATTAACAAGAAAAATAACCTAGTGTCATTCTAGCGGACTGAGAAACTCCGTAACATTAAGCTTAAGCCTTCCACAATTCCTTACCTGTGTTCAGACACACTTTAGTAGTTTTATCTTTTGAAGATTCACGGAACTTTCGTAGTAACGCCATGGCGTACGAACTTCGACTTTCCGAATAGGTAACCACGGTAAGTTGTTCGAACGATAAACAATGGAACGTTATGACGTCATGAACGACAAGATGGAACGGACAACAATGGCGATCCTCGGAGCCACCCGACGTCATACAGGTGGTGTGCAAATAGAGCCTTTCCTTCATTTTGACTGTCTTGAAGTATTTTACCGAGACCAACGGTTGAGCAACGCCGAAGACAATGAATGTTCATATATCTGCGGTGGATTTTATGTTCGGTCTCCATCGCAAACGTATAAAACAACTGCGGAAATTTCTGTTTCGTCTTCTGTCCGCCTCACCGCCTTGTCTAAGTTCTCCATACATCACATTGTACAGTATGGTGTGCTGGTCGCACGGTGAATTCTCACAACTAACAAACCCGATCATCAAACAGTGAATTCTAGGGGTGGGTATCGGTACGGTGTACCGGTACAAAACCGGTTTTTCTTATTGGACCGGTCCAGAAAAACTGGACCTGAAAAAATTAGGTGTACCGGATGTTGGACATATTGGAAAATGAACGTATAATATGATCAGGCATTCACACATTTCGGGGCTTACCGGTCGAGGAAAATAACAAGAGCGAAGTAGAATAGGGTCTATAGACATTTCTACCATGTTTTACAGTCAATAGTACAGGGGCAGTTAGCCTTGAAGTGTTTTAAAACGCCAATACTCCACAAAACAGATTTAATTGTTGCGAAATGGACCATTGTTTTGAGCATCGTCCATTCACTTGTTCCCACATACTGAATCAGGTCCAGGTTCAGGTCCAAACCTGGACCTGATCCTCTGGGCCTGAATCGGACCTGAAATTTTCTGTAGCGGTACCCACCCCTAGTGAATACATATTTACGGTTATATTTCATAGTACCCCATATAGATTGACAGTTGTTCACGCCAGCACTACCGAAAGCGACTGTTCTATCCTGTAGTACCTATTGCTAGTTAGTGCGAGGCCGTGCATTTCTATAACAAGTTAATAATATATTTGGTTTTCGATTGGCTGTCCGTAAAAGTTTCCAGAGCTACTATATTTTCAACCGCGAACTTAAACCACATCCAACACTCCATTTCCCCCTTAAATACGGCGAAATTAAATTACCGAGAACAAAAACCATTTAAAGTATAATTTCTACCAAAGCCATTCAACTTAACGCTGAATGTTACTAGATCCATATCTTCAATTTTTACTTCGGTACAATAAGTTCGGTATCAAAGGTTGACTAGGAGCGTGCAATCCTGTAACCGTACGTACCGTATGAGTGTGCCACTAGTCAGCCGGACGGAATTGACCGTGTTTCGGTGGCGGCCGTCCTGACTCCTCGCCGTGAGCCGTGCTGCCTGTTGAACCAGGCGGGAAGAGACGTTCCTGGACCACCCGATGACTGGCTGTAACGTCGCTCATACCCAGCATTGCTGCGCTTAGACGGGATGGCAACAAACACAACACCACGGAACTGAAGCCATGCCTAGCTGTTGTGTTATGTTATGCTGTGTTGTGTTGCCGTGCCGTGCTGTGTTGTGCTGTGCTGTGTTGTGCTGCGTTGTGGCTTCAGACCCTGGCCGGGGCAACACACCCTACGGACACTACGTAACCAAAGCATCATTTAGTTGGTTTCTGCAGTGTTTGGCCTATAGCGCTGAATTCAAAGTTCGCTGTCGGCCTCAGAGCAAAAACGAAAACAGCTGATTTTTTACCGGTACGAACAAAACAAAATAGATTTAAAAGAAGGGACGATATTTGAGTGGTCCGAGCATTGTTCAATAGGTTCGATTTAAGGCCGACATACAGTATCGAATATTGGTGTTTCCCTGAGCTTGGCAGGCACTAGTACTAATGGTGTCTAAGATGTTCCTTGCTTGGGACAATAATTCTGACTAGCTCATTACTGTTAAAGGGAATCACGATCATAACGGCCTGCACGCCTAAAGGTCTTCAGATACACACCTACATTATGTGAATTATCAGACTAGCACTATCAGGATCGGTCATTACCATCAGCAAGTGATTCTCAGCATTAAATGACAGCGATGGGACCAAAAACAACAGTTTTGTGTCAAAAGATTGTTTTGAAGAAGTATCTTCACAAAACATAGGCTTATGATAAACCTATGGGGAAATAACAAGAGCTGTCAATCACCTGTACGTATGTATCGAACTGGATGACGTCACGAATACTTGTGACTAATGCTAGCCATTATTGCCTGTATTCTGTTTCTAGCCAATAGTACAAGAAAAATTCAAGGCACATTGCAGAATCTTGAATGTCTTTATTCTTGTAAAACTGCATTACATATGTCATTTGAAACTACAAACTCGACACATAATCTAAGATTACATATCCATACAGGATCCATTTTCCGCCTCAGCAGACGTGTACACTGACGTCACAGTCATGGTTTTACCTTTTGCTTCTTACTTGTTCTAATGTCCTGTACATGTGTATAGTAACACAGGCCACTGGATTTGGTGTAGGCCAGGCTCCATTTCTCTTCCTTCTGGGTCACTCCGGTAACTCTATCATCTTTCTGCTCAAAGTGGAAATTTTCTCCCTCGCCAGAAAGAGGTACCTCAAAGAAACTTTTGACTATCTGTTTTGACTCTTCGCAGTTGTGGAAATGCTTGCCCCTCAAAGTGTCCAAACTGTTCATAAAGTTTTCAAGGCATCTCATATTGAGTCCCGTAGGGGTAAGTGAACAGTTCACATATTTTAACAGTTCCTGTAGTCTGTTCCACAACCAAAGAGCCTTCGGAAAATGACTCCTAGAATTAAAGATATATTTGAAGTAAGGACTTTTGAGTGAATAGTTTGCTTTATAAACAAAGGGGTTACCCACTATAGCCACACACGGCGAGATCTTATTGAGAATGCTTAATTGACTTTCGGTAAAGTTATTGTTTGTTTCAAAACTTTCATGTTTAAGCTTTTTATATTTTACAAGTGTCATACTAAAATTATGTGTTCGCTCATGTATCATTTCACACCATTCTTCCATGACTCTCCTACATATCGGCGACATGAGGTGTCTTATGTCACTAAGGAAACATGTATTTAGACCTGTCTTTACTTTATCAATCACAGATTTGTCATATTCCGGATCCGTATACAGTGCCTCCTTGAAATGATCTACAAGTGCCCCTATCGTCTTTGCGAGTTTAGCAATGCTAGGGAGTTTTGAAGTATTTAGCCAACCTAAAAGTTTTTTGGCTTCAAAACTCGTGGCCTTTAAGGCCTTAAGTCGCACTTTCAAAGATTCTATTTGGTGGTTGATGTTTGTAATGGATGACCGGGCCAGATGACAAGTATGACCTATTCTCTCCACTACCTGTATCGTATCGTGGAGCCCCTTCCACGTGCACCCTTTATAGTTATTTTTTATCAAAGCTAAAGGCTCTGATAGATCAGCACAATGTTCTGTTGGTAGTGTCGAAGATGGCCCGTGTTTTGACCTCTGCCCTGTGGTCTGACCAGTAAGCTTGCCAAGCTGACGTGCCATGATTGTTGCTAGATACTTCAGGCTTACATCATTATGGAACGATAGGTATGATAATGGCAGATTGGAATCTTGTTGTGAATTGATAAGTATGTCTGATTTTCTAAACTTGGCATCAATTCTGAACTTGGAGTTCTGTGTGCTGGTTAGAGACAAGACACTCTTCAGCACTCCTGGGTCCCCTAACAAATCGTGCCAATCTTCACGAGCAAACTCTAGGATATCAAACTCTTTACTCTCTTTGGGAAGTCCTAGCATCGCTTCAAAATACCTGTTGGTACACGTAGAGGTGTCCATGTAGCGATAGTACATCTGTAGAACAATAGTGACTATCTTTATAGCTTTCTGTATGACACTTCTGTAATACTGCAGAAAGGCCACAAAGCGCTCCGTCGAACGGCAGCAAAGCAATGTTTTTATGTCTTTTGTGTCATCATGGCAATTAACTTCATCATCACACTGCTTTATAACCATGATTAGATCCTTCATTGATGGATGCTTAAGTCGGTCTTGTTGCGGAATGAGTATTTCTGCACCTGCTGTCAACGTTGACAACGCCATCCAAATGTCATCTGGCTTTGCAATTGGGTTTGGGTTTGGGCTTAAAAGCATATTTTGTACCACGTCAAGCGGCCCTTCATCAATATATGATGGCACAAGCCAGACAAATGACGTAAGAAGCCTGGAGTAATTAGCTTCGTTAAGTTTGCCACTTTGAAGAAGTCTATTATAAAGGAAGAAAGACACATGTTTTAGTGACACCATGACCTGGTTGATTTCACAGGAGGTCGATTGAAAATCGATGTCAGGTAGGTCTATATGTACCATGTATCCCATTACCCTGAACAGGCTATCCGCTATGTTTACCAGTAAGCTAACAGTTACTTTGCCATTAGAAGGACACGACAGTAGAGTGCTCCTGAGAGAGTTTACATAATCAAGAATGTGACAGGACAGATCCTGAGTAGCATGTTGTCTGCGAAGTAGGAGCGCCTGGCCATGAAGGAAAAGGAACGCATCATCACATGCACCCCATCGGCAAAAAAACTCAGCGGACTTTCTCATGAAATTGTATGTACCATTGATGGAAAGGTTTGTTTGGTACTTGTCGACATTCAGGGCCAGATAATGCAGGTGATTAGTTAGGATTTCTGCCTGCATCCTGGAGGTGTCATTGCTAAGTAACATTGTCGAATATTTGAATGCATTCTCCAAATGTGCGAGTCTCAAGGTTTCGTTCATTTCTGCTACAACAACTTCCTGTACTATTCTGTGCACACTAAAAGCACAAGGTTGAAAGGCATGGCATCGCGAAGCCAGGGAAAATCTCTCTAGGTTTGCGACCATTTCCATCATATCTAATTTTTCAAGTTGCGTTGGGATAGAAAAAAGCTTTGCAAAGTTTTTGCTGTAAGGTTTGGGACAAGGGATACAGTCTGGCCCCATAAATGATGTCATGTTCAAAAGTACAGCGGCGCTAGGAGACAGCTGGCGCAGAGTGTAATCTAATGTGTGGCGAATGTTCCTGTTTGCAACCTGTTCGATATCCATTTTATCCAGCAAGTTTACTTTCTTAGCGGCGTTAGCTCTGGTGTATTTGTCATGATACTCTTTGATAGAGCAGCCAGTTGTCTCAATGTATGCATACGCCAGCTGAAGGGCTAGTGGGTGATGGCCGAGAGATCTGCTGAGACTCTCCACCCATCTACGGTCATCTTTACCGCTAGATCTGACTGTTTTGTTAAACAATGCCTGGGCCTCAGTATCGCTGAACGGAGGGAGACTGACCACTGAAATAGGCTCCTTATCAAGTCTTAGGTTTTCCTGGGAGGTTAGAAGAATATGACTTGTCTCTGTGATGCTGTGGGGAAGTAGGGACTCCAACTCTTTCATGGTTTCTCTGACTGCCCCATCAACTACTAGCAACCAATATCGTGACTTTGTCAGGTACTTTCTAAACTGTATAGTTACAGACTTACAGCTCATTTCATCGCCAGAGTGTACAGATTCTTCCCTGGTTAGACTAACGTAAGAGCTGTAGTGACTGATACTGGCACACATGTCGCCCTTACTCGCTAACCTGACCCAGAACACTCCACCAGGGTACCTCTCCGCACGCCTGTGTCCGTACTCAATAGCCAATGATGTCTTCCCGACTCCGCCCAGCCCTGTGATGAGGCAGGTCCGGTTCTGTTCAAGACACGCGTCGATCTTGCCGAAGACATCTTCTCGTCCCACGAAAGTCTTCATACGGCGAGGAAAGAAAACCATGAAGGGTGTGTCTGAAACAGATTCATGTCTTTATATTACTGGTGTAATGAAAGGAATACAATCTGGTCACCAGATGCATTGTGTAATAGCTTAACTGAACACTGGGCGATAGTGCACCCACTAACACGCTTGTCCGAACACCGATATTCTACACTCAAGTACTCGCTCACAGCAGTCACAGCCTTGTATCCCTTTCCCACTAGAGGCTGAGACCAACGAATATCATAGCTAAAGGACTATTTGTTTGGGATTTGGTCATTTTGTTGTGTTTTTATCATACTTGACATCAAATTCCAATTATGGAATCAAAGGTCAAAGCAATCGAAATTTGGTTGCTGTACAGTCGCTCAGAGATCGCGCTCTGGTGAATTTTACTTTAGAACTTTATTTCACGACAACTGTAAAGGATACAATGCATGGCAACTTGCACATACAATGCATACAGAACAATTTAACTACATGAGTTGCTAATGTCTAAAAATCTAAGAAACTACTCTATCTTTCGAATGGTAATAGTACTGTATTATATACATAATCAGGCTAGCGTTATGTGCTGCTTCAGGACAGTATGATATTGTCTCGTTTTTAAAGGAGTTGTTTATAAATTGACCGACATAGATGAGATGGTCTAAACAATATGTGGCTAAATAGTCTTCAACGTCGGGACACTCACCGTTCATTCCGTCAGTGTAGTAAACAGTGACTATCCAAGCACAGATCATCAAAGTTGTGAGGAGCATACTAACGGCACCTAGTCGTTTCATGGACCACTTTGTGACATCTGGAAAACATACAAATAAAGAACCGTCCATAAAGTTTATGCAAAATCATTAATGAAGGTCGTGACCTTCTTAATGGTAATACCCCTGTCACATAACGCGCAAAATCAATCGGACGACGATTCTGTGAGCTCTAAATGACATGAGTAAGACGTCCGGTGTTCTGACGATCATCTCGCGATTTTTCGGGATCGCCGGCGATGTTCAGGGGATGAACGATGGTCGCGGTGCAGCGAAACATGTTTTTAACAAGTCGCCGGTAATCTCTGAGTTCGCAGAGCTCGTTACCCAAGGCCCAATTTACACGAGGCACTTTGAACGACTTACGTCGTTTGTCCTAGGACAGTGACGTAGGACAGTTTTCGTTTTACACACAACTCTGAGGTGCGCCGCAGCGCGTCGCGCCACAGTGCGTAGCGTTGCCATGAACTCTGGTGACCCGCCGTGACATTTGACAGCGCGTGTTTTCAAAATGGCGGGATCATAGAACAAGTTTTGTTGTTGTTGTTCATCGGACAGATGATGATTTTCTTGTCTACTCGCGCGTACATGCAGCGCCGGGCATGGCCCAGAAGACGGCTTGTACGTTGTAGGCGCCGGTACCACAACATTCAACGGGCAGCCTTCTTTGCTGCCGATGCTATCATTGAAGCTCAATTGTCAACCGAAAAGTTTGGGTGCGAGAGCATACCAGGAGCGCACACAGTGCCGAAGAAATGGGCTACCTGCGACGCAGATCCGTTTACACGAGGTTGGGCGGCGCCGCAGACTCCCCGCGGAGCGTCGTAAGTCGCCTCCGGAGGTGCCACACTGCGTCGCGCCACAGCGCGTTTTCGCTTTTACACGGGGAAAAAAGTGACGTAGGACGCGCGTCGAACGACGTACGTCGTTTGATCTTTTGCCTCGTGTAAATCGGGCCCAAGTCGCCTGCAGATCGTACAGATCGTGCAAATCGGATGGCGAACGCCCGTCAGTCGGGTGACGTTCGCCTGACATACGCCCGACTTACGTTTGTTTGCAAATATTGAATTTCTTTAAATGTGAGGGTAATTCTGACATTGTGGTCCCTGTGATAGCATGTAGTCTGACTTTGTGACACACTTTCTTTTCTTTCGTCATTTCTATTATGCCCGCGCATTCCATTCATTGGTTAAAAAGATTCCGACAACAAAAGAATAAACATTGATTGATCTCTTGCCTTATTGTGAGGAACGTTTCGTGTTAATTACCTTGTCCGCGTGTAAGAGGTCATGGGAGGTTAATTATCAAAGATTTATTTACTGACGATCGCACGAGCCTCGCTTATATGTGACAGGGACAGTTTCTGGGCGAACAATACGCAAGACCCTCTGAAGATCTTAAAATTTGCCGACCTTCCAGCGATCGCGAAGTACGTCCGAAGATCGTACATAATGTGACAGGGGTATAAAGACCATTCATTAATCGTCGCCGTACAAACACATCTTACCATGGAGAAGGTAAAGAAACTAGGTTTCGTCATCAGCCGAGTCCAGCCTTCGACAGGGTTACAGAGTAAAGAGTCTTCGATCTGTTTGGATAGCAAACATCACATATGAAAGAGTCATACGACACCGTCCTTCAAGGTCCGGCTACAAAGTACAGAAGAGGCCATCGGCTTTCGAATATTTATGTTATCGCCAACTTACAGTTTGAATTTGCCGCCTTTTAGATTAGCATAATTTAGTTCCCGCCAAAGGTCAGTTCCCGCCAAAAGTTACTATATAAAGTAAGCCAAGAGCCGGAAGTGAGGCAGTTGAGACAGGGAACACTCTGGAAAGGACCCGTGCAGCAAGAGGCACATCAAAGGCCTGGAAGAGAGTCTTCTAGGAGATCAAGAGGAAGAACTTAGGCCTGGAAGACAGTTCCAGGAATACAGGCTTGGAAGAAACTCCAAGATTCAACTCAAGGCCCGAGCTGAAGGACAGTTTCGGGAGAATTAGGCTTGGAGGGAATTCCAAGATTCGAGTACCAAGTGAATACGGACTCAGATCGGGTATTCAAGAAGGATCAATTAGGCCTGGAAAGGAAGATTCCAGGAACAGGAGGACAAGCTCCAAGACATATGGACAGACTCGGTCGGGTACGTGGGTGACCAAACTATGTTTTACGACAAGAACTCATTGCGGATTCGGCAAGAACTCATTGCGGATTCGGCAAGAATTCACTGCGAATTCGGTCAAGAACTTATTACGGACTCTGATTCAAGAGGATTTACAACTTCAGATGGAATAGGGACAGAAATAGGACTTTCAAACTCAGTACGGCGGCTTATGTACTTCTACTAACTCTATGAACAATATAACTTCAAAACGTTCAGGTTTGTGTCTGCGTCTTACATCTGTGTGAAGAATCCAAGGTGAGTTCGGTTATTACTTCTTTGTAAACCTAGTACCTCGGCTGAGGCTCCGACGACAAGATCTAGGGCGGAGCGATTACAATTTACTAGTAGCAAACAGAAAAATTGGGGTGGTGAAACTATCTTACCCCTACACACAGTCATCGATCTTTGATACCAAACAGAAACAAGCGTATAAAGAGAGCAATGATAGTTTAAAACATAATGTGGTATTGAGGGGACACAAAAGGAGACATGTCATAAACATCAGTCTTAGAATTTAACAACAAATGATCAGCAAATGTACTGCAAACAAGCAAGGAAAAGTCAACCACCTTGTGGGCGCCGTCCAAGATCCTTTTTTCTTTTCTCTCCTCTCGTCACAGCTATGTGAAGACGTGCCCGACTGTCTAGTAGCTGACTGACAAGGTGACGGTATGGAACCTCCCTCAAGCTTTCAACAAAGTCGTCAAAGCCGTCGTACGGTAATTCTGTAACATTTAAAGTTGCAATGTTTGCTAATGGCACGCACAGTTTTTGAGCATTGAAAATATCGATGAATACAAATTCCAACTTCAAATTCTTGAACAAGAACTATGACAGACATCTTATTATCTTTCTAACACATACATTGTAGCTTTCAAGAATATGGTGATATAGTATATACTAATACTATATACTAGTATATTGACATCTTTACATACATAAGCGTATTAAAAATATTTGGGTGCACCTGTGCACCCACAGAGAAAATTGTGTACACAGCTCCAATTACAGGTGCGCCTGGGTACACAAACACCCAGTATTTCGAGCCCTGGTGGCGGTTGAAATTACCGAGTACGGCAGATTTTTAACAGGTACGGCAGAAATTACCTGTTACGAAAGTCCGACAAGTGTTTAAGATTACAGTTGATTTTTCATGTAGCTTGAAAATTGTTCGAAAGTTTCTGTTCGTACCCAACAGTTTGTCCAGTAGCGCCCTGGCGCCGCAGTGTGGCCCCTCTGTTCTCGCCTTGGCCCGGATGAACCCAGGGTCTCCGTCCCTCCAGTGGACCGTGCTGTACCGTAGGACCAAGCCAGGGTCCATGTCACGGGCAATGTCGTCAGAGCAGTCCAGGATAACTTGTCGGTGTAGCGGATCCATAGCGGCTACAAACTGTGAACGTAAGTAACTTTCTTCCGGGTATTCTGTCAACTTTCGATGACGTCACTGTCCAAATTAGTCCCCAGCAAAAGAAAAGAACAAAGACACAATATAAAGACATTCTTCTGTGCAAATCTAATAATGGCGCAACTTTGACAACTCCAAGGTGGATTGGACAGCGAATAGATTGTATCCGATGATTTGGTTGTTTAGAAAATCAAAACTTTCGTCGATTATTCGGGCGTAGGGAGACACTTGTCTTGAGTGAAGCGGTAGGTGCGGATGGATTTGTAAAGGTTAAAGGTGGGTAGGCTTGGTTTCGGGTAGTATTTTTCTGCCGTTCTGTTTGACCTGGTTGGCGTTGCTTTATTATACGTTTGTCACAAACTTATCCCCTCGATGGTTTAAGTTTTTCTTTTTTTACCCAGATATAATGAACTTTGTTTGCATAACTAGCGGTTTGGATGTAGAAATGAAGGGGATTTGCCCAGCTAGTTTTAAAATCTTAGCACAGATTCAGTCGACTGTAAGCCAGAAAATACGGAGAAGGGGGAGCTGACAAATATTTTATAACCATACCCAAACTCCAATCAGGGAAAACACCGCACCAAAGCTGAAAAGTGTAAAGGAGCCCTGAAGAATTGTGACTTTCTCTCCTGACCCTACCACCCAGGGATTACGTTATATGCTGTACTGATCATGTATGTGGTTTGGGAAAAGACCCTATGTTTATGCATGGTGTAGGGACATGATCGTGAGTGTTTACTTGAGTGGGTTATGTTACAGTTTTACAAACCCTATACACGTATACAAAATAAAACGCTTACCAACAAGCTTTCGATCAGTCCTCTGATCCTTATCAAGTTCAATTGACCCAGCGCGGCCTCGCAGATCACACACATCTCTCCAGACGATACCTCCTGAACACTGTCCGGATGACATGCATATGGTAGTACCTTAGGCGCTTGACACGCCGGGCAAGTATCCGAAAAACTCGGCTCGCTTCCCAATGAGTTTAAGAAGCCGATCAGCAGGACGATGCGCACCATTTTTTACGATTTCTAAGTTACTTTTCACAATAGAGACCCTGGAGGGAGTTGCCTTTCTAACGTGCGCCTGTGTGAAGAACTGTCTGGGGATAAGGTGGCCAGACAATTGTCCTTTTTTTATGTTCGAGCAAGGAGCTACATAGATTCATGCAATCACCACCCGTATAGTCTGGACGTATAATTTTTGGTTGGTGCAAGTATGTATTATATTTAAACCGTCGATAATTGCTGAAAATGTGGTAAAAGCATAAAACTTGCTGACTCTTGATTGTATACTAGACATTTTCATGTATACATGTGGTACAAAATAGGAAACATACGGGTTATGTCGTTACAGATAATGAACAGTGGTTGAATTTACCAATTAAGGGACGAATGCAAAAGCTAGCGTTGGCTTTATCTATTTAGGGTTCCGATGTGTAACTAATCCTGCTTGAAACCATATCAAACTTCACAATGGTACGCTGTAATATGTCTATCTAGTACTAAGATATCATTGGGCATTTTAATCAGTATGATCTGTTCTTGTTTCAACTTTGTTTATTCATGTGAAGCTCAAATCGGCCTACAGGTCGCTTTGCATTGAGGCCATGAGGGAAGACAAACTATATAACAGAGATACAGTTTACGTCATTCAAAGTCCCAATATACAGTCTATACACATAGTTTACGCATACGTATATATGGTCCACCAACTCGCAACTTTGGCTGAAGACACACGGAGGTGGAAAACGTATGCTGATTGCATTGCTGCCCCTGAGGCGAGGTATTCGTGGTCAAAATACGGAAGAGCGATACGAATGGTACATGATTCAATTCCGTTTGTTTGGATCGTTTCTGTTACTTAAAGAGTTTCTTAAAGGAAGCTAAAGTTGGGCGGTCCTTCTTCACGACCCTCAAATTCTCTACCTGAAAGAGAACAATTGCATAATGAAGACTGAATACAGATCTAAGACGTTTTGAATATAGATCTAAGACGTTTTACGGCGTTTGTCGTGTAATATAGACTACATTACAACGTTTAATGACAACCATTAGCATTGTCATTTTATGTATCCTAAATGCAGGTACGATGTGGTAGTAGGTCTTAGTTATGGCTTAGGTCCCAATTAGGGTCTCATACCGGACTTATGCCGTCCCCTTTATAACAACGCTTAATTATGCAACTTTAATGGGCGAAAATCCAATAAAGAAACAGTTCGGCCGGAGACGTTTTAATTTCTATTGCAAGATCACATATCCAGTAATCAATTAAAAAAATTTTCCCAAATCTGACCGGACAATCAATTTTTATAACATATATAACTGCACTTAAATACTATCCACAAAGACGGGCTTTCCTTCAATGTCCCGCTGACCGCATTACTCAGGACAAACAAACGTACACGTGCGACACTCGCTCGAATGCCGAGACTTTCCTACCCGATCCTGTCAGAATTACACAACCTTTCATCTCAAATCTTTCTACATGACATGGGGGCGATAAAAGGCAATTTATCATCTACGTAAACACGCGATTTTGGGGGCCCATTCATATTTCGCAAGGATTCACCGCGGAGTAATACCGGAAGGAGACCTTAGACAAAGGGGCCCCGGCAGTTGACGGGCTGTTTTTGACACAGTTTATGGGGTAATTTTGGGCCCGGCCGGGCACCGGGTTGAATTTAAGGTGGACTCGAAATGACCCGGGACCCGATGATAAAAAAACGCCCTGACCTACCCGTGGTAAAACCTAGGGGACGCAGCCCCCCCCCCCCCCCCCCCCCACCGAGCTTCAGAGTGCTGTATTCAAGTATTGTCAGTAAATTTTGCACAACAAAAAAAAAGGATCGGAAGCAAATCGTACCTCGTCTCGGAACTTGGCGGCTTCGCTCCTACTGCAAGCCAACTCCTCCTAAGCCGTGTGAAAACAAACATTTGCTTCAGAATTAAATCTTAACGTTACCTCCTTTCCAATGTTTTTGTGACATTTTTAAACATACTCTGTAAACCAATTAACTGTATAGCAGCATACAATGGCCAGCTCCAAAATGGATGTTTGCACTTTCTTACCATGGGGCCATGGAAAGTTTGGTGATCTTTGGCGTTCATATAGCACGTACAGTAAGTGGTTATACTGTATATCGTTTAGGCAAACGTGTGCGTTACTGCAGGGAGAGAGTTTGCTACAGTCTCTCTAGACGGCCATATCGGCATCACGTAGTGTAACGGCAATATGTGTAGCTCAAAGCTGCGCATATCGGCATCACGTGGCGTAACAGCAGTATGTGTAGCTCACAGCTGCGCATATCGGCATCACGTAGCGTAACGGCAGTATGTGTAGCTCACAGCTGCGCATATCGGCATCACGTAGCGTAACGGCAGTATGTATAGCTCACAGCTGCGCATATCGGCATCACGTAGCGTAACGGCAGTATGTATTGCTCACAACTGCGCATATCGGCATCACGTAGCGTAACGGCAGTATGTGTAGCTCACAGCTCGGACCTCCGAATTCGAGTCCCCTGATATGCTCCGGTGTGCCCTTGGGTAAGGGACTCATCGTTACTCGAATGGACATTATATGGAGGTCCCGTGTTTGAGAGAAGTAAAACTCCGAGGACGGAAAGGAACCCACCACACTTATCGAAAAGAGTAGGGTCTCATTCCGTTAAAATCCTTGTGCGTTACACGACAAGGCAATACAGAAATGATTTGAAAACAGGTCTTTTTTAGCCAATTGCAATGATATTGTTTCAGCCTACCTTGGTCTGGCTCAACATGCTCTCCTTCATGGTTGCTTCCTGATCTTTTTCTGCCACTATTTTGGCCAGCGCCTGTGAACATTCAGCGATACTACGATTGGTCAAAGAATGATAGTGTTTAATGATTGTCAGGACAACGTCGTTGTCAAATAGTTGTCAAATAAGTGATCTTGCAATGAGTGATTTTCGCAAGCTCATTTATTTGCGAATATCCAGATTGGTACTCACATGTGACATCACTTCCTATACGAAATTGCCATATTGGTACTCACATGTGACATCTGTAAGAAGTCAGAGGGACGAGTAGAACAGAAATAAACAATATATACAACTATCCTGACAGGCATTTGGCATGGTCAGTTAGCACTACTTCAACCCCCACATCCCTTCCTCTACGACACTGCCATATTGGTACTCACATGTGACATCACTTCCTGCACGACATTGCCATATTGGTACTCACATGTGACATCACTTCCTGCACGACATTGCCATATTGGTACTCACATGTGACATCACTTCCTGTACGACATTCCCATAATGGTACTCACAAGTGACATCACTTCCTGCACGACACTGCCATATTGGTACTCACATGTGACATCACTTCCTGCACGACATTGCCATATTGGTACTCACATGTGACATCACTTCCTGTACGACATTGCCATATTGGTATTCACATGTGACATCACTTCCTGTACGACACTGCCATATTGGTACTCACATGTGACATCACTTCCTGCACAACACTGCAAGCATCACCTTTCATCTTCGCCTCTCTGGCTTCCTGGAAAATAAACAAACACTCGTTGTTACTTTGCTTTATTATCCTCCTTAATTTATTCTCACGATAACGTGTGTGAGAGAGGGGCAGACAATCACACACACACACACACACACACACACACACACACACACACACACACACACACACACACACACACACACACACACACACACACACATCAAATACGGCCTAAAAACGGACATAAGATATAAACATAATGCGAGGGAATTATCATCACTATGTACATCAAATTCATCCCAGGTAGTGTTTCTGTATCCAATTTATTACCTGAAGGTATCAAATACACGTACTTGGCCACGTTCAAAGTTGCATAGGAAAGGTGTGTTACCTTTATTATGGTGACTACGATTTCTTACTATAACAACTAGAGTTCGGCGACCTCATACCTCCATGAAAATTTAAAGCTTTCGTAAATTTCATGCAATTGACTAAGACATTAACATAATGTATGCATTGTGTTGTTAATCATTGACTAACGTTCACATGTCACAATTATAAAATTCCCATTATTAATCATAAAGATGTTTTGCAATTTTACATAAATTATGCAAATAAGTTCCATATTACCATATTTGGTATCTGCTTATATTCCACCAATCATAATTAACATGTGTTACATGTATTGAGGTCCAGTTATTGAAAACAATGGAACTGTACAATTTCCTCATTAATTATGCAAATTCAGTCATCATTTGCATAACATGTATATCATTATGAAAATCTTTGTCTAAGCTACCTGCATGCCTAAAATGCAGGCAATCCGTCGTTCCTTTCTGCAGTTTTCCTCTTTGCAGTGTCTTGACAAAAACGCCCCTGTAGTTCCACAATTGAATGTTAGGGGACTGAAACTTGCCCCACTTTGTCATGGCGCTAAAAGCTATCTACCACCCAAATGTCACGACCATATCACGTCCGGGACAAGAGATACATTGAAAAAACTGCTATGATAGAATATTCTCATTAATTATGCAAATGTACTCCTATTTTGCATAATTAGTATTTTATCTTGTACAACATTGTCTAAGGTACCTACATACCAAAAATCATGAAAATCCGTTATTCCCTTCTTGAGTTATCCTCGTCAGAAGTTTTTGACAAAAATGCCCCTGCTATCCCAAAACTAGACGCTAGGGGGCCCAAACTTATGTCATTTTTTCCTGAGCACAAGAGCTATCTAATACTTAAAAATCTTGACCATAGCATGTTCAGAACACCGAGATAGCAAAACCGGAAGTTGCGCTGCAGTACCAAGGTCACACACCAGGGGGCCCAAAATTGACCTTGACCTTCGTCTTCCCAACCCCTACCCACATACCAAATATCATCGTAGTCCATCAAGAGATTCTCAAGTTATGCTGACCACAATATGCGGACACACAGACACACACACACACACACAGACACACACACAGACACACTCAAAACTATACCTCCATTTTTTCATGGAGGTAACAATCTACTCACCTCCTCCGTCCTCGTCACTGTCTTGTCATGGAGGCTCTTCAGGGAACTGATCATCTTTCGATGGGAAAAGAAAATAGCACATATTGTGTACATACTGTATTGTCAAGTACACTGTGATCTAGGTCGTTAAAATTGTATATTTTCGAATTTCTAAATGACCACTCCGAATGCAGATAAAATCTAAAACCACTTGGATCGTTGTATATTTTGATACTCAAAAGTTTCTGGTATCATGATTTGGTATTTACGTCATGTGTTGTGTGGCGTACGGCGGATTCCTTTATGTTGAAATACAGCGCTTAAGGAACATGTAGCCATCACCGTATAGTTGTGCAGGTTAGATAATAACAGTGGATCCAATGCAGTAACCATGCCTGTAGTTGATGTAGTTGTTAACTTGGTAAGTGATACCAGTCTACCACGCTAGTGTCACTTTGGGCACCTCTTTAATACAGAAATAAAAGACTTGTTGGTTGTTATACAATGTTTAAGTCTGTATGTGTGTTTCTGTAATGAATGGCATTGTAAATGTGCTGATGTATAAAATGTTTGTCAGGAACTAACTACTCACCATCTGCTGATCTAAAGCCTCTCGCCTCATCTTCTCGTTATTCTGATGCTGTGGAGGAGAAAGATTTCATTTAAGGTTGATAAAAAACAAATCTGAGCAACTAATCCAATATGGTATTCTATTTCCACCTCCTTTAAGTCACCTTTTTATTTTTTCTCTTTCCTTCGGTCTTTCCTTGCTTTACCCCATGTGAAAGTAGCATTTCTGATAGAAGTTGTGGGTTCAAATCAACCTTTGAATCTGTTAAACGTTGCTGGCGATACAGTATACCACTCAATAAGATTAAAGCATTGCGCAGAGAAATCCTCCGGCCACAGACGAACTTTGGGAAGACGTATTCCGTACCAATGTATTCAAACGTCTATGTGCTATGTGTAAACTGTGCTTGAGCCCGAATAAGGCAATATGTCACACTCACAGTTTAACTTCTGACGCTCCACGGAATGGACCCTTCCAGCCGAACGCCATATCGAACAAATAGAACCCCCTGTTCTATTTCGAATACTCGGTCAAAAACAGCCCTAGTGGGACAGAAATGGCCAAAGAGAAATGCTATGCCTTTTTTGTTGAAGACTACACCTTCTGAGTATAGTTGTTTTGGGAAGGGTAGGCGCTACATAGCATTACTTTGTTCCTGGGCAGGATGCACATGTAAAGCAGTGTACGTAGAAGAGACGGGACTCTGCACTAGCGGACTTTGTATTAGGGTCTTATATTTTGGCATGTGGTACAAGCTCCCTCTCCGTGAGTGACCGAGCTGCTTTCTTCTTAGTTTGGTTTTTCTCCTGAGCATGTATGTAAATGTCATGCATGCAACAAACACGGTAGAGAACCTGTCACAGATATACGTACCCAGCTTTACACCTGCATCGACCGCATGTCAGAAACCGGGCACTCTTGCCCACCAACAAGGTAATAATATGGAGCGCCTCCCGCTTCCGCTTTGACTGATTATATCGCCCTGACCGCAACTATATACGCCTCCTCCTCAAACGAATGAACCCAGTGGATGTAGACTTACACAAAGAATACATAGCATTTTTCTTTCGCCCGTTCTGAGAGGATTTCAGGGCCCAAAAAGCTAAACCGAAGTCATACGGTATCCTCAGCTTAATAGCGGCAGCGGCCATGTTTTTGCAACTCGCGCCGTTTTTGACCGAGGTTTTGAAATCGAACCCGAGATCGAACAGGGGGCGGGGCTTATGGTGTTCGGCTGGAAGGGTCCATTGCATTACTAGTAACAAAACAGAGAAATTAGACGTCCAGTGAACACCTGGACTTTCAACCCTTTAACGGAAATAAGATAGATCATGGGCATCGTAGGGATAGAGTAGATAGGGATCAGTAACGTTATAACACGGATGCGTACAATCCCTGTAATGTTTTACAAAAGATGCACCACAACATTCATATTGGTTGATGGCTTGGAAGATTATTATAGTCATGGGTGGGATTTCACCCCCTAAAAATAGCTTGTATAGCTCAGTACTCACCAACACACGGACGCAATCCTTGAGATGGCTATTGGTACTGCGCATCCTAAGGAACTCCTGCCTCATGTTGGCAACTGTCATGAATTCATCTAAAGAGAGATATAAAATGTCCATGTGACGTACTGTCCAAGCAGAGGTTGAGCTCGGGCTTTTTTTAAACCAGCCTTTAGGCGTTTTGATCGGCCGGTGCTAAGAAGAAACAGTACAGATTAGAAAACCCAGCATATACGCCTAAAGACACGTCAAAAAACAGACACATCTGAAAAACCGGTCGTTTCGTTACATCGCCTTTTCGTTACAGTCGATTCGTTACATACGAAGTCATTTCGTTACACATGGGAATGTCATTTCGTTACACATGGGAAGGTCATTTCGTTACACTTGATTATTATCCTATCTTTGTCGCATGTTAAACGCTATAAGTGTTTTCCTGTTATCTTTTTCAGGTTGATCTTCCTTGGTTGACATTAGAGACGTGACAGAACACTCAATTTTACGTTTGGTTTTGGTTATTGTTTGTTTTTTATCGTTCGGTTTTGTTCCGTTCCGTGATACCAATAGACACATATCATTCATCCTTAACACGTTTCTCATATCTCTCTACTAACACTGTTCAATGTTTCTATATCTTCAAGAAAGGGTATTCGATTAAGTTTTTACCGGGGAAATGCGAATTTCGGGAAAGGTAAGTCGGGGAATAATTTGCGGCGTTCAATATCTGCCGAAAAACAAGAAAGAAATTGAATTTTGAGTCCCGGCTTTTTGTTACCACGAAAAGTAATACATTTGTAGTAAGAAGTACTATAACGGCCTGACATTAATCTGTAACGAAATGACTTGGTGATGTAACGAAATGACTTCGTGATGTAACGAAATGACTAATCATGGTGTAACGAAATGACTTCATGATGTAACGAAATGACGTGTAACGAAAAGACCATGTAACGAAACGACCTGTATTCGACTTTATTAGTGACGTAGGTTAAGAGGTATACAAAACGTACTGTTATGACTAAAAAACCATCGCGCCACACGTAAAAGGATTTGTTTTCATTAATGAAAGTCGTTGAGCGCTCGGCCGCAGCGACACCGCCAACGCACCGCATTTTCAGTGAGATACGCGCGTTAGGATTGCCAGCAGCCTTCAAAATTCAGTGCATTTGTGTTTTCTTTTCACTTCCTGTTCGTTTTGTTCCAAGTACCCGGACCAACAGTGAGAACTGCGTCCGATAAGAGGCCTTTTGAACTAGGACATCCCACAAATCCTCCTAATTTATGCTGGCATCATTGCAAACATGGGCCATTTATATAGTCAACTAGTAAAGGCTGTAACACATGGGATTCATGCCCACAAGTACGAACTTCGGCGTGTCAAATTTCATCGTAGCGGACTGAAAAATCCGTTATATTAAGCTAAAAGTCTTTCACAATTCCTTACCTGTCTTTACATGCACTTGTGTATATTCACCATCCCTAGATGCACCTCTACTCTTCTTAAAACAATCCATTGTCAAGCTATGCTAGAACGTATAGTCTGGCTAGCTATCGAATGTTACTAAGCAGTACTGTTCGAACGATAAACAATGGAACGTTATGACGTCATGATCGACAAAAATGGAACGGAGAACAACGGTGATCGCCAACTTCTCCTGACGTCATACAGGTGTTGTGTAATCAGAGCCCTTTCTTCCATTTTGACGCTCTCGTAGTACATCATCAAGACAAACGGTTAAACAAAGCCACATATTGCCTTTTATTTGCTTTGACTCTTTAAATGCTTAAAGGGAGTCTTGTTTTCCAATAGATAATGTGTCAATGAAAACATAATCAGCCGAATTTTGTGGAATTCACCTTGGGATGAATTACGTGATGTATGTTTTATAAAACAATAATGACACTCACTAAACCCATGCAGGCCCTACCCATGCATTCCCTATATGCATAGACACTTTGTTTATCGTACATATTTTCGGAATAAATGAGGTACGCTAAGCACACCGAGAAGGCAAATTGCTCATAAGATAACAAAGAATACAAGAACAAGACGAGATTTCTTAGCGAACCTGAAATTAGCTTTGTAACCTTACCTAAAAGTTTTGCATTGTATTCAGCCATAGGATTAATTCAATTAGAGGGTACTTGGGGAGTTTAGTAGAAGACTGAATGTTTTTGAGGCATGTGGAGCAACTGGGTACTTTATCGTATAATGTGAAGTACTATGCATTTATTACTTCCTAAAATCAATATCTATCGGAAAATAACACTCCCGTGTGGAGTGGAATGCCCCTTTAAGACGAAAGTGGCTTTCTGTTGGTCCTTGGTTGTGGGATATCTGGGGCAGGTCGAAGTAAATTCTTTAAACAATGCGGTTCTTTCGTCGTGGTGAAATGAACACTTGGAAATAAAATGCATGTGTTTCGTCTTCCACTGATTAGACGTCGATTATTTACATATTATTTCCCTCACTGGTAATGTCTTTTATCGCCCGCTCTCTACTTCTAGGTAGTGATCACTAATAACAAACTCCAGACAAATATTCCTACAACGGCAAAGAAACTCCAAGAGTTTTTTTAACGATTTGTGGCCGATTTGACTGCCTCTCAGAAAAACGCTAGCGCTTCTCAAAACATCGGTTATCGGACAATTCAATGTTTCCGATAGAAAAGGGTGCCTTGTAGCTGACCAACAGACTCAGTAGACATTTTCTGTAGAAATGTTATTTTTGGTAAAAACCATTATCAAAATACAATTTTCACCCAGAAATTGCTAATTTTTGGGCTTTTTTTACAGGCCGCTACACGGAAAAAATGAGTTTTCCTGGGATAATGACTGATATGGCAATGAAGGGCAAGACTTCTTCTGTATACTGAGTAAAAAGGAAAAAAAGTTATCCGATACGTTTTCCGCGAGCTCCGATGGTGCTAAAACACCCAAAACGCACATAGAACGCACGATCTGGGTAATCAGGCGACGAAACGCTTTACCGCTATCGCGCGCACTAATACCAGGAAGTGTTCGCCGCACGATCAAATCTCCGACACCATAAAACGCTACGAACAACAAGCATTTGGAGAAGTATAAAAGATTATACACTTCTAAAGCGATAGCCGGAAAATCGAGAGCCAAAGCTATAGAGACAACCTCTGATTTGCGTCTTATTCTTAGGAACTATTTGGTCACTTGAAATTCCGAACCGGAACCACAGTGGAGAACGATGAAGAAAGACTGCATGCAGCTACAGGACTCTTTAAAGACTGTAGAGGCGGAACACATTCGATGATGATGAGACAAATAACAAACCTGTAACAGTACAAACCGTTTTGTAATACCGCTTGTTATTGTAGGTGTAGTAAGATACCAAATTCTTATATCACTGTTATTGTACAGAATATACAGAATAGGAAATGGCTCATGTGTGTGTGTGCCCTGTAACGTGTGGGTGTTCAGCACCAAGGACAGGTATATTCGCTTATGGGTGTATGGTGTTCAGCGTCAGGACAAGTTTGTTTATCTGTATCCGGATGGTGTTCAGCACCAAGGACAGTAGTTCAGGTATGTTTGCTTCTGGGTGTATGGTGTTCAGCGCCAGGACAAGTTTGTTTACCTGTGTGGATGGTGTTCAGCACCAAGGACAGGTATGTTCGCTTATGACTGTACCGGTGTTCAGCGTCAGTGACAAGTTTGTTTACCTGTGTGAATGGTGTTCAGCACCAAGGACGGGTATGTTCGCTTATGAGTATATGGTGTTCAGCGCCAAGACAAGTTCGTTTACCTGAGCTGTGTGGATGGTGTTCAGCACCAAGGACAGGTATGTTAGCTTATGGCTGTCTGGTTTTCAACGCCAGGTCAAGTTTGTTTACCTGTGTGTGGATAGTGTTAAGGACCGAGGATAGGTAGACAACAATTGAATACAGGAATCATTTTATACACATTTCCGTGGCGACCGTAAGTAAGAAAAGCCTCCCGCGGTCAACACGGCTATCTAACATGGTTCGCCATTGATGGAATGTATTAGTCGTTTGGCAGGGGGAACTAACTTTTGGTTAACTGCTTAAAACTTTTCTAGTGAGTTAAAAGCACAAAACGTTTTGCAAGTTGTATCAAGAACAGCCATTGTTAACTTCTACTTATTTCTTTTTTACGTTGATAAAGTGGGCTTTGTAGTTCATTCCATTCATATATACACGTCGTAAGAGCACTCTTCTTGCCAGTCATGGAATGTATTTAACAGAGGTACCGGTTTGCAGCATGAGATACAGACATGAATAAAGATATGCTCTGGTGATACACGTGTATTAGTTTTCTTTGTCAAAGAAATGCTAATCTTATTCTGTTTGATGATTCAATATTTATACCAGTGTCACTTACTGCATTACGGAATATAACAAAAGCCTTTTTTGTTGGTTGTGATATAGTGTTTTATCGCTTCAAGTCTTGCCAAAAGCTTTATTATATTTCAACCATACAACATGTACGGGTTAAGAAATATTGCTTTCCTGATGTTTCTTCTCCTTCTCCTGTCACATTTTTGAAATCAACTCATCTCTGTCATTCTGGGGACAAATGACCTGTGCCAACACATTGAAATGTTTTCAGTCCTGTACATGTTGTTAGAACATGCATGTACTGTTTTAACGTTAACAATGACATATCAAGAAGCTTAGAGGTTGTAGCACAATGAAGTGACGCTTCTGTTTTCCCCGTGTGGTTTCTTTCGTTTAGGATAAGGTGTATCTGGTCTTGAGTTCTCAGTCCCTTGAATCCTACTAGCTGTTGCCGGCGTTGTTGTCTCCATACCATAGGCGCCTGACATGGTAGCTTGTCCGTACGGCGTGATGATATCGTCTGTGTTCTGATGATCCGGTATGACGTCATACTGGTGAACCGGTTGGGGCTGGTCTTCCACAGTCTCGTAGGTATGATGGGAGAACTGGTCGGCGCCATGTTGGTTTTCCGTATGACAGTCGCTCGAATTCTCTTGAGATTTCTTGAATATATTTTTACATAATGCAAGAGCGAAGAAACAAGACAAGGCAACAACTGAAGATGTGAAAAGCGCAGCTATGACCAGGTCCAAAGGATTGATTAAAACGTTGTTCACTTCTGATTTCAGGAGGAACACTACATGGTGTTTTCCTTCACCAGCTTCTGTCAGTGTTTCTGTACTCGTGGTAGGAAACTCAGTGACACTGACGTTAGGACCAGTGCTGAACGTTGACACTTTATAATGAGCTGAAACATTCATCGCTTCGTCTAAAGGAAACAGCACGGTACAAGACACGACTTCACCGCGCCATTTTTGCATTAGAATTTCACTGACCGTTAGAACAGAGACAGTCTTTCCCACATAGTTACAGGTATTGCTTGACAGTGTTGAACGATTAGCGTACAGTGTTTCTGAGTGGCAACATGAGAATCCGTCAGGGTCCATGTACAAGGATGTCGTAATGTTGACGTCACCATGATTGACGTGTGTTCCAAACGACACGTCTGTGATGACGACATCATTTCCGTTTGGCAGAGTCCACTTGACGTGGGGAGGTTCTACTTCCCAACATACCTCACAGCGGAAGGTCCGGGCACCATTCAAGGCACCGACGGTAAGTCTTGGAGCGGGGCACGGCAGCGATGTCACCATGGCGCTTGTAAACTCGCACAAGTTCCTACCTTGGAGACCCCCTGGATAGCTGCACGTCAAAAGCCTCAAATCCGTTAATTGAGAATGACAAGATTTCATCAACCACCTGAGAGCGCACGTGCAGCGAATTGGGTTTCCTACCACTCGTAGTTTAACAAACTTCCACATGTCGAAGCTGAAATCTTCAATTTTCAGTTGGTTCTCTTGTAGACTTGCGATCCAGTTATCCGAAAGATCGATGTCACCGATGCGAGGAGTAAACCTGAAAGCGCCCGGTTCGATGTACTGAATCTCATTCTGGGCCAGGTCCAAAGTGCTGAGTAATCTTTCCTCTTGTATGGCCGGGAACCAAGTTGTTCTTACCGCCTTGATTTCGTTACTAGCAAGACGCAGAACTCGAAGGCGGTGAAGGGTAGCAAAACTACCTGGAATGATAATGGATTATTGAAATATAAACATTCATACATGTTGTGTTTAACGTAATAGTAATGTCATCACAGGCAATTAACTAAAAATGAAACACTATGTCAGGAAACCTTATTGATTATTTACGGGTTCGGCTGTGATAGATATCTGTATCTCATTTTTATAGATGTACACGTGTATAACCGCCCTTGGGCGTAACACACCAGCTTCTCGGGCACGCGGCGCGGCAGCAGCTGGTTATATTACACTGAAAGACCTGTCACATCTTACTACGTATACAACATACAGCTAGGTCTAGCCAAAGGGAACGGGAACGATGCTCAAGGTGCAACAAAACAAGTACATGTACATCTATAATGATAATATCAAATATTTTATTCAGAGAGAGTTCAGAGTTTGAGGATGGCCGGGTAAGGTTTAACTGTATACCAGTATTCGTTATAGTCCAATAAGGAAATATTTGGTAGTGTTTGTGCAAAATTAAAATCGATCGTTCATTTTTGGACGTACCTGCTTCGACGACATGAATCCTGTTGTACCGTAGATCCAAGAACGCCAGCTCACACAGATGTCTAAAGTAGCCCGGTTTGATGGCGGTCAGCTTGTTCCACGGCAGATGTAAAGCAACAATGTCCAGACAGCGGTCACTGGTACCAAACGCCTCGTCCTCTATGTGTGCTATCTCGTTATGAGACAAACTCAGATGGCCACAAACTGTTTTGAACCACCATTTTCCAACATAAGACAGCTTGTTGTGACTCAGTGACAGGTTGTACAGCAGATGGAACCCATCAAATGTGTTGTTGTCGAGATGTAGAAGGTCACCTATAATAAGACATGAAACGATCACGTTATGACACTGGTAACTGAAGCAGGCTGGCAAAAGATTTCTGTGTTCTTTTTGCTTTTTTGTCTAATTTTCACATGTATATACCTCGACACTCTATCTGCAACATTTACATTAAGTCATTGTGGCCATGTGACAATCACCAGTTCGCCACGTGTCATTGATGCCTCCTAGCGGTCCGTATCATTTTTGCAGCTATTTAGTCCTTTCCTGCAATAATTTCATGAACTGCTAGGGGGCAATTTTGATCTATAAGATGTAGAATGTCACCTAAGAAAACGATGAAATGCTTACGGCAGTGGTGACTGAAGTATGCTGGTGAAATATTTGTGCCTTTTGCTTAGAATAAGTCAATGCGCACCTAGCTAGGTATATATTGTCAAACATTAAGCTAATTTCTTAATTGCAAAAGTAATATTAAAAGAAGTCTTGGTATTACAGGAAAGAGGATGTTAACAAAAACTAAAAGTCAGTAGTACCACCAAGATTGGGCCATGTTGATTTGATGATATGGATGACATCCGTGAGTGCATAAATTTTCATCGTTGTACAAAGCAGCTTCAAAAGAAACGCATATATGTCTCAAATTGAATAAAAAAACGTATTCATAGAATGAACAAGTAAATTCCAAGTTTAAGAAGAAGATGTGATAGAATCGAAATTAAAAATCTATTTTTCAGCATGCCATACTCTGTGTGTTTCGTCATTTATTCAACCTTCCTGACCACCTAGATTTCAAAATGAAGGCAACTTTTTGGGCCAAACTTTTTTTTCTTCGCACGCTCGCGTCAGTTTTGGGGTTCCCAGAGAATGGCATCCATATAGTCAAATCAACACGGCCCAATAGATATCTAGATACAAAAGTACAAACGGCCGAGAGCAATTGCATGTGATTTATTGCCATATAATTGCATCACCATACATTTTGACCTTCTTTGGTTAGCATACCATGATGGCTAAATTCTAGTTTGTATTTGTCATACTATAACCGTAGTTTAGCTGCATATAATGTCAAGACAAAATGACCAATAAACTGGTGGTATCTAATGCCAGCTCAAAAAAGAACAAGGAATAGTTACCAACCTAGAATTGATGTGTTTAAAAATTCACATTTTTAAAGAACTATCGTAGAGTGGAATTTGTTATCACCAAACACAGTAAGGGCATCTTCGGGACGGTGAATAGTTTTAAAGAACACTTGCAGATAGATGTGCAAAAACTAGGTGTGACAAGTCGTTTGGTGTAATATAACCACTGCGAAGCTCGTGTGTTACGCCGAATGACTATAATATAGATACAGATACAAATATATTACCTGGTTCTATGTAGAGCTTCCGTAGATGTTTGAGATGGCTCACGTCAGACGAAGTCAGGTTACCAAGCCGGTAGTTTCGGAGCCACAACGCGGAGGTTGTCTCAACAAGCCGGCAGGATGGAATCTTGTCCCGGCCACTTTTCTCCAGCGTGGCGTCGCAGATAACACACATCTCTCCAGACGATACCTCCTGAACACTGTCCGGATGACATGGTAGTGCGTGAAGCGATGTACACGTTGGGCAGTTATCAACGAAACATGACGCGCTTCTGATTGAGACCAAAAGGGCAATCAGCAAGACGATCTGCACCATTTTTTAACGATTTCTCTGTTAATTCGCACAAAATAAATTTTTCGAGGGAGTTGCCTTTCTTACGTGCGCTTCTATGAAATATTTACTGGAGGTATGCATGGTGCGCAGACAATTGTGTTTTTTGATGTTCCATCCTCCTACGCAGGGACATCCAAACCGCCTGTCAAGCGAGGAGCTTAAAAACTACATAAAGTCATGCAATCACCACCCACAGGCTGAATACAACACACACACCGCCTCAACACGCCGCACACACGAAAGCATTTGTGATCCTTTCATATGCATCATACTGCTGTCAGATGAAAGTAGAATTGCCCAATAAACTAAGGCAAGGATGTTGTGTTGTTACATGCATTTATGTAACTGTGTCAGAATGGATCTAGATTGTCTGACCGGTCCCGGAAACAAAAAACCGCACATCCGATTGACGCTCTCTGTGCTTGGATGTACCTATGAATAAGTTTATCGAGCTAGGAAATGAAAATATATTTTTCAGTATCTCATTTTACATTTCATGTCATTTATTGTCTACCATATAAAACCTTGTGTATGTTTTTTAATGATGGAAATTTCATTAAACCAACGGTCTAACGGCAGTCTAACGGCAAAATTTACCCCCGAAAATACAAAAACTGATATGGCGTTTCAGAGAGTCCCGATTTCAAAATTTAGCCAGACCTCCCTCGTGATGGCCCGCGTCTTGGGCGCAGGACAATATGTTGCGGGAGCGTCGCTCTCAAAATTCTTTTAAACTGAATTTTACTATCGTACTTAGCTTAGTTTACAAGTAGAATGTGGCCCCCAAATGCAGGAAATGACGTTTCAAACGGTCAAGATTTCAAAATTTTCTCCGGACCTCCCTAGCGATGACTTGCGTCTCGGGCGCTCACAACGACATGGTGAAAATTTATGTGGGTTATCGCCCTCAAACAAATTTCTTTCTTTGACAAAAATGGCATTAGATTTAGCATAGTCTCCAGCAAAATTTGTCCCTAAAAATAAATAAAAATGGCGTTTCAGAGGGTGCAGATTTCGAAATTTCCCCAGACCAACCTTCCGACAGCTCGCACCTTCAGTACTTGAAATCGTGAAAATATTTTTGGACATCGCCCTTGCTAAAAACCATGTGTCTTTCTTACAGAATCGTCATCAAACTTATCTAAGTCTGGCAGCAAAATTTGCCAGTCAAAATGCAGGAAATGGCGTTTTAGAGGGTCAATATTTCAAATTTTCCCGGGGGAGCATGCACCCGGACCCCCTTAGGCCCCCGGCGTACCGCAAAATTCTGTCAGTAAAAGTCCCCCCCCCCCCATGTGAAATTTCCTGCCGCCGCCTCTGCAAAGTAAGGACCTGAATTGGATAATCAATGACAAAATGCTGCAACAGCCCTCCTTGCTAAAATAAGATTTTCATACTTTGGACAACTTGTGAAATTTGCGTAGAGTGGAGACCATTAACGAATATACGTAAAGTAAAATGAGGTAACCTTACCTTGAGGTAAATTTACATGATCATTTACATGATATCTTTAGAATACGTTATTTGAAAAGGCTAACATATTTTGGCGAAGTTATGAGGTTCTAAAAGTCTAGTCTTGGTTATTGTCTATTTCTATGAAGAAATGATAAAAAGAATGATTGGAAAAAAATTGCAAATCTTCCGATCAATACAAAGCATGATTACATTGTGTAAATATCTATCTGAAAAGCAGTCTGCGAAATCGTATTCGAAAACCAATGATTAAATATCAACGGTTTCTCTGACAGTTTGAAACTGCCCGGAACTGGTTGAGTCTTGCCTGGAGACTGACCGGTGGTTAAACAAGCTTTGGCATGACGAATGTGCCATTTGCGTCTTTCATATCGTGCCAGTGACAAACTCAAGTGTTGTACGTTTACATTTTGGGATTAATTCACTAGAAAATTCACACCCGCCTTTTTGCCGTTGACACATACACTAGCCCTTCCGTACCCGGTTGACGTAGAGTCAACATATTTATCATAATGCTCTTTGGCGTATTTATCATAGTACTGTTGGCTTTTACGAACGATATTCAACGTGGATTTGACAAATCTTGATCATTCACTGCACTTGGAGGGATGAAATTTTCAAAATGTATAGCTCTTTAGATTTTATGCACTTCAGTTTCCACATTTTGCTGCATTGTTTCAAAAAAGAAACGAACAGACAGTAACATCAGCTTACCATGTCACCAGCACTACTGACGAAGTACGTCCTAAAAGCATAACATCTGATTGTTTGTTTGTTTGTTTGTTTGTTTGTCTGTCTTTCTCGTGTGTTCGTTTTTTCATAACCGGCAAACTACATTTAGGCGTAACACACTGGTCAGTTTTGCAAAGTGAGACCGGAACGTAAGATATGATCCACTTGCACTGGGTACCTCAACGTTCTTATTACTCTTTTGAGTAAGTGTAGTAAGCTCTCTAAAACACAGGCACAAAGTCTCTTTTCCAATGACATAGCGCGATGGGATATGCCTGATAGGGATTCGAACACAGAACATTCGGATTCTAAGTCAACAACCCTATACACAAGACCACCTTGCCACCTCCACGTTCTAATTCTCTTTCCAAATCTGAGAGATTATCGTGCAAAATAAACACATCTGTTGAGCGTATATGCATGCGTGCCCGTAGCCAGGATTTTGGTTGAGGGGGGAGGGGTCTTTGTAGTACTTTTAAACTAATCTGTTGAGCGTATATGGATTGATTTTTTTTAAAGCTCCACTACTTACCAACCGATCTAACAGTGAGAAAATCTTCAGCGAAATTTGTCCGTCATGCACTACGATTATAAATTAAACTGTGCGTTGACAGAATTTCCTCTAGTTGCTACATAACGCTCGAGGAGGTAACTGTAAAATCTACACATGTGCTATAAATACGGGAGGTTACATAAAATCAGGCCTTCTTAGGAAACGTACAGCACCTTTGCCTCTGTTATGTTATGTTGCTTATAAAATTAGAGACGCTAGATGATCATTTCGAAGTTTAGAAGATGTATTACAGATACCAATTACCTCAGTTGTCCATACAACGTTAACAGACCTTGTACATATTGGGAGAGGGGTGACATAATTGCTTATCCTTGAAGATGTGCTTTCTTTATTGAAAACTACGTAAACGAGATCTACGAATGAAGAGAATATCTTTCCTGCAGATGAGTGGGCCGTATCTATATCTGTAGGTGGCAAGGTAGTTTTGTACATAAGATATTGTCTTCCGGGATCGAATCCCTAGTAGGCCGTAGTGCTGTACCGTTGGGGGAGGCGCATTGCACCTATTTCCTCATTCGACTCATGTGAAAATGAATCCTCTTTGATTGGGCGTATTGCTGATTAGGTCCCGTATTTGCGGAGAGCCACACCTTGAGCACGTTGAAGATCCTACCACACTTGTGGTCTAGCTCCACTTACGTCATAAATCATGCAAACATGCGTAAGTGGACCAGAGTAGTGGTTCAGTTCCTTCCTGTAGAATACGGATGGAAAAGTGAGATCTGCGCACCGTACTCCATTATTTCTTAGAACCGTTTGTGCAAGTGACACCCTCAACGGAAATTGATACGTAGTTATGGACATGTATAGAGACCGTCTAAGCAACTAGTTGAACAGGCTGCGCGGAAAACGTTTTTATGTTGCCAACGTTTGGTTGATAAGGCGTAGTAATAAAAAAAAGTGTCTCAGGTTACCTGGACGACCCTAGCAAAATCCTACCGATCCAATCCAAGCCAAGATGTATGGCATTCTTGGCAAAGTAGTGCATGTGTTGTGTTGTAAAAATTTAACGCTAGTTCACCTTTATCCGTTGGGTAACCTATATCCGTTGCTTTTTAAAACTGGGTATTTGGGGATATCACGTTGACGGACGTTGGTTTAAAATTTCAATATTTTCAGTACATTGCAGTTTAAAACTACGACCCGTCAAATTGATGTGTCTAAATACACTTTTTTGACCAACAATGGATATAGGTTACCCCGCGGATAAAGGTGAACTAGCGTTAACTGTGTTGTGACTGAAAAGGATGTCATACTTTCTTTCTCGGTGGCTGGCTCTGTCCCAGCCTTCTCGAAAACTCTTTGGCATAGAAATTGCAAGACGACCTCGACAAACGTTACTACGCCGTTACGTACATAATTATGCTACTATTTCATAGGCCAGTGTCCAAGGAATTCGCGCCAATAACATAGATTATCTTTGCCAGCCATGCCTAACTTTGTAAACTTTGCTCTTAACTTGTCTTTGTTAACACGGAGACCTTACCACCAAGCAACAATGTCAACATACTACACGTACTAACTACAGTACACTAAACTATTAAATAACCCATTTGACGAAAATTTCAAAGTCATTAGCTAGTTTTTATGGCTGGACACTAAAAACCAATTGGAATATAAAATATAAGCATACTAAAGATCTAACATTAGAATCTGTTTAACTTTTAAGTAAACGTTTATAATCTAATGTCATATTTTGTAATTTTTAACTTAAAATATTACTCCAGTCGATGTACATTGTTAAAGAGCATCTCCAGAAATTAACTTAATGTCATAAACTGAACTCAACTTCGTTGCGTAATAGTTTATATCCTTTATGCAAAACGGAATACGTAAGTGTGTTATTAAGTAAGAAAGTTTATTTCCTTTAGACCCTTTTTGTTTGATACGCTATATCATGTACAGGGTTAGACTACGTACGTGCGGTCAATGTTCGGAGGCAAGGTTCGTACGACAAAGCAAACAAAATTCCAAACGCGGCAGAAGTGATGTCACTGGGATAAAATTGATGTTTCACACATAACAGCAAAGTACACACCCGACAAGTGTTAATAACGTGGGTGGTAGCACTACCACATGGTTGACACGGGATTCCTTAGAATTCAAGACGCGAACACTTAAAGTGTAATTATTTCAACCATGTTAGTCCACAGTCCAATGACAAGGCAATCAGGGTAGAAATTATTGGCCGGTGAGACCACTTGCTCTACCACACACACGCCATATAGTTACACGCTATTTCTAACCGGAATTTCCGCATATTTGTTGGTTTGGTCAGCTCGGCGACACCTACGACAGAGACGGTTGCACTAGAAGAGCTAGCAGGGCGCGGTTTATTTTTCTTCAAACCTCGTCTACCCACCCCGAAACAGCTGGTACAGGTCCATTTGACAGCATTTCTCTCGTACGCTTACGGGTCAAGACCGCATCACCGACAACGAACAACCTTGTATATACTGCACATAGACAGCAGCACATTTGGAACAGGTCATCCGCATTTTTATCCCGAGAATGGCACGCATACAAGCAAAGGAATCACCAAGAACACGAAGGACGGCTGCCTGATCAACAATATTTTTCCTTGACAGAAATGGTCAGCAAAACCGGCATGGCGGTAAATGAAAGTGTGGACAGCACTTGTCCTAGTAACGAGACTTCCCGTATCGTTTGCGATGAAGGAGGCGTGGCAATCGCGAGTGTCTTCTCATTGCTCATCCTCACAACAGTCTTGACGAACGTCGCTGTCATCGTAGTCATCTTGAAAGACAGGAGACTAAGGGAGGCTTATAACTACCTATACATCCTTAGCCTGGCTCTGGCAGACTTGTCCGTGGGCGCCTTGGGAATCGTGTCATGCTGCATGTACTACCTCGTGTGTACGGATCTAGCTTCTTGCTCTAACTGGCAGGCCATGGACTTTCTAACTGGTAAGTCTTGCTTTATATCGTGTATCGTGCAAGAAAGTAGAGTAACTGAAGGAACAGCAGCTGACGTAGAAAAAATTAGACTGTATACAGAATGGCGTACGGTTGTTTTCAGTGACAATTCATGATCAGGCAACGTCATCAAGAAAATTGTTACGTAGGTGGTAGGTAGGCGGTCCTTGTAGAAAGTTTTTTCTACTCTTGTGTCAGATAGGGAAAATAATCTAAGGGCCAGCCAGAAAGTTTCCACAATGGCCAGGTGGTCCTGGAAAGTGTTAGAATTCAGTACTAGTACACTGAACTGAGTCATGTAATAAGAGATGTCCAATGCTTCGTTCTTTAATTGTTTGCTTGTTTTAAACTTTTTTATTCGTGAGAAGCTCAAATTGATCTTCAGAGTTTCATTGGGGTCATGAAGGAGGAGGCAAGGGTCAGACAAACGATAACAACGATATAGATTACATGATCAAATACACATGCACTACATGTGTCACAGAAACACATAACAGCTAGGGGGCAAGTCACAGTATGTGTCTATGTGTCCATTGTTTCTCATACTCTCTTTGGGCATAACTTCAGCAGATTACATAAAAGTCTCAAGGATATCTATTTTTTCTTTCCATAGGGGGAGTCTCCATGTTCAACCTCGTTGTGATCTCTGTTGATCGCTACCACGCGTTCGCATCACCTCTTCAACACAACACCAGCAAGAAAAACAAACAAAGGAAAGTAGCGATACTGTTGGTAGCCTGGGTTGTTCCCATAGTAGCCTGGACCATACCGCTGGGTATCTCAAACTCTATCTACGACGCTGGAAACGACAATCTTCCAGTCGTTGTAACGTACTCTATTCTCTTCCGTTTCTTGCCGTCGTCCGTCATTGTTGCACTGTACGTGCGAATATTGATCATCATACAGAGACTGACCATGAGCACTGCGGAAAACGCGCGCTCATCGAGCGACTCCACGAATCTTGGAGCCAATGGTGTCAGACTTGAGAAGAAGAGAAAGTCGTCGGACGTACTTCAGGGCAGGTACCGGGTCATGTCAGGTCCTGCGGCGGTGGGAATGTACGGGCGGAGGTCAACAACAACCACGATGTCGAGGAGCTCAATAGTTACCAGGCCGAGGGCTGCGACATCCCCCGCAAGGACCGAACACCCGTGGCCGTGGGCAAAACGCCCTCTTCAGCGACAATCTGGTGGTATTTTCACCATTACTGATGGTGAAATCACGTGCCATGTCTCCAAGCCTCATCAGGTGAGAATGACCTCCGAACAACAGCCGAGCTACAAGAAGAGGCGTTCGGGTTACCACGCGAACTTCATCGTCCGTTACCGCGACGGAGACTCGGAGTCCGACGCGGCGTCGATCGCAATACCGGAGGTCGTCGTGGACCGCCCGAAGCTCTACGCTCACGAACGAGTCCTCTCGAACATTCGCAACCAGCGCAGATACGAGACTTTGATGGCGCGTCACCGACGCGTCACCCGCCTTCTGCTCGGAAAAATCGCCGCCTTCGTCATTTGTTGGATCCCGTACAGCGTCGTGTTACTTTTATTGCCATTTGAAAAGACACTTGTGGGATTACATGTAGTCTACAAAGTCACCAAGGCGTTGTCGTACCTAAACTCTACCCTAAATCCGTTGATGTACGTTTTCGGGAACTATGACTACAGGAGAGCCCTCAGGGAACTGTTGTTCAAAAAGAGACGTAACATTTCCCTGGCACAATACCGGACATCCCAGAGCAATGTCCAGTTTGGGCCCGTAAAGGGAATTACCGGACGTTGAAAATACTAGTAAGCTTGCTAACGAGAAAATTATACCAGGACGAGATATCCAAACCGGAAGTTCCGTTGCAGTACTGCAACTAGCTGCTCGGAGGCCCAAAATCTAATCACTTCCAGGTCTCATCAAGACCTACTCACATACCAAGTATCAATACAATCCATGCAGGCGTTCTCGAGTTATGGTGGTCTTCTACAAACACACACACACACACACACACACAGCCCTAAAAACTCTACCGAAAATATAACCTTCTTGGCGAAGGTGCGTATGTAGTTTTCGGGTCATAAATTGGCATGAATCCACAAATTTCTATTTTAGTTTTTTCAATTTTACCAGTATGTTACTTTCGTATGAAACCTCGGAATGTCAAGATCACAGCGTGTTTGAGTGACCTGGCATAAATGTCACGTATTGTACATAAACACTTATGACTGTCTGGTTTTCGTGACACCGAACGACAAGCAACTCAATGATTCATTTCCTCAACACTCGTGTGGCATACCGCATTTTTCCTATATTACATTGTTATATTAAATCTAGTGAATGTTAACATGTCAAGAAATCAATACTAAAAGGACGAGAATTCTATATCAAAGTGTACATATGGCCCACAACTGTAACATTAGTTCACCTTTATTCGCGGGGTAACCTTTATCCGTTGTATTTAACACCGGGGTATTTCGGCATATCAAGCGTTAAGTCGACGGAATGTTGTCTAAAACTGCATTATATTGACAAAAATGCAACTTCAAACCACCACTGTTTTTAGGTACAACGGATATGGGTTACCATGCGAATAAAGATGAACTAGTGTTACATAATTTTCTTACTGTGAAGAAATGTAGACGGTAGTTTTGTAACCATTAAACTACCGTTCAGATCGTTATTGTTTAGAACATGTTATTTTCAACTTCATATTTCATACATTGTATATTTTCTGATAGTAAATAATAGCATTTGTACCTGGAAGTTGCTCATAATCTATGGCGATATATGAATAAAGTAAAATGCTGGTATGACCAAATTTTCTACTCAAATTGACTACATGTATCATAATACATAATATTTACTTACCTGCTTTGATCTCCATATGGGGATTCTTGTGACACCATAAAAAAGCAATAAAAACACCACTTAACACTTATCTAAGCTTGCTTTATTGATCGGATATCCGTTTCAGTTTTTAACAAGATAATTTTTAAGGGGGCCAATTTCTGCCACCCACGTCTATGACATTCATAGTACAAGGAAATAAATGCATATAATATCATTCATGGCAGCAATAAAGGTATAATTTTTTTACAATTACCATATGGTAACACATATGACTAAACACCTTTGGCACACGGAAGTATATTCACAGCTTATACAGAAAGGACAAACTGGCACAAAGTGTTGGCCAGGGCTAAACGTTGTAAAGCAAGAATAGGGAAAGGTTGCAGAAATTACCTTCAGGTGAAATACAGAGTTATAGAGTCATAAAACTGGTCAAATTCAAAGCCTAAGGCCACACCAATTTAATTTCTTGGTTCACGGATTTTTTCATAAAAAATATGGAGCGATAGGGCGAAAAAAAAATAAAAATAAAAATTGTAAAATGATTGGGGTAAAGATAAGGGCTAATCCAAAACATAAAGAATAAAAAGTTTTCAGCTTGAAAAAAGTTCCAAAACACTATAACTGTACAGTAACAGCACCTGTTCGTTGAAAATCACAAAAGTAGTGTCAGTCTTTATGTTTGTCTCATTCTTCATGAATGAAAAATTTAACTGCAATAATAATACCCACATTTTAGAGTACTCTAAGGAGCTTATGATATAAAGGCCAATTTGCTACACCAGAAAGTTGGTGAATGGTTTCATTAATGGTGAAAATTTGCTGAGTGGTAATTTTTATTTTTATTCTTTTTTCCAAAAAATAGGAGCGAGCAAATCCATGAACCAATGAATTAATATTGGTATGGCCTAATGCTTGCCTAAGTACAATTACAATATGCTGGAAAAATTGTCAGGTGATTGTGCCATGCAGCTGCATCACTGGTTGCTTTTTACCCATGGATGCCTAGTCTCCAGTACTGTTTTTGATAAGTGTGTTGGGTTCTTTCACACACCGAAGCTTTTGACAGATCAATGAATAAACAACTGAAGCTAACAACTTCTCTGCAAAGGCTAAGCATAAGTACCCAGCAGGGCTAAAACCTCCGCCCTTTGGATTCACAGAATGTAATCCATATGGCATGTTAGTCACACTTTACGTTTAACCACATATACATATGTCTGCAATGTGTCCACTTTTTTTCTCGAACACACTTAAAATTTCATCATAATTACATTTAGCATATACAGACAAAAAATCACTGTAATTTGAAATACATTGATGAAGATATAGAAAACATTATTTCCTTGAAACATAAAGAACACTTAAACAAAAAAAACTACCTCCAAGAGTGGACATCAGTGTATCTTCTTGTTTTCTCTCCATCGAATAATCTCTCACTCACTCATTCATTCTTTTGATATGAAAATGTAAACAGCAATAGACAATAACAATTTTTTACATAATAGAATGGTACAATCAACAGTACTTAAAACAGATAGGAAGATCCCTTATTTACATTAGATGATATTCTTGAATTTTTCAGCTCAACTCTTTTTACCAAACAGTGACTTCTTGCTTGACACCTTTTCTCCACCAAGCTATGATAAGAACATAAAACATTGTTATGATTCGTCATTTTAGAAAATATAACAAACTTATCATAAATACTCAATGCTAATGTTATTCAAACAACTAGGTAACTTATCAAGTTGCTTGAGTAAATTTTGTATTATATTTCATCAACTTATCATAATACTTAATGGCATAACATTTTTCTGAAGAAAAAAATCAATTTCACTTATACTAAACTTTTTCACAAGTTACGCTATTGCGTAAAAGTACATAAAAATCCACTTAAAAAATTGTAATTTGACCCAAACATTGGAAATGTTCGAAGGTGACGCAGTAACGTTACATGTACATAAATGGAAGATAATATTATGCTTTTACTTGAAATAAAAAGTACATAAATTGAGTCTGTGTAGCTCTCCATAGATCATATGCATATGGCTTTGTTTTCAATACAGCACATGGCATTGAGTACTGAGCTTTAAGTGCAACAACAGTACGGAAAGGAAACTGACCTTTGCTCCCAGCAGCAGCCTGGCTTTATCCTCTTCTTCCCTAAGAGTTAACAGAGAGAAAAGTCAATAACCCAAACTGCAAGACCACCTGGACACCTTCTGTATGTAAGTATTCAGGCAAACATACTCCAGAATTTCCGGGAGCCCAGGACGTGATAAGTTCAATAGAGCTTACTTTGATTAGTACTGGTGTTTAATTTGCTATACAACTGGACGTCAATCTTAGTTTTGCATGAACATTAAAATTTTCTGACACTGTGATGCACACGAAAGAAGAAAACTTTTCCTTGAAATCAAGAAAATTTTCCCTAGCTTCTAACACCTTACCAACCAACAAAAAAACAATCTTCTTCCTTAAGTTGTCCAACCCGTTCATCTATGAAAGTGTTGGACAATTCATCTCCCACTGCATACAGAAAGGAAGTCAAACCCATCAAATAGTTTAAGTAGATGTAGATTTAGAATAGATTCCTAGATTTCCCTTTTAATTTATCTAGTATGAATGTCATTTCTATATCTATGAATCTCATTTTCCTTCTTTGTTAAGTATACACTTATGTATACCACTGCCTTTAAGTTAATTTGCTTGTAATTAGCCTCCAGGCATGAACTTGCAATAAAGTTATTATTACTATTTGAATAAAAAGAATGTGTAAGTCTTACTTGGCTAGACTGTCGGGCTCAGAGCTGTCATCTCGACCAATGGAAGACTTCAACCTAAATTTCTCCTTGATAGCCTGTAAGAGCAGACAGCATTGGTCAGAATAACAATCACAAAAACAGTGTTTATTTTCTTTACCATGTCAGTGCGAACAACTCTAACCAATGCTATTAGTGATGAACTCAGCTAACTTGCACCATTCTATTAATGTTATCTACTAGGGGTGGGTACAGAAAATTCAGGTATGGGTGCAGTTTAGGTCCAGAGAATCCAGTCTAGGTCTGAACCTGAACCTGATTGTCTGAGAAAAGTTGTCAATGTCAACACATGAAAAAACAGTTTTGTATCGGTGTGCCGTACCGGTATCCACCCCTATTATCTACCATTCCGATTTGGAACTGGTTAGCAGACAACAGGTTACGATATAACAAACAAGACCTAAAAATTCTATTTTCAGACTCACGAGTTTCTGCAATTTTCTCTTTTCCTTTTCTCCTGTCAACTACTAATCCAAATCACATATTTCTTCAATAAGTATGTCTAAAAATCTTTCTCTGCTTTCATACAATCATACAACTTCCCAACTTAACCCTTAAACTGCCAGAGTTTCAGCCCTATAGAATGCTATCAGTGCCAGGGTTGGCTGCTGACCTCCAAAAAGAACCCCCGAACAAGGCCGAAGTCCCTAACTTCTGGGGTTCATGCGCTATGCACGCACAAAGTTGCTACTTCGGGGGAATACGCTATTCCGGATATATCCGGGTACAGCACATAGGACATGTACACTCGGCACAAAAAGTTTGCAATATCAACTTTGGTATATCATATTTCCGTTATTTATGCATCAATTTCAATGTATTATATATCAATAGAAAGCTTATGTGGTTTTCTTTCCTATGGTATCAAACTTATTATGATTGTAAACACATAAAACGAGCACAAGGCCTGCTTACGTGAGTGGGTCACGAAAGAAAAGTGCCCAAATTTCCCTACTTCTGTTCAACACTGCATTGTCCTGTTGTTATTGGCTCGTGTGTCACTGGTTCAATCAATCCTCTTTTCACCTCACATTTTGTATACGGAACATGCAAGGTTTTAGTACACTTGAGTAGAGTTCATCTGCCCTTTCGATAGTTGGATGGCAGAATTAAAGCGTGGATGCGGCAAGGAGAACCGCACGCTGACAATGCAAGAGTAACTTTCGGCATTTGGTGGTGGAGTCAGCGTCATGGTGTGGGGCGGTATAACCACCATAGGGTAAACAAGACTCGTCATCATTCCAGGCAAATTAATGTGGTGACATATAGGGACACCATATGCATCCTCCATCCAGTAGCAACATTCTACCGCTTCAATGTTGGACCAAATGCCATTCTGCTAGATTACAACACCAGTCCACACAGAGCAAGGACCATTGGATGCTGGAGCACAGACTTAGGGTGGAATAGCCTTCCTACGGCTTATGGCTAGCACTCGATTGATCACCTCTTGCCATGGTTCAGATTTTTTGCTTGAATAAAGAGTAATAGTAGCTTTGATTGACATGTCCTGTTTATTCAACTTGCCTTCATTCACAAGTCAATACTGACGGAAGAAAATGAGCAGAATGTAGTGATTGACTTTAGTAGGGTAATTTTGGCACTTTATCTTTAGGACCCCCTGTACGTAAGCGGGCCTAGTCCTCGTTCCATGAATGTACACTCATAAAATACTCTACTTAGATATGCTAAAAAGAAACTTGGATGTTCTGTATACCAAACGTTAGGGGATAAAAGGATTGATTGAATCATTGTCACGGCCATAACAACGGTTGAACCGGACGATACAGTTTTGAACAGAAACGGAGGAATTTGGGCACTTTTTTTTCGTGACCCACTCACGTTAGCAGGCCTAGTGTATGTTCCATGAGTTAACAATGATAATGAGTTTGATACCATTGGAAAGAAAATCATGCAAGCTTTCTATAGAAATATAATATATTGAAATTGATGCAGAAACAACATAAATATGATCAACCGAAGTTGGTATTCGAAACTTTTTGTGCTGAGTGTATATGTGAGCCGGATATATCCGGGTTTGGCAGTTTACGGCTTAAGGTGATTAATGATCTTCCCCTAAGGCCCCCATTCCACTGGGACGGCGCTCTCACGACGCTCTAACGGCGATGGCAAATTTGACCATCGCTGTGAGAGCGCCATGCAATCGCTATGGGAGCGCGGTAAGAGCGCGGCGAGAGCTCAGTGGGAGTGCCGTAAGAAATTTCGTTCTTTATCTCTGAAATTCGTTAAGAAATCTTTTGAATCTTTGGCGGGCCGTTGAAGTTGCTTATATTTGAGTTTTTCGTCGCTGAGAGCACGCTGGGGTCGCCGGAGACATTTCACTAAAGCAGCTTTTTCTGGCATCGCTGCGCTCTCACGGCGATAAGGCAAATTTGCCATCGCAGCGAGAGCGACCTTAGAGCGCCGTCAAGTGGAATGTCCACTTAACCCACCTGTGACAGAAGTGCGTTCTTGTACTCCTTCTTCAGGATCATGAGGAAGTCCAGCCAGGTGAGGGTCAGGTTGTGGTACTCCAGCATGGGCACCAGTAGGGTAAAGTTGTGCACATCCTCAATGTTCTTGTCTTTCTGGCCCTACAAAATGAAAAAGACACCAAAGAAATACATTTATCCCAGGTTCAAAATAAGTCCCACTGGCTAATAGAAAGACTAAGACTAAGGAAATCATTTCTATACCAGGCGACATCTTTGTACGATTAGACTCTGTAAACATTCATTCAGTGACAAGTGTTTGTTTGTTTATTTTTGTCAGACTGTAACCCTCTCGTATTATATGTTACTTAATGTGTAAATTCTAATAAGTTCGCTTTTATGATGAAACTCTTCGGACGAGCGTACATCCACTATTGTAATTTGGTTTGAAATTTCAGTTTTTGTTTTAACTGCCAAGACCAAATAAAGCGCTCATTTCTCTAGGAATGTGTATATTCAGAATTAGCTAGAAATTCACAATAATGAATAAAAATTTCTTGTTTTAGTCATTATTGTGGATATGTAGCTGATTCAGTCTATGAATATTTCTACCAGCCCATGGGCCTGACTTCAGACCAGGGCCAAGTTTCTGGTCACACCATACTCTGCCTCACATCCTGCCACTCTACTACAATATTCAATTAACTATGGGACCGTGTGGCACAGTGGTATTGTGTTCGCCTCGTGACTGAGAGGTTGCGGGATCGAATCCGCTTGCCGTGTCACCAATCTTGTTCCCTTGGGAAAGGCACTTTACACGACTTTCCTCACTTTACTCATGAAAATGAGTCGTCCCTCGGGTAGGACGTTAAATGGAGGTCCCGTGTCTAGGGAGAGCCATACCCCGGGCACGTTAAAGAACCCGCCACATGTGCGATGGTGCGGTGTGAGTGGTTCAAAACCTACAGTACCTTGGCCGCACCTGGGGCAATCACTGTCGTATTGAGGTCACCTGAGTGGCGCCGAATGGCAGCTTGCTCCAGACACTTGCGACAGTCGTATTGAGGTCACCTGAGTGGCGCCGAATGGCAGCTCGCTCCAGACCCTTGCGATTTAACTCCGCCTATTGTAAGCTCCTTGCAATTCAGCCCCTGGCTGCAAAGAGTGAGTAGTCGGCCCACCCAATAACAATAACAATAACACACTAAAAGTTTTGTATGTCTGTTGTCAGTAGTAAATTTTCTTTTAAGATAACCTGACAAGATTACCTTGTAGCTGACACACAGGGGGACCTGTGGGATCTTGATGTACAGAAAAGTGTTGTTCCTCGCTGCTCTTTCCTGTCAAGACAATGTTTAAAATAAAGTGACAACTAGTTCTACAATACTCTCATCTCTATTCACTTTACAAAATTTTGTGAATTGTAAAATCAAGAGATTTAAGGTACAATACCACAATGATTGTAACATTTTGTTCAACAGTTTGTCATGTTTTTAACCTAGTTCCTGCAAAGGCTATTTAGGCGATGGTTCTACACTACTACCTGTAGGTTACATTCTCAACTGTACACAGTGTACATTGCAGGGTAAAGTTAAGGGTGTCCAACCTTCATTTTCTCAATGTCATCCCGGCTTCCAATGGAGGCTTTCCTCAGCAGAGACTTCTTCTGAGGCTGTGGAATGGAAAAAAATAAGTGTTACCTTCATCTAGATCAATGTTCCATATAGCTGACTCTAAATATATACAGTTGTTTATACACAGTCCAAATGCAAATTGTAAGGGGAGAACTAGAAGACATGCAGATGTGTACTGAAACAAAGAAAATACATCTACTGATTTCACACAGCACTCCACAAACATCAAATAAGAGCTAAGGGGGTAGTGCAAGCTTCCTGGCACTGCTGGCCCCCTATTGGTATCACAGGTCATAGGTTATTGGATCATGCATCCCAAAAAACACTTCATGTACAGCCAGGATTCAGTAAGTTTCACAGTGCCTGGATCCCAAATAACCTACAATGTATTTATATACATTGTAGCTGAGATGGGCTTCCATGCAAATCACTTTTAGATAGCATTACATAAAAGACAGACAAGACTGGAACATAGAATGGCAAAAATGATCCAGAATGGCAACAAGTGCACAACAATGAGAAATGTGAGAAAACAAAGGCTCAATAAAAGCCTATGTGAACATGAAGACCACGATGCAAAATGTTTGTGCACATGCAAGTGCGACGGATAATGGTAAGTGCAACGGGTACATGCAGATGCAAAACAAGCTTATAGATACATTCCAACTCTAAGTAAAAATAAATTCATCCATTTCCATAAGGTTGAGCCCTATGCTATTACAGAAACCATGTCATCTGAAACAAAATCTGTTTGCAAAGCATCAACTTCATAAGTGGAAAACAGCATCTAACTAAATAAACAGTAGTGTTTGTTTTGCACACGATTTTTAGTTAGAGCCCAACCTGTCTATAGAGACTGTGCCAATTTGGCCACATTAGACAGGTGGTCACTATATATCATCAGGAATCTTAATGCTTGGATCAATTGGAAAATAAGCCAAGGCACCATCAAAAAGTGGTCACATTGGCCAAGTGGGCCTAATGTAGAGGTCATCACTAGAAGTACATGTTTGACTGCATATATGATATATATATATATATAAGAAATGAAAAAGACATGAAAAAAATAATAGCAAACAGATTTTGTTCAGCTAACAACATCCGAAACAACAGACGAGCCCTAACGCATGAAGAGCAAGGATGGGCGCATGACAACGACAAGACAGAAGCTGTGCATGCGGACAGGGACCACACGATGATGCCATGCAGTGGTCAGTACCCTGGCGGACAGCTGTGTGGAGTCTCTTGCTGCTGCGGGCTGTTGTTCATCTATAGATCCAGAGCGGACATGCACACCTACAGTCTACAGGAGGAAAAAGGCAATAGAGAAACGCTACAAGTGCCTCTTGCACACTGGAAACGATAATACTGAAATCAAGGTCCTGCATTTGATAACTAGTTCAGAAAATAAGGCCTATTGGAAAATACAGGAGAATAACTACAAGACAAAGTATGACTCAGATATTTGTGATTGTCATAGCTTCGATAATCAGAGAAAGTACGGCCTGTGAACAATACAGGAGGATAACTACAAGAAAAAGTATACCACATTCACATTAATGATAGTCAACCATTCATGCAATGTGCACCATTCAAGATTTCATCTTAGAACTTTCATGTTGTGCTAAAATTTAATGAGAGTCCTGGAAAATTAAAATGCATGTAAAGAGAACATGATCTTGTTAGGAAACTTCATGTCATTACTTATTTTAAAGTAAAAACCTTTACACATTGTAGGACAATTCAATGTAAAATACTTTAACAGACATTGAGAGCATTTTACCTGATCCAGTAAATGGAACATAAGCAGGTCGATCTACATTCAAGATGTAGCTAAAATGTACACAAAAACTTGTCAGATATAAAACATTACGATGCAGCAGCATCAAATTTTGGGTTTGCTTTGTGTGCAATAGAAACACAGTATAAACTATATCTTTGGAAGCTTTTAAAGCTAGATAACAGATGTAAGTTTCTCTTACTGTTGCCTGTGGCTCTGCCTCGAACTCCCCAGCTGTACAAAAGTACGTGACATAGATGTTAACAAACATGTTGGCAGGATTACAAAAGACTTATGGTTTCGTACCTGGCTAAATTGGCATTTTTACCTTCCATTGTTTTCTCATTATTGAATTAAGAAAGAATGGAGTCATACGAATATTGATAGATGGGCATGAAAGAATTCTTGAATTACAGAAGAATTACATCAGGTTTTCTTGCCCCTAATAGAAACTTTTTTCTATGAGAAAATACAGCACTTTGGTAAATACCACTGGAATGAAGCTTTGTTTTTCATGTGCAAAATGATGAAAGCTACAAACTCAAGTTCGTACATCTTGATATCTTCTGATGATCTGTAGTTATTAGAAAATAATTGTTTTCATCGAATTAAAGAATTGCTTAACTTAACATAAGCTCTAACTTAAAACTAACTTCTATAAGGCAATACATTAGGTTGCCTCTCAAAATGACAATTCCTAAGGTGTCTAAGTCTAGTGTCAAGTGTTCTACAGTCTAGTGTCAAGTATTCTACAGTCTAGTGTCAAGTATTCTACAGTCTAGTGTCAAGTATTCTACAGTCTAGTGTCAAGTGTTCTACAGTCTAGTGTCAAGTATTCTACAGTCTAGTGTCAAGTGTTCTACAGTCTAGTGTCAAGTGTTCTACAGTCTAGTGTCAAGTATTCTACAGTCTAGTGTCAAGTATTCTACAGTCTAGTGTCAAGTATTCTACAGTCTAGTGTCAAGTATTCTACAGTCTAGTGTCAAGTATTCTACAGTCTAGTGTCAAGTATTCTACAGTCTAGTGTCAAGTATTCTACAGTCTAGTGTCAAGTGTTCTACAGTCTAGTGTCAAGTATTCTACAGTCTAGTGTCAAGTGTTCTACAGTCTAGTGTCAAGTGTTCTACAGTCTAGTGTCAAGTATTCTACAGTCTAGTGTCAAGTATTCTACAGTCTAGTGTCAAGTATTCTACAGTCTAGTGTCAAGTGTTCTACAGTCTGATTTTCAGCACCAAGGGCATTACCATATCTATCATAATGTGAGAAAACCATACCTTGTGAACTGGTCTCCTCGCCTTCGTCCACATTCCTTCCTGGGAAGAAGAAGGTCATCATGGTACGAAAGAAGCGATAGGTCAGCTGGATGGTCACTGGCACCACGTTCACCTCAAAATGCTCCTTCACGGAAATCCCTCCAACTGGAATAAAGATACACAAGTACAATATAACCTCAAACATATTGAAGAAACTAACCTTGTGGTTACTGTAAATGCAGAAATTTTTGAGGTGGTTTTACGTTTGCAGTTTTTGCATTGCCAATTTCCCCGCGAACTTAAAACCACCGAGAACATTTTTCCATGGCAGTAAGAGACTACAGTGCATGGTGCTACTGCAAACTCAAAACCGCAAACAGCCCTTTATCCCGCTACCGCAAAATCAAATCCCAGCAAACTTAAATGCATTTACAGTACCATGGGTGCTATCTAATGCTGCCATTTAATGCTATTTGATGAGCTATCTATAATCACCAAGTTGCACTAGACAGACAATAGAGGCCATTGTATACCAAGGAACACTTGGATAGAGTGTGTCAAGAAAGACATAAAAGTGGGCAGCAACATCAGTGTAGACCCACTGGACAGAACTGCATGGAAATGCTGTAATGAATACTAGCCTACTGCTGCCCACCCGACTCAGGGACCCCAAAAGCAACTGTAATCAAATGCAGGATACTACTATACTACTGCTGGTCAAGTAAAAATGTTCACAGCAATTTTCTAAGCAAATGTATATAAGCAGACTTTTGATGTATAGATGTTGTTCCATCTTGATCTATATTGTACAAGCATCTGAGGCTACAAGAACCTAGATTTCAGAACCAGGGACAGCACCACAACCTAGCCTATATAACACTGCTTACTACATTGTATGGACATTGAGTGGATATATAAGAACAATCTGATGCATGATATTTCAATAGCATGAAAGAGCAGTGTACCTGTCCCTTTCTCTCTACTGAAGGCCCGTAGAGCCTTCCGATGAGTGTGTTTGCGATCCAGGCTCGACACTTGTGGCCGCAGTACATCCTGTGTGAATATGTAGAACATGTTAGAAATAAGTATGCATAAAGTATTTACCCTTTTGACACCCAATGCCTCAGAGGAATAGAAGGCATATGTTGGCATGATTTCATATCCAACGAATCTATCCGCCTTACAACAAAACAGGAGCCAATCAGTGCCAGAATTGCCAAACACTGGCTGACTTTCTTAGGACATGCGTCCAGAGCAACCCCGCCGCAAGAGGTTATCAAACTGACAACATCTGATCCTGATCCATCATGGAAGCGTCCTAGAGGCCACCCAAGAGGGAGATGGGAAGATCAGGTTTTCAACACACTCCAGGAGCTGGGGGTCCCCAGATCCGACTGGACTGTCCACGCCCAGTGCGGAACAATGTGGCGAGAACTGTCCGAACTGTTTGTAGCTGCCAAGCATCACCCCCCAATGCAAGCGAACGATTGATTGATTGAAGGTAGGGAGACTTGAATCTGAAAGACCTGATTCTTAATCTCTGAACCTGCAATCAAATGGCTAAGAGGAGAATTCACCATTGTAAAGGAATTTTGCACAGGAAATACAAAAAATTCCAGGTAAAAAACAACAAAACGCAGCACAAATAATGTAAGAATACTGTAGATTCGCAAAAACAAGCACCGACATTTTCATCTCTACAACGTACACAGACACATGATATCTTCTAGTCCATTGCTAAACATGTACATGTACCTTGTATGCCTCGTTTGGTAGCAGGTTGGCCACAGTCACCCAGCCCAGTTCCAACAGGTGTTCACCTGAGTCATCGCTCTTGGTCACCTTGGTGTACCTGGCCAGGTGAGAAACAGAACAATATACACATGACACATTCTCAAAAAAATTTCAATACACTGGATCCAACTGAAACTTGCATCTGACAACATCAATATCAGAATGTAACAGTGACTTGCCGTCAGAAGAATGCATTGTAATCTACACAACATTTAATAAAGCTTAAATCCTGACTGTCTAAGGCCCAATCTATACACAGTTTATGCCGATATCTGTGGAGTTGTCGGGAGGGATCTGGAACGTTGGCCGCCGGACACGCTTGCAGTCATAGACGGCTATATAGCCTAATGAGCCCGCGTTATATGCTAATGAGCCCTTCCGAAGTCGGGACACATCTACACGCACGCGGAAGCTGTCGGGGACCCCTGCTAAGCTATCGGGGACCCCTGCTAAGCTATTGGGTGAATGGTCCGGACCTTTCAGAGAAATTTTCCCGATATCATTATGGCGATATTGCAGTTCCATCTAGACGCTGAAAAAAAAGCTGTTGGCGAGAGGTTGTCAGCTCGTCGATATCGGGAAAAACTGTGTCTAGATTGTGCCTTAGTGACTCTGGTGTGGCAAAAGGGTTACAGCATTGGATTCAGAAGGTCCTGGGTTTGATATACTTCATGCCCTGATGTTGTGCCCTTGGGAAAAGCACTTATACAACATTCCTATAATGATGATGGAGTCACTCTCACTGAGGCTAATCCGTCAAAAGTGTGCCAGAAAACATACATGGATTTGGTGTGCCACAGTGCAAAGATTTGCATATTTGCCACCAAGAACCGTAATTTATTTTCTTTTTTTTTACAACTGCTAAGATCTTGTTGTGTGAGTTACATTGGACAAACTCACAGTGTTCCAGAATGACTGAAACACTGAAGACACCACATTGGCAAAACTGGTCTGTATAACAATAGTTCCCCACAGAAACTATGCAGCTTACTATGGGATGACTGCAGTGAAAAAAAATGTCAATTTACTACAGAAATAGCTTACTCCGTACATCAACTGTTTATGTCTAGTGAGAGTCTTACAGGAAGTCTGTGAGTGCCAGGTCAGCGACCCCGATCTGGCCATCCTCCTCCGTCAGTCTCCACTTGGCCGATACAAAACACACTTCAATCCTCCTGACAGGGGTGACCTGGTCATCTGGAACATCATGGCGGAATGTCAGAAGAAAGAAGGAAAGTGATCTTGTCATAACTAATCATTCACTGTTTGTGACTTAGAACACAGGTAGGTGCTATGTTGCTATGTACAGTCTCTACAGCATCATTGTTCCAGGTAAAATTCCCTTAGCTCTTTTTCACGAGCACAAAGAATAGCGGACCATTGCTTACAGTTCATTGTCCTGTCCTAATACCCCCCTCATATTAGGCGAAAATCGATCGGACAACGAGTCTGCGAGCTCTAAATTACGAGGAGGCATGACCCTGAGTTCCCCCCTTCCCGTCAGGGTCATGCTCCACGTAATTTAGAGCTCGCAGACTCGTCGTCCGATCGATTTTCGCCTAATGTGAGGGGGGTATAAGGACTGCAATCCATTTTTTAAGTAGTGTGATTGTCAGGTCAGCAATACAGCTGAGATTTGAACTCTGGATCATAAACTATAGATCCAGTGGCAGGTTCACTAACCACTGGCACTGAACAATACCCTTAATAAATGAATTCCTTAACAAATACAATTGTGGACAAACCTGAATAATAGTTTTCATTTTTTTTGTACACTGACCTTTTGTGACATGTCTCTTGTGAGAGATCTGCAGTTGCTGTCTCTCCTTAAAACAGCTAGTAAACAAGAAAAGAAACTTTAGTCATCAATCCAAAAAGCTTATCCATGCAAGTACACAAATGGTTAAAAGTAACTATGAGTGATTATAACTTATAATCATAACTTAGAGAAAACTAAGACTAAGACTAAGATTAAGATAGAGAAAAAATCTTGCAGAGTGGGCTATTGCAGAGGATAATATCTATATCATAAAGCCTCCTTATGCAAACAGACGTTCCAGGTCATAGGGTCAACGGAAGAGGCTACTGCAACATGGGGAGGTATTGTTTATGGTCTGTGTTTTTGCAGTATATATTTTAACATTCACTGTAGAATGACAGAAAGCAATCAGCAGACAACATGTTATGTTAATCAAAACCTTATTCTAATAATTCATAAACTACCATTTAAACAAAACATACCAGAAACTGTAAACATTTCATGAGGGAATGAGCTCTTGGAACTCGTGTATATAGAAACTGACTGGTCACCTGATCATGGCATGTAACTCCTCACTGGTTGCTGTCAGCTGTTCCTTACACCCACTATACTGTTTTGCCAAGTCTTGACTTTGTTCTTGCAGACTGGAAAAACAAATAAGTATATACTGGATATTTTGAAATCTTACCAGAAGAAAATATTATCGGTACCCTTGAATCTTGTGAAATGTTCTCTTGTACATAACAAAATGTGAACTTGGAAGCTCATCAGTGTTGGTGGAAGTCTATTCTTTATAAAAGTTGAAATGTAAATTCTAAAAAAATCAACTTACCCAAATTTTGGACTGTCCAACTCCAGTCTTTGTCAAGGAATGACAATTGGAAATTACATACAACTTTGATTCAGAATAACAAAATATCATTGAGAGCAAACAATTCTATACCTTTTGTCTGTGATGTTAGCTTCCTGTGCCCTGTGCGTGTTGTACAGCTCTCTTTCCAAGCGATGCATGTTGGACAACAGAGACCTGTGCAGAACAGAAAGAGATGTTTCTCAAATCTTTCATTTCTTGTGACTGAAAAGTCTGTGTTTCAAATCCTAGGTCTTGAAATCTGGTAAAAAAAAAGAGGTCAAATAGATAGAAGGTAGCACTCTTATGCATCTGCAGTGTAAAATTTTGTTGTACATGGATTATCAAACTGCATGAGTTGTTGCCTTTACCTTAAGTAAATTCAAGAAGAGAAACTTGATCCCCAAAATGATTTCAGTACAATAATTTCAGTTTTTTTGGTACACTTTATACATATAGCGGCAAGAAGCAAAGAAGCAGAATTTCAGTTAGAAGCTCTGAGGTATCAAAACATCAGCAGGTAATATTAACTGCTTGTGAAAACGAAAACCCTACTATCCAAGAAACTTGATGCCTTTGACAGTTAATGTCTGCAGAACTTGGCATCAGATGGGATAACTTCAAGACCAAAGACTTGATATTCGGACAATGTGTCAGCAATATGAGAGCCCATAAGTCTATTAAGTTTAAGTCTGCCTTTACCTGACATTGTTCTGCATCTGCAGTAGCGGTCCTCTCTGGTCCTCCACACTGGACAACTGCAGCTGGAAGCGCATCCTCTGCAGCCGCTCGCTGGCCTCCTGTAGTGGTCAGTTCCACCAACATTTCAACAACATGTAACCTCACTAAAAGTCTTGTGCAATTATAGTGTACTGTTTAGTGCATCTTTATCCGTAGGGTAACCTATATCTGTTGTATATAGAAACAATGTATTTGGGGATTGTTAAGTAGATGGAAGGTAGTTTCACATTGAAATGTTTTGAAAATGTTGACATTTGAAACCCACATTGTTGACCTGAAATCTCTAAATAGCCAGTTATTTTACAACGACGAATCTAGGTTACCCCAGGGATTAAGGTGAACTAGCGTTACATCATTCCTGGGCTGTGATAATTTTCGATAAAGGTGTTCCGGACAAATCTATATTTTACAGCATCCCACTGGCTTTTACTTCTTTTTGTGTCCCACAGACTTACAGAAAACAATTTGAACATGTGTTTCATGCACCACATGCACAGCTGTAGTAAGCTTGAATACCGCATTCTGATACTAGAATCGATGTTTTTACAATTATCCATTTGAGGAAACAAAATTTTGGAACTTCTGACGTATTTTGAATAAAAATTTGTCTTTCCTCCATTGGAAATGACATAAAAAGAACACCCTAACTTCCAGTTTTTTACTGTATTCTATGTATCTGTATCTGTATCTATATAGCCGGTATAACCGCCGTTCAGCGTAACACACCAGCTTTGCAGGCGCGCGGCGCGGCAGCAGCTGGTTATATTACAGCGAACGACCCGTCACACCTAGCATTCAAGCGTATGTGTGTGGTGTTTCTGTACATTGTTTTAGGCAGTAATGAAGAATAATGTAAAACCTCATTGTTCATCGGTTTGCATCTGACATACCTTCCTTTTAGGTTCCACATAAAGCAGGAGATTCTGACATATATCCAGGATCATAGCATATTGCACCTGTGAAAAATAAACAACAAAATGTCACATTACATCCCATCACGTATTTCAATTTGTAGGTATATTTCTAAAATCAAGTATGAACCTTTTAAACTTTTCAACATTCAATTTCATGTTTACACACAATCCACCATTTGATAATTCTACGTATGTCATACCTGGGCCACCAAAACGTTCGATACTGTAACAGTTGTTCCAAACTGTGTGATAACTTCCGTATCACACAGGTTCTAAGTTGTATCACACAGGCTTCCTTCGAGAAAATCTAACTATTTTGAACGGGCCAAATACAGCACGGTTGAAAATTTGAATACCGGATTCGGACGTTAGAATAATATTGCTGTTGTTACATAATTGCTGTTATCTTTTGTTCGAGGACATAACATTTTCTCAACTTCTGGTGCATTTTGAATTGAAACATGTGTTTTCAGGTGGGTATGACATAGATAAAATATAACACAGTGTATTACGCATCACCCTCGGTCCCAGCTCTCCCGCGGGTCGGATCACCCTTCGGCCTTCGGGCGATCCTTCCCGCGGTCGGGCTGGTACCTTGGGTAATACGGAATATACCGTGTTGTATTCTATATATCTCAAATTGTACATGTCTAAAATGTTCTGAAATGCAAAAAGAGACCACAGACAGCCCAGCTTACAGAGTTGGTGCAGACTTGCAGCTCAGAATGGACGACTGTGAAAGAGTCCACAGCTCGCTCTCGCTTCCACATGTCCGACAACTCCTCTTTCTCCTAAACACAAAGAAGATAACAGATTAAGGAGTAAGACATAACTGAGATGTCCCTTAAAACAGGCTTCGGGAGGTACTGTAAATGCATTTAAGTTCGCAGGGATTTAATTTTACTGTAGAAAGAAAAAGGACTGTTCGCGGTGGTTTCAACTTCGCGGTAGCACCATGCACTACAGTCTCTTACTGCCATGGAAAAATGTTTGCGGTGCTTTAAGTTCGCGGTGAATTGGCAATACGAAAACTGCAAACACGAAACAACCGCAAAAATTTCTGCAGTTAGTAACTTCTATTAACATATGACTGCTGGCCTTCATATGTCCATGACTTTGAAAACCTGAGTGTTTGTGAGATTTTTCTTGTAGCGCTCCCCGAGTATGCACAGTTTAGATTTTACAAAATTATGCAGGAGTGTATTCTACTGTCCTGGGTGATGTTGTAAACAAGTGATCCATGCCATGCAGTGGTAGCCATAAAGACGGATGTTGATTACTAATCTAGTCTGGTAGCAAGGTGGTGGAGGTTTTTGAAGTGATATTTTATTCCTGCACATACGAACCTCAGGTTTCGGAGGTACAGTGGAAGGGTCCAAGTCCAGGGGTCCGTAGCTTGCGTAGTAGAACTGACAGCTACAGTGGGATATGATCCTCTGCAACTGGAGGTCATCGTCCGCAGTCTTCGCTCCCACCGTGCTGCTCACCACGCCGCCCACCGATTGGCCGCTGCCCACCAGGTCAGGCATGGCGGAGATGGAGTTGGAGGGGCGGCGCTCGTGCTGCTGGATGTCGCTCTCCGTCAGCCACGGGAACTCGCGCCCGCTCTTCGGGGAATGTTTGGGCTCGACAGTGGCAAAGTACTGGTGGACAGAAAAGTAAAGCATAGGTCATCAATGACATTTTCATATCACTTTAAAAACTTAAGAGTAATGTGAGATTGTCGAAACCTTTCGATGTTTCGTCAACTTTCTCACTCATCTAACTGTTGTACAGCAAACTTGGACTTCACTTTAACAGATATCTCAATGAATAACCTATGCCAAATAGCATAATATCATAATTACATCATATTTCCCATCATTATCCAGCACAATTACATGTATCTCTTCCACCTGCAAAAACCCATGTTTTGATGCTCCAGAAGTTGAACAAATTTGGTGCCCTCGAACAAAAAGTGTTACAACAGTAATGTTCCGATGTCCGAATCCGGTATTCGAATTTTCGATGACGCCCCACTCGCCCCGCTCGAAATACTTTGATTTATTTGAATGGAGCCCGTCTGATACGGAAATTATCATCCGGTCCGGAACACCCGTATCGAACGTTTTAGTTATCACCCGGTCCGGAACACCCGTATCGAACGTTTTTGCGTCACAGGTATGACATAAAGATGTGTAAATAGATACAGATACTGGTGTGTGGACAGTTATACCTCATAAGTGCACTGTATCTGATACAGAAATTAAGTATATCTGTCCTTACCTGCATCCCCTCCAGTGACCCCGCCCATGTTGTTTTGCTGGTGAGCGCTCCGTCCCTCCAGGCCGACTGGTGCTGACACTGCAGTATCCGGGCGTTGGCTGCGCTAGCGATGACGCAGCCCGGCGTCTCACACCCCTGCAGCATCACCTGACAGTTGATCAACTCAACTGGAGAAAAACAATTATGGCAGTTCTGAATCAAAGTTTAACTGTATTTTTCAACACAAAAATTGGACTTTCGCAAAATTGTCAAACTGTCAAACTCCAGTCTTCATCAAAGAATGAACAACTGCTGTTTCTGTGAAGTCACATTATGCAAATTGACCATGTGAATTGGTGAGCAGTGGATCATAAGCTGCAGAAAGTTTATGGTGTCCCCATCTTTGTTAAGGGATAGCTGTACAATGTAACTTATGATACATTGCTCACTGAGTCCAATTTTTGTGTTTGAAATTACATTCAACTTTGATCTAGAATGATTACAGATTGACTTTAAAGTTATAGTTGTAGCGACTACTCTATCAAAATGCTTTCCCATCTTAGACTATTCAATCAATAACTATTGGTTCAATAACTTCCACATTCACCAAAGGAAAGAAAGCAAGACAGAAAGAAAGAAGGGAAAAATAGAAAGAACATGAGTTAGTTACTCACTGCACCAATTCCTGTTGATGACATCATTGGTTTGACAAGCAGCTATCCCATGAAGCAATTCTCTCTCCCCAGTGTTCTGTTACACAAGACACAAAATAGCTTGTCACAATTCCTATGATTGCCATCAGAAGACAATGATAAACAATTCTAAATTCACATTGGTACAAGTTCTGGGAAAATATCAATCTGCATAGAAATAAAAGGCATATTTTCACCTCCTCTGAGAAAGCCATAAACTTGGTGTCGGTCTCCGACAGAAGTTTCTCCAGCATAGAGGCTCCATGACCCTTCTGCAGGCGGGTCATGGGACTGGGTGTAGACCCAGGCTGGTTAAACGACCCACTCCGGGCCTTAGTGGTTGTCACTGACTCCATCTTGATGCCCTTTAGAGCCTCCGTGGAGAGGTTCTTCTTCAAGACCTAACAAAGAATTGGAAAAATACAATCCCTTTCAAGCCTGTATACATGTACATCTCTATACAGCAACGTGACATCTATTCAGCATATTACTTTTAGGCATGAAAAACTACAAAATTTACAAAGGTTTGCTTTTGGGATGCCGTCCAATGTACTACTTAAAGACAATTTGTTCTAGAAACTAAATTAGAGGAATGCCACCATCTTGTAGTGAGTTTATTTCCTTAGTTTTATAATGAATACTAAGTTTAACTCAAATTGACGTTAATCATTGAAATAGCTGACTGTTTCTTAGCTATAGGTAAACATGAATACATGTGTCAAAACTACATTAAAAATGTCCCCCTTTTATGATTTGGACCTGACTGTGTCTCCTTTACCTGAGCTTTGCTGTAGCCCTCGTAGAGACCGAAGACGACCCCACGATTGGAAGTGTTCCACGTGCCCTTCAGACACTCTAGCACAAGACTGTGAGTAAATTCCTACAGAACACAGTTTAATGAGTTAAATCAGTCACCAAATCTGTACTAGAATAGTCTGAAAGTCTCTGTCTTGTTGGGTGGTAGTATAATAACTTAATAAAAGCTATAAGTTACAAACAAAAGGACAAAAACCTCAAAATCACATTCTACGAAAATATGATCATATTTTTGCAAGAAGATCAGCATCATGACACATGCCACATAAAGGGACAGATATATAAAAAATTGATATAGATTCAATTTTCTGTCACATACATGTATACATTTTCAAGGACATGTAGCTGATCTTTCTGTAAAATGGCATACTCAAAAATGGAAGTGTAATGTATGTGACATCTTACCATGATCTCTGTACCTGTCTGCTGGGTTGGTCCGGCCTGTGATGGGACGGGTTCTTCAGACACGGGGGACGCAGGCTTAGCGTCATGTCGGCTGTACGCAAACCTGGGACAGTGGTCAAAGGTCAAAAACACAGTCAGAAACACATTTCTTAGCCTCATTCAAGATGATTGAGCTGAATTTTTGAGGTGGTTTAATGGATGGATGTATAAATGTACGGACGGATAGATGGGGGTTTTGGGTACATGGCTGGATGGATGGCTGGATAGGTGGATGGATAGATGGAAGAATGGACAGACAGATTGGTTGGATGGACAGATGGTTGGCGGGACAGATGGACAAAAAAGGACAAAAAAAAGTGACTCCTCACCTTGAGAATGTAAGGAAGTGACTCTTTTTGACTGGCTCTCTGACAGACAAACTCTCCTGTGGTCAAAAAGAATAAGCACTTTAGCCCCAAATTCCTATAGCAAATATGGCTAAAACTGGCCGATGTACGCTACTTGTAACCAACAAAAAGACAAGCTCCCCCACCTTACTGTCCTGTCCCTGAGTGCCACAAAGATACACGTGGGACTCGGCTATACTGCTGGCCAGTTTTGTAATGCTCCAGTCAGCCCTGGGTCGGCGGATGAGTCCGTCCGTGTACGGCACCAGCGTCAGGCTCCACTCCGAGTTGATGCTGCCCGTGCCGAAGCACATTTCGATCCCACGCTGTTGGGCGAAGGACGCCCAGTAGTTCACTTTCAGCTCTGGGAACTTGAAGTCCAGGCTAATAGATCTGTATTGCAAAACAGAATTTTTTATATTATGTACATGAGTGTAACAATCACAGAGACATCTAACACAGTCTTAAATGGGTGACAGGCTAAACAAACGTTTTTAAATGGGAACTCTGCGGCTCCAGATGTCTTACCGAGGGACGACTGTGGTGTGAAAGATGTCGGTATCTTGAGAAATGAGTCCAATCTACTTTAAAAATTACAGAGACATTTAATACAGTTTTAGATTTTTGAACTTGAATGTGCAGAATAAAAATTCTAATAGCATATAGATTTTGTACATGTAAGTCCCGAAGTGTTTGTAGTAGTTGTTTCAATGTTCACATTTTTTGCAGTGACTCTTCATTGTGAAATCCTAACACTATGAAATCCTGGCACATAATAATTAATATGCTGTTTTTTTTTAAATCTATTAAACTGAGGAAAGGGGCACAATACCCCCTTGCTCGGTCATGTTGCTCTTGTGCCTGAGGGTTGTTCTTGTTTCCTGCAAACTCATATTTCAAGAAAACCCCGGGCCTGGTGAATACATTTGAGTTTGAGCTCTACAACTCTTACTTATAATGTCTGCCGAGCTGGATCTTCCTGGGCTTCTTATTGCTCCACACTTGGCCTCTTCTGATTGGCCGGGACACAGAGGCGATAATGGCCTAGAAATCCCAAGAGAAGGAATATTTTGTGAATGCACAAATCAAATCATAATACTGTATCACTTTAAAGGGAGGAAAGTAGTTCTGAATCAAAAAGAATGAAAATTATGTATTACACTTTGCACTGTCACTTAATATAAACATGTAAGAGTGATCAATCATAGTTATGTTCAGCAAAGCAATGGATCAGGTATGAAAGTTATGTGTCCTGGCTTCTTGCACACTAAAACATCAGTGATAAAACAACAATATAATGGCAAGTTTTAACGGATGACAACACCAGGAGTTTTGTGATGGTGTTAGGCATTAAAAGTTACTCTGAAATTCTTAAAACCCTTAAACTGCCAAACCCGGATATATACATATACATGTCCTGTGTGCCACACCCGGATATATCCGGGATAGAGTATTCCCCCAAAGTAGCAACTTTGCGCGCGCGTAGTGCCAAACCCCGGAAGTTAGGGACTTCGGCCTTGTTTAGGGGGTTCTTATTGGAGGTCAGCATCCAACCCTGGCACTGATAGCATTTTATAGTGCTGAAACTCTGGCAGTTTAAGGGTTAAAACATACCCATAGATTCTGCAGCCACTTGAGAGTGCTACTGTACAGCAGGCAGGATGGGGCCTGTCTCTTCTGCTCATCAACAACCTGTAATACACATGGGGATGGCTTCAGCAAAATGCATTGAATGACTGTATTTGTTAGTAAAATCAACATGTGTCACTCTCTTTCTGTATTTTCCAAAACTGCTGTTCAGAATGCATCTTTGTTACAAATCGGTACCATTCCAGCTTGCTCTTACAACCTGTTAGTACATCATCTTATTTTGTCAAAATGTTTCCCACTCCCTTAACTACTAATATTTTATCAAACTGCAGTTGTTATAGCTTTTAATTTTAGTTGGGTAGCCTAATTGTTCTATATTAAGTGTGTGGAAGTTATATTCAGGCAAATTGCGGTAAATTCTTTATATCTTATTCCTAAAGGTAAGTCCAAATTAAGGTACAATACATTCCATTATTCGAACACATGCTGAATACAAGAAAACAGTGACTGTCAATGAGCTAAGCAAAAGGGATCAAAGAACCTACCCGTGGAGGTTTGATGTCAATTGTCATGGCCAGTTTCAGGTTCTTAGACCTAAAGGCTGCATACGAGTCATGTCCCTGCAACAGAAACACATTTTATATGCTTTGCTATTAGAAAGAATACTGAAACTCATGATTAGCCCAACTCGACTGTAACAGTATATCAAAGACTTGTGTTATCCCTACTTATTATGCTAATTAGAATGTTAAGTCTTATTCTATACACCTATTTTGTACTTTGTATATTAGTCGTTGCCATACATTGTACCATGTACAAATGTCGTACAATAAAGTTCTCTCATGTTTCCAAGATGGTTGAGAAGTTTTTTATATACAAACATGTTGATACAGGAACAGATAACAATGATTGGGGCATGTGGAAAGTTGAACCAAAGGTATAGAATTTTTCAACATGTTACGCTGCTCCTGAACACTTAAATAAAGAAATGACTTTACTTACTTGTCCATCCATGGTTGTCTACTTACTTTTGGGACAGGCGCCTGTACTTAGTACTATCTTTTCAAGATTGTCTTGTGGAAAAAAAGAAAACTTACCTGTTTTGAGGTTTCTGGCACCTTGTCTGGTGCCCATGGTGTGACTGAATGGTGGTCGTTTGGGTCTCCTTCACACAGCCACTCAATGTCAAACCTTTAATTTCACAGGATACACAAACAAAGCAACTTTTAACTTAATTTCTCCTTATTGCCAATATAAATTTGGTACCACACAGCTACCTTTATGTCACAGAGTGGTGACACAGAACTAAACTAGTACATAATATGTGTAACGGTTCCCAGTCATGTTCCCACGGAAGTTGCAACTGTCTCGGGCATTAATGTCCTAAAAACGCCAAGACGTCAACCAAGTGCAGTTATGCATGGTAATATTTCGTGGTCTTAGAGCAGTTACGGTAATTAAGACTCAGACATAGGTGTCTAGCTTAGAAGAAGAAAGGACACTCTTGGCCTGACTTAGAAGAAGAGAGGACACCTTGAGCCTGGGTCGGCTTCCGGGAGAAAGCCAGAGACAGACTTCCGTAGAATGTGGACTTAAAAGCTATCACTTTGGACTTGTTTCAATAAAGCCACTAACAACGTCAACGTATGGACTTGAATGAGTTTCGGGGACTGTCACATTTACAGGCTAAATGTTAGTAGGACATCCCTTTCTATGCCCCAGAGACAAAAAAAAGCAATGCTAGTTTATCATTGCGGTAACCCGTATATCATTGTATATCATTCCGATATTTTTAAAGGGCAGCAGTTTGAAACCACATTGACTTGATATCCCAAAATACCATTTTTTTAATAACTCAGATAAAGGTTATGCCATGGATAAAGGTAAAGTTAACTAGCATAAAAGAAAATTCTCAATATTTAAAATCTTTTTTTTTGCAAACTAAGGACTGTTATAACGTTAATTCACCTTTATCCGTGGGGTAACCTATATTCGTTGTGCTGCTAAATAGGGTATCCAGGGAAATCAAGTCGACGGACAGTAGTTTCAAATTGTGATATTTTCAAAATATATAAAAAAAAAAAAAAAGTTTTAAACTACCATCTGTCGACTTGATACACCGAAATACACTGTTCTTAATAAAACGGATAAAGGTTACCCTACGGATAAAGGTAAACTAGCGTTACATGTAATGGGTAAACAATAAGATGATAAACCGGATAGTGAGTGAGTGAGTGTGGGTACTTACCCTAGTCTGAGGTTGGGGAAGCTGAGAAAGTGACAGTCATCATACTTGGAGGCAGTCTTGACATACACATCCAGGTCTCCCTTCCACAGGAAACGGGCTGGAAAAATGATGTTGTGTTTGGAAAATTGTTTGACCAGCAGTCTAAAGTGCCATTTATGTCATATCTGGGCCACAGCAACATTTGATACAGTTGTTCCAAACCAGGCGATAAATATAGAATACAACACGGTGTATTCCGTATCACCCGAGGTGCCAGCCCGACCGCGGTCGGGCTGGGACCGAGGGTGATGCGGAATACACCGTGTTGTATTTTATTTATGTCATACCTACCTGAGAAAACCCATGTTTTGATGCAAAATGTGCCAGATGAACAAATTTGGTGCCCTCGAACAAAAAGTGTTGCAACAGTAATGTTCCAACGTCCGAATCAAGTATTCGAATTGCCAACCGTGCCACACTCGGCCCGTTCAAAATGGTTCGATTTACTCGAAGAAAGCCTGTGTGATACGCCTTTCGAACCTGTGCCCAGTCCGGAACACCCGTATCAAACATTTTTGGAATTGCTGTTGTTACCATCTTTGGTTCAAGGACACAAAAGTTTCTCAACACATGACTATTTCGCATCGAAATATTTGTTTTCTTGTGTGCTTTCTCAGTCTCAGTCGGACTCCAAAGATTCTATTTTCATGTTGATCTGCCACTTTAGAATGATGCTTTTAAATCCAAGAACCAACACATTGACTGAGCATGGTCTAACTAACCAGTAGTCCAGTCCATGTACAGGTCCTTCCACTCCCAGGCCATCTCCTCAGTGGAGTTGTAAGGGTCCAGAGAGGCGTGCATCAGTAGGCTCATCCTCTCTACTGACATGGTCAGTCTGCCGTGGTATAGCAGCCGGGACTGGAGGGAACATTACAACGGTGTAAGGGTCCATTCACATATATTTCATCACACAATCTCAAACTGATGGCATTCTTGGGATAACCATGCATACATGACTGTATGTGTCATACAAAATTCAACTGTCTTGTTACATCGAAATGCTGTCTTACATCTTCGTCTGTGGTTGTTCTGTCACAGCTTGATGGATAATTTGCAACATCGAAATTGTATGACAAACTTATGATGGTGAATGGATAAGTGCTTTTGTGAAATTTAACATATGAAATGATTTTTGAAAGAGAAATCTGTTCATTTACATGTAAGAGTTCATGAAAGCTATCTCCAATTGCATGAAACTGTAGGTGAACAATAAGATGAAAGGAGAAGGCAGTTAAGTGCTTTTCTGACCTGAATATTGATTCTTACAGATTGTAACACAGATAGCTGATTACACATTATAGCTGATAACATCTGAGGATATTAAAAACACTGACAAGTAGTACACCTCACCTTGTCCCACCAAGGAAGGGGCTTGCTTGGGTCAATGGATGGTTTAGACAAGTAATCTGAAAGTGATTCATAGCATTAGATAACAGTTAGTGCATTACATAATGAGCAGATATATACTTTGTTTTTCAACTACAGGGCTCGAAATACCACCTGCATATGCAGGTTAGTGCAGGTAAATTGGAGCTGTGCAGCTGGTGTCTACCTGCACTTAACCTGCACTGGTCCATGTACTGGCTTTTAAACATAAATGTCATATGATGTAGGTATATGTGAATTGTTATTAGCTGCATTGACTGTTATCACCTATACAGTATAAAAGAAAAAATAGCAATGGTTCCTGAACAGTTTTACTATGATCCATATTTCCCAAATTTCGAATGGTGCAGGTAAAATTTGTCTGGTGCAGGTAATTTTAAATGTTACCTGCACTAGTGCAGGTATGCAGATAAAAGTATTTCAAGCCCTGAACTAGATCTGCTATTTGACTGGTACTTAAATGTACAAATGTAAAATACAATGAAATATACCATCATCAATATCGAGATGTTAACAAACCGACTGACATACCCAGTGCCAAGTTGACTTGAGATATAGCTGAGTCCCAGCATGGCCCCCAGGCATATCGGAATGTTTGGGCATCTGAAGTGAAGAAAAAATTGCTCAATAACTGTTTGTCTATCAAAGCATGCACAGAAAATTCTTCTTCTCTATACATAATTGTTCTGCCATACCCTCTATTGTCATTGTATATGGAGAATCCTAATAAATAAATACATACATGTAGTTACGATATATCACATTGTTGTTTCTGCTGTTATATTCATGATAGTTTGTATTATCATTTCATTGTCATAATTACATGTATCTTATAGTTTTTGTCATTACCATTCTTATATGTAAAACTGTGCTGTTTTATATTGTTCTTACCACAGCTGAGGTCGTGGAAGAACTTCAGTGGCTGCATGCTGCGTTCCACAGTTGCATCACCAAACGGAGATCCTATTTCCACTGTTGTGGTTCTCTTTGCTGTAGATAGGGTATGACAATTATGATGCACAAGAGTTTGAAGATCTCAAGTCTTGGTGAAATATTTCTTCTATGTCCTGTTTGAAACTATGATTGAAGTTCTGTAGTTATGCAAATATTTTTGGGATTAACATTACACATGTCCATTGATCACTTCATGAAACTATAAAACTGTGAAATCACGCAGATGAGAAAATAGAGACAAAAAACAATATCTCCCTGTGAATTAGTAGCCTCTTCCATTGGCCCCATGACCTGGAATGTCTGTCATTTCAGACAAATGACTAGATCATTCTGTACTGATCTCTACTTCCTGTCACTCCAGCAAGTGTGACCTTTGCAGTGATCCATCTTCCAACTCACTTCCTGTCACTCTACTGATAGTGCACTCAAATATCTACCAACGCACATGATCACAAACATCCAGACACACCCAAAACACATTACCTTCATACATGGATGCAATTTAAGACATTAATTCTAATATCAACTATGAACAGACAAAACATATTGAGTTTGTCCCAACCAGTGGATGCTGATTCCTGCTCGGCCCCCAGTAGTCTGCCCCACCAGTGCAGGTCTGTGGTCTCCAGGAGTTTTACTGTGTAGTCTCGCAGCTGGAACTCCAGGTGTCGCACGTTACCTCGTACCATCCTGCACCACAGGGTGGTGAACTCCAGGTCTTCAGGAGGGTAGGGACTGGGGTAAAATGGCAAGATATATGTAAGTTATTCAGGGAGAATGCAAATTTTGCTTACAAGATATTTCACAATTCAAATAGCATAGCAATAGAGGCATTTCCCTACAGTTACTGATCTTCATAGCCACAAATTAAAGCATTTTCAAAGACCTACAGTGTTTCTTCAATGTCTTGCTTAATTGTAGTCCATTAAACATGCAAATAAGTTTTTGATTATAATTATGCTTACATTTCATTGATCATTTCATGACATTCTACTGTGAACGTGACTAACATATGGAAAATATGTTACTGCAAAACCACGGACCAAAAACAAGACTCCCCCTCCCTGTGAATTTGTAGCCTCTTCCATTGACCGCATGACCTGGAATGTCTGTAAATGATTACATGCAGTTTTGCCAGCCTAACAGTTTTGCCCTCCAAATCAACCTTTACATCCTGCCAATCTCTCTTTATACAATCTTCCCTCTCACATTCCGTTACTCTACTGTGCTCAACACAAACATGTACATGTAGACCCATCGAAAGCAAAACTTCAACACACAGAGACAACAAGCTTTCACCTGTCCTTGTCGATGTCCTGCATGTGTGAGACGATGTTGTCCTTGCCGTCCATGGAGGGGTCGGCCAGAGCGCACACCTCCAGCTGTTTCATCTCCCACCTGAGCAGGTGTGCGCGCATGGGCGTGCTGTACAGCTTCTGGGACCGCTGCACGTAGATCCTGTCACACTGTTCACCCAACTTCAAGTACATCTCCTCAACTTTCTTGGCTGAGTAAATAAACATCATTCATTACAAAATGCAAATGTATTACTGTAATACTTTCTGGTAGAATCATTATGACAATGCTGTTACAGTATGCAGATTCTGTCTCACTGTTCACCAAGCTTCAAGTACATCTCCTCCACTTTCTTGGCTGAGTGAATAAAAATCATTCATTACAAAATATTACAGGGATACTTTCTGGTGGTATCATTATGACAATGCAGTTATACCGTATGTAGATTCTGTCACACTTCACCCAACTGCAAGTACAACTTTCTTGGCTGAGTGAATTAAATTAATGTTTTTCTACATGTTACAGTTTTCAATGTGGAGAAAGCAATTCAATAAAGATCTCAACAACACAAGTTACTACTGTAACAGAACAACAGGCTGCCAACTTTTTGTGGGACTCAATGACAATGCTTGCTTTCATAATTAAGAAATACTATCAATCAACATCCTTTCTAAGGAAACAGAGTGGCCAATAAAAATGCTTGCTTTGATAACTAACTGACCAATCAACATCCTTTCCAAGGAAACAGACTGGCCAATAGAAATGTTTGCTCTGATAACAGATAGACCAATCAACATCCTTTCTAAGGACAGGTTCACCAATCAGAATGCTTGCTTGGATTACTAAGACCAATCACCATGATCTTTCCAAGGAAACAGGCTGGCCAATCAGAATGTTTTCCATGGAATCATGTTGACCAATCATAATGTTTGCCCCCTACCTGTCTGTTGACCTGGATCAAATTTATAGATTATGATTTTGACTTGTCTGCCGTCTCTTATGTTTGTGCAATGTGTATGTCTATCTATTTTCTTTGTAATATGATTTTATTTCCTTGTATGTGAAACTGGGCCCTATTGAAAATCAGTTGAATAGGCCACCCAGGCATTTGAAAAAATAAACAAACAAACAAACAAACAAACCTGGCAGCAGCCCATGTGACTTCCTGAGTGCAGATATCCTGTTCTCCAGCAGTTGTAGTCTCTTCTCTGTCTCGTGCTTCTCGTCTCGCATCAGCTCATAGTTGTCTCCAAGTCTCACTTCAAAGGGATCGTCCAGTAACTCCACTGTGGCATGCTGAAGGAGAAACCAAGATTGAATACCTAGGGCTAGAAATACTTTTTTTCTGCATACCTGCACTGGTGCGGGTAACATTGAAAATTACATGCACACAGCTCCAATTTTACCTGCACTAACCTGTATATGCAGGTGGTATTTTGAGCCCTGATACATCTAAATCTTACTCAGTTTTAAACAGTCAGGTTACTTCTCAGAGGGAATATAATCGATCCTTTGGAACTGTGTATGTGGGTGCACTGGGTGTCAAACCTCTGTATATTAAAGAACCCAACACACTTATCACTAAGAGTAGGGTTGACTTGGTGTGCTTGGTTGAATTTTTGGGGACTTAATACAGGCACATACATTTTGTACCTTCTCTTCTGTCACTCAAGCACTGTTGATCAATAGCCAAATCAGACTAAGTGATACTACTAACAGTTTAAATGAATATACAATGCTATACATGGCACCAGATGAAACTATCAACGGCATACCTGTACTTTGAGCAGGAAGTCAGCATACAGTTTGTCTGGTGTTCTGGGCTTTCCTTTTTTGTAGAGTATCTTAACCCACTTTACACAACTGATGATCTGTAAGGAAATACAGAGTCTGACTTAATGCATGAGAGGCACATATAATATTATTCTTATGCTTTAGAGCTGTACAATGTAGTTTTTAATGAAACCATACATCAAGAAATTGAGGTAATACTTTTCATGATATTGAAGTTGTGCAACAAATTGTTACTTATTCTATTCTTGCTAGACTTGACAGCTTTTATGTCTCAATAAAGTTTGATCAACCAGGTAATAAGATACACAACACAAAAGTTACTCAAGCAACTGGATGGTCGCTTATTTTTTTAGTGGTCAGATGCTTTGGGTAGCATCCACCAACTTTCGTCAGTAACTGACAGTCACAGTCAGTGTCTGTAACATCTGACCAATCACAAAATCTACAAAATTAATGTAATCAAGTATTGAGTAAACTAATATTTGTATTTTGAGAGTTTTTATGATCTTCCCCAAAAAAGAAAACTCCTACCTTATCTACAGCAGCAGCAAAGTCATACTTGTATGGGAATGATATGTGGATCTTGTCCATTGTCACACTCCTAAATAAACAGAACACAATGTTTATACATGACTGTACCTTTGCCACAATGTTGTGCTTTGGGTAATGTTCGTGTGTATGTGTTTCTTTGAGCACAATAACTTGAACGGTGCACACCCCAGTTTATTTGGGGTCTCAAATCGAGGCTGCGCACCCCCAAGTCGAGAGGCCGTCTCTTCAAGAAAATAGATCTAAAGCAGAAAAGCCGTATATGAGAATGACGGGTATCACTCCAGCTTTAAGAACAGCCGGGTTTCAGTTTCTTCACTCTCTCTACTCTTCATAATTTTGGGGGGAGAAAAGTTTTTTTCACGCAAAAAAAGTATGCACAAAAAGGGGAATTTTGACGTGGAAATAAACCCATCACCTATAGTTTAGTCATGAAAATGACTGATATTGTCGGAAAGAGAATACACTTAAGATTAATCAGGCAAAAAATAAAGAAAATCGTAACACTGAGATTTTTACAATAACCCGACGCGCGAGGCATACCAACACGGCTCACAGACCGCATATGGACGGGAAATCTGGGTCAACGGCGAATCACTTCCAACGCGTAGAAATACAAGGAAGTGACCCTCGGGCCCAAAACCAATTTGCACCAAAAACACATCACTTCTTACGCTTTTTAGCCATGCCAGTATTAAATGCCACTTCACAGCATATTATGAGAAATTTGAACTCAAACACGGACCCTCGAGACCCTTTCGTCACATTTTTGTCGCGCACTATCTCGGACCCCTGTCGTGGAAGAATTGGTGTGTGCACCGTTAATTAACACAAATTATATAATTAATATAGAGTATGGCTTTAAAAAGTCATCTTCTATCATCATGCCAAGTTTGAATTGTCTGTGACATTTCCTTCTCGAATAGCAGGTGTTTGAAAGTTACCGTCTCCGAAGGCTAATTTTGCCACACCAGGCATTGGTACCATTCACTGTACATAATGCTTCTGACGTCACAATGGTTGTATACTCTTGAAGAGGTTTTAGCTCGTTAATTCAGGTTAAACAAACACATATTGCCATGGAAAAGGTAGGCATAGGCCAGTTCTTAGGATGAAGTAGATTTCCTATCCATTTTAGGTTGGAATGAGCGATATAAACCACATGGAACATAGTTTAGATAATGAAGTCACAAAGCCCGCCGCAAGAAGATGTATTAAAGTGACAACGATACCGTTTTAAGTTCCTCTCTTCAACGGAAAGCATACATGATTTCGTTTTTTGGTCATAGCTGGTAGGTAAGAAACCTAGCATTCCTGTCCAAGCGTTTCCGCTGCCTAAATACATTTCATTTTGCAGAAAAACGCAGCCAAATGTTGAATTTGTGGCTAGGACGGAGTCCCATGCCGCACTTCTGGCAACTAGGGGGGATTAAATGGGCATTTGCTGAGAGAAGACTGTACAGTTACGTGTCGGTCACGATGGATTACACAAGCCTTGGGATATACCTCCAAATTAGAGCGACTTATTTGTCTGAACATTGAATACCCTCGCGAGCACGAACCTAAAACTCGATTTTGCTGGAATGAACGAAAGTGACGTTATTTGAAGACTTTTTCATTAAAAAAAGCATTCCTTTCAATGCAGGAGTCGCCATTAATCAGATAAAAGCTATTTACAAGTGGCCCAGAGATATAGTAGTACTAAAAAGATGTTTTGGTAAACATAACGCCATTCATGTCTAAGCATACACACTTTGAAGGCTATATGACTATGGTCAGGGGGGGGCGTGGGGAGGGTGGCAAATCATGCATTTTATCAACATTATGTAATCATTTAAAAAGTTGCGAATTCCGATTTTTTTCTATATCATTGGGTCAAGGGTACGCACTTTACTGGGGAAAATGCAATTTGTTGACTTTCTTTGCTTTTAGTTTTTGTAGGAGGGGCCATATTAACGGTGCACACCCCAGTTTATTTGGGGTCTCAAATCGAGGCTGCGCACCCCCAAGTCGAGAGGCCGTCTCTTCAAGAAAATAGATCTAAAGTAGAAAAGCCGTATATGAGAATGACGGGTATCACTCCAGCTTTAAGAACAGCCGGGTTTCAGTTTCTTCACTCTCTCTACTCTTCATAATTTTGGGGGGAGAAAAGTTTTTTTCACGCAAAAAAGTATGCACAAAAAGGGGAATTTTGACGTGGAAATAAACCCATCACCTATAGTTTAGTCATGAAAATGACTGATATTGTCGGAAAGAGAATACACTTAAGATTAATCAGGCAAAAAATAAAGAAAATCGTAACACTGAGATTTTTACAATAACCCGACGCGCGAGGCATACCAACACGGCTCACAGACCGCATATGGACGGGAAATCTGGGTCAACGGCGAATCACTTCCAACGCGTAGAAATACAAGGAAGTGACCCTCGGGCCCAAAACCAATTTGCACCAAAAACACATCACTTCTTACGCTTTTTAGCCATGCCAGTATTAAATGCCACTCCACAGCATATTATGAGAAATTTGAACTCAAACACGGACCCTCGAGACCCTTTCGTCACATTTTTGTCGCGCACTATCTCGGACCCCTGTCGTGGAAGAATTGGTGTGTGCACCGTTAAAAGGCCTGGATGTATTGTCTTGATATTTGATATGTGGGTAGTAGGTCTTGACGAGACCTTGAGATAATTGTATTTTTGGCCCCTACGTGGCTTGTTATGGTACTGCAGTAGAACTGGAATGGTTTTGTACATTTTTGATCTGATTTCAAAGATGCTATAGTCACCAATTGGTTGAGTGGTAGATAACTGTTTTTAATAAGTAAACTAGGTATAAACTGTACAAAGAGTTAGTAAGTACTGGTATCAAATAGCAACAGATACAAAGAATATGATTTCGTGATGTTTAGTTGTATGAGAAATCTCTAAGAATGAGGCCTAACCTACCATGCTCTGTTGGTGGGGTTGACCAGGGTTTCACAGCCAATCCGTTCTCTCTTCAACTGTTCATGTTCAGGGAAATGTTGTATGGAAATAACCTAAAAAAATACATCAAACAAAGTCAAGGTAACTACATACTAATTATCTACAAATACCGGTAGCATTTGGAACTATAGGCTAGTTCAAAATCTAGTATGAAAATTCATCTGAGTGGGTAAATTACATTATGGAGAATTCAAATTGTTTGTCAATCATAAAAAAATCTTGGTCCTCTTAGAGCTATGAGTCAATCAGGGCCCACCAACTTTCTCTTAGCTGGGACAGGGGGGCAATATTGACTTTTAAAAACCTTTGACCCATTGCTGATGTGACACATGCATAAAGTCATGTGTCTACATGTAGATGACATGGACTGATTGATTCAGTTACGGGGAGGGACAATTTTTCTACTTGGAACAGAGATTCAATGAAAATATATCCGGTCTTCTGTGCTAGAGAAAATATAGCATTCTACAGAAACTCAAGTTTTTAGAATATATTGAGAGGTACCTCAATGTTGAAGATGTCGTGGTCATCAAAAGAAATTGTCAGCTGAGGTGCAGTCAGCTTAACAAGTTTTCCCTGGACTGAAACCTTCAAGTCACAAGATGAGATGTCGATTCTGTGGGAAAAATATAATGTAAAGTAACTTTTATAATCAATACAATGGCAGTATGTAAGACAGTCAACTATGAGAGATAAATGCAATGACAGCTTCTATCATGATGTAGAAACAAGATAATTCTTACTGTAAAAAGGGAAATGTTTGCAAGGTCTTTATTTTGCGGCTAGAGGAAATGGAATGTTTGCATTGGTTTTAAAATCAAGGTTCAAACAAAGTGATAGGTGGGCAGGAGACAGAAAAAATTTTAACTTCACGGTGGACAAGTCATCGCAAAAAATACCCCATAAAACCACTGCAAATATTTCCCCTTTTACAGTTACTGTATCTCTTATGAATATCATAAATGTGGCAAAAAGTCTCCTATCATAAAAATCATACAAAATTAATGAAACTTTCTTGTCAGTCATCTTTAAGACATTTCTAATTATAAGAAGAGCTGACTTACTTGTGTTTGCTGGATGTGTGGAGACACACCTTCAAACACAACACTGACATGTTCACACTGAAGCCAGTCTGGGAGGTGGACTCGGTATTTGATGCTTTAGCCTCGCCCTTTGATGAAAGGACTACAAAAACAGTGATTTTAGCATGTAAGATAAACCTGAATGTCACATTATATACTTTTTGTTCTATACAGGTTTTCCTTGCACAGGACAGCTGGCAATTTTTTTTTTTTAATTTTGTAATAAACTAACAACAATTCACCTTTATCTGATGTGGGGTAAGCTATAACCTTGTCTTTAAAAACAGGGTACATGTATTTAGCAATATGGAGTCAACGAATGGTGGTTTCTGACTACAAAAATTTTGAAACTATTGCAATATGAATCCACCGTTGACGCTTAAATACTGTTTTTAAAAACAACTGACAAACATTACTTCGCAGATTAAGGTGGACTTGTGTTACTTGTATACCAAGACAAAACAGCCAAACCTGTACACGTGACCACCTCTACATTAAGACCCCTTTTTGCTGGTCCTTTCCTGTCTATAATGGCCATCTGTTCACATAGACCAGACTTTATTAGTCGGCTGAGTGGTCTTCTCTGGTTGATTTGGCTGTATAGATGTCTATAACTAAGTATTGTGCTCACCAGTGAGTTTGTCCTTGAATGACAGAATGTCTGAGACGTGTTGGAAGATGGACATGTGAGCCCTGGTGGTCCAGTCTGCCTGGATCCCGCTCGGACAGTCAACAGACAACGCCTGGTGTGGACAGATATGACAGAAAAGAGGTCAGTTTCATGACATTTTTCCATCATTATGTTAGAAGGTTCAATAACTAGCCTAGTTGGCATTTCAAGAATTAAGCTCTGGTCACAATTGGAAAAAGGGCCCCTGCTATGCAACTTTGTCACTTTCAAGCTTGACTCCTATATGACTCCCTGAGGCTACCTGGGTATTTTTGGGCACGACCAGGCCCCAGGTTGATCATAACTCGGAGTAAAAATCAATCTGGGGCCTGGGGCAAATTCGTGGCTTTGGGGCCCAGCCATGGCTACACCCCATACAAGCAGCTACATTGTACTGGTGCAAATGTAACTAAAGCATTAACTTTCTTTCCTGTAATAGATATGTTTGAAAGTTCTTGGTCTGTAGTTCCCTTATGATTACAACTCTAGCTCCATGAAGCTTGAGTGTTTGTGTAGACCAACCTTACAAACTGGAGTGTATGCCCAGGACATGTTGTCAATCTGTACAAGACCCAGGGGCAGTTCCTTGGCCTGCACACACTTGTAACTCTGCAATAGCAACAAAAATACACAGTTAAGACAAAGGGATGAAAATACATTGTGGAAAGCAAAACAGTTGGGAGAGATTACACAGTCAAAGAGTAGGCAAAAGTGTAATGATTTCTATATGTATGATACTATGAGGGATCTAGTTCTGCATAACATTGTGTATACGAGTAGTATTACATAATTATCTTTATGCATAATGGTAATAATGGCCATATCAACTCCTATAATCCCAGCAGGTACCCTAAGCCAAACAACAGTGAACTTCATGTGATCTACATGTACTGATGCAGCATCACTAGTTCCAGAGGCATCCCTTTAGATATCCATGTGTTCAAGACACTCATCATTAATTGTAAACATTTATTAAAACTAAGAAAAGACTGACCTGTCCGAGCATGTCTGTAGTTAGGAAGCGGACCCCCTGTATTGACCCCTGGTACTGAGGGTCGCACACCCCCACTCCAACCTCATCAATGTGGAACAACAAGCACTCTTCTGGAGATGGGAAAAGAAACAACAAACAATATCAAAATTCTTTCTATTATGGAATCAGGTATCACCTTTGATCAACATCAGAAAGAGTTCATCCATTGACCGATCCCTTAGCCCCACACACCTTGTTCAAAACATGGAAAATCAAAATAAACACATAAAAATGCAAATATTTGACCAACATGGAGCCACTCTCTCATTGATTAAATGTTTAATAGCCATGTTGTCAATAAGTGAACTGCTACAACATGTAATTGTGATGGACAGTCTGCATTGGCCTATTGCATGTAATGCTGACTCAGACTCAGAATATCATAATGATACATCTGGTATAAAGGATTATGAGAATATGTAATATTCACCTTTGGATGGTTGAGCAAAAAAGTCACTTTTATCAAGTAATTGTGGTGACAGTCATCTTTTTTTCAGGCCAATGACTGTTTTTGCTTGGAACAGAAGAACAGGAAAAAGAGGAGGAAAAATTGGAACATATGAAGTACCTGGCACACTGCCACAGAAGAAGGTGTTGAGTCCCTGCAGCCTGAACTGTACGTTACAGGACAGTGATCTATCAGGGGATTTATCCTGGGGTGGGGACACAGCTTCTACTGTCATGTCAGGGTCCTTCCTGGAATGTGTAGCTTCCAGTAAGAATGTGAGGACCTCCATGGCTGGAATGGACCACTCCAACTGGAGGTCGTACGCACCACCTTCAACAGAGATCTGCTGTTGGGTTGTCTTCTCCTGGATGTGTGTCGTGGATTTGCCCTGGAAAATTTAGATATTTGACAGCATTTTAGAGGATTGAAATGTGAAAATAAGGAGTGATACCTTCTGGTTTGGTCTTTTGTTACAGCTAGCACTAGGGAAAAGAAAGAAGAAAAAAACAGCAAAATAAAATGTTCATGCAAAACAAGAGTTTTGGGGCAACACCTCATGCACATGCTCATCACACAGTCAATCAATCAACTTTCCACAAAGTCTGCAAGATTTAAATGACATTTTTGGCAGTAACGTGCTCGGTGTTCTCTTCCTTATTACGCAATTTCTATGGATTGGCCAGTGGGTGCAGGTCTCCTAACCCTGTCCGATGTGATGGGGCAAATTTTCAGGTTACAAATATGCTTGAGATTTTTAAATTCAGGCAATTGACAAATGTTGCTAAAGGTCACTGACTGTGTAACAGTGGCATTAGAGAGAATTGTACATCAATTATGTCATTACTATTCTATCTCAGAAGCCACGTTGTTATTGTTATTGGGTGGGCCGACTACTCACTCTTTGCAGCCAGGGGCTGAATTGCGAAGAGCTTACAATAGGCGGGGCTAAATCGCAAGGGTCTGGAGCGAGCTGCCATTCGGCGCCACTCAGGTGACCTCAATACGACTGTCGCAAGTGTCTGGAGCGAGCTTACATTTGGCGCCATTCAGGTGACCTCAATACGACAGTAATTGCCCCAGGTGCGGCCAAGGTACTGTAGGTTTTGAACCGCTCACACCGCACCATCGCACATGTGGCGGGTTCTTTAACGTGCCCGGGGTATGGCTCTCCCCAGACATGGGACCTCCATTTAACGTCCTATCCGAGGGACGACTCATTTTCACTTGAGTAAAGTGAGGAAAGTCGTGTAAAGCGCCTTTCCCAAGGGCACAAGATCGGCAGCATGGCAGGCGGATTCGATCCCGCAACCTCTCGGTCACGAGGTGAACACAATACCACTGTGCCACGCGGTCTTCACATGAGGTCACAGACAGACAGCTTTGCCAACAAAGGACTACCAAAAGAAAGAGAGAGAAATAGAGAGACTGAGCAGGATGACAAACATAAGGAGTTCACCCTACCTTGATTTTGAGGGACTGTACAGCCAGTGCTTGCCCCCAGATGTGGACCTGAGGTTCAGTGTTGGCCTTACACACAGCATGGTCCCCCACCGCACACCACAGGTTGTCCACTGTTATGTCTCCACTAGAACAGAGAAGTTTCAGTTAGCATTATGATGATTTAGTAGCATCAATGTATGCAAACAGACAGTTAGTGTGACCTACTATACTATTCTTGACATGTAACATTAGTTCACCTTTATCCGCGGGGTAACCAATATCCCTTGTGCTGCTAAACAGAGTATCCAGGGATATCAAGTCAATGGACGGTAGTTTTAAATTGTGATATTTTCAAAATATTTTAGTTTGAAACCACCATCTGTCAACTTAATAACCTTAAATACATTTGTCTTTAAAGGAAAGGATTAAGGTTACCCTCCAGATAAAGGTGAACTAGCGTTACCACTATAATTGCATTTGCTAAAAACAAAAAAAAAGGATCTTTGAACAAAATAGAAAGTTTGACTATATGAAAAATTGCACACAGGTAACAGACAAAAATGTATACAAGCTGAACAAAAAAATTGAACTAGAGTTTAAGGATGTTTGTGCCAATAGACCAAATCCCACTATCATCTCTTTGGTGTTGAGGGCCTGTCCTTGGTGCTGAACATGTTATCATCTACCAATAGTACATGTACAGTCAAACCTGTACAATGTGACCACTTTTGGGCAGTCTCTTACTTTATCATCATGTGATGGGTACTATTTGAGTGAAAGTCTTACCTTAACTCAGATCCTACAATGGGGAGACCTGAAAAAGTAGGAAAAACAAGCCATTCAATACAAAGTATTTTCAACATAACTTTTTTTAGCTTCTTGCTCTCTCAATAACTAATTGCATCAATAATGATTAGAAAACTAGCATTAATCATTGATATCTATCTTTCATTGATCATTTCTGTTCCTTTTTTTGTTTGTTTGTTTGTTTGTCTGAGTGTTTGTTATTTGTTATTGAGGTCACTTGAGTTAGCACTGAATGGCAACTGCTCCAGACCCATGCAACAGTCATATTAAGGTTACCTGAGTTAGCACCGAATGGCAAACGCTTGTGATTTAGCCCCACCTATTGTAAACTCCTCACAATTCAGCCCCTGGCTGCAAAGAGAGCGCAGTTGGCCCACTCAATAACAAAAACAACAACAACAACAATTGTTTGTTTACCTGAATCAGAAGACTTCTGCCCAGAGGCAGCTATAGAGTTAATTCCCAAGGCAAACTCTGGATGGTCAGGGATGGTCACTCGCACAGATGCATCGGTCACTGACACTTGAGTGGACATGGGCACTAGAAACTGCAGTGATACACTGCTGAAAAATACGAGATATGTCTCTCATTCAATTACCAACGTTATGTAGATTTTACACTTACCGTTTACAATGATAAGAGTGCACAAAAGCAACATATACTTTAGTCTGTATTCTTGATCTTGGACTAAGCAACACCTCTAGGCATTAGGGTTAAGTACTAGTACCTATGGAGGTGTGATACCAGAAGCAGATGGACAGTATCCTTGAAGTAAGTAGGGTGTACAATTTAAGTTATGTTGTAAAGTAGTCCTTTACAAATTTTGATCTGAAATAAGAATACTAAGCCTTAAAGCTGAAGCAATCCTTGCTGAAAGAGATTGGCTGGTGGAAGAAGGGATGACTGTCTGGCAAGTATGAGATAGGCTCCAGATATGTAGGGCCAGGAGTAGGGTTGTAGTCAGCCAGAAATCATTTTCCGTCCCCTCAATTTTGAATTTCTTTGGCACAGCATTTCTTGGGGGTCCAGAGACATGCTCCCAAGGAAAAGTTTTAAATCTAGATCCTCTGAAACACTATTTCCTGCATTTAGAGGGTTAAATTTTGCTCACAGAGGACGGAAGGGGCAACATTTTTTTCCGTTCCCAGCTGCAAAATTCTGGACGGAAGGACGGTGCTGCCTACAACCCTGGCCAGGAGGCCTTATCTAGATTTCTGTAGAATGAAGAGTCTATCAACTGATCTTCTAAGTGTGTCCAAAAGACAAGTGTGATGGCACTGTCATGAGTGTTGTATGTTCTTCTGGCAGCTCTTTTTTGGACAGCTTCAAATTTAGTGACATGTTCTTTGTGTTGGGGATAGTAAGACAACTGTAAACAGAAAGAAAATAGAAAGTACAAGAGGTAGTACAGAATGTATAGTCTTATATCAAAGGTGTAGAAAGCTGATACCTTTTCTTGATAGGTGCAGAAACAGGCATGGAGGCAGGTGTGCTCATAGGTGGCGAATGACCTCTCATCTTCAGCATCACTCCATGCCAGTACACCATCTCTGCATGGTCGTGGTGGGCGTGGCATGTTTCCATGGTTACAGTTGTTGTGATACCCGTCCCAGACACCTGCCAACAAAACAGTAGTAGAATCAAATTCATCCCTAGAAAAGTAACATTAGCAAGCAAATACATTATGTTTCATATGGTGTAAGCCTAACAAACCATATACTGCTCTGTTTGTTCCTACTGGAACATAATGTCATTCACATATACGAGGGGCGGTCAATAAGTAATGTCCCTGACCCACTTCCAGTCGTCTGATCTAGATGAAATTTTGTATGTGTAATGATTCATATCTTTATGGGTTATGTTGCAAAAAACAGCTCTGAACTAATTATGGTTTCTGATTTACTGGTGTTTGAACTAAGTCAGGTGCGAAATGGACCATGTGTGAAATGGAACCAGTTGAGTGTCGCGCAGTGATCCGGTTTTTGTATTTGAAAGGACGCACACCAAAGAAGACTTTTGATGAAATGAAAGAAACTTATGGTGATGATGCCCCATCATATGACCTTGTAAAACGCTGGCATCCTAAATTCAAACATGGCCGGAAGTCTGTGGAAACAGCTCCCAGACCTGATCGTCCCTCTTCTGCCATTGATGAGGCATCTGTTGGAGGACCAACCTGGGGTGTCCTACAAAAACGGTGTCCAGAGCTGCATCAAACGATGGGAGAAATGCATAACTCTGGGTGGTTCCTATGAAGAGAAAGACTAATAACTGTGCCAAGTTTCATTAATCTCCTGCTATGGAAAATGGGTCAGGGGCATTACTTATTGACCGCCCCTCGTATGGTGACCAGCTCCTCCAGCTCTGTCCTACCACTTGCTACATGATGTCATTGAACACTACCGGTTGATTCATACTTTGCCAACAACAAGGTGACAGCTGTCTGGTCCAGGTCTTTTATCGAATTTGTATGTAACAGTCTAACAGAAGAAGAAGAGGAAGAAACAGTGCAAAAACGAAAAGTTATACCCTTCTGTGTCACAGAATTTACAGTAATATATTGAAACACAGGCTCAAGTCACAGAAATCTATTTGACCTCTACTGACCTCTGCAGATGTCTTCAGCCACTTCAACAGGAACAGCTTGCTCTCACTGAAGCTCTCAACAGTCAGTTCTGGAGGAGAGAAAAAATGTACATTAGGTACATACAGTGTTGTAGCCAGCACCCGTCCTTCCGTCCTTTGATGGAATTTTGAAGCTCGGGACGGAAAATAATTTTGCCCATTCCGTCCTCTGTGACCGAAAAATACATCTAAAAAAAGATAATAAAAAATATTAAAATATATAAGATATAAAATGTCTCCCTTGTGTAATTTTTCACCAAATTAGATGGCGTTGAATAGCTTAGTCTACCAGCAAAATTACACCTCAAAATGCAGGAAATGGCATTTCAGAGGGTCTAGATTTCAAAATTTTCCCATGGAGCATGCCCCTGGAACCCCTAGGAACAGTACCCCTTCGGCATGCAATTGGATTTAGAATTGAGGGGATGGAAAATGATTTCAGGCTGGCTACAACCCTGGGTACATATGTAGTTTACAAAACTCTGTGATAGCTTCATGATTAACAACTTTTTCAATGACAGGCCCCAGTTTTGTATGATTGGGAAAGGCATTTTACACCAATATCATCACTCGACCCAAGCCACATACACAAATGAATATGTAACTTGTGTTAAGGATGTCGTCTTAACGTCATCCTTTCTGTACCGGTACCCACCCCTAGTTATAGATATACACACATTTATTCCATGATATCAAGCCTTACCTTCAAACAGAAGTTTGACCTCGTGAGCAGGGATAGCCAGGGTCTGGGTGGTGTCCTGCAAGGCAGGCTGGGTAGGGTCCTGCTCGAAGCACAGGTTCACACTGGCTATGTTCATGGCAACTCCCCTGAGGAAAAGGTAATTTTTCTTATCGTTTATCACTTAAGTTTATAGTTCCCTATATGCAATGTGCCTTTAAAATAAACCAAGCCAACAATTTTTACAATGTCGGAGTGCAACATCAACTCTCCTAATTCTAGCAGGTAATGCTAGTTCACCTTTATTCGTGGGTTAACCTATATCCATTGTTTATAGAAAAAACTTTGATTTGGTATTTGGGGATAGCACATCGACAGACGGTGGTTTCAAACCATATATTGGATATCTTTCAATTTGAAACTACCATCCGTTAAATTGTTATCCCTAATCACCAATTTTCAAACTAACAGATAAAGGTTACCCTATGAATAAAGGTGAACTAGCGTTACACTTAGACTGACATGTTATACTTATAGCAGAAGGAATTTAAAGCAATCTACTATTGCAGCACTAGTAATCTCCCAGGCATGCACACAGGTATCTAAGTGTTTTGGACATTTCTGAGGAGGCCTCCATAACAATATTGCCTTTCCACGGTAATCATTCCAGCTGACAATAGATACTTTTTTTAGCAAGCTAATTAGTGCGATTGGAAAAAATGGGGGACCAAAAGGACACATATCCTCCAAAAGAAAGATTATAACACTTACTTCAAGCTGCTCTCCACAGACAAAGACAAACTGGTATCATCCACATGGATCTTCACTAGCTGAAAATCAAAAATGAAAACAGTTCATGATTATCCTACCATTCTACATGAATTTTAAATCTTGTCCTCTCCTAAAAGAGCATGACATTTACATATGCAAACTGCACAAACATATGTTGGCAATTCCTGATATTTTCAAAGAGAATGCACAGAACCATCTAGAAATTATTTCATCCAAACATTTTTGAGAAAATTACCAAGCTATTTCATTGCCAAACGCTTTATTTCAAAAGACAAAATATGTGATTTACCTGAGGAAGAAATCTCATAAGCTTATTGATGAGTGCCATATTGTCCAAGCTACTGCCAGTATCTGTCAAAGCAAAAACATGAAGATATAGAAGGTTTTCAAAAGTATTCAACAAATGATTTTGGGCAAGTAAATAAAACATTAACCATGGCATACTCTCAATTTTGACTCCAGATTTGACTACAAAAGGACTATGTTACCATTTAAAAAGTGCCAGTATCAACTTATTCTGCTAGTTCATTCTAGTCAAACTGAAGAAGAGTGATAGATGTCATTCAAACAAGAAAGCTTCTGAAAAAAGCTGGCCAGTGTGTATTTTGGAAAAAGCCTGGATGTTAAACAAAATCACACGAAAAAAGAGTTTTTAAACATCGAATTACTGAATTGGTCTTTCTTCTATTAAAAAAAAACACTACATGAGATTTGTCTAACAAAGAAAAAAGAATTTTAGCAAGTGGGGTTTGAACCCACGATCTACGGCTGGAGAAGCAAACTGCTCCAATAGGTACCGTGCTGTAGACCGCTCAGCCACGCTGGCTCGATTACGCAATAGGGCGTATAGAAGGGCTATTAGAAGGGTTTGGTTAAATTGACCGATCCATGCATCCATGCATGCATCCATGCGAACCACACGAAGGGTTGAAAGAACCGCTTCTCCAGTCTCATAGCCGGTGCTACGCACCGGCAAAAATACTGAAGTAATTTCTGGATCTTATCCAGCTGTAAAGATTGAATTGTCTTTTTGAATTGAATCTTCATAAATATATTATCTAAAATGTTTATCTGTCCACCCATACTGATGAAACATGTAATATTTTTTATAACTTTCTAAACTTACCAACTTTTGGGACCTCCTGGAATTCTTTTGACAGTGACCTATCATGTAAGTGCTGAACTGCAGTCAGTAGACCTAGAATGAAATTTTACCATCAAAAACACAACTTCAAACTAAATTCTTTATCATTCTACATTTCACGGGTACATCCGAGAATTTACAGTCGTAATATGTCTGTTGCCTGTTGCTAAAATGCTAATGTATATCTGAAACTTTTGTGGTGGTTTTACTTTCACAGTTTTTGCGGTGACCCCTCATTACATAACGAACATAAAAATGTATGACTATTGTACAACAGAATCATTTGAACTGCAAATTTAAAACATTGCAAAAACATTTTTCTTCGAACCATGATTGGCATGAAATAAGACCACTGCAAAAGTAGAGGAATTTATAGTACTTACCTTCGTGTACTTCAATCTTGGGTTTTCTGATGCTTAAGTCCAAGATCTGTGTGGAGGGAAAATGTAAAAATTCAAATACAAATGCAAAAAGAATTGATTATTACAGACATGTCCTTGGTGCTGAACACCACACATACACACATGCCTGTCCTTGGTGTTGAACAGCATCCACACACATACCTGTCCTTGGTGCTGAACACCACACATACACACATACCTGTCCTTGGTGCTGAACACCATCCACACACATACCTGTCCTTGGTGCTGAACACCATCCACACACATACCTGTCCTTGGTGCTGAACACCATCCACACACATACCTGTCCTTGGTGCTGAACACCATCCACACACATACCTGTCCTTGGTGCTGAACACCATCCACACACATACCTGTCCTTGGTGCTGAACACCATCCACACACATGCATATCTGTCCTTGGTGCAGAACACTATCCACACATATACACACACAACCTGTCCTTGGTACTGACCACCATCCACACACACATATTATATATCAAAGCATATGAAGAAAGGACAACTATCCAACTAGTTGCAATTTTTCCTCTTAGTTGCATAGATATGCCATACTAAGATTATCAAGAAGATTTTTGGCCATGACTCAGGGGTGGATCTGATAATACTATCCTTGTATTACTCACCTTGGGTGACTTGGCTAGTATATCAACATCCAAAGACAGTGTAACCTTGCAGGAGGCATTCACAAGTGTGGGGTTTCTGACCTGAAATATAAAACTTCATAGAATAAACATCTTAAAGTTTACAATCATATCAATTAGAACAGGTTATTCTTTAACTAGCGCTGCTGCTGCTATGCCACGTGCCTATGAAGCTGGTGTGTTTCACTAAAGGGCGGTTACATTTTGTATACAGGCTATATACATGTAGATACACATGCAGATTTTCAACTAGGAAGAACCATACACAAAAACTGCTGTGTGTGCATTTTGTAAATGATATGTTGCACTCACATTTTGATACTTTTTATCCTTCTGAATGGACACAGCGACTTCTTCTACACTCATGTCAGCCTTGATTCTGTAATACAAAGTGAAACCATGTCAGCATATGAGATAGGAATCTAGAGATGACAAATATGTATGTAACAGTTCTAAACTAAGTGCTGAAAAAACAGAGGAAACTGCACTTTTTGAGAATCAACCAACCAGCAAATAGCCTGCAATATATGTGACTTAATTTATGTCATGCAATTTTTGGCAAGACCACAGGGGCAACACATTTGTTACTGTAAAGTCTCACCTGTCATCCTCTGCATCTGGTTTGACTCTGAGTTTAGAGACCTTCAGCTGAGAGGTCGTGTCAACCAACTTGAAGTCTGACAACGTCAACAGCACAGACTCCAGTTCCAGAGAAACAAGCTGTATGGAGAGGTATTGTTTAATGATTGTGACCTGGACTCTTTAGGTACAGCAGGGCTCGAAATACCACCTGCATATGCAGGTTAGTGCAGGTAAACTGGAGCTGTGCAGGTATTTCTGGTGTCTACCTGCACTTAACCTGCACTCGTCCATGTACTGTAATGTAGGTGTGTATGGATTGTTATTAGCTGTACTGACTGTTACCACCTATAAAATATAAAAGAAAAAATAGCAATGGTTCCTGAACAATTTTAGTATGATCCATTTCCTAAATTCAGAGTGGTACAGGTAAAGTTTGTCTGGTACAGGTAATTATCAATGTTTACCTGCACCAGTGCAGGTATGCAGAAAAAATATTTGAGCCATGTACAGTCTATACTAAAATTCTTACCAATATCTGCTAGGCATTTAAGCAACAATGTTACAACATGTATTTCTGTACACTGAAAGTTTATGTGTAATTCTACAAATAAACACAAGTAATCTCCACCCACCTGGAAAAGACTTGTTCCAATGAAGGCGATGGTAGTCATGGCAACACCTCTTCCTCCTTCATACATAACATAAAAGAGTATTAGAATAGAATTGAAGAGGGAAGAAAGAGTGACATTGGCGTTACAAATTTGTGTGTGTTTGTGTTTGTGTGCGCGCGCGAGTGTGCATTAGAGTGTGTGTGCAAGTGTGCATTTCAGTGTGTGTGTGTGTGTGTGTGTGTGTGTGTGTGGAAGGTGTTCAGCACCAAGGACAGGCATGTAATAATTGCATTTGTATTTGATTTTATGCATTTCAACCTGTGTGTGTGTGTGTCTGTGTGTGTGTGTGTGTGTGCGTTTGTACCTGCATGATTGAGTGCGCAACTGTATTTACCAATATACAAAGTACAGCATTGTCATACACCTTCAGCGCTACTATTTTTGTCTGTGGAACTGGAAGGGTCACAAGACAGTATGGGTAAGGGTGTGAAGTTTATCATCTCTGATTGTCTTTTTTCAACCATGTGGCAAGTTTGCAAAAGTCCCACCCAGTGTTCTAGCCAGCCTATTTTTTGTTTTCTGTCCTGGGATTTTGAATGGAAAGTCTATTGAAGGCGCGACAATCAAAGGGGCATCGGGAAGGGGATTTTGAAATCTAGACCCTCTAAAACGTTAATTTCTTTTTGTTGTACATGCCAATTTTTGTCCGTCACAGAGGACGTAATGGGCAAAATTTTTGTCCATCCCTAGTGGCAAAATTTCGTCACAGGACGGAAGGACAGACACTGGCTGGAACCAGACAAAGTACAAGCAATCAACTTGCTGTCCCAAAACCCCACCGAGAAACCTTCAGAAGAGCCATCGCCTACCGCGGACCCAACATCTGGAACAGTCTAACACTGGACATACGCACAGCCCCAACTCTGGCTTCCTTTAAGAGACTCTTAAAGTAATGGGAACAGCCAAAATGAAGGACTTAAATGTAGCATTGTCTAGCATGTATTTGTATGTATGTAAATTGTGTATATATCTACTTATAGGACTTATAAGGACTCTAAACGATGTATCTCTGTTTACTTTGCCTGACCCTTGCCTCTTCTCTCATGACCTCAATGAAAAGTGGCCTGCAGGCCTATTTGCGCTTTCATGAATAAACAAAGGTTCAAACTTCAAACAGAACCCTGGTCCCACCTGTTTCCTGAGCTGTGCTCTGTGGCTGCTCCTGTCCTCCTGGTCCCTCCTGCTTCAGTACTTCTACTTTGACATTCCCAACACATACCGCAAAGAAGTGTCTGAAAGTAGACAATAAGAAAGGTTTTAAAAAACACCCTGTGTAACGCATGGTTGTAGTTTTGTACAGTAGTTGTTATAGATACATGTATAAAGTGGAACTTTAAAACAAAAATCAAGTAATATTTTTTAAATTTGTTCTGCTGTTATTTTTCAAATATTTCAAAGTTAGTCTTACCTTTATAACATGACAAAAATGATGGACTAGCATTCATGCCATTTTTTTAAATACTGACAAAAACTGCCATTGTTGTTAATAGAAAATAAATACATGTACAAACAAAAAGGTTGTAAGCATTCTGTTACATTTCACTACATAGGAATTAGATCTATTTGTCTGGCCATGATAATAGGGATGCAGATTTCCAGTGTATTAGTAACATGCACTTACGTGAGCTCTGGTTTGAACACCTTGCAGGACAACCATATTTGGTCAACATCCTGTGCAATGAAAGAAATCAAAATAAAGTTGTAGGATTGTTACAGAGGCAACAAAAAGGGTGTACAAGAAATAGAAATAGTGATCACCACTGCATGACAAAATGCATTTTCCTCAAACATGTCAAGTATTGACAACAGTTAATATTGACAACAGTCAGTCTTTCCTGGAGGCTGTGACTGCTAGACAACCATTGAGCAACAAAGACTTGACTGATCACTCAGTAAATCATAAAGACACTTTTGTGTGGTTTGTTGTGTTTTAAATCACACTCTTTAATCTTTAAACGTATTGAATTACTAGTGTATTTCAATTGTTAAATCAAAGGTCACAGTAGTTCAGTTTTGGTCACTGTATCCATCCATCCACTTTACCGCATGTCAGTGTCCACTGAGGCGGGCAGTAACTATATACTAGTAGTCACTCAGCAATCACTGTCTATAGTTGAAAAGGGGGACATCTGCATGTATCGTGTACTCACAAAGCGCCACTTCTTGGAATGAATAGATATGCCCCATAGTGAGAAGAACCCGATGCCTTCAATGTTCACATCTGCCTTCAGTTTGGATGACAGGAGCTTGGATAGAAGGGCTGCCAGGACCCTGGGGTAAAACAGAAGAAAAAAATGATATAGACCTAATCTAATCTATAATTACTGTAAACAAATTGTTCATGAGTGATGCATGGTAGTGTAACGGTCGTGTTCAAGGACTGCTAAACCGAAGATGCCTAACGGCTTAAGCCTTTTGGCCGAACGGTTTGCACGTTCGATTTGTAATCTGCCGACCCGGGTTCGATCCCAGTATGTTGTTTCTTCCTGTTCGACTCGCCCCTCTGGTTGTTTCACTGATTCCCACACCGACCCTGTGAGTAACAAGCCAGAACATGTGCCACACAGTGAGTAACAGGCTAGCGGATGTGCCACACTGTAACAGGCTAGAAATGTGCCACACAGGGATATCAAACTCGGAGATTCAAGGACGAATCTTGAAAAGAAAAGGAGTAGTAGTGTTACAGTGGTGTTCAAGGACTGCTAAACCGAAGACGCCTTACGGCTTAAGCCTTTTAAGTTTTGTAAGTAATGAGAAGAAGAGGTGGGTATTTCAATGAGGATACAAAATTGTTTGGGTTTTTTTTACTTGCAATTCAAACAACGTAAAAATGCATGTTATGAACCATCTTCATAGTGAGGAAAAGATGTCATGACGTATTTGTAAATGAAGTTTCAAAGGTCGAGTATGAAGTTCACTGTCCAATGACATTAGTAAGTAAGGCAATATCAAAAGTGACTCAAATAGCTTCGTTGCAGTTAGGGTTTCCAGCTTTACCTTATAGTTATATCCCCGACCCTTACTGAATTGTTGCCCAAGCAAATTACTAGGATAACGGGGTCACTATGACCTAAGACCTACATTGTACGTGATAAGAGATAAACAAAATGTCACAATAGGATTTTATATAAACCGTGACACTTACCGGGACAAAATCCACAGGACAGGAACCAGGATAGCGACGTACACCAGTAAGTTAGCCATCTGTTTTCGTATGTCGCCAGGATTTCGTGGAAATCTAATATTTTTGGGGAACTTGTCAAATTTTCAGTTTTCCGTCAGCCATCTTGTATCCCACCTACTTTAGCTGCTCACTGTTTACAACTTTCTGCCTCACAAATTAGTACCAATTTATGACGTAATAAATCATATTTCAACGAAGTTTTATCAACATGTTACGTAACAAATAATTTTCAATGATAATCAACAGTATGTTTGGTACAAAACAGATGTGTAGAATGTGTTTCTGAGGAAAGTTTGTTCATTAGTTCGTGCACTGAAAATCATTATGCAGGAGACAGCTTGGGTCCTCGCTCATGTGCGGAAGCGAAGAGACGTCTCGAAGGTTGGAGCGGGTAGTTCAACAAGAGATCTCTCCTCCAACTCTTACTGCATTTTCAGCAATTCTCTGGCCAACCCTCGCCTGTTTTTCATCGCCATGCCTCCCTCGACGTACGGCAGGGCTGCCAGGGTAGTGTGCGGTGTCGGCGCGGTGGCGTTCGGAATTTATCTGGGTTACGAGAACCGGCACAGAACAACGCTCCGTGCATCGTGGACTACCAACTTCAAACCTAGTGTAGAATGGGACTGGAACTGGGACAGGTAGGATATATTGGTGGAATTAGAAGATATAGAGCGTCCTTTAATGTTTTTGGAGCTACTAGAGTATGAGTGAGTGGTTCAAACTGGAGCAAGAAGCTCCTACCTGCCCTTGCACCGAGTCTCCTCTATGAAAAAAAATAATTTTTTTGTGGACTGTTCCAAAAAATTATTAAGGGTGGAGAAGAGATCTCAATCCAGCTTCTGTCCCTGTACCCAACCCCTCCGTCCCCAGTCCTATTTCATTATTTTTACCCACCCCGGGGACCCAACCCCCCTGTACAATCCAGATTTTCCTGACCCAACCCCCTGTCCAATCCAGATTTTCCTGACCCAACCCCCCTGTCCAATCCAGATTTTCCTGACCCAACCCCCCTGTACAATCCGGATTTTCCTGATCCAACCCCCCTGTCCAATCCAGATTTTCCTGATCCAACCCCCCTGTCCAATCCGGATTTTCCTGACTCAATCCCCTATCCAGTCCGGATTTTTTTTATATAAATAAAGTGAATTTCTAATCATTGCAAAAGTCCAGAATCTGTTATTGTAATCACCAAGGCATTATATTTCATGTATGACATGATACTAGTACATTGCAGGTATAATGGCAGCTAACCAGTGGTTACCCTTAATAGGCTTACCTTGACATGCCTTAGTCTAGACATTTAGCATTGCTAGATCTGAACCTGACAAACCAGTTTTCAGTGTGCACAAATTTGGTAATTGCTGCAATTACACCTTGCGTTTGGGTGCTGCATAGCTCATACTTGTAGAGGGCAAACCTGTATTAAATTAAAAGAACTTGAATAAAATGCTTTGTCTGGATGAATTGAATCTTGAACAATCTTGTATAATAGTATCTGTCTGTGTTTGTTGAAGTCATTTTGAACACATGGATTGAAGTGTTATTTCAATCCAACTGCAAAGAACATTGCCCAAAATGGAGAGAATATGTAGCACTATATTTATCCAATAATACACAAATAGATAAAGAATTATCCTTTCATTCGTTCATCCATTCATTCATTCATTCATTCATTCATTCTCTCTTCTCCCCAGACGTGAGCCCAGTAGCCTGGTGAAACCCCCTAAGACAGAAGATGAGAAGGACTCCAATGAGTACAACGTGAAGGTGGAGGCAGTCAAGTCCAAGGCCAACAGACACCTCATCTTCATCAGACATGGGCAGTATGACATGAGTCCCAAGAACGATGAGGGCAGGATACTAACAGGGCTAGGTACTATAATTGCTGTTTTGTTGATTTGATAGGTTCATTCCTGGTAAAAGAATCTGTAAGACAATGTATGTGTTGAAGGGTCATGTAGCAATGTAGTAGTTAACACATTGTGAATCCTTCCAACTTTCAGGAGAGAGGTAATGGTCAGGGACCTTCCTCAAAAAGTCTTAGAGGGGATAGAATGGAGCCTGGCGTTAATAAGATCTATGGGTTTATGACTCTGTATTTTTAGCATAAAAGTCATACCAGTAAATGATATTGTTAGATAGTGTTCAGTGACGAGTGTTCAACTCCTAGGGTTAAGGCATAGAGGGCCAACGTAAGATCCGGCTTCCTTCCCCCATTTTCCCTCTGTTCATTTTTCTAAAGATTCGTGAAGAATCAAGGGGTTCTAGCCAGAACGAAATGCCCCTACGCTGGTTGAAAGACAATGTAAGAGCCTAAATCACAGCATAGGGGCTCCAAATCACAGCATTTAGGGTGCTCTTATACTGCAACGATGCTAGCTAGAACACTGCATAGCATTTTAAGAAACAGCAATTGTTGACATTGATTTAATGATAAATAGCTTTTCAATGAATGTCATTTTAACTTGCCATCTTCTTTACCACTGCTACACCACCATATGCTTTTCCTTTTGCTTGTCGTAGGTAAAGAACAGGCAACTTTTACAGGGAAAAGGCTACAGGAGCTAAGTAAGGAGCTTGGTGACTTTGACCTCATCATGCAGTCCACAATGACACGTGCCATGGAGACGGCACAGATCATCTCAGGTTTTCTTCCCAAGGTGCCTTTGAAGAGTTGCGGGTTGCTGCGGGAGGGCGCACCCATCCCCCCTGAACCTCCCATAGGCCACTGGAGGCCTGAACCTTCTGTAAGTGAAGAGGACACATTTTGCTTTTTTGTTTGTTTTTTGTTTGTTTTTTATCGCATAAGCAGTAAACTCCCTCATGGTGTAACATACCTGGTTTGTATTGAAGAGTACAGGCTGCATATGTAGGATGGATCCGTCTTTTTTTCGATAGCTGCGAGGTTCTTAAATCTGCTTGTGGTTTGGTATCCTATCCATGGAACATCCCCAGGCAAAACAAAGAAATTAGTGTGAAGTCTTTACTATATTTACTATGATAACCATTCACAATGATTGTAATAATAGATTGTTTCAATATTGCTGAAAGTCAGCAGAAATTGTAAAAGGCATGGCTCCTCCAGGACAGAATTTTGCCTGTTGAGATGGAAAAGTTCTCAACTTCATTACATGAAAATTAACTACATGGGTGCTTAAACCATTAATGAAACAGAAAAAAATGGAAATCTGAAGACAACCCTGGCCCAAACAGTTAAAAAGATGCATGTTTTAGGTACTAATTATCAGGTGATTGGGTTTTTAAGGTTAGTAGGAGTGTGACTATTTTGTGTGTTGCAGCAGTTCTATGAGGACGGTGCTCGGATTGAGGCAGCTTTCAGGAAGTATGTCCACAGGGCGGACGCAGAGCAGACCGTGGACAGTTACGAAGTTTTTGTCTGTCATGCCAACGTCATACGATACTTTGTCTGTAGGTACGTATGCGTACACACATGGTGCCATTCCACATTGCTATAACTACATAAACAACATGTACTTCAGATGGTAGAAATACTGGAAAAATTATTTGAAAGAAATATGACAGATACAATTTCTGACAGGTTAAAACAGCAGAGGTACTAGATGTACATTTGTACCTTGCCTAGTAGAGACTGTATATAGTTGTTGCCACATTTTAAACCAATCTTAATTTTTGTAGGTACCTTTAGATATTTATCCTCACCTGGATACCTGGGAAGTAGTTTGCTCCTATGCTCGCTTCTGCTTCCCATCTTGGAAACTGTATACAAATGTATTCATCTTTTGGTGGTGACATCAGTTAAAGAGCGAATTCAGGAATGGGTTCTAGAGTACTCATTCAAACAGACGTACCAACACCTACTCGGATACAGCACTAAGTTAATCATTTCAACTTTTTTTGGTAGCAGAAGCAAACATATAGGAGCAAACTACTACCTGGGTGGAACCAATCAGCGCCTTCATCTAAAATTTTGATAAGAATTGAATACTGTAAATGCAGAAACTTTCGCGGTGGTTTAATGTTCACGGTTTTTGGGGCGGCCGCTTCACCGCAAATTTAAAACCACCGCGAACGTTTTTCCACGGCAGTAAGAGACTATAGTGCATGGTGCTACCGCGAAATTAAAACCACCGCAAAAAGGTCATTTTCCGCGAACATAAATTCATTTACAGCATTCCAGATTCCCAGACAAAATAGCAGAGAGGTTACTGTATATAACTTGTATAATAAACGTTGAGGCAAACTACTATCCTGATGCAATCTTCACAAACGTACTACCCGGATGGTTCCCAGGCTATTCGATATTAGTATTACAGTAAACTTCTTTCTTGAAGATGAATGTTTTTCCTTCCGCCTTATTGTTTAGAGCGCTGCAGTTCCCGCCGGAAGCCTGGCTACGCATCAGTCTGAACCACGGTAGCATCACGTGGCTCACGGTACGCCCCAACGGCAGGGTTGTCCTGAAGGCGTTGGGGGACAGCGGCCACATTCCTGTGGACAAACTCACAACGTCATAGCCGCCGATAGCAAGGAGATGCTACATGCTCTAATCCTTTACATTTTAAACCACTTTTACAGCGAGATTTTACCATACAAGTGTGAGGTATTTTCGTAGACTTTGATGCAAACGGAATACAGTGTATGACAAACATATAATGTAATTCTATTAGTGGAAAAGTACCAGTATTTGATATTGTACACAGAGGACTGGAAGTTTGTACCAAATTGTCTGCAGATACAGACTGGGCTAAGTGGGAATATATCCACTCACGGTTTTCTCTTATGCTGCATCTCACTGTTAATTGCATTTGTATACCAAAAAATGTAACATTTTTCTATACTATTTATACCTGTGACTACATGTAGTATACATGGTGGTGGTGTTGTATGCTGAGATGTTGTTTACAGAACCTAAAGTATGGTGTGAATAGTCATTGTACTGTGGTAGATAAAGTTTTTTATGGTTTAGGATAGGGTAACATTAACGAGCCTTTGTGGCAACTTCAGTACTGCACTTCCCAATACATTTTTGTATTGTTTACATGTAACAGTCTTCCTTGTTTAAGTGCTTGATTTGTTCAAGGCTTGGGTATAAAGGCAAAAATGGGAGCTCTACAGTTATGCGTGCATGGCATATCATTTGAAAAAGGGCTGAAAACGATGATGCTGATTACGCTAAGATTTCTTTTGCTAGCCTGGTATCCAGCCGTATTATAGCAATATTTGCGAAGAGGATAGAAGAGACTCGGGAGCTATAATACGGCTGGATACCAGGCTATTCTTTTGCTGCAATAAGACAAAATCAACCGTAGTTGTTGCAGTTTTGAGGTGTATTACTAGGGGGCGTAGTTTCTACATTCAGACTTAAAGAAATACACCTTGTGAAAGATTCTAGATGGTCTTCCAGATTAATTACCTGTGGAGGAAATAAAGTGATTCAGTCTTGACTTATGGCTTTGGTTGTTATTATTTCATCCATCACTGAAGGGAAACATATTCTAATGTTACCTTAACTTAACAGAAAGGAAGTTGATTTTTGCTCCCTTCCTTCCTCTTCTTATTCTTCCTCTTCTTCTTCCATTCCAAACAATAAGGTCAATAACCTGGTCAAGGCAGCTGTAACCATGGAATAGACACCCTGTGTTGTGTTCATTACACGATATAGCAAGTGGCAGGACAGAGCTGGAGAGGCTGATCAATTTACATATGCATGTGTTTAGTGGAAGAATGAACAGAACAGGAAATTGTTAGACTAAAAACAATGTAACATCGAATTATTTCCTTGTAAGTCGATACCTTTTTAGTTTTGACAATTTTCAGTTTTCAAGTTTTGATTGTGTCAGACTCACACTTTAAGGTAACATTATCACAACTTATGTCCATCTTCCCTAAAGAAAAGGACTATTAAAGGCATACTACGGGATTTTTGAACAAAACAAAAAATAGCTTTTCCTACTTTTTCTTTACATTGTTAGCTCAATCAACCCTATAGCATCGCATACCAATATTCATGGAGAGATGCTGCGACATCAATGCACCACATTATGATGTATAAAAATTGTGATCTTCCAAGAAACAGATGGGCACAGGCTGGTTACTGCCTCTGTGTGTTGTTGTTTCTTGCTTATCAGCCTGGCTTCCCAGTGGGGGGCCAGTTGACAGTTCCTCTGAGTACAGTAGACTAGCTTTCTGTACAAGGTTTCTTGCAGTTTTGAAGGGAATATGACCTTAGCTTGTTGATATCCTACAAAATAGACTAATAAGTTCATGATTATATGCTATTTTAGAATGATTAGATATAGGTGTTTCCAAAGAAGGTCTCCATTGTGTTCTTTATCTGCAGTCTGCCATGCATGTGCTAACTGATTACCCCACCCCGGGGGACCTACCGGTGGCAAGCAAGACCTGGAGGGTCTAACTTGGGGGGACACAAGGTTACAGGGTGCCTAAAGCGGAATGTTTGTAGGCTAATCCTTTACGTTGCAAACGTGAAATAATGACACAAAAGTGTCAAAAAGTGACAAAAAGTAGTAGTAAATCTGATATTTCTTAATTCTAGAATATTTCAAATTTGAGCGCAAAAAACTGCGTAGTATGCCTTTAAACAGTAAGATGACACTATCACAGCCCTTTTTGTCCTAAGATACCACTATAGCAGCAAAACTACGAAAACCTCGCCCTCCTTTTTCAGCACTGGAACCCAGATGGAAAACCAGTGCTGACGCGCTCTCAGCACTCGAAACGCCGGCTTCAGCACTGGAAACCGAGTGCTGACGAACATTCAGCACTGGATTTCCAGTGCTGACGAACATTCAGCACTGGATTTCCAGTGCTGACGAACATTCAGCACTGGAAACCGAGTGCTGAGAGACCGGGAGACTCTGAGATATACAGTAATTTGGAATTACGATACGTCCTTTGCTCTACTACTAAAACTTAAGACATTGCTGGATTATAAACGTCACCTATCGTTATATTCTGCTCTATAACGCCTTTTCAGGGCCACCCAAATCTTTCCAAAAAGGGCTATATCTATCACAATCACACACTATAAAGTTGCTTAGGGACCGTACGGCGTTTAGTGAGGGGGGAGGGCCGGTCGCCAGAGGGTCGGGTCAAAAAATTTTTGCATGGCCCTCCCCCCAGGTAAAATTTTTTTTGCTAGGCCCTCCCCCCAAGACAAAATATTTTTGCTTGGCCCTCCCCCCTCCTATCAACTTTGAAAAAAAATATTCAAGACGCCAATAAAACACTGCGCTCCCGCATTTGGAAATGTGCTTTGCGTCATACTTTTTCATGATTTTCATCGAGAAGCAGATCTCTCACCCCTAGTAAAAAAAGGAAAACAGAATGGCTCAAAATATATGCTTAATAGAGGGATAAATATCTGCTTCATAGAGGCATAAATATTTGCTTTATAGAAGCTATTTCATTGTTTTGATATTAAAACAACACCTAAAAAGCATTTGTACCTGGATTTCTAGTAGATTTGCGCCACGAAGCCCTGGGCGCTCCCTAAATTTACGTATAATAATATTTGCAAGCTCGCGGGCCTGAGCGGATTGACGGAAACTATTTTTAATTTACATATATTTTGGACTTTTTCTTGGTTCTGTGGTGGTAATAACTTACGGTAAATCGGGGAAAAAAATGAAAACCAAAACGACAGCACGATTCGAAACTGTAGTGGGGAGGGGGGCGCCGACGCGTGACGCTGATTTTCCCACGGCGGGGTAAGACCGGTCGCCTCTCTCTAGCCGCCGGCGGGCGTGAGACCGCAGACTTGCAGGAGATCTTTTAGAAATGCCACGCTTTTTTTGCCACGATTTCCTGCATTGCTTTTTTATGGGAAAATTTGCTGGTTAGATGACATTTCTATGAAAAAAAAATACGAGGGTTTCAAGTTTTTGAGAACGACGTTCCGAACACCATGTTCGGCGCCAAAGGCACGAAGAATCGCAAGGTAGGTCCGGGAGAATTTTGAAACCTTGACCCTCTTAAAAGCTATTTCCTTCAGTTTGAGGAGATATTTTGCTGACAAACAAAGCTAACTTTAATAGCATTTCAATTTAGAAATACAAAATTAAATCCCCCCGAAACACATTATCACGATGTCGGTCATCAAAGGCGCGAGGCCGGTCACGTCAAAAGGGATCCAGGGAAATTTGCAAATATTTACCCTCGAGCTCTGAAACGCCATTTCTTACATTTTGAGGGCAATAAGACAGGGGTAAATTTTGCTGGCAGACTAATCTAGAGTTTAATAACATTTCTGTACGTGAAGAAGGTTTTCGAGGGCGTCATGCATAAGCCCCGCCCCCTCCCTTTCGCATTTTCACTGTATCCCGAGCGCCAACCTCGGGCGATCCCTTGCAGAGGTCCAGAAAAATTTTGAAATCTTGACCCTCTGAAACGCCGTTTCTTGGATTTTAAGGGACATATTTTGCTGGCAGACCAAGCTATTTGTTTTTGCTTGGCCCTCCCCCCAAGTAAAAAAAAAATTGCTAGGCCCTCCCCCTGGCAAAATATTTTTTTGCTTGGCCCTCCCCCCCCTGGCGACCGGCCCTCCCCCCTCGCTAAATGCCGTACGGTCCCTTATTGTTATAATGATAGCTACCCCTTATACACCTCTTACACATATAACGTTACATATCTCTACCTTTCAATTACACATGTACAACGAGTAAAATACACAACTTTACACTAAGTTTTCTTTGCACGAAGTAACTTTAATTCGAATTTGCGTCCTTTTACTAGTACCGCTATCAGTACTTTATAAAAAAATGCGCAATAGAGGTCTTCATTCATTCATTCATTTTACAAATGATATATATCCCTTATACAGTATACATATATTCAATTACATAACGATTGGATAGCATAACTACAATTTTCTTTGCACGAAATAACTTATCTTTCCTTCGAATTTACGTATTGTACCCCTCTCAGCACTGGGAGATTCCAGTGCTGGAAAGACGTCAGCACTGGTTCGCACATCGTTCTAGTCCTTAAAAGACGTCAGCACTCGTTTTCCAGTGCTGAAGATTTCATAGCACTGGTTTTCCAGTGCTGAAGTGTCCCCGAGCACTGGTAAATCCAGTGCTGAAGGTGAGGTTTTTGTATATCAGCACTCGGTTCCAGTGCTGACGGCAGTTTCAGCACTGGGTAACCAGTGCTGAATGACCTTTGACCTGGCCCGGCCCCGATTTCAGCACTGGTAACCGAGTGCTGACGGCAGTTCAGCACTGGAAAACACGCTCGTACCCAGCGCCGTGAAGAAGCCATAGGTTTGAGATCGTGGGCTTATTCACAATCCACCTCAAGCTGAATTGAATAAACTCTATGGAATTCACAGCTGTCGTTTTGTTTTGTTTTGTGTTTGTCTCAATGCCTTAGAAAATCGTAAGTTGTGAGCGCACGCCACTACGTGCGTTTCTACAGCCTGAGTATTTTTACAGTTACCGGGTCCAAAACTGGTCGCAAGTTTACTATTTAGGGTGTAAAATGTTGCCACAATAGTGGCACGTTACAACAAAGGGAGTTTTAGAATGTACCTGATTTGGTGGCGCTGTAAGGGCGTTAAGATTATCCCTCTACATTGCCGAGAGGGAGTTATGTCACGGAAGGGAGTTTTGCGGCCAGATCACGTTCCCAGGACACTTAGCTCCTCTCAGCATGATTCGCCCCAGGAATGCGTTCTCTGTCCCAGGACTGTCTTTGAGAAGAATCCCAGATGCCAGTGGCCACCATGCGGCCGTATAATGTATTGCAAAAAGACTCACACGCATATTCAGTGGAATAACACGATTTAATAGGACGCTGTGGAGGAGCGTGACTGGAAAACGAGTGCTGACATCAGTTCAGCACTGGAAAACGAGTGCTGAAAGAAATTCAGCACTGGAAAACCAGTGCTGAGGGAGTTTCAGCACTCGAACAAGGCCGATCAGCACTGGAAAACGAGTGCTGAAAGAAATTCAGCACTGGAAAACCAGTGCTGAGGCCGTTCAGACAATTGAATCAGCACTGGAACACCAGTGCGGAAGGCGAGGTTTTCGTAGACTTGCACTATAGCAATATGATAAATAGAAGATTTTTACATTTATGCTCTTTATAATACATGTCAAGTTACAGGTGCTGAAAAAGCCCTGAGAGCAGTTATTTTGTAACCCCCCTCATCTACAATGGACTAGTCGGCCCTGTTGGATGATGGGTGGAAAACGTCACAGTGACGTCACGCCGACCTGCCGTTCCGTGATGTCACCATTTTGGTGATTTTCTTCACAAAGGTGGTGTTTTTAAAATGAGTTTGTCCAGGGAACTTCGACAGAAATCGGACACATTGTAGCGAGGAATGGAAATCATAAGAACCCAGGCCGGCCCAGGAGCGATTCAAGTAAGTAGTGGATAGGGGATGGTGTGAGAATAACGGGTTTTGAAGAGGGAAAAAATAATTTGTTATGGCGACGTCGTGTGACTCTATGTCTTCGAGCTTTAATAGTTGTTGAAAGATGTCGTCTGCATGAGTTGCATGTAAGAGTTGATTATCGGGTATTTGATACGTACATAAAATGAAAATGATTTTGTTTGCGTGCATATTTTTCGTGCAGGCAGAGAAATGAGATTCGCTTCGGATGATCCGATCGGAAGGGGCTACTAGTAGGGGTACTCTCCAAGCAGAGGTTGGTGGGAAAAATCGTGAATTAATCTCACTCAGGATGACAAAGTCGGTAGAAGTTTGGGCAATTGACGTCTTTAATCAGGAAATAAAGACATCACAGGCCAAGTCCAACTACTTGGCAAAACCTTAAGAAATATTGTAGACTGCAGTGTAAGCGAGAAGAGGATTGTCCGGTTTAACAATACTGGACATCTTCTATTGGACTCATGAAATAATGCATGGCGGTATAACAAAGTTACTGACACCTAAATTTAACTATGAGTCATGCTCTTGTCAACCAACGGAGAGGAAATCGGCACGATGTTGCCGGAATAATATCTTGCTTATCATAACATTTTGAACTGGACAGTAATCGACTGTAACTCTTTGATTCTCGGAGGAATTGCATGGAAAGTTTGATAACGTCAACTACATATGTAACTTGCGATTTGGACTACATGTATAACACAACTAAAGCTGCCAAGTGAATTTCGGGCAGCGAGAGTCACTCCTTCTGGAATGTAACGCTGAGCCGTAACATATTGTGCTCCTACGGCAAGTTGAGTCGAACCGTGCTTGCTTAACTAACATACCTATATGACAAGTTCATGGGTCAAAGCTCATGTAACAGTTCTTGGCTGCGGTTGCTTACGAGAATGCATGCACTGTGTTCTATCAACAATAAGTGCTAGAATCCTTCAGTTTTGGGAGAACAAGAGTTGGGTGATCGACAGTTTGTAAGGTCTTTTGACAGATTCTGTAAAATCAAGTTCAGAATGTTTAGACAATTCTTTAGCTGCGGGGGAGGGATGGTGGTGAAGCTGTCTCTCGTTCGAAGCTCTGTTGCCGCACTGCGCATGCCTGGTCAGTAGTCACGTGGTCAAATTCTTGAGGATAACGTCCCCGGGCCTTATCCTCTCATAATTAATCTCACTCAGGATGACAAAGTCGGTAGAAGTTTGGGCAATTGACGTCTTTAATCAGGAAATAAAGACATCACAGGCCAGGTCGAGTGTAACGAGAAGCCCAAACTTGAAGATAGTAGATGGAGGTGTGTAGCGTCGGAATTAGGTAATCCGGTGGCACAGCAGGGACCGCATGGCGGCTGGCAGACGCAAGCGTTGCGCCATGGTGAGTTGCAGGTAGAGGAGATCGGCGTCAGATTTCCAGTCTCCGTGGTGACGGCGAAGTTCGCGTGGAACCCCGGTGTCAAAGGCCAAGGTGTAGCCGCCTCGACGCAAGTCATGTAGGGTGTGATACCTGGGTGGCAATCCTGCTTTGTTGACCAAGCGTGCGAAGGCTTTGTCAAGGACTGAGCCGGTGAGCGGACGTAATGGGCGACGTGGTGTTGGGGGAAGCTGGAAAGCTGGAGAAGCGGGTCTGGCTGGAACAAGGCGAAGCATGTTGTTGTACGCGAGCACGGGACAGAGCTGCGAGCCTGGGATAGCGAGGATAGGAATCTGTAACTGTCGTTCGTTTGCTTGGATCGTTTTGGACCAGCGCACCGTGACGAGAAGGCCTGCTGAGCTGACCGAGATGTCGGCGCGGCTAAGGTGTTTCCGCGGGTCGAAGGTTGCTGCGGAGGAAGGTACCAGGTTAGACTTCCTTAGGAATGTAAAGAAGCCCAGCAAGAGGACGGCCCAGATGGTGGCGTCTTTGGGATCTTGATGGTTCAGGAAACCGTGCAGCTGCGACAGGAACTCGGGAGTCACGGGGTGGTGTTCGCGTGGTCGGTGTTGTAGTGCCCTTTCTATGCCTTTAAGCGTTTGGCGGAGTTCGAAATGGTCCAGCGTTAAGTCATAATGTCCATTAAGTTGATGAAGGAGTTTGACCGACGAGAGATAATGTGAAATCGTACTTGGAGACCGAATTGATTTGCTCAGAAACTGGGCATAGCACGACAAGAGGTGTGGTGTGGCTGGAATCGGCTCCTGATGGAAGAAGCCGCAGAAGAGAAGATATGCCTTGAAGTGGGTTCTGTGATTCGCCTGCGTGCTCTGTGCAAAGGCCTGCCTCTGGGTGCACAGTGTCTCTTTCTGTAGGTTGGTCCAGGCCTGAGCTGTAAAGATGAAGGATACAAGGTTTCAGTGTTTGGAGGATGACCTATTACCAAGTGTGCGACATATAGAATGCATCTGGTGGCACTCGGACCTGTGTCCACTGCTTCGTCTCGGGATATGTGCGGAACTGCTGTTCGCACGCGGGATCGAGATGCCATCTGCTTAGTAAGTCTGGAAGTCGATTGTCTCGACCTGGCACGTGCCGTGCGGATAGATGAAAGTCGCGCTGGAGCTGTAGCAGGATCAGCTCGCGTCCGCACGCTTGCAGGAAATAGTCCGTGGACCGACCCGAGTTGATGACCTGAACTGAAGGCATATTATCACAGCCTACGACGAGCTGCTGGCCAGCCCAATTGCGACCCCATATGTTACAGGCGATAATGATCGCCAAAGTCTCAAGTCTATGTATGGGGTGTGACTCGCGGAGAACATCGTCTGGGAACTTCGTGTGGAAATACTCTCGTTGCGACGGGCAAACGCCCCCGCAGCCGGTGAGGCAGGCGTCTGTGGCGACTGCCTGATCTGTGTCTGAACTTGGGTTTGTGACGATAAGGGAAAAGCCGTTGAAGACTGTCATAGAAACCTGCCACCAACGTATATCCTTGCGAAACTCTCTGTTGAGACGAGTACTGTGGTGATTCTTCCTTAGGCTGCGAAGGGTGTTCAGAATCCTCGATATGAAGACCCGACCCTGGGGAGCGCAGGCTGTCAGAAACATCAGTTTGCCGAGAAGCGACTGAATCTCTTTCTTGGTAGCTCTTCTCTTGTTGGACCAAGCTCGCAGTTCCTCCTGAATGTCAGCTAGGCGGTCATCGGTGATGTACTTGAGCATGCGAACAGAGTCATAACCGAGGCCCAGGAAAGTCATGCTGGTGGAAGGTGGGCATGCCTTCGACGGAGACTCGACCACACCCAAGGTGCTGAAGGTAGTCGCTAACTCTTGGAAGGCGTCTCCGGCTTTGTGCGGTACTTCTGCTCCGCCAAAGTCGTCTATGTAATTCACGCAGTCAAACCCTTTCGCGTTGTAGATGTAGGTGATAGCGTTCGTGGTGCGTTGCATTGCCATGGCTGCCGACCTCAGGCCGAAGGGAAACGACAAGTCCATGTAGAATTCATCCCTCCACTTGAAGCCTAGAAGATCATAATCTATAGGGTCCACCGGAATTTGCCTGTACGCCCGGCTCAAGTCCCTCTTAAAAAGGAAACACCCGCGGCCTTTGTCTCGGATCAACTGTTCCAAGGCCTCGTAACCTGGCAACTTGAGTTGGAAAGGAGATCCCAGGTAACTGTCGCCGGGAATGCCGGCGTTGACTGAGAATCCGGGGGGGAAACTTAGATCCAATACGATGCGTCTATTATCAGAGTCCTTTTTTGGGACCGTCTGCAAAGGGGACGTCATGAGCGTGCCTGAGAGCGGGTTAACCTTGAAGGGACCGGAGATTGATTGGAATGAGAGCTCGGTAGCTATGTAACGGTCCACGTGGTCTGGAAAGGCTCTGGCAGAGTTGTGATTGCGCGGAGCTGGAGTCAGCCGAGAGGAGCGTTCAAAGTTGATAGGCCAGCCAAATTGTAAAAAGTCACATACGATTGCGTCGGGATAGTCTTGAAGTTCTGTTCGCCAAGCGTCGATCACGAGCGGAGACGGCACTGGAATGCGTGCGCCTTGAAAATTAAACTGACCTGATGATTGGACCGAGTTGTGCAGGTAAACGTAGAAATGTGCTGGGTTGGATGGGAGATTTCTTCGTGGCGTGGGATCAATAACTTCTGGTGCAGTGACGACCTCGCAAGTGGGGTGAGAAGTTTTCTCTCGTGTTGGCTTGGGGTGTGTTGCGATCCGAGAAGTGTGTGAGTGTGGTTGGCTGATGTGATGGACCTGTGTGTCCACCGACCCTGCCGTGTTGTCTTGGTTGTAGCGTGTGGGAGTGTCACAGTGCTTGGAGGTAGAAATCCATCCTGTACCCATCTGTTTGCGGGAGCCATGCGTGGATAATTGTGTATGACTGTGACTTGAGACTGTTGGCAGTCGTTCGTGATCAAGACTGGAATGAGTTTCTGAGTGTGTTGTAAGGAAGTCTATAATTATAAACAATTGGGGATCATGTACTTCAGTAACATCGGATAATTGGGAACCGTTCGAGTCTAGTCATGCGTTGTTGGTTGGCTTGCCTGCTTGATACTGGAGCCTGGTGGCTCTGTCGTTGTAAGGGCAATCCTTGGCTGGGTGATTGAGGGGGACCTCCGGGCGGTAACGCGTGCAAAACTTGCACTTGTGTGCCAGGCCTGCGTGGTTGTCTGGGAGAGTGAAGCTGTCTCTCGTTCGAAGCTCTGTTGCCGCACTGCGCATGCCTGGTCAGTAGTCACGTGGTCAAATTCTTGAGGATAACGTCCCCGGGCCTTATCCTCTCATACCTATTCCTATCATTTTTTTTTTCGACCGGCCTTCCCACCGGCAAAACTACGAAAGCTTCACCCTCCTTTTTCAGCACTCGGTTCCAGTGCTGAAGATAGCTTCGGTGCTGAAGATAGCTTCAGCACTGGATTTTCAGTGCTGAATATTCGTCAGCACTGGATTTCCAGTGCTCAGACGATGTTCCGCACTGGCCACTCAAATCATTCCCAGAATGTCTGTAATTATGATTCGCAATCTCACACAATAAAATTCGCAATCCTTTGTTAATGACATCTATATACGTATAATGTTATTTACATGCCTTACATATAATCCAATTCCAACTACACAACAAATCAAATACTGTACAAGTAACTCAACTTCGAGCCTCTGATGAACTTCAACCATATGTTTTACTAAAGTTTGCCCCTAGTACAACTCTCTGTACTTTTTTTTTAATTATAACTACCCCTTGTACGTTATACATATGTCCACTTTCATTTACACAGTTTCTTGGCATGAAGTACTTATTTTTTAATTCAAATCTATGCCAAATACGGCTCTCAGCACTACTAGTAAGACACTCCAGTTCTGGAAAGAATTCAGCACTGGTTTCAAGATCGTTCTAGTGCTGAAAAGACGCCAGCACTCGTTTTCCAGTGCTGAAAATTTCTCAGCACTGGTGTTCCAGTGCTGAAGTGTCCCCGAGCACTGGTAAATCCAGTGCAGAAGGGGAAGCTTTTGTACTTCAGCACTCAGTTCCAGTGCTGACAGCTATAGTGCTGATGGCAAGTTCAGCACTGGAAAACCAGTGCTGAAATTAGTCCAGCACTGGAAAACCAGTGCTGGAACAAGATTCAGCACTGGAATTCCAGTCCTGACGGAGCTTCAGCACTGGAACAGAGCCATTCATGCAACAAGTTGTAAAACCAGTGCTGAACTTTCTTCAGCACTGGGTCCCCAGTGCTGAGGCGGCTTTGCCCATTGAATCAGCACTGGAATACCAATGCTGAAGGTGAAGCTTTCGTAGACTTGCTTCCCACCGGTGGGAAGGCCGGTCGAAAAAAAAATGATAGGAATAGGTCACGATTTTTCCCACCAACCTCTGCTTGGAGAGTATATATAACGAGCTGTCTGGGAAGAATCTATTAATCTTTAGGTGGTGGACAAATAAAACAAGAGCTTCTGAAAAAAGCTAGTCTTTCGCTTACTTATATTGTGTAGGTAAAATTGTTTGGCATAGTTTGGTCAAGCGTGGGTGCCAAGTCTGCAACGTTGGCAGCTCTGGCACAGTTTGGTCAAGTGCTAGGTTATATAACTGTTTAGTAAGGTAGTGGTTCTCACAGAGTATATTTTACTTGAACTGTATAATAACACAACTGCATGAATGATGTTAACTTTATTCGGATTGTTTCGCTGTTAAGAACGGCTCTGTTACAGTACAACAGGGTTTTATGAAAGTGCACTGTAGTAATCAAATTTATCAGTAGATGTGTCCTGAATTTCTGCAAGAACAAACAAAGTATTGTCACCATAAACAACTGAACATAAAATATTAACATGGCATATACAGTAATGGAAATATTTTTTTAATGGCAAGATCATGTGAAAGGTAGATATTTTAAACTAAAACAGGTCCGTGGTATGTTTAATGGAACGTTTCGTTTCTTTTAGTAACGCAATTATGCTTTTACTTGACGGAGTCGTGACGTCACGCGTCAGACTCACTCCGTCGAGCTCGGTCAGAATCTTCCCTTTCGAAATTATAAATTAAATGTGGGTAATTCTATTTTCAACGCATCCGAGGGCTACTATTTTGCTGAAAGAAGTTTGTTACACGAAAATAGCCTGAAATTTCTTAGAGTAAGAAATTTCCGAATACGCCCCCCTCCCACACCATGTCAGATGCGGCGCACGCATCTTACACAATTCTAGATTTTGTAGCGGTGATTTTCCATAAAACAAAGTAAATGACATGTCAAACTGTTCTCTACAATGTCTGTTTTATTATAACCAAACAGCGAACATGTTAGTTTATAAATTGTATACAATCTTACGAAGAAATCCTCACCGTTCACATCCGTCTCTGCAAATTCCTGCTTATAAGCCATACAGAAACCAAGCAGCACATTCATGGTAGGCCGATACGTATGTCATAACGTTACATACCGTCGAATCTGCAGGGTAGAATATCTCGCTAGCACGATATGGCATGGACCGCAAACCAAGCAGCACATTCATGGTAGGCCGATACGTATGTCATAACGTTACATACCGTCGAATCTACAGGGTAGAATATCTCGCTAGCACGGTATGGCATGGTCGACCCGGACGGACGGACGGACGGACAGACGGACAGAAATCTAATATCGGTCTGATTGCCTTTCGCCGCGGAAGCGCGGCGAAAGACAAAAAATCGACATAATGATTATGCAAAAATAGTATAATTTGACAGAAACATTTTTTTTTCATCCCAACATTTGGACCAGAAGTCATCCTATTTTTACATACATTACAAATTATTCTAACTTCTAGTTACACATGCATAGGTCAAAGGTGAAAGCCCCTGACACATAAACAAAACACCTCTGAAAATTGCAAGCGTTGCTCTGCATACTGACCAATGGACGCCACAATCACATATATCTGGACATAATACAAATGTCTAAAGCAGGATAACGCTAGTTCACCTTTATCCGTGGGGTAGCCTATATCCGTTGTTTTTCAAAACAGGGTATTTAGGCACATGAAGCCGATAGATGGTAGTTTTAAACTGCAATATACTGAAAATATTGCAATTCGAAACCATCGTCCATTGGTGTGATATCTCTGACGACCCTGTTTTTAAAAGCAACGGATATAGGTTACCCAACGGATAAAGGTGAACTAGCGTTAGAGACACAAAAACTGTTTTACACAAGTCAGGGGCCTTCACCTTTTGCATGCGCACTCAGAATCATGACCCTTCTTATTTGTTATGCAACTTATATATAAAATATAACAAGGTGTATTCCATATCACCCGAGGTACCAGCCCGACCGCGGGTTGGATCACCCGAAGGCCGGAGGGTGATCCGACCCGTGGGAGGGGCTTATGTCATACCCACCTGAGAAAACATGTATGTTTAGATGCGAAATGCGCCAGAAGTTGAGAAAATTTGGTGCCCTCGAATAAACAGCAATGTTCCAACATCGGAATCAAGTATTCGACGAAAGCCTGTGTGATAAGATTACGTAGCCTGTGTGGTACAGCTTTTTATCACACAGTCAGGAACACCTGTATTGAACATTATCGCGGTCCAGGTATGACATAAGCTTTCTATTATCTCCTACAGACCCATCCATCTGTGCGACTTAAGGGCACAGAGTTGAACTACACTCCGCAGTCATGTATCGACCAGACCTGCGCCAACAGAAACAGCGTACATTACCACTGTCCGCTCTGCACGAAGGCGGACTCGTACGGAGACCCCGTCATCCTCAAGGCACACTTCAGAGTCAAGCACGTGGACAAGAGCATCGAATTCGCTGGTAAAAAATCTATGTAACATATTTTTAGCAGTAAAACTGTCCAAATATACCAGGGTTTAGGTATACAAATTACAATGTATACAGGGCTCGAAATACTTTTTCTGCATACCTGCACTGGTGCAGGTAACATTGAAAATTACCTGCACCATACAAATTTTACCTGCACCACTCTGAATATAGGAAGTTAATGGATCATACTAAAATTGTTCCGGACGACAGGACCCATCGCTATTTTTTCTTTTGTACTTTATAGGTGGTAACAGTCAATGCATGTAATAAAATCAGTATACACTTACATTATAGGACGTATAAAACCCAGTACATGGGCCAGTGCAGGTTTGGTGAAATACCTGCACAGTTCCAATTTTACCTGCAATAACCTGCATATGCAGGTAGTATTTTGAGCCCTGGCATATATACATTGCATACCTAACCTAGTATCCAAACCTACACATTCAAACATGAATCCCCTGAGAAAAGAGTTCTCAAATTCCAAAAGGTTTGAACAAGAAAAAAAATTAGGGAAGAAATTAAACAGAAAAAGTGCAGTCCTGGAATACAAAAAAATTTCCCTCTTCTATAATATGAATTATTATATACTTTGTCCAGATTAACATTTTGGAAATATATCCATTGAGTGGATGATTATTGATATTATAGTTTTATTGAGTCCATTTCAACTGAATTTGATATTCATGATGTCTTGACATAAAAACAATCGTAAACATGTTATTAACCTATTGACATGCATATATCTTATGTTCCTAACTCGTCGCTTGGTTTTCACATTTCTAGGGTTGAAGGTCCTGCGATGCTGTAAGTCCTGTGAGATTGTGGGAGTGATTAAGGGAGAGAAGCGATTTAAGGGTGCCCACTGGCACTGCTACAGGTGCAGGAATGGCTTTAACAGGAGAGACGAGGCAGTCAAACACTACAAGACTCACTTCCGCCACCCCCAGACTACCTTCCAGATACAGATCCCAAACGTACGTTTAAACCACTTTCTCTCTCTTTCCCCCTCTCCCCCCTTTCTTCCTTTCTTTCTCTCTCTCTCTCTCTCTCTCTCTCCCTCTTTCTCCCCCCAACCTTCTCTCTCTCTCCTCCCTACTACTTGCTAATTACTGGTACCCTATATGTTACAAACATGCCCCATCAGTGAAGTAATTGTATGGTATTATATAACACCATGTCTTTTAAATATATTATAAAAAAATTAATTTCTGTAGCACAGTCAAGGTGTTATACGGTACGTGTTATAGTGGCTAAATCATCCATCAAGTTTTCACATGAAAATACATTGATACATGTGGGAACATTAATGTTTTCATAGCATTGATGGAAGAAATTCCAGCTTGTTTGTATTGGGTTTGAAGACATTCATTGTAAGTCACAGTGTAATCTGCAACTCATAACTTGCTTTTGCATGCATTTTTCAGCCATTTCATTATATTGGTCTACTTAATATTGTATAATTAAGAAATAGGAAACATGTTGTAGTTTCTTTCAACCAACAAAAATTTGGTTGAAATTAAGAGAAGCTGACAGTTACCTACCCTTGTCAGGGACCCCTGTAATCAAATATCGGATACGCCAAAAAGTAGTTACTTTAAGCAACTGGATATGCTTTTGGAAACGGCCGTTTCAAACAGCATCCATTGTTTTTCATCAGTGACACTGGAGAAATCTTGATGGAGCTGTGAATTGATAAGCAAAAGAGATCTAGCTGGAAAACAAGTTTATCGTAACAAATTTCGAAAACTACCACTCTTCATTTACAGGAACTGATGGACCCTGAGCCTGGTGACAGTTTACTAGAAGCCAGCAGTGCCTCCCACACCCTCACCACCACCACCTCCCAGTACTCCAGTATACACCCTGTCCTCACCGAGGCCGTCATGACAACCGCTCAGCTCACCAATGACGGCAAGGGAGAGACCGCCGTGCCCAACGGTGTCGCAGCCAATGAGATTGTGGCTACTACGGATGGTCAGACGTATGTCATCATTCCAGAAAATGCTCAGGTATGTGAGGGATCATATCATATTGATTTCATAAGCAGAAAAATGGTGAATGTTTCTGTAACATTTACTTTCATAACTGAAATATCATGCAAAATTAAAGTACTACTGCAGAGATAAGAAGACACACAAAGCATAAAATGTAAATGTTGTCATCTATAAAATCTTTGAGGGATCTTTTGATTTTTCAGTTGCAACTCAATTACAGCATAGTTGCCTCTACTAATTGTGGAATGCAATCATATTTTACTCCCCTATTGATGTATTGTCTTAAGAGTAATTTCTTTATCCTTTATTCGCGTAATCAGAGTTTCAGGTGTAAGTGGATCAAATCTTACACTAGTTACAATTTGCTCGTATGCAGCTTGTACCTACGGTACAAAACTGCTTTGTAACATCTCAAGGTGGTTTACCAGTTATGCAAAACAAACAAAAAATGTTGTATTGCCTCCTGGTAGTATAGTAGTACTAAGTAAGTAGTAGTAGTAATTGGTTTATTCATTGATAGATTTTAAAAGATCATAAAACAAGAATGAAATCAGCAGTAAAAACTGAATTGCACAGCGATTTATAATCAACTTCTACAGTAAAACCAACACAATAAGTTGTCATTACAATATGTACAAATAACGTTCAATCATCAACAATTATTATATACTGATGGTTCCAGACTAACACAATTAAAAGCGGATCTTTGTTCTAAATTATCAAAATCAAATCTCCTAGGGAGACCTGGGTGCGGATCACTGTGAAGTCGTGAGTTACGAAGCCCAGTCCGACATGGTGGACGCACACGGCCTGTCACAGGATGACCTCGAGGGGACCCTGACACAGGACAACATCATCCGGCTGCTGGAACAGCGCAGACAGCTGCAGACGGAGGTGGAACAGCTGCAGGCGCAGAACCAGCAGCTGCAGGTGGACAGGGAGAACATGGAGAAGCAGCTGCGGGAGGAGATAGCACAGCTGAAACAGCAGGTGAAAGGATTTACTACTAGAAATGCCACTCACTCCCTCACTATCCATTGTGTGTGTGTGTAGCGTGACTTTATATTTGATAACTAGCTATATTTCTGTCTAGTGGGATGTGTTTTTTAAAAACAGTAAGTGCACTCACTGTCTGGTTTATATCTGCAGGCATGCTTTAGCTTAAATTTCTTATAGGATGTGTATATGTTAACAAACTATCCTTTTTTTTCTTGTATGTACAATGTACAGGTGCAAGACCTTTCCTCATCAAGTCCCAGTTTGTCAGACAGACAGAGAACACAACAGGAACATCCTGAAGGTATGTTAGCTCAGCTATACAAACAAACAAACAAACAAGCTATTTGATAGGATGTACATGTACATGCAGGGCTCGAAATACTACCTGCATATGCAGGTTAGTGCAGGTAAAATTGGAGCTGTGCAGGTATTTCTGGTGTCTACCTGCACCTAACTTGCACTGGGCCATGTACTTGGTTTTAAACTTTTATACATAACTGTCATATGATGTAGGTGTATGTGGATTGTTATTAGTTACATTGCCTGTTACCACCTTTAAAGTATAACATAATAAATAGCAATGGTTCCTAACAATTTAAGTAATATGATCTATACTTCATAAATTCAGAGTGGTGCAGGTAAAATTCGTCTGGTGCGGGTAATTTTCAGTGTTACCTGCACTAGTGCAGGTATGCAGAAAAAAGTATTTTGAGCCCTGACATGTAAATGTGCCATTTCCAATACCTGAATGAAGTTAAACTGTTAGGTCCAACAACTAAACGACATGAACTCACACAAATGTTTGTGTTGTCTAAATTATGTGTTGGAAAGTACAGTTTAATTACATTCAGAATGACTACTACCAACATATGTACAGATCTAGATGAATGTTAAAGTTAATTCTAATGTCATTGTTTCATATCTGCCTGTGTGAAAATTTGCCCGTCCCGGACTAGTCCGAACCGGCATGAACCGTCAGTTCGAACCATGCAATAGTCCGGGGGTCGGACGGGTCGGTCGGACGGGACGGACGCTCGACAGTTCGCAGAACGGTTCGGACGGCCATAAAGGGTCCAGATTGGCCGCTTGGACTAGCCCGGACTACGTCCCGGACTGGTCCCGGACGGCATGGTTCGAACGCTTTCGGGCGGTGGCCTGGAGCGGGCCGTTCGAACGGTTCGAGCCGATACGGCTCCGCCCGGGCCGGACGGCCGAACGGGCGGTTCCCATAGCAACAAAGCGATCCGAACCGTCTGGGGGCGTGCAGAGCACCGCGGGGCGCCGGTTCGGACGTCTGCGGACGTCTGCGAACCACCAATTTACATGGCAACTGTACCTCCCAAACACCCGTGAAATGCGTAAAATCATGCTGTTATGAGGTGGAAATCGCTGCCCAAACAGTTCGGACGGTCTGAACCGCCGGAATGCCGTCACAAAATAGAAATAATTTGAATGCAATTCATCCCTCTGCCGCCAGCGCTCCTATAGACAAAATATTAATGACGGCTTGAAGTTACAGAATGACACCAGCCGCAAGACAATCAATGTAAATCACATGTGCCCTCACTTTGACGTTATGTGCGTGCTGAGTCCCAGGAAACATTTGATTGCCCGCACAAACCATGTACAAAGCGTAAGTAATGGATTTCTGATGTCTTTCCGACTGAAGCGTGGTTACCAAACATGTGGTGGAGACACTATCACTAATATATGATATACATTCAAGTCCATAATCTAGAAGATTCATTTATAAACATCATTGAATGCCCTAATATATTCATGCCAACGCTAGGCACGTTACGCACCCAGCGGCGGCGAGGGTTCAGTGACCCCATCTCAAACGTAAACAAGAAGACGATCCTATGAAGAAGCCAAACATTTTGTTGGTGTGTGTTGAACTTTATTGTATTTTGTTGAAAGAAAGTTGTATCTAAATATTGAATGGAAATATATGTTAATCTAGTGCCACAAAATATTATTCTACGTGTCTAAAATAAGACTAGTTTTGATATAGCCTAGGTGCTGGCCCCCATACGTGAATTGAACTCTCCCACACTTGATTGAAGCCTCCCGGTCCTTTGGGACAGCCACCCGACAAGTGCGCACATGTCTATAACTCGTTGTTTGTTGTTTATTTTACGTTCGATGTGTTAATTTTTGGCACAGTTTGCACATCCATTGACAGGAATACCACTAAGAATGATGTCGTCATTATGCCCATTTCCTTTGTGTTTCTTGCCTTTTTTCACGAGCAAGTTATTCAAAGACGGGAAAATACGATCCAGATATCAATTTGCGAGCCAGTGGCTAGGCCACACCCACACAGCGCGAAACTTTAGGTATAGAGGCGTGCCGCTGTCCATCATCGCGTGGCGACCGACAAAATAATTAGCAACCATATCTCCGCTAGCTGGGTGTCATGCTGTCCGTATTATAAAACGTCTGCACAATTATTATTGGAATCTTTCGTCAGTAAATTTACTTTGCGCACTTGTAAGCGACTTTTGACAAGACTGGTCGGTGTTCCCGTAAAGCTTTCCTTCCTAATCCCAGCAAAACTGGTCTCCGGGGACAGCCGCCTACCAGACCGATTCGTAGGGCAGGAATCAAAATGTCACACTACAACGGGTCTCCAATTTCTGGAAGGGTGGCAAAATCACCAACGTCCGGCCGCACCTTTGAGCTTCGGCCGTAAGTCTAGAATCTACTTAAATTATTCAGCAAAGCAAATAGGATGTAAAATCTGCTTGTCTCTAGTGTATAGTTATTGTGCATGTGATTTCATTAACTTTTGTAAAATCAACGATATTCAGAAGGCTTCAGAAGTACCACGAGTGTTATCATACAATGTTGATTGAATGAGTAGAGATTAAAAGACGTCACCCTAGAGGATTATTGTTAGACGTAGACGTTTCAACTTTCACATCGCTTGATAGATTTTTATGCCCGTCAAAGGCACATGTGTGAATAGCAGGCGAAATCTTTACTTGCGGCACAAGTAAATAAACGCTTTTTGAAAAGTTGGTAAGGAGGAACAATATTAAACGGGGAGGATTATTGTCGAGGAAATTCCGCTCGTGAGGACATGGATATAACGTCCTTGCGAGGAAGTTACTAGTATGCCATGGTGACTTCAGGAGAAGTAATTCTATGGAACGTTGACATTAATATTTTTCAGTTGTAGTTGTACTCTACTCTCTCTACTCTATATGAAGCATGGATATGGACACCTGACGTGAATTCAGATTACGCTTAGTCTACAGTTTAGTCTTTGTTCTGTGCGTTTAGTTGTTACACAACATTGGGCATGTACACAACCAAGATACGCTACTGAAGTACAGAGAAGAAAACAACTTCGCTGGAATTTCACAGGTTTTATCCCCAGGGGCAGGCAGGCGAGTTTCTAAAGCTTGACTCCCTGCTGACAATAATCCCGATAGCCCGTCCGAACGGTTCAAACGGTTCGGGATTTACTGTGGCGTGTCCAGAGATCCGCCTGGCTCCGACATGTCCGACCCGTGAGAACGTTGCCCCCAACCAGTGAGGTTTTATCAAACCCGGGACATTGAGGAAACAACTTCGTTACCTTCGTCATGGATTTAAAATTACCTCCGATCAGTGGTGTATGCGGAAATTGTAATACGATCATAATCACATCATTATCTTCGCCGAGAAGGTTATATTTATGATATAATTTGCAACGGTACGTGGAAACATGACTTCCACTTTGCTGCAACAAGTGAAAATTACGTCATCATACCACTGTGTTTCCACGAAAATGGGCGCTGAAACAACATTGTGCATAATACAGCCCACAGGAGTCCCAGTAAGTGCGGAAAAAATACATGGATACTTCAGTTAGCCAGGATTTTGACTGTGCTGTTGATAATTTCACATCTAACACACTTGGTAACACAGCTAAACGATGTAAAACAGTTTCTTACCAGTTCAGTCTTGAACAAGAAGGGATGTTTGTATTCCAGTCCGTTCGTATTCCACGGAAGTTTCGGCAGTCGGTTGGAACAGCACCAGAACATAATTCCACACACTGTTTGTGTTGCTAGTCTTTTTCCATCTCTCCATGGCAGTTTGATGCATCCTGACCCGAAACGACAACGTACAAACCCCTCACGCGACACCTCTTCCAACTTATCCATGATAGTCTGTACATTTAGCCTTAGTATAAGACTAAAAAGCGGAAAAAATAACACAGGACATCAGGAAACGGTAAACTGATGAGTTTTCAATTTGAAATGACCGCGACGCACGCGCAATGCTCATGTTATCCCCAGGGGCAGACAGGGGAGTCTTTCAAGCTTGACACCCTGCTGACAATAATCGTGATAGCCGGTCCGAACGTTCAGAACGGTTCGGGAGGCACTGTTGCGTGTCCTGAGATCCGCCTGTCCCTGGCCCGATCCAGGGCAGCTCTAAGTCTAACCTTTCATATTACGAAGGATGAAGCGTCCAAATTTCTCAGGGGAACATGACACCGACCCCTAGATTGTGCGTCACCATCCCCAACCCCTATCAATTTACGACGCACGGGTAGTGCATAGTCTCTCCTTCTGTAAGTGTAACGTGCTGGATGCAGCCATCCACGGCGTTTCTTGATCCAGTCGTCGCTTCGACTAACGAGTAATATATTTTCGAATTTTTATTGTACGTTTGTGCTCTTAAAGCTAAGTACAGGTCAAAATGATAAAGTAGTTCTAACGCTTCTAACAACAATGCATATAAAATGGTGGCGTTAGATGTTCGGCTAACCGTTACACGTGTCCTGTTTTGGATACCGTACTCCAGCGTGACACAGCACTGTACTTGTTTTTAGTCCCACTTTCTTGATATAATGTCAAGGGGAATATCACTGGTCAAACTCAACACGTTTTCAGAGAGTCGATTGAAGTCTCGCTGCTGCAGGTCGTCCAACAGGTGATCCAACCAGGTACTGCTCACAAGTTCCTTTCCGGCCAAAGCATGCGCTTTGACTCCAAACGATGGTGGAAATTTTGGTAAGTGAGAAACATTCAAAATATTGCACTTCACAAATCATGTTAGGTATTGTCCACAAGGCGAGATAATGCCGGACGCCATGAAAGGCAAAAAGATGCTAAATACATTTTCAACATTATCTCCCGTATTATTGCACATTTGGACAGAATCGTCGCTTGGTACAATGACAGTCAATCGAAACGTAGCGCAACTCAATGTCGTCTTATTTGTAAAGAGCCAGAGACAATTATTTAATCATAGGGTAGAAAGATTATATTTAGTTCTACAGAAAACAATGGTGATCTGTAACTTTTCCCCGCCCGTTTTAACGCCGTGCGAGCATGATCAATCCCGAGTCGTGTGGTGAAGACCTCAGGTGCCAGGGTGACCTACAATAGCATTGTCGTTTATTCTTCTTATAGTACTTTATTACACTGCGCTTGGAAGACAACGATTTTATTTGCGTGGGCAATGTAGTTAGCACTGAAATCAAACACGACAGCAGAACGGACAATATAGCGTTCGTGTGATTTAGAAACGAAACACGGCGTGTCGAATTCTTATCCTCCATGCCACTGCGACTATCCAAGCGGTATCTGCTGTTACGTGTTTAAGACTTTTTTTCTTCTCATTTATCGCTAGAGAAAAATAAAGAGACAAACAGGACTAAAACATATTCATTCTTCATGAGAACAGACTTCGTAACAATGACCTATTCATACCTATAGATATTCACATGTCTGTTTAGTTATAGACCTTACGAAAGTCGGCTTTACTTTTGTCGTGTCAATAAAGATTTTATATGCTGCATGCACGGCATTTGGTAGTGTACGAGATACGATACAAAGACTGGTACTTCGTGGCAGATTACCCTTTAATAATGGTCGAGAGGATAAACATGTAGGTGTGATCCGCACACTCAACGCTGCATGGGCGTGATGGGCAATCCAAACTGTGCAGGTCGCGTACTGTTCCCTGGCCGGCTACACTCCTCTGGCCGGCTTACTCTTCTATTCATTCTATTTCTACGGTTTTCCAGCGACCTGGAGTCTGGTAGAGACCAAGGACGACATTCTATCAGATAACGCCCTTGTAGAGATTAACATTTTCCTGCAAGGAGAGAGCAGCCAGGTCGACTTCATTAGACCGCCCGGCGGTACCATAAACAGGCATTTGTAGCAGTTCTCCCACACGGACGTATTTTCCCGTCCATAATTCATAAAACTCGGACAGGGCCCACAACCTAAATTATGTCACAAAATGTGGCAATATGTAACTGCGAAAATTTTGGCAATGCCTGAATCACTTGAATTTATCGTAAAATTTCTCCGTTTGTCACATTTCTGCGTATTCTTATTGACGACCAGGGGGCTCAAGTACGTGCATGGTTGAACAACGTGTTTTGGCTCGCCATATTCAGATGAATTTCCAAGAAACTTGAAAGTGGGGCATAGGATTTCAGTTTCAGTTTCTTACAACCAATCATGTTGCTCATTATTTGCAGTGAAAATCGATGTCTCCGGCTCATTTCGTACCAATCGTAGCGATTGGCTAGCCAGTAAATAGATTGTCACACACTGTACACATCAGACGGCTACCGCCAGCATGGCGCCATGGCAACGGCCAATGTGTGGTGGGAAGACTACCAGAGCGCCGCTCACGTGAGCCTCACAGGCGGGATGTCAATCAACCCGCTGTTTATTTCAGCGGGTGCGGCCTGGAACTGGGATCGCCGTGTTTGTCAATATCATCTTGCGCACTGGACAGTCGGCTTTCCGAGCAACGCTCGCGCATGCTGAAAAACTGCACTGAGTAGCGGACTAGATTCTTCAAAGGGGGACTCAACACTGTAAGCTGGAAATTGGAAAATGAACAGCATTTTATAAGTGTATATAAACTTTACTAGAAGACCCATCAGATTGTATTATACTCTACTCTTTACTTCAGATAGCCGTGCGTGGTGAACGAATATGCAAGAAAACACATCACCCGTTTATTAGTCGCGGCCAACATTCAATATAGAAGAAAAGTTGTAGATTTGACGGTAGAAAAATCTCATTTTTATTTTATTTTCATAGGATTACTTAGTCTATTAGTATTGTTTAGGCGACAGTACAACGCTATTACTATTAGTGTTCGTCCGCTCTGGCTGTTGCCCCGTAATAATGGACGTAAAACATGCAACGTCTAACAATGTCTAATAGTCTCACCTACGGACTGTACCGCTCTTCTGGTCGCTGTGCTTAGTGTACGGAAGGGGGCGCTGTCGCACGGCTTCATACAATGTTGGGACTTAGACAAAATTTGGCTGGGCGGCGGCAATTTTTTCTAAGTGTTTTACGGCGCCCGAAGCGTCCGGCGGTCCTGAACTGCCGAACGTGCTGAACCACTTAATGACGGTTCGCCGCCCGACGCTCGAACCGGCAGCCTTGCGGGCCGGACGGCTTTGACGTAGGCGGACGAGGTGGACTGCCCTCGGACCGGTTCGAACCGCCCGGGGCGAGTTGATTTTCACACAGGAGGCTCATCATTTAATGTTACATAGTACAGAATATTGTCTTCTTTCTCAACTTGTCACGGCTGTTAGACCCTCTATATAATTGAATGGTGTTGTTGAATGCAGAATGGCGGAGTAGTGAGGCTAGTGGACACGAGATTGAGTTTTCAATTCCTGGAAAAGATTTTTTTGTTATACCACAGACACACAGGTCCAAGAGTTGATAGAGAAACTGAACAGGGAGCACAGACAGCTTTTGGAACAGCAGGTGGCCCTCCTCCGTCAGCAGGACCAGGGAAAACATCAGGTACCCAACTCTCTACAAAGTCATGTTGTTCCAAGTAGTCATATTTTCTTTTTATAGATGAGATTCTCACTGCTTGTTTCCTGTCGCAATGTATTTTGCAGCTATTGCATAGTATGACATACATGTACTAGTAGTAATTAGGGGGTAAGAAACCTTACAGGACAACATTGATGGACAAACTGGACTGAAAATTGTAAGTTGTCTTGGAAATACTGTATCGATTTGTTTTGGAAGTATTGTGTCGGAAGCTTGAAGTTATGGCATAGCTGTGGAAGACAATACAGCTAACTTTTCAATTGTAGGCACGAGGTGCTTATGCAGGAGTCAAAATTTTAGACCAAAAAAAGTCCAACCTGTACAAACAACCACATTTACATAAGGACCACCTGGCCAATGTGACCACTTTTTTGTGGTCCCTTAGATAATTATTTTCCATTGACACAAATATTAAGGATTCTGTCTATAGTGACCACCGTTCCACATAGACCTGATTTTCTCTGTGGTGAGAGGTCTTCTTGTGCAGGTTTGACTGTACTTTAGTCACAAAATATTGTCTATTTCTCCATGTGCCAGGCATCTCACCCCATCCTAGTCACCATGTTGTCTCCATCCGAGTCTGGGACTACCACATCACAGGAGAACGACCAGTCCGTCTCAACCAGCTCACAACTGTCACAACAACAGGTCCAGTTCCAGACACTGTACGTCACACACAACATGCACGGCGACGCAAACGGTCCCGAGAACGACAGCAGAGATTTGATGGCGTCCGACGGGGTCTCGGAGAGTTCCAAAGTCATCATGGATGTAGGGGAAGATTCGCATCAACTTCTCGTGGACAGTATTGACGTTAGAATAGACAAGAGAAAAGCAGAGGATGCTCTATTGGAGGAACCCAACAAAAGAAGAAAAGACAGTCCATAGAGTATTCTCGTTCTTTACATATTGCTTAAAGATATACCATGTAATTAATATCTTGTATATAAGAGGATTAACTGACTACTGTTTCGAATCATCCCAAAAGACCTGTAGTTGTATATATGTTAAAGCAGATGTCTTGACGGTTACAGGTAACTAATCATAGAATTCCCTCGAACAGTCTTCTTCGTTTCACAACCTCTTTTTATTCTTCTGCAGACGTTTCGGTGACTGTCTGTCACCTTCATCAGTGCAAAATGAAATATACTAACGTTACTCGGTGTGATATGAGCTATACAGTGCAAATAGAACTAAACCTATTGTGACGTAATTACTTGACATGGAATGTTCTCGAACGTGATACGTTAATTATCCTTGCCACTTTGTGACGTAGAGGATGCGGTCCCAAACATGGGACACTTCCATACATAAAAGGAGTTACAGAGCCACTAGAGAGAATATTCCGACGGCACAAGATCACTACAGCAGTAAAACCCAAAACCACCCTGAGGAGACTTTTAGTCCACCCCAAAGACAAATTAGAAGACACTGTAAAAACAGATTGTGTGTATAAAATTCCACGTAAAAGTTGTAGCAAAGTATATATTGGAGAGACGGGAAGAACATTTGGCACTAGATTAGCAGAACACAGAAAGGAAGCAACAAATGTTGAAGGAAGAAAGTACACCAGGGCGCAGAAGAAAGAAGCAGAGAAAGAAGAAAACAAGTCAGCGGTGACAGACCACATTGCAAGAAATAACTGTGTAATAGATTGGGAGGGGGCTAAGGTTATTGACAGAGAGGACAACAAATACACACGTTGGGTAAAGGAAGCCATCTGGATCAGAAAGTCTACAGCAGTAATGAATAGAGACGAAGGGGGTTATAAACTTAGCCATGTTTGGGACCGCATCCTTGCCACTAGGTCACAAAGTGGCAAGGATGATTAACGTATCTCGTTCGAGAACATTCCATGTCAAGTAATTACGTCACAATAGGTTTAGTTCTATTTGCACTGTATAGCTCATATCACACCGAGTAACGTTAGTATATTTCATTTTGCACTGATGAAGGTGACAGACAGTCACCGAAACGTCTGCAGAAGAATAAAAAGAGGTTGTGAAACGAAGAAGACTGTTCGATTGATCTACCAACCTGATGAAACTATTTAGGGATAATCATAGAATTATTTTTGATGTAACATGTGAATATGTTCTGTTATGCTTGCAGGTAGTTGTGCATTGAATTTCCAGTTTGAAAAGATACTTTTCATTGTGAGTTAAGATATGTCAACATTTTTAGCCTCAAAGATGCCTTAAAACATGCTTTGGAGGTTTGAACTGAAAGGAAAAAATGGCTTTTGTAATATTATTGCTATTTATTTGAACCAGTTGTAAAATAGAAGCTTCAATGTGGAGTGATAAACTCATAAAGGTTTATGCACTACAGTGTGGTCTGTCTTCACTTCAATTGAGGTTTAGTCCCTGTTGATCTTATTACATGGATGACATCCGCGTGACTGTGTACAATTTTTGTCCGTTTCCAAAGGAAAAAAAGTTCTTGACCATACTGTAAATCATACAAAGCAGTTGTAAAATGAACAAATACATAGCGTAGATTGCAATAACAAATATTGGAAAATGGATACTGTCAGAATGCCAATTCCAAGGTCAAAACATTCTCCTACGCAGACATCCAACGGTGCCAGCAAACCACCTCATCTGTACTCTGCTATCTCAACCATCACCATCAGTTCATATATCACGTCTTACAGACAATCACAGCATGATTCCATCACTTCATGGCTTTTATTCATTATCATTCATGCCTCTCTGGAGAAGCAAAACAGTGCACAAAAGTTTGGTATTGAACACTCCATGCATGGTGCATTTGGAGAACCTCTGGTGAGGTGTAAATAATACAGGTATAATATCCATAAAAAAAGCTTCCAATAACACTTCAGCTCCTATTCCTATCTTCTTGTAATAACTTGAAACTTTCGGACATTTTTTTTGCACAAGTCATACATGTATTTACACTGTACTGTGAGCTCCTCTTGCATTAGATACATTCTTTAAACTTTCCCAATTGTTTCACTCACATGTAACATTCAACTGTCCCCAAACTCCCCCCTTTTCCAGACACATGAAATACATTTCTAGATGTCCCCACAAAAGCCCTTGATGCTATTTGTTGCATTTTAATTACATAAACATAGCAGTGCAAAATCTAAAAATACTTATTATTTTTTCCATCTTAGAATATGCATCCTCATTTTTGTCAGCAATTCTAGATATCTGCATATCACGTGTGGGTGACACTTTTTGTCTCACTGTGCTTGCAACGAGTATTTTGTGATACCAGTTTTACACTGTGATATTACACTACAAGGTGTATTTGTACAGTAGCCCTAAATGTCTGAAGAATTATTGCTTTGTTTGCCTTCTTGCTCATGTATGAGACAGTAAACTTCTTGAGGCTGAAAGAAGTATATTTTGTCTCACTTAGCACAAAGTATTAGCCCCAGTCCCCAATTATCTCATGATTACAGTACTACCTCTTTAGACTGTACAGAATGTAACGTGTATACACAAAGCAGTTTAAAAACTTTCAGTCCCCAGATTTTTGTCTCCACTGTATAAATCTTATCTGACTAAAACCAGTAAAATTCATTGTTGTTTAAATGGGTCGGTTAAATAATAGAAGACATCTCCCTCTATACATGGTGATATAAAAACCTGACATGTTAAAAATGTTGACATTTATGGTACAAATGCATTGAACTTACTGCAACAATGTATCAAAGTAACATACTTAGTTGAATACAGAGTGTGCCTTGCACTATATACAGGTGTGCTGCAGTTTATTGTACAATCACTAGGAGGCATTCATGACATGGCAGATTCTAAGCTAATATTGGCATTGGCTGTTCATGATCTGGCATTCAAACTTGTAAAACTCGACAACCTTCTTCAGCACTCTTTATAAAAACCTGTTACATCAACTGTGTAACGATCATTGTACCATAATCATAAAGTAAAAACTCTTGTGTCAAGTCCAATCCTCAATAGTTGCATGATTCTCAAAAGTCGTTCAATCATTTTAGTTGGCATGGATAGAAGACTGCATGTGTTGCACTTCTATTGTCACATATATTGTCCTTGCTGACTCACCCCGTAACAAAAACAGAACTGGTAGCCAAACGGCTACCTTAGTGTGATTAAGGTTAAAAGGCACCTGCAGTGGTATAGAATATCTTTTCATATTGCAACACTTGGTGCACCTCTCTCAAAGACGTGCAGTCTGTCTCTCAACTTCTTAACCATAGTGTATGTCTATATTACATGTATATTCACTATAGTATGCTAGTGTGACTGTTGCCAATGACCAATTGTTCAAATGTGTTCTTCACAACAAAAACTTCAAGTTCAAGAGGACACATTCATCTTTGATTACCACAAAATATCAATTTCAAAATTGGTACGTTTCCAGAATCCTGTGGCTTAAACACTGTAGCTTGAAAACAAAAGAAAGCCCAAAAGCTATTTGAGCAAGAGGTCACAAGTTTGCTAGCATACATATTTTTCATACATAACCTAAGTATCTAAAAGAACTAAGCGTCACTCTTAAAACGTCTTCACTTTAATAGAAGAAGCGGCAAACATTGGCGGATCATCGTCGTCATCACTATCGTCGTTGTCTACCGGTTGTTGTCTCTGCCCTCCCCGTGGTACCAAACCCTTTGCTTCTAGTCTCCTGAGGTTGTTGAACAGTGATTGGACGTATGTGAAGACACAGCGCCAGTCGGGTTTGGCTCCCATGTCTAACATGTCCTGCACTTCCAATAGGGGCATGATGTCCGCTTCGCTCCTAGGGGAATCAAAATCAAAGAATCTTTATTGCAAGTCCATTGTATCAGGACTGATTACAAGTGGATGGGATAATACATGTAAAAATAATATCGTATGGAGAAGACATTGAAATCTAAAAGATCTACAAGTCTAGACCAGGACTCAACAAACAAAAATGCAGTTACAAGAAGTAGATAAGTCTGTATAATATACAGTATATGCTGAGGTGCAAAATTATGAATAAAAAAGTACAGAATCTTTTTCCAAATAAATCTAACTGTATTACCTGCTACCAGTATATATATACTAAGTACTTGAAAGCTAGCAAACATACAAATAAAATAGTGAGAAAAGAGGCAACAATATGGTTCAACGTAACAAAAATGATTTTCGAATAGAGTTTCATTCATTGACAAGTATGTTGGAAAGGGTAACAAATAATTGAACATTCTAAACAAGTGAACTGTCATTCTAATCTCAAGGAACGATAACATTGGTCAGCGGGCATAATAATACACCTTAGCTAAGTGCTTTTTTGTAAAGAAAAAAAAAAGTATCTGTATTCGATAATAAAATAAGAATGCAGACAACAGTGAGAGAGACATAGCAATAAGGGAGAAGCAAGACATACAAAGACAACAGCTGAATATGACCTGGGAAACAGATGAATAAAGGAAGTTTAATGTACAAATGAAGGTGAGAACAACAGGGCATTAAAAACAGTCTGAACCTGGAAATAACCAACAAAGAGAACAGTCAGACAGATGAAAACTGAATCAATGGCATCATTAATCTTAGAAAGGAAGGAAACAACTGTGGTTCAGGGGACCAAATTAAATTTGGTAGCAAGGTTTGAGAACATAGATGAAAAGGCCAAGGGATAAACAAGTCCATTAGCCCGATTGTCCCGGGCAAGTGAAAGTGCTGTTCGGGCAAGCAGAAGTGCTTCCCCACTTGCCCGACGGGCAAGTAAGAATTTCCAGATGTGACCCGCTCAAATTACCACTTAGTGTGACAGCACATGGGGCTGAATGCCTGCCTATATTGACCATGTCATTTTTAAGCCAGTATAAACATCGATTTTGTTGTTGCTGTCCTCGTTTAACGTCTATTAATTCGCTAGACGTGGTCTCTTAACAAAAGTGAAAATTTATGAAAGTGAAAACACGTAGAAAAATGTAATTTAAATTTCGGGCAAGTGGAAATTTGGTTCGGGCAACTAAATTTTTAATGTACTTGCCCGATAGGACAAGTGAATTTTTCAAAACTTGTCTAACCCTGTGGCCCATTTAGAACTTTTAGCAATTTTCTAGCTGTGCATCTTACACCAAATAGTAGTTACTCACAAGCAACTGGACATGATTTTGGAAATGGTCAGACGTCTCTGGTAGCATTCACCACCTTTCGTCAGTGACACTGGGCAAGTAGATCCGTCGCATTGGTTGGCAGGTTTAAACCCTAACTATGATAGTTTCAAACCTGTTGTGTTGTATAAAACCATAATTCATGGTTAGAATTTAAAACCTGCTCTTCAACAGATCTTGCTCATTGTCACTGAAAGGTAGTGGATGGTACCTGAAATGTCAGACTGTTTCCAAAATCATATCTAGTTGCTAGAGTAACTGCTATTTGGCGTATCTTATTGCACAATGGATATCTAACATTCATAAAGATGTCCATCAGTTGATGCTGACAAATGAAAGACTTGACCTTTTTGGTCACTTAAATGAAAACATCATCTATTTGTTTTGTTTTTCTGTTTTGAAGAAGTAGGGAGAAACCAGCCTGAAAATATAGCCTGGATGGCAGACATGTTAGCTCAAGTTCACTCCCAGAGACTGCTGTGTTGGAGTAGGCTGAGCTAATAAAGCAAGTATCCTTCTGAAGTTGCAGTAAGTTGGTAGTGTCAATGCTAAGAGAATCTCAAAATGCGCTACCCCTGACTTTAATTTTTGACTAAAATGACTATAAAACAAAGCGTAAAATTTTTCACCAATGAAATTTGTAGAGCGTCAAATCGCTCGGACGTATCGACAATGCCAACGTACAACGCTTCGGTGAGAAACCTACTCAAGGTCGGCATCCAGGCTATCAAAATGATACAACTGAAATTGATACAACAGAACAAGGAAACATGGCACAGATGGAGGAGTGGTTCTTGTGCAGAATGACACAGGGACAGACTTGGAGGCTCTATAAGACGTGGAACAAGACAGAATGAGTGCTGGAGACATTGTGATTGACAGGTGTGAGGAGATGTCCATGGCCTCTGGACAATCCGTCATGTCCCCACCTTTGTTCTACTTATCGAGTTCGTGTAGCTGGCGGTAGGCACACTGTAGGTAGGTGAAGACGCACTTCCAGTCGGGACACTTCATCCGCACCATGTCTTCAACGTCCAAGAGCTGGGGGACGTCCGCCTTTTGTCTGAAAGTTGACGGTGGGGAGGGGGGCACCACAGGTTAGTCGTTACGGCTAAACTACGCTTTAAACAAGGCTCTCACGGCGCCTCCCTGTGTACGGAGAGGCATGATCGAGAGCCGTGGTGCTACAGAATGGGTCGACGATTGTGATGAAGGGAACACTGATGTCACAACAGACGTGGTACAACTATAACACTTTGAAATTCCACTGTCAGTGCGTTAGCCTGATATGCTAATCTCCAAGCAGATATAAGATAAGAACGTTGCTCAGTCTTAGTGTTTTACATCTGTTTGCAGAGCGTATAGTACATCTGTGTGCATCTTCTTTACTCTTCACCCTCTCCTATCTAGGCAAAGGTGCATCAAGATGTACTAAATGCCCCAAAAATGTGTAAATCACTAAGACTGTGCTGGTACCTTACATCTGCTTGGAGATTATACCCAATCCATATTCAGCTTGTGTCTGCTTTCTAACAGTCGCTTAGGGAGCTTTCACATAGGTTGTGCGATAGTCGTAATGACTAAGATATTTGATGCCAGAGGATTTTCAAGCAGGCCAAAACAGCATTTTGTGTACCGAGACTTTGCAAAAGACATACATTTTTGTTCTCCAAAATGCCCAAAGTTAGCAATCTTATGACGATCACACAACCTATGTGACCACGCCCTAAGATACAGTATGCATGAAAGCAGACCAAGCTGAACAAGGTTGAATATCAGGCTAACTGGGTATCATTTGACAAGGAAATCGGTGCAGTGCAGCTACAAGCGTCACCTCCTATGCTACATGTACACGTATACATATTTGAAATGGCCGTGACGTTTTCTTTCTTTTAACAAACATCTCATATATGATTTACCAATGACACAAACAGATACATCATTGAGAAAGAAGGAGAAACAAATTACAGTTGAAACGCATCACATCTGAAGTTTTCCGAGTAACGACACCATTCATAGACTTACTCTGCCGTGTCAAAGGCCAACTTGAAGTTGTGCCCCTTGTTCTTAGGGTCGAGGGATTCATAGTCGAACGCGTCAGGGAAGAAGTGGTGGATGAGCGCACAGAAGGCCATCCCGTCATTCCAGCTGGTCGAGAAGTTGCTGATTTCCACATGCTGCAAAATGAATATTCAAGCATTGTAACAAACTACTAGACTAGCCCCTGAGGCGTCCTCAAAAACTTTTAGACTTGTCTAAACAGATGTAAGAATCAACAGTGCCAGATCTGTTATAAATATATACAAATGTAATATAAACATGCTGGAATTATGTGTATAAATTACTATAATGTTACTGATATGCCTATATGGGTCAGACTCTCAAACCGAGATGGATCCGCCCAGGCTGTTCACAGGACTAAAAAGTATAGAATTACTAAGTATGCTCAGGACTAAGTTTTCAAAACTCTTCATGTGTTTTTTGGTCTTTTATATAAAATTTTTTGCTCCTACAAACTGCCAAGCCGGGCACTCAAACACTCATTTAATATCGGGCAATGATTTGGAAATGTGACCCTATAGCAAAAAATTTGAATCCCTGGTCATTTCCGACCCATCAAATGAAAAGCATGTTCTGTACTACTCACGTCATAACCAGAAGTCTTCGACCTGCACCATCTCAACAACATGTCCTTCACGGCGCTGGCGTTGGGTACGCGTGACGCGCCAGGTCTGGCCGGGGTACTGAAGCTACGCTTCAGGTTAGTGCCACTGGAGATGGAAAAAAAAACACAAAACTGTCATGATTTAGCTCTACATTCAAGTTGTATTAATCTAGTCTTTATCAAAGCTCAGCCTTCATTTTCTATAGAGTCCTTTCTTGCACAGTTATCATTTAACACTTACATTATAACACTTCACAGTTTCAAAACTTACCTCATTATATAATTAAATGTTTTTAATCATTAGTAAAAGTCAAGATGAGGAACCCTTGTTAAAATCACTATGAAAATTCTCCATTCATCAGAATTGGTTTTCAAAATTTTGTCTTAGTTATTATATATAAAACAGATTCACAATAAATTTGCACCACTTTTAAATTGAGAAACTCATTTTATTGCCTGTTTCTTATACAAGAGATTGTACATGCAAACAGGCCATGGGTGAGTAGGGGTGGGTACCGGTACAGAAAATTCAGGTACAGGTACGGTTTATGTTCAAAGGATCAGAACCTGAACCTGATTGTCTGTGAAAACTTGTGAATGGGCGATACTCAAAACAATGGTCCATTTCACTACAAAGAAATCTGTTTGGTGGACTCCCAATGGCATTTAAAAATCCTATCTTCATGTTAACAAGGCAAACTGCCTCTGTACCTTGGACTGTAGAAACTTGGTAGAAATTACTGTTAACTTTGCCCTCAAGCTTGTTATTTTCTTGAACCTGAAAGCCCCAAAACATGTGGATAGTGTTCATTTTCTAATCTGTCGAAAATCCAGTCCACTGATTTTTCATGTCTGATTTTTGGACCTATCCAGCAAGAAAAATTCTGGTTTTGTACAGGTATGATGTAACCATAGTTCACCTTTACCCACGGGGAAACCTATATCCATTGTTTTTCAAAACAGGGTATTTAGGCACATCAAGCCAATTGGTGGTAGTTTTAAACTGCAATACACTGAAATTATTGCAATTTTAAACCAACGTCCGTCGACGTGATATCCGCAAATACCCTGTTTTTTAAAAGCAACGGATATTGGTTACCCAACGGATAAAGGTGAACTAGCGTTACCAGTACCCACCCCAATAGGTAAGTACTTATACAATGGAGAAGTCAGAGAAGGTACCTTAACACATCAATGAGCCTTCTAGTTGGTTTTCTGCACATCACACGGGGACAAACATGCAACAAGACGGGGATGAGTTAGAAATATCAGTGATGGGACAAGCTCAGTCTGTTAAAGCAGCATAGAATGGTAGCCTGAGTTAAGCTTGGGATGCAACAATTATCAAAGCAACATTGACGTAATACTACACAGGAAAATTAAACTTTCAAATGTACTACTCCACTACTAGTTATAGAGCAACTACAACATGTATCTACAAACATAACTGCGACACAATAATGACAGTACTACTGTAACAGAACTGTAACAGAACATTACTATAGGTTAGGCCACACCAATTTAATTTCTTGGTTCACGGATTTTTTCATAAAAAATATGGAGCGAGAGGGCGAAATAAAAATAAAAATAAAAATTGTAAAATGGTTGGGGTAAAGGTAACGGCTCATCCAAAACATAAAGAAAAAAAGGTTTTAGCTTGAAAAAAGTACAAAAACACTATTATTGTACAGTAACAGCACCTGTACCCACACTTTAAGGAGCTTATAATATAAAGGCCAATTTGCTACACCAGAAAGTTGGTGAATGGTTTCATTAATGGTGAAAATTTGCTGAATGGTAATTTTTATTTTTATTTTTTTTCCCAAAAAATAGGAGCGAGCGAATCCGTGAACCAAGAAATTAAATTGGTGTGGCCTTAGACTGGACACAACTAACTCAAACTTCAGCAAGTTAGTAGCCTCAGTACCAGCCTTGTTAAGCTATAGTCCACCACCTAAATGCTATCTGGTGGGATTACAACTTGAAACAGGACTTTAAAGCTTAGAACAAAGCTGATACTGAGGTAGGAAACAACATAGTTAGTTATCTGTCAATAGAGTTGCAGTACTACTAAACACTGACAGAGGGTGTAGCTGCACAAGGGACAACAAGAACAGACAGACAGACAGTTATCTTTATCACAGACAAGTTACATTATACATGAAGGTGTACATGTGACCACAGAGGAGGGAAAGCTGTAATAAAACGGGGAAAGTCAAGAAGTGAAGACAGGAGAAGCACAGATAGTTAAGAAGTTGTTGTGTTGTTTTCTCGTAGAAGTCTCACCCTCCAGTTTTGGGAGCATCTCCTTCAAGCTTCTGGATGAATGCAGATTTGGCAGACTTCATGCTCTGACTGCGCCCGGCTTGCTTCATTCTGTCCATTTCTTTCTTCCTCTCCGCTAGCTGGCGGTCGATCTGGTGGCCCGCCTTCCGCGGCCTGGCAGGCTCTTCCCTGTCGAACACGCTATGGGAGCAAAACCAAGGGTTCGGGGTCAATATTATGGGTTTAAAAAATTGCAAGGGCCGTGTCAATCCCTCAGGTTAGCTGAAATGAAAGAAAAGTCTTGTTTGGACTCTTTGAGAAAAAGATGTTAAAGTGATCAGAATTACCATATCAAAATCAAAGAATGGCGGATGCCACTCAAAAACTTCACAATCTTTAACCCCATTATGTTGTGAGAATCAGTTTGATTTCCTGTAATACTTTAAATCACTCTTTTCTGCTTAAACCTTCTAAATATATATAACCCAGCGGTTTAAAAGACCATGATTATCCTTCTCAAACCATAAGACCCTTGTCAAGAAGAGTAGGAGCCCATGGCTAGAAATGTGAGACACAGTGAAGCTGCATATTGTAACTAGTAAAAAGGATCATTCTTTACCCCAGTTGTCTTTAACGATTTTCCTTTTCTGCTTCTTTCAAAATGTCTAAACTGCATGATTATCGTTCCATTCATACATGTATGACGGTTTATAAATGTACGTCATTTCGTGCACTTCTAACCTCAAGTCTAAAGCTCTACGTCACGTTTTAAGTCTTCCTAATCTTAAAAGCTTCTCTAAAATAGTCTTGCATAATATCGTAACAAGCCGACATATCCTAACCCACCATTTACGTCTAACAAGTATGAATAATTAGGATTAGTATCTATGCTTCTATGTTGTTAGGCTTAGATGTAGACCTTGTAATTGTCGATTCAACAAAACAAAATGGATGGATTGCACCGCCCCAGCCTTGGCTAATGCTAAAATGACAGTCTTCGTCCCACTGAAAGCCGGAGGGCACGTGTTTAAATGACTTGCGGGTCACCAAGCATTAAGTCTGGCTAAAGCCTGGATTCACAGACTCTTTATAACTGCTGGTATATGTGTAGGCACTCACGTAACACATGTATCTACATGAGACATATTCTAGCCCTGTTACGCTCAAATCAATGGTAATGACATCAAAATGATATCATATAATTGAACAAGTGTGAATATCAGTTACAATGCAGAAATTGCAGACGTTGTACAAGTACGACTATCAGTTACGATCCATTATAACTTTTGGTTTTGGTTTTGTTCAAGCAGATATTACATGCAGTTTCTGCAGTGACTGTTCAAAAATATTCAGGGCATACATGTACTTTTAACCATTACAGCCATCAAATGTGACATTATCAAAGGTTCACACAGCTATCCTGTTCCGCCCGGTCTGGGTTAACCAGCCTGAAATCATATTTTGTCCCCTCAATTTTAAATTCAATTGCACGCCGAAGGCGGAAGGGGCGCTGTTCCTAGGGGTTCCGGGGGCATGCTCCACAGGAAAACTTTGAAATCTACATGTACACCCTCTGAAACGCTATTTCCTCCATTTTGAGGGGTAAATTTTGCTGGTTGACTAAGCTGTTCAAACGCCATCTATTTTGGTGAAAAATTACACAAGGGAGACATTCTTTAAATATCTTTACATATCGATATTCTTCGGTCACAGAGGAGGGGGCAAAATTCTTTTCCACCCAGAGCTTCAAAATTCTGTCAAAGGACAGAAGGACGGGTGCTGGATACAACCCTGTGCCTGGTACACCGAGGATGAGTGATGATTACATACTGAACCAAGGGCATGTCAGCTTTAAGAGCTGATAGCAAAATGCCAGGGACACCTTTGTGACCTCAGGGTCAGGTGTGTGACAAAGGAGTGGCTTATTATAGACCACAGCGGTACAGAACACAGACTGATCTTAGAAAATATGCTATCACACTTTGAAAATTTTAATCTAAATTCTAAAATCCTCGTTAAAGAAATTGAACGTCCTGGACCTGCCTGTTAAAAAAATTCTGCAAAAAGTTTTCAGGTTGAAAAATGTCATTGTACAAAATGTAATTTTTTTCATAAAGCAGGGGGAAAGAAGGGGGAAGTTTTGAATCTTAGTTGTAATGGGGTCTATCAACTTTAAACATGACTTGTTCCTACGACAAGAAGAGTACAAAAAGATTTTGAAACAAAATCAGCCTCTGCATCTCCAAAAAAGCTGCCAGGGGGCCAAATTCACAGCACTTAAAAATACTCTCTGGCCTAGGAGCTACGTATTGCTCAAAAATGACCAACACAGCATGTCCAGAACACGTAATATCAAAACCAGAGGTTTTGCTGCAGTACCTTAGAAAGCCGCTACGGGGCCATAATCCAATCTAACCTTTGTTTTCCAAACCCCTACCCACCTACCAAAATATCATCCAGATCCATCTACAACTTCTTGAGTTATACTGTTCAGAGAAAACAGACAGACAGATATACGCATGTCAAACCATAACCTTCTTCTCAAAGGCAATAGTTCCCAAACCCTATGATTAGTGTTGTGATGAATCATGTACCCTGGGCTACAACTGCCTATTATTCAACTTTACGACTTCCTACACAACTAAAAACTCCTTCCCATCTGATAATATTTATGTCGTAAACATCGCCTCCTCACAACTAAACAGCAATCCATCAATCCTCATCAATTAGTTTTCCAGTAAAGAATCTGAGCAATGGACAATTATAGACAAGAATCCTAAGGGAATATCTGTTGACAAAACTGGATGCATATACTTGTAGCTATAGAAATCTGTTCACCATTTTGTTTGTAACTTAAATTTCCTCACTGCAAAAGTAGCCTTTTTGGCCCCAACTAATTCTATTGTTAAAAGGATTAGCTAAGCAGGGAAATGGTTGAGACTTGAGAGATAAGATGTACCCAATCTTCTTATCCCTTTTCTTATCTACCTCCCAGTGTCTTCGCCCTTAGGACATATACCGGTAACTAAAATAGCCATTGTAATACAGCCAGCGATGAAGGAGATAAAAGTATTAAATCATTAACAAAAAAGAAAGAGCACAATTCAGCTTTTCACACAACTCAAAACAACATTTTTTGGAGCTGTTAGTAAGTATTCTCAAAGGGATATTTAATTTATCTTTTGTTTGTAAGACAGAGGAGTTAATTTGCGCTCAGACTGATGTCAGAAAGGTGAGCACATTTAGAGTCTAATCTATTGTGATGATAACAATCGTTGGACAGTTTGAGTAGCCGGTGCCTCAGGCAGGTTGTGACAGTAAGACCCCATTCACACTCAGAAAAACATTCGAATAAAACATGTTATCCGAATAAAACTACCCGATCCGAATAAAACTTAGTAGTATGAACGCTCCCAAATCACTTGGATTTCATCGATTCGAATCCCTCGCGATCCACCTCGGGGAGGTGGGTAAAACTCCGGGAAGTGGATAAAACTGCGCCGCGGGGAGTCTCGATTCGTGCGATTCGGCAGTGTGAACGCGCAAGTGGATAGGATTCCGCTTATTCCGGGGTGTAACGTCATTCATCCGGGAACTTGGGGTCATACTTCGAAACACTACACACGCCTGATTGCTTCGTTTTTCAGCGAGCATTTTCCGCTGTATTTTACTTCCAACAACAACAAGGGGAAAGAAAGGGAAATCTTCATCATTCACCAAGTGGACACTGTAACAAACGAAGCTGCTTATTTCCATCTGGGGGTGGGAGGAGACGCAGAAAAAGCTCGGGAAGGTTCAGTGAAATTATAATATGAAGATATATCCGAAAGAATGGCGGAGCATGGAGTTGAGAAATCCCTCGACCAGTGCAGAAATAAAGTGAAGAATCTCACCGCCAACTACCACAAGACGTAGCGATTCATCTGTGAAACGCAACTAATGTTTTATTCAGATAAGACTGAGGGCGCACTAATCGGATTGCTGAAGAGCAGTGTGAACACAATTTTGGATCGGATAGAAAATTTTTTATTCGGATAAATGTTTTATTCGAATCGTTTTTCTGAGTGTGAATGGGGTCTAAGTCTCAGAGTTGTACAGTCTCTTCAGACCAGTAGTTACTGATATCCGTGGGACCTATCAACATAGGGGTCCTGGTCCGCAACTGAATAAAAGGAAATGTATGTTTGCCATAGGATAAGCTAAGACCTAATTTTAGGCAACAAGGCTTCACGCCTTAAGAAAGAATTAGGAAGACTCAAGTCAAGCATGACTATGCTTGGAATAGGGGCTCTCTAATGTGGAGGATCTATGTTAAGACGTCTAAGAACGTCTAAAGAAATACATTTGTATACTCGTATACAATATGTATACTAAACCTTATTTCTTATTACAGAAATTGTAACAGTCATGCCCGACTACCCTCATACATTTTGCAGGTAAACAATATGTTTTATCTTTATACAAGCAATTGATGTTTGATGTACAGTCGATAAAGCACATGACAGTAAATGTGGGGCAACCCTGTACAACAATCAAGCCCTTGTTTTCCACTGAAAGTTAATGATTGCGTTAGGTGGAAAAGACTGACAAGTGACCATTTACCCAACGCTTTAGCCACAGGGGCTTCCGCACCAAGAAGCATTATCATAACCGCCCTCATCTGAAAAAAGGACGACTTAAAGACAATGAGCCATTATAGTCTCATGCCTAATGCAAGACTGTTACAATTTCATCGTTTTCCTTTTGAGATATTCTTGTAAATGATGGATAGACACATGTGTCAACATGATTCAACAGAAACATCACAACATCAATTTTGTCTAGTATCTCCCAAAATATAAAGCAAAAAGAAGATTTTCTATATGTAGGCATCATCTGCACTACAGACTCTTAAAGGATGTCTTCAGCTATATGACAAAAGAGAGTAACAAAAATTTTACATAATGCCTTAGGCTTGGGAGGTAACTTGTTAAGATAAAATCACTTGTCATATCGATAAGGAAGCTCATTAAAACACTCCAATTTCATACAGATAAGAAGGAAGTAAACATCCAAAGGCTTTAATTTGATCTCAGTGTGACTTAAACATCCTAACTCTCTTCAAGTTTGGCAGAAATCCAGGTAGAAGTTTCACTGTGTTGGTGAACAAGTTGTTTTTTTGCTTTTCCAAAAATCTGATTTTGTACTTAGTGCAACAGTTTTTTCCACAAGTCAGTTAATCCCAATTTGTTTAGGTCTTGAAGCAGGTTAGTTTATAATGTGCATGTTGGTGGTTTGATTAATTCCAGGTTTTATTAAACCCTCCTTGATTCAGTATCAGTATCACTGCAATACAAGATTGAATGAGTTTTACTTAAATGAATACTAAAATGCTAAACTGCATGTTTCCATATCTTTGCTTACGGGTATTGTTTACAAAATTCTCTCACCAAAAAGCAGATCTTATACAAAAATGCAGAAAATTGTCAAATGAATATAATTCATAGAAAAGGGAACAGTGGCCTTTCCTAAAATTCAGGTCAACTTGCTCTTTCTATTTTACTGCCTGCATAATAACAGAACCCTACTGAATTATCTGGGTGTTTTGCCCACCTATGGAGAAGCTAATTAAATGGCAGTATCACATTTAATGGTAGCTTAGACCAGAGGATCATCAAAACAAACGAGTACATCAAAGAAGAGATAGTGGTTAACAGATTACTCACCTTTCTGTTAGTCACCAAAACCTTTATACTTTTGATGATCATTTTGCTAAGACTCTTTTCAGTCTTTTCCTCTATACTACATCAAGGATTATTAAAAAGTTCTTTGGCTGCATAAAACCTCTATCAGCCAGTGATCACGTCAAAGAGAATTGAAAAAAAAAACTTCTGAATCTTCGAAACATCAATATATTAGTACATGTACATATAATAGTAAATTTCATTATTGCTTTAAAATTGCAATAAAATTATAGTTTTACTTGCAAGCATACAAATATGACATCAAAAACGTTACAAAGATCTCACTCACTAACATGAACATGTAACCTTTTGAATGTTCCCAACTGGGAAAATCCCAATGTAAGGGACTAAGTGGGTTAGGTTTGGGCAAAACACAGATAAGCTGAACACTGGACCGAAAAGTTCTTTTCCCAAGCGACTGCTAGAACCAATGGATTAATCCCTGTGGTAGCGGACAAAGGGAGCGCCACGGTGGTGGGAGCGAACATGAAGCTCGCACCATCTGCCCTTATGTCGGTCCTGACCTCTTCCTACTGGAAACAAACCCTTCCACCAAGACAAAGGATGAAAAGTACGGGGTAGTTTGTTCACAGGGAGAACGCATGGGTTCCTTAGTGGGTTACCACTACCGCAAAGCAGCCGAGAGGAAACATTGGGACCAAAACTGTTTGGAAACACTCGGAAAAACTCATTATGTAGGCCCCTTTGGGAGAGCTAATGCAACATAAGTGGATTTAGACAATCTTTCACCACTTGTTGATTCTCTTTTCTGTCAGAAAATTTACGTACAGCAAGGTCTTTTGACGTTGAGATGATGAAGCAACTTCACTATTTACTTTTTTCTTTCATCCATGGTTGTTATATCAAGCACAACTCTGAATGTAAAGTAAGACTTTTTGTACAGGAACTTCGAAGTCACACAAGAAGAAACATCCCAAAACATTACAGCCTCAGCTTACATTTTTTTTCTCACGACCTGGAAGTGACAGATCTTGTTACTAATTTCAAACTTGAGGATCCCCTTTACCGAGCCTATACCCTCACCTGCCAATCTTTCTTGTCTCCTCAGCCTTTTCTTCCGTAGATTGTCTACCTTTAACCACCTGTAACACTGATCGTCCTGAAGAACTGTCCCCCTCCGACTTCCTCCTAGGTATCCACACAGCTTCCGATATAAAGGACGGCATGGTGACACTGAGACAGTTTTTTTTTCTTCTTTTCACCAACAGAACCTTCCGGCAGCTTGCCTACCCCACAAATGAAGCCTTGCCCGGAGAGTGCAGTCTGTTATTAGCATGCGTTACCGCTGTGTATGCCCCGGCGGCCACATGAACTGATTTGCATGACAATGCGATTTACCTACGTCATTTGTCTGTGGAGATCCCTATTCATGAGCCGAGGTGTCTGTCACTAATGTTGGTGCTACAAATACAATGTACAAGTTATCAGTTCTCCCCTCCCCTTTTGGACAGACAAGTATGGTACTTTCCAAGACTTTTCAGTCTGTAAGCCTCAGTTGACTCTTGGGGTGAAAGAAAAGCTGTTAAAAAGTCTGAAAGTGCTATTCCTTTGATCATATGATTCACCCTGCATAAGTACCTGGCATTACGATACTATCTCCCATTCTAAAATAGTAAATCAGTCAAAAAGCTATGTAAAGGACACAATGATAACAAATCAATAAAAACTACTCCCACAACCTATATATATGTACAAAGAAAACAGCCACTCTTTCCCACTGAAATAGACAATTTGGCAACACACATTCATTTGCTTACTTCAAAGACAACCTGTTAATGGAGTTACATAACAATGACATAACATGCCAAATTCAGCAAAAGTACAAAATAACGAAAGGCTTTTTTTGTTTCATACATAGCTTCAAAACTATGACATAATTCACACCTAAGTTACGCATTGGCTACTAGTAAGATAGACAGACTGACTAGGTTATACGATTTGAAAATTTGAGATATAATTGTTTCCAAGAGACTGGGTATTCCCATAACATAGCTTCACCTTGTGACAGTTGTGCAATTGCTTGAAAATAATACACCAAAGGGGGTTTTAGAAAGTACCGTGGGTACCCCACAAGGCTGTGATCAGGGTTTATTGTGCCGACGCTGCAACAAAGGCGTCAACTGACCCTGGGATAATGCAGGTGTGGGAAGAGGAGGTCCGGCACTGATCACAATGATAGTGGTTAGTGATAATCGTTCACACCTCAGCTTACAACAGGTGTGAACATGACGTTTCTAACAGGAGCAGTGATCCAGAAGTATTGTGAAACTTTAAACCAAATATAATGAATGAACTGAAAAGAATTTTTAAAAAAACAGTAAAGGATTCTGAATACTACTTCATTTTCAACTTTTTTTCAGATTGTTAAATGCTTCAAAGTTATGAGAAGTTTACAAAGTCTTAGAGAAACAGAATGACATGTTTTTTTAAAAGAGACTTCAATTAGAGGAATCAGTGGTGTATTTACTTGTAACAATTTTTAGCTGCTGTAAAGTGCACATTTTAATCAATACTTTTAAAACTTCTTCGTATTCTAACCAAATGCAGGTTTTTGAATTGTCACCACCAGTGGTATTTCTGGACAGTCATTAATGAAATGAAATGATGTTGTATAAGCAAAAGACACAAGGATGGTTATTGTATTACTAAAGATGGCCTATCCATTGTGTGTTGGTATAAGCACTTCCTGTGCCACATTGTGTAAGTCAACCACATGTCGCGTGGACTTCTTGTGCATTTATTCAACAGAGGCAGATGGCAAGGAATGGGATCTCATTCTACTACAGGACCTATTCATGCAGGTTGTTTTGACAAGAATTAAATTTATGAGACCTTTTCTATTACCATTCTCCAAAAATTTCTTAATGTAAATATTGCAAAAACAGACCAATTGTAACATGACAAAGTTTCCACTAATTGTGACTGCGTAGTTGCCTAAGATATTACCTTCTTTACAAACACTTTGTCTGTGGGGCACTACTACCATGACTACTCCAGTACCATAGTTTACCGGAAAGTTGTGTTTGTAAACATGTCATACAAACTCAGCCATCCTTGTCTCCCATCCATATGGATGAGTGGTGTATGACTAGCCAGCAAAAGCAAACACAGTCATCCTGAACAAAGGCACTAGAGACACAGGACTTACCGTCATGCTATCTTTAGTGGGGAGTTAGGCTACCCTGTGTATACAGTACCAACAAAGGCTAGAGAACGACATAGCTTCGAGGATGTTTGAGAGGTTTTACAAAGGAGAAAAGTTCACTTTGGGGTTTTTAAAAGCTGCTTGGTAAGACAACTTTTCCTTCATCTTTCTCTCATTCTTTCTATAAATTTTCTTATGTTTCTTTCTCACCAAATTTACAAGCTACAGTACAAAGATATTGATTATCATTTTGTTATTTCTTTATGCTAATGTTGTAGAGAGAGAGAATGCTGTAGTTCTTCACACTAGATTTTCTCTTGGGTTTTCCATGTAACTGCACAAGAACTATCTCCCCTCCCAGCAGACTTAAGGCTTTAATAAAGGTTTCCATACAGACTTAAGAAGTCAATCCCTAAGCTTTCACATGCAAAGTATGTCCAGTGCCTGGGGAATGGTAATTTGTCAGGAGGCCCTAGGCAGGTCACTGTAAACTTAGGGACACTTCAGAAATTCCACAAGAAGGAGGGAGATATCAACAATTTTAAACCTTTTCAAATGAACAGCTCGTGCATTACTTTTATTATTCTTATCATGTCTCTTTTTATGACAACTCTTCTTTTTCTCTACAAACATATCTTTTTCCTCTTCTTTTTACTTTTTTTTTATTTTCTCACAGCCCTTCCCCACTTCTATCATTCTTGGTTCATCCCTGAGCCTTTGAATCTGAATGGAAAGGACAAAGGATGACCTCAAACAGACACAACCCTTCAGCATCAATGCACATCAAACTTTGAGCTCAGGACAGTAGATTTCTAACTCTAAAAGTCTGTAAAGTTTACGAAGAGGAAACCAACACCATTTGGGTAAGCATTATCAAATTGGGACTACATACAAAAATTCATGGCCTTGGTAAGAAAAAAGAGAACATCCTACATATACTGTATTGTACAAGAATGAATCTATGTGGCATTGATCTGTCTCTACTTATGATACATCATCGATTTCTCTGAATGTGGCTAACTGACAAAGAACTGTTGACAAATCAAGAACTCAATTCATAGAACTTTTCAAGAAAGAGTCATCAAGCTGAATATTAACATATAACGCCAATCAAAGTGGTCACCCAGCAACCACCTGTTCCAAAAGGGCATCCGATGAGGCCTCAAACTGCCTTTGGAGGGGCAGAACTTATTCAAGATACAACATTTAACTTTCATCTTGTGCATGTTTCAGATTCGAAACTTCTCTTTGATAGGAAATGAAAAGAACTGGACTCACAGCAGACAACTGTCAGACAGTGTCCAACACAAAAGGAGAGATTTCACGGACAAGACAAACCAGGAAGCCTCAAACTGCCTTTGGAGGGGCAGAACTTATTCAAGATGCAAAATTTAACTTTCATCTTGTGCATGTTTCAGATTCGAAACTTCTCTTTGATAGGAAATGAAAAGAACTAGACTTACAACAGACAACTGTCAGACACTCTCCAACACAAAAGGAGAGATTTCACGGACAAGACGAATACCAGGAAAGTACCTTGTCTGTGATGGATTGCGCTAGCGCTGCTATCCTGATGGTCTCCTGTCACTGTTCATCACCAGGTACAAAGTGCGAAGGCGGGTCGGGCTCAGGGGTAAGCCTTTCTGGGACAACAATGGGAGGGGGGATCAACCCTGCTGACTCAGAACACCACAGATCCAGGGAAATGGGAACCCAGCTGACAGCAATCCCGCATGATGTCCTGGTACAATATGGAGGGCTGCCTGGGGTTTTCCAGTACCCATAAAGAGATGTCTTTTGTGCATCCATTCCCATATTTTTCTCTCTTTTTTTTTTTTTACAATCACACATTAATTGTACAAGACTGATTTCCAAGAAAGCATGCTTAAAATATGATAATTTTGATGATATCCCCAGGCTCATGTTTTTTTTTCTCTCTTCAATTTCAAGTTACAATACAACTGTTTAAAAAAAAGTCTTCTATTTACACTGGAAAACCAACAGTACATGTACCTAGTAAAAGACAGCTTCCATTTTCTGTATCTGTAATCTGGTATAACTGCCCTTGGGCTTTAAAACATCAGCTTTTCAGGCATGCGGCACTGCAGCAGCTGGTTATATTATTCTGAATGACCCGTCACACCTAACCTTTGCACATCTAACTGCTTAGCATTGCTGAGATCTATCTAGTAAGGATGCCCCTGATATTAGTATCTAATGTCCATGACTACATCCACTCTCTATAAATCTTGAAGAAACAAATTCAATCCTGGAAAACTGATGTTTATGATGGCAAGACCTGTGTCCCCTATAGACAGGAAGACTGGACTTCTCTTCGGAACTTGTGAAGAAAAGAAGCTGACTTCCATGCAGCACAGCTGGTCAGCCTGTTGTGTGTGTGTGTAAATCAGGAAGCTACCCTCTACTGATTCTCTGTGTTAGGCCTGACTGACAACAGAGACAGTTCCATGATCCCAAACGTCGATTCACAAATTTTATCCGGGAATACAACGGGAAAGGAAAATATGCCAGGAAAGGAAAATCTGCCGGGAAAGGAAAAATGCCAGAAGAGGAATATATACCGGGGGAGAGTACCGGCCCTAGCATTAGTGTTGGGGGGAGTGTACCGGCCCCACCTCACCCCAAAAAAAACATCTTTCGCCAAGGCCTAGAAATGCCAGTGAAGGAGGCTACCCTCTACTGATTCTCTGCGCTAGGTCTGACTGACAACACAGACAGTTCCATGGACCCAGCCTTTGTCATCAGGTCCTGTTGTGTATACACCGTAGTACAAGCAGCCACAGTGGGACATGGCTACGCATATTTCCCTCCTTTCATCTCCACTCTTCCACATGGGAGGGCAGCAGTCCATCACAAAGACCACCAAAGCACAGGCAAAGATGTTTAATACTTCAAGATGTTACTCTTTTTTCCTTTGGATATTTCATTTCTAAGACACAAATAACCAAGGAGGTTTATAATACCTCCTTGAGATATCTAAGAATTCATGAAGGACATTTATTATTATTTGATGCTTTGTAAATTGATTCACCCAAAATAATTCTCATTTTTTTCTTTAGAATGTTCTTTTACATTGTATTTCTAAAACTCAAGCAATCAAAGGTGCGCCAAAGGCAATAATTATTTGATGCTAGTACTTTTTATTGAAAGTTTTTCCACAATTTTGAGATAAGAAATATTTGGCCTGAAAGAAGAAGAAAAATATGTGTTTGTGTTCAACATCCTTGGAAGTACAGATTTTTTTCAACCATCTAATAAAGTGATATCAGAATAATGCAAAAGATGCAAAGTGTATTTTGTTAAGATACATGGCATTGTATAACATTAGACTGTGAAAGGCTTACATGTTCAAGTCTGTAGTCTGAAATTGTCAGCTGTATTTGCTTACTTTAGCCCTAACAAAGCTGGGATAAGTGTGGGGAGTTGTACATAGTGGCTTGTGTGTTGCCTGTTTGCCTGTTTGCTATGCTCCACAAGCGGAACTAAGAGCTTGATACAAACGGGAAGGAATTACACAAATGTATGCATGTTCTTTTTGTTCTGGACCATCAAGTTCGAAAGCCGTGCTTCCTGATATGCTAATAAGACAAGCTAGTACTTAGGTTCATACCATTCAGAAGTATAAAGTCATTTGGGGGCTTATGTATTCCTAAAGTTTTGGTGTACATTTATCCATTATCCCATAATGAATACAAAATACTTGATGATTGAAAACTTACTGGCAGAAATATTGTAGCCTGGTATCCAGCTGTATCATAGCTACCAAGTCTCTTCTGTCCTTGTATTTGCGAAGAGGACAGAAGAGACTCAGGAGCTATAATATGGCTGGATACCAGGCTAGATGTATTGAACATGATCTTCTTTGTTTCAGATGCTAATACTGAATTTGCAAAGAATTTCAGATGGTTTCTAACCTTTCAAACCATTCAGCATGAAATACTTCGTTTCTTGGTAAAATCACTCATCTACAAGTGGAATCTTTTGGTAAAAAAAACATCTAAAGAAAAAATCCTTACAAAACATTGTCAAGCATTTCTACAAGAGCCCTTCCCTGTAATATTGCTTACTTCACTGTCTGAAAAGACTGTCTTTCCCACTTTGGCATTTTTAAAAAACCAAGCCCAAGAAGTTGAAAACTCAAGAGTTCCTGAAGTCCCTGGCCTTGCCCTTGGGGAATACTGTCCTTGTTTACATAATTAGCACCCTAAACGACTGGTGATAATCACCTTTGGCACCATTATCAATTAGCAAGTGGGAGATAATCTCTGATAAATGACCTGATAAGGACATGATAAATACACCTCCCCTCCCCCTGCAAATTCTCTTTGCATACCACAACAAACAACATCCTTCAAAAACACCTGGCGATGTTGTGTGCTTTAAAGGGTCACATCGACCTAATCTGTACCCCAAAAAAACATTATAGTCTCTAATCAGCATATCACAATACTAGTAAGTGCTTGTCAAATCTAAACAAAGGTACTGTTTATGAAGCTCTGATAATTAGTACAGCTTATCAGTGTACATGGGAGTAAATAAATGACTTGTATTCTCAGACACTGAAAGCTGATACCTCACAACACAGATCACCTAATGAATGCAGAAACACCTGCCTAACCAAGAAGAAGACACAAATTACAAGGATTGACTAGTGATAAAGAAATTGTCTATTTTGATATTTTATACCATCTTCTTTGCAATAAGAATGCCTTCAAAGAATTATATATTTTTTGGCATATCTTACTACCTAGATGTCTAATCTTCGTTGTCGTAATGACTTTAATGCATTAAGAAACACTGGCGTTGGGTAGCCTCCTTCACCGGCCTCTCTGGGAAGCTTGGCAATTTTTTTTTTTTTTTTGGGGGGGGGGGGGGGGGGCGGTATGTCGATTCGCGATTTTTAACCGGGAATATGCCGGGAAAGGAATATATGCCCGGAAAGGAATATACACCGGAAAGCTTGTACGGGCTAGGCGAAATCGGCTTCCCAGTAGGCCTGCTACTCTTCGGTATCTACAAAGCCCTATTAAAAAACACTTATCACCATTTGGTATGGATGTGCGAACTTCCCGTCATAAACACGTCCAGCACTGGCAGCCCGGCACACACCCCGTTGCACGATGACCCGTAACTTTGTAACGGTCGTCGGGTCACGCATTTCAAAACACGGCTCATTTGAAAACGAGTACTAACCGTAGAAAAACTCCGCTGAAACTTCCCATCATGTACGAAAGAGCTTCCCCGAGTTGAGGGAAGGACTATCCCTGGCCATTGCTGTGGTCTGCGAAGGCAATGATTGTTTTGTTGGCCTTGCTACAGGCCAAGGCAAGTCGCTCTGCTATCAGATTTTGCCGTCGATTGCCAGAGAACTCACCATGGTCATCGTCATCTCGCCACTTCATGCCCTTGTTGCTGATCAGGCAAGGCTTGTTTGCACTACGTGTGGGAAATCGTTTTTTGTATTTTTCGAGATCGAGCGACCGTCTTTTAGACTTTTTACGGCTCTCGCCCCCCTCCCCATTCAGATTGCCGGTCGGATCATCGATGGTGTATGAAAGTATGTTTTAAACCAAGGACGTTACTTGTTACTTAACGTCCTTGTTTAAACCCACTGGAAAAATGTTTTACACTGATCTAAAATGTAAGTTTTGCACGTGTATCAATTATTCAAACTGTTGTATCAATTATTGCAATATTGTAACTCTGGAAGTGACAAAGGCAGGCAGCGTGTGCACGGTTTCCGGTAACGTTACGTAGGTTTGTGGCACGCTTCGGGGTGGCCGTGCACTATTAACGTTGAAGTGTGAATTACTTCTCGCGGCAGTGTGAATAACTTCTCGCGAATACATTAATTGGCCGTCTGAAAGGCATTCTTAATCATTATTGCGTTTGTAGATACCGAAGAGTAGCAGGCCTACTGGGAAGCCGATTTCGCCTAGCCCGTACAAGCTTTCCGGTGTATATTCCTTTCCGGGCATATATTCCTTTCCCGGCATATTCCCGGATAAAAATCGCGAATCGACATACCGCCCCCCCCCCCCCCCCCCCCCCCCAAAAAAATTGCCAAGCTTCCCAGAGAGGCCGGTGAAGGAGGCTAGGCGTTGGGGCCGCTCAAGAAAAATGTATTCTTTCTGAGGGGCGAGCTTTCAAACAAGGTTGTTGTTGATTCTGCATGTTGTTTGTTGGCTTTGGTATGTAGAGGATTATCCTTGCCCTGAGGCATCGTAAAAACCTTGGTAAAAACAACACTTTAGACAGAGATCAAGGGCATACCAGGTTATACCTTTTAAGTCAAATAAACAGTGGTGTCTGCCTCTTACCTGCCAACTTTAGCACCTGGTGCAGCTGCTCCTCCCGAACTACCCCAGGTCTTGGTCTGACTGGTGACGACTGTCTTGGACCGCACACTACCACCTGTAGGAAATAACGACAAATTTAGGACAACTTGAAAGAAAAACAACAGCGGTTATATGTATGGTTTAACTATTGTGATAATTGAAGATTATGATAAGGTTGGCTGTCAAACTAATGGTTTATTTGTTTGTTTACTTAACCAGGGGAGACATGTCGCCCATTCTGGCGCTTTTCAATGTACCCTGGGGGAAAACCCCAGACATCTATATCAACATCAAAACCAAAGTAACTTAGGAATCTCAACTCTCATCATTCTGCCCAGTACCCAGACCACAACATTAAAAATGGTGAACAGTTGTTCAAGACCTTTTCAAGAATATTCAGAACACCTGGATATCTGAAATGTGCTGCACTGGTAGATCTCTTTAAATTAGTCTAAGGATACCAGTCCTGGCAGAATTATGAGAACTGATATTTTGAGAGGAAAAAAACTTGAGAAGACAATCTAATTTGCCAGTGAATTTCATGCAATTATCCGGCTGGTGCAATAATGTGAAGATATCTAGCTGGACCGTACCGGTTTGGGATTTGGGGATTCCGTGCAGTTAACAGAAGTGTGCGTTCATCGGTTGTGCGATTAACTGGCTTCTACTGTACTATGTGAGCAGTCCTTACCACCATTATCAGTAACAGTCTCTGTGACAGTCTCAGTGGTCCTCCCACCAGCACCGGACGTCGTCGTTTTTCTAACGGTAGTCGACATTTTGTCCTTCTCCTCCTTCTTGTGTGGTTTCTCCTCCTTCTTGTCCTCCTTTGCTTTAAGCCTCGAATTCAGCTGATCTTGCTCCTTCTTTCTATCTGCTTGTCTCAGAGAGCTCAGTCTTTCGGAAGGCTTGTCCGAGAATCTCTTGGTCAAAGCGTCAGTGGTCTTGAGACTCTTCTTCTCCTTGTCGTCCTTCTTGATGTGGTTGTTGCTGACCTTACTCTGATTGTCTTGCAGGTTGGACAGAACTTTGGACACCGTGTGGTTCAATAGGCCCTCTGCAATATGCAACGAAATAATATATTAGTTAGACTTCCTAACACTAATAGGAGCCTGTATTGAAGACAACCACCATTCCTGAAAATAAAGAAATTGAGTTACAGGATGGCAGATACTCTAGCCATCTTGACCAATGTCTAATCAGACCAGCTCGGCCCTTGTCCAGTTGACCAGTGTTGGGCCGAGTTGACCAGGATGTTGGGCCGAGTTGACCAGGGTGTTGGATCGAGTTGACTGGGCCGAGTTGGTTAGGGCAGAATTGTCTTGATACCATATTCAGTCAAAAGAAATAAACAACAATGTATGACCACTTCACCCGAAATAACCTCAGACAGAAAGGTTACTGAGTCCCCACAGATGTAAGTTTGCAGTCAAAGCTGTTAGCATCACTTCGTGTATGTGTGTGTTTGCCAGTCAAGAAAGAAAGTGAAACCTAGGCCGTTTGTTGTAATTCGTATTAAGCTTCTTTTGTTGACATTTGATACACCACTTATAATAAGTCTTTTCTTGAATGTTGGCTGCACAGAAAAGGTCACATAATACTACAGTCTTGAGTGTGGAGACAAGAGCTTTTCTTAGAGCTTTGTGTAATAGCTTGGAGCTGGCTTTTGTCTTCTAGTTCTATGGATCATACCATTTCAAAATTGAAAGGCAATAGAATGTAAAAAAAGTGAAAATTGTACAAGATGCAAAAGCCACCTGAGGTCAATAAATGTTACCAGTGTAACAGGCCAGAATAAACTCCCAGTCAGAATGTACCCTGTCACACAAGAGTACCAGTCCAGAATATGACACTTGTGTGACAGGGTACATTATTACTAGGGGTACATTCTGGCCTGTTACACTCAAGTAACATCTAAGATAGCTTTTGTATCATGTTTAAACATCTTCATCTTTTGTAGAAGTGGCTTTTAATTTTGATAAAAGACTGATCCATAGAAATGGAAGACAAAGGCCAACTCCAAGCTATTGCACAAATTTAAAGCTCTGTTCTATTCCTTATTCTATAAATTACAAGCATTAAGAATTGCTAACAGGCTGTTTGAAGTCCTCAATACTTTATCAATTATTTTATATCATTTATTTTGTATGAAAATAATCAAGCTTTTGTTGAAAACTTCACCCTGTTCTGAAGTCCTAGCCTAATTTAATCGCGCTTCTCAGGCCCGTCGTACATGTCTACAAGCTCCGGATAGCGGAGTTTGCGTTACACAGACTACTGAAGTCCCACTTCAAAGCTCTTTCCCCTCTTATCCTAATCCATACATTTGGATGCACTCAAAGAAATATTTACCAGTAATATCTTACTTTAAACACAACTTCTGTGACCGTTGCTTGGCTTCACAATGTAACACTGTATGACAGGTTGTATTTACGCATCCTAATTTTCGACATGAAAAATTGGTTTCTAAGGGTCATGAGCCCTATCAAAAATTCATGCTGCTCATCTATTATTCAAAATGATTGCCATGAAGCAACAAGGTAACAATTTGTTGAATGCTAAATGGCTAATATAATGACAGTCTGTGATGATGAAGTTGTGGTCATTTCAGGTTACTGGCAATTTAGATGTGAAATTTTATGCTATTCACCATGTACTGTTAAAAAATCAAAAAGTACGTGTACATGTATGTTGTTACAACTAAGGTGACCCAAAATAAAGTATCAGATGGAAAGGATGTCAAAGGCATCGTCTGTGGCATAACTGGTAGAGCGTTTGGTTTGGAATCTAGAGGTCCCGAGTTCGAGGCCTTGCCCCCGTGCCCTTGTATGGGAAAGGCACTTTACACAACCTTCCTCACTTCACATAGGTGTAAAAATGGGTACCTTCTGTCTGTACCGTGTATGTGGCACTGTTAATATAAGTAACTAACTTGAGTGCAGTGCCATATTGTCCTCGTCTGTCCAAAACCAAATAGAAAAAAAAATGGAAAGGAGTCAATAAGAAAATAAACAAAATGCTAGTTGTAAAGACCTCTATTCCATTGGTTTACCAAATACATTCTCAATATTAAATTGTTTTCCTGTGTAGGCCCTATCTGTTACAGAATGGTCGATACGATACAAAACGTTAACTGTATCTTCACTTGTCAGTGCAAGAAAACTTACTAACCCGATGTTTAAACATCTTCCTTTTTCTTGGTTAACCATTGAATCTAAATTTCATAAAAGTAACACAGTCAAGACAAAATGAAAGCAGGATTGTAACATTCCAATGAATGAGACATACAGAAACCCTATCTCACCTGCCTTAAGGTGTCCCACAATGACTCCGTACAAAACCCTCAAATTGTCATGCATGCATGCTTTCTGTGGCTTTGTTCCTGGGCTACCCAAACTGAATTTCTGGGACCATGGCCAAGGAAATCATTACAGATTGACCACAACAGGTGAAAAACCGGTGATTTACGGTGCCGTTACCAAACAGGGGACTAAATTAAAAGAACAGAACCCACTTCATTAGTAGTCATGGAAAGCCATGAGGGCGTTGCTCCTTTCTGAGGGTCTGCATGGGGGGTCCTGACAACGCTTTACGCTAAATTCGGGACGGTCGACAACGCTTTACGTTAAATTCACGAAGGCAGGCAACGTTTTACGCTAAATTCAGACAGGCTGACAACGGTTTACGCTAAATTCTGGAAGGCTGGCAACACTCGACAGAGGCGGGGTCGTGCTTCGCAAGAAAGATTGAAATTTTGACTCTCTGAAACACTATTCCCTGCATTTTGAAGGGAAATTTTTGCTGGCAAACAAAGCTAAGTTAAATGGCATTTCTAATTAAAGAGTCCCAGGGGTTCAGCGTAAGCTTATGAGGGTGACGCCAGCCAACTTATTTTTGCCACGTCGAGCGCCGAAGGAAAGTCCGGGAAAATTTTGAAATCCTGCCCCCCCTGAAACACCAGTTTTTTTGGCTATTATAGAAAACTAAGTGAAATTACATTTCTATCAGGAAAAAATGTGTTTGAGGTTGACACGTCACATCCCCCAGCCATGATACATATTTTTTACGAAGTCGATGACCGAAGGTGAATAGAGTGGCAAAGGAGATCCGGCTAAATTTTGAAATCTTGACCCTCTATAAAACGATATTTTGTGCATTTTGATGGGCAAATTTCTATTAGCAAAACAGATCTTTGAGGTTGACACACATCCCCAACATATTTTCAAAATTTCGAGTTCCAAAGGCGCGAGGCGGCACAAGGAGGACCATGGAAATTTTGAAATCTTGACCCTCTAAAATGATTTTTCCTGCATTCTGATGGGCAAATTTTGCTGGCAGACTAAGCTAACTTCAATGACATTTCTATTTGCAAAAAAAAGAAGATTTTTGAGGGTATATACCATATTTTTACCATGTCGATGACCGACGGTGAAAGGAGTCTCAAGTGAGGTCCGGCGAAATTTTGAAATCTTGATCCTCTGAAACGCAATTTCCTATGTTTTGAAGGACTAAATTTACTGGTAGACTACGTTTCGACTTACGAAATTTGGGAGGCCAGCTACGATTTACGGGTATTTTTTAGGCTTAATTACGCTTTACGTGAAATTTTTAGGCTAGATTACGCCTTACGTGAAATACACTGGCTACGCTTTACGGTAAATTTTCCATCCTCACTACGAATTACGTGAAATAAAATAGCTTACCCTACGAATTACGGGAATTAAAAAGGCCTGCCTACGCCTTACGGAAAAGAGCATGCAGACCCTCCTTTCTTGGTAGGGCTTCGTCCCTATTTAACGGTCAGGTAGTTTCTTAAGACTATTCCATTAAAGACAAATTTGTGGGATCACTCACTGTCTTCGTTCCATAAGAAATTTGTGCCAACACCTCACAAATACATTATGGACCAAAGGTTTTTTTTTCTCTCTTTTTTTTTCTCTTTTTACGTGTATGCTTTCTTTGACAGCTACATGTAGATCTTTCTCTATATGCATCAAAGGTAACACTAAACATGCATTGCTACACCCAGGATTAACTAAATCCCTCGTAACTGTCTCTTCGTTGGCTGCCTGATAAACTGGTAGTTGCTGCAAAGGAATGGAACTTTTCAAATTCCCTTTTCCTCTGGATTCATGACAGAATCTTTGTATTTTTAGTGATAACCTGAGCATAAGGGACAATGCCTTCCTGTCTAGTTTGGAATTATATGGAGGTGTTTTGTCCAATAACTCAGGTAGGTGTTAACATCTATGAAGCCATACCCCATAGACTAAGCCTTGTCACACCAAGGGCTGGATTTATTCACTGGACTTTGAAATGAGATTCAAATACCACAAAGTCAGCAATGAAGAATTACAATAAGCGGGACAGAATAAGGGTCTTAGGTTCCTGTACAGTAATTGGTATAATGCAAATTTCAATCCTGTTAGAGTGCAGAGTATGGAAATTCAAAAGTCCTGTTACAGTAGATATATTTGTATGTTATGTATTGTTCAATGTCATTTAAAAGTTCTGAAAAATCATACATGTGTCATTTGCGGCAGAAGATCTTTTCTTCCCAACGATAAAAAAAACGGGTCCACAAAATAATAAAATGTGGAAAACATAACGATTGTTCATAACAGTCATGTACACAAGACACACCTTAATCACTTAGTCCCCTAGTTCAGTTCTCCAGTGCCCCATAACCTAATGACATCATTCCAATGCACCAAATACTCTTCTAGTCATGTGTAAATGTATGTCAAATATTTTATTGTGTCTACATGTTAATATCAACGAAAACAAACATAGAGACGGTCTGTCGACACGACGGCATTTTCTACGCAAGAGCGAGAACGACACGCACCTCTTTTCTTCTTCCGTAGGACCCGCAAGGCAGCGCGTATCCTCTTCCTATCGTCGTACTCTGTTGTATGATCAAGCTGAGTAGAAGAAGGAAAATCTTATTGGAGGATGAAAAATGCTATTCAAAGGTTCAAAACCAAAAGATTACCCTTTGCAAGTTGTAACAGGGCAAACTTTTATAAGCCTGTATATCATACAAATGTATACATTGTGTAGACAGGCTTTTACAATTGTGGAGATACATGAAATATATGGTCACACTAAATGCAAACCATGTTATGGCCCAAATACATGTGCCAATATATTTATAGCCATAAACGTGATGAGTCCACAACTGGCATGCCGAGATACTTGTATGAAATATGATTTGTTGGATTGCATAATATTGTGGATGGTATATTCCAATATATATATTAAGGCCACACCAATATTAATTTGTTGGTTTTTGGATTCTTTAAAGATATGCATCACTGGAAAAATGTAAGGAAAACAAAGCCAGAGGAACAGGTCTTGGTGCACTCAGCTTTTTGGATCGAATACTATCATATTTAGATTCATTTTCCTACCTGCCCTCTGCTTTTATCATGTCCACTTGCTATATTTTCACTTAAAATGTTAAAGAACTAAGAAAATAGAATGTTGTGGCCTAATATTTGTACACAAGCACAGACATAATCCTTGCAACATACCTTTCATATATTCTGGTACAGGTGCATTATGCTTCATAATTGATTGTATTGTAACTATCTACCATTGTCTTTGTAACAATGCGGATTGTACCATGTACACATCTTCATGGGGGGAGCAAGGTACCATAAACTTTTAAATAATAATAGATTAATGCAGTCAGTGCGCCCAATAGACCAAACCCATTACTCCACCCACCTCCATCAAACTGTACATAAAAACATGAAACTACATGTATTTAATGGACATGCAGTCAATCTCTCATTGGTCAAACAGATAAATGCCATTCTCTCATTGGTTGAACCGCTAATTGAGATGGGCAGCCAGGATCAGTTTTTGTCCTGTTTCCAACAAAATTTTGTTCTTAACTCTAATTTGTTAACATTACAACAGCCAATGTGGACCTTCACACACACTCACACACACATGCACACACATGCACACACGTACACAGAAACACACATACACACACATGTACAACCAAATATACAGATACACACAGTCAGACACATATGAATGATAAAAATGATAGGGAAGAAAGATGGGAAAGACAAAACAACACAGCATGCTAAGGGAAGGCAGCAGAGCCAAACCTTTAATAACAGCAGATAAAAAGACTCTCCGGAAACTTTTTAATAGTTCTGCAACAACACAGTCAAAGAAACATCAAGGTGTTACCAGGACGGAGATAGAAGCTTAAGTAAAGGAAAAGAACTAGAGAGAGCATATTTATTGGTTATTAAGAGTATAAGACAGAGCAGTTTCTGAAAATATATAAAACAAGTGGCAAGACAGCACCATAATATAAAAAAACTTCAAAACTTCAATGGTCTTTTGATAACCCAGTTTGTGGTAACAAAATATGCACCCCAAGCCCCTTTCTGTCCTTTTCTGCTGTAATCTTCAAGAGCAAAAGGATAAATCATAGAAACAGAATTTGCAGATTCTTTAATATCAAGTCACAAACCTTATTTCGTTCAAAGTTGTACAATAGTATGATGCAGGGACAGTCTAAAATACTTTGGTGCAACCTAAAAAAACCTTACCAGCTTCTCCAGCTGCTCCTCATCTTCGATGCTGTCCAGGTTGTCCAGGGCTGCCGTGACCTTGACCTCTTGACCTTCGTCGGCCATTCGCTTCTTGACACAGCTTCTGTCCTGGGACTTGGAATCTGGGTCTTTCACCTGTGGAGAGTGGAACACGATCAGTTGTACAGTCGTATTAAACTCTTTCAAAACATTGAATAAGGATGACATGTGATCGTGGCTACCTTTAAACGTTGATAGTCTGAAATATTGTGTCAGTGCACAATTCTTAACACTTAGGAAGTTACTAGTGGAGCACACAGGACTTCAGGTTGACATGCTTCCCACTGTTATGCTGTACGGGGATTTGTGGCAATATTGCCACCTCTCAGAAGATAAAGTGAACTGAACTGCACAAATTCAGGTTTTGTTACATGTGCTACGACCACCTGGGTGATGATCTGTCTGATACCTATAAATTAGTATAATGCTCAACTGCACATACAGTATGGCACAACAGAAGCAGAATGCATGTGCAATAATAGTACACAGTTAGTAATAAAAATGATATTCTACCAATCTGTGATGGGTTGATACAATGCAATACATTGTACACAGAACTTTTACTAATAGTATATATATAGTATATACCAGTACACTGTCTCAGTTCAGAATGACCCAGACCCAGTAGTCCCAATAACCCAACCCACTTTTGAATATCGTCAGCTAATTAAAACTGGGTGTGCTGATGACATCATTTAGGTGCCCCAGACATACGATGCCCTACAGGTACAAAATGTACACTGGCCTCTAACCAACAGTAGAACCAGTAGCACTGGTCTCTTTTAAGTTTGGAAACTTTAGATACAGTCAATTGGGGACATCTTCCTATACTTGTTGCACTACTTTGTTGCATCTGTAATGTACAGTATTAACATTTCAAGTCAATCAAAATTCCCTCTCTGTTATGTCTTTAGTTGTAGTTTTATGTGTAAAATTATTTATCAAAATAAGCAACAACAATGCAATTTTCCAAATTCCCAGCATCTTTTGAATCAAAGTTTTAAGCCTTCAGTAAGCAGTCATCTTCTGGCAAGTGTTCTGTTTTTTAGTTGCTGATACATGTAAATTGTAGGTACGGTTTAAAATAGCTGAGATCAGCAGTGCCACTTTTCACTTACAAGAACCAGTTGTAAACAGTTAATGACCATTTATCTGAGTTAGTCAGCTATAAAACACGACACACTGAGCTATAAAACACGATACACTGACGTCAAACTGGCAAGACAAAAATAAGATAACTGCACACCCCATAAACCAAATGGTAGGTTGTACCCTTCATTTCAGTGCAGCTCCAAAGACCTATAATTGGACTGGTGTTCTACATAATCTATATTTTACATGGGCAAGTAACCCATAAGCAACATCAGAGTCTATCGAAATCTCTCCATTGCCATAATTTGTATATTATATATATCAAACCTGGTCTGATCTGCATTGGTGAGATACGAGTTTGCCAGAACTAAAATAAAGGGCTCTGACCTACACTAACACATCTTCAAGTTACAAAATTATGTCAGTCAAAACCTACCAAGAAGACCATTCAGGGGACTGATAAAATTTGGTTAATGTGGGCAGATGGTTACTATAGACAGTATGATTGTGCCAATGGAAAAAACATTATCGAACGGACCACCAAAAGTGGTCGCATTGGCCAGGTGGTCTTTTTTAGAGGTGGTCTCTTGTACAGTTTTCATTGTACATGTCAAAATGTAACGTTAGTTCACCTTTATCCGTTGGGTAACCTATATCTGTTGTGTTGCTAAACAGGATATCCAGGGATATTCAGTCGATGGACGGTAGTTTCAAATTGTACTATTTTAAAAATGTTACAGTTTGAAACTATCATCTGTAGACTTCATTTCCCTAAATACATTGTTCTTAAAAAGAACGGATAAAGGTTACCCTATGGATAAAGGTGAACTAGCGTTACATGTAACATTAGTTCCAAACCCCATACCAGGTGTGGGCGAAGTTTAACTTTAACGTCAGGTAAGGTGCAAAATTGATTGGTTTTAGGGTCATTGGTACGTAACTTGAACATGGAATTCCCACTGCCACCTGAAGTGTAGCATACAGGTGTGTGAGCATTACCTAACCCAGAATGTATCCACCCTGTCCATGGACATAACAAACACAACTGACTGAAAAGTTGAAATTCCTAAACTTCTTGGCATGCCATAGTTCTAAAACCACTGAAGAATAGAGTCAAAATAGTCTTAGAAGAAGAAACTCAAACTTGAAGCTTCCCAATCACTAATCTACATAATTCTGGAAAGACTACAAAACGATAAATGATGTATAGTTCATTTCTGATAACCAAATTTCTTGACTAGCGATGGTTTACTCCTTGAGTGACAATGGTTTATTTCATGACAACACAGTTTACTGTAAAACAAGTGTTCATTAAAATTTTCTAACTAAATGATGGTTTATCCTCCTAGCAATTCCAACATGAACTGCAGGTTCGCCCAACCTAACAGGAACACAAACACTCAAACTCCACCTGTCAAGTTAAACATTTTCTGCAGGCCTTTTTAATGTGGAATCCATTTCAATCTCCATTTGCTGATTACACAGATAGCACCCTGAAAAAATCCATCTGAATAAATATAAAATCCATCTAATGCATGATAAATTTTTCAGTATCATTTGGTCCTCATGGATTCCCAATTAGAAAGGAACACAAGCGGACTCTTTCCCATGGGAACAAAGGTAGAAGAGCTGATTAAGCTTATGATGGATTCCCAAGGTTGTTTCGACTGACAATTTACAATGTATTGAAGTCTGAATGCACTGTACTCAACAGGAATACCTGTCCAGAATCAGATGTAACGTGGGGTAACCTATATCCGTTTCTTTCAGAAATGGGTATTTAGGGATATCAATTCGGCGGACGATAGTGTCAAACTACGATATTTTGAACATATTACAGTTTGAAACCACCGTCCTTCCAGTTGATATCCCTAAATACCACGTTGCTTAATACGACGGATATAGGTTACCCTGCGAATAAAGGTGAACAACAACAAGTGTTACCATTAAACAGGATTACAAATCTTAATCTTCAAACAACAAGTTATAATCCATATGACACTTAAGTACTATTGTGGTCTAAAAACGATTGTTACTCCCCCCAGTGATGGTATGGTCTATAGTACATCATGTAAACAGTGAATGCTATTGATCCAAAAAAAGACTTTCCCTCAACAGCGAATCGTACAAAACCCAAAGCTAATTCTGAGATTGATTATATTGATTTGCGTTCAGCTTCCCTTAAGAGCAAGGTGCATCATCCTTGACTTTTACATTGACAGAGGAACCTTTGGGGACTTGTTCATTTCGATAACATGCATTCATTTTAACATAAAGCCAGGTGACTAGTAAACATGTATTGATGAAAAAGGTAAAGCAGGTATCTCTCTGGGCTGCACCCTCTTTTAAGAAAATCTAACAAGACTGCCATCCCAAGATAAGAGCCAATAAATTAAAGGTGAACACACCTGTTCCCCCACCCCATCCACCTGCTGTGTGGTAAATTTTGATAAACAAATAAACAAGTAAACAACTTTACATACTCTGGTGAGAAAGTTGGTTGACATGTTCAGAAAGCAACACAGTGTATTGAAGAGAAAAGCGATGAAACAGGCCTATATCTTTTCATGATGTCTCTGGTTTCGGTCAACTTGAGCAGTCAACAAAGACAAAAACTTTAGACAGCAGTGTACACTCAACAACAAACAAACAAAACATGCATGACGAATCAATAAACTACTTCAAAGGAAAGGAAACTATTGAAACAGTGAACCATAAAGAAATTTTTGAATTCCAGATTAAAGAATTTTAAAGAAAAGGTGATACAAAAACTTTTATCCTAATTATAGTTCATATGACTAGTGGTCTACTGTAGACTGCATGTATAGTGTATATACATGTACATGTACAAATGGCACCAGTGAAGTTTAAAGGTTCCACACTATTAACTATGAATTTGAGTATTGATTTCTGTAAAATACTCAATACATAAATCTGAACAGCCTTTCTCAAGATGCCATTACATACCGGTATAGGTTTTTCAACCACTGGAAATCCATGAATTTTTCTCAATACACATATAAACCAAAACCGCTTGAATTATGACTCTTAATATGAGCCTTCAGTAACTGTAAAATGTTTCAAATGCCAGAAACGATAAGAGCACTACCAGTATAACTATAAGGATAGATGAATCTTCAAAAGCTGAATATTTTCAGTTACCTTTTAATCACATCAATTTATATCCGTAGTTTTCATGTGAAGTAAAATTTCAGCAAGAGGTCAGGATAAAAATAGAATCTTAAAATGAAAACTTGAATCTGACTATATTCACTTCTGGCGAACCAAGGTACACACAATTGTTACAACTTCAATTTAGCATTTTATAAATCCGACAACCAACAAGTTCAATTGCTGTGGCCTTATGCTGGCAAAATACATCAGATTCTACATTGTATACATAGGCTTGATGGAAGTCTGATTATTTTTCCTGATCCCCACTGAGGACCAATCAATCATGATGGTATCCATAAAGCTTAGGAATTCTCTATGTAATTCCTATCATATGGCACTAATCAGTAATCTTACTCCTATTAGAGGGTTAAGCCAGAATCTTGTAACTGGGAAATGAATTGTAGCTAATAGCAATTTTATATCCGACCCTGTTTGCAGTGGAAAAATGTTTAAGCCTGATAAATCTAACTTAAGAGGCCTTACAAAAGTATCCGTGAAATATATGTCAAGCAGCCTAACCTAGAAATTGACAGCATTTGAGCAATACTTGTAACCCCTACCCTTTTGATCTAGATTACAGTATGTAGTCTAAGATTATAAACCATAGACGTCATCCCCACCCACATTGTTTTAACTGTTGTCTTGGAATTGCACCTCAATTTCTAAAACATGTCCATGTCACTAAGGATAACCAAAGGATCCTATATACTTACCCTTTCCATCTGGATGTAATACCTGCTGACGTACGTAGTCATTTTTACATCTGATGCTAACACGGAAGTACAGCTGCTGAAGGCTACGGCTACGTCTTATTGGGCCACCTTCCTCCAACGCTCCATCAAAAATCCCGTACTCTTAGAGGCCGAACCGACATTTCACTACGTCTTGAACTGTTAAGTCCATTTTGTCTGCATCCTGAAGTATGCCTGTGTATCCCTTAGAAGGAGATGCTAAAGAGATGTTCCTTTCCCAGCATACATGCTGCTGATACTTTGATCACCCATGCTTTACAATGCTGGCAGACGCGATGCTACACTCTCACTGATGGGGATGATCAGGACAGGGGTCAATCATTACGTGACCTTTGGGTCGGCAGGCTCTGTGTATTAACTGCATCTAACGTTCCTTTTTCATGATATTCCAACTAACCAGCCAACAAATCAGTTACACTTGGCTTGTGATAAAAACAGAACCGCCAGGGGGTCTTAGGATATTATTGGACAACCGAAATCGATCCTTCCTCAATTCTCACAAACCAATGGGCATGCTAGCTGACTATTACTGAACGGTCCCTCAAAACAAGCCTAATAACAAAACCTTGCCAGTGTCCACATGCTATTAATTCATTATTCTCCCCAGAGGATAGAGCTGGTATAATCAAGGTGTTATCTATTGTGTGATCATGCCTACGCCCTTCCTGATAAAATCTACCTGGAGACACCTGAAGGACGCTGAAGAGACAGGCAATCTCCTTGTAGATGCTCTTAAGTACAGGATAATGATAACGCTTGTTTGTACAACAAGTCGTTAGAGGGATTTCTGAGACTTACGTAAACATGACATGTTTATGGCTAGCTGTGGATTATTCCATTTGACAAATTGCGGGGGGGGGGGAATTGTTCTTCAACAACCTTGTTAGAGACATCAATTTTTTTTTCAAATTCATCTAGTTTCTAGCACAACCCAAATGCCTCCGTTGTTTTTCTAATACCTCAACGTTCCTTGTCTTTTAGCAAGAAAGTTCATCTGTGTTGGTAAAGGACAAAATGAAAAAATAAACTTTTCATGACCGACATAACATCTTAATCAGGTAAAAAATTTTTTTCATAATTGCTTGCCTTTCTTAATCCTTGAGTCCAGTAGTAAGTACTTTGTCTGACCTTAAAGATTTAACCTCCTTGGTCTGATGTTAACTTTCTTGTCAATGACATCTTACCTTCGTTTTCGTTCCTTATCTTTTGAAACAGGATACAATTATAGTTGCAATAGATACAATAACCCTAAGACAACTCACAACTCATTAGTGACAAGTTATCTTTGCAAGTACCTGTAAATTCTGATGATGATGGACTAAGTGCCCACTATTAAACCACTTCTAAGAAAAGTAAAGAAACAAAGTCGTAAGCTGTCATTAGTTGCAGAGACTTTAGAATAGACAACACAAAAAAGAACATCATGAAAAACATTGAGTACATTCTTCATATTCAAGGTTTCTCATGCATAATTTACGAGCATAGTCCCCTACCTGGCTTAGGGTTCTGTTCTTTGAATACAATTTGAGAGGGGCAGTGGGCATTGTGCACAGTATCAAATAGTACAGGGATGGTTTCAGTATGACAAGACTGGATGTTTTGTAAGGTCTAAAAAAAACCAAGGTCAAGCTGCAAAAGAAAATATATTCAGTAATATTCACTCAGAAACAAAATGCCTGTACACTTTTAATTCTTCTATTAATTAGCAATGGACTAATGCATTTTTATCATATAATATCAATGTTATTAGATAACAAACAGTAGTTATTGCTGATAAGATCGCTTTTAAAAGCTAGTGTCCAGAGTTTGTAATAGGAGTTTATAATAATTACATAATGCTGAATTATGGGTTAGAACTTAGACGTGCACTCCACTGTCCAGAGTCCTGAGAGAATTTCAAAAACAGATATGTCTCATAAAGTTTGAAGCTGATTTAATATGTATAGCCATCCATAGATATTCTATCATCGTAGAAAATTGATGTCACTTCATCTGCCCTCTATTTTTGAACAGCCCTTGGATGACCGCACGACAGAAAGTGATGGGCAAATCTTTGAAATATTAATCTGAGATGGTATTGCCAGCATGAAGTGACCTACTTTTTTCAGTTGGTTGAAGAGTGTAGTGCTAAAGTATTGTCTGGTATGAAGAGAGTAAAAAGGATGGACAATTCATGACCTTATGAACGAAGTCTCAAGTGTGTGATTCACGCATTCCCTGATGAGCAAACAACAGACAACAAATCCACATCCATCATAACGTATCAATCTCATCCTGATATCTATTAGCCTGGTATCCGGCCGTATTATAGCTCCCGAGTCTCTTCTGTCCTCTCCGCAAAAATACCTGCGGAGAGGACAGAAGAGACTCGGAAGAGGACGGAAGAGACTCAGGAGCTATATACCAGGCTAGATATCTTTCAAAAAGAACTGATTCATAGCAGATACAAACAGAAATTCTACAGAAAAGAGTTACACTTGAACAGGTGGCATGCAGATACGAAGTATAGGCAACTGTAAGTTTCCCATACTATATATATAAGAGGCCCAAATGAAAAGTAGAATGCAACTACATTGTACATCCCTAGATAGAGACCTTGTTTAGAAACTCTGCACCACTGCAAAGTCCAAAGCATATCGGATAAATCAAAGATGCCCTCCATCTATCCAATTTACTTTACAACATTCTCCATCCAACTCCCTCTCATTTCAAACATCTGCCTACAGCAAATCATATTTTGTATTCCCTTCAAAACCTTCCCAAGAATAATTCATAGACTAAGTAGTTTTCAAGTAGTGTGAATGGTTTATTATAATCATAAGGCTTCAGGCTAAAATTTTAGTGTATGTAACTTTAAAGTTTGAGCAGGTACCATCATTACAAATTTGAAATCATTTCAGGGTGAAAGGAAAGAATGGGAGATACAGTTATATTAGAATAGGCCAAATTACTGCCTCTTACCCAATGACATTGGTATGATAATAGATGGTATAAGGTATTTTCTTTTTTTACTAGCTTTTCAAGTCAACTGGTCAGGCAATAACTCAAGACAATCAAAAGTAAGTCCTTTAATGCCAAACTACATGTACACGAACCCTAAACATCTGGTCATCCTAAAATCAGGTCCCGAAGAAGTCTTGCGGAAAATTACCTTCTCACAGCAAATCGGTAATGACACCATATTATTCCTGACCAGCCTTTTTTCAATCATGTACTTCACCAAACTATTGATTTCTTTCCAGTACAGCATACTAGATTTCCTCTAAACCATTCTTAAGTCCTGCTAAGCCTTCAATTATTGGGAGCACACATTTATTGATTGTGAAAGTGCATTATAAAATGCCCACAACTTAAGTTAACCTAACTTGAAAGTTCACATATGCTGGTAGAATGCGAGTGACATTCTGGATCGAAGTGAATATAAATTCCAACACAAAATTTGGACCCAAATGTCCAACTGATTCAACTCCAGTCTTTTTCAAAGAAAAAAGCAATCTATATCATCAACTATGTAATGCTAGTTCACCTTAATCCGTGGGGTATCCTATAGATTCGTTGTTTTTAAAAAATGGGTATTTTAAATTTAGAGATTTCCTGTCAATGACGTGGGTTTCAAATGTTAACATTTTCAAGATATTGCAATGTGAAACTACATCCCAACGACTTAACGATCTCCAAATACCCTGTTTTTATATATAATGGATATAGGTTACCCTACGGATAAAGGTGAACTAACGTTATACATCAGGACTTTACAACCATTCTTTAACAGAGACAGGGGTGCCATAGACTTTCTCCAACTTATGACCCACTGCTCACCAGGTCATATGTTCTACTGTATCTGAATAAGTGAGGTCACAGAAGCAATGGATAAGTGCTCATTTCTTCACAAAAACTGGACAGTCAAAAATTTGTGTAAGTCCTATTTTTGTGTTGGAAAGAACAGTGAGTTCAACTCTGATCGCGAATGATAAAACATGTTATACTCATTTCCAAAATGCTAAAATGATATAGAAAGAATCGTAAAAGGAAACTACAGACAACCCCTGCAGCAGAATTGATGGTAACATCCTTCTTTTCACTGGCAAACACAATAAACAGATGCTGACCCACTCAGTTTTCCATTAGGTTTTGAGAAGGGACAGGGAAATTGATGTCAGGACAGGAGAGAACATTGAAAATCCATGTGTTTTTGGGCCTTGTAATTGTTCCTGCAGATTGATTGTCACATGTGGTAGAACGCTTGAGGGGTCTGACAGTTACAGAGGTTAAGTACACAAAGTAAGGCTGCCTGGGCTTGGAATTGGCTTGGACCTCTTTTAGCTTGGATCAGTCAGTCTTCACTCTTTGGTTGATATCATATCTACATCAATACTTAAATAATCATTGCATTGATTATGTTAACATTAAAAGGTCATTTAGACCACACCAATCTTATTTGTTGTTTCTAGGATTTCCTGACCGTATTATTTCCGATTTGAAAAAAAAATTCAAATTGATGGCCACACCTTGTGTTGACAAAATTTCACTGCCTCTCCTTTCTCAAATTAACCATGGGCTTCAAATTCCTGTAGCTGTACGTGCCTATTTTGGACGGTACTTTTATCATTTTTCTTCAAACTTTGGACTTGCTACCAGGGACCTCCTAAATGTTGAAAGTTTAGGTTTTACTGTCCGATCTCTCCTACCCCCAACTTTTTTAAAAGTTTTTTGACGACGCCTCAGGGGAGTCGTCAAGTGGTATATGTTGCATTCAGTCTGCAAAAATTCTAGGAATTGCACAGGCATTTTTCCACAGGAATGCTAGTATTCCACAACAGTATGCTGGGAATTTGGGTCATGTCCTAGAAAGCTTGGACCTGGGGGATGGTTGGGTCAACTCAGGTCAACGGATAGGGATAGACATATACCACAGGTAGACAGAAAAGGTTACATATTAAGGCAATAATCTTGAAAGTTGGCAAATGGTAATTATATTCAGAGCCAAATGTAATTTTCATGTCATGTACTAAAGGTATATCAAGGCCACACACTAGTAATTTTCATGGCATATACTAAAGGTATATCAGGGTCACACACTGGTAATTTTAATGGCATATACTAAGGTTATATCAAGGTCACACATTGGTAATTTTCTTGTCATATGCTAACGATATATCAAGATCACACACAGTGTCACACAAACATACAAAATCATGTGTATAAAATACAATCACACAAACACAGACACATTGACACTTAAAGGCAGTACTGGAAATCCGTTGCATGTGGGATCAGGGGGATGGTTGGGTCAAGTCAGGTCAAGAGGTAGGGAATGCCATAGATTCTCGGAATTGTAGAGGCATGTTTCGACGGGCATGTATGGAATGTTAGCTTGGCATGTTTACAGGCATGTATGGAATGCTAGCCTCTCGATGAATATGAAATGGAATTTGGGACATGTCCTAGCCTAGAGAGAGCATGGTTGGTAATTTTCTTGGTCCGAATCACATTTGTTAGTGAGTAGCTTAACCACCAACAGCAATATTAAGAGTCGATGCACGAAACTCCCTCTGGCTTTTACCTCTGTCACAGACACAGCAAAGCATCCTCTAGCTGCCCCACAAAAACACCCCCTGCCTTGAAGGTCTGATGCAAGTATAAAGAATTCTCTTCTTCACTATATAAACTACAGCTCTCTCTCCCTGTAAACCACCTTGCTGTACATGTGACCTCACATTGCTAAGTATCTTGTCAGATTTCCAGATGTTCGCTAACTAGCTTGGTTCATGATAACTAGCTTGCTTTGACAGATCTGGGACAACGGGTGTTTTCTTACAGTTCTGGTACTAGTAAAATGGCCGTTTCTGTAAGGCAAGTAAAATTCAGCCACTAAGTCAACACAATAGATCCCCGTATCTTGCTTCTTTCGAAGCTGGTTCAGTGAGTGTCATTTGCGTCTGCTAACATTGTGGTAATTTTCATGTCATATACTAACGATATATCAAGATCACACACTGGTACACACAGTGTCACACAAACATACAAAATCATGTGTATAAAATACAATCACACAAACACAGACACATTGACACTTAAAGGCAGTACTGGAAATCCGTTGCATGTGGGATCAGGGGGATGGTTGGGTCAAGTCAGGTCAAGAGATAGGGAATGCCATAGATTCTCGGAATTGTAGATGCATGTTTCGACGGGCATGTATGGAATGTTAGCTTGGCATGTTTACAGGCATGTATGGAATGCTAGCCTCTCATGAATATGAAATGGAATTTGGGACATGTCCATTCCTTTAGAATTCCTATGAACCTTAGGGAACACAGTATGCTGGGTATGCAAGTCCCCCCCCCCCCCCCCCGAATCTGTTCCAGATGTATCTCTGGTATGCAATGGTGGAAGATTTCACCATTGTGCTGTACCTGGTATAGAACAGGCTGGCTGTAGGTTTATGTTACAGGTGGGCTAGTATATTGTGCCAGGGATAGTGTGACAGGGAAGTTCCAGTCTATTTCTGATTTGAGCTGTATTGTTGTACCCTCAATCGTCGTCATGGCAATAATACATTTTTATTGCCAGTCTTGTTTTTTTTTCGACCGACCGACCGTCCCAATTTTTTTCTGAAAAAATCAGAGAAACAACAAATAAAATTGGTGTGGCCTTATGATAACATTAAAAAGCTCACAAATCACTAGTACTCTTTGCACTGATTTTTTTTATTGTCATGATTGCAACATTGTTCATGGGTTGAGCACAAGAGCTACCAATGTGGGTAATGATTACCTGAGGCTAAGGCTCCGAAACAACAGAGAAGGAACATTCAAGTAGTTAGTCTGAAAATAAGTCTCCCAAATGCAACCATATATGGGTATTGAATTCTTTGGCAACATATCGTTCTACTGACAGTGCCAGCTTCCCTTTTCAGAACTTTTAACATCCAATTAACTAGTATAGACACTATTTGCCAGTTGACAGGAAAAGATTCCATCACTCTAAACTACTTTGAAGGTTAAAGTTAAACACAAGTCTCTGGTGGTTTCAAACTAGCTGTGATCAGGAATCAAAAGTGACAGACCGGCTAATAACGAGATTGACTTTGCTTGTTAGCTGAGACTTTTGCCTCAAACTACATGTAGTCGGACTTCTTAACGTCTGTCAGCATTTTAATCATTAGCACGAGGAGAAAACAAACACCAGGTGAACACAAAGTGCTTAGGGGGATCAAAACAGCTGCATCTATTAGGTCATGTCTGTCAATATAGGAAGTTCTCAAGATTATATCATGTTCATGAATGTTTGCCAATGGGATTTGTGGAAGGTACATACCGAAAAGGAAGCCTAAGGTTAAATCTTGGCCCTTTACCAACTTGGCCAAATCAATCTGGCCCAACATCTTGGTCAACTCTACTAGGGTTAGGGTTAGAGTTATGGTAAGGGTTAGAGTTATGGTTAGGGTTATAGAATTAGGGTTAGGGTTAGGGTTAGGGTTAGAGCTAATTTTAGGGTTACCAGTAGTACATGATTGTATATTGTATGTTGACTAGAGTATTGGGCCTAGTTGGTCTGATTAGCCATATGCATGGCCCGGATTGGATTGAGAACCAAAGTGCCCAATATCCGAAGAGAAACGATCTCAATATAAGAAGTTAGCCTGGTATCCAGCCGTAATATAGCTCCCGAGTCTCTTCTTTCCTCTTCGTAATTGCGAAGAGGAGAGAAGAGACTCGGGAGCTATATTACGGCTGGATACCAGGCTACAATAAGTAACCAATAACTTTGCATTTACCTCATGTAAAGAGTTGAGTAATGACACAACGCATCACAGTAGTACATGTAGCATTTTCAAAAGCATTTCATGTTTGAGGGCTGTGCTAGATTAGGTCAGGATCACAACAACTTTGAACTCCCAAGGGCAAGTTATGACATCAGCAGTTGCTAGGCAACAACTAGGATGCCATTTTGGTATCTTGGCGTCATCATGTGGCAAGTACCAGAGATCAAAGTGGTACAACCCATAATCACCCGAGGGAATATAGCAGGTGGGAACCTTTAGAACAGTAGATGTTATTTGAATGTGATAGCTGATGAGGGAGAGGGGGAACTTTGGCCTTCAACCAATTGTTGGCTATTTTCTCATTCATATGTCACTTTATGACATGTTCAATTTAGATATGTAGGCCATGACAGCACACAGTAACAATTAACATATTTTGAACAATCTTACTTCGAGTAGTGACTTTGAAGCTTGTCATTCATTAGAAGATCAATAATTCTTGTAAAGAGACATTCAAAGGAGAATTTACAACTCCCTCCCTGTCTATCGCCACTAGAGACTACCAAATTGAATGTTTTATCTAAAAAGGACGGGATACAAGAACAAGCTATGTTTTCACTGTTGTGGTCGCAGAGTTGTGAGCCAACATCAACTCTTGGGAAGAAACAGCAAGTGACCGATCAGCATGGAGACAGACTGTTAAAGCAGGGGTGAAGGAAGATAATGCTACCAGATCCCAATTGCAACTCAGAGCAGCGGCATCAGAAGACAGCCTCCCAGAATTGGCTTGTTCAGCCACCAAAAGAGATATGGACCATTACCAAAACCCATCGTCTCTTCAGACGAACGGAGGCTAATGATGGAGTGATGTTGGGTCGCAGAGCCGTGGTCTTATAATTTTTGGAATGAAAGCAAAAACTTTAATTTGACAAATTGTACATGTGCATATACAAGCACATTCAGTAATTGCCATAATTAAATTTGAAACGATTCCAGGGCTTCAGGCTCCAGCTTTGGATTTTTTCTCTGTCTAATACTAGTTTTGAAGCTCATGCTCTTAGAATTGTCGTTAAAACTTCATCCTGAGCTTATAAAAGATACATTTACATCAATTTTTATGTCATGAAGTTCAGATTTCCAAAAATTGATGGGTAAATTATTTTTCTGTCCCTGTTCCAAGATAGAGAGAGGGTTCCTGGAGACTTGTACTTCCTTTGAACAAGATTTTGCAGATTTTCTGATCCCCCTTCTTTCAACACCAAAACCTTGTCTTCCGTACTTGTGTACCAAGGGAGTTAGTCTCTAATTTGCTAAGATTTAAGGGGGAAGTATAACATGGATAACGAACGGCGCTCCCACGATATCCAATTTCTTCAAGCATCAAAACCTCTTTCCATTGAAGAAAGCAGCTGGGCTCTTCAATGATTTCTCCACAGACCTTAAGTCCAAATCTGGAGTTTGACGCAAAAAGCATTCCAAGCAAACTTGCCCTGTGGCTTTGTGTCTTCTATATATAAAACGTCTTTGATTTAATCTCAAGATGAAGCGAGTTGCTTCCTTTGACTGATCACTAACTTAAGCAGTTGACTCCCATACTCAATCAAGTCACAAGGTTCAGCTATGTTTAGAAAGGTTGGGGGGCCTTTAAGTCCAGCTGAAATGAGATTTGTAGAGTTTGGCAGACCCTGAAACTTTAGCTGCCATATTTGCATTGTTTGGTGAAGGACAGAGAGAAATTCAATGTAAGGCCACACCAATTTAATTTCTTGGTTCACGGATTTTTTCATAAAAAATATGGAGCGAAAGGGCGAAATAAAAATAAAAATAAAAATTGTAAAATGGTTGGGGTAAAGGAAGGGGTAATCAAAAATATAAAGAATAAAAAGTTTTCTGCTTGAAAAAGTTCAAAACCACTATTACTGTACAATAACAGCACCTGTTTGTTGATTTTAAGGAGCTTATGATATAAAGGCCAATTTGCTACACCAGGAAGTTGGTGAATGGTTTCATTAATGGTGAAAATTTGCTGATTGGTAATTTTTATTTTTATTTTTTTTTCCAAAAAATCGGAGCGAGCGAATTCGTGAACCAAGAAATTAAATTGGTGTGGCCTAAGTACACATCGAAATAGGATCTTGAAGATTTTTCATGTTTTGCAATATGAGGATAATGTGGATATTAAAGATTGTTATGACATGTAAGTATAGAAGAGCAGAAGATTTTTCACATAAATAAAAAAAAGTAGATCTTGAAGATCTCTTTATGGTTTGCAATACGAGGATCTGGATATCAAAGATCGTTATGGCACAGTGTATGGCGCAGAGCAGAAAAATTATCATCATAACAATTCACAAAGGACTGGTAACAATAAAATCAAAAATGAAAGTCCATAAAAAACAAGAGAGAAAAGAGACACTAGTGTACATGTTAGACAACAAAAGTTACATGTATTGAATGTAAAAATGATAATTACTGTAGTTAAATAAAATTCAAGCAAAATGCTCATTGAACTACTTAATGTAAATCCAGCTCTGCATTCACCCATGATTGAAAACTGGCTCAGCCTCTTACAATCTGTCACAAGCTATTTTCTAAGGCTAGCAGGAGCCTAACTATTTATATCCTGAGTCTAATTGTGTTTGTGGTAGAGGCTTCCTGTTAATCTTACCACAATGGGGAGCCTTTTGCCCTTGTCAGGAGAGAGTACCCTTCATACGTAAGAGCTATCATGTGAGTTTACCCATGACTACAGTTAAGTAAATAGTCTACTCTGAGTCAAGATATACATGTACACGTTGTAGCACTTTACACTTGGGAAGCACAGTTGCGACAAGAAAACTTGAAAATTGTTGATGGACTAGAAGGAATGGTGGACTGTAGGAAGGATGGAATGGGAATTATTTTTTTCATACAATATTTTTGATTACAACACATTGTTTTTATTATTTGTCCATTTTTGCTACCATATAACTTATATATAAACCCAGCCAAAGTAGGTATTTGGCATCAAACATACACATGTAAATCCAATTGGTTATGAGATTAGGCACTTTGGTGAAGGTCAAAGTTACCTTGACTTTGAACATCACACCCCCCCCCCCAAGTTCACCCCTAAACTATAATAAACTGTGACTCATCATCATCATCATCGGTCACAAGGCTTGTCCACGTCTACGACCATGCATCAGGTTCTGATCTATTTTCAGTTTTATTTTGTAGGATTACATCATGACTGTAGATTGATATTTGCCAGTCCTCATAACAAAATTGCATCAGCACCAATGACCTTGAAAAAAATCTATCATCAACTGCAGATGTCAGTACAATCAGAAGAACATCACCCAAAGACCTTGCACAGCTGTATCAAACCCTGGGCTAAGCTGAGGGACTATCAGAAACAAGATACCATCACATTGCTCAATGTTTGTCAAGTGAGTCCCAAATTGGCAGGGATTCGTGCTTCCTGTGGGATCTACAGCAATGGCAGTGACTTTCAACCACCCTGAAGGGTACAGCAGGCTTAGAACAACAGTTCCAAGCACAACCAGAAATGTTATGTCTTTAGCTGACTTATCTGATTTTCATATATAAATTGTGTAATCAGTTTTCCTAACAATGAACCTATCATTACAAAAACAGCACAATTTGAAAGGAAGATAAGCTGATGTCCTAAATCTATGCTAGCAGTATGAAACATGCAGTACAACACATTCAAAGTCAAGGTCGGATTTTCAGTCATTGCCAAAAGTCCAGCTGAATAGCTGCAAAGTGACATGGACAAACAGATTAGTCCCGTAGTTTAATCTCCAAGTAGACGTGGCATAAGGCTCAGTTTCGGTGTTTTATGCAACCATGTTTTTGTAGCATTTAGGCCACACCAATTTTATTTGTTCAAATTGTTGTTTCTCGGATTTCCCAACCCTATTTATTCCAATTTGAAAAAAAAAAATTTTCAAATTGATGGCCACACCTCCTGTTGACAAAATTTCACTACCTCTCCTCTCTCAAATTTAAACTATGGGCCTCAAATTCCAGTAGCTGTACGTATACGTGCCTATTTTTTATGGGAGGTTTATCATTTTTCCCCTTAATGTTGAAGGTTTTTCCTGTCCGATCTCTCCTAGCCCCAACTTTTTTAAAAGTTTTTTTTTTTTCGACCGACTGACCCAATTTTTTTCTGAAAAAATCCAAGAACAACAAATCAAATTGGTGTGGCCTTAGAAGTCTTTTTGTTGGACAAAAAGATGTCAAGACTAAGAAAGGTGGACTTGCTGTATTGTCTACTTAAAAGAGGTACTAAATGCAGCAACATAAGCATTAAACACAGAGTGCCTGACACTGAGCCTGACCCAACTAATGCTCTGCTGGTTAGCCACAAAGTGACAGGGACAGACACAGGATCTGCACTGTGGTTAACACTGTTGGTTTACAGTGAGGGGGGCTTGAGGCGGATTTCATGGCACAAATGGAGATTTCACAGTTGCCTCAGCTGTGGCCCTGAGGGAGGGGAAACATGTCAAGAATCACAAACCAGCAGAAGGCCCAACAACTTCTCAGGAAACTGTTACTGGTTCCATACACATGCAATATATTACAACAGCCTTGGGGATGTCAACTCTGGGGTATTGCAAACTGTTATGTAATAGTCACAGAATGGAGTCAGCCTGCAATTTGAATTACATCATGTACATGTACATGTACATTTTGTACTCTTGAAATACTTGTTGTAGTACTAACTGTCGTAGATTTTTAAAAAGTCTCTCGAATCCATGTTTTCACATTTCATATTCAGGGCTGTCCCAAGGACCCATGTCCTTTGCTTATCCAGAAAGAAATATTTTAACCCCATCTGCTCCAAAAATCTGAATCTTCAAAAAATTGATTAAATGTATTTTCATAACTTTCAAATGACAGATTTAAATAGAAAGCTACCAAACAGCTCCTACAAAATTAGTGGTACAATGAAAAACCTAAGAGACATGTACAGCTCTGTTCTAATGCTGTTCTGTACATAATTTTGAAGAAAGGTTGTGAGTATTTTCAATGTCAGATGAATGACCACCAGGGAAGGTCAAGAGCAAGGCTAAGAGGTCAACAGTAATTTGTCACACTGACTTCAGTGAGCTTTAATTACATCATGGTTCAAATCAGATCATTTACAAGTTACTAGGTCAATGTTGCTGCAACCTAGCCTGGGTACCATCCGGGTAATAGCTCGCTCCTATGTTTGCTTCTGGAGAACTGTGCATTCAAACCTTATGCTGGTAATGTCAGTATAAGAGCAAATTAAGGACTGGGTCCATCCGCTTGTGGGAGGTCTGTTGTCTTCGAATAAGCGCTCTAAGAGTGCTCGTTCAAAGACTACACATCTCCTACAAGTCAATAGAGCGCATTTCGGGTTTTGGAACGCCTGTTCGAGCGAGCGCTGGAACCTATTCCTTGATCCTCTGATGCGTAGGGACCAATCAGTGCCCTCATCTAAAATTTGGACGATTCCAGACGTTCCTAGACAGAATAGCAGAGAAGCAACTGTATAGAATGTATTTAGTAAAAGTCAGAGGGAGAAGCGACTGTATATACCGGTGATGGATTCTCCTGTCGGATGTACCGACATATATATACCGATAGTGTATAATAAACGTCGGAGCAAACCACTATCCAGATGGTAGCCAGACTAGCTATAACCAATATCTATAATCTTTTATGTACATGTAGATAGAATAACAATGGAATACAAACTTGTGATAAAGCAACAGATACACTAGACAACATCATTAAGAAAACAACAATGCTGCTCTCCCTTTAGCCACCTAATTGAGAATGATTGATCATTTTGCAATAAAACAAACAAGTGGCCACAAGTACTTGTAGGTTGTAAAATATGACTTTCACCCTATGTTTATACTTGTTTGCAATATACATGTAAGTCGATGAATATTTCTACACAAAAGAATACTTCAAAGACATCGACAAGAGTCTATCAAGAACAAACTTGATGTGACAAGTTGGCTTCAAACAAGGAGGTTGAAACCTTTTTTCAACCTTCTTGCTTCAAAGAACACTGCTGCATTTTTTACTAGCACAACTAGAAAACCAATGACAGACATGAGCCCTAGTAACAAAACAGATTGAAAGTTGTTGTCTTAAACCAATGAAAGTTTATATATGTAACCATACAATGTACAAGGCCAAACCTGACTTGGAGACTGTTTTCCCAGATAAAGACATGACATTGGGCTGGGATATTTCACTCGAACAGGACCTTGGTACATAGTTTGGTCTGGTAAACTTGATAAGAATGTTCAATAGAACCTTGGAAATAACACATCAGGGATAAACATTACCAGTTCCTTCAGCTTAACTTTTATGAACTTAGACAATTGAAACAAGACTAATATTTATCATAATGAAAATGGCTAAGTCAAGTGTCTCATGATTGTGTTATCAAATATTGAAGTAAACAGCTAGTATCCAATCGGAAAACTTGGCTGAAAGACAAAATATTGATGCATGCACAAATGCAAGGATAATCATGTTTGTGCACCCTGGCTCCTTTCAATGTCAAATGCTCTTTTTGTTATCCTTTTTTGTTTCAAGGTTCAACTAGGCGACAAAACTATTCTGGACACGAAAACAACACTACTACATGTCGTATTCTCTTGTCTCAAGAGATTCTGAAGGAAAAGCCACAAATGGAAGAAACTGTCTCCCCCATCACAAGGCACCACTTTTATCTTAGGCAATTTGAAGAAAAGTATTCCGTGACGTAAACTCGGGCTACCACAGCAAACGACAGCAAAATATTCCTATCTATGTTTTGCTTCAATAATGGACAAACTGACTGTCATATCGCCTATGTCACAGAGTCTGTACCCTTGATATCACTACAAAAGCAACACTTATAAACAGTTGTTTTAAATGCTGTTACAGATCTCTTACCCATAGACATGGCACCCAATTGCTGATTAGATTGCAAACACTCAAATAGGCTTTCTTGTCAATCATTCGGTCGCTGTTCTTGCCTTGTATAGGAACAACAAAGAAGATGCGTCGCTTCGCGAGGATGCTCTAATCACCGAGCAAACCTATCTCATCTACGCAATTTTCAAGACAAGCAAGCAACACTTACTGAGGAGAAGGCTACAACAGGAGACCCTCTTCTGCAATGGCTCTTTCCAAATGAAAGGAAACAACTCCCTGCTTCCAGAGAGAGAGAAATCTTGAGTATGTTCTCTGCCTTCTGTCCAACAGGTGGAGCGTCTTAGACTATCCCGGCTGCTCCTTAAGGGCTACTGTTTCCACACTGAAAGTGTGGCATGCAACAATCCACATGCAGATGCAGACATGTACCACTGTTGTCAGGGACCCGTCAAGTCTCCAGCCAAAAGTCACTACCTCATTAGCATACATTAGCATCTGGGTTGGTACCCATCTCCAAATATGAGCACTGATGCTCATTAGATGGTATAGGGGGTGTGATTAATTGTGGATAATGAGACCTAGCTAGCATTGGGTCCCTAGTTCATATTTACAGAGGAGAAATGACATTAGTTTACAACTATCATTGATACAACACAAATACACAGCTCTGGAGAGAATGGATTATCTTACAAAATGTTATTCTTGAACGGTGGATGCTGCTCGAAAGGAAATGGACCTAATGGAAGGCAACGTCACAACACTGCCTTTTAGTTCGACAGGCTAAAATTAGAACTTGGACTTCTCTCTTGGATGAGGAGTTCTTTGCAGCTTATGTGATTGCACTTGGGGATGGGTGTTATAGACACAAATCCTGGAGTAAAGAACTGTATCCGCAGGTCAAGGGGGGTCGTCCAGCCCCACTGACATACATGGAATGACAGCTGCCTTTAGGGCTAAAATAGATAAGAGAGGAATGATACCAGCTATTTTGGGATAACCTGGCTGGATTTGGAGGGTACAGATGGGGGTTATCACTACTCTCATTTTTCAGCTTTTGTTGTTTACATTGCATAACTAGTAAACTGTCTTAAGGCATGACAGAAAAATTTTGAAATCTAGACCCTCTGAAACACTATTTCCTGCATTTTGAGGAGTAAATTTTGCTGGTAGACTAAGCTGTTCAATAGCATCTGTTTTCATGAAAAATTAGAGTTAAGAGAGTTTCAGTTTTTTTTATATCTTTAGATATCGATTTTTTGTCCGTCACAGAGGACGGAATGGGGAAATTTTTTTTTCCATCCTCAGTTGCAAAATTCCGTCAAAGGACGAAAAGGAGGGTGCTAACAACCCTGATGTACATTGTATTAAACATGATTGTATGCATTCAGCAAAAATACGGAAAGATACAGCTGAAGGTAAAAAGTGCTTAGGTTGCATTTTTGTGTCACATAGATGTAACTTTATGACGAAGAAAGACAAAAAAAGTTAGAAGTTATAATTAGCAAAACCTACTTCTGATCTCCTTCTCTTTATCTATTTCAAGTATAATGTCTCTCTCTCTCTCTCATGTATACTGATAAATATACTGACAAGAATATGCCATAGAAGACATTTACATTTTGTATGCTTCAAGCTTAGGAAGTCAAAGAAAACTTAAGGTAAACTTACTGTATTATAAAACTACAAATATATCTTCACATACCTAGTACATAATTTTCTCAGTTACTAATTGAATACAGTGGATTCTACCTGAAACGACTGACTGTTTAGAGACTTCATTCAGTGGTTTGATTTATTCAGTTAAAGTCACATTTTACGAGGATGTCTAACCTTCATCAGCATACTCATAAACCCTTTGTAGCCCACACATACCAGGTACCGGGTGAGTACAGGACGCCCTATTGGGTGTAGCATTAGGGGCCACCACAACACCAATCAACATGCTCTAAAACCTCTGCCACAAGGGTAAGTCTAATCTCTTCTAATTTTCTCCTTATGTACCTGACATCTTTTACAACCTGTACTGCATAAGCTGCCTTTCTTCTGCAAAGGAAGCTAATAAATAATATAAACCAAAATGTGTAAATTTAATGGAAGGCTGATATTAGATTTGACATCTGCTCCTATCTTCAAAATAGTGACAGAACATTACTACTTTGTTACAGACAACAAAACCAAATTTTAGTGTTGAAAGCTTCATGTTTGACAAAATTTGCATGAAATCTATAAACAATTTAAAGAACATGCTTCGGTTTAGGGGTTTTCACTTAAGAATCTCAGTTAACACAATATTGAGGTATCGTCTGTGGTATCATGTGACATGTAATGATATGTAATCAATCTCATTCTGTAAAGAATCACTATAGACTAGGCTAGATTTAAGATTTTAACTGTTAGCAAATTAGGTGATTTTTCTCAAATATTCAAAAACATGTAAAACGTAGACATAAAATAAGTTCCCAAATTGTAAGTTAGGAAAATTTCTACACATTAAATGTATATCGCATTCTGCTATCAGTGATTACGATAAGACCTTGTATGTATTTATAAAGAAGACATTAGAGAGTAGAAGTCCAGTCCATAAAAGGTCGGGCCTGGTCTAATAGAATTCAGTTCACGTCTACTTGGAGCCCTGCCCAACACAAAATAGACCTACATGTACTTGGGAAAAGGCTCAACAAGTATCCATGTTGAACTCTTATTTGTATTCGCAGGGTGTAACGTCCGTTCCAAGATTAGCATGTAATTTTAGACCGGTTAAAAGACCATTCTAAGCAGGCACTCCTAAAAGTCACCATTTCCAGAAATGCCTATGTTTCAGAAATGATCTTTTCTGAACTACACTGTAAAGCTATCCATCCATACATTGTGTACTTCTAATGACACTGCACTTGGACACTTGCTACCATGTTATAAAGAGACTACCAGTACAACAGAATGTATCTCTTTGGTGGAAGACTCTTGTCCATTCAAAAGTTGGTATATCTGTTAACGTTTTAGAGCTACCTCTGTGACAAACAGCTGGATAATAGTGATTAGAGTCCATTAGCCTTATCAAGTCATAAAAGTACAGGTACATGTAAACAAAGATAAGCCATGGCCTCAATAACTAAACAAAGACTTCAGATCTCATCGGCCCCATATATAGTACAAATGTATCACATCTCAAATCAGTTAGTTTATACATGGAGATATTCTCCCTTTTCATGTGTTTATGTCCTGAAAAAGAAACTTTTTATTGTGTGGCTGAATAAATACTGCTCTTACCTGTTCGTTAGGAGTGGAGTCGTCGGCATCGACCGTTGCCTCAGAAGCTGAAAAACAAATTCAGATTTGTATAGTTTTTTCTTTTCAATGAAAAGTAGTGGTTTTGGTACTAGCACGTAAGAACTACAAATTGTACAATGTACAAGATGTATAAATAAACACTGTCAGAGTGGTACAAACACTTGATAAGTGGAGCCTTACATGGAGTGCTAACTAGATACAGCTATCAAGCTAAAAGCATGTCATTGTGACGCACAGAAAAAAACTAAAACTCTAAAAACTTAATTTGGCCATAAAACATATTCTACAGAAGGAAATCTAGTTGATAAAATGAAAGCCCTCAAGGCATGGATTAAAGGTTCTAGATGCCGCATAGAATAACGAGTAAGCAGAGCCGGCTTGGAAAGTCTCCGAGGACAACTGTTGTACGTCATTCTACAGTTTATGTGAGCAGGCAAACAGGGCTGGGAGCAGTGACGTTAATGGCTGGCCTTCTTGGGATTCCATGCATTTGAAACGATAACCTTGCAAAGATATGCATCCAAATTACAGTAGCAAAACTACAAGCTTGCATGTTCAAGCGAATATGAGGAGTTTAGCAGAGATAAATTGCAATGGCTTACTGTTGGCATCTTCTGGAGATGCTTCTGATTTGCTTTCTTCACCAGTAGTCCCATCTACGTCAGCTGCGGAGGAATTCACAAGGCCGTCTTGAGATTCTTCCGTAGTCTCCTGAGGCGTAACCTCATCCTCAAGATCCTGTGCCTCTTCTGGGTCACCTTCTTCTTCCCCTTCCTCATCTTCTTTGTTCTCAGAATCCATTGTTTTGTCTTCTCCTACTTCTTCCTGGATGCCGCAAAGTTCCTCCTCATCGAGGATCATGACAGATTCCATGTCTTGCTCGCAAGTTTCTTCCTCCGCTTCTGCATCCTGCACAATCCGGTCGCCCGCTTCGTTTGTTTTCTTATCTGTGTTTACGCCACTTATGGTTGTGCCTGTTTCCAAAGTATGTGATTGGGTTGTATTTACACAAGGCGGAGATATATTGTCCTCACGTACACTTGCCTCTGCATCTGCAGTTGTTGTGGATATGTTGTCATCATTGGCATTTTCAGCATCTGTGTCCACCAGTAAGTCCAAGTCTGCTTCTGTGTCGGACAGTTCCTCTGTATACTCCTTGGTGTCAAAGTTATGTTCCGAATCAGCATCTCCATCAGCTGACTCTGTGTTACCCAATAGCAAGGCATCTTTGTCTGCATCAGCAAGTGGTTCTTCATCTGCAATAACATCTTCATCATCATCTGCATCATCATCCCTAACATCTTTCTCCTCCGATTTATCACTTAAAGCATCCTCGTCAGCGGCTGTTTCAGTCAAATCATCCTTGCCAGCCTCACTGTCATCGCTCTTGACCCTTGCTCTTGGTAAGCCATTCAGAGTCTCCTCATCGATCTTGATCTTTCTGACCCTGGACGACTTTCCGAAGAACAGTTTGTCCCACTTATTCCCAGAGGAAGCTGGTTCTTCCTCTACATCATTCTCATCATCATCATCAGAGGGCTCCACGTTTTCCACAGGTGCAGTTTCCTCATTGCTGATAGAGGGCTCTTCAGTGTCCTCTTCTTCATCTTGAACTGAGCTCTTGTCTTCCTGGTCATCCAATCTGAAGACACGGTGACGTTTGGGCTTGTCTTTTAGCAACCCCTCCCAACTTTTCCCCTTCTTTGCCAGGCTTACAGACAGGTTGGATTCCTTGGTTATCAAACTGGCGGCATTTGCTTTCACATGTTGTTTCTTCTCTTTGAGGGACATCTTGTCATCTTGTGCAGATTTGTCTTTCGCAGGCTCTTGGCCGCTCTCCGTTTCTTTTTCTGCAGACTTTAATTTGACAGACAATGTTGACTCTTTGACAGGTGTGACATTGCCAGCATTCTTTTTCACGCCTTGTTTCTTCTTTTCCTTTTCAGCATTTGATGTCTGCAGTTCGTTGGTGTTTTCTTCCTCCGCAGGCTTTTCTGATTTCAGCTTTACAGTCAACTTTGACTCCCTGACAGGTGTCACATTGGCGGCGTTCTTTTTCACTGGTCTTTTCTTCTCTTCCGTTACACCATTTGACTTGTCCTTCTCGGCACTTGATTTCTCCAACTTCTGGTTGCTTCCCTTTTCTGCTGACTTTTCTGGCTTCCCTTTTTGGACAGATTTTGAAACAGCAGCCCCTCTTTCTTTAGAAGAAGCCTTCTCTGCCTTCTTAAGGGTCGGTACAGCGTCTTTTTCCTTATCAGACTCTTTGCTGCTACTGCGTCTTCTTTCAAATGGGTTGGACTTGTCAACAAATGATTCCCACTTATTTCCTAGGCTGGCCACCTTACCCTCTGAAATGTTCTTCATGTCTTTCCTGTAAGATGCACTTTTCTTAGACGTTGTTCCATTTGCCAGTTTGCCGGCAGTTTCAGGCAGCTTGCCGATCTCCCTGCCGGTTTTTGGTTTCCCCAGAGAGGTGGTTGACTTGCCTTTATCTTGAACACTTCCTGCTGTGGTGGCATGTTTAGTGGTTGACCCTGTGGGTTGCCCTAATGAGGAAAGAAACAGACATTAATCAAACATAACAACCTTTTGGTGGACTACTGTCCACCCAAATAGAAAATATAGCCTGTGCCTGTTTCAGAAAGTTAAATGTATTACTACACTCTAACTGTACTACCCTATTGTTACAATTGTGAATTTAAAACCTTTACCCTCCCACTATGAAATAAAACCAAAGCAAAAATCTGAGTGTCCCTAATAAATCATTACCTGCTCTCTAAAACAAAAGCAATGACCTTTACCGCCATATGGAAATTATCAATAAACCAGACAACTGACAGGATCGTCAAAGCTTATGATTCCATCAAAAGTATGTACACCAATTTGGGAAAATCCTGTGGCTATCAAATTACGATCAGGTGAGTGTAGTTTTTATAGCAACAATGCCACCTGGCAGATTTCAACTAAATTGCTAACAGCAGAGATTTTGCTAATTGATTTAACAAACTTTAAAGGTGATCAATGAGTGTATAGCACAGTTATTAGCATATCACTGAGCCACATAAAAAATATTTGATATTGGAACACACCTGTCCAGTTTATTCCCTTAGTTCTCTGCCATTTCAAGGAAACACTTTGCATTACGACATCATTTTAACACGGCTATGAGGAAATGTTACATGTAACAACATTCACTTCCTGAAACTGTGGGTCTCTTTTTATATTGAACTGGTTCAGTGTTTCATATATGAGAACTTACTAATTGTGGTATAAATTATACATTGATCCCTGGGATTTTGAATAATACAAAGACCTTAGAATACACTTACTGAGAAATTCAATTGCAAACATATTCAACATTGAAGTTACCCAGTAACAATGTTCTTTTAGTGTTTGTGTAATAGCTGTTAGAAAATCTGCATGGGTCATTGATTTTGCACACCAATTACCTGCACATACTGAGTTGGTTTATCTATATTCAGCACCATACAGCTCAGAACGAATCATAAAGATACATAAAAATAACTGGTAACTCACCATTTTTCCTCACATCTCGTAAGGCCTGTCGAATCTTTTTCCTCTCATCATAATCAGCACACACCAGGAGCTATTGAGATAAAGGGAAAGATGATGAGCTAACAATTTAACACAATCAAGTAATAATTAACAGCTTTCCATGCCTGTTTGTTCCTGAAAAATCGTTCAAATGAAGAAAATAAAGGATCAACTGTTTACAATATACAGTGTAACCTGAAGTGAAACATGTTGGGCATAATAATATCTTCAACAGGTAAGGAATCCGAAAACAGATTTCAGTTCTCAAACCCTCAAACAATATACAGTCTAAACTTTCCAACAAAATTTGGTCACTACATAAGGGCAGTTGGTCATCATATTATACACAAGATCCAATTTGTCAATCATAGGGAAAATGACAAAAATTATCTAAGGTTCTTACATTGTATGTAGACTGTTGTAGTTGTACAGGTTTGACTGTTGTTTGATATCTACCGGAAGTAAACATACCATGTACTGAAGGTCTTCTTCCGTCTTGGAAGACAAGTCCTCTTCCTCACCACTCTCTTGAACTTTCTCAACTTGAGCAGAAGACGTATCATTTTTCTCGGAGTCCCCATTTGTCAAGCCATTAGTTTGGACTTCTGAGACTTCCTCTGTACATTCCATGGTTTCTGTTGCAACAGGCTTCTCTAATTCTTCCCCAGCTTGTGGTGAATCACTCTTGATAGTTGAGGTCTCACCTTGGCCTGAAAATAGGTTGATACATGTAACGTTAGTTCACCTTTATCCGCAGGGTAACCTACAACCATTAAAAACAGGGCATTTGGGGATATAGAGTTATAATTAGTGGTTTCAAACTGTAACATTTGAAAATATTGAAATTTGAAACTATCGTCTGTTGATATCCCTAAATACTCCAATTTTTAAAAACAATAGATATACACATGTAGGTTGCCCTGCGGATAAAGGTGAACTAGCGTTACATGGGTCACGGTATAGACACACTGTTGTATACAGTTTATAATCATACTTAATTAGTGTTGAAAAATTCCAATTTAAAGTTTAGGCAACAGTCTGAAATACAAAATATCTATACATGTACCCAGCAAACAAAATGAGGCTTCAGAGAGTTTTTCATGTTTGACCTTAATTACTACATTGACCTTGTAACAATCTAAACCCATAGAAATAAGCTGTGTTCCCTTACAAACTATGTCAAATCTCTCAATTAAATGCCACATTGGTAGTTGCTATACTGAAAGGTATGTACACTAATCCATTTAGTTTTATCCAATCAGATTGCACCTTTAGTAACCAGGTTATGTAAACAGGGTATTAGACAGTGTTTGTCTGAGAAATAGGCTAATGATATCAGCTTCTAACATTTCTAAAACACCAGAACTTGTTTTCAAAGGCTTAATGTTACAAGTATTTTTATCTGGTATCTTTCATTAAACCAGTTACCAAATCATGAAACAGTTGGAATTGACCACTAAAGTCGACCAACTTATCTTTAAACATATCTATGAAATGTTATGATAAAGTAAATCAACCTCCAGTTGCTGTTATGAATAAAAACACAGCCTTACTTTAAAACAGCAAAGATACCAGTAAACCTGTCTGACGACCATATCTTTGATGCAGACCATCTGAATACATGATGATTCATACTGTTGCTATATCTAGACAAGCACATTAAGTTCACACCCAGTACAAGTCTATACCTCCCACAACCATGTGGTCTTTTGCTGTCTGATATAAAAGTTAGAAGTCCAGCTTCTGATAAACTTGCTTTCCGAAGTTTTCTTTATCTGCATTGATGACTCATAGGAGAAACAGAAGGTTCTTTTAGTTTAAGAAACAAGTTATTTATCTTTGACAACACAGTCTTGTCTTTACAGTTCAGTGCACAAACCTAGCCACAGGGTCCTACAAAGTACGTACATAGATCATGCTAGTCTCTTTACCTTTGACGGCTGCAAGGTCTTTTCTGTCGCGGCTCAGTCTGCGAACGGCTCGGATTCTTGCTCGCAACCGTCGCTTCTCTTCCACATCGGACGTCTCCTTTACCTGCGGAAGATCGGCGAAACTGATTGACTCAAAAGAACGACTCGCGACTGTTTAACTGTCACCTCCCTATACTTACCACACAGATAATGAAGTTAGTGCCCTTTAGTTAGAAGGGAGTTCACCCTTCATGAGTGAGAGGGGAGGATCATAATTACTGGCTTGGTGGTAATAGGTGGGAGGGAAGGATCATTATTAAGTGGTAATGGGTAGGGACTAACAAAAATACCTATATTACAATGTACACTGACTTTCTCTTATATATAATTTAGACTAACCCTACTTTAACTAGCAGTTTTGATGTATTCAAACACTTTCAAAAGGAAAAAATGTCGCCTTTAATGAAACTTGAATACACTGTATACAAGGTCTCAAGTCACTGTATAACCCCCCATTTGCAAAATGTATGCTCAAAACAAGGACACTCCTACTACTACAAGTTGATGTGTGCCACCTGTTACCCCATGTATCAAGCTGCTTATCATACATTAACCTGTACTTTGGGACAGACCACAAAGCATTGTAGGGGAGAGTTTCATCAAGATTTCTTTCAATATGGTATAGTAATATTGAATGAAGAAAAAGTCTAATTTCTTTCTTTTGCCAAATCTCTGCATTTTTCAGTTTTAAGTACAAAAATCCTTTACTTACTTTCCTCCTTATGCTAACCATTCTATTTTTAAGTTCTCATCCCTACAAAGCTTGAATGATGGTCTATTCCACAGGCACCCCTGGTCAATATCTCTGTCCCAACCCCAGATGTATCACATCTAGGTCTTAGTGGAGACAACTAAGTCCAGTGTCAGGTCATGTTAACATTTCTAAGCCACTGTCTTACCATGGAAGTAGCCACTGCTCTTGCAAGTGGCTTTTTGAGTGTCAAATATTCTGTATATGGTACCACTTTCTACTACTTCACAAGGGAGTGAAGTTAATAATTTTAGGCATTTTTCACAATCTGTGTGTCAGACTGTTGAGTATCTGTCTGTGTGTACATGTACATGTATGTCAGACTCTGTGTATCTGCAATTCTGTGTTACAGGACAGATTGCAAACCAGTAACTGGTAGCAGCCTCATAATATTGAGCTCCTGGTTCTAATAAGTTTGAAGCTGTTGGTTCTAAACGGAGTAGGGCATTTTGGATGGGACTGGGGACATAAGATGGGGGCTCCGTGTTTTAGGAGGTGCCTTGAGCACATTAAAAGGGAAGGGCCTATGTAACCCCTCCCTTTAAAAACATAGTATCCTGCTACTGAAACAGCAAGGAAACTTGCTGATATACGTGCCACTAGGCACTACAAGGGTCTAAACTGGGAAGGGGGTGAAGTTTGCCATCTCTGACTGACTTGTTTTTGTTGTGGCATACCAGTATTGAAAAAGGGGAAATGGGAACACATCCAAAGAGAAGACACCTTTAGATAGTTGAAGACATACTGTAACAAATGCTGTACATCATCCCTCACCATCTTAAGTAGAATGGCTTCATCTTCGATGTCTTCTATTGAGAGATGTCTTCCAAGTCTGGAGGTCTCGCTGGAAGAACTTGACTTTCTCCTGCTCTTCTGTGTGGGACTGGCTGGCACCCGAGAGCTCTCCCCTCCGTCTTGGCTGTTTTTCCTGGGACTCGGCTTCTCCTGACTTTTCTTCCGTTCAAGAACCTAATAAAAACATGGAAAAGACATTGTTTAAGATTCTGTAGGTCTGATATTGATTATATGTTCGAAAAATCTATTTGTCACCAGCTCCGCTGCCTTGCTGTCACGTGTCATGCATTGTAGCATTCCAAATAAATGAAATGAAATGAAATGAAATGAAAATCTATTTGCACACAATGTGATATTGAATCTCCACACAAAACATTTCACTCAGATGGACACTATCAGTCTAACATCTGACTTGCCTCCTCTACATCAACAGACTTTTGTTTGTATTACATATCAGGAAACAGGCCTCATGGCATAACACACCACGTTTGTATAGGAGAGTACAAGCTGCATATCTTGACAGATTTAATGGGTCCTAGGAAGGGTCCCTATACTTCTCTTAGGCACTGTAAACCTTGGTTTGGCTAGGGCCATTCCTCGTATAGGACATTAAATCCCTCGGATAGGACATTAAATGGAGATCCCCTGTTCAAGGAGAGCCACACCTCGAAAATGTTTAAGAACCCACCGCACTTATTGTAAAGAGTATGGGTCCTTCCCGGTGCAAGTGAATCATACTTACAATTGGAGTACCTTGTGTACGCAGGGTTGAACAAGTTTTCTAAAATCCACTTGTCCTATCGGGCAAGCACATAAAAAATGTACTTGCCCGAACCAATTTTTCACTTGCCCAAAATTCAAATGTCACTGTTACTCGTATATGCATTTTCACTTCCAGCAATGGAATTCTCTGTAGACAATTGCTTGATGTCATGACTGTAAAAAGTAACAAGTATATCAAAATTGCACTAAAATCAATGGAAAAATCTTACTTGCCCGATCAGACAAGTGGTGTAGGACATGCACTTGCCCGAACAGCACTTTCACTTGCCCTGGACAATAGGGCTAGTGGACTTGTTTATCCCTGGTACGTGCCATAACGATCAACGTGATGATCATGGGCATTAATGGAAGAAGAAGAAAAAGAAGAACAGACCTTATGAGAGCTGCTGCTGCTTCCTGGTGTCTTCCTCCCTTCGGTTTCCCCGCGGTCTCCGCTCCGACAGGCCACGAGATGCCCGCTGTTCTTCCGCCCCAACTGTCGACTCCCGCTCATGCTCCCCTTCCTGGCGGCCAATCCGGTGACGGTTCCGGAAGAATGCGTACGGTCCGAACTAGGCCTTCTTCCACCACTAGGTCTCCGAGCACGCGACTTCTCTACTTCTTCGGGTTCACCTGCTATGGATAAACCAAAATCAGTCCCATAAAACTTAGGTAAAATCTGAGATCATCTTGAGATTTTAAAGGGTCAGTTAGTTTATTTGATACTGTAAACTTTCAAATTGGTTTTATTTTCATAGTGAACTCTACACCATGAAATCATGACACTGTGTCTACTGCACTACATACAACGATGTTTCAAAGGCAAAATTTCCCTCAAAATAAAATTACAGCAGAAGTACATGAATTTATGGTATCTACTGCATTAACGTTAGATTTCAAATAGTTCCATATCAAACACTGGCTATACTCACCTGGAAGACTGTAAAATGACAAGCATGTATCAAGAAAAATATGACAGTCATCAGTAATTCAATTCTATTCTCGTTCATTCCAAAACTTTAAATCAATGCCACTTCTGGTTTAATATACAATGTACAAACTAAAGGACTTTTGCATGCACTGTGATGCAAACAAATCTGAGTTTCTCAACTACCTGTTTTCCAGACGTAGGGACCAAGCATTGATTTTCAAACAAATATAATCTCAGAGCCAAATCACACATTTATTTCTGTACAGTCCATTAATTTGACATTAAGCCTCTTTGCCTGATTACATTTCCCAATTCAGGAAGTTACATCAACAGTTGGAAGTTGACCACATAAAACTTCTGAGGTGTCTGCCAGCTGCTTTTGATTCTTCCTGTCAGGCAATATTTATGGGGCATTTTAATGTGATTTTTCTTCTTCTTGAATCTCCACACAACTATAGGATTCTTCCTGTCTAAAATAGCTAAAAATCATATTGAACCATTTGCCTAAAGTCATACATGTAAAAGAATGTATAAAAGATTGCACAAGAATCTAGAAGATGAGCAATGAAAAACTAGAGGCAAGTATAGAAACAGTCTCCTGGCTCCTGGGATTCAAACTCAGGCCTGTCAGTTCACAAACCAAGCAATGCCACTTAAACCACTAAGCCAAAAGGTCTGAGCCAGTTTGCCAGGTCAGTTGGTGGAACTTGCACAACCCCACGGTTACACTACCTTCTTTTCAAGATTCAGAAAAACTAGAGGCGAGCAAAAACAGTATCATGGCAGTTCACAAACCAATGCCGCTAAACCACTAAGCCGAAAGGTCCAGTTAACTAGTTGGCCTGTCAGTTGGTGATGCTTGAACCAGGGCACTGTTACAACAATTACATGCCCTTTTGATATATCAAAGCACCACTTCCCACAATTTCATGCATTCTTCAGGAATCAACAGTTACTGTAAATGCATTTATGTTTGCGGGGATTTAATTTCGCGTTAGGTTTTCAGTTCACGGTAGTGCCATACACAGTAGTCACATACTTTAATAGAAAATGTTCACTGTGGTTTTAAGTTCACGGTAAGACTGCCCATGAAAACAGCGAACATAAAACCACCGCGAACATTTCTGCATTTACAGTACTCAGATCAGACTGTATACATAGGAGTGCATTTACCATACATTTTGACAAATCAAAACCACCCACAGTTTAGGCTAGACCTGTTCTTACCTTCTGACTGCCTCTTGAGTGCTCTGATGGCCAGGCGGATCTCTTTCCTCTGCCTGTAGTCAGTAGTCTCCTTCAGCTGACAGGAGCAGAGTGTAAAGAAGACACTGGTGTTAGAAAGTGGCTTACCGAGGTGTGAGGTCTGATCTCAATTAAACCACTACATGATGGGGTCAGGTCCTATTGCTTCCAGGTGGAGATATAGAGGAGGAACAGTTGGGTTTAACCCTAAGGGGTGTTCCATGCATGTACATGTACCTGCGGCGTCTATTGAGATTTGCAACATGCAAGTTGTACTTGTAGATTTTAAAACATGTACTTTGATAAAGGTCAGAAATAAAAAAATGACTTTGTGGAGGATCATTCTAATAAAGAGAACAAGAATCCATCCAATACTGGTCTAGTCAACCTGTGAAAGCTAATTACATAATTCCTCCACAGAATATAATATGATATCTGGTAGGTGAGAATTCAATAATTATTGTTTGCCTTATGATTACAATATATGTCATTTATCACACATGCATGTACTGCTATATGCCATTTTTGGTAGTTAACATTTCTCAGAAGATGCAAAAAGGAGATTGCGGACTTCCAGAACTTCCAAATAACTTTTCAATACATGTTGTTACATAGAGGACTGTACTACTTTGAGCCAATTAGACCTGCTATTGTAAGTGGGGTAAAGATGGTAACTCCCGGTTCTTTTTGGGAATCTGCTACAAGAGTTCGACACTAGAGGGAAATGACCACACGGACACGAGGCATTCTCTGTTCACGCAAAGGCTTTGCTCTCAAGACAGCCTCACCTGGACGTACCATGAATTCAACCGACTTCTCTGAGCAACAAGCCTTCAATTTATTCATCTTTTTCTGACACTTGGCTGCGAGACGAGTGTCTCGGGTTCACTCCAGGAAGTACCTTTACCATACATATCATAACAGTGAAGAAACCTTTTGATGTCTTTGTTGTTTTTAGAGATGAAAGGGTTGAAGAACTAATGTCTACCTGCTAACGAGTTCTATGGCTTCAGTGTGAATTACAATAACACATGGACGACATGATAATGGTTCTTACGAGTTCTGTGTGAAATACGCTAACATCTGGGGAATAACACAAGTCTTACTTTCCAGCCGATGCAAATCGCGATTCACACCTCCGCGTTGTGGCACAGACACAACCAGCAAACTAACTCTAGTCCTTACAACATGATAGCAAACAATACACAATGAAATACAATATTTGGCTATTTCGCCCTTCCTACACCCGCCCATGAATTTTTAATCGAGCCGTCCCCGGCGAGGCAGACATGTGCATACTGATAAAAAAACACTTCCATATTTAAACTTCTGATCAAACAACTAGTCAAACAACGGTAAAGAAATACTACAAAGAATATAGAAACATAATACATTGGCAATACGGAACGTGGTCACAGAGTTCATCATAATTCAGAGTTCAAAATCTCGAGTTGCTTTCCACCCTTCAGTCAGTCGTGGTGTTCATATTCTCCTCTCTTCTCTCCCAGTTTCCACCCGCTTCCACCAGTCCGGTCCCTCCCAGGTCGGTGTTTCTTCGCGGTGTCTCTCCCTCCTTCCGGTTTGTTGCAAGGCGCACAGACGTCTGTACACAGTCTCTCCCCAGGTGCTTTCCATCTCGCCGGCCTCCAGTGGAAGGTTTCCCGACGACGATGTGTACGCTGCGGGAGTCCCCGTTAAGGTGGCGACTGCGACACGGCGTCCAAGTAGGGTCGGATGGCCTGGCGGTAGTTAACCTCTCCAGCCAAACGTCGACGTCCTTCGTGAACCTGTGCAGGAATAGGGGAAGAGAACACACAAACACACACACCTAGCCTGACCGCCATAACTATCAGATATTCGCACAAAATACTCCTACCAACTTCACTGAGGCACTCACGAAAAAAACTGTTGTGACGTCAACACAAACCAGACTATAAACTCTCCCTGACCAGGAACTCCTTCAGTTCTATAAATACTAATTATACTACCGCAATTAACTAGAAATATATTCGCTATATAACTTAACAAGATACCAATTTGGGAAGGGGCAATCACCTTGTCTAATCTACGAGCAGTGCGACTTACCGAAGGGCCGGAGCCCAACGCCGAAGTATGGCTTTCCAAGCAAAACGCACTACTTGCCTCCCCCCGGCTAACTATTTTCCCTAAGATGGCTGCCCACTTCAAAAGTCCGAAAATACATTTACATTACATTACTTCAAAACTCATTTTGCTGTATCATTCTTTCTAAGAGATCTATATGCACTTTGGAAAAGATTGCTGGCACGCTGTTTGAACACGTCAGCGTACCGAACAGGCGGAACCCCTCTGTTTTCCCTCACGGGATACCTGGCTTCCTCTTCCTCTACAGGAGGTGCTGCCGGGGGCTGCACGAGAACAATGGGCGGCTCCCCGTCCTCCTCACTCCCCTCATCGTTACTCTCTATGGCTTCCTCTACTTCTACCATATCACGCCCCTCGCCTTCCCTTTGCCCGGCACGTGGCCGCCTGGCGTTTCTCGGGCGTGGATCAAACATGCAAGGCGTTAACATGTCCCTATGCAATGTTCTACTTCGCCCCCCTCCCCTCTCTGGCGTGACAACATATACAGGGAGGTCAGCGTTCGGCTTAGACTCTACAATGTGAGGAATTGTCTCCCACTGATCCTTAAGTTTACACGGACCCCTTATCTTCTTGTTCCTCACCAGAACTCTTTCGCCTGGCAACAAGGGGGCCGTTTTAGCTGTGCGGTCATGCAACCGCTTCTGCCCTGCCTTTGCAGTTTCTGCATTCTTAGCCGCTAGCTCGTACGCATATTGGTACCTCTTGTGGTGTTGGTTCACCCATTCATCAGGAGACACCTCCTCCGTTTCGGAGTCCTCTACACTATCTATACCTAGAGTCAGATCTATTGGAAGGCGCGCCTGTCTACCAAACAGCAAGTAATACGGTGAATAACCTGTTGTCGAGTGCGCGGTATTATTGTACGAGTGCACGAGTTCGGGAAGGTAATCAGGCCACCTGCGCTTTTGCTCTGACGTTAAGGTGCCTAACATATTTAAGAGCGTTCTGTTAAATCTCTCACACTGCCCATTTCCTGACGGATGATACGGAGTTGTCCGGCTTTGTGCTGCCCCATACAACTCACAAAGACTCTGGATGGTTTGTGACAAGAAAGTCGCACCCTGGTCTGAATGTAATCTCCTCGGGAAACCATACGGCATTATGAACTTAGACCATAGAGCCTTAGCGGTCGTAACTGCTAACTGGTCCTTGGTTGGCACAGCCACCGTGAACTTGGTGAAGTGGTCTGTGATGACTAGAATATACTGATGCCCACTCGTGGCTTTCTCAACCTTAAGATAATCCACTGCCACTAACTCCAAGGGCGCCTTCGTGATGATACTAACTAAGGGAGACTTATTATTGGGAGGGCGCGTCTTGCGTAAACAGCACCTCTCACAGGACTGAATCCAGGCACTTACGTCGCCCTCCATACCTGGCCAATAGAACCTCTGACGTAGAAGATCTAGGACACGTGGAGCTCCTAGATGCCCTGCCCGTGAGTGGACTTGAGAGAATACCTCTCTCCTTAGCGCAGCGGGAAGAACTAATTGTCTAACACCCTGGTCGGTCTTATGATTCACCGCCCGTCTATACAGGACACCTTCCTTCAATTCCAATCTCTCCCACTGGCCAAGGATTCTAACTACATCTCTGTCCTCCCCTGCACGCTCTCTGCAATCTGGCTTCCTACCTCTATTTACATAATGCATGACTCTATCAATTATCGGGTCGTCCCTTTGTTGCTGTGACAGGTCATGCTGAGAGCTCCCTGGGAGTGTCGGCATAGGATCAAAGAGACTAGCACCTACGACCTGACATATCTTGACGGACAAGGGTTCACTAGGAGGGACAACATAATTTTCACAGACAGCGGCCACTACTTCCCTTGGCAAACGCGAGAGAACGTCAGCGTTCACATTTGCCTTCCCCGGCCGATACTTTATCTCTAAGTCGAAGTTCGCCAGCCTGGCCGCCCATCTCTGCTCCACTGCCCCGAGCTGTGCTGTGCCCAGGTGTGCCAGGGGATTGTTATCTGTGTACACTGTGCACTTGGCGCCGTAGAGATAGTCTTTGAATTTGTCTGTTACAGCCCACTTGAGCCCTAACAACTCTAGCTTAAAGGAACTATAGTTGTCCATCTTACGCTCAGTAGGCCTCAGACCCCTACTAGCATACGCTATCACCTTCTCTACACCCTTCTGCTCCTGCGACAAGACAGCACCTAGCCCATCATGGCTTGCATCTACATACAAGGTGAATGGAAGTGTGAAGTCAGGATATGCTAATATATCAGCGCTCATCAGCTGTTTCCTCAAGGTGTCAAAGGACTCTTGGCACTCCGCCGACCATTCGAACGGAGGTGTTACCTGTCTTCTACCCTTCTTTGGCTGACCTACTGTTAATTTCTGCAAGGGGTGTGCTATCTTCGCAAAATCTTTAACAAACCTACGGTAGTATGAGCAGAACCCTAGGAAGGACTTAACTTGTTTTGCCGTCTTCGGAACCGGCCAATCTCTTAGGGCCGCACACTTTTCTGGGTCAGTTGCCACCCCCTGTTCAGAAACTACATGTCCCAGATACTTAACTCTTCTTTTGAATAGGTGACACTTATCTGGGCGCAACTTGAGGCCATGTGCACGGAGACGTGTGAATACTAAGTCTAATCTAGCCAAATGATCATCAAAGCTGGATGAAAATACAATAATATCATCTAGGTATATTAGCAGTGTTTCTAGATTTTGATCCCCCAAGCAACGTTGCATTAGACGTTGGAAAGTTGCAGGTGCCCCTGACAACCCGAACGGGAGCCTATTAAACTCAAACAATCCAAATTGTGTTGAAAAAGCTGTCTTTTCTCTATCAGCTTCATCAACCGCGACTTGCCAGTAGCCACTGGCCAAGTCCAGGGTAGAAAACATGGCCGCCCCCTGCAGAGCCGATAAGGACTCTTCTATCCTGGGCAGGGGGAAGGCATCATGATGGGTCTTGGCATTTAGCCGTCTATAATCAACGCAAAACCTCAAATCTCCGTCTTTCTTCCTGACTAAAACTACTGGGGAAGCCCAGGGACTGCAACTTTCCCTTATCACATCTTGATCTAGCATATCTTGTACGTGTTGTTTTACTTCCTTATATAGACATGGAGGGATGGTACGATACGGCTGCCGAATAGGCTGGGCGTCACCTGTCCGGATCTTGTGTTTGATTGTTTCTGTGTATCCAAAGTCTTGTTTGTGTGAAGAAAACACATCTGCGTGTTTCTCCAACAATGCTTCTAACTTGGCTTCCTGCTCAGGTGTCAACTCCGCCCCGTCTAAATCTAACTTTGAATACACATTCTGACTGTCAGGATCATCTGTCTTAGCTCTATGCGGTTGGGGAGGCACTTCGTTTACATCCTCAGTATTCACACTAACGTTACATTGTATAAAATTCACTCTAACTTCCTGCTCCCCTGTAGCCTCTAATTCTACGGTACCCTGAGTCTGCAATTCTGCCAAGTACAGAACACCTAATCGAGCCTTCTGACTTATCGGCACGTCCTGCTTGCCTACATTGGCAAGACGAATAGGGACTCGCCCTCCCCGTACCTCAGCGTAACATCTAGCCACAAGGATCGGAGCCGGCAGACAACCTGCGTCCGGCGGTTCCACGAGAACTTGGTACGGCTTATTGTCGGGACTCGGACGGGCTCTACCATACACTACCATCTCGTGGCCCGCCGGAACAATGATCTGTCGACGACCTGACGCTCTGGCATACCCTACTCTACCATCCTCCCTAGCAAAATTAGCTTGTCTACGTGCGGAACGTATTGCTTTCTGCCAGGCTTTACCACACGTATCAGTATTAGTTGACTGCCCTACACTGTCACTGTGATATTCACTAATTACATTCATACCGAGAATCCCCGGAGCGGTCCCACACCCATCCTCAACAACAATTATACCGCGCTTTGGTAGCGTCCGTCCCCTGAATGTCACGTCTAATTCACAATATCCCACGAATTTGATTGGCAGCCCGTTCGCGCCTGTCAGCTTCAACCAGCTGGACGCGTCTTTCAAATGTTCCCCCCTGTCCCCGAAATGTGTTTTGAAAAAATTGTAAGTCAACGTGGTCACTTGCGAACCCGTGTCAATAAGACAAGGGACAGAGACACCTTCAAAATCTACTTCTACTATGTCGCATCTCCCAATTGTCCTAGCCATTAGATCATTACTACTACTATTGCTACTACCTATGTTTGAACTCTGGGACACATATGTCGATGTTAACCCTTCCCGCAAGCCTCGTCCCTCGGCCGCGGGCCTATCTAGTTTGGGGGATTCTGCATGAAGTTTGGCCTGTTATAGCTATTTGGAACGCCTCTGGGGCAGTCCTTCTTTATGTGTCCCGGCTCCTTACACCTATGACACACTCGTACCCCACCGCTAGGACAGTCCCGCTTGAAGTGACCGGGCTCATTACACCCGTAACAGATTGGACGGCCCTGGTCGTCCCATCCCCTGTTAAACCCCTGCCCGTAGCCATTGGTCTGGGGACCGTTACTTTGTCCGCGGTTATCATATCCGGGGTACCCCCGCCCTAGCTGAACTGCATGGAGCTCCTTGCGCAGGGCTTCAATTGTGCGCCCCGTTTCTTCCCTCAGCTTAACAATCTCTGACACTAAGGCTGACTGCTCTTGACTTTGGGCGACCATGTTCTGGCGTGCCCCGGCCCCTCGACTGCTCCATTCCCCGCTCAGCTGCAGGGCCTCCTCCCTAATGTCACTAAACGTACGGGGATTGGCCGGGTCGGCAGACCTGAGGTACTGCCGGAGCTGCCTCTCCAGGTCACGGTCGCCCAGCCCGTCCAGAAACCTGTCTCTGAGCACCGCGTCCTCATCCACTAACCTACCTCCCCTCCTCCTCTCTGCCCGTTTTAGTATCTCCTGTAGGCTAAGTGCATACCTATTGATCGGTTCTTCGCTACCTTGGTCTCTGGCATAGAATCTGCCCATTATCACCGACACTGGGGCTGTGTCCCCGTAGGCTGTCTGGAGTGCTTCCTTAACCTTCTCTAAATTCTTCCTGTCATCATCCGACAATACGGCGATCACCCTCTTCGCCTGCCCCTCTAAGTTCCTATAAATCATCCCTGCCCTCTGTGCCTCTGGCGTACTGTAAAGGGTGAACGCGCTGTCTATCTCTTCCAGAAATTCTTCCACAACCTGCCCTGTCGTCGACCCCGAAAACTTCGGCCACTTTCTTTCATACGGCACATACATGACGCTAGCGGCTGCCTGTGCTCCTTCTTCCATGATTAACTATATATACCCACGAGCTATCCTCCTCGTTCAACTAATTATAAAACAACCTTCTGCCTCCACCCTAACACTTCACAACACTTACAACATCAACAACAACACAAGGATAACTACAGGCGGTCAAACTAACGGTGCATGTGTGTGCTCTCTAGCCCCCTCCCCACAACAGATCCACATACCTAGGTCTCGTCGTTGGCCGGTCGGTGTCGGTCGCCGTGCGGTCTCTCTCTCCCTCGCTCACCGTCCTCCTCTAGGCCCCGGTCCTGGTGGCTGTTCCCTCCGTGCGTCTCTTGCTAAGATCTTGAATGACAGCAGATCCCATCCTCGTCGCCAGATGTAAGTGGGGTAAAGATGGTAACTCCCGGTTCTTTTTGGGAATCTGCTACAAGAGTTCGACACTAGAGGGAAATGACCACACGGACACGAGGCATTCTCTGTTCACGCAAAGGCTTTGCTCTCAAGACAGCCTCACCTGGACGTACCATGAATTCAACCGACTTCTCTGAGCAACAAGCCTTCAATTTATTCATCTTTTTCTGACACTTGGCTGCGAGACGAGTGTCTCGGGTTCACTCCAGGAAGTACCTTTACCATACATATCATAACAGTGAAGAAACCTTTTGATGTCTTTGTTGTTTTTAGAGATGAAAGGGTTGAAGAACTAATGTCTACCTGCTAACGAGTTCTATGGCTTCAGTGTGAATTACAATAACACATGGACGACATGATAATGGTTCTTACGAGTTCTGTGTGAAATACGCTAACATCTGGGGAATAACACAAGTCTTACTTTCCAGCCGATGCAAATCGCGATTCACACCTCCGCGTTGTGGCACAGACACAACCAGCAAACTAACTCTAGTCCTTACAACATGATAGCAAACAATACACAATGAAATACAATATTTGGCTATTTCGCCCTTCCTACACCATGTTTATATCAAGGCAACTATTCAAATGCCAAACGATTGCCTGTTAGTAGGGGCCAGACTATTCTGCAAGGACACAATCAGAGAGGCAGAATAGCCTGGATTCCAGGCTATATAGAGCAGACCCTTTCAGTATTAATCATGGTTCACCCCTAGATCAGCCTCAGCTCTGACCAGGTCAACAGCTTGGAAAGCCTTCAGGTCAGATCAAAGCTAACAGGTCTCCCAGGGGACCACGGGATGCTGGGAATACTTCCCAAGGACACAGAGAGATGCTCCTCCCAAAGAAGATTACCTTCTTGGGGGGTAAAAAATAGAAAGCTACGCTCCAAATCTGAACTTAGTAGGGTTCTTGTCCGGTGGTAAGTTAATTCTTTGGTTGGTAATTCCACATAACACATTACAAATGTTATACTCTTTCCCATCCTTGGTAAATTGGTCACCACCAAGGGTAAAGGGGTCTGCAATCATTTTTGTGTAAGGTGTAGCACGTTTTATTCTTCTGTCAATAGGAAAAGGAATTTATATGTCATTTCATACATACATACATAACATTTACATGTATGTATATCGGTATTGGTACATATGAAATTTGTCAGAATCCAAAATTTCATTGTTTAACTGACAAATTTTTCGTATCACATAGCTGAGCGCCAGATTTCCCAAAAGCCTAAAAAAATGTCTCGTTGCATCACTGTTTGCAGCCTAGTTCAACCAAGGTAATACATGTGTACATACATGTATATAAGGCATGTGGGTCAACTTACTGCTAGGCATTGCTGTCTTCCTAAATTTACTGTTAGTAGGTGATGCCAGCCCTCTTAAATTTAAGTGTTGCCAGGTGCATGCCCCTTATGCAGAGTCCTTTGAGTTTTTACTTTGATTGCCTGGCGTTAAGTCTAAAATGTTAGCATAATTTGAAGTTCATCTGTGTTGGTTAACAACATGATGAACAAAGGGCTGAACTTTACAGGACCAACACTGGAGTCAGTGTTTATAAGTAGCTCCAACAGTCACATTCTGTGTAAAGTAAAGCAAAACAAGTCCAACTCTAAAGACTAATTAAGCTTGAACCTTTCAAGGCTATATGCACCAGGCGTTCCTGTTATTGTTAACGCTTACAAAACCTCTAAAAAAAGCAGCCTTTACTGTAAACAGACACCCTACTAAGACTCATAATAAGGGCATTATCGAAATGTAAGTAGGCATCCTTCCATCTTTCCAGATGATGGTAGCGCTCTGTATCAGGTCACGGTGGTTGACAGCGTCTACTGTGGCTCTGTAGACCGATCCTGGCATGGCAGTCGCGGCCACAGTTTGGACGAAATGTAAACTGATTGCAATAAACGACATAGTGGAAAATCGTTTTGACATAACTGAAGAGTTCTATTTATAGCTGTTGTGATATTTTGATATTCTTTATAAGATCCTTCAGAGGCTAGATCTTGAGGAAACAAGCACCTTTGTACAAGTACTGTTTGGCAACTGGTCGGATATTTGATAGCGTACACTTGATCTGCGTTTACTTTCACACCTCCATGCTCCAATTAATGTGTTATTCTTACATCTAGTGACTCCAAACATGTCAACAGATACTAAAGTCTGCCCTGCACTAGTGTAGTAAAACTTCACAAGAAAAGGACTTTTAATAAGTAACTTTTATGAGATTTAAGTACTGTATAATGATAACAGTTCTTAAAGACTTATTTAGGAAGATGCAAGCATTTACGAGGGCCCCCAAGGGGGGGTACCGACAACGCTCTACGTTAAATTCGGGAGGGCCGGCTACGCAATACGCTAAATTATGGACACTTTATTACGCTCTACGCTAAATTACGAAATTTCATAATGCATTATGCAGATTTTTATTGTCTTTTGGCTGAACTCCGCCGACGGCAGAACATGTGAAGATGAGATCTAAACAAAACTGATAATTCCATCAATAAGATTAAAACTTCTTCTAAAGACGTCTTGCTGGCCAAAGGCGGCGACAGCAAATTTCTCAAGTGACGTAATTTTCAGCACTTGTAGCACCGAAAGCGGAGGCGCGACAATCCTAGGCCGTCCGGGGACATGCTCCCCCGGGAATATTGTGAAATCCTGACCCTCTGAAACGCCATTTTATGCATTTTGAAGGGCAAATTTTGCTCACAGACTAAGCTAAGTTAAATAGCATCCAATTAGAAATTCACATGGTTTTAGCTTTAAGCTGGGCAACGCCCCCAAACATCATTTTCAGATTTCGAGTGCCGAAAGCACGAACAGTCGAACTGTCGCAAGGTAGGTACGGGAAAATTTGGAAATTTTTACCCTCTGAAACACCATTTCCTGCATTTTGAGGGGCAAATTTTGCTGGCAGGCATATGCTCAATGTAATGACATTTCTGTCAGAGAAACGTCTTTGAGGGCGACGAGCGCCGGAGAGTCGTGAGCGCCGGAGGCCCAACCCGTCGCAAGCCTTGGCAAGGGCCGCCCGGCGCCCGGAGAAAAATTGAAATCTCGACCCTCTGAAATGCCATTTCCTGCATTTAAGGGGCAAATTTTGCTTGTTAACTAAGCTAAGGTCGGTAAAAAGATTTCTGCTAGTTGGGGGACGAAGCTCCCGCAACATATTTTCACCATGTCCAGTGCAGAAGTGTTGAGCCATAGCAAGGAATGTCCGGCGAAATTTTGAAATCTGGACCCTTTGAAACGCAATTTCCAGCATTTTCGCGGGTAAAATTTGCCGGTAGACTAGTTAAGTTTAATGAAACTTTGAGTACGCTTGACGAAAAATTAATATGAATTACGTTTTACGGTAAAATCCGGTTAGCTTCTACGTAATACGTTAAATTAAAGGGGCCAATATCGCTCGACGCAAAATGCATCGATTACGCTCTACGTTGAATTCGAACGGTCCCGCTACGGAGTACGTAGAATTAAAACCGCCGATTACGCTCTACGGAAAAGGGCTTTGGGGCCCCCATTTACGTGGTAAATTTGACAACTGTACACATTCCAGAGAAAGATACAAATAGAATTCTGCATATTTTAGACAACTTCAACCTTCAAGAATCCTCTTATCCAGCATGTTGTGATATTTCTTAGAATAACCTTAAATTGCCTTACCATTTGAAGGAGTTCTTCTTCATTGTCGATGTCTTCTAAAGCCTTGGCGGAGTTTCCTGCGTCATCCCCATTGACGTGAGTCTCTGTGTCAGCTCCTTGTTTCTCTCGTGTGTCCATCTTGGCTCTACCAGTACTACTAGGACTCCTACCAATGTTGTTCACGGTGCGAGAAGTTCTGCTGATGGTTGGGGCTCTGTTTTCCTTTGCTTCCTTGTCTGACGGACGCTTGCTCTTCTCATACTTTCTGGACGCTGACCACGTCGTGCTCACATCCTCGCGGCAGATGACCTCGCGGATCGCAGCACGGATTTTCTTCCGCTGCGAGAGATCGGTGCAAGATTCCAGCTGGGGACGAAAGAAGAGTGAGAAGACGGGTTTCTTAGATTTGCTTCCTAAATACTTGCTTGAGTCAAGGGTCAACAAGAGAGTTGACTTAGCAAGCTGTCTCCAATTCCAGTTCTGAGCCGACCAGGACTAGAACTAGTACTAAGTACATATCCAACAATGTACAGTCTTCAAACCCCTCAAAGTAAATTCCTTACAGAATACACACCATTAAACTTACATTAAACCTTTCCTCTATAGAGTAGAAATTGCCCGTGACTAAACATCCTAAGAAAACAGAGAAGCAGGTAAATTAACTTAGGCAGGTGCAAATAAGATTCCAAGGAGTTGGGTCATTCCTTGGCTGACATGCCTGAGACATATTTGGAACTGTGTCAATGCCAAGGAAATTGGAGGGAAGGAATCTTAATTAGAAACAGTTGCGACTGGTTGACAGGTTGCGGTGACATTGAGGATTGGTTGCTATGGTAACGTTTATACCACTGTTGTTGTTTTGATTGAGAAGTTAAGAATCAAGAACACGGAGACTGTCATATTGCTATGGTGCCAATGTAACAATTCTATGTTACTATGACTATGAGACTGATAAAAGACAGTTGCTCATGTACACACTAACGCAAACTTTGATCCTGCCAAAGTGACATGACACAGAAGTTTTTACCTTCATCAAAAAGGTTACAACAGTTTTTGGTGACGTTTGTGTGTGTTTATCTTTCTTTTTTCCCATTAAAAGCATAACTCGAAAAGCTGTGGATGGATCTTTACAATGATATTTCAATAGATGGCTAGGGGTCAGATGGGCCTCCTAGCGGCCTTCTATGGCACTGCAGCAGAATTTGTTCTAGACATGTTATGGCCATGATTTCTGCGTGGTAGATACTAGTAGTATATCTGTTGTTATTTTAGCTGGCTAGTAGCTAGAGCATGCAATAGAGGTACAATTTATACATGTACGTTCATACAATACTTATAGTATATGCTGTCGTACATGTATACTCACATATTGACACCTTTTTATTGTATAGAAATAAAAACAAGGGGCCAAGATTATCTTCATCAGTTCATGACATGCAATGACACTGTAATTATCATCCATCATTCCATGCCAAATGGATGTCAAACAAGTATGATAAACTGAAGGCCCAATATGCGAGTTAGAAATCCTGGCTATATGTTGCTGTTATATTATCGACTAAATAAATCATCAATCATCTTAACAACATAAGTAAATGAATCATACTAAATAATTGCAATGATAATTAGGGTCTTTATTTGCTCTATGAATGTGTCACACCAAATACGCCTGAGAAGTCCAGGAAATCTCTCTATGTAGCTGGTGTATTGACAAATATAGGCATCATACCACCCAAACCTGATCCCTGGCCGCCCCAGCTGACTGACATTCCTGTCATTTCGACAGACAGGACAGGCTGGAGGGGCAAGGCCAGGCGACTCGCCACCGACCTCTGTCTAAACAAGTACCCCTGTTTGCAGAATGGAGGGCAAAATAAGCCAAGAGCCACACTGTCGCCTACCACGGAACCGTCCTCCATTCCTGTGAAACTTCACAGACTGCACCTGTCCTTGAAGGTTGGTATAATTAGTCTCTCTGTGAACATCAACAAACTTCTGTGTGTTTCGGGATGAAAGGTGGGGGGGTTATGCTGAGTGCTAAGGCTTGTGATTGAAGGAATTCATAACCAAGTATGCCGGAGTCGAATCCTTAGCCGGGGCAGCAACATGTCCGCCCGTACATGTACCATCTGTCGTGTGTAGCTGACATTCTTGCTTTGCCGGGGAACCCTAGACTGCTAGAAGTATGTCGCTTCTATTCTCGGCTGATATGACCAGATGAAAACTTTCTACAGAACATATTACAGTACTGTATGTGAAAAGGAGGATCTACTTTAAATTTATCTGACTGGTTGGACGGCAAAACTGAAAGCTATATTGAGAGCACCAAAACATGGATATAAATAGGCAGAACGAGACAGTGCTATTGGCTACACTACTACTTCCTAGTTCTAGTACATTGTTCAATACATATATAGAATCTGTAACATGATACGAATTGTGTCCTTATCCTCACAGGTTCCTCTCATCAAACCACCAAAGAAAGAAGAAATCATCATTACGACCAGGCATCTGAATAGCCAGCATCTGCATCATTGCTACTGAAAACATAACTGCGATAAAAGCTTCGTCACCTGTCACTATGGCAACCTGCGAAGCCGGCAGCGTGGCTCCGCTCCTCAAGAAGCAGATCAACCGGCACCACCGTGAGGTCCTCTTCCAGAACCTCAGCTGCCTCCTCAGGGACGAGAGCTTCAGCGACGTCCACGTCTTGGTCGAGGGAAAGAAGTACGCTGCGAACCGAAACGTGCTTGCGGCCTGCAGCGAATACTTGCAGGCGATTGTTGAATCGGGGCTGACGAGCGAGAAACCGGATGTGCTAGAGCTGCCCGACCTAACCACCAATGAATATAAGGCTCTAAACACCCTTGTTTATGAACCAGAGCTCTTCAAGGATCAGCAAGTGCCTGACCTTGTCTGTGCATGTGAGAAGCTCCAAATTCCGGTGTGTTTGCATGCCAACACATGTGGCTCCTCCAGAAAGAAGGGTGCCCCGGTCGAGGTGGACGTTTACCCAGAGCTGCTCGCCGCGGTGAAGGACGACATGCAGAGGATGGTCATGGCGAGGCTGCAGACGTACCGGCGGCAGCGCAAGTTCTCCGACATCTGCATCCGTGTCCACCGTAGGAACTTCAAGGCGCACAAGAACGTGCTGGCGGCGGGCAGCATGTACTTTCACACCATGTTCACCTGTGGGATGAAGGAGAGCGCGCAGGATGCTATAGATCTGAAGGGCGTGACGGCTGGCGGTCTCCGAGGCATCTTAGACTTCATGTACACCTCCGAGATCGCCATCAAGAGGGATAACGTACAGGACGTGCTCGCTGTCGCTAGCTTCCTCCAGGTGAAGACCCTTCTCGATGCATGCGCACAATTTCTTTACATCCACCTGGACATGGAGAACTGCTGCGATGTACTGATCATCGCGGAGGCGTACGGTCTGACGGACTTGGTTAGCACGGTGTACGAGTTCATGGCGACCCACATCGACCCCCGCGACGAGGCCGGCCACATCATCCTTCACCAACTTCCACAGAAGCACCTGAATCACCTGAAGAACCTTCCGCAGCAGCTGATCGCAGCTGTCTCCAGCAAGTACATCGGGAACACATCCTGGGCGGAAACCCCCGGCCTGTATTATTTCTGCCTGAAGAAAGACACGTGGGTACAGCTGACGACGTTACCCGACGAGCTGCGGACTACGGAACACTTTGAAATCGCCGGAACCGGCGGGTGCATTTACATCGCCGGGGGTCGATCCTTCAACTCACAAATGGTGACAGAAAGCAAGCCCTCTGGAAGAGTCTTTTGTTTCGACACAAAAACGGACTCGTGGTCCGAACTCGCCCCTCTGTTGATGCCGAGGTACAATTTTGCCTTGACAGCATTTGACGGACACCTGTACGCCATAGGTGGGTTCACAGCTGACAGTGGGGGGCTGGTCTGCCAGAGACCAAAGGTAAACTGTGTAGAGTGTTATAACATCGAGACGAATACCTGGGAATTTGCATGTCCCCTTCCGACGGGCGTTGTCAACCCCACATCTACAGTCTGCCTCGGACAGATCTACTTGTCGGCGCATCCGTCGTGCTGGGATGACAAGAACCGTCGGCTGATGTGCTACGATCCCGACACCAATCAGTGGAAGACAATGAAGTACGCGGAGTGGGCGGACATGAAGTTCGAACTGTCTGGAATGCCGCTCGGAGACCTGGTCGCAGACCACAGCCACGTTTACGTGGTTGGACAGCAGAAAATCGCCACATATAACGTCATATCGGGCGAATGGACAGACTGCATAACGCTTCCCCCAAACGGAGCGGCCCAGTCGAGAAACGTCAAGAGAGTCCCCAGGGCAATGGGAGGAAAGATCATCAACTTCTGTGACAGAGGTGTGGTCTTGAGCTACAACATCAAGAAGAACCAATGGGAAAGACTCTCAGCTTTCCCGGGAGGAATGAACGAGAGCAGTGCAATCATCCGTACATGCACCCTCACAGCAAAACCACTCAAGGCAGTCAAGACATCCAGAGTTTACTGAACTTGATAGCTTTCTATGTTTTAGTCTCACTACGTATACCATTTTTTTATTTCTTGCTTTATACTTAAGGAGAGAGACATTGGGAATATGCAATTTAAACTTTGAAAGTTTGATGAATTAGCTTTTGATTTTTAATGTGAAGGAAGAGAAAATGTGGTTTGGTACATAACATGAACAAAGAGGTACTAAAATACATGTTGTAATATAATTACCACATTTTAGTCTTACTGCAGAATGCCAGAAAAATGAAGTTCAAGTTTGGATTATTGATGTATTACCCAAAACATTGATTTATGGCAGAGACAAATTTATAATGAAGGCTTGTTTTACAACTATATCTTGACTTCATGATTGATTTATAGCTGTGGCAAGTACACGTATAAAATCATAAAATTCTACTTGCAGTGCTGAGTCGGTAAACAAACATGTACCCCCAAAAAAGCAAGCCTAGTTCTCTATACTTTAAATATACTTGTGCATGTGATGGGTATGAAATACTGGAACAATGCATACAAAATCAGAAAAACAAAAGTCTGCTTTTGAATTAAACAGAACCTATCCTTTGCTTTCACACATGGAGTTAAGAGGAATTTTCAGAAGGTGTGTCAATGGATGAAGGCTGTCAGTCTTTGTAACTATGCAAGCAAAACTACACCTGGTCTAATCCTGTTGATTATCTACCTTCACCCACAAGAACTACATCACTACAAAGAACAAAGAAGCCATTGTTCAACCAGGTAAATAGTCTTCAGGTTTAGAAGGCTCATGTGGTTGACTCATGAGGAAAGAATGTCGTGCTGTAAAAATATGGCATCCTATATATAGCTATAGGCTAGCTGTCTTTTTCTCAATATCTGCAACATCGCTATTGAATGTATCAGATACATTTTGAAATGGTGCTGTACAATTTGAATGACAAAGGACCTATGAGAATGGAAAAAGGTATAACAGATATGGAACAGAAAGAAATGTGATACGTTACAATGGAATGCACAAACAGTTCACTGTTGATATCTTAGAATCTTTTTGGTTTTACATTTTAGTTATGAAAGTAACTATTAAGTAATATTTGTTTTATTTGGGAAAAATATACCTAAGAATCAAAAAGTTGACATGTACGTAATATATTGTCATCTTTGCTGTGCAATAATATACAATTTGGCAAATTTGTGTTTTTGCTTCCGGATTTGAGTGTGTGACATTTATTTGCTATTAAACATTATGTATTTTGTAGTCTGTGGCTTTTTATAAGAATTATTAGAAAAATTAATGAAATGAGAAAAGCTAGAAATTTGAATTGATACATGAAATGTACATGTTTTCAGAAAAAACTGCTTGGTCCGAACAGCGGAAAAAAAACACAAAAGACCTTATGAAACTGAGACGTGAGAGCATGTTTTACACAACAAATCTAGATGAAGAGGAAGTATATATATATTATTAGGGACTGTACGATATTTATCAGGGGGGGAGGGCTGGTGCGTTAGGGGGGGAGGGCCATGTTAATTTTTTTTGAGGTGGGGGGAGGGCCATGTTAATTTTTTTTGAGATAGGGGGGAGGGCCATGTTAATTTTTTTGAAAGAATTGTTTATACTATTTTTTGTTTTGATATCTTGACATGGCCCTAAAACTGATAAAATAAGCCTTCTGAATAGCCTAAAATGCAAGAGCTTCCGGGGGGCTTTGCCCCCCTAGGTCCCCCAAAGTGGCGCTGCCCTGGACCAGCGTTCCCGCCAAGCATACGTCATTCCGTCTCCGGACTTATTTTTTCTGGAAAGACGCACTCGGCTCGGCTGAGTTTCCCCAAATATTTAAGTTACAAAAGCGGTGCGCGGTAAATATGTGAAGAATCCAAAACTATACACTTTATCTTTTATTTACAACATTTCTTTTGTTTCAAAAGGACAAAATTTGTGGCAGAAAAGGGGCCGCAATATTGTTGTCAAGCGTCGATCGAGTCTGCTGTGCACTGGCATTGTCGTCTGTGGCACATGGCGCGGCACGCCCCCCTCCCCAGACGGACTGTCGATCGCAGCGCCCAGCACGTTGGGACGTCTTTTCTGGCTACTCCTTCAAGGCTACACCGACACTGATCACTGCCAAAGACGCAGCAGATCACCGTCCTTCGTATAATGTATAACGTTCTTGGTCTCTATGTAAAAAGAAATCCAGCGGTGAGCCAAAGATTTCACGCCGAAAACGGGGTTACCTGAGGTCGCACGAAACAAACGCACGCTCGTGGAAAATGACGGCGCGGCCTTGTAAAACCCGCCGATTCGATATATTTTAGTAAAATCATCGGGCAAAATAGAAAAAAAACACAAGGTGTGATGGCGCCGTTATTTTATCCTCTGGAAAAACTACTAGCATTTGATGCGGGAGGGCGCAACATCGATCGCACGAGGTAGGCATTCTTTATTCAATGTCGGGAAAAAATTGGCAGGATTTTTCCCTGGGCTGACGAACTCACTGGCTAGAGCCCTGTTTGGAAGCATCAAAAACCCAAAATTTTCATATAGACATGACTGGACAAATAATACCCGGGCCAGATCACGGACTGCTGATTCCCCGAGCTTATAGTTATAACATATTTTGGGGGGAGGGCGGACGTCGATTACTGAAAAACGGGAGTAAAAAGGGCAACCAGCATCCAATCTCAAGGACATAATTTTCCTCTCAAATTGCAGGAAATTCTGTTTTAGAGGGTTTGAAAATCCAAATTTTCCCGGGGGAGCATGCCCTCGGACCCCTGCCCCGACGCTGTGAAAATATCCTGGCGAGATCACTGGCGCCCTTGTGCCCTGACGTCTATATTAACGTTAAGATTATTTTATCGGTTGTTTTTCTACCCGTTTGATTATGCCTGTCGGGGGGGAGGGCCATGTTGATTTTTTTGAGGTGGAGGGGGAGGGTCACGTTAGATTTTTTTGAGATGGGGGGGAGGGCCATCAAAAATTTTTTTGATCCGACTTCCAATGCACCAGCCCTCCCCCCCCCGATAAATATCGTACGGTCCCTTATGATATAGTGGTCCAAAATAGTGCTGGTATTTCCCTTGCATTATTGTATTGTACCAAGGAGCTTTAAAAGCTCCTTGATTGTACTAGTACAACCAAGGAGCTTTTATCAGGAAAAAAGCTCCTTGGTACATCTTATGTCAAATAAGAGCAACAAATTTCTTTTCTATGCTATCTGATATACCAAGGACGTTATGTCCTTGGATATACCAACTATTTTCAACAACAAAAAATATCAGACTCTTACAGGCACTGTTCTTTCTGTAAATTCACAGAAATGTCCAGACCCACATCATCAGTTAGCTAGTATCATTACAAATTGCAGTTTCAAATAATAGCTCTAGGCCCTTGCATAGCATAACTGTAGACAGACCATCGTGCAATCTGAGTTGTCACAGCGACATCATTACCAAAATAGCACTTACCATCACCAGGTGAGATTGAGTACACACTAAGGTTTGTTCAAGACAAGCACAAAAGGAGACGATAAAGAACACACAATGGGAGACTCCATTTGGAAGGTAGAAAGTACCAAAGAAGACTTACATTTACAACCAAATGGTGCCTGGCGAAAGACACATACCTGCTAGTGCTAGGCCATTTTGCACTTGTGTGTGTGAACTGTACTCCTGGGGTCAACACACTTGAGTGTTCAAATGTGAGGTACACATAGGATTTTTTGAGTGGCTGTGACTAGCAAGTACTAGTACTAGCCAGTTTAGTAGCAGCAACAACTATGATGTAATGCGTACCCCTATGATATTCAAGCAGATGTTTGAATGATTTTTTAATATTTTCTTGCTGATATGTTTTTCTTAATCTTAATTTTTTCTTATACAATGTGATGTTTTTGCTGTGCTGCTTCTTCATCAATTGTAATTTTTTTCTGCCTGCCCCATTTTTCCATCCCGACGTCTGCTTGGAGATTGCTAGTCTACCAGGTGTTCTACAGACACAGCCCACATGAACAGTTACCATGTAAATGCAGAAAATTTCACGGTGGTTTAAAGTTCACGGTTTTCGCGGTGACCACTTCAAGTGGTCACCGCGAAAACCGACTTCACTGCAAACTTAAAACCACCGCAAACATTTTTCCATGTCAGTAACTGAGTAAGAGACTACAGCTGTGAATGGTGCCACCGCAAACTTAAAACCAATGAGAAAAATCCTTTTCCCGCTACCGCGAAATCAAATCACCGCGAAATTAAATGCATTTACAGTAACCACATAGGACCTTTGCACTGGAGGTATTTTTGGCAGCATGTCAAGGCAAGCTTCCACCAAGGTTGCAAAGGCAACCTGGCATCTGTCCTGGCATCCAGGATACATACCAACGGTTTTCACTTCCAGTCAACAATGGTGAACCCATTACAAATTAACGAAGAACTGACTCATTTCACATCATTGGAAGTAGTGAGATGTACTAAGAAAAGAAAATTGGGCTTACTCTACAAAATCTCAAAGTTCTAACCCTCTTTCAACCTCCTTGGTTATATTAAGCCCTTTCACCGAGACCAGAACGCATGTGCGGAAACAGGAATTCTAGGTAAATATGTCAAAGAGAAAACAAGACCTGTCTGGACAATGGTCCAGACGAGAACTGTTTTCTGTTTTGAGGCCTTTACCTTTGGCATATTACCTAGAATTCCTGGCGCCACACATGCGTTCTGATTTCTGTGGGGTTATTATATCTGACAATTGCAAATTATATAAGAAGGTCAAATTTCAAAGATTTCTCACTATCCTTAATTTTGGTCTGATGATTTGAAATTATTCATGATGACTTGAGTTCTTAAGGGCTTTCTTCCTTCTCACTGCAAGTCACTGTTCTTTTGTGAAAGCCAAATGACCTTGAGTCATCTCAGATTTAAACCCAGGTAAATGCTGACATGCCTTAAGGGCTCTTAAGGTTAACGTCACCATTTATGTAATCAATAACGGTTAACGTTAACGGTTCTCTGAGTTCTACTTATGAAAAACATTTATGTTTTTCAGGTTAATAAGCTTCTTTGCTTATCCTAGAAATGACAATTAAAAAAATCTTAAATCCACAAGAAATACAAATTGACAGAGGCTATTGACATGCTAGCCTGTCAATAAGAATTTTGCCCCGCTATTGACAGGTTAAGCCTGTCAGTATGGATTTTTCCCCTGCTATTCACAGGCTATGAACAGGGACTTTTACCAGATACTGACAGTCATTATTAGGGAGTATTAACCTTGTCTACAAATTTGCAACGACATAACGGTAACTTCCGTGTAAAAACAAGGTCGCTGAAAATGCTCCAAGAAAGTGACACGCACCGAAACCCCCACACGAACCCCCTCCCCCTGTCCTAAAAATGATTTTCACGAAAGAGCAGCAAATGAATACCTTTCTTCCTATTTCCGTAATTTCAAAGCTAGAAGAAACAACCAACCTACCATTTCCCTGAGAGTAGCTTCATCTTTACCGGTCAGGACTAGTTGGTCGCCACGCTCGGTCGCCATCGCGCCACAAATTCAAATTTTACGCCGGATTAACAGATAAAAAAACAGAACAAAAGACACAAAACTTGCACAAACGATACAAGCGAACGTCTCCACAGTCTGTTTCCCCTTTGAGGTAACAGTAGCTAGTAGGAGAACTTGGTGCAAACAAGGTTTGTCCAACGTTCGCAAACGGTTTTTCGTCTGTGCTAAAACAAACCGTTTTGTGAGGAAGGATCCCGGAAGTGAGTCAGCGGACTATCACACTTTGAAAAGAAGGGGTGGTACAAAATTTGATATGCGTAAGACTTACTTGTATTCCGCTACAAACAGTTATATGCATACTATCGTATAATAATTCTATTTATATAAATTTTCATATGATCAAATTTTCAATAAATGTTCATAACATATCGTATATTTTCGTCTAATAAGATTAAAAGTATGCTAGACCCTCCGTATTAATGGAATAGCTCAGAGGTAGTCACGGATGAACGAGAAACTATTTCAAGTATTCCATGCAGGATGTAACTTGGTCTGAGGACAACCCTAACCCTTTTTGGCCATAAAAGGAATGAAATGGAATTAATGAAATGGACATGGAAACTACTGTGAATTTTAATAAGGAATAATTATCTATTATCTAGAATTATCGACAAGAGCCGAACGTGTTATCATAACGTTATGATTACACTTTCACTTTCAATTTACATTAGTCTATTTCATAACACAAAAAGATCAATAATGTTTTTCTCTTCCATACAGTCCAACGTTTATTCGGATTTTCGCTTTCCCAAGGGTGTAGTATAGTACCGGCGGGTGCAAGTGCTTAAACCCGTTTCAATGATACCGTTGTCAGTGACAGTACTTTAGACTAGTGTTCAAAGTTAGACGATGTGTCGCGGCCACATCCTTTCTTTTATATTGTTGAGGCAGCTCCAGTAAAGATTGTCTGGATAAAGTTTGGCAGTAATTTCCAACAGGCAAAAATTGGACTTACCGAAATTTTCGGCTGACCGACTTAAAAACAGAAACTTCAAGTTCTGCAACTTATGATCCACTGCCAACACAGATAAACATTCAGGTTAAGATTGTCCGGAGTTTGGCATCAACGTTTCCAATACTGAAATCGTGTTAAAGTTGGATTTATTTCACCGTTAGTACGAACTATATGAAGGCCTCATTTCCATAAGATAGCAATTGCTGTGAAAACTTTTATCTATTTCACAGGGCAATGTTCGAAGTCTTAAAACCCCTTGTCGGTATATAAGACGGCAATCACTGTGGTCCTATAGGCCCTTGGCAGTTGGAAGATGATATACGGTACAAAAGGATGACAAGAAAAAAGACTCGAAACGCACAAAAGACTTGTTTTTGTCTTTGAAATTCGTTAAGCGATCTAGCTGTTAAACTATTGCTCGCTCATCATTTTGTACCTGAAAAAAACTCAAACCTCAAACTCATCAGGTGCATCAATGGTAGTAGCAGCTCAAGTTGGTCGCACTAGAACCCTTTTCCGTATACGTAGGAAGCCCGGCATAATTCTAACTTATGACCTTCTATATAAACTGTGTAACAACTGTTTAACAAACAGAGGACTTAAAAATGTAAGCAGCTATAATACTGTATGGCAGCGTGAGAAAACTTTCATGAAAACACCACCTGCGTTTTGTAGATGTTCCTGTATATCCTCACTATGAAACAACTGTTTAGCTAAAGGGCTGAAAAGGTATAATACATTCCCCAGCACCTAGATGTAACCGGTAGCTCTAAGATTTACTATGATGACGCATTCCAGGAGAGCTGAGACCACCACGGCTGGCGAAACAGGGCGTCCATTTAAATGGTCTGGAAACTGGAGTCGCTTGGCTGGGAATCTGCACGTACTACTACACGCAAATACCAGTCTTAGGACAGTTCCTTGTCAATCATCGGCCACTTGAAGGACAACTCAAGACGTAAAGGGGGCACATGGGAGCATAACTGAGATAACCCCCATGATACCTTGATTCCAAAACGTGGAGAATTACTCATAATTCTTTGCCAACTTTCCGATGATGTCTTACACCTGGTTAAAATTTATGAAATTTGGTTGTCAAGTTTAACCCTGAGTACGATCTCCGTTGGACGCTCGTTTACAACAACGCTTGATGATACCCAGACTAGCCAAGTTCCACTGAAAGCCATTACTCGCTGTCTTGCAAGACAGTGTCCAGAAATGTCATAGGTAACCAAAAAAGGACTCCATCTAGAAAGTCTAAGGCCTAGAGACCACATTCGCTATCTCGGTACCGAAGGTACAGTAAAATTTTACCTGTCTATGTAACAAACCGATTTTCACATTTTGCCAATCTCCGGTTACACTACCCCCCTCCTCAAATGATGTCGCTGTACAATATTCAAACAAATGCAGACACACGCCAAAACAAACAAACAAACACACAGACCGAAAACAATACCTCCGTTTCCACGAAGGTAAAAACCAAACCGTATGTCACATTTGTATAACATGAAATCTCACAATTCCACGGATGCCATGCAAGACAATAAAAGATACATCATGAAGTATGCACATTAATATTTCATACAGATATTTAGGTGTTTAAGACAAGCTTGTTTTATGTGTGTGGCAAGTATTATGGCACCTGGTGGAATTATTATGAGACAAAGATGGTGTTAAAGTTCGAGACGGTTGCAAGAAGAAGTAGGACGGAAGTTGAGAAATACAGAGGATGTCACTCCCTTGTTGTGTCCTACTGTAGGAATGTGGTAGGTTTGCAGGATGTGAGGCCCACATGTCACAGGTCAGTACCTTCAGCTGACCTGGTGTCGTCTGAGGAATGTCTCCCCATGTTCATGTGTTTAACCCGCCTTGATGTCAAGGAGAACTTATTTTGTGCGAAATAACAATCGAAGAACTAGTCTACATAGCTCAAGTCGTCTGACGACTCCTTGATCTCTCTTAATTAAAAGTTGTTTGATCGTTAAATATAACTGATATTGGTGAAAGGATCTCAAAAGTCTCTAAGTCGGTTGAATGTATTAAATATATCATATGTGTCGAAAACATATATTGAGAAACGGAATGAGTGAGTGAGTGAGTGAGTGAGTGAGTGAGTGAGTGAGTGAGTGAGTGAGTGAGTGAGTGAGTGAGTGAGTGAATGAACGAATGAACGAATGAATGAATGACGAAAAATTCATACCGTGTATGCCCCAAACTTACTACGCAAGACCTACATACATACCAAATGTCATCACAATTCATCCCGAGGGTCTTAAGTTATACTTACCAGTTGAAGTTACCACAAATATACGGAACACAAACACAGAGACACAGACGGACAGACAGACAGACAGACACACACACACACAGACTCGGACACAGGGGAACACCAAAAACAATACCTCCATTATTCATTGAGGTAAAAACAGTAGTTACCATGATGTCCGGTAAAATGCGTCACGGAAGAAAGTTAAGCTGTAGGCCTGACGCACATGAGACATGAGCCAGTCTCCCTGTGTGACTACTCAACCACGTAGTACTACGTACTTTGGGCAGACTCCGTGTATGGTTTGGATTGATATTATTGTTATTGGGTGGGCCGACTACTCACTCTTTGCAGCCAGGGGCTGAATTGCGAGGAGCTTACAATAGGCGGGGCTAAATCGCAAGTGTCTGGAGCGAGCTGCCATTCGGCGCCACTCAGGTGACCTCAATACGACTGTCGTAAGTGTCTGGAGCGAGCTGCCATTCGGCGCCACTCAGGTGACCTCAATACGACAGTAATTGCCCCATGTGCAGCCAAGGTACTGTAGCACAGGATTCGCACAGAGACACACAATTCACACAAACAGAACTCAGAAAGTTCCAATATTCGTCATCGTGTTAAACGTTACAAATACTCAACACGATACTTAACGAAATTTGTAGAACGGTTGCCTCACATGAATTCTCTTCATCGAAGTTGCCACTTTCAACTACCAATTCAATGTGCTAATCAAGTCTTATCACCTTTAGAAAATTCTACCTAACGTCACAGCGTCAAGCTGAACTTAAATTCCGTAAGTTTTATCCCCACCCGAACTCCATGATTCCCACTATATATAACGTTAGGATAGTCTCGATTATGCATAACGTTATATAACGTTACTATACTCACTGTTCCCCGTATTAGAATGATCCAAGTTTTCTCTTATTTGCCAGTGCTCAAGTGCCTGCAACAGAGATGCTGTCTACCAACAGAAGTGACTCAGAAATTTCCCCACAAGGAAATGATCATAGTAAAACTATACTCGCAAGTCTACGTTTGCGGGAAAGCCTGACGTTCGTCCTATGACATCGGACATTGACAAAAAAATCCTGCGTTTGATGAAAACCATGCGCTAAAGCCTAAAAATATAGACACGAAACCTACATGTTTCCAAAAGACGACATGTTATTTCCAACATTCCACCTGTAAACAACAGACCTGTAGCGAAAATGTCGACCCTTTTAGATGCTAGTGTCGGCATAAACAGACATTTTACTCAGGCATAAACTTGCCATGCTAGCAGAAACACCTGTTTACCTTACCGCCCGTAATATGATGACAAACAAAACTGTGATTGGTAAAAATAACGTTAATTCTGAATTCCTTGACAAAGACTGGATTTGGTCAGTCAAAAATTTGTGTAAGTCCATTTTGGGGGCTCTAGAAGTTATATATATAACGTTGCAGTTTAACTCTGATTCACTTGAAAACAAAACTTGTTTCAGACGATTCTATTTGTAGACAAAAACTTTCGACCCTTTTAGATGTTAGATTCGGAATAAACAAATCTACCATCTTGACATAAACTTGCAATGCTCTCGGAGAAACCGTTTACTTAACATTCATAGTATGCTAAGAAAGGCAAAACCTGTGCCAGACTATTCCACCTGTACACAACAGACCTGTAATAGAAATGTCGGCCCGGATGCTAGATTTGGAATAAATAAACTAGAATAAACTTCCGATGCTCCGAGAAACACCTGTTTATCTAAGGTTCATAATATACTGAGAAAACAAAACCTGTTTCAGACGATTTTAAGCCTGACTGAAACAAGATGACGTCATTCGTTCGCGAACAAGCAGAGAAAAATGAAAATAGATTATCTTTACCCGATCGCTTGTCCGTTCTTTTCTTCTCTTGTTCTCTTGTGTTGCAGCTCTTCCACCTCACTCGCCGAAGTATCCAGAGATTGAAAGGAGTTTATCCCGAATTGTTTGGCTATGAGACAACGTTTAGCTGGATTTACCTTGCTTACAGTGGACGTAAATAAACCCGATCCTCAGTTTCGTGCCCTGGTTATCCCTGAGCATTCCGTTCCTGCAGTCAGCCCGAACTGTCTACATCTTCTCCATTACTCACCTTAGAATGACGGACACGCACTTTCGTTCGAAGAAACAAGCAAACAAGGACTTCGGTCACAACAAGCCCTGGCAGCTTTCCCTTGGTTGAAAACGTAACGTTACACTCACACAAAAAGCTATTTAAATTTTCAACTCCCCGAAGTGCAAGGCCACTGGGAAAAACTCGACCTCCGGGTTTGACTTCCTTGCTAATTCCTTCTGGTCACAAATTTTGTTTCCGACCGTGTGTTCTCGTGTTACACCGGGTCATGGTTTACAAAGAACGGGTCAGGAAAGGTAGCCTGCGAGCACGTGTGAGGTCTTTGTCGGGGGGACCTTGTGCGGGACTAAACTTAACCGGAGCAGGACGGGGTCCTTTTAAGATGTATATTTTCTTAGCACCTTATCCTCTAGACACAGGAAACGCCGGGCAAAAATTACCTGATCGGATATGCCTAGAACACCGAAAATGACAGAATCCATTGTTTTTCATACCTTGATGCAAACACGTCATTCTTTTTAGGGGGGGGGGGGAAAGAAATTACACGTTTTCTTCCAATAAAAAAGATGTCTTGGATATGCGTAAAGCACCGGAAATGACAAAACCATATGTTTCCATTCCTTTAATGCAAAGACTTCATTCTTTACCATTATTATTGTCATTTTTGTTGGAAAATTAAAATAAGAGGTAGGCATGACGCGTTTTTCTTTTAACTTGCGTGAAGAGGTATGTTTTTGTGAAAAAAAATGCGTTTTCAAACTACGTTTCCGTACGTTTTTCAATATTCTGCTCGCGTGTTAATGTACTAAGAATCATGAAACGCGTTACTACTATACGACCTATAGGCGCAGCAATCAAATCTCTGAGCAGATCTGATGTTTGAAAATCCTTCTGTTTTGTAACTCCCCGTTTCTGTAATAAACATGCTTTCCACAAAAATACGCGGAAATGACAATTAAACGAACAAAAGGAGGCAGAAACGGGGAGCAAAAAAAACGTAAAACTTTTGGCTCACAACATCTGCTCGGATACTAGTATTACAGACATTCCCTCGCCGAACCTGTCGACACAACTGCCTCCGTGCGGATATCTTCGGCATTGCAGTATTGCGTAAACTCTACGCCAGTCCCCTGGTCTACCACGTTGACTTTGATTTTGAAGTTGATTTGTGTTCGAGAGCTCTTTTCTACCTGGTAATGATTTTGTGCAGGTGGTACGATCAAAACAGTCCCCGATAAAAGAGCTTCGCCCGATAGGGGACTTGAACCCCTGACCCTCAGATCACATCACACAGGCGTGTTACGCTTAAAAGTCTGATGCTCTACCGACTGAGCTAACCGGGCTCCTGACAACGCAAGGGCATTCCCAGCCCGATTGTCCAATAGTAGAAGTATAACCTATTACAGGAAAGTCAGTATTACGCTCTCATTTTCACATAGGACACTTGTGTTGAGAAAAAAATGTGTTATGGTCTACATTCTTACTATTTGAACAGTCACATGGCCGTTTGCTTTGTCTGCACGTATTCAATTGTTGTCTAACCGGACTATGTTGCCCAATAGTAGAAGTATAACCCCATGATTACAGGAAAGCCACTTTTACGCTCTAATTGTCACATAGGACACTTGTGTTGAGAAAAAAATGTGTTATGGTCTATATTCTTACTATTTGAACAGTCACATGGCCGTTTGCTTTGTCTGTGCGTATTTAATTGTTATCTAACCGGACTGCTCTTTCATAAACTCCAAGTAGATGTAAGGGTGTGGCCTAGTTCTCACGGCGCTTTGTAGATGTCGACTTCCCAGTGGCCGGGCATTTTCAATGGATGAATAAAGACTTTTTGTTGCACAGTTTTGCAACACTGGGGTAACGTTAAGCGCAGGTCACAACAAAGCATGTTTAAAGATAATAAAATAATACGAAGTACACTAGCTTGGTACGTTAGATAAGTTGAACTCGCTTTTTGGTATGTATTGCGATGGAAATTTTATCTTACTGCATTATAAAGATGAATTTGTCTACAGCACTTTATGCCATGTTGATTTGATTATATGGATGACATTTTCTGGGAAATTCAAAGTTACTGAGAATGAGAGCGTGCGAAGAAAAAAAGAAGTTTGGCCGAAAAAAAGTTAACGTTACCTTCTTTATGAAACCTTGATGATTCAGAAGGTTGAACCAAGGAGGTTATTAACAAAACACACAGAGTATGGTACACCAAGCAGACTAACGTTAAACTTTTAAATTTTCTTGTTCTTTCACATCTTCATCTTTGACATTGGAGCCGAATTTGGCATTTTACAATATTCGTATCCATTCCCGATATTTTTTTACAGTCCATAACCTATATTTAGCCTATGTTTACAGCTGCTTTGTACGATTTCAGTATGTTTGAAAACTTTTTTTTGGCCAAAAATTGATGCACACGCGGATGTCTTGAATATATATCAACATTGAATATGGAAATATAGTGAAAAGTAATAGGTCTATATCATGGCGTATTTCTTTCTTTACTATCCAAGGCCATGTTGATTTGATTACTTTTCTGCCGTTTCCAAAGCAAAACAAAAATTTCAACCATATAGTAAATCATGCAAACCAGCTGCAAACTGAGCAAATATATGTCATAGATTGTAAAAAAAAACGGAAATGTTCGCGATGGTTTTGTGTTCGCACTTCACCGCGATTAAAACCACCGCGAACATTTTTCCACCATAGTATGAGATTGCAATCTATGGCGCTACCGCGAACTTAAAAACCACCGCGAAATCTCCATTTTCCTGCTACCGCGAAGGTAAATCCCCGCGGACTTAAATGCATTTACAGTATACCAATTTCATAGAATACCAAGGCCAAAGAAGAATATGTGAAAGGACAAAAATGAAGAATCTATTGTTCGGTATTTCATACTCTTGGCGTTCAGTCATTTTTCAACCTTCCTGGCCTCTTTTCATAATGACTTTTTTGGGCCAAGCTTTTTCTTAGATTTATTCCCACGCTCGCATATTGCATCACCCAGATGTCATCCATATAATCAAATCAACGTGGTCTAAACTACAATACAGTACTATATTATTTAAATGCTAACCTAGTTGCACGCAAGGTGAGATAGTATGAAACATTTTGACAGCGGGAGAGAGATGTGTTTTAAAAATACCACAATAATTTACAAAAGTGAGCACCTATCGTTTTTGTATTGATTTAAAGTACTATTGGTTGAGGTTATTAACGTATGTAAGTCAGGGATTTCAACAACTAGCTCTCAGCAGCTTGCTATGCATAATGACCAAGGAGGTTATATGAATGAATGGAGATCTTTCATTGTACATTTTGCCCAACCGAGCTAAGTACAGGTCACAACAAAGACAAAACACACATAATGGCATCATAGATCTGTTACAGAAGTTTGGCTTCTCGCTTCTAGGTAATGGCGGAGGGTTTTCCGTAAACCCAATGGCGGAAACGTAGGTTTGTATGGGTTTAGCCGAATAGTAGGTTTATCAAAGACGTATGAGGAATATAAATTTGTCAGCACTACTCGCATGTGTAAAGTGAAGGAATCTAGCTTTCTATCGAGTATTTCTATCGTTAACATTCATAGTACAATCAACCGTTGAACGAAGTGCACTTCTACTGTGTTTGAGGTACAAAATTGACAGACTCTCTAGTTGCTCTAGAGGAGTGCGGTTTAACACTAACGTTAAGTGCATCACCATGCAATTTGCAGCAACTGATCCCTAGGTTAGCGGTGATATAGTTCTGTACCATGTTTGTAATTTTCAAATAGTGTTCTTCATTCATTGATTCATTGTATGTGGACTTCAGTAGTCTGTAGCATGTGTACGTTCGGAGTTTGCTTTTCGCATCTGCGCCAGATAACTTCCTTGCATTGAGCAGCAAAGTTCGAATGCTTTGTAAAACTTACAAAACTACGTTCTAAAGTTAAAACAGGCCAACAAACAAAAGGACACCGCCCGATAGGGGACTTGAACCCCTGACCCTCAGATCACATCACACAGGCGTGTTACGCTTAAAAGTCTGATGCTCTACCGACTGAGCTAACCGGGCGCTCGTGGAAAATAATGAAACCAGTGTGATTATCTCCAATTTTTGTGAAAACAACGGTTCCAAATTACTCAAAGCGAAGAAACAATTCCAACAACAACGTTATGTAATAGTTTAGTGAAAACAATCATATCATTAGAAAACTATTGTCCAGTTGTCCAGTCTGTTTGACCGTTGAAACGTCGTTTATTTTTGTCTTACCAAAAAGTTATCTAACCGGTTTACTTAATCTCCAAGCAGATGTGTGTGGCTCCGATTTGTTTTGCACATCTGTAATTGCGTCTCTCTCTAGACTTAGTGACCCAAATTTCTTTTTAAAAACTCAGCACACGTGTGAAACAAACTATATTTAAGAGCCAATACTAAAAAGACCATCGAACCCAACAAAAGGCCGCAAATAGACGTTCGAAATTCATACATCTACTAGGAAATTTATCTTACCCGACACTAAGGACATCTAGCGATAAATACTAAAACTGCAAGTCTCCTTTCTTACTTCCGGGTTGAATCTCGTGGGCGGAAAACAGTCTCCAGTGCAAACTTTGACCCCCGGTGCATCAGTACAGCTGTACAATTGTAGTCTCGTGATCTTGACAACTTCTGCCCGTAGGTGTGTAGTAGGTGTTCCCCAGTTTTAGACGGTTTGTGCGGTAGTCAAGTTGAGTTTTAGAGTGACATGACAAGACTTGACGACTGGGGAACGTCACATAATTTGTCACGATGGGAGCACAGCTTCTACTGAACACAACTTTGCGGCAGACACTAGCCGGGGTGGCGGCGCTGATTCCAACAACAGAACCGGATTCAGGCGATGTTGAGGTGAGCACAGGAAGTATTTTTACAGGGTTTTCTACTAAGTTGATGGTAGTCTTCTAGGTGATAAAATTATAATAAAGGAAAGAATCTTATAATCTAGAGATACACTGCATTCTATTACTAAGGTAAAGTTGTGACAAGTGAACTCTAAGCTCTGAAACGAATTTGTAAACACACTTCTCATTTGTTGTACTGAAATACAGAAGTTAACTTCCTGTATTGTACATCCCTGTTTATATACCCAAACTTCCTCTGGACACTGTGAGTACCCTGGACTATACATTAAAGGGTACGTTTAGTTTGGCCCACTGACAGTCAAATTGCAGCTTGGCAAAAACAATGCAATAAACTCTGATGAGGACCTTTGAACTAGCATCAAAATGTTTGAAAAACTTATTCATCAGTAGGGCTGGGTACCGGTACAGAAAATTCAGGTCCAGGTCCGGTTCAGGTCCAGAGGATTAGGTCCAGGTCCGGACCTGAACCTGGACCTGATTCAGTATGACTCATACCAATGGTCCATTTCACTACAAAGAAATCTGTTTGGTGGAGTATCAGACTTACACTGGCGTTTTAAAATCCTACAACGCTAACTGCACCTGTACGATTAACTGTAAAACTTGGTAGAAATTACTATAAACTCTACTCTACTTCACTCTTGTCATTTTCTTCCAACTGCAAGCGCCAAAACGTGTGAATGCCTGATGAAATAATATGTTAATTCTCTAAGCGGTCCAACATCCGGTTCACCTAATTTTTTCAGGTCCGGTTTTCTGGACCGGTCCAATAAGAAAAACCGGTTTTGTACCGGTACGCTGTACCGATACCCAGCCCTATTCATCAGGCTTGACAACATAAACTGTTGTTGTAACGGAGTCCCAGGCATGTTCTAATGTGCCATATCAAATTTCAAATAAATTATCCAGGTGGCAATTGTACAAATGTCAAGAGACACTGCGAAACACTAAAAAAAAAAAGGCTTGACCAGGTACCCTGACCAATTTCTAACTCCCCTTCCATGTAAGGTGACTGTTCTGATATTGAAAAAGGAACGAACAACTTTCATAATTCTGCCATGTACCCTAGCCTCTACGATTGCCACACTACAAAAACACTGTGTTTCATTCAATAATGATAATAAACTGTAATCTTTCAAAAGAAACATTTTTGCAAAAACGCATGTCCTTTTCTCCATAGCCTTTGGTCAAGTTACTTTATTGCTATAATACCATTAGGCTTGCCCTATAGTATTGTGTGTGAGAAGAAAAAAGGTTTTGCTCTCGAAAACCCGTAAAAATTGCTTGTAGTGTCAAACAGCTAATATCTAACCTTAAAGCTTGAGAGACTTGACAGACTCAATCTCAAATCTCAAACTAGTACTGAGCAAAGCCCTCTATAACTTATAGTATAAGGGCATCTCACTCAGGGGAGATGCAGGTCCGTGCGGCCGGTGGCGTGATAACAAAAAAGAGTGCAAGGTGCAGCAAGCAATAAACCGAAGAAAAAAAAAGGACGTTTGTGAGTGACTATGTAAGACAGAAGAAGAAAGAAAAATAACACACCAGCAAAAACAATATGTATTCCCTACCAGGAAAACATAGTTAGGACTGAAGTGTGCATAACCTCAGGGATAACTAGTACTGATGTTGCATTTAGTAGATCTCTTTAATCCTTTGTTTATTTTTTAATGTGAAGGAGAGTTGATATAATTTCTCACTATATGAATCTCTTTAGACCTTGGGTCAGTGGCCATGTTTAATCTATTGAACTCGACAGTCAGGTGACGTTATATCAATTGTTTGCTGTGATCAAAGTAGCAATATTTGTGAGATGTTTTGCTTATTCAACAAGATAAGGATGATGTTATTAAAGTACAGTGTAACTTGATGCCAAACCTTACAAAACAAGGGCTCAATTAGTCCCTACAAATTAGAGTGGTCAATGTACTGATTGAAGAGATATACTGTATTTTGTTGTGACAGTAATTTTGATCATGACTGGACTACATTTTGAACTTTATTATATTGAGCTTTTGTCTAATGAAGACAATGAGAACAATATATTAATCAATATGGCAATCAATCACATTTGAACATATGAAAGACAAAAAGGAGAAAGGAACTTTGGAAGCAAACATTATAATTCATCTTACCCGAATCGCAAAGTACTTCTCTTAAAAACTGAAACAAGAAATAGACAGAAGCAATATACATGTACAATATAAATATCCTGATTCCCGGGATTCAAACCCACGCCGATCCCTGGCTGCCAGTTCACAAACCTAGACACTAAACCGTCTGGCCAAAAAGCTTAAAGCCGTTTGGCATGGTCAGTTTAGCAGTCGTTGAACGCCAATATTATAGAACTATTCACAGTGCCATCGTTAGTTATCCACAAATGAAAAGTTTTAGCTTTTGATATATATGATTTTAAGTCCACTGGAATGCTAAATGTAATAAAGAACATAATGTTACACTTTTGCTGACCATGTGTTCCTACAAGAACTAACCACCAGTATTTGTTTTCTCCTCCCCATAGTGCCGTGACTACCACAAGTTGAACTCCAGTAGTCTACAGTGTGAGTTCATCAGAAACACATCAGACTGTGGAATAGATGAAGGCTTCATCAACTACCTACTCTTCCCCTACTGCTCTCTGCCTAACCTGGTACCACTGGCTATGGTTATACTCGTGAGTTTTCATTCCCTAAAGCAATAATAATCCCTATAATTTCCAACACAAAAGTAGGACTTTCACAAGTCTGTCAAGTCTCCGACCACTTCTGTGACATCATGTTTGCAGGTAGGACACTGTCAGGTGCACAAAAACTGATATTTAAGCACGCTTAAACCTAACGTAAAGGACACTTAACTGCACTCTTGTGCATTTAAGTGTCCTTTACGTTAGGTTTAAGCATCAGTTTTCGTGCCGTGTTAAGTTGGAAGAAGTTTATAGCTGCCCCCATCTTGTCTTTCAAAACACATTTGATGTATCAACGAAGTGCAAATAGATGGACATAACTATCTACAAAAGCCCTCTCAAACAAGTTTCCATAAAAAGATATGCAGCGGTTCCACAAGATCATTACCGGATGTAGAGAGCTCTGTCAAATTGGTTTTGTATCACAAAGTCATACGGTTTAGAGTTTTGTTGTTGAGTGAGTTTTGTTGTATTTATGTTCTCTGTATCTTCATTTGATCAGGAGCATAATTTTGTTCCTTTTTTCAGTCTTTTTGTTCAACGTTTGGTGATCCTTATCTTGATATTAACAACGTTTGATAGAATAATGCTGAAGTCTGTTTTTTTTACTTCCCTTGTTTGATCACAGTTCCTGTGGTTAATGGTACTGTTTGTACTCCTGGGTGTAACAGCAGACGACTAGTGAGTTCAAATTTCGTCATCTCTTTCTCTTATTTATCTTGATTATGTGTTATAAAGAGCTAACAGACATGTGTCCATTTATAACAAAGTTCTTTAAGTTCCATAACCAATGTACAATGATTAACACAGCCAATGTTTCAGGGCTAACTGTCACCTTCCTCACGATAGCCAGTAGTTCTATTTCACACTGCAGGTTAACTGCTGCATTAACATTGTCATCAAATCATTTCTGAATCATCATTCTTCTTTTTCCCCAGTTTTTGCTCAGCCTTGAAGGTGATCTCCGACACTCTGAAACTCAGCCAGAACATCGCTATATCCTCCTCATGGTTAAACCATAGAATGATACAGATACTGTCTGTTACTAGATGAAAGCACATAGTAGCAATAATAGTTACTTTTACTGTTACAGTAGTAGTAGCCAGTATATATTTGATTTTATGTCATACCTGTGATGCGAAAACGTTCGATACGGGTGTTCCGGACTGGGCCATAACTTCCGTATCGCACAGGTTCGAAAGGCGTATCACACGGGCTCCATTTTTAAATCGAACTGTTTCGAGCGGGCCAAGTGCTGCGCCATAACAAATCAGAAGCTTGTTAGTGTAGTAATCTAGTAATAGAATTTGTCTCGCCAGTAATTTTATTTGAAAATGTATTCTAAAGAAATGTGAGAAGCTCAGTTTGTTCAGAGATGGGAAGTGAACCTTAACTCCTTCTTAAGGCGTGACTATTCTTGCCTTTGGAAATGGAGCTCCCGACATCTTCAGTGCAGTGGCAGCTATCACTAACAATAACGGTGTGAATGCTGGGCTTGCCATCGGAGCCTTATTTGGTAAGTAGCCTGGATTTTGTTTGCATAACCAATAAACATCTTTAAGCTTCAGACATAACACATATCAGTTTTATACAATAAATACATTATATAAAATCTATCTGAACTTGATTGTGCCTTTTTTTTTCTTTTTCTCTCTGTCTCTCTCTTGTGCATGCACTCACTCTTTTATGTATCTATTTATTCATTTATTCAGTTTTACCGCATTTAGAGAAAGATTGACATAACAGGTGACTATCACCTTTGCAAGATGTCAGTCTGGAGACCAGACTGTAAGTATGATCCACTCATACCGGGAAGGACCCCTACTCTTTTCGATAAGTGTGGTGGGTGCTTGAGGTGTGGCTCTCCCCAAACATGGGACCTCCATTTAATGTCCTATCCAAGGGATGGCCCTTGCTGAAGCTAGGTACTCCTTTTTTTACCTGAGTGAAGTGAGGAAAGGCATGTAAAGTGTTTTTCCCAGGGGCACAAGATCAGTGAGATGTCAGGTTTCGAACTCAGGGTGCCACACTGTTTTTTGCAACTAAGTCTGTGGTAAGACAGTCATAATTAGTGTGCAATACATATCTTATAAGTTTTTTTGGCAATGCCACCAAGGCAGTGCCAATAGGTACCTTACCAGTCCAATGACAACTCCATCTATGTTTATCCCATAGGTGCTGGCGTGTTTGTGACCACAGTCGTTGTCGGGGCAGTTGCAATCTTGACGCCGTTTGAGATGATGCAGCGCCCGTTCCTCCGCGATGTCGTGTTCTACCTAGCGGCGGCGTTCTGGACGTGGTGCGTCCTGTGGTACAAGAACATCAATCTACCTCAGGCTATAGGTAGGTTTTATTGAGTTAGTCTAAAAGATTTGTTAGTTAAATTTCCGATGGCTTTATGTTTTGTTATGTAAATGTTTTCCTGTACAATTTCTTCATGAATACTTCTCTAAATTATTTGTCTTGCATTATGCTTAATATATTATGATATAATGTCATTATTTTAGTTATGTATCACTTTGTTTTGTTTATTCATTTACAGGTTTCATTGGTCTGTATGTGGTATATGTGTTGGTTGTCCTAATTGGCCGAAAAATAAGGCAATCACGTCTCAGGGCATCTCAGAGCCAATCAACAATGCCAACAGATTTTAGCAACAACTACAGGTAAGTATATGTACAGAGGAAGCTAAATTGTTCATTAGTATTGGAAGCCTTGTTCAGAAATTATGAAAAGAATTATCAGGACATAAAGTTATCAAAATAATGTCTATGGTCTCATTTCAATGGACTTTTATTCTTTACTTTTACTTATTTTGGCAAAATTGATGATAATTTAGCAAAACAGATATCTGAAAACAGTGATTTTTTTCTGTAAATTATGTTACCCTTTAAGTTAGCCTTTACTGCTGACATTACTTAACCTTTCTTTGCCTTTTTGTAATTTTTAGCCGTTATATTTTCCTTCAGTGTAAACGGGACAGTGGCAGATGATCCAGATGAGGAATATCTGACCTTCAGACAACCTTCAGGGAAACATGTCCACCCGAGAAGGGCCGTCAAAGGTACAGCCTTATTGTATTGTCTTTTCATGATACTGTCCATTCTCCTACGCAAAGGGACCACAGACGTGTCGAAACTCCTTGGGGTCACCTCTGCTATCTGATGCACTCAGACCAGTTCTTAGCCGCCCTGCTTATTAATGTTAATGAGCTTACCCTTATATGGGCAGTCAGCTGTTGGGGATCGGGCGTAGGAAGATGGTGCTATGTAAGGCGTAACATGATTGGCTGATAGCTTCCCAGCGTCCTTTGCGAGATGGCTTTCGTAAACAGAAAGCCCAAGAAATGCCTATTCTCTGATTGGCTGACAGCTAGTTAGTAGTGACAACCATAGTAACCGCTGGTAGGCCATGAGATAGCAGGGCCCCAATAGGCAGTTAGCTAGCCGTTGGGGACCGTGCGTAGGAGGATGGATACTGTCACACAGCCGAGGAAAGAACAACAGCTGCTATGTGAACTTTAAAAAGATGTATGACATTCAGATGAGTCTCTCCTTACTAATAGGTATGAGGCTTTATGAAACACTCTTCCTAGGACACACCCATTCTCATCAGTGTAGTTTGGCAGTGTCTTAAAATTGCAATATTCTGTTTTTACCAGGACTAGAGAGTAGAGAGTCAATAAAGATGTGTGTATCATTGGTGGCAACGGTATTGTATCACAATGGACAGTAACTGGGAAAAAATTATGAGTCACTCATTTGCTAAATTGGTATCAGTTGAGAAATTGCCATTTAGCTTTATGAGAGTAGCTTTTTATATCATTCTGTAGCTTTATTTTTGCGCTTTGTTTATCATGAAAATACCATAATGATTGAACTTAGAAATAAAATACACATTCATTTAATCATCTTGTACCAGGTATGTTGTGGAAAAATAAAAAAATTCTGCAGATATCTTCAAATTTATGTTGTGATTTTGTACTTAGTCCTTTATAATTTTATATTTTGTTCTCTCAGACTTGATTTGCCTTTATTTTTGTTATACTGATTGTTGTCAATTGATTATTAATTGATGATTTAATTACTGATTTGATCCATCACAATGAATTGTTTATTACCAGATGATTCAGAAATACCGGTAGTCAGTGATGATAACAATTGCAGCATCCAATCACAGAGTTTTAGAGCTGGTATTATTGCAGGTGAGTTGTAAGGAGGGATTTCATTGGATGTGCTATGATGGCATCCAAGGAGACTTTTCATAGATTCTGAAATAGATACATTAATTTGTTAACTTCAGGGATGACCCGCATTTGCACAGATTTAATGAAATTTGAATCTTCTTAGAAATGCACAAAGCATTATGCAAAAACACAGGAATCTTATGGAAATTCAGTCTTTTTTGTAAGATTCGTGCATTTTTGCATTATGATAGTGATTTGTGCATGTTTCATGACATTTGTACATTTTTACATGGTGATTAGTGCATTTTTATAAGTTTGTATGAATGCCAAAGCATCTTTAGTATTATGTATTTGCCTCGTAATTGTTGTCTTTGTCCATGGTTTTGTACGTCTATTCTTGAATAAACTAGGCTATTGAGGCAAAAGTATTGTCATCACTTGATTGATACCCCAAAAGAAAGAAAGAAAGAAATAATTTTACTGTATCTTAAAACTCATCATGTATACCTGAAATAAGTACAGCTCAGGTCTCAAAACTGTTGACACATGTTTATGTGAAAGTTCTTGTACTTGTACCATACAATATGAGAGCTCTAAATTGTTTTTGTGGATACCCCAGGAACATTACAGGTAACAGAAGGGGTGACAGTTGGACCATTGCTGGGGGGACAGGCTGGAGCCAATCCCACCCTACAGCCTCAGACTAGTGTGGACCTGAGTAGGAACTCCTTCAGCACTTCAGGTAGATATTTTACACAGCTTAGTGGGAGGGGGGCACAAAAGGACTTAATGCAGTCTTTCCACTAACGGCTGGGAACAGTCACTGAGGCCTTGGGTAAAAAAATGGTAAATTTCCTGTTTCTCGACCTATCTTTGAAAAGTATCAGGTAAAATTTTTATTCAGCCTGTGAAAAGATTTCCTTTATTTAGATTTTTCCAGAGTAGTAATAGATGAGTAATAGATAGGGTGGAAGCTCTACAATAATTTCAGGTAACACTCTGACAACATGTTTGTATCTCATTTGTCAGGAGAAAGAATGCCTCTCCTTGGCAGCATCAAAGAGGAGAATATTGGGAGTGGTGGTCTGTCAGGACTGCGTGCAGAACTATGGGAGGGGCTGAACCCCATTGACACAGCAGGGTGGCGCAACAAGGGCGCATTCGGCAAGGGGTACGAAATCTTCAAGGTCAGTGTTAAATCGCTGTTAGTATGAGTTGCACTTGTAAATATGATGTGTAGTTCTTTTATGTCATATTTTACAAGTTGTGGGTTAGGGTTTAATCTCAGTAAGAGCACCACTATTTTACATCACTTTTTCTTGTGCCAAGTTTTGGGGCTATGTTATGCCTCAGCACTGTGCTTTGGATAGATTTAGAATACCCTGCATTCTGATTTGACGTTCACTGGCAAAGTTAATGCCACCATAAAATCCTGGGGCATCACAGTGTTGCAGCATACATAAATACGAGGCATTTTGTAACCTCAGGTGCACTCTACGACTGTGGCAATTATACAAATGAGTTTGTAGAGCATGATATCCAGTGTAAAGTGTGTTATTTTATTATACTACCCCAGGCCCCCATTCAGCTGGTGTTGAACCTGACTGTGTCTATTGTGGACTTTGAAGAGGATAACCACAACTGGAACCGCCCTCTCAACTGTCTGCACTGTATCACTGGACCTCTTTTTGTAGTGTTTGCTATCAATAGTAAGTATAAGTTATCCATGAGTTTGCAATTTCTTTCTTTCTATATGCATCTAAATTTGTTTATAAACAGTGCATAAAAGCTATGAATATATTTTTATGTATCTTTGTGAAAAATGAAATATGTTTTACATTTTGGAGATTACTGGTTGTTTTATCTAACGGTTTTCAAAGTGAGCTCACCATTGCAATTTTATATGACACTGCGAAGATGCATTTTCAGTGTCTTGCTACCGTTGTACCAATTTTTTCCAACCACAAATCAGAAACACTGAGAAAACCTCCTTTGGAAACTAAGACTACTGAAGAAGTAATTGAGTTTGATGCATTCTAAAACAACCATAAACTTAGAGATGCTTTTCAAACACAGGACTACTGCACATGATCTATTCGACCTTGCAACACAATCTTACCAAATCAACTTTTTTTATGTCTCAGATGGTTTTGATAAGATTGGAGGCGTGATGCCAGTGTGGGCAGTGGTACTGATGGGTGGAGTGCTGCTAGCTGTTGTTGTCTTCTGCACCTCCAACAACGAAAATTACCCCATCTACCATTGGGTAAGGAGGAAAGTTTGGATGAGTTTGGTGCCACTGTCCTTGGTGCTGAATAATACACTACCAAGGCTGGTGTCCCTGTCCTTAGTTTTGAACAACACATTACCAAGACTGGTGTCCCTGTCCTTAGTTTTGAACAACACATTACCAAGACTGGTGTCCCTGTCCTTGGTGCTGAATAATACACTACCAAGGCTGGTGTCCCTGTCCTTAGTTTTGAACAACACATTACCAAGACTGGTGTCCCTGTCCTTGGTGCTGAATAGCACATTAGCAAGGCTGGTGGCTTTGTCCTAAGTGCTGAATGACATGCCTTTAAGGCTGGTATCCCAGTCCCTGAATAACACAATACTAGGCTAGTGTCCCTGTCCCTGGTGCTGAATTATATGCCATTGAGGCCAGTGCCCCCAATGATTAGCCTATCTACCACTTTGTAAGGACAAAAGCTTACACATAACTTTTGTTTAACTCTTCAACCAGTTCAAGTTTAAGCCTAGTGATAACTTGGCCGTCTTCTATTCAGAACAAAACATTATGAGGGTGAAGTAATGGTAATCATCAAGTCTTTATTTCTGCAATTACCCGTTGTAATTTGTATTTGCTAATGAAAACAGTTCATAATACAGTATGGTGCAGGGTTTGTCAATGACCCATCCTTTCATCCCGGGAGAAAAATTTGCTAGTTGGGACGGATGAAAATTTCATCCTGTCCATCCAAAAAGTTTAAATGTCATGATACGAGACTGATAATTTTTTTTTGCTTCATGTATTGATCAAACATTTGAATTGTTTCTAAAATATTGCTTTTGTTATTTTCCCCAGGCTTTTGGCTACCTTGCTTTTGTTGTGTCAGTGGTCTGGATCTACGCCACGGCTAACGAGATTGTGAACCTGCTGCAGGCGTTCGGCCTCGTCTTCAACATCAGCGATGCCATCCTGGGGCTGACACTGCTGGCGTGGGGGAACAGTATTGGTGGTGGGTTTGCCTGTGTGACCATTTGTTGGTTCAGAAGATTTTAGTGCCTAGTGGCACGTAGAGCAGCAAGTTTCCTTGATGTTTCAGTAGCAGGGTATATTTTTGCAGTAGTTGCTAGCCCTTTAATGTGCTCAAGACACCTCCTCAAACACGGGACCCCCATTTTTTTACCCTTCCAAAAGACAGGTACAGCCCCAACTGAGATACCCTACCCAGGATTGAACCGGGGTCTCCCAATCACCAACTAATTGAGTTCCTGGTTCACTGTGCCTGTGTGATAGTCAATGTAACTGTAACTCTACATTCAATTTCGCCTTCAGCTACTTGCTAATACATGTATTTGGGCTGTGAACATCACCACAGTGCTACTAAATCATGCACTCCCATTTCACGGACACAGACTGAATGAAACAGTGGCTACATCAACACCATCACTAAACTGCAGGGGTTGTTGTAGACAGAGGACAGCTGTATGAATAAGGAAATCAGCTGCAGTCATGAACCATGATAAGGGGGATATAACCTTAGCCACATTTGGGACTCCATTCTTAACAATCACACTGCAGCAAGGACACCAAACTGAATTGCAAAGTTGAGCCATTCAGTATTGCCTTCAGGAAGGTAACAGACTTTCACCAAAACATCAGCTAGGTACTCTCTAGTTGTGTACAAAAAAGTTTTTCCTGTCTTGCATCCTCCTGATGAAGTGTCTGGAGACAAAGAGCTGACCTTGTTCTTTTTAACATCGAAAGTATTTCATTCGGATGATTTTAACCCCCAACCACTCCTGATTTTTCACAGACTTGGTAGCAGACACTGCCATGGCCAGGCAGGGTTTCCCGAGGATGGGAGTATCAGCGTGCTTCGGTGGACCACTCTTCAGTATCCTTTTCAAAACCTTTAAGTCTGTAGTAATCATATGTAATTCCTTGACATAGACTGGAGTTGGATATTTGAAAATTTGGGTAAGTCCAATTTGTTTTGTCACAAATGAACTTTTGAGTTAAGCTGGGCACGTTGTAGTCCTTAACCCTTCACAGACATGCTGATGGGCATTGGTATCTCCTGCACCATAGCCACCATCAAGAGTGGTGGGGACTTTCCAGTAAGTCAACATTTGTGTTGTACAGACAAGTTTTTCTAAAACATGGGTCATTTTTATATCTTATTTCTAATCCTGTGGCCCAGTTTTGAGATGTACTGTAACTATAGCCAAAGCCAATTCCATGGGACATGCACAGAAATAATTTCTTAACTTAATGCCACAGAGGAATTTTCCCCGTCCTTGGTGCTGAATAACACATCACTTAGCCTGTTGTCCCTGTCCTTGGTGTTGAATAACACACCACTTAAGCTAATGTGTCTCTGTCCCTGGTGCTGAATAACACACAACTAAGGGTGGTGTCTCTGTCCTTTGTGCTGAATAACACACCACTAAGCCTGGTGTCTCTGTCCTTTGTGCTGAATAACACACCACTAAGCCTGGTGTCTCTGTCCTTGATGCTGAATAACACACCACTAATGCTAGTGTCCCTGCCCTTGTTGCTGAATATATCATTGTTCCAATTGAACCAATCATTGACCATCCTGTATACAGTCGCCACCTTTCTATATGTAGTCTGTGTTCAGTTTCTTCTAATCCCTTGAGTGAGAACTTTGGATATGGTTTACTGTATTGTGTTAATTTTGTTTTCTGAAACTAATACAGGTTGATTTCACTTTTTTCCTTTCAGTTGAACCGCACGTTACTCCAGTCTGTCTTAGCGGGATCTCTGGTGTTCAGCCTCCTTTCCTCGCTCATCCTCATCCCAGCTTCCAAGTTCAAGGTGGGGAGATGGTATGGCATCTACCTGATTGTAGTGTACATCGCTTTCCTTGGGTTAGCTCTTGCAACGGAGTTCGGGACCTTTGGAGAGATATAAGTCTGGTGTATATATAGGGTTGTATGAGTTTAAATACAGCAAAACATGCATATGGACCAGTAAGGATAAGGGCCACCTAAAACATCTGAATGGAAAATAAGAGATATAAGAAGCATTTGCACTTGTACAGGAATGACAATAATTAAGCATTACAAAGAATGAAGTATGTTCCCCTTTGAAATTAGGAGTATTTGTAGAAGAAATGCTACCAAAGAGAATTACAAACTTAACAAAGTAGTGCAATTACATTTTGAATTCAGCAATATCTTAAATAAAAAAGATTGTAACAGAAGCTTCCCCTACATTCTTATGAATAGTAGGCTGTCCCCAAATGCTTAAGTTTTGCCTTTAGAATCATGCAATATATATGAATGTTGTACATTCAGAGTTCAGGAGAAATTAAGAAATAAAAGAAGAATGTCACCTGTTTTTCTATATTTCAATGGAATCCATTGGTTGACATTTCCTTTCTATATTTAGATTGAAAATAATTCCCTAATAACTTTTTTGAGAGCAACAATTGAAAGTGTTTGAGACCAAAAGGTAACATTTTGTGTTAATTTCACGCACAACTTCCTTGTACATGACTTTTTTTGTAACGTTACGTTTTGTAACATTAAGTGGTGGAGGTTTTGAAGTGCAATCAGGATTTGAGACTTTGATTTATGACAATCAAGTTTGTATATTTTGAGATTATAGTAAACAATAGTAGCTTTTTTTGAATGTTGAAGATGTCTGGCATTGATATGTGGAAGTCTGTAGGACTTCTACAACAACATATAACGTGGAAATAAATCAAATATTAACTTCAATGGCAGGGTAAATATCATTTACTAATAGCCTCTATCCATGTATTTATTTCCATTTTGTAATGCTTTTGTAGAAATCTGATTGAGTACTTCTTAATACATTCTTTGAAATGAATTATCACGTAAAGTCAAATATGAATGCTGCAACTGTCTTCCGTTTTTGTACGTGTATTACAAGCAAAATATAAAATGTATATTTTGAAAACTGCAATATGCAGTGCGCACAATCTTGCCACATTTAAGTGTTAAGCTTTAAGGTATTCCAAATACTGTGCAAGGATGGGAAGTCATTATCAATGAATTAACGTAAACACAATCCAAACATGTATGAACTAAGAGGCAATTGCTTCAGTCTGTATTTATGGACATGTGATGTTTGTCATCAATGTGATCAATAATGTAATACAGTACTTATAATTATTAAACGCTATTTCGTTTGTACATTTACAATGACAAGGTAACTATCAATTGATAATAATAAAAGTTGGCAGATTGATAACTTGATTGATGCATGGTTCTTGTTATACTATTCATATGTGACTGTAGCATACTGAATTGCTTGTGCTTACAATAATAAAACAAAAACAGTGAATCAGCTATTACCGTAAAATTTAGTTATGTGGCAGAAATCTTTCTTTTTCAGTTCTTAGTTTGGTCCATCTTGCAGTGAAAACATGCACACAGTTCTCTACAGGGAGTACTAGCTGTATGTACCTAAGACTTAAAGAATTCACACTGGGATGGTCCCCTACCCTAAGTGCGGTGGACAAGGTGTAGATTTACAGGGCCTCTGGTTTTCAATCCAACAAGACGTCTCTAACCAAAGTTACTCATTTTCACCAGCATGAGAGAAGAGTGAAAATAGGCGTTAAGTGCCTTTTCTAAGGGCACAAATTATACTATATCCTAGTCATTCAAGCGTTGTACTTTTTTATTCTAAGTCAACAAACTAGCCTCACCACAAGACCATCTTGCCACCTAAAAGGATGAAAATTGAAATCAAGACAACATAAGGACTGTTTAATTGTCAGAGAAAGCAAGCTTCTAAGGAAAAGTCATAGATAGAACTGTGTACAATAGTGCACAACTGACTAAAGATGGAATGTACATTTTGTACATTTGTTATTATCAAGATTACGAACAGATCAGATGAATTCCAAAATCATTGTTACACACAACTAATACAAAATATCACCATATCCTCCAGTGAATTGCCAGGAAGCATTACCAGTATATATAAATCATAGCAGCATTTCAAAGCAAAAAGATTATCAAATTCCAAAGCAACAAATTGAATATACTGCAAATATATACAGAAATCACATCAAAACTGCATTGAACACTCCAACCTGTCAATATTGAATATCATTACACAATGGCCATAATTTGGGCTTTTCATATCTTATATGTACTAGTCTTAACAAATTCAAAATTATGATACTCAACTGACACAACTGCATTCATATGGATAATTATATGGCAAACATATGTACATATATATCTCAATCTCACTGGAAGGTTTAGATTATAACCTCAATGGAACGAAAGACAATCAGGTAGCAACTTATAAGACATAAATAGTATCTCTACACACGACAACAAAATTAGTAACTGTAAGTTAGTTAGAAAGTAAATATCAACCAGTCACCAATATACAGATCTCTGGGGATATAAAAACAATTTGACACACACATACATACACACACACACACACACACACACACCAGTTAGTATCGGAGTTTCTATATACAATAAGCTCGATGGGTCACACAAATTATCTAGTTTTTAAATCCACCTCCGAAAAAACAAAATAATACATATCATATATAATGTCTAATAATTGTATGCTGGCTTGATCCCTTAATACTCAACAATAAAACACACAAATGTCATCAATTTACTGCATTTTGAACACGTCAATCTCTAATAACATTATAATCTCTAATAACATTATTGACCTTTGTCATGTCTTACCTTTTTCTTCCTTGCATTAAAGAGTATATATGGTATACTCATTTTTTGTCAATATCCTAATAGTATGCCACAAATGTGTCCAAGGAGCTCCAGTTAAGGTTGTATCTCACTGCATTTGGGGCACAATTGCGGCACTGCAGGGTTTGTTCGCTGCAACACTGTCGTGTTATTTTCGCCATCTATAATTTAGATATTGCGTAATACACAAAAGTATGACTTAGAAGACAACAAAATAGTACACAAAACGTAAGAAAATTCTTTCATCATCTGTGAAATTCGTTGAGTAATCTTTCAAACCCCGCAGTGCCACACCGGTGTCCCAAGCGCAGTGAGATTATTACCACCTTTAGAGTAGACCTATATGTGTGTTAACATCTGGTTTGTATGAGATGACATCTGGTCACGACAGCTATTAGCAATTACACTCAGCCTTTTAAACTTAAGTGGTTGGAAAGCCAACTACAAAACAGTCAAATACTGCATAATATCACCGCTGCCCAGCCTAGTTAAATTCTACTCCACCAGAAACATAGCCTTTTTCTTCTTAATATTTAAATTTGAAAAAAATCGTGACTATTTATATATAGGAATTTAAAATGAATCGGTTGGAGAAAGTTTGTGTGAGTATTATAAAAGGCTTGAATTGCTGGGATTTATTTTAGATTGCCATTTCAAATAAATCACCTAGTAAAATATACCCTCTTGACTATTGCTTATTTTCTAACACCTGCTCCCATTGTCATACTAAGTATAGAAAGACCTATATCAAAATGTACATTTAGTAGCTACCAAGAAATTTACAACATATACAAACTAACGTTTGCACTCTCATCGTATCTAATAATATGTACACACACTCTATCAACATTGGTCATACATTTACATCTTGATAAACAGTGGCAAGACAACAACACCATTCACTATTCCTTTGTCTTCTTTACTTATGGCACTGTGAATTTTATTCAAGTGGGTATCTCACTATACGAGTACCAAATTAAAGGGTGATCTTGGCTATACAACAAACTATAGGGGAATTAGTTTGTCAGCTACAGCAGCTAAAATCTACAACAAAATGCTTTTGCTGAGGATCAGACCTCATGTGGAACCACTACTTAGAGACAACCAGAATGGCTTTAGGCCTGGTAGGTCAACCTTATCCCAAATACTAGTATTGAGAAGGCTTATTGAAGGTATTGAGGATCAAAATCTGAAAGCAGTTATAACATTTATCGACTTCAGTAAAGCTTTCGATTCCATTCACCGTCAGAAGCTAATGGAAATTTTGAGAGGGTATGGTATACCAGACATAATCGTTGAGGCTATAAATATTCTTTATGTAGATACAAAAGCTAAAGTGCTCTCACCAGACGGTGAAACAGAGTTTTTCCAAATAACCGCTGGTGTCCTACAAGGTGATACCTTAGCTCCCTTCCTTTTTATAGTGGCTCTGGATTATGCAATGAGACAGGCCACAGAGCAACCTGAGCTCACGGGTTTTGTACTTAAACCAAGAAAGAGCAGTAGACACCCAGCTGAGTTACTAACTGACACAGACTTTGCAGATGATATAGCCCTTACTTCGAACATAGTACTAGAAGCACAGTCATTGTTGCACAAGGTTGAAAATGCCTCCAAAATTGTTGGCCTGCATGCCAACGATACAAAAACTGAGTATATGGTGTTCAATCAACCTGAAGGAACCCTGATCTCAACAAAAGGTCAGGCACTTGCCTGTGTGAAAGACTTCAAGTACCTGGGTTCATGGATAAGAAACTCTAGTAAAGATGTGGATGTCAGAAATGCTCTAGCTTGGGGAGCCATGAGTAAAATGTCAGTTATATGGAAAACCGATTTAAATCCAACAACTAAAATCAGTTTCTTTAGAGCAGCAGTAGAGTCAATTCTCCTCTATGGGTCAGAATGTTGGACTCTGACAAAAGCCCTAGAGAGAAGACTCAACGGCACATATACGAGAATGCTGAGAACTGTCCTAAACATCTCATGGAGACAAAGAATTTCAAATAAAGTCCTTTACAAGGATATACCGCCGATAGCCGAAACTATTCGGCAAAGGAGACTGCGTTTTGCAGGCCACTGCTGGAGGAAAAAGGATGAAGTAGTGCACAAACTGTTACTGTGGAATCCGAACCACGGAAACAGGGGCAGGGGAAGACCGCGTAAGTCATACACTAAGCAGCTTGCAGAAGACACCGGTCTGGACCTGCAACAACTTCCCGCAGCGATGGATGACAAAGAGGGGTGGAGGAAACTGGTTATGTGGAGACTTCGAGCGAGCTCGCCGGAGTAAGTAAGTAAGTAATTATGCCAGTTTATGTTATTTGGACTGCACCAAAATGTGTCGGACATTCACAAAGTGAACATCCTTTCATAACAGTGCAAATCTCTCCTTAGGCCACACCAATTTTATTTCTTGTTTCTCGGATTTATTCAGAAAAAAATTGGGTTGGTCGGTTGAAAATTTTTTTTTCAAAAAGTCAGGGGTAGGAGAGATTGGACAGGAAAACCTAAACTTTCAACTTTTAGGGGGTCCTTGGTAGCAAAGTCCAAAGTTTGAAGAAAAATGATAGACGGAACCTCCAAAACAGGCACGTACAGCTACTGGAATTTGAGGCCCATACCCCCTGTAGTTAATTTGAGAAAGGAGAGGCAGTGAAATTTTGTCAACATGAGGTGTGGCCATCAATTTGAAAAGTTTTCGATTTTTTACAAATCAGAAAAAATATGGTCGGGAAATCCAAGAAACAACAAATAAAATTTGTGCGGCCTTATGTACTTCTGATCATTGATCATTGGTTTTTAATTCATTTGCGACACTGCGATTTCCAATTGCCTACTCATCTGGGGTTAATGTGCAATGCATTGTACATGTATGTGTCAGTGTTACGATGGGTAGTATAAATTTTTAGAGTTGAGTTTAGAATTTTCTAGCATAATGTGGCACAGTTCATTGAGATACTCACTTTAAGGAACCCACTAGACAGTACAGATTGTAGAAGGACTGTACCAATCCTTAGCCCCTATCTCACCTGTGTAACAATATCAATTTTGTACAACTAGGCACCCATAGATTGCTTACATGTACTAAAAGAATACCGTCCTTCTTATCCTAACCTAACATGGTTTGCCTCTTGTTTGTTTCTACGTACGTGTATGTTGTTTAATCATACATTGCTTACTCACTGACAGGTATATTGCTTGAAATGAGTCCTACATAGAGGGCTTACATGTGTTTCTAGATGCCAGATACAGTTAAGAAAAGAAAAATCACACAAATGCACTAAGTCCTCTTTATCAACTTCAACCAACGGGTCTGTATAATAAATACGGTAACCGTTGTAGATCCAAATGATAACAATTTTTGAAACTGCTTGTGAAATGTATCATCTTTTGGAAATATGATAGTTTCTAATACTTGGACCATGAATATAGAATAGCTGCTTCCTTTATCAGTGTGTAACTTATCATGTGAAGACCAAAAGATGTAATATATTAATAAATTACCCTGACAAAGAAAGAAGTTCTGACAGTATAAATATTGACATCTAAGAGAGAACATGAGATATGTTACTGCATATATATGACATAAGTTAGTACCAAATATTCTATGTCTGAAACATAGTAGACTCAAGAAAAATGAAAGTATTTAAATGGTTCTGAATAGTAATCTGCATAGTACTTGAACACGAAAACAGTGTCTCTTCAAGTTTGCTGGAGAAACTGCATGGAATGGATTCAACAATTGGTTTTCTTATGTGCTGCAACCTATTTTTTCCGTCTGTACATTGTGCAGATGTCTCAATCAGTGCAAAGTCGATGAAGCCAGTAGACAATTGAAACAACAGAGAGGAAAATAAGGTTGCATAGCTAAGAAAACAAATTGAAAACATTAATCTACCAAAATGATAAAACTTTACAGATATATGGAATGGATATAAGGAAGCCTATTATGTTTTCAATCATGTTTGGTAAAATTGTGATTCCAAGCAGACTGATTCCAAGCTGCACTACTTGCTAGGTGTTTTATAGTTAGCCCTACAGAAGAGAAAGCCATCACGTATCAGTTTATCAGGAGTCATGCTGTGTACTTGAGTTCCCGGCGCCGAGGCGAGCTGCGTACCGTCCCGTCCCACGATGATCATCTTGCACGGGTCGTGTTTCATCAGGTAGTGCTGCAGCGTGTCCCAGCCCCCGCCCACGCGCACCATCACGTGACGACCGCGTAGCATGCGGATGAACACGATCTTGTCCCCGATGCGGTACCGTCCCTCTGAGAGCCTCTCCAAACTGAAGGGAGTGTGGTGACACTGGCAGGTGCCAGATATTCGCTGTACCTGGGAAGAAGAAAAACAATATTACAATAATGACATATACCAATACTTACTTGATGCTAATGTTAGCAACACTCCTGGATGCGCTCCCTAAATTTCAATCCATTAAGAGCAAATTGTCTGTGTGCATTACTAAAAGTTACTCATTCAGAATGAGTTACTTTGCACGGCCATGGAGGTCACTCACACGTATAACATTTATACAAGATTGTACATGTAACTACTCAAGAAGGACATGCTGACTTGATTATATGGATAACTTCTGCAGTATGCATCCATTTACAACAACAAAAGTTTTTAACAATACTCAAATTATAGCTGCAAAATAAACGAATGTATGCTATTAATTGACAAGGATTATCAAAAAGTCTTACAGAATCAAAGAAGAATTGTAAAAAAAATAATAATAATTGATTATTAAGTATTACCATTTTCTGTATTTTCCTTCCTGATCTCATTTCATAATGAAGGGAATTTTTTGTTCCTAGCTTTTTTTTGTCTTTAACATGCTAAATCAATTCTGTGGTGCCCAGTATCATCCATGTAATTAAATCCACATGTCCTAAGCAAACGTTTTATAAAAACTATAAGTTGTGATAATTTAATACACAGTGATAATATAGTAATTGTATTAACATTAACATCATCTTTCACACATACTTCATCATCCAATGTCCCTGCTGTCTTCTGTCTCTTCTTGGGTGATCTTGGCGCTGACACTTTCCTGGGTACCACCACCTCCTGCTCTATCTCCTTCTCCAGCTGTATCAAACCTGGCGGGTCAATCCCATACTTATGACTCGCCAACCTGGCTAACTCCATCAAACACAGACAAACCTCCTTCGGCTGTTTCTGCAACACCAGCCCCTCCGACTCGAACAGACAAGCGTCTGATACGCCCAGGTTTCGACACCAGGTCAGGAAGTTTGCGGCGTTGTCTCGAGCGAAGAAGCTACCGGCCTTGGCATTCTTGAAACACCGGACGGGTTTGGGGATGGCGGAGTCTCCGCCGCCTCTCGCTGTGGCTGCCTGCTGCTGGGCTTTCTGCTGGATGAAGTTGGCAAGCTGGCAAACCACAACACCAGATTCAAGCACCTACGGGAAGAGATGGTCATTTTGGATCAATGTTCGTCAATGAAAGTTAGACAAGCAGAAACTTTCACGGTGGCCGCTTCACCGCGAATTCAAAACCACCGCAAACATTTTCCATTGCAGTAAGAGACTACAGTGCATGTTGCTACCGCGAACTCAAAACCGCTGTGAAAAGTCCTTTTTCCCGCTGCCACGAAATTAAATCCCGCGAAATTAAATGCATTTACAGTAGTTACCACTACAGTAGTAGGAGAAGTAGTATACCAGGGCTCGAAATTCCTACTTGGGATTAGGTGCACTGGACTAGTGCATCCAACCTAAAAATTTTGGTGCACCACATAGAATAAAGTACATTTTGTATATAGTTTACGACGTATAATGTCAGAAAATCTAATTTCAAACCTTACTGCTGACTGTTTCAAGTTTTACTCGCAAATTTAAGTCTAAAACAGGAATAACCAATTGCAATGTGCCTGTAAAAAATAACATCAATGAAATACGTATAGATATCCATAAAAGTTAGCATGAAAGTTAATCTGTGTTGGTAAATGACATTGTGGAAAAACTAAACTTTACTTAACCAACACCAAGTTTAATTGGGACTTACGGAGTCGAAGTCTCAATTAAACTTGGTGTTGGTTAAGTAAAGTTTAGTTTTTCCACAATCCACAAAAGTTAATTTTTTTCGATATGTGTACAAAATTCAACAAAGTATTGTTCAGACCCCTCAGCAATGCCAGAACCCAGCGCACGCAGAGTTTTGAAGCATTAAAAATTCCCATGACATCGTCATTATAAACTTAGTGACGCCCCCTGTCCATGTTCAAGGTGCTGCATTGTTTACATTTTAAAAGTTTCAGGCATGCATCCATAATTTACTGTAAATTGCTTTACAGTATGTGGCAATTGTGGTACGGTAAGACAATTTCCAATTCATTTTATGAGTTCAGTAAATTGTGGAGTCTCTTCGTACGTAGTCAAGTCTTGAATGCATACTTCAGATAAATGCAAAAAAGATAAAAGGACAAAAAATTAGTCATAATATCTTTGAGAATCGCACCTCCATGAAGTTGTCCACAGACACATTGATACCCAGTAACCTGTTGAGCCAGTCAGCCAAGTCTTCCTTCATGGGAACCAGTGCCGCCTCCTGGAGCGCTGAGAAGTGTTGTGCAAACGGGTCCATGTCGAGATCTGAAAAACACAAGGAGTTCATGGCTACAGCTTACTTCTGTTCTGGCTGGACTGTAAAGGAACAGTGGTAGAAAAGAACCAGCATGGGGGTTTTGGTAGGCTGCCATGCATAGTGTTGGGTAAATACTCCAGCACACTTCGGTGCACTTGACTAACTTGTAATGCATAACCTGAGGCTATATTCTGTATCTATACTTTCACCTTCCCAACCTATACACAGTGTTAACTCCAGGACAAAGGCACCTGGCAGTCTGCCATCGCGTCATGACATCTATGTGCAAGGCATGTCTACCACACACGAGATAGGGATAACACATTGAACTAGATAGTGAGTGAGTGAGTGACTGCTACTTTACACGCATGCATGGAATACAAACTTCGAGTAAAGGAATACCAAAAATCAGATAGTGAGTTAGTGAGTGACAGCTACTTTACACGCATGCACCAGGAATACAAAATTCGAGTAACTTAGGCACTGAGGGCAAGGGAATACCAAAAATCAGATAGTGAGTGAGTGAGTGAGTGCTTACACGCATGCATGGAATACCAAATGGTAATCTACTGGTACTTGGGGCAAGGAAAGACCAAAATGAACTAAAAGCGTTTTGAGAAAGTAAAGATGCGGAAAATTTTTTTGTTGAATATCAATCTGTCAAGAATGGAAAATACTGTTTTGACTCAATTTGACTCAAACTGTTTTTACAATAAAGATTCAAGTAGAATTTGTAACCAGCAAACTGTCAGAGTTCTCACTCATATGTTTATAAAATGACGAAGCGTACGACAAAATTAGTTTATCAAGGAGTACCATACCTGTGTCCATAATACTGACATCAGAACTGACAGAATCGAGCTCCGCTCGTGATCGCGAGGCAGACCGGAGCTGCCTGTGCTGTACCGGGGTCTGCATGACGGATGTCCTAGCAACCCCTCATGTCATCTGTAATGTAGGAAGAATGCAGGATGCTCGTTAAGAAAATTGCTCAATTTGGGGATAAATATAGGCCACCCTGCTGACGACTTCTGCGGAGAGGGACAGGGTAAAATTCTGTTTTAGAAACAAAAACCTTCAAAATAACTCTTCGAGAAACATCAAATAAAATTTTGGATGTATAATAAAAGATTAGACCAAGTTGCAACTTGAACGATGATGGAAAAAAAACACTCAAAAAGAACATGTCATGAATGAGTAAAAAATTATTCTCTATAACCTGGCATACAAATTTTGACAACCATGCAATGAAGTACTAAGTAAGAATTCCTTTTAAACTGAGGTGCATAAATTATGCTCAATATTCCCTTGGTACAAAATGTAGTCACACTGCAAATGACAATATAACCTTTGTCAAGTGTGTATATTAACATACATGTTTTAAAGCAGCTACAATGTCATCGTTACGTTTAAAGAAATAGCCTTACTCTACAGTTTCTGTTTCATCAACGACTTAGCTTGATCCCTGAAAGGAAAACTGTACAGTTATGTCTAAACTACTAACTATGTGATCTAGTAGCTTGCCTTATGTCTATGACTTAAAACCCACCGTCATTGTTATTCAGTTGGGAGGTCTATATCAGTCCCCTCCATCATGTTAATGGTCTGGTGGAGATGATTAGCTAAAATTGTCGTGTACATTAAGTGCGGGTCGTTGACCTTTGGTGTCAGAGGCATCTCTCACACACAATGGGAGCAACCAACTGCACTTGGTTTGTAGGGGTGAGAAGGGATCTTAATTTTGTTGTTGTGATGTTTATTTGGCATCCTTCCAAACCAAAGTATTTCAAACTTTAAGGTCCATAAAGAAGAACAAAAATACCGCATCGGAGGCCATTTTAGTATTGAACTACCTTATAGAATATTAATAGCTTTTGTTGGAATTATTGGTAAAAGTTGGCAATGGCAGATGGTACATAAAATCCTTGAAATGTAAGACCACCTGCAATGGCCTTTAAATTAAAGGTTGGAAATTAAAACTGAAAGTCAAAACGCTCAAAATCCTTTTTGTTTACCAATGCAACTGTTATACATGTGCATACTATTTTGCAGACTCTGTATATTATAGTCTCCTGTTTTCGCTGGAAACAAGGGATTTTTTTGCAGTTGAAAAGACTCAGAGGTCATAAGGTTGCTTGTCATTTCCTATCCAGCTCCCAAAATAACAGATGTTCCATCAGCCTGGCAGCTTCAACTGGGGTTGCCATGGCAAGGCTGATGAACTTTCCATCCACAGCAGACAATGCCAGTCAACAACGCCAATTTTCTTTCTACTGATTTTCCCAGAAACAAATAGTGTTTCTGTTGTCACAGTTTGTCAACTTGTCCAGTGTGATCCTATTTAATACAATAAAGCCATAAATTCAAGTAATTAAGATTCATATTTTTCCATCTCAAATTAGATATTGGTTTTGATAACGGTCCATTCAGTCTTACGTACTAAGTCTATTACAATGTACAATACACATATTTTGACTAAAAGTTATTACTGTTACACTTACAGTTACTGTAATTGTCACAAAATTATAATGAAGAGAAATGTCCAATAGTAATATCATAAGTGACAGGCCAAATAATAGCAACTGGATATGATTAGGAGTCAATTTAGTTTCCAAAATCATATCAAGTTGCTTGGGTAACTTTCATTTGGCATGTCTTGTTACCTGGATGTCTAACCTTAATCAACGTATTATACATGAGAATCCAGTCAGTTACAGCTTATTAATGATGTTACACCAAATATTAGCAACAATATCATTGTCCATGCAGTTATGAATAGACAAAGCCATACCTTCTGCTTTCCTTGTGACCCTGTCGGAAAATTGCATTTTCTGGGAACCATTCCAAAACCTACTGGCTTGTTTCATAAATCCTTAATACTATGCAAAACCTGTAAGGGAAGTGACACCACAATTCCTTGATCTCTGTCCAAATTAATTGTCCTATTGTAAATTTGCAAATTTTTTATTCTTGAGGAATTCCTAAATATAATTGGCTTTGTCAAAATAATTATCTACAAAAGCTGAATCTAAACAAAGGCAATGATCACGGTAACAATATTAGCAAGGCAGCATGTATATCTGTGATCAATGCTGAATACGTTTGGCACCTGAAATTTCTTGTTCTACAGTAACCCAGCCAAGTGTTTCCTTTATAAATTGCAAAGGTAATTGATTGAGTCAATCATGCCAGTAACTAAGGATGATTAAAAGGTCCTCATCAATTATTCAATATGCGCAATTGATCAACTTGGTACATGATTCATGCAATAAAACCGGAGGATGGGATTCGGATAATCAATTTCTATGATTGCTTCAGTCTACTTCTCCAGGTATTTGGCTACTTAAATGGGCCAAACCTTTAACTTTAAGCCTACAAGTTGTTACAGTACCAATTGCTTGTAACTACATGAATTATCTTTTTGTTAATTTTCCACCTTGGGCTATACCAATTTAATTTATTGGTTCTCGGATTTTTAGAAGTGAAAATATAGCAAGAGGACATCATAAAGGCAGAGGGTAGGGGGGAAAACTTAAGTATGACTGTACATTTACCCCGTAAAACTGAGTGCACGAAGGCACAAACCTAGTCCTCAGGCTTCATTATTATGTTTTTCTGAGAACCAGCAAATTAATGTCCTTCAAATCTCTGAAAGCTCCATACTCTTAAAAAACATAAGATTTGCTGTGGGCATTAAATGTGGATGGCAAATATTATTATCATCCAGATGGTACCATAAATTCTGTGACACCGCTATCCACCTCTGTCTCAGGTCACAGTTAATAAGCAGCGGCAAATTACCCTCATGAAAAATGGAGGTTGTATTTTTGGCAGCGTTCGTGTGTGTGTCCTTCTGTTTGTTAAAATAATATCTTAAGAATAAGAAGATTAGGCTACAGTATTTGTACTAATTCCTTGTTAAAATTTAGATATTCAAAGTATTGGCCTTGATGATTGAGAGTTGCAAAAAACACAAAACTGCTAATAAGTGATATGTAATAAAGTGGACTTTTTTATATGTTATGCAATTCGTTGCTATGGTTTCAATTAAGGATGTTTGCCGACAATGGATTGACCCTACGATGACATGGCGAAAGTTGAAAACACATTTCAGTGCAATAGCCTGTTCTAAAGTCTGTGGAAAAATTGCCTGGTATCCAGCTGTAATATAGCTCCCGAGTCTCTTCTCTCCTCTTTGTAATTGCAAAGAAGAGAGAAGAGACTCGGGAGCTACATTACGGCTGGAGAGAAGAGACTCGGGAGCTATATTACGGCTGGAGAGAAGAGACTCGGGAGCTATATTACGGCTAGATACCAGGCTAGTTGAAAAATTGATAAACATAACTCCTCAAACAGACTACTAAAACTTTAGAGGGGTATTTGAAATCTGTTTCATAGAAAAATCAGAAATCTATTATGTTAAACATCTGCATTAGTTCATATATTCATCCAATGGCATGCAAATTCAACCTCCTTGGTCAATGGTAGACCAACGGAAAATGATATAAATGATTCAAAACTGTACTTTTCTACATCCAAGGTATAGAGAATGCAGCTTTGTCAAGTCATGCTGATGTTTAGCAAAATCACTTATTAGTAAAGTTCTATAAGTAGATCAACAGAAGTGATGTATTACAATCCCACATAAATCCCTGGTCAGCTGATGACCATGTAACCTTATGACAGTCATAAGACCATAACTAATAACCTGTGCCTGAATGAGAAAACAATATCCCACATGAATAGAATATACTGATTAAGAAAATTACAGCAAATCTGTACAAGCAACCACCTCTACATAAGGACAATGACCTTGTCGATGCAACTATTTTTTTATGGTCCCTTATGTATAATTTTCCATTGACAAAAGCATTAAGAATCATTTCTATAGTGATCACCTGTCCACATAGACCTGACATGTTTAATCATACCCTGAGCGGTCCTCTTGGACAATTTTGAATGTGGACTGATTTAAAAAAAATATTTACTGTGAACTGTCTGTAAATTCAATTCAGACTACACTTGTCATACATTCAATTTTCTCCTATATACATGAATCACGACCTGCATGTGAAATGACCCATATTTGTCCATCCGTAACGTCAATATATGATGTAAAACAATATTCCTTACTACCGGGGTAGTACATAATGTAAGAAGACATCATGGATCAATCATAAATCATGGTTACCTACCTCGTAAACTCGTGCCGTTCTCACAATTGTCTCAAGTAATAATTGCCAATAGCAGCCCTACCGTAGAACTGTCTACACTAGTAGTAGTTAAGTACAGATGGTGATGCATAATATGATATTTCTTGTGAGTGCATATAATGCTGGAAGACCAATTTCTATACTGATTACTGTTACCTACCTTATATATAAACTTGTGCCCACACAATAATGAAACTACAAAGGGGCTACAAGAATTACGAATATTGAGTATTGACTGACCAAGCCTTCGAAGATTACCTAACGCCTGATCAGACACCAGTATAATCTGATGTGGGGACGTAACGTGATGAGCACGGCAGCGCAGGGAAAAATCAATATAATCTAGGTCACCGTGAAACCAGAATCAAGGTCATTTTGGGAGCCATAAATATATGAATTGGATCAAATCTGTAGAGCAATAGAATAAATACATTTGTATTGGGGTTTTGGCATTTACTGTAAGCAATGTATCATGAATTTTGTCATGTATTTTTTTTTATTTTAGTCATACAGTATTCTAACTTCATCGGAAAGCATGATCAATACTATCATGATCATCCTTATAACTGACAGTTATAAAAACATAATTCTGTAATTTCTGTGCCATACATTTTGGGTTTGATAGTATTGACTTCAATATCAGAGCTGCTAAGAAACTTATAATCGACATTTACTAAACCCAAAGGCCTGGTCACAATATTTTACTACAGTTGGATCAGTTGTCCGTTGTAGAAATTTTGCTTCACAAATTGAAACTGGCACATGCACATCAAGGATTTATACTGAATTACTCTATAAATGAAGAAATGCTAAAGCCTCTTTGATTATGCTTACACATAATTTAACCTTAAATGGCCGCCATAGATACATGCAATTTACTAGAGATGTATGAATTTTGCAGATTTTTAGCTAAATTTGACTTCCGTACACAAACAAATCGCCCCCCCCCCCCCCAATACCGTAGAACTGTGAATCCGTCGAACCTCATTTTCCGTCTATATTTCATAAAATAATTGTCAGAGAAGCATACCAAATGAGCATAAGACATCTCTCTATCTTTATACACAAGCTATTGTTACTCACCGTGAAAAAAATACGATTTTGCGGTGTTTTCCGCCCTTTTCTTCGGCTCATTCAAAGTATGCAAAGTTTACCTGCTCTTCACTCTCGTTCTCAGCGTACCTGGTGCTGACCCAGAGAACGAGACTAACGGCAGCAAAACGCTGTGAATTAAATTAAGACATTCCGAACAACGCAACGGTTAGACACTTCATCTTCCTGGTGTAATTCAATTTTTATAAATATATTATGTCTTCTTTGTTTAAGCAATCTCAATTAGTAGCTACGAATCTAATTTATAACCTTGACTAGGGTAACAAAAAATGTAGATACGCAGTTGCATGCGATCTGACACCTGTTTTCCGAAATCCCTTTGTTTGAAGTACTGAGTGAGTTTGGGCATTGCGGTAGAGAGTTGAACAGCTCTTACAAGGCAAATGCCTTCCAATACATTTTTATATTGCAATCCATACATAGTATGGATGCAATATACTGTTTTTCCTTTGTCTCTTCTCCTGTCAAATCTTCAAATGGGATTAATTTTTTCATTTTTTGGCCAAATGAGCTGAAATTTGGCAGGGTGGTAGAAATAGCAAATACCCCCAGACGTTTTTTTCACTTTCTTGATAGAGGCCTTAGAATTTATGATATTTAGGGTTTTTGGTCATTTTTAGACAAAATATGTATATTTTGGGCCCCTGTGCCCTGGTATTACAAGCTAATGACCTGAAATTTGGTACAGAGGTGCATTAGACATATGAGCACAGAAAACCATCAACACTTTCTTCATAGATCACTTCAAAAATTAGTTATTTTAGGGTTTTTGGCCATTTTTGACTAAAAATGTATATTGTTGGCTCCTATGCCCTTGTATTAAAACCAAATGACCTGAAATTTGGTACATAGGTGCGTTTGACATATGACCACAGAACCCCATCAATGCTTTATTCATTGTTAACTCCAAAAATGAGTTATTTTAGGTTTTTTGGCCATTTTTGACTAAAAATGTATATTTATTGCTCCTATGACCTTGTATAGAAACCAAATGACCTGAAATTTGGTACAGAGGTGCATTGAACATATGCTCACAGGACCCCATTGACACTTTCTTCATAGATCACTTCAGAAATTAGTTATTTTGGGGTTTTCAGTCATTTTTGACTAAAAATGTATATTTTTGGCCCCTATACCCTTGTATGTAAACCAAATGGCCTGAAATTTGGTATAGAGGTGCATTGGACATATGACAACAGGACCCCATCAACACTTTCTTCATAGAGCACTTATAAAATGAGTTATTTTGGGATTTTTAGCCATTTTTGTCTAAAAATGTATATTTTTGTCATATATGCCCTTGTAATGAAACCAAATGACCAAAAACTCGGCATGAAGGTGTGTAGGACAAGTGCCCACAGTACTATTACTTCAAATTGTTGAATTTTGGGATTTTTTCAAGGATGAAGATGGATTGCAATATGCTGTATTTGCTCCTAAGCAAATGTCGGCCTTTCTAGTCTTCAAAGATTTCTTTCTTTAAAACGTCAAGCAATAAACGAAACTTAAGTCCAATTTCGAATGATGAATCAACAACGACGTTTGCTTCTTTTTCCAGTTAGACCTAACGGTCCATTTATTTTCAGTAGCTTACACAACTTGCTAAAGTCTATAAAGGCCACACGCGTACTGCCATGTGTGTTTATCAAGTAAATGTTCCCCAGCGTTGACCGTTTCTAAAACACAAACACTTTCAAACGGAGCGTGGCCTTTGATACCAAATACACTAGGTACCCAATGAATGTATTTGTTTGACCCTGAATAGCACTCTTACAACTCGACGAGCAACGGACGTGTGGAAAAGCTATTCAGATTTGTATTAAACTTTACCACTAAATAGAAGAAGAAACTGACAAAGAAAAAAATATTTGAGTAACTGTGAGCATTTGAACGCACATCAGTTATGTCAGTAGCCTGGATACCAGACCCCAACCCGATCTCAAAAATATCTCTGATATTGGGCTGGGGTCTGGTGTGTGTGTGAGCGGATCAATCCACTATTTTGCATATAATACCTGCGTATGTCGAGAACTGGTCCCATAACTAGCTCACCTTTATCCGCGGGGTAACTTATATCCGTTGTTTTTCAAAACGGGTTATTTTACCATTTAGAGATATCACGTCGACGGGGGTGGTTTCAAAGTGCAACATTTTCAAAATCGTTCATTTGTCCTTCGAGGTACTATCTTTAATGTATAGTAGTCTAAATGCCCTGTTTCTAAAATTGACGGATATAAGTTACCCCGTGGATAAAGGTAAATCATTACCACGCTAAGTCAAATTGTAACGTTACCAGTCGGTATGGAACTTCAGAACTTGCAAGGGCGCATTTCAACGCCAAGAGTAAAAACAAAATGTAAGTTGATGATTCGTGGTTTTTGATACCACAAACAAGACACTTGAACGTGAAACGACCTGTAGTGACTTCCGCTACAACTCTGAGCCCACCGGAAGTGTAACGTTACCTATCTCTACTAGTATCAAAACAATGGATATTGCAAACGTCAGTTAAAAGAAGTCGAACCCAATAACCCAGGATCTAGAGTTAGCTTTTACTAGTTTTAGACTAGAGTAGACACTTGTGTTATTATTATCTCCATGAAAAATGGAGATATAGTTTTGGGTGTGTCTGTGTGTCTGTCTGTCTGTCTGTCTGTGTGTCTGTGTGTCCGGATTTTTGTACTGAGCCTAACTCAAGAACCTCTGGATGGATTACGATGATACTAGTATTTGGTTTGTGGGTAGGTGTTGGGAAGACAAAGGTCAAGGTCAATTTTGCGCCACCTGGTATGTGACCTTGGTACTGCAGCAGAAATTCATTTATCTTTTGAACTGGATGTGCTATGGTCTTGATTTTTGGATGGCAGATAGCTTGTGACATAAGGGATACGTGGTGTATATTTGGTCCCCCTAGCAGGTTGCTCTGGAACTGCAGGGACATTTTTGTCAAAGTCTTCTTAAGTGGATAACTGAAGAAGGGAACGACACATTTACATGATATTTGGTATGTAGGTAGCTTTGACAGAGATGCACATCATGAAGTGCAAATTATGCAAACTGACACTTAATTTGCATATTTAATGAGGAAAATTTGTATTTGCAGTGTTTCCTTTATAGAACTCAAATACATGCAATATATGTAGTTTGTGGCAGGTGGAACATTATCAGATACCAATTATACAAATAAGTCCTTAATTTGCATAATTAATGCAAAAAGTGTCATAATTTATCAATATGGTAAATGATTGGACAATCAACATAGTGACCAGCGTAGGTTATTTACAGGTGTACATAACTAAGCATAGATTATGCAAATATGGAAGACATTAACATAATCAGACTATTTCATGGAGATATGAGGTCTCCGAACTCTTGTTTTTACACTGTTTGAATCTTTTATGTTACCTGCAATTAACGTTAGCCCATGGGCAAGAATTTGCAATAAACTTTATAGGGTATTTGGGGATCGTTAAGTCGATAGAAGGTAGTTTTACGTTGCAATATCTTGAAAATGTTAGCATTTGAAACCCACGTTGTTCACCTGAAATCTCTATATACTCTAGTTTTTTTTAAAAGAACGAATTTAGGTTACCCACGGATTAAAGTGAACTAAAATAGAAAGCCCGATAAAAGGACTAAAAAACGTCCATAAACAGTCGGAGGCTAACCTCTTAGAGTATATTTTGCTAACTTCAACTATATTCCCCGCGACCTGTGGACCCTGGTGGAGGTAGTTTCATTCTCTCTCAATATCTCCAATTTCTCCCCTTAAAAAAACCCCGACTACTTGCTTTCCTTTTCTTTTTCTTACTAAACAGTTATCCCCCAGCAATTGCAAGGCATTGGGATGTTTTAAAATCCAAGGGAAGACACAGAAACTATAAAGTTGTTCTCTTGGCGAGGTTCCTAAGTACCTTGGCACGTCTAAGAATCCCTGTATATGTTACTCAAGGTCACGCCATGTCCCACATCTGGTTTCCCGCTCAGACGACCTTGCGGATTGACCTTGACATTATTGAGGTCATATTCCATTACTCACACATACGGCACACGGGTAACGGTACTGTGCATATGTAGATTAGGGAGAGAGAGAGTTTGTGAGTGTGTGTGTGTGTGTGTGTGTGTGTGTGTGTGTGTGTGTGTGTGTGTGTGTGTGTGTGTGTGTGTGTGTGTGTGTGTGTGTGTGTGTGTGTGTGTGTGTGCGTGTTTGTGTGTGTGTGTGTGTGTGTGTGCGTGTTTGTGTGTGTGTGTGTGTGTGTGTGTGTGTGTGTGTGTGTGTGTGCACGTGTGTGTGTGTGTGACTTGAAAAAAAAAACAAATGACAGCATGTGGCGTTACATGAGAAAAACTGTTGTCATTGCAGCCCTGTGTTCTTTGTTACTGATGCCACAACAAGTGAGTTTTATGGATGACACAAGTGCTCTCATTGATTTTTGCCTGATTTCAAATTTCTTCTTCGCAGATGGTCAACATGACGAGAAGTACCAAAATGGGCCGCTTTTATTCTTGTTACAACGTTAATGGTGTCTATTTGCAAAATCTAGCAACTTGTTTTATATCCATCTTGTTTTTTTTTCGTCCTATCTCACTATTTTTGCAGTCTGGATGTCATCCATAAAATTTGCTGCATCCTCCTAACGCCCGGTCCCCAACGGCACTACCTTATATCATAGGCTTTGCCGTGATTGTCAACCCTGAGTGTGAGGGTGATTTGCTGTTGCCTAACGTTAAAGTTATACCATATGCCCTAATGATGACGAGTCTAAATCGTCATATGATCACTGATGATACCGTTTGAACCCTAAGACATGCACAGTACATTGACTCATGTCCGTTTCACGAAACCACTAACCTAAAAACCGCCATTGGCAAAATTGTCGTCACGACAGCCGAGACATACGAACTCTAGCCGCAGTATATGTAGACAAAACCACATGTGTCGTTGACGTAGCACGAGTGCAACGTTAGCTCATCTTGAAAGGCTTAGTTTTATGTTAGACATCTCAGAAAGGGTTCCCCGTTTGCAGTACCCTGGGAGCCAGACAGGACAGGGTAGCTAGCGAGTTTTGTTCGGGGAGCCCGCCGATCTCACATTAGCGCTCCGGGGAATCTAAGCCCGAAGGAGTTATCGTTAAACTACCCGGACGCTAATAGGAGATCGGCCGGCCTGACTGTCTTGGGCAACCGAATAAACTGTCCTAGCTGCCCGATCCTGGCTGGCCCCCAGGGTACGTTTTGCGCGGGAAGGGGGTGGTGCTGTGTTCAGGGTCAGACAGGGTCAGAAAAATACTCTAGCCGCATCGAAAATCTGTCCGTTTCTCTCGTTACAATTTCGAATTATCGTTTACAAGTGCATTTGCTTATATTTTTGAAACGTAACTGTCCTAACTATCTTTTGAAAAGACACTGAACTATCATCATAAATGTTTTATCCGTTCGATCGAGTGCCCACCGTGCCACGCCCCCAAGTAGTACGATGAAACTATTGAAAGTGCACATGATATACCTCCGGCCGTTCACTACTACATACATTGAACATTTGAGCTATTGAACTGCGACTGTTCACATTGACATTTTTAAGACAAAGTCAGCAATTTTAGGTAATTAAAACAACGCGACCGGTACATGAGTAAGATGCGAAGCTACGCAACCGCGGGTGTACTTATCAAACCTTTGTCTGGGCTTCCAAGACGCCTTCCAGGTTAACGTCCTCCATGTGTACTTAAGATCATGTTTCTTCACTTCAGGTGACCCACTCCACATACGTGTGCAGACGTACCAGTTTTCGCCCCTGAAATATTGGCAAAATCGACGAAGACAAAATACGAAATTAATCTTCGTTATTTGTGATGCTTTTCGTTGTAATATGCAAGAAAAATACGATTTTCTGATATTGTTTTGTCTTGTTAACATTAAACTATCGCATACACTTAGACTGTGGGTTTGACCATTTCACAAAAAGGTCACTACATGTAGTAGTGTGCAATTCTGTACTTCTGTAAAATATATTTCAATTGATGTCTTTCATGTGTGAATGAAACTTTTTTACCCTGCTAGAATGTCTTAGCTTGTCCATATAATTGAGTAGGACGTCTTTGCTTAGTTCTTCGGGCTTAGGGTCCTCCAAGATTTCAAAATGGTATCGTCCACGACGCAAAAGGGGATTTCCAAGATGGACCGCTAGTTGAGAGGTGACGTAATAAAAGCTCCCACCTCCGCACTATGACCGGGCGAATCTGAGCCGCTCTCAATTAAATCTGATAAACTCTGAAGCAAAACATCCCGCCTGGCCGAAAAACAGGAAGTTCTCGACCAAGACAAAGACCGGAAATGGGAGAGATGTCTATAAAAGAGCGCAAGTTTGTGAGCGAAGCCAGTCTTCACTGCTCGTTGGCTACGAAGCTGTCGTCTGAAGTTCTTCACTCTCTTCAACTTCATTCACCAGTTTTGCAGGCTTTTTCGCCTTTGCTTCGTCCTTTACAACATTTCGACTCCGTTTGTTCGAGCCTGTTCAAAGTTCTCGTGCTGAAACATGAGGTTGGCGATCGTATTCGTTCTGCTGTGCGTGCTGGCATTGCTGGCCCCGGGTTCGGCCAGGCCGCCGAAACGGAAGGACAGACGCCACCGCGGCCACGGTCACGGTCGCCCGGACGGCGGGCCCGGGAGGGACAGAGACGACATCAGGTACGTTGACTTTCTATTTCCAGGTAGACTTAACATACGTTTACGTTCTTTTGCTCTTTGGTGGAACTTTAATATAAATTGATTTAGAGTACTATTTAGGTGCGTACGCGGATTCGTATTCGCGTTGTGGCTAAGAGGTCCCAATTTGTTTTTGTTTTTCCTAAATACCTGCGCATGCTGTGAATTGTTATCATGATGATATCTGTTCTCTAGAGCTATGGGCTTGCCTTAACTTTAAAACGAAAGGCTCTAGTCTTTGGTGTAATATAAAAACTGAAAGAGATGTCTGTCTGCAAGCAAAGTGCGCGACAAATTCAAACTTTCCGTTTTCTTGGGATTTCATCATGTGTGCCCTGTTACATGTAACTACACTGTTAAAATGCACTGCTAACATTGAATTCGATTCTGTTTCATTGACAGTCGTGAGGATGATGATAGTGATGGTGTCTCCGAGGATGAAGATGACGACCTTGAGGAGGATGACGGCAGGATGGAATGGGAGATGGACGGGGACGAAGACGAGGAGGAGGGCGGGCGACCAGGCCGAGGCCGCGGCAAAGGGAGAGGCAGGGGCCGCGGCAGAGGCCATGGGCGCGGCCGGGGCCAGGGGAGAGGCAGGGAGGACAGGCCTGAAGAAGAGGATGAGGAGGAAGATCAGGAAGAAGGTACGTGTTTACAAACGGACTTCTTGACAGGTTGATTAACGCGAGTATTTTCTTTGTGACATTCAGGAGAACTATTACGACTGGGACAGTTTCTGTATAACATGTTACTGTATAAACATGACTAGTTAGGGCGCGGCAGATAGGTCGTGCGATCGTCGTACGATCGTTAACTTCGGGCATTCTGGAAGACAAAAATGTAGTACGTCTCCTGTAAAGTCCAACTGTCTTGGTAAGACAAAATGCTTTTTTTGGATCCATGTCGGTGGTTGGTTCTGTCATGGCCTTCTTGAAACATCCTCCTAACGCCCGGTCCCCAACGGCATTAGCCTAACACAAGGAGGTTTGACACGATCTTGGTTCCTCTGCGTAGGAGAATGTCTTGAAAATTCTATGGCATCAAAATCGTACGACGATCGCACGACCTATGTGACCACGTACGCCCTAAGGTCACACAACCAATACAAGAAAGCTTTTTGATACGACATAAGGTTGACTGATCCGTTTTGGGATTTGAAACCAACTTTTCGTTTACAGGCTGTGTTTTTTTTTCTCAGAACTCGAACCCACGGAGCCAGGAGACTTCGGCAACGTTAACGAGGACTTGCACCTAGAGAAGTACTACGTGGGACAGCCTTTGGGGCTAGAGCAAGTCGACACAGTCCTGGATGAAATGCGCCAAAAAGTTCCCAATGTTACCATGGCTGTGGTAAGTTATAGAATGCTTACCCGCTAGCTTTTTTTTATTTGTTTGCTTGTTCCTTTGACTACCTTTTACATGATTTCAGCATCTTTCGACCAGTTCTCTTATTATAATACCAGAAAGTTTCACTAGTGGAAAGTACAATTCTAAACATTTTACGTGATTTGTGTATTTTTTGACCAGTTCTGTTCTTAAAATACCAGAAAGTTTCACTAGTTAAAAGTACAATTCTAAACGTGTAGCAATCACCATATGATGGCAAGGTGGTCTTCATGCCTGCATGCTTGTCTTGTGGTTAGGGTTGATGACTTAGAACCTAAAGGTCCCGAGTTTGAATCACTTGTAGGCTTCAGTGATGGCCCCTCTGGAAAGGAACTAAATACCTATTTCGTCACTTGACTCAGATGAAATTCAGTATCATTCTTCAGTATAATCCAGCCGTATTGTAGCTCCCTAGTCTCTATTGTTCTCTCCGCAAATACGTCTGGCCCCGGTTGATTACAGGTTGGGATGGAATTTGAATATTCCGCCTCAAAACTGCAAGAGCTCGAAAAGCTACGGCTGAATAACATGCTAGCTTCTGTATTAGGGACGTCCTCAGCTGGGATACTGGGACGTAAACTGTGCTTGAGGATAGCCACGACCCAAACACGTTTCACTTATCAAAAACTGTCATATAAATCATAAATCTCAATTTTGTTTCCCCAGAAATATCTTGATCAGTTCGGTTGGTACAAGGGTGACGAGGAGGAGATGGGGACTGTCCGCTCCGCCAGCGACATGAGCACAAGTATGATAGAAGCCGTCTGCAAGTTCCAGAAGTTCGCTGATCTTGACGTCACATGTAAGTCATTTTGTGATAGGCTAATCTGAAACACTCTTGTGACGTCACATGTAAGTCATTTTGTGATACGCTAATCTGAACCAGACCTAGTGACGTCCTGGAAGTCAAGTTTTAGAGTACTGTAAAATAGCAAATATTTGCAGGGATTTCATTTCGCGGATTTCGCGGCAGGGAAAAAATAGGGCTTACGCGGTGGTTTTATGTTCACAGTTGAAACAAGGGATATGCTAACAGAGAGTACAACAAAAATTTCAATGTGGTTTTAAGTGAATATAAAACAAAACTGTTTTTGTTTTGTTTTCTGTTTACAGTATATTATCAAATATGAAGACCGACTTAAAGTAGTTTTGAAATTTGCATGATATCTACCAGTTTAGTTTTGGATGAAAACTTGAACTCTATTCAAAACACACAACTTTAAGTTCAAAAAGTTTAAGTCCTATTCCTCACCGGATGGGACGACACGGCCAACTCAGTTTTAAGGATATCATTTGAGCCACGTCTCTTCGTGCAAACACTACAAAAGAGGGCTAGTCGGTGTTGGAGTGTGTGTTTTCAACTCCCGTGGCTTTCCCCAAATACTAAGTGCCATAAAGCATTCTCCGACCTACGCAGAGGCGAACCCGCGTCATAGAACTCCGACGGGCCCGTTCAACGCGGAGTTCGTCTCTGCGTAGCTGAGAGAATTTTTGTACGACTCACGACCTACCGACTGTAAGGCAAACACTCGAACTCATGGCCCATTCGGAACACTCCACTCACTCGGTCATTACCCAAATTTACTCCTATTTCATTTCTCTCCAGGTACCATCGACGAGCCGACCCTGGACATGATGAACGTGCCCCGCTGTGGAGTCAGGGACGTCCGCGTGGCCAACTTCGTGCTGGGGAACAGGTGGGACCATACGGACCTGACTTACAACTTCAAGAACTTCTCTCCCGATCTCAAAGAGGAGGAGCAGAAGGACGCCATCGCAAAGGCTTTGGACGTGAGTAACGCACTCGTGGTTTAGAATCAATGATTTTTCAGTCTCCGTCGAAGATTCGAACCCGCGACCCAGAATTTAGCTCAACTCAAATTCAGAGGAGTTTCTGCGATACGGATTCATCTTTTGATAGGAGAACGTGATTTTGATACCTTCGTCAAATTTTCGTCAAAGCGTTTGAGAAAAAGCGGCCAGAAAGCGTTCACTGCACAAATTCAATTTTTTACCTTCGCGATGAAGGTTATGTTTTTGCTTTCGGTCGTGCTATGTTGAAGCGGTTTAGGACCTACAGTACTAGTTATATGTACATAACTCGAGAGGCTATTGATGGATCATCATGATATTTCGCTAGTAGGCAGGTCAAGTTCGATAATGGGCACCTTAGCTGCAGCCACAGCGCTACAGCCCTAGTATGTTTTATGTATGCTTTAAGAGCAGGATTATCTGTTGTCTTAAAGTAGAAAATATTTGAATCGGCAATATCGTCTTCTAATAACTACATGTCGAGTGACTGACTGACTTACTACAAATGAAAACGACCAATTCAGAGAAGTATGCTTACTCACCATGACGCACATTCAAAGTTACGTACAAATTCATGATACATGTTATCTCTGACGATATGTCACGATCTCATGTTTATGACATCTACAGCTGTGGGCTCAGGTCACGCCCCTGACCTTCACCCTGGTTGCCCCTGACGACGAGGCAGACATCGTCATCCAGTTCCTGTCCGGTGACCATGGCGACGGCTCACCGTTCGACGGAAATGGCGGGACTCTGGGACACGCCTTCTTCCCTGGAGACGGGATTGGCGGAGACACCCACTTCGATGAGGCGGAGGTCTTCAACATTGTCACACCTGGAGGTATAGCTGTCAATCACTTAAAGGCTAACGTCACATTTCCAAACCGGCAGGGCTGTTTTGTTTTGTAGAGACTTGATTCAAGCAGTAAAGAAAATATAACTAAGTACATTGACAACGAAAAACACAAGGGCTGCTTGTGAAAACGAAAAATAGAAATATATACGTAAAAATATACACAAGTAATGCCCACGGCTATTCTCTTCACGTATTGTGTAGTTTTGTGTCTTTTATATCATACTTTCCGTTGCCGAAAGCTGCCCGGCCGGGCCCCGGTTTGGACATGTTACGTAGGTCTAACTTGTGATGAAGTCTTTTAAAATTTACTGGTTGTTTTTTTTATCAAAGAATACATGCATGAGGCAAATATCAATTTCACTGCGGACGTGACAAGGAAAATGCGTATGTTCTGAAAGGCACTGGGGAAAACAATGGATTATGAACATAGAATACGAGAGAGTTTACCATCAAACGTATACGTAATGTTTTCATGATTTTTACTCAGTCGCTACCTTTCTGCTTACTGTCCTGAGTTTCTTCTGGACAGAGAAAGAAAGTCCCTTCTGTTGCAGGTATGAACCAAATATCATTATAACTGCGACAGATATTTTCAGAAGATTTTGATCTCATTTTGTGCGTGTCTTCTTTCCTACAGAATTTACTACGGCTGTGGACATGATGACCGTGGCGGCTCACGAGTTCGGCCACGCCCTCGGCCTGGGACACTCCAACATCCAGGATGCACTCATGGCTCCCTTCTACCGGTATTCTTCTGAACTGCAGCTCCACGTCGACGACATCAATGGGATCCAGGAACTTTATGGTGAGTGTAATAAAAAGTCAAACGATGAACAATAAAGCAGCATTGTATACACACATTTGTCTAAACGTGAATGTCGTTGTTATGACTAATTTCATCTATTCCTCATTCTACTATTTGACCGTTGGTTTGGCAGGAGATTTGGCAACTGTTATTTTTCGCCACCCTTCTCAGTTTTCTGTTTTTCTTAGCGTTTCACATAGTGCCATGCCAATCAATTCTCTAGTATCATCCTCCAATCTTTTCCGTTGCGTATCCCTCTTTCTTCCTCCCCTGGTCGGATCCTTGCATGGTAGTGGTAGTCCCAATGGCCGTGACACGTAGCCTTACCATTTCAGTTTCCTTTCATTTTCTTTACTCATTTTATGAAGTCTGTACGAACTGAAGTTTTATAAGACTCTATTCCGTAATTCAGCATTTGAGAGCAATACATTTCAGCAACAATATGAAATCATATTATGCTTTTGGCGTAGCTGTATACCTATAACTTAATGTAATTTTGATTCTGAACATGCAGGTGTGCCTTCCACTGTTGCACCCACCCCAGACGAGATGACAACGGAGGCACAAAACGTCACAACTCAGGGACAAGAGACTACAACTCAGGCGGAGCAACTAACAACAGGTACGTAATTTTATATACACTGTACCCGAGTCTCATTTCAACGTATATTCTAAAGTTCGATTGATTTCTGTATTCTACGTGATGCTTGTTTCGGTACATGAACGAACTGTCAAATTTATTTTTGAATAGCTTTTGTCGAAGAAACTACCTTGGGGGATGCAACAACGACTGTCAGCACTCCTAGGAGGCCAGAGACGACTACCACGTTAGCGACTACACCTGCCCCAACCACTACATCAACAACGCCAGAGCCGACCACTACAGCAGCTCCTGAACCCACGACCACAACGAATGCTCCCGAACCCCCAACCACGAAGGCTCCCGAACCTCCAACCACGACAGCCGCCGAGCCCACAACCACAAAGGCCCCCGAAACCACGACAACGACAACCACGGAACCCACCACCACTCAACCGGCCACAACCACCGCCGGCCCGGACGATGCGGACACCTGCAGCGGTGCCCCCATCGACGCCATGACCACGCTGAAGAATGAAACCACGTTTGTTTTCAGAGGTGAGCATTACCATAAAGAACGTGCATGTGCCATTAGGCTATTTCATAACATGTTAAGATTTCATTTGAACAAGTAGGTTATAGTTTTTCGTTTTTGAAGTTCGAACTTGTTCGCGTGTTTACTATTTCCACTGACGCACGTAAAAATAATGGTGAGGACGAGACCACACCAACGCTTGGGACCGCATTTGTAAACAACGACACCTATGCTGCAGTGCAAGGTGACAGATGGTCACCGAAACTTTGGTTGATCAAAACACTTCGTTGTATACAGAGAATATTATTCTTTACGACTTTATATTAGTCCTTGGTAGATTTTTTTAAAAACTTCTAAACTCGTTTCAGGAAAGTATTTCTGGAGGCTGAACTCGCGCGGTGCTGACTCAGGCTACCCTCAGCTGATCGCGGACGCTTGGGACGGACTGCCGGACAACATTGACGCAGCGCTCAACTGGCCGACTGGCAAAACCTACTTCTTTAAGGTAGGACACATTCTCAACGTCGAAGCCTTTACGTCGTACGTGTCTACAATATTCAGGGACAATTCGGTACAAAAGTAGCTTTAGAGAGTTGTACGACCTGAAATTTGCTCAGGTTTTAAACTTTAAGGAATGTGTTCGTAAAAGATCCCAACACACTTACTAAAAGAGTAGGGATACAGCAGGTGTGCTTGGCTGAAAAAGCGAGCCTAGCGTAGCGTAGCCGCATTGCACTTCCAGCTACGTGTATCTAAAAATAAAGTACCTTGCCTCACTATACCGTTCTTTATATTTTGTAGGGTGACCAGTACTGGCGGTTTGAGAACGCCAAGATGGATGACGGGTACCCGAAGAACATCTCCAACTGGGGTCTTCCCTCAGACATCGACGCTGCCATGTACTTCAAGCGTGGCTGGGGCGCTCCCTTCGGTCGGGGCAGATCAGCAGTCACATACTTCTTCAAAGGTAAGAAGAACCAAAAGAAGATACTGAACCAAAAAATGTTGTCGATAGCCAAAGCTAGTTTATGCTGAGAAATTTCTGGACGTACGTGTTTTTTTTTACAGCACATTGCCAGAGTAGAGCCTGGGTACCATCATTTTTTTTACCCGCGGGCACCTTGCACTCGCTGCCCTAAAAAATCTAGAATATTAGGGCAGATGTTAGGGGGAATTTTTGGGAAACATCTTTACATTCTCTATCATTTCTTTCTTTTTTCTGACGAGGTACCGATGTTACAATCATTCCTCTCGACTTTGGTCTAGTGATTTTGATCCGGGTAGTTTGTGCATTAGTACATTTGAAATGTCGGGGCACGTGTGAAGTAACCAAAAACGACAATTTTTTTTTCAAGGAGAAGGAAAAAGCTAGCAAAGAAAATGATAAGTTTTCGTATACAGTGTTAAAACAACTCTTTATCAATGTGAAACTAAACGAAAAATTGTACTATTCAACAGGCGACCGGTACGTCCGTTACGCAACTGGCAGGGGTGTGGATCAAGGCTACCCCAAGGACATCTCGAAGTGGGGACGCAAGTTCCCCGACCGTCTCGACGCAGCTCTACGCTACTCCAACGGCCGCAACTACGTTTTCGAAGGGGACAACTACTACAGACTGACCCGGTCGGGTAGGGTGTACTTCGGATACCCTCGCAGTGTCGCCAAGTGGTGGATGGGCTGCAATTGAAGAATCCCTGCATCCTCATTGGCTAATCATACTCCATCTGGCGCTGTGATTGGTTGAAAGTTGACCAAATTAATCTTGTTTCATATGCAAGCATATTGGGTTGGATTGGATAAAACCTTTAGTCAGCTAGGCAGCTCTTCTTTGTAGTATACGTAATGAGTATCATTTTACATGTAACGTACTATGTAGTTCTTTGTTGGACACCAATGATAGTTTTTGCAGCTTTGAGAAAAGCATAGTAATGTTACGTACTAGTGTGGTAGAATTACGTTTGCGTTTTGTTCATGCTGCTATGAATGTATGTCGACACTGAATTGAAGTCAAGATGTCAAATTCTTTTCGTTTGGAATGTCAGCCTTACTTCTCAAATGAACTTTATGCCAGCTACAGTATTCGAATCTTTTATATGATATGTAACCGTTTCGGTACGTTTTTGACAACTGAGCAGTGAAAGGTGCGCTTTATTTAGATTTATGTAGGGGAAAAACAACACTTATTGTTTGTTTCAAATGCGGGCATTTGTCAAATGTAAATAAGAAAATTGAATCTTTGATAATGTGTTGCATTTGAATACACGTTATCCATATGGCATCAGCCAATTGTTGTGTATTTTGATCATTGTGCATATGCTTATCAAGTTTACCATAACATCCTTGAGTCAACAGTATGTTGTAACTTTACGATATGGAAACTGATATTGATGTGATAAAGCCAAGGACTTTGTGTGATGTATTTGCGGCCAATTCTTTTTGAAAAACATTAAATGGTTTGCTTACAAATGTACCCGTTTCGCGTTTCACCGTGATGTTGAATGATGAATCCACGAAATCGTATTCCGGGAGGGACGTAAAACGGGGGTCCCGTGCTCGAGGAGGTGCCTCGACCACGTTAAACAGCCTCATTACTCATACTTGGGGTACCTACTGGCTGGGAAAATACACCAGATGCCAGGTGAATGATGTGGTCAATGCAAACACCCATGTCTCCAGGGACTGATGACTGGTTGTATAGTCTCAACTTCAGGCTCCTGGCGGTGGCAAATATGTTTGCCCATTACGCACTGCTTTCTGTTATTCTCTTTACCAGTTACAGTTGTGACAGTCTCCTTAGTAAACGAAAGTCGTTATAAACGCCAAAGATCGGATAACAGCACGTAATCATCAACCGATAGCAATACTATAACCCTTGCCCAAAGTCTGCTAGTGAGGTTACACCTTGTCCGGCTGAACCTGGTATGGAATCCGTATGATGCAATCTTTCCGAGGACCTGTCAGCATTTAAATATTTATTTCAAACGAAGCGTTTTGATTGGTTATAGTTAATTAGCACCTTCACTTGATTGGTCCGTTCGAATCGGGTGAGTTCATGTTAAGGTCAGCACGCATGCGTACGGCTTGTTATTTAGTCTCTGAAGGCCCGTGGAGAGAGGAGACTTGCCTGACTTGGTGGAAAGGTGAGGATGGGGCATCCTTACCGGAGAAAACAGGACTCTTTGAACTGCAATTGGACAGAATTTTTCTCATAAGGCCTTCGTTAGTTTCTTTTTGAAGAGTACTACCCCTAAATGCGCTGTCAACCATGCTCCGTACCGTCGGAAAGTCGCTCTTAGTTTGCCCTCCCCACCAGGCCGGTGGCCTGGAGCTGTGCCCTGCCGTTTTGTTCTTTAGTCGACCACGATGCAGTGGTATTCCTTATGTTCCTCAACCAAGAGACAAGTCTGTGTCTGCCAGATCTGTCATCTCTTTCTACAACCAGAGCGCCATCGATATAGCAGCAGAGAAGGTAACGCCATACTTTCTTCCCACTAATTTTTCTGACACAAAAATAACCCCCAAGTTTTGCTTGCTTGGGTTTTTCCGCATCATAAATATTTTCGTTCTGTATTTTTCCACATGTTTCAACGATTCAACCCTCGGATAACTTAATAAGACGGTGACAACTGTTTCTCTCTTTCGACGTGTTTGTATTTCATCCATTTACCACTACACAAAGAAATCCTGGGTTAGCTAAGGACAGAAATATTTCGTTTGCGTGAGTCACTTGTTAGCCTATACTGGCTAGCCCAAGTGTCCTTTCAACCCTACTGACGTCAAAGCCTCAAACCAGATTTTTAACGACTCCACTGAGAATATCAGATTTTGTAGTATGCTAGTCTACATAGAACATCCTAGTATAACTATTTGGGGGTGGGGGTGGTATGAGGAAAATTCTGCAATTTCTTTTACCGATGATAACCTCAGAAAAGACACAATATGATGCCACACAACAACAACAACAACAACAACAAATTTAAAGACTGACCATGAAAAACAAGATGTTTGATTTGGAGAATGGTGACAAGTTTGCATAATTTGCTTTATGAAAACAATGGGCTTTTATCAGCCTTAATTTGACTTTTTTTTCATTCCGTATAAGGCATATTTTCCATTTGAAACTTTGTAGACAACACGAGATCTGATCAACAGAGTCGTAAAAAAAACTGGTTTGACTTTATAGCCGAATAGGGTTGGGGGCCTCGAAACAGCTCCCAAAAAACTGTAGATGTAGTTCTAATATCCCAACGTTCTAAAGACTGAAATAAGCTTATTCTGATTAGTATTTGGGTGTCACCCAGAAAATAAAGTCTATGTAGCCTTGAGTTTTCAAAGAGCAGACATTTTCTGATGTTTGTTTGTCCTTGTTTTCCAGCCATCCGTGCGACTCACCCCCACAACTATCCTGTATGCTGGAAAGTCTCCAGACAACAGTCACATCCTGGTAATATCTTCATTTTCATTGCCTAAAAATGTAGACTTGATTAAGTTAATAGTAACAGGACTGTCTCCAGGGCCTATCCTTTCATCCTGGGAGAGAAACTTGCCTGTTGGGATAGATATGAAGTTCTCATAAGCTTAACAACATGGGTTTCCAAACAATAAGTTGGACAAAAAGAACTTTAAAGCTGGAGACAGTCCTGAATAGATGTATATCTCATATATTTAATTTGTGGGGATGGGGTTTTGTGCGCGTGAAAAAGCTGCGCGTGAAAAGTTGCGCTTGAAAAATCTGCGTGTGACAATATGCAAATTAGCTGATTCCCAAGGGATTCAAAAGTTTCTGCAGTTTTATTCTTAAAAGCTCAAGCAAGATGGCACAAAATGGAATTAAGTATGATCATATTGTTGCTTTATAGAGTACAAAATCTCGATCTGAGTGATTTTCAAGTGATTTCTAGATGTTAAGTTTTCACGCGCAAAAAAGTTTGAAATTTGCGCGTGAAACAATCTTCTTCAAAAAAGATGAAATGAAGCTTTTAGAATGGAGAAAAGCCTCAAATTGTTACATTTTACAATATTAAACCACATATGACTAATTTTTCCATGTATTTCTGTCTAATTTACGTGATTTTGAAATGTTCAAAATATGCAAATTAACCTATTCCCAAGGAATCTGAAAATCTTTTTTTTTTCAAACCCAAAATTCAGGTAACAGATGGGAAATAATATCATAGGTACAACTTTTTCTGCCTTAGAATTCCTTGCTGCACATTTTCTGACATTTCAGGAACTTTTTTTTTTCACACGCAAATTTTTCACGCGCACGCGCAATTTCTCCACGCACAGAAAACCCGTTCCCAATTTCGCATCACGGAGGATGAACTGAACTGATACACATTCTCAACTTGACTCAAGTTGTTGAGAATGCGAGTCTGGCAGGTTTTCAGATTACTGCGAATGCTTGCAAGCAATAAACAACATCCTTGATTGTATTACATGTAAAGATATCAAAATTATGTGCATGTACTCTACACATAATACACTGCCATAAGAAGGTTGACATGCCAGGACAGTCACTTTGTGTTTAGTAAATTAGTAGTACATGTTTTGTGCCTAAATGACTGGGCAGAGTAGCATGAGAGCTCTTCACAACAAGAATAGACAGACCCAGAAATACTGAAAATGCCTTTAAATTCACAGCGATTTCATTTTGCAGAAAGTATTACAGTAGTAAGCTACCATTGAAACAACTTTCATACCAGAAATTTTCCTCATAAAACCGGTCTAGACAGAGCTTTACCGCTAATACCATGACCTTGGTTTAGGTCAATTTGGGTGTAGCCCAAATTATGGGGTGTTATATCACTACGTATGTCCTGGATAGTCTTTTTGTGCCAGACATTGGCATCCGTGTGGGTCCCAACCCTTCTTTGTTTAACAGTTGTAGCTCTCAATACAATGTCAACACAATTTGTGACCACACAAAAACAACGCCGGCCACGCTGTGAGCACGTGGACAGAAAAGACCTTTGGAACTGCATGTGCCCGTTAGGACCTTGGTGCTACGTGAATACCTGAACGAAGTTGATAGACATAAATAGCAAAATTGTTGACTTTCTTTATGTTCAGGCAAAAGATTTTTGAAAAGATGCCAGCTCACACCATGCCATGCCCTGTCCACGTGTACTTAAGTGTGAACCTTTGGAACGGGCGTGGGTGTCAAAATCTTTAAGTTGCTTTATCAAAACTGAACAAACTTGCCTTTGTGGCACAAGTAGTCATAAGAATCATATAGGGCTTATTCACGTGACGTCATCACCCCTTGCTCCTGTGCGCCGCCATCTTGGGGTCCATGCGCTACATAGTACAGCGATGTACAGCGTGGGTCTCCAAGTGTCCGAAGAAAGTGAAGTGGGTTGCACGATGTTTGACTATACAAAGAGTCTACAACCTTAAATCTTATTTTCACTACATAAATCGGGTGGAAATTACCCATTTTCCCATTATCAGTGAGGGAAAGTTTGACCCACTCCGGGTCCCCGCCTGAGCACGGCAACAGTGACAGTGGAGTATCAGTTGATCATGATTTTTGTGGGTGAGCTGTGACGTTGTTGTTCACAGACACTGTGATAGCCATTATGAACGTTAAATGTTGTACTTTTGTTTCATAGAAATTCTTCACAGAACCTGGGAATATGTTCTTCCTATCATTTCTTGGCTTCGCTGTTTGTGCGGCTCTATTTTGTCCTTCCTGCTTTTTAATAGTGGAGTGTAGCGACGGTCCATGTACATGTATTTACGTTGTGCCGGAGTAGGTACCCAGTCCACCGTCGTTGAAAGTTATCTGACCCATCGTTTACTGTCTTGTTCAGATACAAAATTTGTACTACACACATTCGTTCTGAAAATTCTACCAGTAAGATGAGCTCTACTTATGGCAGAAACCCACATTTGTTTCCAGGTCGTAGCACTAGTACATGACTTCGTTCCCCCGGCTTTGCTTGTTTGTTACACGAGAAACGCGAAACAATCTTAACTGTTACCCGATGTGTGTAGGCTTAACCACTGCTAGACCAACATCCCACCACAAGATAGCACATCCTGGTTATGAACCTAAACGTTTTGAAGGGAAATTGTGCGTTGCATAAGAAATATTTTCAATTTTTACGGAGAGTTGCATAGCGAGCCGCTGTGAGCCGCGCTCAAAGTGGACCCCAAAATGGCCGACTTCGCTCGTTGCCATGGCGTCCGGAGGATGGATCACGTGACTGAATAAGCCCTATAGAGAATGTTATGGTTTAGTGTCAAATGTGTTCTACAGAAGCCATGTTGTCTAGCCTGAAAAATCTATGATAAACACATGATTGAATTTATCATCTCTTGAATTACCTACCCATTCAAACAATTTACAGATAAACACACCAGAATAATTATAAGGTCTGAGAGAAATTAAACCCTGTCCATCTGTTTCCTCCATAACTAAGGCTTACCATACACTGTGAAACCAAGCAGCTTTTAAAAACTCCTTGGTTAAACTAAAAATATCTTTTGGTGCCTTTAATATGTTTTATATTTTAATACCCAAGTCTTGGCCTAAATCCATTTTAGCTTGGTAACCATACCATCTCCATGGTGATTGCCCATGGTTGTTTTCAAATACGTTACTCGAAAGACCTGCTAAAAAGTCAGAAAGAAAGCCCTATGCTTAGTACTACTAGTAGATTGGGCATGGAAAAACACTCTAGCTAACCCGACCGGTTGTGAATGGTGACCAGGCTAAATCCATTTGGAAGATTGGACATTTTCACTTCTGGTCATCTACAGTGTTGGTAATATTTAGTGTCCTGGGAATGAACAGATGAACCTTATCCAGCATTGATATTTTCTTGGCATCAAAGCTAGAATCTATTTCAAAATTTCTAAGCATTTATTAGGTCATAATGTAATCATTAGAAATATTGCATCATAATTCTTACAGCTTCTAGAAAAGTAACATTAGTAATACCCCGTTTCCACTAGAGGCTGTAACAGAAAAGAATGGACAGATCACTCAATTGATTTCATAGATAAAGAAGGAATATTTCTGTACCCTGTGTTTTTTTTTATCATACTTTTAGATCTTTCATGTATTAAAGAATCCAATTTTTGTCAGTGTGCGATCAGTTGGGTCCTAAGTAGTGTGTAAGGTGGCAACAGTTACTATGAGATAGTAGCCAGGAATCCAGTCTTGTTTGCTTTGGTCCACTCCCCAAGTAACCTTCAGGAGCAGACCAAAGCAAACAAGGCTAGATAGACTAATGAGATAGACTAATGAGATAAAAGTTATGTCAGATGCACAATGAAGCATTCCTTCTGTCAGACTTAAGATGATGCCATCTCCCACCCTTGGTGGAAAAAGCAGGAAAGAAATCAATAAATGATTTTCCTGTAATCGATTTGCCCCCCAGAGAGTAGTATCACTGTCCGGTCTAATTATTTTTCATTGTAAGGTACTAAAACTAATGCCAATAACATTTATGGTAATGAAGTACTGACATCTTAGTGCTTAATGTTGTTGATGTTTTGTGTTTTTTTATAGCGGAGTGCGCAGTACCTGTACAAGGAACTTCCGGTCCGCGTGGCTCACCGCATCCGCGACTTCAGACATCTCCCGTTCATCGTCGGCTGCAATCCCACAATCCTTCATGTGGTAAGGTCTTGCTGCTCTATAATGTTATTGCAGTTGTTTGACTTGTGGTCAATAAAGTTCTTATTCTTTTGTATTTAAATTTTCCACCATTCTCCTAAACCTCAGACTAAGAGTGAACAAATGAAATGGGGTATCTCACTGGACTACGGTAGATTTGTGTCATTGCTGAGTTTTCACGGAGTTTTCCTTGATTGAACTTCAGTTATCCTTGATGTTATACTGGGAATTTCATGCAAAACATTCAACTTCAAGTATGACTAAAAAGACATTAGAGCACCATGTGCAAAGGGTAAAAAATGGTTTGTCTTTTTTTTATTCTTGAAATTCGTTGAACGCTTTTTTGACCGCAGTGCTGCAGTATTGGTGAGCCTGGTCTCAGACAATTTTTACTGTACCTTTTGCTCAGTAGGTTTATACACTGGGTCCCCTACAGTCGAATGTTCCTACATGTATTTTGTACCATATCTCCCTCAGTGTCCCACCTGTCAGTCATAGTGCCTGTCAAATATTTGCTGTGTGCCCAAGTCAGGCCTGTTTGTTGCTGCAAGGGGGTGGGCTGGATTCCTTCACACAGCAAACAACCTCTCCTCACCTTTTGACCTAGATAAATTGATGATAACATTTTCAAATGCCCTATCTCCAGTAGGAGAACTGTCAAGCCTATTGAAAAGCTGTATATTCATGTACAATGTACGGGCATATTGAAAAGCTTTATGCATATTTTTTTGTTGTTGGCAGGACATGGTTATACTAAAAAGTGGAAGTTCTGGTGCAGTACCATAGAAAGCTGCTAGGAGGACCATTATCATACTTGACCTCTGTTTACCCTACCCCTTTCCACCTACCAAATACCATATATTATCCATCCACAACTTCTCGAGTTATCCTGTCAGCACACAGACAGAAGGTCACACACACAATTTGAACCTAAATATAACTTCTTTGGGAAGGTATCAAGGTAGCCTGGATACCAAACCCCAACCTCAAATACCTGCACGATAGATACTTGAGAAAGTTGAGATCAGGCTGGGGTTTGGTAACCAGGCTAGTATCAAGGTTGAATTAGTGTGGTGACCAGTGCAGTTTTGATGTGAAAGCATGTCAGCCAGCCTATGAAAATTCAACTTCCTGCCACGAAAACATCTCACGAATTGAATTGTCCATTTGGTTGAACTAGCTCATTAAGAAAATGGTGTCATCCTTCGTCCTCAGTTTGAGGTAATTGTCCTCTTTCCCCCTTTTCCCTAAAACGTTTAGTAAAAGAACGTTTGTATCAACCTATGCCACAGCCTGTTGGTGTCACACAATCTCTTGCTGTTATGAACTTACTTGTAGGAGCCCGACCAGTGGAAGGGAAGCTGTGAAATATTAACCTAACTCTTCATTCCAATGGGCATAAACAGACCATTTTCTGAAGTCTCTTAGGAAGCCCTTCAGCTGCATACATTATTGGTTAATCAACAACTTGCACAAGTGGTTATATGCTTTATTTAATTAAATGCCAGCCTTTGGTACCTAGGAGCAAAACATATGGCTTGAACAAAATGGCATTTCTTTGCTCATAGGTCGTTCAATCAGCCTAGTGTTGTGAATTTAAACCTTCGCAAATTGTAGATGTTTAGCCTGGGCAGCAGTTACTAGGAAGAATGGTACACTGAGGCTTGTAGGTTTTGTCCTGGTACTTAGGATGTAAGATGTAGGCCATATAGGACAACAGACAGTAGTGACAAAACCTGACCATCCAGATTGGGTGTCAATTTTTCCTAAGGCCCCTACTAAGGGACAGAAAATGAGCCAACATGTGACTGTCATATGACTGGTCACATGAAGAATAACAATAACTATGTCCTTTATTTTGTGCCAGTGTCTTTATTGTGTAAACGATGAAAAGACAAACGAATAATCCAGAGTGTAGACAACAGACATTGGTCTACCGAGTTTTTCCACATTAAGAAAACAAAGATGAGAGGAACCGAAGAATTTCTGTAAAACGATGCACATTTTCTACTCATACGACAGTTGTTTACAAACACACTTAACATTGTTGGGATCTGATTTTGAGTTAATAGTACCTGTTTCCTATACAGCCACATGTTTCCTGTCTATGTTAGATTATACTGTATCTTGCCTTGCAAGCTGTAACACATGTCCCAAAATATGGTTCTTTACTCACAATAAGGATCTATGTACAATCGACAGCAAATGTTTTGGTGGCCGTTTGTCACCCCCCCCCCCCTCAGTGCAATTCTAACCTGTACTATTACACACCTGCTGCTAACAATACAGTCCTAAAAGTTAGAAAAAACTCATACACATGGCCCCAAATGTAACAATCCATTGTTATCAATTGATTTTCCAGCATAATGTCTTCCACATTAGCTACCATATACTTACGATGCTCAAGTCAGAGAACAATATTAATATTATTAGTCTGTGACCAGACCCTCTGGTCGACAGACTTTTAGTTTTGTCACGTTTACGCGCGTTCGCAGCTGTATCTGTATGTTCCCGTTGTCTGAATTCTATGTGGTTTGGCAGGTCCTTTGTACTGAGGTTGACGATGATGCACGTGAACTTTTTTTTGCGGCAGGTGGTTTTATTATGGATTTTATAAAAATAACACCCCTACAATTTGTTCGTCTTGCGGTGTTTTGGTCCAGATCCTCTGTATGTGGGTCATGGTGTCATTGGAATTTGTCAAGCAGATGCGTGGTGTTACCTGATCGTCAAAGTTATTCGCGTTCGCATCGGTATCTGCATGTTCCCGTTGTCGCATACGTACGTTGTTTGGCAGGTCATCTGCACTGAGGTTGACGATGATGCACGTTGGTTTTTTTTTTTTTTTTTGCGGCAGTTGGTTTTAGTTGGGACGCAATAAAAATAACACCCCTACAAAATGTTCATCTTTCGGTGTATTAGTCCAGATCCCCTGTATATGGGTCATGCTGTAATTGAGATATTGCAAGCAGATGCGTGATGTTCTCTGATCGTCAATGTAACGCGCGTTCGCATCTATATCTGCATGTTCCCGTTGTCGCATACGTTTGTGGTTTGGCAGGTTCTCTACACATAGTTGGACGATGATGCAAGGTGTTTTATTTTTTCGGCAGCTGTTTTTATTATGTATGTAATAATTTCAGAAATCACCCCTGCAAATTGTACGTTTCACAGTGTATTGGCCCATGTCTGCATATGGTGCCCGTTGAGGTAATTGGGTATAGTTAAGCAGATGTGCAAGAATTTTACGCGCGTTTGCTTTCTACCTCTTATTCAACAAGTTTATCCGTACTACTTTATGTACCAGCATCATGGACCCCGGGATTCACCCATTAACACTGTGTCATGCTACCTTATGGCTTCACACTAGTTAAAAACTTATCGCACAGTTCATCATCAACAGCTGTGTGTTATCGTATGTGGGACATGGGAACCGACATCTAATGTTCCACTAATGACCCTGTCAATCAAATACCTCCTGTCGCCGTTTGCAATGAAGCGTGTAAGAATTCTCGTCCCAAATGAAGTTTAGCCATATTATATTCCCGGACTTCGACTAAGAAACATCAAGGTCCTATTCCGTGCTTCATACTTATTACGTCCATAACAGAAACATGTTAATACTTGGTGCGTTTGTCAGTCTGCCTGTCGGTCTTGTAGGTGTGTCTGTGTGTGAATGTGCCTGTGTATTAGAGTAGACCATCCGGTAACTTATCGTCACCATATCTTTTTGACTTTGGCCACATGTTATCTCACAATCCATACCTGTTTAGTAAGATTCACATGACACAGAAATATTAGGCAACTTTAGATACAACGATATATCTAACACCATGAAAAGAATCATATAGGATATAAGCACAACGTCACACACCAAAGAAGACAAAACAACCAACATATACCAGACCGACGTCACAGACTATGTTACCTACGGTCACTTGTTTGTTTTAGTACTGTTGATAAACACTACAGCAGTCTACACTACAGTCAGAGATACACGTAGTGACCTGGTTGACCAATCAGTGTGCAATGGTCTCCCTCTGTTTCCTAAAATGCAGCAACAATGTTTTGAATCATACAGATGAAGGTTGGCGTGACAGAGTTTAGTTTGTTTTTGACAAAACTTGTATCTGCATTATAACTATCCTGTTCCAGACATGAATGCACTGTGACATTTCACATTCTAAATACAAAATGTATTTTTTGTCTCCTTGCAGCACGAGTTGTACATCCGTTCCTTCCATCTGCTGTCAGAGTTCCCTCCTGTAAGTATTTCTGCAGAAAACTGACTGTATTGTACCACCTAATACCACCTTCTGCTGACATTGTGGTCTTTTTTCAGGTTTTATCGTCAGTTTATGTTTGACCAAAAATCTATGTTAATTTTGGCCTTCATAGATATATTCTTGAACTTTCTTCCATAAGAATCAGTGAGAAATGTCCAAGGAGTGTCCAAAATTCAGATACCGGCCTCAGAAGTTGGAAATATTGCTGTTACAGTTTTTTGCATGAAATTGAAATGTCTAGAAGTAAGATCTTGCATTGATTGTTGCATGTTTTCTGTTTCAGGTGGAGGATTTTGAGTCAGAAGAAAAGTATACCAAGCTGGTTAAAGATCTCCTGGACGACCACAAGGATGTGGTCACCCTACTGGCAGAGGGTTTCAGGGAGAGCAGGAAACACATCAAGGTAAACAAACAAACAAATAAATAAATAAAAAATTGTCTTGTTTGTGTGAAACTAAACCACATACAAGTTCTTTCTAAACTTGTTTGAAAAGATAATAGTAAGAGAAGACAAAGTTATTTGCCTCTGTTAAGCAATCTTTTTTGTAGTTGAATTACTCCCTACTGCAACTGTCCTCTGTTAAGTGAGTTGCAAGACAAATATTTTTCCTGAATGTTTTGCAAGTTGTTTGACCTTTCCCTAGCTAACTTTTGTAGCCAATACAATTTAAGTAAAGAACTGACATTAGAAAAAACCTAAGGTTTCAGGGATAATTTCCTCCTAATACAAACATGCACAACTTGGTTTCCAAATGCAAATGAAAAATTTCCCAAAATTTCTAAACTGTGAAAACTGTATTATTTTTTATAGTTTCGAGGTCTATGCCTTTATTTTATACATGTACATTAGTCATTAGACCCTATATAGTACATGTATATAGCCCTGCCTTACTTATATGTTTGTAATTTATGGCCCCATATGTTTACTACTTTACAGGAATACAAGGTGATACAAGAGTTCCTGGACAGAATGTTGACATCCAGACTGGGGATCAGAATGTTAGCCCAGCACCACATAGCCCTGCATCAGGAGAAGGTAAGGGTCATAATACTGCTGTTGTTTTATAAAAAGTGTAACAAGAGAATGATTAATAATTTCTAATGGTTGGAAAAGTGTTATTGTAGCATCATACATTTCCTTATTAATGAATTATGTCCTGTGCCCAACATTGAAGATTGTTGACATGTTGGTCTCTCTGTACCTTTTGCACATATTTGCTGTAACCTGTTCACATGTCTTGTTTACTGTTCAACCTCTGTGATATAAAACTTTGTGAAAGTGTCCAATGCTACAATAAAACTACTGGGCAATTAAACACTTATTCTATTAGATGTTTCAACGCTTCCATGTGAACAGTAAGCCATGAACACACCCATCATTTCAGAGTCTCTTCCATGCACAGCCCAACTATGTGGGGATCATCTGTACTCAGATGTCCCTCAAGAAGATCATAGAGAAATGGGCAGATTTTTCCAGGTATGTATAGTGCATAAAAATTTATATCCCTCATGCTACTTATCAGGCCCCAACATTGGACCCTTAGTGAAGGTTTTTAAGACTGATTTCTTCACTTGATTCAAAGGGAAAATATGTTCCTAGCTTCATTTAGGCATGTTCTTTAACCATGGGTCTCATGTTTGAGGAGAGCCACACCTGGAGCTCCGTAAAGAACCCACCGCACTTATCTAAAAGTGTAGGGAGTTCTTTCCTAGCTGTGTGAGTGGATCGAGTGGATCTAGTGTTACAATCTGGTCTTACTTCATACAAAACTGGTGTGTTACCCAAAACAAAGAAAAAATATAGCATAGCTAAATTGTCATATCTTAAATTCAGATTGTACATAATATTATAGCCATATGCCAGACAGAGAAACAAAAGTGCTGATATGACATTGACCTTAAAGGTGTACATGTATGCAGTCTTTAATGCCTTTAAATACAAGATTGCATACAGCTTTTCATATTAAGCTTACTGGTCTACAGTTGAAAATAGCTGTAGATGCTTCCCAGCCTTGATTTGTCCTTGACCTGGACTTTACCTCTGTCCCACATAGAACTGTTGACAGATACAAATTGATGACTGGCAAAACCACAAGGCTGTCAACATCTTGTTCAAGTGTTTGTTTTTTTGGTCAGCCCACTGCTGACAGAGCAAACACAGCTGTTGAATTACTTCTTCACTGTTTGCCTAGTGTAATGAATATAAAGAATCTAGAGTAAGCAAATTCCTCTTTGACATTGACTTTGCAGCGTTTGCTGCAACAGAAGCTTGTGCAAAGGGATGCATGCGGTAGCATCAACTTTTTTTTGCCATGTACCCCTCGATAACCACATTAAAAAAATTAGTCATATTTCGACCGTTTCAAGAATGTCTTGAACACCAGAATTTATTGCATTTAGTACATTTCTTCAAATTCACATTTTTTAAAAATTGATATAATAATCTGACCATAGCCAGTGAAATGTGCATATGTCCAAAGCATATTTGTTATGTAGATTACTTGAATAACACTTATTTTTGTATCACATCAACTTCTTTTATAGCAGGTGTTTTGGAAAAAATACGAAACTTTATAATTTTGTATTAGAAGAAATATTAACAAATGCTATGCAAGTTTTGATGAAAGTTGCCATGTTGAAGTTTCTTAGAAAATGTCACAATTCTTTACAGCCTCAAAACTAGAAGCTAAAATTTAGAAAGGAAAGCTTAGGAAACATTTGGCAGATGTTCTAGTTTCGGTGTGGACTGACTAACTATCCCTTCCTCCACAGACAGGTGTGCGAGTACAAGTACGGCTTCGCTCCCCGCGTCCGCGTTCTCGGACACGTGGGGGTCGTGTTTCCCTACATTCCCCTGCCCCTGGACTACATCCTACCAGAACTTCTCAAGAATGCCATGAGGTCAGCAAAGTACAAGTTTCGAAAAGTTCTTAGTGTTTGTGTTATGTGTATGAATGGGCTATCTATCTATCTACTGCACATGCCTTTGATTAAGTTTGCGTTGATTTGATTTTTCAGTGATAAAAACAGCGTTTTAAGCTTCGTAGTAGTGCTGTAGTCGCGTACTGTAAGGTAATGGAAACTGGAGTTTTAAGTTTGCATTAAAGTTTACACCAAGTAAACTTTTAACATAAAAACACTGCCAAAATGTAAAGAATTACAGTATCTATCTATCCATGCAATATCTTACTCCATAGGGTTGGAGCAAAAACAAAGTTGGGCCTCCAGTATTTCTTGTCAAGTTGTCATATACTTTGTCAGTATTTGTTGTCACATACTTTGTCAGTATTAGTTGTCATATACTGGTCTTCAACATAAACATGTGTCAGTTTCAATTAGCTTCTTTAAAGTTTAAGGTGAGATACAGGTGACATACAGTGGACTTTTGGAGGTATTTTGGAAGCATTGAAAGGAAAAAAAATGTGCTCAGCAAATGCATTCTATTTCAGTGCCAGGGGCATGTTTTTACTGAGGGATTGAATGTCTATTCTAGCTGACCCATCTCTGGACTGTCTATGTGGTTTCCTCACTTGTACAGTACACCATAGTTGAATTTGTATGCTTGAAGAATGCTTGTTTTGTGGGTATGCCTATTGCCGACCAAAGGCCAAATCAGTAGCCCGAGAAGGAGAGCCAAAATTTTAAAAGCTAGCTCTACTGATGAAGTTAGCTACATTTAAAAGTGGTGTGTTGTCCTCAGATTTAACCTTGACTTTATTTTGATTTTGCTGTCCTGCTATATTTCAGAGCGACATGTGAGCAACATTCAGACAACCCAGTCAACATGCCTGACGTCACTGTCACCATAGCCAACAACGATGTAGACTTCATCATCAGGTAAGAGGAAGCAATCTATGGGGTCTTGCATGGGGTAAAACCCAAAGTCATTGGTTGCATGGCCAAAGCTTTGTGCATTGTGAATTATCATAATTTTCCACATACATTAATTTAGTGTTGCAGTCATTTCAGTTTTTTTAAAGCCCATAACAAAAGTAACAGAACAACAATTTATTTATAAATCTAAAAATATGACTTACCTGGGCAATTTTATCAGCTTGTTCTTTATATTGGCCTACTTTCCATAGTGGTCAGATATGGCCTGTCCTTTGTGCTAAGGACAGGTTTCACTGTAATTGTGTGTGTTGTCCAATTCAAAAATGTGTGCATGTTCTATTGAAAAGAAAATTTCATGAAAATACTGTAAGTGCATTTAAGTTAGCGGGGATTTAATATCTCGGTAGCGGGAAAATGGACTGTAGTCTCTTACTGTGATGGAAAAATGGTCGCGGTGGTTTTAAATTAGCGGTGAAGCGGCCGCCGCGAAAACCGTGAACATTAAACCACCGCAAAAGTTTCTGCATTTACGGAATTCTAATTTTGTACCAATCGTTGTTCAGAATCTCGGATAAGGGAGGCGGCATGCCGCGGGAAATCCTGGAGAAGGTGATGCAGTACCACTTCACGACCTGCGGAAGCGAGATGGACCCCGCCAGCGAGAACCTGGACGGACTGGGCACCATGATGTCCGCCATGAACGACGGACCCAACGGGGCAGGCCCCATGTACGGGTGAGTCGTCCCTGCTGTGTTTGTTGCCCCAACACCATCCCCACTCTTTTCTCTTTCTTTGTGTGGTTGGAGTATGATGTACGCAAAAGCAAGTTATTTTTTTAGTTTTAGTTTCTTATGATATTCAGGGAATGTGAATGACGTAATGTTTTGAAACACTAAATGCATCATCTGTACCAAAAATAACTGATATGACTGATATGATTTTTGAAAGGAAATCTTGGGTTGTAAAAACTATAGTAGTTAATGTTATGATGTGTAACTGAAGTGGGATATTTTTTTGCACAGTTTTGCATGGTATTAGAATTTGATGCATTTTCAATGATTTTAGAGAATAAGTAGATTTTTACAAACATATTTTTGTAATGAGCATCTGGTTGGTTAACACGCGTATGTTTTTTTTATGGCCTGGAAATGAAATCTGCCTGACTTACATGGAAGACAGGGTTACTGGCTTTTGTTTGAAAATAGTTTGTACAGATATTTAGTGACAAATTGTATTTGACTGAGCTGATTGTGGATCTCTAGATATTATATGTGTCTTTTTCTTGTTTTATTAATACTGTATTTGGTGACCTACGATTTTATGCATTGTAATTGTTTTCAACAATTCTATTGGCTTTCTAAGCCAGGTGTATCATTCATGGGTTGGGTTCTTTATTTCTATATCATTGGGGGATCAGTTAGGGGGTCAAATTTTTTTTCAACTAATAATATCACATGAAGCACATGTAGTATGTTGCTATGGCTATACTTTTGTTTCTTGGCTCTTGTCTTCAGCAAGCGCCAGCAGCCCAAAGCTCGCAACCCTGTCTCCGAAGACTTGGTGGAATATGTGGGCCGCTCGGGCTCTAATGGGTACTCCGTCCTTCACCCTTCTCTACCAATCAGATTTCAATCTACAGTTCAATCAACCAATCAAGTAGAACATATAGTGAGATGATGGTGATAGCAGACACTTGTACTAACTTCTTCACTATTTCCCTCCTCTTTTCTTTTATACTTTTTTTTTCTACAAAAATTGTACCTTAAAGTATAGATCATTCAACGTGTCAAAATTCAGCTTGGGATAAAATTGTATTATTAGTTTGTAAATGATAGCATGTTCAAGGGCAATGTTAACATTATAAGACTATTCGACTTATAGTTACGCTCATAAAACTGCAGCACAAAATATGCACTATAGATTGCATTTTTCATGTATTCATGTCCTATGTATCTCTTGTTTGTAGGTTTGGATTTGGGCTTCCGACCTCAAGAGCATATGCGGAGTACCTGGGCGGATCTCTCACGTACAACACCATGCAGGGGATTGGGACGGACGTGTACCTCCGCCTACGCCACATTGACGGGAACTACGAAAGTTTTCGCATCTGAGCACTTCTGAGTTGAGCACTGCAAGAATGTTAAAACAGTCTGTGTCAGAGGAGGAAAAGCTTATGCTATGCAGGCATATTATCTCACATAGATTAAAATCAATGTTGTCATCCTGCTTTCATCTGGTTTTTAAGTGAATGAAGGAAGGAAAGAAAGAAAAAGGAAGGAAAAAGAAGAAATAGGCTTGGATGATACTGAGGGCATCTACATCTTTTCCTATGTTAAAGTTGAAGTTGCTATGTAGCTTCTACATAACAGCATACCTTGTATTATATGTATAGACAGTTGATTTTAGACCATTTTTTTTCATTTTTGTTTTGTTTTTGTTGATCTTACATTATATATGGTACCTTTTATTCAACCTGAGTGTTGTAAGGGGCTTTATTTATAAGAAAAGATTATTTCTCCTTTTTTTATGATTATTGGATGTGAGAAAAGTTATCAATTATAGAATCATGCTAAGGCCAGACAAATTTCATAACTTGTTTCATAGACAGAAAGTATGGGTGGTGGCTAGCTTGTGTCATTTTCTAACAATGCCAAATAACTATGATGATAAAAAGTCTCGTACACTACCACTGGTACAGCAACTGCAATGATAGAAAAAAGCATTTTTTTTCTTAATTTGTTGGTAGCTTTCTGCAAATGGTTGTACTTCAACCAATACATGTAGTTAAATTTGTATGGCCTTTGATGTGATTTCACAAAAGAAGTGGAGAAACAATATTTGGTGGTCTCTGCAAATAAGTATAATATCATTTATTGTGGTGGTAGCTTTTGAGACATTAGTTAACATTAAAAGCTACAAAAGTAATTGATATTTCTGCAGCCATTTGAGCCATGGTGTTGTGTATAATGTTCCAGTATGGTCCAAACTTTGATTTTGTTTACCATGATGCTGTTGTGAAACTGTATTGTCTTATCTTTGCCTGTTACCACTAGTAACCATGGGTTGATACTAGTTCAAAAAATAAGACAACTCTCTGTAAAGTGGGCTATATATGTGTTGCAAATGTCAAACATGTCATATCACACTCATCCGCTTTCTCAACTGTCAGTTGTTTTGTATCTCATCTCAGATAACTCATGTGCAAAACTGTTGTCACTTCCAATTTGATAGAGGAAGTCCTATATACTAGTATGCAGATGCGCTATAGCTTGTCTGATTGATAGTATAATTACTATAAATGTAGTATACAATGTGTGTCTACGCAGTTCATCAACTTTTACCATATGCAGTTGGCATCATAAAAAAAATCTGTTATCAAATTTTACAGCAAGGTGTCCATCAAATATTGTACGGTGCCATATACCAAACAGTGGGCAAAGCCAGGGTAATGCAAAACCAACCACCTCAAAATAACAACCAAAAACAGGACGGCGGTTTACTTTAACCAGTGAGGGTGTCCCTATGAAGTGTGGCCTTTGTATAACAGACAGCTCAGGATGATGCCAACTGCTGCAAATATTTCTAAGATAAACTGACATGTACAATGTAGCAATATGTGACCAGTGCTTTCTTTTCTCTCATAGTAAAAGTGGCACAAAGCAGTTTTATATGCCAGCTGCTTGAAAACTACGTAACTACAAGTTGTTCGAAAGTACAGGCTGCATTTGTTGTATGACATTCTATTGTAATGTGCATTGTTGTTGTATTCTTGCATAGTAGTAGTATGTCTTTAGGCTTTGTTTCTTATAATGGCAAGGTATTTTTGAGAAGATAATTGCAATTATATTCATATTTGTGCTATTTAAACATGGTATCTGAGCCCAAACTGCTTTTCCTGGTTTGGAATTGTCTGATAGAAATGGCAGTTGTATTGTGTGGCAATGTTTTGTGACATGACATGGACCAAAAATCTTGTATATTCAATTGGCTGTTTTTCCATTGTAATAATCACAAAACAGTGACTGGATTGTTGAGCTTTGAATATGCAATGAGACGATTTTGGTCAATATTCCACTTTTGTAACCAAGAAAGAGGGAGTGACGATTTACTTCTTGTTGGTGTGTCAGAGAATATGTTTATAGCTGGCCAACTACAGCAGAAGTAGAAGTAGGTATATACAATGTATTTGATATTACTCCCTTTTAATACAGTATTGGGTAATGTAATTTTGTGGCTTAAAAGCTTGACCTTCTTTAAAGTGGTCAATATGTATATACAGGCATAGAGCCGTGTTTGTATTGTCTTCATCTTTGTGAACTCAAAGGTGCTGATACTAAGTATTGAAGAAGACAGAATGCAGGATTTGTGGAATAAAATGTGCAAATGGGTGTCAAAATGTCTACCTGTGTGTGCATGTGTAGTTCAGTCATGGCTACGATATCTGTGCATGTCTCTGTGGTACAAGTGGCAATGCAGCCCCATCTGGATCAAATTTCGTTTATCTACGGGCCAGAGTTCTATAGATCTGTGGACCAGAGTTCGATTCTTCCAATGTCTGCGTTTGGCCCTTATGCCACACCAATTTAAGTTGTTGGTTCTCAGATTTCCCGACCCATGTTTTTCCGATTTGGAAAAAAAAAAAGTCCCAAGAAAAATAATATAGGTTTTGCTATAATTGCAGACCTTTAAAAAACCCCATTCAAGGGGTACATACTGCTGATAGACCAATCAGAGCGCTTATTTGCAGTCACATGATCAGAACAGTGGTATAAAATCAAAGGAAGAGATTCATTGGATAAATCGTGCCATGAAAAGCTGAAAACTTGACTACTTACCTTGTTTTTTTGTGTTATATAAGTTCACCACAGACTTTTTGCATTTTCTTTTTCCGACCGACCGTCCCAATATTTTTCTGAAAAAATCCGAGAACCAAGAAATTAAATTGGTGTGGCCTTACCTGACTAAAATCGCGCTCCTAGCGGCCGGCCCTTCAGCTGCCAGCTAGATACAATGTAAACACAGGCTATGTTTGGCCCCAGTTCGGACATGGTGTAAGGTGCTGCATTTGTCATTTAGAACAGTGACATAAAGCTGGCTGGTCGGAGTGTGTAAGGGAGTTTAAGATGTACGCCTCAAGTGTCAAACCTGTGCACGTAAAAGAACCCAACACACTTGTCGAGAAGTGTGCGCATGACACTTTCACTACCCAACAGTGCAATGAGTCTTTGCTATGGCTTGCATGTATGTATTAGACACCTGGTCACCCCTACTACAGTACTAGTCAATACGCATATGATTTGTTCTCTGAACTTCAATTGCTTTACTTTATCTGTTTCTGTATGGCCAGTTTAGTGTCCTTCAGTATAACACACCAGCTCACACACAGTAATAGGAATTCCAAGAAAAATGAAATTAGAGCTATGGGGCGTACTTGCTGGATTTGCTAAAAAATATACCTGTAGTGATCTGTAGTATTTCTGAAATGTGATATACAATCAGTAATTCAGTATTGTACTGTATAATACATCATGTCAATCTGATTGTATGAGGCATTGGCATAGCTAAAAGTCAACATTGTTATCATTTATCATTATTACATGTTACTTAGCTAAGAAGAATTTTAGCAGGGGCATGATTTTTCATTGAGTATCAATTATTTTATTCGACCGGCCGGCAAACTCGTAACTCTCACCCGAAGTGCTTATCTAAGGTCCTCGGGAAAACCTGCATTGGCTGCCGAACAAATTCTCTGCTGGCCCTGGCTAAAAGTCTGGCTTTCAGGTACTAGATCTGGTATTTAAAACGTTACTGGTACCCTGGAACCAGACGGTATTTTTACCGAGGGGTGGCAGTCGGTTTCTTAGGCGGGTCAATGCAGTCTGCCCGCCAATCTAACTTAGTGCTCCGGGGAGGTCTAGCATGAGGGAGTTTTGCCGGACCCTGGTAGACCGTAGAAGGTCAGCGAAAACTTCCCCGGTGCGCCAATAATTTTAGATCGGCGGCAGACGTCACTGCCTTGGTCCGCCGAATAAACCGGCTGCCTGGCCGGTCCGGACTGGCACCCACATCTAACTTCGACGCACAAGCGAAACGTCGCTGATCGCATATTCATTGTTTGCCCGGCATGTTAAACTTTGGAAATCTATCAAAATGGATTTTGTTTGCTCAACGTCGTCTGCAAGCATTGTAGTCTAAATTTTCGTCTGCTGCCGTTACTGCTACCAACCGTTTGTTACTTCCGCATTCCTCACACCCGGAAGTAAAGCGGGAAAGGCTGACTGCGCGTGCGCAGTATGATATCGCGTGGCATGCTGGGAACCGGGAATTTTAAATTTAAATCTAAACCTGTTTCCAACCAACATGTAACCGTTTTATCCAGACCAGGTCGGACCAAGACGGTCCTGTGGATTTTAAAACTTTCTCATGAGGTTTTTGGAGTTTTCTTCCGTCTCTGCAGTAGTACAAGACAAGGATCGAGCAAGTAGCAAGCTGAGACCTTTCTGCACGGAAAATTCCAGGTCTTAGGATTTTTTTCTCAATATTTTTGGAGATTTTTCACTTCCGGATTCTTGCGCACCGAGTTGCTGAGCCTTTTGTCGGGGGAAATTTAAATTCATCTTTTATGGCCATCGGAAACGGGGACGCAAAAATGGACTATTTCGGACAAGCTCCGGCCGATCCAGAGCAGTCGCTGCAAGAAATGATCGACTCGGATGTCCGGGATCAAATGCAGGAAATTCTGAAGAGTGCAGAGGATTTTGCAGATAACACACATCTTATAAACATGGACTTGGACAAAATGCTGGATCTGCCGAGCGACTTGCAGAACCTGACCTGGGACAGTCCCGACTTCCAGCCGCTGTCGTCTGCAGAACAAGCACAGGTTCGGTTTCAAATTATTGTTTTTCGAACTTTGACGATGTTGTCAGAACGTTATTCTAATATTCTACGAAGTGTCATTTTTTTCTATCCAGAAAACAGCCCTGTGTCCTGTGATTCTGTTGACCGATTTTCAGTCAGAAAATTTAACTGCCGTCTCAAATTATATAATTAAGTCATAGAACTGTCAAAATACGATCGTGCATATGACAAGTAACGTTAGTAAGAAAGAATTTGGGGCGTTTGGGTTTCAAATTTTGTTGTCGTCTTTTTACCGTTCAAAACAAAACGATAAACTGTCGTTTCGTTTTATTTTTACTCCTGTAAAAATCAGACTATTGTTCAGACACTTACCGGAATTTGTTCTAACAAATATGTTTTCCATTTGAAAGAAAATGAAACGCTTTTCAAATAATCCTTGTTGATAACACTGAATAATACCCCACTGAGCCAGTTATTCTTGTCCCATTGTTTGAAACGAAGCCAAATCAAAACTTTCAATTGTTGCTTTGATACATTTGTATCTTTTTTATTTTTTAAGTTATCCATTTGATTTTGATGCATGGAAATATAATAGGATCTCTTCATCGTAACGTTTTGCATGAAAAATGTCACTTTCTTTGTTCTTGAAGTTAAAGGACTGTTTTAAACGGTCATTTAAAGTTACTGGTCTAAAAATTCAAATGAACGTCGAAAGTGTTTCAAACCGCAAGAGAGGAGTGTCAGAAAATATGTATAACACCACAAACATCTGTTTCTGATACATTAATCCAAGTTGAAACGTGGATATGTTTGTTCAAGATAAGATCTTTGAAAAGTTTGGTAAGGTCTGGTGCTGTTGACCCATTTCTTAACTGCCAGCACGGCGCGTGTAACTGACGTTTAGTTGAACATGTGGGGACTTTCCCACGCAAGTTTCCTGGCATCTTCTTTGTTCTCAAGTTTTGGTTCTTTTTCAATTTTTGTGCATCAGTCAAAATTGACATTTGTTCAGTGTCAATCAAAGTGTGTTGCATGTTACAACTGAATATTAAAAAAAAACTTTTTGGTACAGCAAGGTATCTTCAAGGTATATTCTTTAAATGCTTTGACAAGACTAAAAAGATAAAAATCTACTCTCCAAGCAGAGGTTGAATCGCGCAGATATATAGTAGTAGTCTAGGACGAGCACGAGTGTAATTTTTTATATCTGCGCGATTCGACCTCTGTTTGGAGAGTAATAAAAATCTACAACCTATAGATTCTTTTTCTGAAGGGCACTGTTGAAGACCTTTTAGTTTAAAGCTCATTTAAATGTTCGATTTTTTCCTACTCTCCAAGCAGATGTTGGGTTGATATATTGTAACCTTCTTAGCTACTGGTCTTCTGTGACAGCCAGGAAAGTTCAGCAGTTACAAAATTATGAAATCTTTACAGCCAGTTTCTTTTAGCCTGCGTGCTATCCTCCGTAGTAACTGCTGGCACAATATTTTGCTTTCTCCGTGATAAGCAAGCGAAAAGATTGAGCCAGCAGTTACTGTAAATGCAGAAACTTTTGTGGTGGTTTGATTAATGTTCACGGTTTTCACGATGGCCACTTCACCGCGGACTTAAAACCACCGCGAACATTTTTCCATGGCAGTAAGATAGTACGGTGCTTGGTGCTACCGCGAATTTAAAACCACCGCAAAAAGTCTCGCTACTGCGAAATTAGGTCCCCGCAAATTTGAATGCATTTACAGTACTATGGATGATGGATGATTTCTTTTGGCCTTTTGAATGATTATCTCAAACACATTTTTCTTTCGTCCACAGTACCTGAGCAATCTGAACGACTCGTTTGGAGACGAGAACTTGATGGTCAATCCCCAGACTGGTCTGCCGGTCAGCCCGCAGAAGGGACAGGTCATCACCACGGCAACCATGGCGGGGACTCCGACTGTCACGTCCTCGCAGGGCATGCCTTCCCAGCATGCCATAGATCAATCCCAACATGCAATGGGGCATATACAAGGGCAGCAGCAGCAACATTTTGTGACAAATTCCCAACCAGTTACTCAAGGTAATTACTTTATCTTTTTTGTCTTTTTTATATTATACATAAATGTGTAAAAGGTACATCATCATTTCAAATTATTTCAATGGTCACAGATTGGTCCTAAAATTTTCTCCTTTGGACTGTTGTTAATCTTTTTAAAACTCCTGCAATTGCTAATGCACTATCAGGATTCTTCATATGAGACATTTCAAGCTACCGGTAGTAAACTAAAGGGAATGAAAATCAATGTTAAACTTCTTGTCTTGCTTTTTCAGGTGTGGGAGTACAAGGGGTGTTCACAGCCACCCAGTTCCAAGCATCACCAGTTTCGTCCATGCAGCAGCTCCCCCAGCAGTCCCCACAGGTACTGCAGGCCCAGTTTTTCCCTCAGTACATCAACGTCCTTCCAGCATCCTCCAACCAACCCCTTTCTCCCACCTACGTCACCCAGCCAATGACAAGGCCGATGCCGGTGTCCATGGCAACCAGTGTTACCGCACCCATCAACAACCACACCCACACCCACCGGCAACTAGACCAAACTTCGGAGCCAGCTCCGAAACAGCCCAAAATTGCGCAGAAGGACAACACGGAGACTGAAAAGGTCTATCCGAAACCCGCGTACTCGTACAGCTGTCTGATAGCGATGGCGCTGAAGAACAGCAAGACGGGCTGTCTGCCCGTGAGCGAGATTTACAACTTCATGTGCGATAACTTTCCCTACTTCAAGACTGCGCCCGACGGGTGGAAGAACTCGGTCAGACATAACCTGTCGCTGAACAAGTGTTTTGAGAAGGTGGAGAAGAGCACGGGAGGCACCAGTAAGAAAGGGTGCCTGTGGACTCTGAATCCGGCCAAAGTTGCCAAGATGGAGGAAGAGGTCCAGAAGATTACGAGAAAGGACCCACAGGCCATAAGACGGTGTATGGCAAATCCAGGTGAGTAGTACACCTGTAGTTCACCCTATCTAGCTGCAGCCCTGTAACTAGACCTGTTGTGAAATGACCATAACCAAGATTTGCCCATTTTTTTCTTGAGTTACATATTTGCCTGGACTCTTATATACGGACAATCTTCCTTATGATATATATAAACCAAAGTCCTACAGTACAGTTGGCCTCTCAGTAGTATTGAGAAAGTAAACTTTGTGACTTTAAGCAGGGCTCATTTATTGTTCATAACATCCCTATTATTTGTACAATATCCTGACTATTAAAGGCTGGCTTACTTGTAGGTTGCATAATAAAATTTTCATAAATTTCCTTTTCATTTGTGCAAGGAGCTTTTATCAAGCTTGATAAAAGCTCCTTGGTTTGTGCAAGAGAACTTCTTATGTGAGTCGCTAACTTTTTTGGCAATGATATAGTATTGTTTGTACTTTTTCTGCTGCAGAATATCTACCAGACATAGTAAAGGAGGGTAAGAAGTTCTGCGCTAACCCCTTCCCAAAACCGGAGACCAACTTCAAACCCGTGGAGCGTGTCGAACCCGCGAATCCGATCCCTCGGCTACCGGACGACCAGACGACAAAGGACGCCGTCAACGACTTGCTGAGGGTAGAGACTAGTTTGATGGACCCGCAGGTACTATATTTCTTGGAGGTGAATCATCATTATTCGTCATTTGTTTGGTTTGGTGTGTCCATCGTTTGAAACTTACCACTTAAGTCCTGGGAAGCCACAGTTTGGCTCAAACCTACATTTTGTAAACTACAACTCCTGAATATTGTGGCCATACCATTTATGCATATCTGAGACAAAATAGTGTTCAAATTCAAAGGGACCCAAAAATCTTGGTCTTTTCAAACACAAAATTCAGGTATCGGTTGGAAAATCATATAATGGGGCCGCATTTTTTTGCCTAAGAATTTCTCACTGGACATTTTCTGAAAACTCTATTTTTAACGCGCAGATTTTTAACGCGCGCGCAAATTTTTAACGCACAGAAAACCTGTTCCCTTCACAAGAAGGCTTTTACTTATTTCACTACATTTTGTGGTTTTGTTGACTGTGCAATGAGACTTATTCAAAATCAGACCCTATACTGTACAATGTCGTACATCTACAAACAATGTTGTATATGTACTTCTGTGGGGTATGTACTTTTCTAACACAGGCACTTTTTACCTCTATTGACTTTCAAATCCTGGCTGTACAGAATCTAACCATTGGATTTCTGAAAGAAAATGGGAAGAAAAATCTTTTACTGATAGTCTTTCACATGAACTATCGTTATTGAATGATCAAGGCCAACTTATCTCCGCCATTTTCTGTTTTCCTAGGATAACAAACCGTCCAGTTGACAATAACCCTCGATCATGAATGGAAAGTGTCAGCATTCCTCAAAGGTTCTCTTTGTAATGATATTCCACAGATGAAAGTGTGTGCCTTTTTTTGGCAATGGCAAACCATCTACAGTTTTCAGACTCACTTTTGGAAAACTTACCAAAAGTTGACAGAGTAAAAATGTTTGTTGGCTGCTTTTTTCAAGCTTGTCAATGTTGTAAAATGACACATAACATTTCTTAATGCCAATACAAAAAAAATCTCAACACCAGACCTTTTTTGGGAGATTTTAATCTTATATGAAAGCATGTTCACCAAAGTAATGACTAAGTTACTAATGGGTGTACTTGGCCTGTTTGAAATTTGCTGGATGAATGCAGACACTTTCTGATGTTGTGGCAGGCTTGCTTGGTTGGTGTTGGTTTGGTTTGTGGGACTGCTGCAGCTTTACATTATAAAAGCTTTGGTTCAAGATGTGTGGTGCTTTGGTTTATCATGGCTCTGTGGGTTGAAGTAACACTAAACAAACATCAGGTAGTTAAGGCCTCTCATTCTTATCCATTTTGCTGATGCTGTGATATTCTTTAACTCTGGGAGTCATACACTAAAATACCTACCGGTAGCAAATTCAAAGCTACTTGTACACAGTAAGTACTGTAAATGCACTTAAATTTACAGGGATTTGATCTCGTGGTAGCACCATATACTGTAGTCACAGTTACTGTAATGGAAAAATGTTCAAGGTGGTTTTGAGTTTGTGGTGAAGTGGCCAGTGCAAAAACCGCAAACAAAAAACCACCACAAACATTTCTGCATTTACAGTACATGCAGTATTAGTATATGGGAACACCAACAACCATTGAGTGCTACAGCTTAATTCTACTCTTATTCTAAAATAACCAGCTGGAAAAGAAAGTAGCGTTGATCTTGACCTTTGCATAAACTTTGACCCCACAGGTTGATCCTCCCTTGACCTCTGCCTCCACCCATCTCAACAACTCCCTCCTGGATGACCTGAATGCCCTTGGGGAGGACGGACTTCTCCTGGACACGAACGTCACCAGCAGTCTGACGTCCACCACGACCACCGACATGGACTTCGGACTCTTCGGTCTCGGGTCCTACTCCCAACTGGAGAGCACGCGGGCACAACTCAACAGTAGTCCGGTGAAAACGGTCACAGCCTTCACGTAGGTCAAACAATACAGCAAGGTCAACTTGGAAAGACACTAGCATTTTCTTGTCAGCCTTCTTGCTAGTTTGTAATGGAAACTGTTCACAACAAAGAATTTGTAGCTTTGATTGGTCGATATCAAAGAAAGTAACATAAGTGTCTGACACTCTCTTCATCTTCTTCTTGCTAAGAGCTCCATAAGAAAAAGTATGGTTGTCAGGTAGAAGATCATATAATCATTACATTCATTTCCAGTTTTTTGTGTGAAAGATTTCACTTGAGATACTGTGGGTACAGTAAAAAGTAGTTAAACCTTGAACTGTCGTGTTGTCAAGTCTAGGCCAAAAATCACTGCCAGTTTTAGATATCTACATGCTTTCTGAATACAGCTTATAATAACTACAAGTTGTTGCTTACAGTGAAGGTGGGCCAATGTTGAGTGTGCAGAGCATGTTACCTCCAAGAAAATTGACCCGTTTTATTGAAAAGTACTGTCAAAGCAAAACTTTTTAGCTCCATTTCAGTTTTCTTTCATGACTTCTCTGTTTTGTATAAAACTGTATTTTGCAATGGTCTTGTACAGATTTTAAGATCTATCATTGTGTTTTTTTAACATAAGGATTTGTAAACTAAAGTAGGTGGCAAAACAAGCGGTTGAGGTTCTGAGAAAGTGTAATATGATTGGGCGGCATTGCTTGCGTGTATATATGCTTTTAAACAGGTAACCATGCTTTTAGATGAAATAACTATCAGAGAACTTTTAAAGAGAGTTTTCAACAAGTTTATCAGATGATAAGTCACATATCAAGGCATATGCTACAAGATGGACAGATGTCACATATTGTTTTATGTGATTAAACATCAGTATTACCTATAGTATTGGTATCAGAAAGGTTTTAAAGTTGTATTTTGTCATCTTCATTGAAAAACAACTGATTGCTGTTACATTGGTTATGTGAAAGAATCAGCTATATGCAATAAGCTGGTATCCTTCCATGGACAAAAATTATGATGTAAAAAATTGTTGCTTCACGCTGTACATATTTCATTTATCACTTTGAAAAATGATCATGCTATGATGATGATACAGGGATGGATCACAGAGGGACCTAAATATCATTTTCTGAAAGGTTTGTTACACTAACTATTACTAACTGAATTTTTGACTATAAAAATCAAATCATAAGTGGAATACAAGCTCTCTCCATTGCTATGTATCTACTCTACAATATACATGTCGCAAGGGAAGCATTGGGTACAAAAACACTATATAAGCCATCGAAATCTATTCTTTAAGCCATCAAAATTCATATGGACCCTCTATATTCATCTCTTATGACTAATGTGTGAAACCACTAAGAGAAAGCTTTTTATTATCAAATGGTTTTCTATGATATTTCATACCACAATCATTGTGCAAATGGCTACACTTAAGACTTGCTGGCTTCTAGATTTTCAGAATTGGATTTTGTAATAATTGCTTGCTTCCTTGTTAAAAAAGATCCAACCAACCAAACTTTGGGAGGCTCATTTTGTGTAAAGTATAATTAAATATGTGTGTTGGTTTCCTATAGGAAGAGTACTGTGTATGTTGTCCAAATAGGATACGTATCAATGCCCTAGGCATGTCTCTGTACATATGGACAAAAATAATATACCCAATCAATAAAAAAAAGTGCACTTGATCATTGTTTTATTCATGTTTTGTTTTTTTTCTTCTTTCTTCTCATGTACAAATGTATGCTAGCATCCTTTACAGACTTTTAGAGTGGAGGTGTTTATTTTTGGGGGTAGTGCTGATTTTTGACACAGGCTATGGTTCTCTATAGGGCTGGGTATCGGTACAGTGTACCGCTACAAAACCGTTTTTTCTTATGGGACCGGTCCAGAAAAACCGGACCTGAAATAATTAGGTGGAGCAATTAGAAAATTAACAGATTATCTTATCAGGCATTCACGTTTAGGCGCTTGCAGGTGGAAGAAAATAACGAGTGAAGTACAGTAGAGTTTCTAGTAATTTCTACCAAGTTTGACAGCCAATCGTACAGGTGCAGTTAGCATTGTAGGATTTTAAAATGCAAGTGTAAGTCCTCCACCAATTGCAAACAGATTTCTTTGTAGTGAAATGGACCATTGGTATGAGTCATACTGAATCAGGTTCAGGTCCGGACCTAGACCTGATCCATTGGACCTGGACCTGAATTTTGGTACCTACTCCTAGTTCTCTATGTAGGGAAAAGGAGTTGAGTGACAGAGTGTGCAGCAAAACACCCTTTCTCAGCATAGACAACCTTGGCTTAGCCCTTGTTGGAAATCGTGAATCAGTGCCCCCCCCCCCCCAAAATAAACACTGCCATTCCAAACATTTGCAAAGGAGGCTATACAATCCTTTTATCTATACAGTTAAACTCTCTTGCTTCTAATAGTAATTAGCTTTAGCTTTTTTTCTTTACACTATACAAATATGGTATCTATAATACATAATGATCTCTTTTGTTGTGATACTAAATCATTCATTATGTGTTTGTTCTGTTTGATATGAAAGAAGCAGCACATTTATAAAGCACCAAAACAAGAGCAACTGTTCACCCAATGTAGGCTGGTTTGATTTACCAAGCTACCTAATGCTGTCTTCATTTAGATGGCTTGTGTCCTTTCAAAATAATTGTATTGACCATCCCAGGCTATAATTTTGATTGACGTTTCCCTGTTGTATTGGTTTCATATCCACAAATCAGTTTTTAAAATCAGCTTTGTAAAATGACATCCTGCAAGTGTTTGTAGATCTCTGCCCATCTCATTGTATCCCGGTACACACAGACGTTTCACTGTTATTTTATCAAATCTTAGCCTTAGATCTTCTGTTGTCTTCTTCAAGTCATGATGTTTTTTCTATCTATTAGCTAGTTGTGCAATGCAGCATCACTGTGGTTTGCATCTTTAGCCAAACTCACTTGGTCACCTCTACTAGTATGAACTTACAGTACAAGCCATGAAATACTAGTACTCAATTTACGCGAAATGTCCAGTGTTCTGCGAAACTTCGCAGGATGTTTCAGGTAAATTGATGGGTATTTTGTGGCCTGTAATGTATAAATGATATCATTTTCTTGTGAAGTATAATTAATAATTGGCACTTGTCACTGTCCAAGGGCAGATTCCAGAGGTCCATGCTGACATTCCCTCCAGAAATCTCTCAACCTCCAGTCCTCGTCCAAGCAGAAGTTTGTCAAGTCTGCCAGCAGTCTCTCCCCAAACTTCTCTTCCCCAGTGGAGCTGGAGCGCCACCTTTTCGTCAGCACATAGTTGTATGTCCAGTAGAATCCAACCTTTCGTTCCTCATCATCAGTTTCATTCTGTGACGAAGGATGTCTAGTCCTTGATTGAGCATTGGACGCTTCGTTTGGTGTTCTTGTGTCTGCGCTAATGGGAGAAAACGGAGTCTTGAATTTCTGAAGGCCTTGCGCTTTGGATCTGTACTTGGGTATTTGCACCAGCGCCACCCCAGTCTCGTGCACAAACTGCAGCCTGTTGGTCTGCTGGAGATAGTAGCTGCCACTGCCCGGGCGGCTGTTGTCTCGCACAAACCCAAACCTAAAAGGATGATTGAAAATAATCAATGTGATATAACACTTTCATATAAACATCATAAACAGCAAGATGAAATTCTGAATCAAAGTCGAACTGTAATTTCTAACACAAAAATTGGACTCATAAATGTTTGACTGTCCATGTCCATTCTTTGTCAAGAAATGAGCCATAGACTTTTTTCAACTCCCGATCCACTGTTCAAGTCATGTGTCTACATATCTGCATAAGATGTTGTCACAGAAGCAGTGGATAAACTCACTTCTTGACAAAGATTGGAGGTTAACGGTAAAAAATTTACGCAAGTCCAAGTTTTGAAGACTGTAAGAGTACACCAACAAGAAAGCAAAGCTTAACGTACATCCAAGTTAAAAATGGACTTTCTTGTCATCTCCACCAAACAACCTACCTCTTCAGAATGGTCTCCTGGAAGAGCTGTAGTCTCTCGCTGTGGGTGTCAGCGGCAAATTCTAACAAGTAAAGATGGAGACGGAATTAGACAGTACAATTTATGGATAGAACAGAAACAGCATCTCTTCTTCCTTAGTCAGAAACATCATGTCTAAGACAGGCTGCCTCACTGATTTTGGTGACATGCCTACCTCAAGGTCTCAGTGTTTGAACTACTCATTTATGTAAAATGCCAAGTTTGAACCACTGATTAAAGCACAAGACATTTTTTGAGATATAACACTCACTGACCTTCAAACAAGCTGGTCTGTCCCTCCCCCAAACACCCCTCTAGCTGGAGTGGGATGAACTGGGGTCTTCGCAAAGGATCGTGGGTGGAGCTCTCAGGAAGGGCGAAGGGGTCATAGGGCACAGGTACGAGGTGGAAGCCACAGCTGGCAGCCTTTCTGGCCCAGCCTGACAGCTACATGGGAGCAAGCAGAGATGGTGCATGACAAATACACTGTCTACACCAGGATTGATATTACTGTTAGCATAATTACACAACGTACAATGTACCAGCAGGTGCCTTCAAACAAAATATGGCAGGCAAGCCATGCCCTTTGAAGTGACAATTGCTTCATGTATCTTTTTATTGGCTCCCATAAGGCAACAGGCATGAATAAAGCAGGGAATAAAAGACAGGAAAGGAGATAATCTTGTCTGAAATCATTTTGGGACCTTTGACCTAACTTCCTGTCAGTGTCCCTGAACTGCATAACATGTAGTAAGTGCAGAACGACAAAGATGGTAAGACAAAAGACAGATCAAAAGCAATACCGGGGGGAACTAGAAGGAAAGTTCAAGCTAGTACTCACCAGATCATACAAGATGTTGGGCGTGGTCACCATCCACTGCACCTCAAACTCAAAGGAACATCCCGGTGTGTAGTTGCCATGGTAACGCAGGGTGCACCATTCCAACCGGTCGCTTTTCTTGTTCATGTCCACGTCCAGCACCATACACTTGTAAGGAGGATTACCTGATACCACAGGAAACATGGAAAGTTTTTACAGCTGTGTTTAAATGCTACTTCTACTAATAGATAAATTAAGGCTTTATGATACAATCTTTAATAAAAAAAAGTATGTGTTTTGTATAGAATCAATGTTAATACTGTTCCTGGTGGTGCACCTGCATGTGCAACACTTTTGAGGGAAAATAACAACACCTCTGTCTTTACTCAATAAGCTACCGTCATTCATGCTACCATTGAGGTGGACTGTACACAATTGCAATCTCTTGCTGGCTGGGCGTCAACTGTTGGGCCGGCCACTAGGAGTGCAGTTTAGTCAGGCTAGAATGAACTGCTTTTGGAAGATTCTCGGGATCATATACATAATGTACAGAGACCGCATCTCATAACTTCAGAAAGGATTAAAGAAACTCAGTCTTTCATATGAAGACCTAGGTTTTCGGAAAACCCTGTCCAGTCCAGACAGGGAAATGGGGCAGAAAACTGGGTTCAGTCTGAAAGGAGGGTCTGCATAGGGGTTCCTGACAGTGCTTAAGACCATAATAAAAAAAAAGTGATACAGCTACGTGCTACAGTCTTTGGGACTAGCCAAAAATACATTGTATCATGCGAGGAACCATCTAGGGCAGAAGAAAGAGAGGTAGAAAATGGAAAAGATGGAGGATATTAGAGAATGGAAACATACTGAGATGAGATGAGGCTACAAAACTGCGTAGTACATGTACATACCTTTCATGCCCGGTATCCTGACATCTTTGCTCCCTCCCATCCACCCACGGGCGTGGCTCCAGCTCTCAGGTGAACCCGTTTCCTTGGAGTCACTTCGTAACCGTGGAGACAGGAAGGATGGGACAATGGTTGCCATGGGCACGGATGTGATTGACACCTCGACCCAGTAGCTCTGGAAGGAGCTGTCATCTGTTTGATAGTATGATCCTGGGTACTTTCTTCCCGCAAATTCTGTCACTGGAAAATTCAATGAAGTTGTATCATTCCACAAATTAGAACGCCCATCAGATAGAATACAAATTGATCAGCCAACAAGTAGTCAGCAAGCTACAAATACCCGTACTTCCAGTAGTGCCCGTACCCCCAAGTAGTGTCAATAACCCCAGTAACGTCCGTGCCCCCAGTAGTGTCCATACCCCCAGTAGTGTCCGTACCCCCAGTAGTGTCCGTACCCCCAGTAGTGTCCTTACTCCAAGAAGTGTCCGTAACCCTAGTGGTGTCTGTACTCTAAGTAGTGTCCATACCCCAGTAGTGTCCATACCCCAATAGTGTCCGTACCCCCAGTAGTGTCTGTACCCCAATAGTGTCCGTACCCCCAGTAGTGTCCATACCCCCAGTAGTGTCCGTACCCCCAGTAGTGTCCGTTCCCCCAGTAGTGTCCGTACCCCCAATAGTGTCCGTACCCCCAGTAGTGTCCATACCCCCAGTAGTGTCCGTACCCCCAGTAGTGTCCATACCCCCAGAAGTGTCCATACCCCCAGTAGTGTCCGTACCCCCAGTAGTGTCCGTACCCCCAGTAGTGTCCGTACCCCCAGTAGTGTCCGTACCCCCAGTAGTGTCCGTACCCCCAGTAGTGTCCGTACCCCCAGTAGTGTCCGTACCCCCAGTAGTGTCCGTACCCCCAGTAGTGTCTGTACTTTAAGTAGTGTTTGTACCCCCAGTAGTGTCCCTACCCCCAGTAGTGTCCGTACCCCCAGTAGTGTCCAATCCCCCCAGTAGTGTCGATACCCCTAGTAGTGTCCGTACCCCCAGTAGTGTCCATACCCCCAGTAGTGTCCATACCCCTAGTAGTGTCTGTACCCCCAGTAGTGTCCATACCCCTAGTAGTGTCCGTACCCCCAGTAGTGTCCATACCCCCAGTAGTGTCCATACCCCTAGTAGTGTCCATACCCCCAGTAGTGTCCATACCCCTAGTAGTGTCCGTACCCCCAGTAGTGTCCATACCCCCAGTAGTATCCATACCCCCAGTAGTGTCCATACCCCCAGTAGCGTCTTCCCGTAGTAGTGTCCGTACCCCAAGTAGTGTCCGTACCCCCAGTAGTGTCCGTACCCCCAGTAGTGTCCACACCCCCGGTAGTGTCCGTACCCCCAGTAGTGTCCGTACCCCCAGTAGTGTCCGTACCCCCAGTAGTGTCCGTACCCCCAGTAGTGTCCGTACCCCCAGAAGTGTCCGTACCCCCAGTAGTGTCCGTACCCCCAGTAGTGTCCGTACCCCCAGTAGTGTCCGTACCCCCAGTAGTGTCCGTACCCCCAGTACAGTCCAGACCCCCAGTAGTGTCCGTACCCCCAGTAGTGTCCAGACCCCCAGTAGTGTCCATTCCCGTAGTAGTGTCCGTACCCCTGACCTTGTAAAACCATGACTGGACTGACCAATCAGAATGCTTGTAACAACCATGATTTATGTCCATTTTCTTACCTCTCTTTCTGTTTTCCTCAGACAGGATACAGTACAGGAAGAAACCATTACAGAAGGGGTGTCTGGGGTTCAGGGAGGCATGCAGTATGTAGTGATCCTCCAAAAGTTTCTGTGATAAAAACAAAATTACATTGTAAAACACAATAGTGACCATGTTTTATCATTTTTCAGCAATCATCTGAATGCAAATTTGTTGTTCAACTGGTCGGCACAAAAAACAAACTTAACAATAACTTTACCAGATTAGAAATATGTCATGTCAACAACCATATTATAGAGTTCTCTCAATACCTATTCCTAATTTACTTTGGGTTCACAAAGGGGATAGCAGGATGTCTCACCTGCAGCAGCTCCACAGCCTGTAAGTGAGAGACGACTCCATCCACAGCCTCCGACACCCAGGACACTGCCTCTGCACTGATGAAGCTGTTAGCTGGCAGGCCCCTCTGGTCAGGTAGGAACCCTACACCAGTGCTGTACATGGAACAGTTTGCAGGTCAGTGCAGTTGTTAACTAGCCTTGGTACCATACGGAAAGTAGTTTGCTTCAGCATTCATACTATATATACTATATACAGTCGATTTTAGCTCTGACATTCATTATACACTACATATCGCTTCTCTGCTCTTCCGTCAGATTTGATCCATTCACACTGGGAAGGACCCCTAGTCTTTTCGATAAGTGTGGCAGGGTCTTTAATGTGCTTGAGATGTGGCTCTCCCAAACACAGGGTTCTTTCCTAAAATTTTATTCCAAAGACACAAAAAAACAGTAGTATGCCCTACTTTTGTAAATCAGCATGAAAAAGTGGGGGACAACATTGTTCCATTCTTAAGAGAGATTGCTGCTAGTAACCTAACATGAAGGAGAGAACCATCCTTGCAAAATGAGCTAGTCAAAGTGTAAGGAATGATATCAAATTTGGTACTTACGTCGCATCCTTCATAGCCTCTATAATGACCTCTGGAGGCGAGGTCAAGGTTAGCTTCCCTTCCTGCTCCATCTCGGACTCCTCCCCCTCCCCCATCACTGTCGTTGCCATGGCATCACTGATCAGGTCCTCTGTGTTCTCTGTGTTGGTGGTTACCACGGCAACAGCTCCCTCATTGGTGGAGGGTGGAATAGGGAAACTCTCCACCTGCTGATGTGTGGAAAACAGAAAACATCTTGTTTTCGATAGTCAAACCTGGTCAGGCAAACACCTCCAGTCATGAGCCACATCAAAACAGTTCCTGTCCTCAGCAACCACCTGTCTTCAGCAACCATTTTTCTCAGTCCCATGAGGGGTTGCTAAATCTTTTGACTGCATTTCAAAATCAATTCTGCTCCTCATTATTGTAGGATATTGAGATGTGGTGAGCATACAGTCAAACCTGTCTATAGCGGCCACTCAAGGGACCGGACAAATGTGGCCACTATAGACAGGTGGCCTCTGTATAGAGGTGGTAACTTGTAGATAAAATACCCAAGGGACCGACAAAAAGTGGCCACTATGGACAGGTGGCCCCTCTGTAGAGGTGGCCCCTAATACAGGTTTGACTGTACCAACTTTGTGACAGTAAAAATGAAGGTTACATGAAAAAGAAGGAAGCTTGTAGGAGTACATCATTGATTCACATGTTTTTTTTGACAGAATTTTTTATATGCATGTCTACCACATTGCTACCTGTTTGTCTGATTATCATATATTTACTGACATGGATTATAACCTTACTTTCATCTTGTATGACTGTATAAATTATGTACCAGTAACCAATGTCAAACTTTCTGACTATCCATTGCACGAGCCAGGTTGCTGGTAGTACATGACATTGTAGTATTCTATCTATGTCATAGACCTTAGATCCTCCCGCAACACTGTTGCAACAAAGGTCTATGTACTGTACTATATCATAACATCGGTTCCTGAATTTGTGTGAAGCCAAGGCTGAATTCTCACCTTAACCTGTTGAGACTGCTGGTCCTTCTCTGTTACTCCAGGTACAGGAGACAGAGGTGCTGTAGGGGTGGTGGGTGCTGACAGGTTAAACCCTGCTCTTCTCCCCCCTCCTGATGTAGAGGTGCTCAACTCCTTATTCTCACCTCTCTGGGCACAGGAAATAGCCAACAAAATACATGTCGTTGTTAACTTTGAGGTACTACCAAGTAGTGTAAGGGTTAGTGAAGTAATATATAACACAAGCTGTAAGAATAGGAATGTTCATGTTTCCAGTTGCAGATGTGCAGTGCAATGCATTGCTGGTAATATCGTAATGATGGGCTTCAAGCGCCACCAACTGACCAGCCAAATTATACGGCCTAGGTCCCAATTCCGAACCTGGGAAAAATATGATAAAAAAAGGAAACAAAGCACACAAAACTTTTTAAAAATACATGTAGTCATAATTTGTGTATATTCCTTGGTAAACAGTTTAATTTTTCATTTATGCAAACATCCCCGCTGGGCCTCATTTCAGAAATGGGACCGAAGCCTAACTAGGTCTGGACCTTTTGGCCTGACGATTATGGTATTGGGTTAGTAAGCTGGCCGGCCCAGGTTTGAATCCCGGGAGTCAGGTGACTGTTTATACTTGCCTCTCTAGTATTTCAGTATCGTCAAAGGTGAGGGCCCATAACACTATTTAATTTGTGACTCAGGTACATGTAACTCCAAGCAGGATCCATCTGGCCCAATTGGATACTATCTAGCCCTTTGGATACTGTCTTTGACCCAAATAGATATGCTTGGGGATTGTGTGGTAGGGGCCTTTGACATACATGTATTAACCACTGTAGGTGTGACAGTGTATTTCACTGGACCCATGAACACATATAGCTTGTTAGTAACGACATACATTGTACATATTTCAGGCAACCTGCACATACTGTTAAGAAGGTACAAAATGTAGTTAGAATCAAAGTACAAGGGAAAGACACTGTGGAAATTTACATTCAGACTGTATAACTTCTCTTGACTGAAACTGTTTTAGAAATAGTAGTACCTACAGCAGAACAGAGGAAAGGAAAGAAAGTGGTACAAGTTGATGAGTGACACAGAAATGACAATTCTATGTCTGGATCTCTATGAACACTGTCTATCTCTTCATGGACAATAACCCTCTCCATGCCACCTAACCCTGTGATTGGCACAAATTTGCTGCCAAAAACTACCTCAGCAGGAAAAAGGTTAAGTGAGCACATATATATCAGGGCTCGAAATACTTTTTTCTACATATTACCTGCACTTGTGCAGGTAACATTGAAAATTACCTGTACCAGAGGGATTTTACCTGCACCACAGTCTCTGTGGATCATACTAAACTTTTTCAGGAACCATTGCTATTTTTTCTTTATACTTTATAGGTGGTAACAGTCAATGCAGCTATTAACAATCCACATACACCTACATCATAGGTCATTTATGAATAAAACCCAGTACATGGTCCAGTACAGGTTAGGTGCGCAGGTAGACACCAGAAATACCTGCACAGCTCCAACTTTACCTGCACTAACCTGCATATGTAGGTGGCATTTCGAGCCCTGTATATGTACAGTATAACATGTGTTAACAGAGGGAAGTGTTAGACATGGAGTCCATACCTCTTCCTGCTCATAGTTGCGGACATGTCGCAGCAAACCCATGAATTTAGCGATGCCCTGTATTATGTTCTGAATACAAATTGATACAAAAATGATCCACTGACAGTAGTTGTAGATTATGTACGTTGAAGACTAACATCCAGGTTATGAGATATGCCAAATAGTAGTTACTCATTGAAACACCCTCCAGGTTAATTTTGGACTTCCAGATTAATTCCGGACAAACCTCCATGAAAAATGATTAACCAAATGAATTAAGATTTGAGATTAATGATATATTAAAAGGTAATTGATATGTAGATTGCAATTAGATGACTACAGGAACAAAGCCAATTCCGGAGAATTCTGGAGAATTCTGGGAACCAGAGCCAGAATTCTGGCCCAGTCAGAATTCTCCAGAATTCTGGGAACCTAAGTCAGAATTCTCCAGAATCCTGGAAACCTAAAGCCAGAATTCTCCAGAAGCTTTGTTCCTGGAGACATTAAATTGCAATCTACATATTAATCACCGTTTAATACACTATACTTGCAAATGTTAATTCATTTGGTTAATCGATTTTCAAATGATTAAGGTTTGTCCGGAATTAATCTGGAAGTCCAAAATTAACCTGGAGGGTGTTTCAAGCAAATGGGCATGATTTTGGAGACGGTCAGACATTACAGGTAGCATTCACTACCTTTTGTCAATGACACTGTACTATTGACAAAAGGTGATGGAATGTTACCTGAAACATCTGGCAATTTCCAAAATGATATCCAGTTGCTTGAATTATTGTTTGGCATATGAATTCAGTATTGACAGTAACTGAATTAGGGAATGAAAGTTGCCAGATCAACGTTTAATGTTACAAACTGTTAAGAGAAAAGAACAGGATATTATGAAATATCAATTAGTAATGATTTCTTGGCCTTCTATTTTATATCACTTTAAAGATCCAAACTAATTAGTAATGGAGAACCCTTTACTCCACTTTCATCTGAATTGATGTCTACCATCAGTCACAATAGTAATTATAACAGATACATGTAGAATTGTAGTGCTGGTTACATGGACATGGACAGTCAAACCTGTATTAGCGGCCACCTTTGCATTGCGGTCACTTTTTGACAGTCCCTTGGATTTTTCTCATTGATTAGTTTAGTAAGTATCAGTAAGTATTAAGGAAATAGTCTATAGTGGCCACCTGTCCAACGCGGCCACGGCCACACGATTTCCGGTCCAGTAAATACAGAAACACTGTTTATTGCGTCCTAACAGTGACTGTATATCACCCTGCGCCAAGTTTAAAATTTGGAGACCCTGACAGGGTTGTTTTGCCGCTAGTGGAAGGTACGCGTGCCTAGAACGTTAGAGCGCAAGTCCCTGTCGGCAAATTTACCAACATTGCGCATGGCAATATCAATCATTTTCTGTAAATTTTACTTTCAATTGGCAGGGTCAGTTGAATTTTGAGACAATCAAGACAATGTTACGTAGTGAGAAAGATCAGCGGGTACTGGAATCATGTATAACCTATTGCTTCAATTGATCAGCACTTTCTCTATAGTGGCCACATTTCTCCAGTTCCTTGAGTGGCCGCTATAGACAGGTTTGACTGTACATGTACATGTAACATTGTGCATGTAGCTTGATTAGGGATGGTTTAAGCGCCCTGTCATAGTATTAAATCTCATATCGTCTCTCTGGAAAAGATTAAGCTGCAGAGAGAGAAAGATTACCAGGAAAGTCAAGTTCAAGATGTATTTAGTAGCCAAAGGATTCAAGAAGTTATAAGGCATGGTTAGGATGAATAGACAGATTCTGAATTATACTTCTTTACATGGAAAACTGGTAATTGAATAATTGTATCAGTAGAACGAAAATATTAATCCAAACGTAATGCATCCTTCCCTTGAAGATGACAATCATGTAGGAGGCATGTGACATATTGAAGTTAGCAAAGGTGTTACAACAACAGCTAGCTATGCCTGAGAAAATTAGTACAACAATTAGTTTGTCGTAGGCATAGAAAGCATGAAGCTTTTCATAAATGATCAGCAATAACTGCACAGCAATCAACAAAACAATGTACTCACACACACGCATGCACACACATACACGCACACAAACACATGGACACGCACGCACGCACACACACAGAAACAAACTGTTACAACATTCTGCTCTAGCTGCAACAGGAAGTGATGTAATCTTCCCACAATACCTTTTGTTTCCTGTTGCTGGCTGGCCTGCGTATCCTGTTGACGATCTCCATGAAGCGGAGGAAACCGTCCACCATCTGCTGCTGCTCCTCCGAGGTCCGGTCGGGGTAGATGTCGAACGCCGTGTCCTGGCTCTCCGACAGCTTCTTGGTGCTCGCAGACATGGCTGGCAGGAGAAGGAATCTGGTCCTCCAGAATTTCAGGGACTAAAAAAAATGTATTATTATTATTATTAAAGTAGGTTTTATTTTCATGTCTATATTATCAATAATGGGAGTATCTCACTGGACTGCAGTACGTTGGTGGCATCATTGTGTTCTTAATGGACTCTGTGTTACCCTTGACTTTATAATGTCGCATAACAGTATTTATTATATGGGCGCCCCCCCATCCTCAATTATAGTAGTTTGGGTATAAAGTAGTGCACCATAGTACTTGAAAAGGCTGTACTTTTTTTTCTGTGCACAACAGCGAGGTGGAAACTGTGTTGAGTTGTAGAAGATTATATAATGACAAAAATGAACTAGTATGACTAAAAAGACAACAAACCCACAAAGAGTAAACTTTAAGATAGAGATTGATTTTTTATCAACGAAATTCTTTGAGCGCTCTGTCAAATTGTTCGGTCGAAGCGAAAGTGGCAAAATTACATGTATTGTGAAACAGTTTATGGCCAGGTGAAAATGTTTCCTGTCAAGGGGAACAGAATGATTTGAATTTTAGTCTGTCCCTAGCAGCAAAATCCAAGTAGGGATGGAAAGAGAAAGAGATAGAAATGGTTTATTGACCTAAAAACTTTGCACCTAAAAAAACTGAATTGTCCTTTTTTTAAAGTGGGCAACATTATTAAAAGAGTTCAGGTGACAAGATAATATCTAGTTATTTGAAATATCTTATTCATGAGTGAAAAAGTAATGACACCAACAACATTCACCACACAAATTACAAATTACATGTTTCTCATTCAAGAGCTTCACACAGTAAGGTAAGGCTGTTTGTGAGTCAAGCAGTCCTACATCTGAACTGAGAGAATTTGTTGTTGTTTCTGCTTGTCTACTCACATCCATGAGGTCAAAGTCGTCGCCCCCCGAGCTGCAGATGTAGTTGTCCAGGTAGTTCCAGTTGTAGTTCTCCAGGTTGTCGTGCTGGAACTCCGTCCTGGCGGGGTCATACACCTGCTGGTAAACCGGCCACAACCGGAACTGGTACCCCCATGGGTTGGTGTGGGAAGGATGTCTGGGTAGCAACAACAGGATAGTACATTTAAAGCAGCGAGAGATGTACACAGGAGAAAGAAGCACAGAGAGACAGAGAAATGACAGCACATGTGACCATCATCCGACAAACCAAGCGGATTATAGAGACAAAAGCAACAACAAGTACATTTATGTATACAAGATCTGCATAGTCCAGTGGTCAGATTGTTATGCTTAGTCTAATGGTTAGCAGCCCTGCCTCTGTATCTGTATCTACATGTATATAGGTATGGTATAACCGCCCATTGTCGTAACACATCAGCTTCGCAGGCACGCAGTGCAAAAGCAGATGGTTATGTTACACCGAACGACCTGTGACACCTAACTTTTTAACATCTATCTGCAAATGTTCTTTACAACTGTCCAGCAAAGATGCCCCCACTGTGCTTGGTGACAAAAAATTCCACTCTATGATAGTTCTGGAAAATACAAATTTTGGTCCAGACATCTCGACCAAGAAGCTGTGTGTTTGAATCCCAGCTGTTGCCACTTACTCGACATGCAAGCTACTGGAAAGGGTTACAGTCCTTAGGACAGGACGTTAAGCTGCGGTTCACTGTTCATTAATATTGTTCTTGTAAAATAGAGCTGGGAGAATTTCCCCGTTAAAATGAATCTGTAAATACTGTACATATATAGCGTCTGTCTTCTCTGTCACTACCGTACCAGTGGAAGAATAGCTCTTCAGTAAGACAAACTGGATCATTTTCACTTTCTATATAGAATCTTCTGATTCATTAACCTTGCTAATAGATGTTTCAGGGCTCTAGCCAGCTCGAAATCTTTTTCCGTCATCCAATTCCCATTGTCACGAAAACACTATTCCAGGAGTTACTGAGACTGAACTGAGACCTTGAAAACGGGTTTTTAATGAGATTATTGTATGCAAAAGGGCGCTGACACACTTTGTCAACAATAATAACAATAGCAAAACAAACAGTGTGTGGCTTTTACGGCCGTGGACGACGTCCCCAAGCCGCCCATACGGCTGAAGCTTCCACAAAGGATTTTTGTCCGTCAAGGTTGACGGATTGGTTTTAAAATTTTTCCGTCACACGCAGCAAATTTCCGTCCAATGATGGAAAAACTGACGCTGGCTAGAGCCCTGAGATGTTTACAGCCTATTGCCTTATTTAGTATACAACTTACTTAATGCACATGAGTACTGTACCTGGGTTTGTACTTGGTGACGTGGATGATGTAAGACTGTCGACTGCGGCTGGCCACCACCTTGTGAAAGTTCCTCCCCATACTCAACCAGTACTCATCCTGAGAGAGAAAAACAACTGCATAGTGAGATGGAAAGTTGAGCTCCTGAGCAAAATCACAACAGCCTTAGTCCAACCAAGGAGGTTATATTCCTTGGTCCAACAGACCATAGAGCATTGTGGATACAAACATGTTATGTCAACTCTCATAATCCTGCAAAGTACCCATCGACTGCCACATGTAAAAAAAAATTAAAGTACTTTCACAGTTATAAAGAACTTCTCAAGACTCGAACACCTGGATATCTGTAGTGTGCCGCATTAGCAGATTTTAAAGTCACCGTTGTTTTTTATGTGGCAGTTGTGAACGGCTTTTGAAAAGGCGCCAAATGGCAGAATGGTATCAAGTGGCTAGGCTAGTGGATGCGAGTTTGCGACGTCATGACACATGTCCAAATCCTTGCATTCCTAGACGTGAAAGGCACTTAATATCACTATCCTCACTCCACCCAGGTGTAAAAATCTGAATTCAGTAGGAGAGTTAAAAAGCGGTGAGAGGAGAGGGATGGGCTCTGCCCTCCAATACCTTGCCCTACATACAGCGGATAACAAGCCAATGCCCTGCAGCCTAAATAAAGGCTGTACATTTATAGCCGTGGCAAGGTGACATACAAATGTATGGTACTACTTTTAGCTTTACCTTACCTTAGGGCACTTAGTGAATTTTTCATAAGACAAAGGGATTTCAGTAGAAGTTTGTAGAACTACTACTACATTGTAAGTCTTCAACAAATAAATGAATCATCATACAATGAATACACATTCAACAATTTTTTATCCTCCTAAATAAAACTGTTACAGTGAATGGAACAGGGTTAGTACATTTCAGATTGAACCAGAACGTGACAAACCAAAAACGGGAGAAATTGGAGGAGAAACAATACCAAGAGGTCATGAGAGGTCAGCATTGAGATTTGGTGTTCTTTAGATGTTAAAGTTACAATAGGTGTGTAGCACTGAAATTTATCCCTTCCAAATTTCTAGTAACCGTTAAACTTGGAGTCCCACTGGTTGTACGAGAGAAATGTTGATGCAAAATGTGTTTGAATTCTGAATGTTTCTGGAAATGAAGCTCCCAAAATGTATCAATGTTATCTCCTTCTTCTTCGTGTCATTGTTATGATAAAAATCAATTCTTTTTTCATATCACAAGCTTCTCAACAAAAGACTGACAAGGACAGCTCAACAATATCTGACGCTCTCAAGACTTCCAGTAGGGCAGACAAGGGTACCTCCTCGTTATTTCTCTTCTGTGAGCTCCACATGCGGGACAGGGTAGGGCTGCCACTCAGCACCCCCGATACCGACAGGTGGGACCGCGTGGACGGGGAGCTATCGCGGGAAAGGCGACCAAGACTGGTCGTGGGGGAGCCAGGGGAAGGCGATTTCTGGAATAGGTGGACGCGGGCGGTTTGCGTTTTAAGTTCGGGGGTCATGGCGGGAGCGGCTGGGCTTGAAAACCGGCGGCTCTTCTTGGGTGACGGGGTGAGGAAGGTAGCCAATGACAGCCTACGGGAGGAATGCGTGGTGGTTGGGGACACTGCTGCGGAGGAGAGTGGGGAGGTAAAGACAGACTGGTCGGGAGGATCAGGGGGGGTGGACAGGGGGGGAGGGTGTGAGCCTCGCAGGGGGGACGGTACGAGGGGGGTGCTGGTTTTGGGCGGCTTCACTACTCCAGGGGGACTCTTGAGTGGCGTGAGCCGTGTCTTGACATTAGGGGCTCCCGGTGCGAGGTTGTATGGGTCGCTCCGGTCGGGGGAGGGGTGGAGACCAGTAGTAGGGGAAGGCTGTAAGACAGGGGGAGGCACACAAACAATAGACATGCTGAAATTAATCGTACAGATCTGATGTGTTGGGCATTTCAGAATGAGGGATAGGATGGAAGGAATTGTGTGTGAATGGGACAAATTTGTATAAGGACAAAATTAATGGATTCTTTGGACAATTAAAAAACAACTTGTACTGCATCAACAAGGCATGTACATTTCAGTCAGTAATACAATGATTTCTACATAGACATGTAGTTACCTTAATCTTGCAGCCATTACAACATTCTCACCTACCAAAAGGAGTACCACAACCAAGCAGTTACACCTTTCAAAGCCTTGGAGTCCTGGATTTGCTGTAAACAACAACAACAACAATGACAAGAGAAATGTAATCTCACTCAAAAGGCCCCATAGGTTATACAAAGTAGTACCTGGTCTTCACTCTTGTGCTTCCTACGTGAGATACTGAATCGGGGGCTGCTGCTGAGGGTTGTGTGGCCTTGTGGCAGAGACAGAGGAGAGTCCTTGGGCAATACGATCAGTTGGAAACCCTACAAAAAATGGGGATTTAAGTATTTTGAGTAAAGAGTTCAATAGAATGCTGTTGCTGAACAGCTTCATATTACGATCTTAAACTTTGTATGACTATACATTGAACATTCTAGAGAGTCACCAAAATGTAATACATGCTACTTTTTTTTATAAGAGTCCTATCCAAATACATTGTACCAAATATCATCACAATAAATACATGTACATTGGTTCTTAAGTTATGTTGACCACAAGCAGTATCCAGAAACACACAAAACACACACACACACAAACACACCAAAGCAATAACAATAACTTTTTATGAAGGTACTCACCTGCATGAGTCTCTGTGATACAAGCTCTGTGAAGACCTGCTGAGTGTTGAGGGTCTGTCTTGTGCGATTTCCCTGCTCCCTGTGAAAAACACAAGCCATAGACCATTTTTTATTCGACCATTCAAAAAATGACCATCTCATGATACTAACTGCTACTTAGTCCAAACCCCATTTGTTGCAGAAAAATATCATCGGTATAACCAGAACACTTTCCTGTACTGTTGAGTCCCCAACATACTACATACAAGTGGTGCTTACCTTAAGCCCGGACTTGGAATTGGACCCAAAAATGTTTAGATCCAAGTCCAAAAAAACCTAAATGTCCGGAGCTAAGTCCGGACTTGCAAAAAGCTATCTGTCACTTGTATTCCTTTTTTTTGTTCTAAACCATCTAAAACCTTCTGTAGACAGTGAAATTTGCACTGGAAAAAGACATTTAAGAAAAAAGAAAACATTTAAAGTCCGGACCTGAACCTGAACTGCTGGACCTGAATCCGGACCTGAACTTGAATATGAGTTCAGGTACGCACCACTACTACATACTGAGTCATACAACATACTAAGCTTGTTTGTGTTGATATCTATCAGCTTGACCTACATATTTTCCATCTCCATGCTGTCTTCAAACTCGGCCAGCAGGTCGTAGTTAGACTCCAGATAGTCGTACTCCAGACTGTGCTTCTCAGGGAAGTAGTCAGTGGTGATGGGTAGGCAGGCGGGCGTGGTCAGGGACTTCCAGTCAACACCTGCGGGAAGGAACGTTTGGAAAACACAACCTCCATGCAGGTCATACATACATGTACATGTATCATGGACGCCATGAGCTTTAAGTGGGTATTCTCCAAGAAGAGGCTGAGTCGCAGAGATATACTGTAAATGCAGAAATGTTCGCGGTAGTTTTATGTTTGCAGTTTTTGCGGTGGCCACTTCACCGCGACTTCAAAACCACCGCCAACATTTTCCCATTATAGTATGAGACCACAGTCTATGGTGCTTCCGCAAACTTAAAACCACTGAAAAAAACTGAAAACTCCATTTTCCCGTTACTGCGAAAGTAAATCCCCGTGAACTTAAATGCATTAATTTTTTTTGCAGTACTGTAGTTGGGATTTTTACCTTTCAATTTGGCGGGAAAGAATGACGTCAGCCATTATTGACAGTAAATAGAGATCGCATGTGCTGGTGTGGGCTGCTAAACATTGTTCCTGATGTGCGGATGTGCATTAATCCAGGGCAGTAAAATTATTTGCCGAATGATTTTTTAATGCTTCGCAGGGCAGGGTACTAACATGGATTTTGAAAGGATAGCCCTGCCGTGGTGCTTTTGAAGGGCAGAGGTGAGAGGAGCGCGGCAGTAAAAATCCAGACAACTATAACTCCGTGACTTAACCTCTGCTTGGAAAATATAAGTGGGTAGCTCCCTGGACTACAACAAATTTGCAAAGTGGCACAAACCAATTTGTCACCGTACAGTGTGAATTTTTTTAGATACACACAAAAAAACTTGCAATTCCAAAGATGTCCATTAAAAAGTGGTGAGACCACCCTTATTTTTTTATTTCATTTACAAAATTTAATACAGTGCACATGTGTACTAATCTTTCCAAGGTACCAATATCTGCAATGTTCCAAACAGATTAATTTATTTTTCTGTTGAATCTAGGCTTGATCTGGAAAAGCCATGTGGTCAAAAATAAAAAAAAGAGGGAAGAGACAGAGCAGGAGAGGGAAGAGAAAACTAACTAAAAGCAAGCCAGTTAATCTACCCATGGCCCAACACATACAAGTCTAGTGATGTCTGTCCCAAACACCCATGCCACAAACTTTGTGTCCCCCAACGACAAGAAGGGAGATTGGCTGTTCAACACTTTTGAATTAATCTGCATTTACAGTAAGAGTTTCTTTCTGTCTTTGGATAAGAGTTTGTGTTTGTAAGAAAAGTTGCCTGACCTCCTAGTTTATGGTGATACAAAATATGACCACAAAAAAGGACAGCGAAAAAACAACTTTTCCATCCTTTACATGTGTGTCATTGTAAAAGAAATGGCAAAATAAAATTTTTAATTAAGGTTTATTTAAAATAAAGGTTTTAAACCATTACAAATACTGTTGGCGGCCTGGTCATAACTGTAACGTTAGTGAGTTCCAGGCCGTGTTGTCAGCAGCACACACAGAGTTTGCAGCAAGGGTGCTTATAATCTATGCTTAAGTTACACTTTCAAACCTGTGCTTGGCCGGGCAGTTTGCAGGAACGAATAGTATGAAAAGACAATAGAACACCCCAAAAATCATCCATGAGCATAAGTTGTGCATTTTTCTTGATCATGCACTTTTATCTTTCTTTCCTACAAACAGCATGGCCTGGCCACAGAAATCTGACCCTAGCACAAGAAAGACTGCCCCTGGCTTTACCCTATTCATGACTATAGCCTCTTTTGCAGACATTGAGTTGGGATGGCTTTTATTTCATGGGGGAGGGGGGCGCTGGATGGCTAGTTTCAGAGTTGGCCTCGAAGCGGGGCAAATTTCTGTGGGGCAAATTTCCTTCTATTTCCTTCTACGGCAAATTGCCTTTCTAGGGAAAACTCCCTTTACCGGCAATAGAGAACCTTGAAACTAGCCAACCAGCACCCCCCTCCCCCATTAAATAAAAACCAGCCCTGCTCAAAAGTCTGGGAAGGAGGCTATCATGACTACCTGTCTGTAGGTCAGGGGTCCACTCCTGATCCCCAGTCATCCCCCACAGCCATGACAGGTTACTCCCACTCCTCCTATAGCCTGTTACTCCACCGACACCCCTCCCTAATCAACAGATACAGATGGTAGCTTCAGCTCAGCAGAAATGCATACGTTAGAGTTATGCTTATAGCTGCCCTGCTGTGGTACTATTATTAAAATGTATTACTAAAGCTTAGATGCCATGTGCAGTCGGTTTGGTGTTCATGCATGCGTGTAAGGATATGGCTTATTCCCTTCATGAAAAATGGACTTGTTCATCTCTGTGGTCAGCATAATGTAAGAACCTCTGGTTGTTTCTGTGTGTTTGTGTTTCAAGATATTTGAGGTCAGCATAACTTAAGAACCTCGGACTGGTTGTGTCTGTGTTTGTGTTTCAAGATATTTGAGGTCAGCATAACTTAAGAACCTTGGACTGGTTGTGTCTGTGTGTTTGTGTTTCAAGATATTTGAGGTCAGCATAACTTAAGAACCTCTGATGGCACTTAAACTCCTGGTTTTTGTATCATTTGTCGTACACTTGACTGTGATGTCAAAATCAAACAACCCTGCCTCCCACAATTTTCAAAAGCTCTATATTTGTGTTTGATGGCAGTTACATTATGCCCATAGCATCATGATAAATGTGATGACCTTAGGTGATGACATCTAACAGTAGCTTTTGATTTTGCTTTAATAGCATGTCAAGTTTAAAGAGTGTCGGAAATCACACCGAACTTTTCATTTTTAAAACACACAAAAGACACACCTTCTGCTAAGATCATCAAATCAATCTATCATAGAAAATGTGGGACATTTCATTTTCAACTGTTTTCAAAAAAGAAGTCAAACCCCGCAACAGCAATATAGGTGTTAGAATCGTACTCGATATTCTGTATACACATACAATCAGTTAACCTTTGTATGTTAGAATTTAGATTATTTACCTGTTTTCAACCACTCCATGTATTTGATTTTGTTCACTTGCAATTAGCCCCATGGGCATGAATTTGCAATAAAACATTTCATTAACAACTGTCCTTGTATGTGTTTGTTTCCCAAATCAGCTCGCCAAGGTAAATATCGACCCTTAAATCAATACAGTTGACTGTTGGTCCTTGATTTAGTCTATTATACTATATAAGTTATAATAATATTGTCTAATACATGATTGATTGACAAATGTAAATGTGCTAATGTTTTCTCTGCTGAGCTGGAGCTACTGAAGAAAGTAAGGAGTTCAGACACCCTCCAGTCTATGTGTGAGTAGTAAGTGTTGTTAATATGGGAAAAAAGCACCAAGGAAGAGATTAGTCAGTAAAAATCAAGGGAAAACAGTAAAGCACCCGTGTTAAAGACATGGCACTAATTGAAATGCCCATAATTTAGGGTAGTTTTTCAAACGATGAATCTTTGATTGAACTGGGGTAGTTGGAAAGATAGTTGAAAGTTTGCACACATCAAAACTCAGTTCTGTTCTCACAGCAAAAAGAAACATGAAAACTCCACACAACGTTAGAGTTGAAACAAAAGCTAGTTGTTACTCAAAGTTTAAACCATTAGACAACTATATAATTCTTACCTTGACCTGAAACAAAAGCATTGAAACAAACTATGAAATTTGACATGAAATGGCTAATACATACTAATGTAATCGTAAACAGAAGCATTTCCAATATGTCAATTCAACATTGTACCATATACAGATTCAAAATAACTGGTAACTAGTAGCCATTATGTTTAACCTAACTTATATCTTTGTACAAAGTTTTTTCTTTATTATTAACATAGTTGTGACTGTGACTCCCGCTGTTGTCATCATAATGTAGTATTCCCTGCAAGTCGATGTGACAGGCCAGAATATACCCAAACAAAAATATATACATTGTACTTATTATATAATAAGTACAAGTATATTCTTGCCTGTCACAAGTAGCAGACCATAGCCTCCCAACGTTCTCCAGACAATGGTTGGCAGTTAGTCATGGGCAAAGTCATCTGTCATTGTGAGTTCATTGACCAGTTATCTACTAGTCTTTAAAAGTCTTCTGCTAAAGCCAAAAGTACTATACATAAATATTTGGACAAAGTCCTTAAAATCATACTTTGCTCAAAAACTATCAGAGGCACAAACTGGGGCTAGAATGGAATGGCCTCTCCCTACCCAGCGCCGACCATGGTTGGGAAGTGATCGGGAGCAAAGTCATGGGAAGGTCCTGAATTTAGGATGAAGGAGAATTCTTATCATACAACCAGTAGGTACTTACATTGCTTACATTTCGATGTCTCTCAGACACCTTCGTCAGAGCTTCTACATCAGCTACATATAACGGTGAGAAGCAGAACTCCAGTTAAAAGCTCTGACGAAGGTGTCTGAGAGACATCGAAATGTAAGCAATGTAAGTACCTACATGTGTAATAAGAATTCTCCTTCATCCTATATTCTACCAACCTGATGAAACTATTTTCGGGAGGTCCTGAATTTGTGACAGGGGCTTTCTACTGGAATCACACGAAATAAGCCTGTCAGCCAGTATACTTGTCACATACAGTCAAACCTGTCAAACCTTTGCATAGCAACCACCTGGCCATTGAGGTCACTTTTTGTCGGTCATCTCTATGGTGGCCACCTGTCTATAGTGGCCGCATTTCTCCAGTCTCTTGAGTGGCCACCATAGACAGGTTTGACTGTACATGCTTTTACCTCAGTATAAATGGAGGTGTTGTTTTCAGTCTGCTTGCTTGTTTTTTGTCTTGTGTGAGTGTTTTAAGATGTGTTATCACCTGACATCTCGTAGGTGTTGATGACACTGGACACGCTGCCTGCTGAGTCCACCCTGCGCAGCCCCCCTCCCTGGTCACTTCCCAGACTGGACAGGCTCGCTGACTTGTGCAGGTTCTCTACTGATTCCTCACTATACGATGAAATCACAACATGTCACCTATCAATGATGTTGAAAGAACTACTACAAAACACTTCGAGATTGTAATTACAAGGAAAGGATTTTGAGGTGAATGGGGAATTATTTACTTTGAAATTCACAGTGGTTTTATTTTGCAGTGGGGGTGAAAGGGAGGTTTTTACGATTCACACACAATTCTGTAGTAAAGTTGTAATATATTGGGGATGCATATTTGCTGGGAAGGGCATCTCGGTTGGGGCTGTCTTTTGCAAGGGACGTAAAATGGGGGTCCTGTGTGAAAGTAGGTGCCTCAAGCACGTTAAAGGGGAAGGGCTAGCAACCCTTCCCTGTAAAGATATACTGTTACTGAAACGGAAAAGATACTTGTTGTCCTATGTGCCACTAGGCACTATAAGGGTGTAAACAAACAAACAAACAAACAAACAGCCCCTACCTGATCAAGCCTGCCTGCTTTCTCGCCTCCACAGCTGCCATGTTGGCATCTAACATGCCCTTAGATGGAGGAGAGGTCGCATCCATGGCAACAGCCAGTTCCTCGGGCACAGGGGACTTCTTGTGATGATGATGTTGCATGGCCTCCCCTGTGGGTCCTGGTAGTAGCAAATTGCAAAGATTTGTGAATGATAAAGAACATCAGATCATCTACAGTTAACTGTGACTGTTACCGTAACTGTTCTTCTTTCTGGAATACTTAACTGCTTTGAAGTTTTAAGTATCACATTTCAATAATTCAATACTCAGGGGCAGCCTTCACTTTGTTTCAATTTCCTATTAGTTAGGCCTAAAAAAAATTTGCTTCCTGTTTCAGTCCTAAAAAAATTAGGGTCAGTAGGTAGGGATTATCACATCTTTCTTTTAAATTTTTGGCTGGCCAAAACTCTAGGGTGACATATCACAATACAGTTTAACAAAGTAAACATGAGATGTCACTGTAAACACGTGAAATGCATGAGGACACTAACTTAAAGTGTCTTTCAATGTCAAACTTGAATGTTGTGCATAATAGATACATCCTTCATTAGATAGGACAAGCAGTGTTCTTACTTCAATAGGAAACAGGCTGAATAAAAATTCTAACTGGAAGCTTTGTGACTCCACTGCCCACTACCCAAAAAAGACTAGGGTTGGCAGGTTTTTCTGCTCAGGTAGGGAAGCAGGAAACACAACATTTTTCTTCCTAGGCCTTAGTATTAATGGCTTTGGTTTTAACCTTATCACTGCTGTGTAACCCCATAACTAATGAAATCCTTGTACTAAACAGCACCCTTAGCGGGCAGAAGGTTAAATGATCCACCCTTACCCAGTGGGAATGTGTGGGTCCACCTCCTGCGATTGGACGTCAGTCTCACAAGCAGTCGCGAGGGAGCAAACGGATTGATGAGCGCCCTCTTGCGGGTGGGAACCTTGGGGAACGCGCTGGCTGGGAAGAGCTTGGAACGATCTGTCGGTGACGCACTGCCTACCACAAACCGCTTGGTTTCCTCGTCATGGTCTGTGGCAGATGGAAGAGAAAAATGTCTTGAGCAACCCACCACACTTACAGGGTTGGAGAAGTCCACTAGCCCGATTGTCCCAGGCAAGTGAAAGTGTGCATCGGGCAAGTGAATGTCTTTCCCCACTTGTCCGATCGGGCAAGTAAGATTTTTCCATGAGATTTTGATATACTTGTTGCTAATCACAGTTACAGCATCAAGCATTGGTCAACACAAAAAATAGAGCCGATAATAACAGAATTCCATTGATGCATGTCAAAATACATTGTGAAAAATGTTAGTTGAATTTTTGGGCAAGCAAAAAGCTGGTTCGGGCAAGTAAATTTTGCATGTACTTGCCCGATAGGACAAGTGAAATTTGGAAAACTTGTTAAACCCTGACATTTTTATAATAAGAGTAGGGGTCCACCCTGGTGTGAGGGGATCAAACCTTTCAGGCTGTCCTTATGAACATTGTTATACCTGTATCAAACTGATACTGTATCAATCGATAAACAAAACAGAACAAAACAAACAATTTCACCAATGAGGCCCCCAAACATCCCGAAAGTCAGTCAAATTGTGTCAAATGAAGATGTCATTATTAGACTTGACATAATATATATCAAGGGCTGTTTTGTTTTAAAATGTTGGTGTCCATTTCAAACAAAAGGAATGTGAGATGAAAAATATTTCATACATGCATATGGGACAATGGTACACAAATGGAAATGGGCGGAGAAATCAGGTCAAAAATGTTTAGGACAACCATTTTCCTCCATAATTTTCTTGTTTTTGAGTGAATGAATTTGAAATTGGCCTAGGGTACTATTGGCCCCAGCCCTGAGGCCTAGCCAAAAATACCAGTAGTAGATAAAGATAAGTGTCTACTAGGGAGATCTGGTCTGACCTGTGCCCTGGAAGTTGTGTAAGGAGCCCAGTGAGCTGGCCTGCATACTGTCCTTACGGGGAACACTGGGAGGGATCTTTATAGCGAGGCTGGACTGCATCTGTAAACACAGCAAAACATGTTTCTGTCAAGACACTTTCCAACACAAACATGTAAAAAACTAAAACCATGTATAACCCGGTATACAGTTTAGAACTGAAACTTACTACAGTAAAAGTTCTAAAAGCCACCTCAAAGTTTTAAACATATCCCATGACATTTAAAAGGCAAGAGTGAAGGCCACCATTATGCAATGGTCCCTAGTTATAACTAGCCATGCAAAATGCTTGAACTTCCCAGCATTTGTGCAGGCAGAGAGGATTGTAAAGAACTTACAAGTAAGTGTGAAACTTTTGGAGAATGTGATAAAACAGCTTCCGTAGGTCTTGTTTTATCCCAAGTACACAAACAAATTCAGAAAGAATTAACTTTGCTGCGACCATGCACTGGTTATATTTGATGACACAATTACCACAATGTACACCACCTTGTCACCTTAGCCTGGAATCCATTCTATTACCAGATGCTAGACTGCATATGAAAGTGATCAGATGAAAAAACCCGAGCTTGAATAGAATGGATACCTGGCTACTCTTTCCCAAGGCTGCTAAATGCTAGCCTGGGTACCATCCAGAAAGTAGTTCGCTTCGGCGTTCATTATATACTATAAACAGTCGCTTCTAGCTCTGACATTCATCGTACACTATATACAGTCGCTTCTCTGTGTTTCCATCTGAGAACGCGGACCATCTTACCGTCTGGAATCGTTCAAATTTTGGACGCAGGCGCTGATTGGTCCCCACATATGAGCGAATTATGGAATGGGTTCAAGCAATAGTTCGAACAGGGCTAGGTATTCCAACAACGGACAAGCCCTCCGTCCCCTTGCGGAAGGTCTGTTGTCATCGAACGAGTGCTCCAGAACCTATTCCTTGATTCGCTCATTAACTGACGTTAGCACCAAATGGTTTGAATTTGCATGTCTCCAGACGGATAGCAGAAGCGAACATAGGAGCGAATTACTATCCGGATGGTACCCAGGCTAGCTAAATGCTATACCGAGCAAGGATTTGGGCGACAGAGCAGAGGAGCTTTCTGATCCGAGTTTGCAGAGATCAAACTCTGACGATGTTACCTTTAACTGTTTGATTCTGAGACGGAGGTCCTCTGACTTATGTCGCTGCCTTTCCTACAGTACATTGTATGTGTTACCGGTAGTCAAAGTGCCACGGATAAACTCTTTACAGGCACCAAAACACAGCAATGCACAAGTCATGCTATTCATGCATCTGAAGAAAAACTGAATTGATAAAACAATTGGGTATAAAAGAATCATTATTTCTAAAGGGTATTCTAATTTGTCTCATGCTTCTGAATAACAAACTGGCATGCAGACCTGCTCCATGATTTTCAACTAGACTGTCAACTAAGTTCAAATTAAGGAAAAAATATGTATCAAAGTCCAACTAAAGGCGATATGCCTTCATGATTTTTCACTATCCCCATGTCTTTGCATGCAGAACAAAGTGGTGTTACTGGGCTGGTTCAGTGTAAAGGCATCACCTGTCGAACACTGGAGCTGACGGTCAGGTTGCGATGGTCGTCCGACACGTGGCGACTGCGCCCCCGCAGCTGAGCATGAGCCTTGGCCTCCAGCATGTCGTCTGATGAGTGACGCATCAAGCCCTTCCCATAAGTCCTTGGGAAGCTGTCAAAATAAACCAATTCAAGGCCTAGGCTTAGGTCACATTTCCAAACCGGGGCCCGACCGGGCAGCTTTCGGGAGCAAAATGAATGATAAAAAAGACACCAAAATACACAAAATGTCAAAGTAACATTCATGGGCATGATTTGTTAATATTTCTAGGCATACATTTCAACTTTTCGTTTCGTAAAACATCCTGGCCGGGCCCTAGTTTGGAAATGTGACCTAAGCCTTAGGGTGATAACTGTCTATTAACCAATTTAAAGTGTTTACAGTGACATAATGCCTATCTACTACTTTCAGTCAGTCGTAACAGACTAGCATAATTATATAATGCCAAACCATTAAATAAGCCACAGAGTGAGCGAAGCATAATCAGTAAAAATGGAGGCTTATGATTAGTCCACACAGCCTGGCTCCTGATAATAAAAAGTGTTTACAGTGACATAATGCCTATCTACTACTGTCAGTCAGTCGTAACAGACTAGCATAATGCCACAACCACCAAATAAGCCAAAGAGTGAGCAAAGTATAATCAGTAGAAATGGTGTCTTATGATTCGTCCACACAGCCTGGCTGATAATAAAAGTATTTACAGTGACATAATGTGCATCTACTACTGTTTGTCAGTCGTAACAGACTAGCATAATGCCTACAACCACTGAATAAGCCACCGAGTGAGTGAAGCAAAACTAACAGAAATGGAGGCTTATGATTGGTTCAAACAGCCTGGCTCCTGATAATTAAACTTTAAAGATCATTAACTTTTTCGTAGGTTTTATAGACCAGTTCAGCTCCTAACTAGTGACACCTGGCACAAAACGTGCATTGCACCTACACTGTGTAAGACAGCTGTACAAAAAACATTTTCTTCCCACCTTGTCCCGAGGCTCCTTGCAGGGTTCTTGAAGACTTGGGCGTCGTACTCATCATAGTCTACCATGGTGCTCAGAGCATCGTCAGTACTGCTGGTGGTCGTCACAGGATTCTTCATTTTGTACAGACCTATGGAGTGAAAACTCTCATGAATCAAACTTGAGTGAAGATTTCAAACGCTGTTTCAATACACATTTAGTAAAGCACTTTCAATAGGGGTGGGTACCGGTACAGAAAATTCAGGTCCAGGTTCGGACCTGAACCTGGACCTGATTCATTATGTGAGAACTTGTGAATATGCGATACTCAAAACAATGATCCTTTTCGATACAAAGAAATCTGTTTTGTGGAGTATTCTACTCCCACTGGGATTTAAAAACTGCCTCTGTACGATTGACTGGTAGAAATGACTATAGACTCTACTTTACTTCACCATACTATTTTCCATGACTGGTAATCCACAAAACGTGTGAATGCCTAATCATATAATCTGCTCATTTTCCAATAGGTCCAACATCCGGTCCACCAAATTTTTTCAGGTCCGTTTTTTTCTGGACCGGTCCAATAAGAAAAAAAACGATTTTGTACCGGTTCACCATACTGGTAACCACCTCTAGCTTCCAATAATCCTTCTTTCACAAGCTGAAATGACCCTGTGTAGGTTCATCCAACAATACCAGATACTCAAAGGATTTGCATTACTATTTGAGAGCTGAAACATCTCTAATCACTTTATAAAGCAAAGTTGCAAGAGTTACAAGATTGTGTATTACCATTGAGATCTCCATCCTTGCTCCCCTTCCAGTCAGGCTGTGGAGCAACAATTTTTACATTGAATTTCTGTAGTGTGCAAACTACACAGACTACACTATACAGCATAAACAGGAACTGTAGTAGTCAACCTTCTGTAAAATGGCTTCTGACAGCTACAAAAGAATATTGTCACAGTAGAAGAGTGACCACAATAACGCACATCTCATTCAATGTAAAAAACAAAACAATTTGGGGACACTTTAAATTTTTAATATAAAAAATGCAATCTAATACAAGGTGGCTACAACTATGTATATCGTGTGTAAAAGTCTAGGTTTTGCTTAAAATATGCAAACTTGTAATATGATCTAAGATAATGAGTTCCTGTTACCTTGGTTTCTGCCATCTTGATTCTCGGCACAAACCCTGTTGATCCACTCTCTGTGCTCTTGGGGGCGTAGAAGCTGCAGTTAAGTCATACAAATGCACCCTCAACATTCTACACCTCAAGTAAACATTCAGAGATCACTGCACGCACCACCACTTACCCAACCGCTCTGACATCACGCCTTCGTTCCGCTGAAAACAAAATCCTGTTTGGTTATGGGAAGAGCAGCCATTTTTGAGACACCATATACAGAAAGTTAGCACACAATTTGTCAACAGCACATTCACTAAGATATACATCACTAAGATAAACACCTGTTACCCTTTTGTAACCTTCTGCATCTTGAAGTTTGTGTTCATGGCCACAGAAAGGCCAGAGTGTTCCTGTAATTTCCATAATATCAAAGAACTGTAAAGATAGGATCTAGGATTTTGCCATGTAAGATACAAAATTGAGAAAAAGAAAGACCAAACGGGACAAACCATACAAAATGCAGTACAGAAGTTTCAGAGGATCTTGGGACATGCAGGAGGTCAAAGGTGGAACAAAGGTCAGAGTTCAAGATCAGAAGGTAAGAAAGGTCTCTACACTTACGGAAACCTGCTACGGTAACCAGTAAAGCAGCACAGAGGCACAAACAAAGACATTCTAGATTAGTAAAAGGGGCCTTAATGAGTGAAGTCAGGAGACTACTGAGTGTCCCAAGTTTAGAGTGGTTAAGAGTGGAGAAAAATGCGGGTACGGCAGGCAGCTAGGCATGGCGCTTTAGAGAAAATTAGCTTACATGGGAGAACAACAAAATATACCATTAGGCTAGCTCCTGAGGCGTCGCCAAAAATCATAAACAGAACACAGGAAAGGTTAAGAGAAAAGAGGAAAGTTGAACGGAATAAGGATAGCCTTTGACTGACATGAGGCATGACTTTGTGAGACTTACATGTTAAAGCAGCTGCCTTAAGATGTTTTAAGAAAACTGAACATCTTCTGCAATTATGGCATCCTTTGTGAGTGCAACCCATTTTTTTTCAAGAAGTTGCAAATTTCAAGAATTTCAGCATTTAAAGCATCTACAATGTACATCTACAACTTAACCAAGCCTATATTCCAATGTCTCACCAATGGCATAGGACATACTTTCAAATTGTTAAGCAGCCAGTTGGGTGGTGCCACATAAGCACAAATAAGAATCAGCCAACAGAAAACAACAATTTCATGAATTTTCCCCCAAAGACCCTCAAAGGATCTTACAAGGTCATATCAATGCGAGCAGTGACAGTTACAACAGACATACAATGACGTAAGCTACAGTAACTGTAGTACTTGACAGACCATGGGACATTAAGGGTATTGTACAATATTAAAATACCCAAAGTAAAGCAATTTGTCTTCACTGCCATTTCCGAGCCCCCATACTACTGTATACAGAAAGGGGGAATTAAGCTGTACAAGTGACCACCTCTACATAGATAGTTTTGTTACCACCTGTCCACATAAAACAGATTTTATCAGTCACCTGAATGGTCTTCTTGGTCAGATTTGACTGTAATAGTTTAACACTCTTGTCCTTTCAGTATTTCAGATTTGTCTGTTGGGGTCCATCAGAAAACATAATGATGCCACACCTATAGGGGTGCCAAGAATTGCAGACCTTTGAGACAAATGATATCTCTGGGTGATTCCACTGTTCTGACTCTCCTGGGGGTGTGCAGCACTCACCTGTGGTTGATCCAGTGTGGGATGTTGTAGTCATCTCCAAGGTAGTTCTCAGCTGACTTGTTGTGGAACTGTGACAAGACATAGAAAAATTTAAGAAAAAAAGGCGGCCCAAACTTATTCCACTTTGATTTTTCCAAGCACAAGTGCTATTTAACACTCTGTTCTGCTGAAGTAAAAATCTAACAACTCAGTTCTTATTGTAAAATCAAAAAAGAGTTCTGTTTCGAAAAATATGTTTCATCTGTTCAAAACAAATTGTTTAGAAATGACCTAACGAAACTAAGGATTAGTGCGCACACCTTACAAATTGAAAAGGGTCGACACTACAACATACCAGCCAATGAGAGACTTTGTCCCACATGCCATGACATAGAAAATGAATTTCATATTATAATGGATTGTCCGACTTATCTGCTTACGTAGGCCAATTCATTTACAACTTCTTACAAAAACGAGATAATGTTATATGATATCAAATAGATTGTTTATACTGTTACATTAGATTAGAAACATCTTTCAAGCAATCAATGTTGCAAGTGACATTAGATGCTACATGTAAAGCACCCCCTTACCTTAAATAGAGGTACTGCATGTAGGGGCTGCTCTGCAAGGCACACCAGGTCGCTGCCGATGCCGTTGTCAATCATCCGTTGCTTGGTGATGTTGGTCAGTTCCCGATCCACCTCAAAGACGCCCGCGCCCGGAGTTATGAGTACCGTGATCTGTCCCGTACGGTCAAAATTCCTGGCGATGAAATGTTTCTCAAACACTGTGGCGAGAAAATATGAATGGTGTTTAAAAACAAAACACTGATTAGCTACATTTTCCAGATTCACGTTATTCTTCTTTGATACCAACTTGTAATACTGGACTATAAATCAGTTTGATTCAATCAGGTATGATTCAATCTCCCATGCAGACCCTTTGCTGTGGCTTACACCAATAACATGTACGATACTGTAAATGCATTTAAGTTCGCGGGGATTTAATTTTGCGGTAGCAGGAAAATGGACTTTTCGTGGAGGTTTTAATTTCGCGGTAGCACCATGCACTGTAGTCTCTTACTGTTATGGAAAAATGTTCGCGGTGGTTTTAAATTCCCGGTGAAGCGGGCGCCGCGAAAACCGCGAACATTAATCCACCGCGAACATTTCTACATTTACAGTATACCACAGGGACGGTCTGCTATACTGGACTAAGGTTTCCGCTTTTGTGGTCCTGCCTACCGACCTATGTGCTTAGGCCAGGGACTGGCCCCATGCTTCGCTCCATAAGAAGCCTCCAGGTAGCACGATCCTTTGCACTTGACTCTGCGAACTTGTGGTAGTGGCCTCTAACCAGCTGTCAGCCAATCAGAAAATGGCCTTAGCTAAATGTTTCTTTGGGTAAAACTGACTATCTGATTGGCTGCTTACAAGCCATGCCCAGAAAAAGTGAAACCCTCAGCCCAGTTGAGCAAAGGCTCCCCAAGATCCCTTAAGATAGGCAATTATCAATAGGAAAATGATCTGCGATTAGATGTCATGTACATACCATTTAAAGACATGTTTATGGCCTCTAAGAAGTTTCCCTGGGCTGCAGTAGAGTTGTGGCCGACTGGACAGCCCTCTGTAAAGGATACATGTACAATACCCGTCAAATGTCAAATGTAAGGAAATATTGCAAATGCATTTAAGTTTGCAGGGTTTTAATTTCGCGGTAGCGGGAAAAGGGACTTATGCCGTGGTTTTAAGTTCGCGGTAGCATCATACACCGTAGTCTCTTACTGTCATGGAAAAATGTTCGCAGTGGTTTTAAATTCGCGGTGAAGCAGCCAACGTGAAAACCGCGAACATTAAACCACTGCAAAAGTTTCTGCATTACAGTACATTCTGTTTTACATTGAATGCTGAAAAGTTGATACACTAAAAACACTGATAATTTAACCCCAATACTCCAAAGCTTTACTCACCATCCTTACAGTATCTGGTCTTGTCAGGGTACTGAATGAAGTGACGTTTGAGGGAGACTAACATGGGACTCCAGTCCTCCATTCTCTCTGCCTGAGCCACAACCCTGCAGTTCCAGGAGTAAAACTCAAATCAAAAAGACACCCACTGAAGAGATAAAGATATAGTCAACCCTGCCCAAGACGACCAGCCAGGGGACCGGACAAAAGCTGTCGATTTGGTCAGGTGGTCGGTTAGAAGAGTATCGACTCACATAATGCCCGATGCATAGTTTCCGTTGTGTTTAATGGCAAATAGCAAGCACACGCACGTTAGGGGGTGCTTTACATACAGCATCTAATGTAGCTTGCAACATTGATTGCTTGAAAGATGTTTTGACTGATGTTTTTTTATTCAAAGTAATGAACACATTACATTAGAAAGACTTTGGTGTAACAATTGTACTTTGTGGGAAGTTCTTGATGACACCTTGAAATGATAAGACTATGACTCAAGTGACCTCAATACAACAGTAATTGCCCCAGGTGCGGATAATTGACTGTAGGTTTTGAACCACTCACACCGCACCATCGCACGTGTGGTGGGTTCAAATGAGTAGAGTGAGGAAAGCCGTGTAAAGTGCCTTTCCCAAGGGCACAAGCCGGATTCAAATTTTTCACACCTGGAGATAGGAAAGTGCCTTTTCAAAGGGCACAACATTGGTGGCATGTCAGCAAAACACCCTAACCATTAAAAAAACACAATTGGCACAGTGTTAGGAGTGCTCAAAATGTAACAGCCCGGCTGCTATGCTCATTTGTTCACGACTGCAATGAAATCCTATAGTTACCTGTAGAAGTCTTCACATATTCTCCCCTTGTAGTCAACTTGAAGACATTTCCTCATGGATTGTGGGAACTCATCTGAGGAATGTGCATAAGGTTTCTTCTTAGTGTCAAGAAATATTTTCTTATACTTTCATACTGTAAATACCATCAGATATGAAATTTAAAAAATGGTATATACATGTAGCTGGCGAAAAGATAACTGTTTCAAATCCGAATACCTGCAATTGGGCATTCAGGTCTATTTAAGATGCACATAAATAAATAAGAAATGACTTCCACTGTTTAACAATGAACTTACCTACAGAATCTGCATCATAAAATGTTCTTGAAAAGACAACGATGGTGACCTCATGGTTACTGTTGTTTTCCTGCAGTGGTAAGAAAAGATTTCAAAATACTACTCTTAGTAAGCCTTACAGCAGATAAACAAGTGTTGTTTAGATCTGTACTGGATCAAGTTTCTTATCCAGAAAAACTAAACAAACCTTTGGTAAGTAAGGTCTATTCCTTACCTTCCATCTGGTAAAGAGTTCCTTGAGGAACATACAGGCCTTCTCCCAGTACAGGTCACCTTTGTGGGAAAGGAGATTGTACAAAAAATCAGAAGGATGACAGCATTTCAATTGTTCAGAGCACTTATTGTCCTACAATTTGGTACAGCCATCATCTTGTTTTACAAAATGTATGATTTTGACATGCTACTGTGTAACTTATTACTGCTATGTTTGATGATTTGGGTTACTTTATTGGGTAATTTTATGTTATATTGTAGTGAATGTACATGCATGTACAATGCATATTACTATTAATGTTATGTTTGTATTCAACTATTTCCTTTAACTGTTACATATATCCTGATTTGCTATGATGTTGTTAAGGTCTCAGTTGGAAACCAGTTATTGTAACTAAAGAGTCTACATACATTTTGTACGTGATTGTATACTCTAAAGATTAGAAAATAAATAGCCAGACAGAAAGGTAATGTTTATGATGAAAAACAAATGGTTCTCATTTTGAATCAGAATACAACAAAATGCATTCAACACCATATCCTGCTCATCTTGCATTGTACTATTATGTAAGCACGGTCTCAATAGAATGCAACATGGAAATTATCATATAGCCAGATATGATCCTACCACATGACTGTACGACTAAACTTTAACCCTTCAGCCCTTACCATGTATGTCAAACTCCCACATTTCCCTACTCAGCTGGATGAACAGATAAACCATGGAGGTCGACGACCTGAACACTATCTGCAGGGGAACATAGTACATTCTAGCTTTATAGATAGTCTTTTATCATTACACTACAAGGTGTAGAAAAAGTTTGACTCTAAGCAAAAGTTTGGTATGTCTTTCAGTGGCATTTACACAATAAGAAACCTTCATGCATGTATTATTGTCATTTAAAAAATCAAACCATAAAAAATGTATGTTGACTTCATGTAAACCCAAAGACATAGTGTTCAACATTCTATGAAACCAGTACAGTTACTGCACAAATGTATCTAATATGCAAAATATGCCTGAATATTTTAAAGAGAATTTCATAATTAATACTTTGTAAGAATGGAGCATACATGCATTAGTTAAATTTCAGACAAGACGTACCTTTGTGTCTTCTGTGATGACCCCACTCCCCACCTTTTCACTTCTCATCCAACATTCACCAATCTGGGCTCTGGAAGGTGCAAGAAAAGAAGATCTGACCAATCATGAGACTATCATCATGTAGGTACAGCAATGGACTGCCTCCCTGTTTATAACGTCCCCATCCTACCATAGGGAAAATGATAGCCTGACAAGGCAACTCTTTTTGGTAGCAATATGCCCCGTGTTTTCTCAATCATCACACAATTCTTTACGGAGCCCATGCAGTCCAATGTGATGAGATACATTTTCATGAGGTGAAAACATGTGTCACTGGCAAGTTTTCAATTCACCAACATTCTGGTGATCATGATCAACTACGCTGACCGTTGACACTGTCACAGTACTAGTGTCATGATTTAAATAAAGGCAATCAAATTAGCATGTTACTCTAACAAAACAGGCATTCCTGTCTGTAATGTAAACTTTAAGAAAGAGTAATATAGAAAGCGATATTTTCCATGTATTGCTCTCATGTTCAACTCATATATCCGTCTACGTAAGCCAGTTTCTTTATAATGTATTCCAAATGCGAGACCAGATTAATCATCCATAACTGTACTGTTATCAATAATGTTTTGTTCTTGTTTTGTATGTAGCCTCTTAGTACTATTGTCTGTATAGCTATTAGTTGTTATTGGTTGCCATACATTGTACCCTGTGCGATTGTTGAGCAATAAAATTCATTCATTCATTCACTCATATACAAAAACATCCTTACCTGATACCTGCAAACTCCACCTTCTTGGTGATATATGCACATGTGCTCACCTGTATGTGAACACAAGAAGTTACAGGTGAGACAAAGACCTATCTAACTTCAGACAAGTGATTGACAGCTGTCAAGGTGAAAATAGATTAAAATATACCATAAAAACAAAGAATTTGGATGGTGGTGACAATTACAGGTATAGAAATGGTGCATGTATTTGTGCCCAAACAAAAGTAAACAGCTGTCAATCAAAATTGTCTGAAAGATGACATTATATTAGGCAAACTACACTCGGGCAAACATTCTAAAAACCACGTTGCGTCCTCTTTTTACGAAGCTTCCTTGAAACGAAACAAAACACGACAGTGTTATTACAACCAATGCAGTGCCCGAAATACTTTTTCAGCCAGGTTTTTCAAGTGGCAACCTGAGTCAAAAGCCAGGTTGCGCCGTCAACATTTCAGGTTGCTCCACTTTCAAGTTGTTACTTTCTTCAAATCAGCTACTTATCCATTATCTTTTCTTCCAGTTATATGTAATATGTCTTGTGTTATAAAAAAATGAATACAAAAGCTTGATATGCACATAGGTGGGGGAAAAGCAGTGTTCCAACTGCAAAATCTAAGGTTGCGCAGTATGCAACCTGGGCTTAAAATTAGGTTGCGCCAAGCAAAATGTGGTTGCATTTTCAAGTGGGCAAGTGGGTACTTCGAGCACTGCAATGTGAACAAACATCATTCATATAGAAAACTTGTGTCTGGGTTCAAAGGAAATTCAATCTTTACAAGCTAAGACATAATAATGAAATAATGCCCTCCTAGTTTCTGTGTATAAAGGTAAAATTTGTTTTCGGCATGCCTAAATCATAAAATGTTCACGTTCTTGTCCATAGCTATTTGAACACACAGTCAGAACAAAAGTGTTGGGAAGTGAGTGTCATCACCAAAAATGTCAGACTTGCAGGAGTGACAGGAAATTAGTTCAGAGGTGGTAAAACTACTCATTTATTAGACATGACAGACATTCCAAGTCATGGGGTCAAAGGAAGAGGCTACTACTAATTCATGGGGAGGTAATGTTTTTGGTCTAGATCTGTTTGTGTATTGGCACTTGTACATTTCCAAATATTATCCATATGCACTGTCGAGTGACAGGAAGTGATAATGGAAACATGATATGTCAATCAAAACGTTATTTGCATAATCAATGAACAAGGCATATGATAAAACTCTAAACATTTCATGGAGGTATGTTCAAACTCTTGTTTTAAAAAGTGTTGACTTCTACAGGATGACTTTTGGACCTGTGTCAGGTGTACTTTTAGGTTTTAGATTTTCTTCAGTTTTTTTTTTCCTATCTTGATTAAATTTTCTTTGAACCATGTGAACCTGGAACTCGAAAAAGCAGTGCTATAGCAGATATTCAGCCATGTCACCACAAACAACTGTACACAGAATTATTACATAATGGTGCAACTTTAACATGTGAACAGGCATACAATGATGACTACATCCCTAGGGGCTAACTTGGGGAGGGTCTCAGAGTTCTTGATATCATATACAGTACTTGCTGTTTATTTCCAATAAGCAATATCATGTATTGAAAAGCCTTTTTCATTTAGAATCTTCAATATAAGAATTGGGGGAACCCTTTGAGAAGTTTACTGAACAAATTCGGTTCTCTGAGTGTCATAAGAAGAACTTCTGAGACCATCCCGGCTCTAGATGTGTCAAACCACAGGGAAAAGGGAAGAGGGGAACATGCCTCTGTTGACTTCGGCTCATTGACCTAGGAATAAAAACGTAATCTCATCAATATCAAAATGTAATCCATCTAACATCTATTGTCAAACAATTCAAATTCATACCACAGATTTGTATCAAAATATGTTCTGATTTCAAATGAGGTGCTTACTAAAATGTTTTAAAGTTTAAACCCACTTACCATTCCAATTTTCTGAACGGTAACAGTTATCTAACTAATGAGGTTTTATTGGCTTCCACCCTGAGGCTTTGCCAAAAAAAGCTTTTCTAGAGAATGAAAACTTCTCACCAACTTCTCAAAGCCCAAAAATCTTTTTGTAAATTAATGTACATAATAGAGGCTTTCAAACATAATGGGAGAAGAAGGTATGAAAAAGGTTTTAAACATCCAAAGTCATGTGGCAACAAACGTAAACCACAATGTGTTGAAATCATGGATTCAAGTATACAAAGTAGAACAAAAAGAACTGACAACTGTGCAACGATGGCATTTGGACAGTAAATAGCAGTGTTGAACAAGCCCATTGGCCTGATCACCCGGGGCAAGTTAAAATGGTGATCGGGCAAGCGACTAACATCATGAGGCCACACTAATTTTATTTGTTGTATCTCGGATTTCCTGACCCTATTTTCTCCAATTTGAAAAAAACAAAACTTTTCAACTTGATGGCCACACCTCGTGTTGACAAAATTTCACTGCCTCAAATTACCTATGGGCCTCAAATTCCAGTAGCTGTACGTGCCTTTTTTGGATGGTACGTTTATCATTTTTCTTCAAACTTTGGATTTCGCTACCAGCAAGGAGCTTTTATCAGCTGATAAAAGCTCCTTGCTACCAGGGACCCCCTAAATGTTGAAAGTTTAGGTTTTCCTGTCCAATATCTCAATATTTTCGACCGCTCGACCCAATTTTTTTCTGAAAAAATCTGAGAAACAACAAATTGGTGTGGCCTTAAGAGACTGTGAATTTCTAAATACTTGCACATCATTGAATACAAATATCATATTGCACTGTTACATGTAAAATAAAGAAAGGATAAAAGAAAGAAGGTAGGAAAGGAGTAAAACAATGGAAATATTGAAAAAAAGAGGCAAACAAGGAAAATCAAAATAGAAACAACCAAAAGAAATTTAAAAATGTAAAAGGGGAAAAATGTAAAAGGACAGAAAACTGGAAGAAGAACATGAACCAAACAGAAAAAGAAGAAAAATCAAAATAGAAACCAAAAGAAAACAAAAAGAAATGATGAAAAGGAAGAAAAAGTAGAACCTACCAGGCTCTTCTTCAGCCTCCACATGTCACTCCTGCTGATGTACTGGTCCTTAAAGGTCAGCTCAACAAGGTCAAGGGCAACGTCCTACAGAACATTCAACCTTAAAGTCAGAGTTTCCTTCTCTATTAACAGGGCTCAAAATACTTTTTTCTGCATACCTGCACTGGTGCAGGTAACAACTAACATTGAAAATTACCTGCACCAGACAAATTTTACCTGCACCACTCTGAACTTAATAATTATGAATCATACTAAAATTGTTCAGGAACCATGCATTGCTATTTTTTCTTTTATACTTTATCAATGCAGCTAATCATAATCCATAAACACCTACATCATAGGACATTTAGGTATAAAACCCAGTACATGGACCAGTCCAGGTTAGGTGCAGGTAGACATCAGAATAACCTGCACAGGTCCAATTTTACATGCACTATCCTGCATATGCAGGTGGTATTTCGAGCCCTGCGTAAGATTGGATTATTTCAAACTTAGTGGTCACATTTAGTTACTCTAAATGGTCTGAGAATGGCATATACGTATAGCACAATGTGACATTGTAATAAGGCGAGGAAAAAAATGTTTTTCCTATTTAAGTCCTGAAAAAATTAGGGTCGGTAGGTAGGGATTGTCTTTTTTTTTCTCTTGTTATTCATTTTTTAGGCTGGCCAAAACTCTAGTGTGACATATTGAAATACAGTTGAACAAAGTAAACTGAAATGCATGAGAACACAAAGCGTCTTTCAATGTCAAACTTGAATGTTGTGTATAGTAGATATATTTATCCTTCATTTGATAGGACAAGCATTGTTTCTACTGCAGTTTCTACTTCTTCTACCTGGGCACCTACCACCTCGGATCTACAGCGGTTGCGCCGCAATGACCGTGCCATGATCAGATGGATTTGTGGCGTCAAACCCCGGGATGAGACCCCTTCATCTAGCTTACTTGATAAACTTGGTATTCTGGACATCATCTCAGTGCTGCAGTCCCGCCGTCTTAGATGGTTTGGGCACGTTGAAAGATCTAGTGACTGCATCAATAAGATCACCAAACTGAAAGTATCTGGCAACAGAGGTCGTGGTAGACCTAGGAAAACCTGGAGGGACTGTGTCAGCAGGGACTTGAAGGAGTGCGGTCTGACAGGGGTCGACCCACTGGACAGAGCCAAATGGAAGCGGAGTGTGAAGACTGGCCGACTGCTGCCTACCCCTGCGTCAGGGAACCCAGCAGCAGTATAATCTAACCATGGATAGTGAGTGAGTGAGTGAGCAGGCTGATTAAAAATTCTAACTGGAAGCTATGTGACTCCACTGCCTACCAAAGAAATAGTCTAGCGTCAGCAGGTTTTTCTAGCATAGGCACTTAACTAGGTAGGGAAACAGGAAACACAACATTTTTTTCCTACACATGTAGGCCTAAGTCCAGGCAAGGAGATTCCTACCTGAGAGCTGACAAAGTTGACACACACATCGATGAACGGTCTTAGCTGGAACACATTGGCAACAGTCTTGTCCACACTTATACCTACAGAAAAGATAATATCTTTGTTCACACAGTACAGAAAAAAAATAAAGAAGCATACTTCATGTCAATTTTCTAACAGGGATCTGGTCGCGGGATAGTCCATCAGGAGGGAGGCAACAGTGGCATGGCCACCCTTGGCACACTCAATCAGCATGGTAGAACCATCCTGGGGAAAACATAGCAGGCAATTCAGGAAAAAAACAGCATCAACTGACCTTTCTGTTGAGAATCCCCTTTCAGTGCCTTAACTTGAAGCAGCAGACGTCTGTAAAGGCAACAACAGAAATTATAATTGATATGACTTGTTCTTGCACTAAGGACTAGAACTGCTGTCTTTTCCAGAATTTTCTTGCACTATTTTTTTCGCTGTTCTTCCTGTCAATAGCCGCAGCATTTTGCAAATAATTTTATCATAAAACATATGACATCACATTAAGTTCTGTGCTAAATGATACAGAGAATATTCAATATTAAGGAAACTGTAAGACCTGTGTACCTGTTAGGTTCTTCTGGCTGGTAGATCTCCACCACATCCCCCACTTTAGCACTGGGGAAGTCTTTGGAGTTGATGACCAAGTCATTCTCTACAGTACAGAAACAACAGTCATAATCCCTATCATCATCGACATGCACACATTTTATTGGTAAGAAGTTGATGGAGTGTTGTGTGATTTTTCACACACACACACTCACTCACACACACACAAGCACACACATGCACACACAGACACACACACTAGCACATGCACACACGGACACACACACACATACACACACACATACATGTGCGTTTACATACACACATACACACATGCACACACACACACACACACACACACACACACAGTGACACACAAGCACACACAGAGACAAGGACATCACATAGATGCACTTGCTGACGCAGTATCTATAGACCAACCTTCAAATGCCCTTAATGTATGGAACCTTAATCTTCACTAAATGCCCCACCCCTTTCGTTGTAATTTTGATACTTCTGGCTTCATTATAATTCATGGTGAGTCCAATATCTATCATATCTATAATTCAAATGGTAGTATTACGTCTACAAAATCTGAAACCAATTTTTCCTGTGTGCCTGGTCTATATATTATGTTTAAATTGGTGAATCATTCCAAAACAGGACCCTTTCATTTCACTTTCACAGCGAGCTGCGAATATCAACGGAGACAGTAGATATAATTTTGCGCGAACATGACATCTGAAAACCTGCACCTATCTCTTAAAATTACACTTAGATTTAACATTTTTGGACCAACTTACCGCTGAAGGTCTCCTGATGGATGTACAGCTTGAAAACTTTCGCAGCCATCCTCCTATTTATTGCAATCACGGTAAAAATTGAAAATATTTACAGTTTTTCACTTGAGACAGCGCCATCTTGGAAAATAACCAGGATGCATCAAATCTCGCGAGACGTTTGGGGATTTTCCGAGATGACCTGTTGTGACCCCCGTTGCATAGCAACACAAATAGATCGCCGCGGAGGGAGTGACTGAACGGTTGTGCGTGTTTTCTCCCAATTTTCGCGGCATTTAAAGGTTCGAAATGAGCACAAATGGAGACGAGGAGGAAACGGGGCCTTCCACGGACTCCGCAGATCCTCAGGAGCGTGTGGAAGCACGTCGGCTGCGGATAGCGCGGCGGGTGGAGGCCAGGAAACGACAGGTCAGTGTATAAATTATATCTCAGAAATCACTAACCTCCATCATCAAAGTTATGAATAAACATGTGCCCTGGTATAATGTAGGCACATTCGACACACAACTAGCAAATTGCACATCTAAGGCCACTTGTTGCATAGATATCATATGTGTACTCCTGATAAAAGCTCCTTTAATAGCAACTCAAATCAAACCTGTCCACATTTGTTTATATCCTGTATCCCGTTGCTGTTCATACTCCTGCCCATAATCATTTCCAGACCAAGGAGGTTAAAAAGAACCTCATTGTCCAGACAAGAATAAGTTACTTTGGACACAGGAGTAAAACCAAGAGGCATCTTTGTACAAGCTGACAACGAAATATGATATCAAGAAATATATTACCTACACCACCACTAACAATAACAACAACTGTGACCTTTTTTTAAAGTGCTAACAGTCCGCACATTTCGTAACCCCCTCCTACTATGAAACACTTTGGTTATATCTACCAAGTTCTCTTATATTAACAGCCGTTTGTGTCCACAGGAAATGGGAGTGGACCCCGACGCCAAGAAGGATGTGAAGGAAGAGCTGAGTAAGAGCAGGAAACAGATCGAGGAGAGCAGACAGAGGCTCACCAAGCTGAAAACCGACGGCACCGAGCTCGTCACAAACGTCGAGGTCGCCGGCGATTCCCGCGAGTCCCAGCGGCGACTGGAGGAGGAGGAGTTACGGAGGCAACGGACGGAGAGATTGGAGGCGGAGGCGAAAGCCAGCGCCGAGAAATTCGAGGACGTGACGAAAAAGTGGGACTCGGCAAGACGCTACCAGATCCCTCAGGATTTACACGAACTGTTGATGCAGCAGCGAGCCGCGTGCGATCAGATGATTGACGAGAAAAATAAACTGGTTAACGACCTACAGCAGGAGCTGAAGACGAAAGACGACCAGTACGTGAAGGACCTGAAGAAGCAAGCAGAGGACGTGGATCTCATGATAGAGAGAATGGAAGAACAGATCAAGAACCTAACCAAGTCTTACAGAGAGGAACTCACACAGGTACGTGTTCATTGTAAAAGCAGGACAGTCACTTCTTACTGAAAGTTTTAAACTATCATAATAAGGAGGTTCATGGTTTCACTTGTGCGTGTGCAGCCAAATAGAATGCACTGTGGGTAATCAAAGATGAAGGACCCTAACCCGTAAACAGTTGTTGTCTAGACCCCATGGTTTTACCATGCCTTTATCACTTTATCATTGACAGTACATTGCCATGCACTTGCACAGTTTGAACTACAGTACATGTACAAGCATGCTGTTTTTTTGTTCAATTTTTTTGGCAGCACCACAAGGGTGAAGTCATTTTTAAGGATTTGACTTCAAGCATGCTGTTTTTTTTTTATTTTTGGCAGCACCACAGGGGTGGAATCATTTTTAAGAATTTGACAACAGTTCCATATCCAGGTGCATTTATCATTGACAGTGCATTTTTGTACACTTGCACAGTTTGAACTACAAGCATGCTGTTTTTTTCTATTTTTGGCAGCACCACAGGGGTGGAGTTATTTTTAAGAATCTGACATTTACCTTAATGTGCCCACAGATTGATAAGGCATTTGAAGCGGAGCGGGGAGAACTCCTTGAAGGAAACCGTAAGAAGTGGAATCAGACGATGCAGACACGGACAGAGAAGGAGGTGGAGTACCTCAAGCTGAGGGAGAAGAGAGTTGAGGAGTATGAACAACAGCTTCAACATCTAAGGTACACAGACAGTTACTAAAAGCATAGTCATTGTGGTATTTCCAAGTCACCACCACGTGTCTTACCATAAAATCCCATAAATTTTGTTAAAGGTAATATGATGATGGGCAGTGCAGACATAACGCACTTTTAACCAATCACAGAGGTGACATGTTTCAAGACTGTGTGTCAAAAGTGCAACGTGCGCAAGACCAATGATTCAATAAAAAGTCTTATTGAATCAAAAGTTAGCCTGTTGTTTTTGATAAAAAATCAAACTGTAGTAAAAAATAAATTAGAGAACAACAAAGAGGCAATGAAGGTTAAATCTACAAGTGACAAGGAAGATAAAAGTTTAACTATGCAGCTCCTGGTCCATTGTAAACAGTAACAATTCTGCATGTAAGGATAAGCTTTACTTACTGCTGTATCATTATCAAACTAAAGAGTTTTTACTGTATTGTTTGCAGGGTGCAGGATGCAGAGGAATATAACATGGTGAAGATCAAGCTGGAGACAGATGTTCAGATTCTTGAGCAGCAGCTGCAGCAGATGCGAGCCACCTACCAGCTTAACCAGGAGAAACTGGAGTACAACTTCCAGGTGCGTACAGCTGTTTTACTGTGTGGATCATCAGTGCAAATGAGTACCAGCCTGATTAAGCTGTAGTATTCACAGAAATATCATTGATCATTATACATTTCATATCTTGATCAAAGCTGGTCTCAATATGGAATCCCCTGCCAGCTTAAGGCCACACCAATTTAATTTGTTGCTTCTCGGATTTTCCAACCCATTTTTTCCGATTGGGAAAAACAAAGAATTTAGTCCCAAGAAAAATAATATATGTTTTGCTATTGCAGACCTTTAAAAAAAACATTCCAGGGGCATATACTGCTGATAAACCAATCAGTATAAAAACAATTCCCTTTTTTCAGAACAGCACCAATATTTTTCTGAAAAAATCCGAGAAGCAACAAATCAAATTGGTGTGGCTTAAGGCCAAGGTTATGAGGAATCACTTTGTAATGCTATAGGTTACCCCGTTACCTTTATTTGCAGGACAATATCCATTGTCTTAAAAAAAACATATCATTAATATTTAGGAATATCAAGCTGACGGACATTGGTTTCAAACAGCAATATTTTGAAAATACCGAAATTCATAACCATCCTCCATCAACTTGATATCCCCAAATACCCTGTTATGAACAACAACAGTTATACTTATAGGTTCCCCCAGGATAAAGGTGAACTTGCATTATAACTAACAACTACTAACTTTGATTTCAAATACTAGGAAATTAAATTGATCTCTCTTCTTTCCTTCATCAAAGGTTTTGAAGAAGCGAGATGAAGAAAATACCATCACCAAGTCTCAGCAGAAGAGGAAGATCACACGACTTCAAGACGTCTTGAACAACCTGAAGGTCAAACTAGCTAAACAGGAGAAGCAGTACAAAGAGGAAAATCAGGTAGGTTGTCTATATCTTAAGTTTGAAAAACATCCCATTTTGTTCCACAGAAAAAACCCATTCATTGCTTGACATCTTGACCTGTACAGGAACTGACGTAATTTTTTGATAAAATTTTTGGAAACACTGTAAAGTTGGAGCCATGTGCATTTGTTTAACCAAAGTTGAAAATATCATTATTATAATAGCTTTTTTGTATGATAATTTTGTATGTCATTTTTCCCTTTAGAAGAAGCTTCTGCTTCCCCCTACACTGAAATATCATGATAACTTTAAGATTACTGTAACTTGTGAAGTTTTCACAGTGGTTTTATACTATATGGTTTCATGAAACAGTGAATATGTCTTCCTTTTATGACTACTGGACTATACTACAGAATTGTTTCAACAGTAAACTTTAAAAAAGCAAAAACCTACCATGAAATAAAATGAAGGCAAAAATGAATGAAGTTACAGTATACTGGTTCAACACTCTTCAATCAACACCAGTGTAGAATTATCAAATTTCTGATAGCTATTGTTGCTGACTCTTTCAGGGCCTAACAGATGACTACAAGCGCATCACGGAGCAGTATCAGGAACTGCAGAAGAAATTCAAACACTTCCAGAGCACGGACTCACGCAAGTTCCGCGAGATCTGGATGATGAACGAGGCAGAGGTAAAGACAGCTTTCATTTGTTCAGATACAATTTCACAATGAGCTACTTTAATAGACAAACAAACAAACGAACAAAATGTTCTTTGTCCATTCTCAGAAGTTGGCCATACCATCATAGCTTGTTAGATCTCACAATGTCTTCAACACTTTGTGTTTCGAGGCTGGTTCGTAATTTTTTTCACGTTAGATGCAATATGTACAGGTCATACAATTGTCCTTGGGTGAATTAATATAGGATTTCTCAAGTATTTGGCAAGTGAAGAGAAGAGTGATCAAGTAGATTTTATTCCTTTCTTGACTTTAGAGATCATAATGTCTTTTTCTATTCCAACATAACGTTATATTCTAGAACATCATCCACAGTGTTATCCAGGGATCAATTTGGTCTTGTTATACATTTAAAATCTAATCACAAAGAGCCATTCTAGCACTTCCAGAAGACCAACTTGTTGTAACATTACATTATGACTTGTATATACGTATGATATGTTTTGCTAACCGGAACAACTTGTTTATTTGATCTTCAGGCTAAAGACCTGGTACACAGGGTTCTGGAAGCTGACCGCATCATTCATGAACAACAGCTGGGCCTACCCTTCTACCAACCTGACCTGTAAGTATATGTAGTCCTTGTATTTTGTCAGGGCAAAATGTTATTGTACCTTGTGTTCAGCACCAAGGACAGAGCTCAATGTTCATTTATGGGTGCACCGGTGTGACTAACCAAAAAATGAAGTTGCAATGAAATGATTTGGGCACAAACAGATAAAGTAGGATATCAGCAATAGCAAAATAGAAACCATACTGAATCTCTTCACAACATGAATCTGAAAAAAAACTATAACCTCCATTACCTTCATCCACTTTTAAGTCTACTTTTGAAAACAGCATGTTTTAGCAATCTCTAGATATGTATGTGTCCTATAATATGTTAGTCTAGTTTCGAGTTCTGAACAAGGAACACAACAACTCATTTGTTTGTTTTTCCGATGCTAAAATGTTAAGAATATCCTGTATACCATGTATGATGTATGTTTATGTACTTGACACAATATACAAATATCTCTGTGCCCCAAAGTACCCATCATCAAAAATATGTGCACATCTCTGACTTTGGGTGTACAAGAGTGCATATGGACCCTTTCAGTGCTTTGAACATAAGGTATATTCAGTGTTATTTGATCAGGGCGAAAATGTTGTTTTATCATCACTTCAGCACCAAGGACAGACATCGTTCATTTGTGTTGGTAAATGACATTATAGACAAACTAAACTGTAACTAACCAATAAAATAAGTTGGGACTTACTCCAAATTTTCAGCCTTGTTCACGGAATGGACATGTCTACTGGTATGTGACGTCAGAGACACGTGACTGCAGTAGAGGGTCGTAAATGCCAGATAACCTATGTCGCCCCCCGTCTCTATTTAGTGATCATGTATTGTTTGTTCATCCATTCTTCACATTTCTTCTGCTTCCCTCCAGTTGGTTCATGGAGAATGAAGGTCCCATCGTACCCAGGCAGATGCAGGGAGCCAAGCTGTCCGCCATGGAGGTCGTACAGAAGGTCATGTCCGACCAGGGGGTGGGGCCGGGCGGGGCTACGATTGACGAGGAGGAAGAAATTCAGGTTTGTCTATTTCACTCCCTGTAATGATAAGGGTATCTGTACTGGTAACTTTGTTGCAGTACTACTGAAAGCCACTGGGAGTCAATAATTAAACTTGTGCTTTGTTTTACTGACACCTATCCAAATGCCAAATATTATAAAACATCCATTCCCAGCTTCTTGAGTTATGCTGTCCACAAACAACCCACCCGCAATGTGTGTGCTTTGCATGGAGTCAGACAGTGAAGGGTTAAATGATCCATTGTTTAATGAATAAATGGCCCTTATTGACAACTTCTTTGTGAATGCTTTAATTTTGTACAGTGTTCAGTTGTGTTACTTACTTCTGTGTTCTAGAACTGATGACTGAAACTTTATGTCCATTGTACACACAACAAAAAATTTGGTATGCCTCAGATAATAGTTAATTGTGATACAGGTTTTTGGTTCTTTGGGTGTTCTGGAACATCATATTCAGCATGTTTTGTCTGTTTAGGAAGTACATTATACAAAGAGAATACAACATGGTTAGGTGTATTCTTTATCACCCAAGGTACCAGCCCTATCAAGGTTTAGATTGCAGGAGGGCTGGGACCAAGGGTGATGTGGGATACACCATGCTATATTTAATTTATGTCATACCCACCTGAGAAAACCCATGTTTTGACGCGAAATGCGCCAGAAGTTGAACAAAATTGGTGCCCTTGAACAAAAAGTGTTACAACAGCAAATGTTAAGTCCAAATCAGGTATCGAAAATGCCAACCATGCCACACTCGGCCTGCTCAAAATGGTTCAATTTACTCGAAGGAAACCTGTGTGATACAAACTTCGAGCCTGTGTGATACGGAAAGTTATCACACGGTCCGGAACACCCGTATCGAACGTTTTTGCGTATGACATAACATGAAATACAGACCAGTCCACAGCCCAGGTACATGTATGACTGACATACAATGTCTGATGTTCCATTGTTCCCTCAGGAGGAGGGAGAAACCATGTCAATGGCGGGGAGTCAGGGTAGTCTGGCATCAGACAAGGAGCAGGCTGAACCACAGGAGACCACTGTCATGGCCAAACTCACGCCTGGAACCATCAAACAGATTCTGGAGCTTCTATGTGACGAATCGGTCAGTTTGTTTATCAATTGTTGTTTCATTTACCATGAGAAATAATTGTAAGAAATTTGAGATTCTTGTAGTTGTCACCAAGCTGCGTTTTACTTTCAAAATTGTCACATCTTAATACAGTAATTCATGAAAATTTCACTATCATGGTTTTATGTTAGCAGCTTTTAAAGTGACCGGTTTACCAAGAACTTAAAAACTGTACAGTATGTGATTATAGCACTACTGCAGCCTTAAAACCACTGCAAACACTCCATTTTCTCCTTATCACAAAATTTTAAAGACTGCAAACTTAAAGGCATGTACAGTACCCAGATTTTGCTGATAATTAGACATTGCAGCCATCTTGCCACTCCTTGGCAATTACGTTGACTATAAAGAGAATATATGATATGCAAGATCTCAACCCATTGCATGTGATGCTCTTAAAAATTGATGTAGTTGCAGTTGGGATATACCGGTATATCCAAAGGGAGTGTTTCTTATAGAAATTCTTAAGATGTGTGTATTAATGGATAATGGATACACATAAAGCAGCAAACTATCTAAATGTGTAATTATACTATTGATAACTAAATAACTAAACATTGAGTCAGTATTGAAACAGTACTGTTATGTATAACAGATGGTCAATTGACACTCTAGAACACACCATACCAGCCAATGGAACACTTGTGCTGTAACAGTTCAAACTCAAAAACTTTTCTTGACCAGTGGACCAAAACAGTCTTTTCATCAAAAGTGCAACTTGCTAAGTTCAAAGTGGTAATTTTAGCAGGTATGAACTAGAATATGAAGTAGAAAATGTTTGGTGCCCAACTCGGATTTCATAACGCCCACTTGTTTTAACACTTAAAGCATGGACACTTCTACCTCATTGTCCAGCATGTGTGTTGGGTCAAGTGGTCACTTGTGATGTTGTTGAGTTAAAGGACCAGACGACATCACACGAACACCACTCGTTCATGTAGCAACACATTCAAAGTACATTCTAGTACCTCTTTAATGTTCAAACCTAATTACTACATGTACATGTATGTGTTATATGTCACAAGTTTTGCTGCCTACATGTAACGTTACATGGGGAGTCAAGGATGTTGACTGCAAAAATTTCAATAAATTGCATTGAAATAGAAATTCTAAACAAAAATCTATAACGTTGCTCGTCAACTTTTTCAAGATTGCTTCACCTACTAGTCTTAGCGATGAAGTGGGCATGACGGAAGACAAAATCTTGAAAAGTAATATGCTGCAAAGGACACCAATTTTGATCAATTATACAGTGTTATGTGAGCAATGGTTTCATGGCACTACGCCTATGGCTATTCTGTTGCAAAATATTGCAAAATTATGAACAAAAATTAATCATCGTTGAAACAAGTAACTTTGTTTGCAGGATAATATAAGTGATAGTACAAGGTTCATATGTAAGCATGCTAGGCATTAACGTACATGTAAACTTAAGCAAATGCACAAGTCATGTATTTTTACTACATACTTAGTATGCATGTCATTGGCCGAATTCTACAAGTCCTACCCAACTTGCCATTTATAACTTAAGGTCTTCATTCATTCATTCATTCATTCTTAATAAGTTGACACTTTTTACCAGGGTGTGACTTGTGTTCTCTGACTCATATTTTTCCTATCACAGGGTTTCTTGGTGGAATCCAAACTCAACAAGCTGCTGGCACCTTTGGAGAGGGACGAGCGCTCGCTCATGAAACTGGACGCCATCTTTGGGGCGCTGGCGATCGAGACGGAAGATGATGTCCACCTCCTGGCACAGTACTTTGTCAAGCCTAAAGCAGCACCGGTACCCCAAGATGCAGTAAGTCTTTCCAGTATATTTCTGATATAATTATGTTTTCTAAGATTCTGTGAAATATTCTGTTACTGTTAACCACCTTCAGTAATGTACTCGTATGTCAGGCATGCAAAGACTTACCCACTAAACGTGGAGAAGTAGTTTACAATTGATTTATCAGAGAACCAATATTGATAGCTTTATCTGTATTTTTTCTTACTAGATACTGTTCAACAGTCCAGAAGTACTGTGTACTTAATGTATATCAGGCTTTAAAGCTCACAGTCTATGGTGGTGATATTTGTTGGGGCTACAAAAAGTATAAAAAAAGTCCCATAGACTGAAACTGGATAATGAAAAAGTTTCAAAATAGTTTGTCATTGTGTCAGCATATGGAGTAAAAAAACATTCATTTTCTTAAGTTAGTTCTGTTTTGCTAACTAGTCGCTTCCCTATGTTGTAGGAGAGTGCTGGCCCCACCCCTGCTCCCACGGAACGTACGGACCAGCCCACTTCTGAGGTGGGGGAGGAAGGGGAGGAGGGATCGTTTATCGGCAGCGAGGAAGAAGAGCTGCAGTTTATGATGGAGGAGAAAGAATCGGTGAAGACGACAAAGTCGGAGGTCCCAGAGTTGATTCATCCAAACGATATCTTCAAGGCGCTGAGGACGTTTGTCAACGAGCATAGACAACAGCAGAAGTAAGCGGTCGGCTCATGGCATCTCTTTACAAACTTGATTTTCCAAACTTTACAAACTTGATTTTCCCTTAAAAGTGCAGTGTTGTTTAGCTCTTTAAGATACCATAAAGACCACTATCCTAGGCATGTTAAAGTGCAATAAAATGGTAAAAAACCTCTAATGTGTCGTGATGTTGTTTTCTGCAGAAAGGAACGCCGTGCGAGCTCCATGAAGTTTGTGCTCGGGGAGGAGCGTGATGACAGCCAGGACGAGGGTTACTGGAGGGCCATGGGAGGGATCATCCCGGAGAAGAAAGAGCGCCTCTGGAGTGCTCTACTAGAAGGTGACATTCTATTCACTACCTTTTTGCTGGTTTCCTTTAGTTAATCTGAAGACTAGATTGAGGACATAGAGATGACAGTTTTTTTTCCATTTGTTTTCACTGTCTGCTACACTGCCATTTTAATCTCCAAGCAGATGTATGTAGCATACACACTTCTAGGCCAGCTTCACTCGTCTGGCAGGTTTGGATACTATCTTATGCTCTTACTGTAGGGTCTGCTTGGAGATTACTTCAATGTCATGATGCTTCAATTAAAGAACTTTAAAAAAAGAAATCAATGAAGACTAGAGCCCCATTTAAAAATGTGTCAAATATGTTTATCAATTCTCTTTCTTGATGCTGTCACTCGCTCTCTTACTCATACTTGCTTACTCACTTCCTCACTCTTACTCATGCTTGCTCTCTTGCTTACTTGCAATCACCCACTCACTCGCTCTCTCATTCAGCTCACTTATCTTAGCTCTCTTGTTCATTCACTCGCTGACTCCTTCAGAGCCTGTGTGACTGTGCCTCTCCTCTTTGCTCTGTAAAGCTATAGATGCTCCTTGTAGACTGATAACTTATCATAAATCTCTTTTCCCCCAGGTTTTGATAAATACAGTCGCACTCTGGACGAGCGGGCCAAACTGATCACAGACACTGATGCTCTGAGACAGCAGAACGCAGAGCTGAGGATGCTACTGCACCAGTACGTCAACTCCAAGGTCAACGGAGAGCTGGAGATCCCACCAACCAAGGTCTTACAGCTGGAGTTCAGCGAGAACCAGCAGCAGACAGCTTAGACTAGTAGTTTTAGGGGAAAGGAGTTCTAAACCTGTCCAATTTACTTGTAGACTAACAAGATTAGCATACTACAACCAAAAAGTCTGACTTAGCGGATGTGATTTTCTACAAGCATACCGCCACCTTTCTCCAATGAAGGAAGCATCTTACATGTATGTTTCTGCATCTCTCTGCATCAACAGACCGATCCCATAGTCCTGCCAATCTCAAAATAAAACGTAAGATTGCAGAATACTTTATGGACATGAAACCACTCTCTCATTGGTCAAACCAGTAATTGCTCTGCTATCATTGGTTGAACTGCTAAATGTGATGGACAGTTGGGATCGGCCCATTGTAGAATGATGCAAGTTTCTGCAACAGCTATTAGAATCACACTTTATGTTGGATTGCAAAGGAAAATAAATATTCACTTAATTTTCGATATATATGTCACAATATATGGTGCCACCAGAAAAGAATTGTAAAGCTAAGTTTAATCTGCATATTTTCTTGTTGTGAATTCAGCATACAAGCTTAGAAGTGGTTCAGGTGTTGATAGTTTGTTTATCGTTGTTCTTCCACCTCAAGATTTTATCACATGTATGTACATTGTACTTCACCAGAACTGCATTTTTAGCAGTTTGTGATTGGTCTATTTTTGTAGATATTGGGTGATACAAACAAAGATGTTTATAACAAGAGTTTTATATTGTGAATTAATTGTGCACTACTGTATATGCCTTTATCACATTGTAAAAATAAAACTATATTGCAAATTACCATTTCATGCATTTTCTGTTGGAGTGAACTATAGCTATAGTATTAATTTTCAATGAATAGAACAGTAAGCAATATTTCAGTATGATGATAGATTTAATATAAACATCTGATTACACAACAATAGGATTTGACAGACAATGAATTCAATTTTTTCCAACTTTTCTTACATTTTATATTCATATATTTTCTTATCATTCCACAAGTTTATTGCACTACTAATTTCATGCTCTGAGGTCCCCTACAAAAATCATTGGTAGAGGCAAAGTCTAATAATATCAGCAGAAAAAAGCATCTGCAAAATGAGCATTACCTGCCATGTTGTTACATGGAAACTTAAATGTTTCCACATATTTACAGAATTATAACTTATAATGCTTGCATTTGGCACTAAACACTAACACCTTCAAAAACAAGAATAAAATGTGTACAAAAAAGGTTTTTAAACAGCATTAAATGCAGAATAAACTGTATCATATAATAAAATGATACATTTACACAATGTATATCAGTATTTACATAACGTTATAGTTTTTAAAGCTTGCTTTAACCCCATTGCCCATCCCAATATTACAGACTGCCTTTTAAGTCTGTCATAAAATAGTTTAATAGCAGCAAAAATGCATCTAACATAATATTCTTTGAATTACATATAATTACACTTTCAAGAACATCAACCTAACATTGAATATAGCCTATTGCAAGCAGTTTTCCTGATCAGTAATTAGCAAGGATATATCAGTGGTACCACTAATTTAATTTGTTGGTTCACGTATTTTGAAAAATGGAAAAACATCATGAAAATAAAGAGGACCAGTGGACATGGTCATGTTCAAGTTTACCTCCCTGCCAGTTGCAGTTACAATGTCTGCTTGCTATATTTTCACTTTAAAAAATCTGTGAACCAACATATTAAAGTGGTGTGGCCTTAGTGGCATTCTGAAGTTTTTCATTCATCCTACACTGACAATATGCCCTTCTCAAATGGCTTACTTCATAATTTCTTATAAGCATGAATACACTGTCTCCAACAATACCTACACACGCATCGCCAAGATGTTTTTCAACCCTACTCTTGTTTTCTCTAACACATTAGCACAGCTATAACATCTGTAGTAGTTTCCTGATGGGAGGGTTGACTTTCACACCGTGTAGTTTCCACTCCAGAGCGCAGAAGTCTGCGTCCTCCACTCGCTCCTTCTGGCTGTACATGATGTCATCAGTGTCTTCCGTACTGTAACAAGGCAACAAAAGTAAAATATGTTAGATGCACTCAAAACTGAGATGACTTACTCTACCTAGTACTCTCAGAGGTACATGTCTTTTTGCATTTCAATAGGGCTTTCTGTTTTGTACCATTTTCTTTATGGCTGCGACATAAAGAAAACGATACAAGACAGAAAGCCCAATAGAAAAGCAGACACTACAAAAACAGTCAAAGCCGAACCTCTGCTTGGAGAGTATATTCTCCCCCCCCCCTGCTGAAAGATTGTTTACAGTGATTTCACGGTCAATCAATAGTAGGAAGGGCAGCAGCTGAGTGCTAATCCCTACACCACAGGGGGTGAGTTGGCAGCTTGAAGCAGACTGGAGTCATTAAAAAGTGATCAGTACTGGTGATCAGTACTGTTGGCTAGAGATGGGCATACTAGTAGGTAGGGAAAATTCAGCTCCAGGGCCAATCATGTCCAGAGTATTAGGTCTGAAACTTGACCTGATTATGGCAATACTGTACCTATTTTGGAAAGCGATACATAAGTATATACAGGTACTAAATCCCTCTGAGTGCTGCAAATTACATGTATGTAATAAAATTGTTTAATGACAATGACAATGTAATGCAAGCAACTATTATGCAGAAAAAAGTAAGAAAATGTGCAAATATTCATTTTATCGCACTGGGCTGTATATAAACAGTAAACCTCAAAATGAACATTCATGGAAAAAAGACACATTCATATTCTAATCGGCCCAATAAACAGTCCACTGAATTTTTCTGGTCTTTTTGTTTCAGACTGGTCCAGTCCAAGACACTGGTTTTGTGTACCATGTGCCAGTTGGTACCATGTACCAGGCCCTACCCCTACTGGCCTAAATATTAGTATTAGCCTACCACAGATTAAAGGATCCAGTTAAAAAAATGCTTAACTAAGACTTACACAAAGTATGTGTACAGCATCCTCTCAGCCAGAGCACAGACAGCGGTGAACAATTTGGCGTCAAACTTGGTGTCGTCAGTGGCCTGGATGACGTCGAGGATTTTCTGGACTTGCTCGGTAGTGACGCCGTCCACATGGATCTGTTTCAGCGCCTTGTCTAATTCCTGAAAGATCAATTCACCATTATTACCATTATGCCAAAGAAAGATACCTTAAAAGCGTGCATATGGGTGACATTTAGAAAATAAACTTGGCTCAATGGAAATTCTTGACTTTTTCCTTGAATACATTGTGTAGTAGTTCAATTTCTCCACACCTTACAAACTAATGATATCTACAATCATTAATTTGATGAAAATTACTATGACTAGAAAATGTACCTGTGGCGCAAGTGGTAACGCAACCCCACTGCTTGGCCATCTGCATCATATTCTAACGCTGGTTCACCTTTATTCGCAGGGTAGCCTATATCCGTTGTATTTAAAAATAAATCATTTAGAGATTTCAAGTTGACTGACTGTGTTTCGAATTGCAATATCTCGAATACATCGCAGTTTGAAACCACTGTCCATCGACTTGATATCCCTAGATACTAAAATGTTGAATGCAACGGATATAGGTTACCCCGCAAATAAAGGTGAACCAGCGTTACATATAGGCCAGGGTTTGATTCTAGCAATGTCTTGAGCTACGTGAATCTATAGGGGCAGCCTTAGCTCAGACTGTAATGGAAATGCAATGCATGTGGTTGTAAGTTCTTAGTGAAGTCATCATCACGAAAACTATGAACATAAAACTGCTGCACAATTGTAAGAATTACAGTAACATGTTACCTTAACACTGATGATTCCATCCCTGTCTCTGTCTGCCTTTGTGAAGGACTGCTTGTACAGGTTCTGTCTCCTCTTGCTCACAATGCAGTAGTTAGACAGGTACTCAATAGGACTCATCCCTAAAAAAGTAAAAGAAGATCAGAGTTAGTTCAGTATCTTATGCTTTACAGACTCCTGTGTACATTGACTACATTCTGGAAAAAGGTGAAACCCATATATCCAAAATGAAACCTTACTACATGATCATACATGTAAAATTCATCACGTTATGTCACAACAAAATATTATACATTCAAACATGGCCCAAAAAACACTCAGTGGACTGATACAATGGGTGGTTACTATAGACAGGATTCTTAATGTTAATGTGTTAATTTTTTTTTATGGGAAATTATCAATCAAATAGCCAAGGGACCATCAAAAAATGTTCACATTGGCTAGGTGGTCCTTACATTAATGTAAAGGTGGTTAGTTGTGCAGGTTTGACTGTATTCTTCTAAAACTATGACTCCATTATGCAATTCTTAAATCCCTGTCCTACTCCAGGACCTACATCATTAAAAGCGACTCCGTGAATATCATTCCATGTTTTTATTGTCCCCTCCCCCAGATTTTTTAGTGTGATCCTAGTTACTTTATTTTACTGGAATCTCATACTCTTCCATTATTAACAGATCTAGAGGTTACTAGTTTGACACTCATGCAAGCTAAGACTTTCATGCCAAGGTTAAAAAGACCATTACAAGAGTCGACTTAAATCCCACCTTCTAGTAGTCTCATGTCCATGGGCAGCTCAAATCTGCTGATCTGTCTGGACAGTGCCAGTCTCCCCTGCAGCCACGCCTGCTGTTTGGGTCGCTTCACCTCAAACTCCTGGACCTCCGCAACGATCGCGTCGTTTTCCGCCTTGTTCTCCAAGAGATTTTTCCTCCTCATCTTCATCTCCATGTTTAAGATCTCCTGTGAGAAAGATTTGGAGTATGATAATCAATGAGCAATATCCAAATGACTGAGTATGAACAGTACATTTTTTACAGGATTGTTATCCTTTGACATGTAACATAAGCTGTAATTTTTATCAATGTGTGAATGGGGAGAACCTTGATTTATTGATGTAAAAAGCTACAAATGTGTCCTTATGCAGAAGCTAAATCACCAAACTTACTCCCTTACATAAACAGTGTTTTTCAAACAACTGCTATGGTTCATGACAGGAAAACTATGAACTTGAAACAGCTTATAGAAAAGTCATTTGTTAAGTATACATTCAAACTGATACCAAGAATAACCCACAACATTGCACACACTATACGACTTTCTCCTTAGAAACCTACCCCATGTCAAAATCCTCCAGTATGTCCTAATGTATTATTCAACTGACCAAACAACAGATATAACAGAAAATGTATAAACCTACCAGTACTACATTGCCAAATAGATGTAATTACATGTACACCTGAAACCTGCTTCTACAAAAACAGGAGTCCCGACCAACTGTTTCTGCCTACACTTTAGCAGTCCTGTTTTCAGAATGTTTGACACATGAACATATGCCTGAGCCACTGGATGGTTCTTTCAGACCATTTCAAGCATGTTAGATGACATGGTTAATGCACTGTGTAGTGGTCAGGGGGGACAAAAGTCGCACGCTCTCGTGAGGGATAAGTTTACGGACCGCGCTGTCGAGAGGGTCAGCTGAGTAATCACAAGGTGAGGTTTTGTTATTCCGTAATGAACAAACGACTAAGGAAAGCTGGAGTGGTGCAGTAAGAACTTAAGGGACTGTCGTCAGAAAAACTCAAGATACTTCATCTGTACTGAAACCCTGCTCTTTGACAGCAGTTTGACAGAAACATTGTTGTTTGCATATTTGCGTTATACATAGGACCTATTCTGTGATCGTTAATAACAATCTATTCATAATGGTCAAATGAAATTTCTTAATTTACCAAAGGCAACTATCATAATGTTGTAACATAGTGTGTTGTGATAAGTGTTTGTGAAATGATGTTTGTAGGTTAGCTTATCCTTCTAATGTGCTCTTTGTGTATTTTAAGTGACTCTTGAGGATTTAAGGTTCTTAAAGTGTTTTGCCCAAGAAAGAAAACATGGCATGTAAGCTTTCTCCACAGTTCTAGAAAACAACTCAAGGCGCACTTAACATCTGACAGAAGTTTGCAAGGAAGATCATTAAGAGGGAAATTCACTGTTTACAGACTTTATAAGTTAGTACATTTAAATGCTCTTATACTTTAAACCCCCATTTCACTAGGGCAACAACCTAACTGTGACTGAGGTGCAAGAATGCTTAACGAATCTCATAGATAAAGTAGAATCTTTTTATGTTCTGTACATGTGTGTTTTGATGTCTTTTCAGTCATATTTCAACATTTTGCATGATATTCGAATGCTTAAGTCAAGGACTACACAAATGTAATTTTAGGTTGCAGTGTTACTGTTGTCTAGCAGAAAGGGGGCCTTTAAGTTGAGTCATCAACAAAATCTCTGTAGAGTCTGGCACATTTGATTGTGAATCAAATGGCAGACAAAATGTTTTTATCATGCTAATATTCAACATAACACTTCTAGAGTTAACACTGAACACAACTGACCGAGGCGTCCATGAGCAAGGCACTAGGTACTGGTGTCTTCTCCACTTTGGGCGGGGCTTTCCTTTTCTTCTTCTTCTTCCCCTTGGCTGACTTCTTCCTCCCTTTCTTGCCATCCCCCTCCTCCTGAGGAGCTTCTGTTGCAGGTTCCTCCATCTCCTCATCACTGTGGAAGAAGGGAAGGAAAGAATCAGTCAGTGAAGAAATGAAATTCCAAGATACATATACAGTAGAATTTAAAACTCAAAGTGATAAAAATGTAATTTTCAGTGGTTTTAGACTAGCCTGCTTACCATCATATTTCTACCGGGGCTCCTTACATTTGCTGAAAACGTCTGACCGTTTTCAAAACCATATCCAGTTGCTTGAGTAACTACTTTTTGGTGCACCTTACACTTGCTACCTTAATAATCAGGGTACGAGTGTAAGGAGCCCCGGTAGAAATAGGGTAGTACCCAGGCTAGTTTTAGACCTCTTGGTCTGAAGATATTTATCAGTTTACCTATGTCTACATTTGTATAAGACATGGTGTTACCAGTCCTATTGCATAACATGCTTAGTGTTTGTTATTGGTACAGTGTATGTGTTAACCTTTTCCATGCCAAGGTATCCCTTTGTCACAAACTATGTATTGGCAACAAGGTTAGGTAGCAGGGAGAAGGTTATAGCTGTGGGTGGCAGTTGTCTACAAGCTTACAACTCAATTTACTACATGAACTCCTTCTCTGCACCTACATGTAATGTAACATTACCCTTATGCCACCTGGCCATATAGAACTGCTGCAGTTCTACAATGCAGTGCAGGTAAACGCCATTAAAATGTGAATGTGAAGCTATAATAATACGCCCTAATAGGTACCATTATGGTACTCATTAGTACAATTACCAATCCTACAAAGCAATCAATGTAACAAAATGAGAAAAAAAACATGCTTGAACAGGTGTTTTTATGATTGGAATACTATTAGGTGAATACTTTCCCAGGCAATAATGCATTATACCAAAATACACGAGTGTGTTGCACACTACGTTTCATAATGAGGCTAAATCTATGGTGCTTACACTGGCAAAACTTACATGAACCTAACATGTCGAACCCTGCTTTCCATTGAAGTACGCCAAGGAAAAAAGCACCGAGATGCGGCAACAAATTAGTACAAACAGACAGAGAATACCCGACTTGGGCAGCATGTGTACATGTACAAGTGACATGATCACAGCTTCTGTCTTCAATGTTATTTTGCCACGAGCATGTCCGTTGCTTGGTAAAATGGGTTTACATGTACACGCCATGCTCCATTTCTTATGCTATGTAAACCTTGCTTCCTAGGCGTTGACTCAACATCTAAGACATGAAAGCCCTTCTGTAGTTGGTATGTTACCTGTAAGGTGAGTTCTACCTTTGTGATACTGTTGTTTAAAAAAGTTTGAGGACGGAAAATGTTGTTATGTATCAAACCACTGTCGTCACAAGAATACTGGGACGACAATAGAATTTAAGCTACCGATAGCCAGGTCTTGCACTTGCCTATCAGTAGCTTAAATTGTACATGTCTTGTACCTTGCCTCATTTCAAATACAGCACTACATAAGGTAAAAATTAAAGAACAAAGAACAGTACTAGCAGCTTTTGGAAGATTAAAAGCAAAACCAAATCTTCTGACCATTGTTCCTTTCTTTTATGTTGTAGCAGGAAAGACTTTTGGCATACCTTGTTACCAAATCACTCATCACAGTTGTAATGTTTTCTAACGGCTCGCTCTAAGGTTTCTTGCTAGCACCCTGTTCTAATGTTTTTCGCTAACATGCCCCTTAGCTACCTACATTGCAGCTTTTATGATACAGTTTTCTACGAATGAATTACAATGCACCAGATGCAGAAAGCTTCAAAATTCTGACCAAACTACACTATTCAAAGACCATTGAAGACTTGCAAATACCTATGTTCACAATTTGATATAGCGTTTAAGCCCTCACAGCCAAGGTTTAGATGTTTAAATATGCAATGAGCTTACCAACAACAAAAGTCAAGTTCATAGAATGAACGACGCCAAAGATGTCGGTTGCCAGATAATAAGTCTTTTAACAGTTCGTGCAACAACTTTTTATTGGCTTTGTAACAATTTGTACAAAATTAAAGCAATTTCTAAGGGGCACTGGTCTGTACATGTACAATGTACATTCAACAACAAGCAATATCTAAGGGGCACTAGTTTGTACATGTATATCAACAACAAGCAATCCTGGATGACATACAAGACTGAACACAAGTACATGTACATCATATTTTGTATACTTATACAATGTATACAGAAAAAGTCTTCAACAATTTCGCATTCAAATCTTAGCTGACACCTTACCTTCCAACTTCCTCTTCTTCTTCCTCACTCATTTTCTTGAGAATGAAACCTTACAGATTCTGAGACAACTCGAAACTGCTCTTTAAGTGTGCAGATTCTCTGAATTTGACCCTGATCAGTCTACTGTAAGCAGTTCTGCTCCATGGCTTGTGACAAGATGGGTTACCGCTTTTCCTAAACAGCAACACGTAGGTCTAACTTTACTTGAGTTCTTGTATGTTTTGAGTCTGTTAGAAGTGACCGAACGCCTGAATGCCACTTTCAGCCAATACCCGCACCTCTACAGCACAGAGACTGCCAGCCCTTTGACTTTGCCTGACTCCCTACAGACTTTACCACCCAGGGTTTATTGTTGTACAGGTTGTAAAATGAATAGTCTGGCTAACCAGGTCTGAAGGTTACATAGTAACGGAGGTACATGTACATAGAGCCCACACAACGGGCTGTCACTACAACTCAAATCTACTATTGATCACCCTTTGACTAACTGTCTACCTTGTTTAACTCTTGTAACGGGGAAATTCATGCTTGAATAAACCCTCCATTTTTTGAATGGCATAAAAACGTGATGCAAGGAATTTTCATCCGGAATACTCGAGATGCAATAAAATTGCCAGGTTACATTGTATGAAATCATATATGGCTTTCAATATTTTGTAGGCTTTCGTTGAAGGCGTCAAGGGTATGATTCATGCTGTTGGTGAGGCCACATGACAGTTGCTAAGCAACGCAAACAAGCCATACAGCAGTCAGCTGTCAGAGTGAATAGACAGGGATGGGAGAATGAACGGTCGGGTCAATACGCCAGGTAAACACGACGCAGCGCCGTTTACTTTTGGATTAGGCGATTAGCGACCGTGTTTTCGCTGATAGAGATCAAAGGTCAAACACTCAGGTGCAATTTTGGATTAGACAGAAAATTTGCGACTAGGATTTTTCCTGTTGTTTATGTGGGAGTGATAAGAGACCATATTTCACAACTAGAGTTCCACGAACACATACATTTGCCAAATAACAAGGTTTGTTATGTAGAATGATGTCTGTAGACAAATGCGTTACTCATTTCATTTTCTTTATAATCATATGCTTAAAGTTGGTTTATAAAATTTCAACATTGATTATGCAAATTAGATCCCAAGTTACCATTAATCGATATCAAATTGTATCAAGTATTACTTAAGCTATCAGCATACCAAAAATCATGATGATCCTTTGATCCATTCTTGACTTATTCTCTTTCAGTCTTTAATAAAATACACCCCTTACTCTCTTCCCTCTTTCTCAGTTACATATGTGACAACTTTGATGAAAGTACTATAATGAAATGCAGTGGGTTTTTGTACTTTTCCTAATTGATTATGCAAATTAGCTGTTGATTTGCATAATTGGTATCTCATTATGTAGGTCTTCACTTACGCTACCTAAATACCAAAAAACATGATGATCCGTCAACATGTTCATATTTTCTCATTAATAATGCAAATGAGGTCATCATTTGCATAATTGATATCTATAGCCATTTCTCTCCTTCCCAGCTACATATGTGACAAGTTTGAAAGTCCTATCATGGAATGCTGTGGATTTATAAATTTTCCTAATTAATTATGCAAATGAGCTGTTGATGTGCATAATTAGTATCTCATTATGTAAGTCATCACTCATTCTATCTACATACCAAAAATCATGACGATCCGTTAACATGTTGTAGAGTTATTTCGTCCAAAGTTGAGTTTCTGCTGCAGTACCTTAGCAAGCCGCTAGGGGGTCCATTATCAAACTTGACCTTCGTTTCCCGATCCCTACCCACCTACCAAATATCATCAGGATCCATCCCAGGCTTCTCGAGTTATGCTGTTAACACACACACAGACACACAAACACATCCAAAACCTAACCTTAGCCATTCTGGCAAAGGTAAAATTGTCGCAGTGGTTTTAGTCTATTGTCCAGGTTTGTGCGGCAACCCCTCAGCTCTAAAACCATAACTCCACAAATGTGCATTTTAGTTGTATGAAACTGTTCAGAAGTCACCCTCAAGCTTAAAGCATCGAGAAACAAGTACCATTTCCACCACCCTGTCACAATTGCAAGGGGGTAGGCACTACTTCTAAATTTGCACAAAGCCCACCATAACACATATTTATCTAGAAAATTTTATATAATATTCCCTGGAGAATCCCTTCTTTACTTTTTTGTAGACAGTCAATGAAAACATGTCTGGATATATATATCTTTCAACCACATTTTTAACAATGTACATTATGTACTTATTGTCTAACTGTGAATTTAATTCAGACATCCATAGAAAAAAGTAACCGATATCGTTTCAAATTTCCCTTACGCCTTGTAACCTGAATTCCTTACAGCTGTTCATCAGTTCATATTCAATTTGATGACAGAGTGATAACACGCCTACTCACAATAGGGGATGTGTTGAAAAGTCCGAATGTTTGAAGTGTAGCCACAACTTGACTGTACATTAAATATATGTAAGTCAATTGGGAACAATGTCCCAAGCTCTGCTCTACTACCTCATGTCAGAAGAATACAGACTAAGACCGTTGTTATGTACATAAGCCCATCATTTTGGCTTGCCAAGTTGATCATATGGCCTAAGGGTCAACTAACACATTTGCAAGGTCTGACCTTTACACCTCTGAAATATCAGGTTGCTCACAGTACTGACTGATCATAGGCCAGTCCAATTCATGGACCAGGAACCCCTCAACTGTGGTGACAGCTGCTAAGGTGGAGTGGGGTTGTAAAGCTTCAGAAGTTTTCGACAAGAATGCCCCTGCTATCCCTACACTAGCCGCTAGGGGGCCCAAACTTATGTCACTAACTCCTGAGCACAACAGCTATCTAACACCCAAAACTCGTGGCCACACCATGTTCAGAAGATGGAAAAACACACCCGGAAGTTGCGCTGCAGTACCAAGGGAAGCCGCTAGGGGGCCCATTATCGAACTCCCCCTTCGTTTCCCAGACCCCTACCCACCCACCAAATACCAGCTGCATCCGTCCAAGTCTTCTCGAGTTATGCTGTCCGCAGACAAAAGTTTGCAATTAAACCGGCGCCCGCACTTCCATGAAAGCCACTAGGGGGCCCAAACTCGCAGCAATCACTCCCTGCTTTAAGGGCTCCCTAACGCTCAAAAATCACGACCGCAGCATGTCCGGAACGCGAGATATCAAGCATGCAGGTCCTGCTGCAGTACCTTAGCAAGCCGCTAGGAGGCCCATTATCGAACTCGACCTTCGTCTTCCACACCCCTACCCACCCACCAAATATCAGCTGCATCCATCGAAGTCCTCTCGAGTTATGCTGCTCACAAACGGGGAGAACCACACCACCAAACCGAAAACATAACCTTAGCCATTCTGGCAAAGGTAATAAATTTACTGAGTTTTAATACCCCTAGTGCACACTAATTTATAACAATTGAGGGCATTTATTATTACTGTAATTTACCTTCTCGGTACCAAACTTTTATGGTCTGAGAAAATTCAACTTGTTCTCGGAACTAAATATTCATGGTGGCGGTAGGTGCACGTAATTTCATGTTACAGTCGTCACCGTGAAAACCGTGAACATAAAAGCATATTGAAAACATACCTTTGCCAAATAAACCAGGTTTGTTATGCAGAATGATGTCTGTAGACAAATGCGTTACTCATTTCATTTTGTTTTATAACAAGACAGACCTGCAGAAAGTAGATTTCCCTAACATTGCTTGGCACAGTACAATGATTATTGCCCCTACAGCATTAAATTACAATAACCACTGATAGAATCAATATACTATACAGGACTGTTTCAGAACTGCAATCTTCCACATTGAATAAGATAAACAAATGCAACTCAACTCTAAACTAAGGGGCTCCTTATCAAACATGACCTTCGTTTTCCCGACCCATACCCACCTACCAAATATCATCAGGATCCATCCAAGGCTTCTCCAGTTATGCTGTTAACACACACACACACAGACACACAAACACACCCAAAACATAACCTTAACCCTCCTGACAAAGTTAAAAATGCCTACTATCCCCAGGAACAAGTTGGTAGGGGGCCCTAACATATGTCACTTCTTCCTAAGCACAACACCTATTTAACTTTTAAAAATCAGGACCATACAAAAAGTCATGTTCCTGACTATTCGTTCAAGTCTCCGACCCCTAAGTGTTAACCAACAAAGCTCAAAAGATATAGCACAAAGTATGTCTATAGAAGCTAGGCATCTAAGTAGATCATATTACATGACACAGATTATACAACAATGTTTAAGAACTGGAATCTTTCAAATTTAATGAGGAAAACAATTGCAACTCTAAAACATACCAAAAATCATGACGATCCGTCAACATGTTGTAGAGTTATTTCGTCCAAAGTTGAGTTTCTGCTGCAGTACCTTAGCAAGCCGCTAGGGGGTCCATTGTCAAACTTGACCTTCGTTTCCCGATCCCTACCCACCTACCAGATATCATCATTATCCATCCCAGGCTTCTCGAGTTATGCTGTTAACTCACACACAGACACACAAACACATCCAAAACCTAACCTTAGCCATTCTGGCAAAGGTAAAATTGTCGCAGTGGTTTTAGTCTATTGTCCAGGTTTGTGCGGCAACCCCTCAGCTCTAAAACCATAACTCCACAAATGTGCATTTTAGTTGTATGAAACTGTTCAGAAGTCACCCTCAAGCTTAAAACATCGAGAAACAAGTACCATTTCCACCACCCTGTCACAATTGCAAGGGGGTAGGCACTACTTCTAAGTTTGCACAAAGCCCACCATACCACATATTTATCTAGAAAATTTTATATAATATTCCCTGGAGAATCCCTTCTTTACTTTTTTGTAGACAGTCAATGAAAACATGTCTGGATATATATATCTTTCAACCACATTTTTAACAATGTACATTATGTACTTATTGTCTAACTGTGAATTCAGACATCCATAGAAAAAAGTAACCGATATCGTTTCAAATTTCCCTTACGCCTTGTAACCTGAATTCCTTACAGCTGTTCATCAGTTCATATTCAATTTGATGACAGAGTGATAACGCGCCTACTCACAATAGGGGATGTGTTGAAAAGTCCGAATGTTTGAAGCGTAGCCACAACTTGACTGTACATTAAATATATGTAAGTCAATTGGGAACAATGTCCCAAGCTCTGCTCTACTACCTCATGTTCCTTGTATCTCTATGTACACCCAAAAGATTTTCCACAAAATCACCTCCGTGTAATTTCTGCTGGGCAATTGTCTTCTGAATTAGCTCTGCCCCAAATCTCACAACCATATGATATAAAAGGTAAGATACATGTTCTACATAGTTCAAGCTGACTCTTTGGAGACAGACTTGAATGCATGAAGGCTTTGAGACTGAAAATGGCTTTTAAAAGACTACTGCAAGGACAGCTCAAATTGAGACCATGTAGTGAAAAGAGAGATGACAGTGTACCTACCTCTCAAACTCAAAGGAAGCAGAAGAATACAGACTAAGACCGTTGTTATGTACATAAGCCCATCATTTTGGCTTGCCAAGTTGATCATATGGCCTAAGGGTCAACTAACACATTGCAAGGTCTGACCTTTACACCTCTGAAATATCAGGTTGCCCACAGTACTGACTGATCATAGGCCAGTCCAATTCATGGACCAGGAACCCCTCAACTGTGGTGACAGCTGCTAAGGTGGAGTGAAGCAAACCAGGCTTGGGGGGGGGGGGGGGGGGGGTTGGGTTGGGTTGTAAAGCTTCAGACGTTTTTGACAAAAATTCCCCTGCTATCCCTACACTAGCGGCTAGGTGGCCCAAACTTATGTCACTAATTTCTGAGCACAAGAGCTATCTAACACCCGAAATTCGTGGCCATAGCTTGTTCAGAAGATGGAAAACACACCCGGAAGTTGCGCTGCAGTACCAAGGGAAGCCGCTAGGAGGCCCATTATCGAACTCCCCCTTCGTTTCCCAGACCCCTACCCACCCATCAAATACCAGCTGCATCCGTCGAAGTCTTCTCGAGTTATGCTGTCCGCGGACAAAAGTTTGAAAGTAAACCGGCGCCTGCAGTTCCAAGAAAGCCGCTAGGGGGCCCAAACTCGCAGCAATCACTCCCTGCTTTAAGGGCTCTCTAACGCTCAAAAATCACGACCGCAGCATGTCCGGACCGCGAGATATCAAGCATGCAGGTCCTGCTGCAGTACCTTAGCAAGCCGCTAGGAGGCCCATTATCGAACTCGACCTTCGTCTTCCACACCCCTACCCACCCACCAAATATCAGCTGCATCCATCGAAGTCCACTCGAGTTATGCTGCTCACAAACGGGGAGAACCACACCACCAAACCGAAAACATAACCTTAGCCATTCTGGCAAAGGTAAAAATCGAGAATTACTGTATTGAATATGGAAATTTGGGGCAATACAGGAACATCTATTGGTGTGTCAAAAGAAGTATTGTCTAATAACGCCCAAGTAGAAATATTAGCTCCCTCCATAAATATTTCAGATTAGAATTGATAAGCAAAATACAAGACCACGAATGAGTGTGTTGTCCCTAGTTCATACACTCAAACCTATGCAAGTGACCACCTATACATAAGAACCACCTGGCCAATGTGACCACTAGTACATATGGACCACCTGGACAACATGACCACTTTTTGGTGGTTCCACAGATAACTTTTCCCATTGACACAAAATCACAATATTAGACCAGACCCTCAGTGGTCTTCATGCATTGGGCAGTGAATTTTAAATGATGAACTGTGTTTAAAATCAAATCTTTGACTGATTAAAATCAAGATATCCCTTTGATTTTCATCTGCATGAGAGCTCACCATGTTTTCCCTGTACAGTCCTCAGCCTATAGTCTAAAGGTGCAAAAATTTAAATTGATGGATAGAGCACCCCCCCCCCCTTGAGTCAACATTGAACACATTGTTTGGCCACCGTTGTTATGGCTGTAGCAGTGTTTTATCGGTCACCTTAAGATGACCTCCGACCTCCTGTTGATAGCAAACCTCATACAGTTGGCAAAACCAACAAATAGCAGCTATATTGTACACAGTCTAATTATACATATCAGATCATTAATATTGTAAGTCAAATGTTTTCTAGCTAACTGTTGACCTCAACCAGTAGTTGCAATGATTGTTAAGTACAATGTCTTTAATACTTCCTCATTCCACTAGTAGTTTAACCTCACTGTGACTGCCTACCTAAAATTTGAGAGATTTCTCAACTAATTTCATAGATGAACAACAAATTTTCTATGCTTAATGTGTTTTGTTGCCCTTTCAATCATACTTTTCCATTTCGAATTTGCATGATAAAAAAGGGTTACAAAAATGTAATACAGGTTGCAGCAGCTGTAATCTAGTGGAATTGGGGCCTTATAAAAGTTTTATAATTGTGTATGATCATGATTTGACTTATCTCACATTTTAGATGTTTTAATTTACTACTGATGAGTACTAGGGGTTCAAATACATGCACTTATGAACCAGTGTTACCTTTTCTCTGCAGGAGTTACGGGTGGTTCCACAACCTCTACTTCTTCTATCTTCACTTCCTTCACTTCTACTGGTTCAGGTTCAGGTTCTGGTTCAGGTTCAGTTTCAGGTTCTGGCTCTTCTTCTTCCATAGTAGGTGGTTCTTCAACCTGGATGGGAAGCATAAGATGAATTTATTTAACATTTCTCCAATGGATACAATGTTTTAACTATGTATTGACCGTAATTACAATGGTTGTAATCATGATAGAAACTGTGCAAAACAATCATCATTCTTTGCAGATGACATTGATTGTGATACTTGTACACGTTACACGGAATAAACTTTCCACTGTAAATAACTAGTATGTGGTCTTATTTCAGAGTAGGAGGGAAAAGGAGGTATTTTGCTGTGTTTTGAATTTGCAGTTGAATCAATTTTGTAATGTAGTAGTTATCTTTTATGGTCAGTAGTATCCTTAGTTGAACCTACCGTGCGGTATCCTATATGATATATCCGTTGTATTAAAAAACAAGATATTAAAGGATATCAAGTCGACAGACGTTGGTTTAAATCGTAATATTTTCACAATATCGCAGTTCGAAACCACTGTCCGTAGACATGACATCCTTAAATACCGTTTTTAAAAACAACGGGTATACATGTAGGTTATACAAAGGTGAACTACTGTACAATGTAGTGTTACTTATTGAAAACACAGTATTCATTGTGTCATGAATTCAGAGTTGAGAGGTGGTCACTGAAAAGAATGCAAAAATAAAATGACAGCAAAAGTTTCAAGATTGACAATTATGTGTTTTGCTTGTCTCATCTAAGATTTATTCACTTAACCATACCTCAGGTGGAGGGTCCTCTACAACTGGTTCAGGTGAGGGGGTGGGGGCTGGGGGTTCTTCTTCCACCAGGGGTGGGGCAACTTCTGCTGGGGGTTCTTCCACCTCAGGGGTTGGGGATGGTGGCGGAGGGGTGGGGGGCTTTTCCACAGGGGGAGGGGATGGGGGTGGTGTTGGCTCTTTCTCTGGAGGTGGTGTGGGCTCTCTTGGAGGGGGTGTGGGTTCCCTTGGAGGGGGGGTGGGTTCCCTTGGAGGGGGTGTGGGTTCCCTTGGAGGGGGTGTGGGTTCCCTCGGAGGGGGTGTGGGCTCTCGTGGAGGGGGTGTGGGCTCCCTTGGAGGGGTGGGAGGTGGCGAAGGTGGCTGTAAAACAAAGAAATTCTTGTTAGTGTAGCCTTCAAACAAAGAACATTGTTGGCCAGGGATACATGTATACTTTCAATTTAATACAGAATTCCATCAAGTTATCAATTATGGTAAATTTGTATGGCACTTAGACATGTCTCTCTTCAACATCAATATGGACAAATTTAAACATACATGTACATGTATTTTGTTCCATGAATGACACAATTGTCTACAGGCACGTAATAAACTACTAAATGTAAACACTTCAATACACATTGTACCTACCGATACCTCAACTCACAAGTCACTATCAAACCTGCAATATTACCCAAAATATATCTTTAAAAAAATCAGTTTTCCAATAGACTTTCTGACAACCATCAACACAAAGCTCTCTTCAGCTCTAAGCCAGGATTCAGTGTTTGCTCTGCCAAGAACCGTTTCATGGCCCGTTTGCATTGAAAAGGAAATGTTTGTTATCAAAGATACCATACCCATCTGGCACCATGTTGTTTCTTTACTGACTGGTTCAATTTTCAACTCAGGGGGTCTATTTGGGAGATGACACACTGTCGCTTTCATAAAGAGGCTTGTGTAGTCAGTCACTTAATACTAGAAATAGTGACTGTCTTAATCACGAATTGTTTATCTTGGTGAAAGAAAATGTTTGATACGTTTGTTCGTTAGGTTTTGGGACAAAGGATACTTTGTAACCATTATCATCATGTGATTGCCCATGTAAATATTGTTACCAGAGAGCCTTTTCTTAACAAGGTGGCTTCATGTATGTACAGTAGGTATACATGTAGATCTTTTTCACAAACTTTTAAAAATCCATCACGTCATGCGTGTGCGCCATGTTGGATGATATTACCTGGCAGCATAGAGCACAGGATGGCCATGTGCCAGAATGCAACTTTCAGTCCTCCAAAAGAGCATATGTATACTGTTGTTAAGACAGAAACGGCAAGTAGGCCATATCCAGTGTTCTAGGACCATATGCAGCCAGCACGGCAAACATTCAACCTATTTCTGAATAAAATCCTTCCTTCCAATGATGGGTCTACCATACGCAATACACAGCCTTGTGGAGAACAAGCAGCTTCATCATCCAACATGGCCATTCAAACGTTCGAACACAAGTATGACATTACATGAATAAGATCTATAATTCAATTATCTGGCATCATTTTACAGAGAACTAAGTTAAGTTGAGAAGAATACTGTCAATTTAAGTCTTGTTACATAGCGCAGATTCCCGTACAATCTGTCTATAAGAAAGACAAACAAAAACTCGACAACTTGTTATCCACACACACATAAATATTAACTCTTGAGTCAAAGTCATCACATTCCTATTTCCATTGACAATTTGGCAGCACAGCTTTAAACGTTACTTGTTCTACAAACAAATATTCCCACACAACTACAAATAATACAATAAAAAAGTCTTGTAATATTTCTAGCGGGGAAACACATTAGGGACCGTACGATATTTATTGGGGGGGGAGGGCTGGTGCATTGGAAGTCGGATCAAAAAATTTTTTGATGGCCCTCCCCCCCATCTCAAAAAAATTTAACGTGACCCTCCCCCTCCACCTAAAAAAAATTAACATGGCCCTCCCCCCGACAGGCATAATCAAACGGGTAGAAAAACAACCGATAAAATAATCTTAATATAGCCGTCAGGGCACAAGGGCGCCAGTGTTCTCGCCAGGATTTTTTTCACAGCGTTGGGGCAGGGGTCCGGGGGCATGCTCCCCCGGGAAAATTTGGATTTTCAAACTCTCTAAAACGGAATTTCCTGCAATTTGAGAGGAAAATTATGCCCTTGAGATTGGATGCCGGTTGCCTTTTTTACTCCCGTTTTTCAGTAATCGACCAAAAAGCTCGGGGAATCAGCAGTCCGTGATCCAGTCATGTCTATATGAAAATTTTGGGTTTTTGATGCTTCCAAACAGGGCTCTAGCCAGTGAGTTCGTCAGCCCATGGAAAAATCCTACCAATTTTTTTCCGGCATTGAATAAAGAATGCCTACCTCGTGCGATCGATGTTGCGCCCTCCCGCATCAAATGCTAGTAGTTTTTCCAGAGGATAGAAAATTATAACGGCGCCATCACACCTTGTGTTTTTTTTTTCTATTTTGCCGGATGATTTTACTCAAATTTATCATTTATCGAATCCGTCGGGTTTTACAAGGCCGCGCCGTCATTTTCCACGTGCGTGCGTTTGTTTCGTGCGACCTCAGGTAACCCCGTTTTCGGCGTGAAATCTTTGGCTCACCGCTGGATTTCTTTTTACATAGAGTAGAGTAGACCAAGAACGTTATACATTATACGAAGGAGGGCGATCTGCTGCGTCTTTGGCAGTGATCAGTGCCGTTGTAGCCTTGAAGGAGTAGCCAGAAAAGACGTGCTGGGCGCTGCGATCGACAGTCCGTCTGGGGAGGGGGGCGTGCCGCGCCATGTGCTACGGACGCCAATGCCAGTGCACAGCCGACTCGATCGACGCTTGACAACAATATTGCGGCCCCTTTTCTGCCGCAAATTTTGTCCTTTTGAAACGAAAGAAATGTTTTAAATAAAAAATAAAGTGTATAGTTTGGGATTCTTCACATATTTACCGTGCACCGCTTTTGTAACTTAAATATTTGGGGAAACTTAGCAGAGCCGTGTGCGTCTTTCCAGAAAAACTAAGTCCGGAGACGGAATGACGTATGCCTGGCGGGAACGCTGGTCCAGGGCAGCGCCACTTTTGGGAGCCTAGGGGGGCGAAGCCCCCCGGAAGCTCTTGCATTTTAGGCTATTCAGAAGGCTTATTTTATCAGTTTTAGGGCCATGTCAAGATATCAAAACAAAAAATAGTATGAACAATGCTTTCAAAAAAATCAACATGGCCCTCCCCCTATCTCAAAAAAAATTAACATGGCCCTCCCCCCACCTCAAAAAAAATTAACATGGCCCTCCCCCCCTAACGCACCAGCCCTCCCCCCCTGATAAATATCGTACAGTCCCTTAGAGAGATGAGTAGAAACAGTTTTCTGGCTCCTGGGAATTACAGTTTTGTAAACCCGGGCCCGCAAGCTTACTAACCCAACACCATGACGTTACAACAATTGCCTTCATCAATGAACGCTAGACATCCAGGTACGTAGTAAGCTATGCAAGCTATAAACCATTACTCAAGCAACTGGATGAGGTTCATAAATGGACAGACATTTCAGTCACTGAAGAAAGACAATTAACAAATGTATCCACAGTTGCTTGAGTAATTGTTATCTTGCATAACAATTGTCTACATCTTTTCATGATCACCGAACAGACGACATCTGAATTAATTCAAAAGATAAATGTCTTGAAACTAGAAGCATTATGGCTATGACATTACTGCATGTAATACTTTGTATGTGCAATGGCGTGGCTAGTTTCATTTATCTTGCAATGTTATGAAAGTTACCAGACAAACGGACTACACAAAGAAAGCAGAACATTATTTACCTCATACACCTTGAAGTTAAGATTGACAATGATCTTCCTAATGGACGCATCTTCTGTGACATGTTTTCCACTTTTTCCAGGCGACATTCTCTTCTTTCTCATCTCTGTCCTTCTACTTTTCCGAGACGAGCATAAATTCCTCGCTGCTATCGAGCCAGCCATCTCTATAAAGATTTCTAACCTTTTCAAGAGCTCTTGGTTAAAGTCAGTTTGGCTCGGTTGTTTAGTAACGATGAATTAATAACCACAAAACAACAATGGTGCCCTACTTCAGAGTGATCCTTAAAAAAAGCTTGGAGCATTCACTTAGGGAATTCACACCAAACATTAATCTTTTGTCCTTCACACCATAGAGAGATATCATCTCTTCACAATTACACCAAGAGCCTTTTGACAGAAGTAGGTTTGGTCCACTGGTATGGCAACGATGCTACAATAGTTACAGTTGAACAATGCAGACTAAGTTTTGAGTAAGCCTCGACCAAGTACTTATGTCCCATCAACACAATTCACTCCAGACTAGCACTTCAGAACATAGAATTTTGAATGGACGCCACTCTCTAAAGGAAACACAATAACCCTCGTAAACTCTAATGCCGACCAGTGTGCGTGCGGCAACCGTGTAAACAAACGTTGGCACACGACCTCGTCAATAATTGAAAACTTCAGGGATTTAGGGATTTGAACAGAGGATAAAAAGAATTTGCCTTTGTGTTTCACACCAATATATCATATAGTATCCCATTGTTTGGTTGGATGGCATTATGGTCCTTTATGTGATCGATAATCTAGAATAACAGTTCATCAAATCATGTCATTATTTATGATGCATGAAAGGACAGAGATGGGCACAGACTCTGAGGTAAAATATCTTGTTACTCATCATTCTGATCAGCACCATTAAATCTAATCAATTCAGATCATTTTTGTTATCACAACACTTTCAGGAAAAGAGAGCGACAAGGATTGTATGCCAGGTAACTACCTACTTCACAAGGTGAAGACTTTCCTGGGGTTTTTTAAATCTTCTCAGAATCTTTCCCTTTGAATCTCTATGTATATTTGATGATAATACTAATAATGACAAACAAGTGTTTCAATATTTCAGGCCTGACCAGACTAGGTCAGTCTGACCTGAATAAGATAACCTTTTCACCTATGCTTTGGGGTGTTTCAGTGTTTTCAAACTTGTTGGTTTATTTTGTAAAGACCATATGTTTCAATTTTCAAAGGATTTTAGGTGGTAAGGATTGTCAGATCAAACCACCTTAAGATGTGATGCACCAATTTTGTACAGTTAGACTGGACCGTAAGGTTTGATCCATTCACACTAGGAAGGACTGCTTCTCTTTTCCATAAGTGTAGTGGGTTCTTTAACAATTGCTCGGGGTATGTCTCTCCTCAAACACAGGACCTCCAGCTTTATATCACATTTATGAGGATGCCCCTAACCAAAGCAAAGGTACTCATTTTCACCTGAGTCAAGTCAGGAAATGTCTAGTAGATGTTACAAGCCTTTCCAAAGAGTTTGAGTTTGAGTTTATTTATTCGCACGTAGAACACAAAAACAGAGAAATGTACATTGGATAAAACAAATACTGTGCGGGAGGAAGGGAGGAAGCCTAACGGCTTATGCAAGCCCTCCTCCTATGAGTAAATGGGCCTTGCAAACCCAGAACCTTTAGTCAACGAGACTACCTTCTTACCACCATTTGAATTTGATGTGCTGAATTATTTGTGAACTATGAAAGACAGACCTTTGGTTGTTCCTCCTCCTGTTTCTCCTCCTCATCCCAGGCAAGTTCTGGCTCTTCAGGGGGTTCAGGGGTTGGGGAGGGGGGCGGTGGCTCTGGCTCCTTCATCTGTACTGACACCTCTGAATACAAGATGAAAAGCAACCGTTACCATGTGAAACATGCCGTACATTTACCGGGGATAAGATAAAATTGTGAGATTGACACATGACTACTGTAATGGTGGAAAGGTGATGTGTCAGACTTATGAGTGTTTTACCGGTAGATTTCGTTTAGCCATAGTTAAAAAGAGAGATAAGAGTGATAAAAAAAGGTGCTCAAAATCATGATCTCTGCAAGAAACCCTTACGAAGAAAGACTTAAGGAAGAGGATTCATCTTTCACCTTTGGCAGAAGAAAAAAACAAACCTTTCTGTTCCTCTTTTTCTGCTGCAGCATGGATAGACAAGACAGAATTTTCTTAACTCTCAAATCAGTTAATGAACTCAAGACCACACCAATTTCAGTTGTTGGTTCTCAGATTTTTTAAAGTGAAAATATAGCAAACGGACAAGGCATAAACCTGGGCTTTGGTTTCATTATATTTTTCCAGTTAGAATTCTATTTATGTTCTTCTGAAATCCGAGAACCAACAAATGAAATTGGTGAGGCCTGATTATAAGACAGTACATTTAAACAAAAAATGTCCCTGGTCTAATACAAGAACTAGGAATCTGGTTAACATTAGGACTAGGAGAAAAACAGACGAAAACCGTGATGTACGTAATCTTTACCAATCTGCTCCTGCCAGTCTCCATCCTCCTCCTCCTCCTCCTCCTCTACAGGAATCTCCTCCTCCTGCTCAGGAGGTGGGGATGGAGGGGGAGACATCTCCACTGTGCTGGGCTCCCCGCTGCCGGCTTTGGCCGACACATTTGATGGAGTTCTGACAATCCTAGGAGAAAGTGTAAAGCCGGTCAGATTTTGCTATTCTATTACTGTTTGTCTTTAGTCTGAAATCTTCTTCATAGTATCACAATTATGCATTTTTACAACAACATATCATTTTAAGAAACATTATGGAGCATATGCAAAGATATGTGGAAAAACATATCATATTAAGTTCTTGAAAAGTATTTTAAATGGTGCTCTGTTCTATTGTTCAATCCACATATCCAAAGGGGCAACTTCAGTTTCAGATACAGAAGCCACAATGGTACAGCGCCCCCTACTGGCCATCCAAGGTATAACATATAATCTTCTTTCCCATGGGAAATGCACATGCCAAGATGTAATGTGATAAAAACGCCCTCTATTGACCAGGTTCTACACTACAGCTAACAGGATCATGGAGTGGGGTAAGGAGCGCTCCCGGTGCCAGCCATATGGGGAGCACAGGCCGGGGAGAGTAGGCCGGGGAGAGGGGGCCAGACTGTACCATTGTACCTGTAGGGGAGAAAGTACAGCATTATTGCAATCACTTCTATGTCCTCTCAAACACATTTCTGGCTAGCGATGGCCCGTTTTGGAAGCTAAAATATGACATTTCTTGGATTACCACATACTTATGCTATGGCAAAGTCGGGACTCTTAGTTAAACAAAAAACAACAAAATTATATAAACCTCTAACAGCGACACCTACCGGAGTGAGTGTCCTTTCTTACTGTCTTGCAAAATCCTACATTTTTACCGAACTAAAAGCCTCATCGACATTTAACTAAACATAGAAGTTTGTCCAAACTCATTTCAAGTGTACTAAAATGTCAACGCGTCGTACTTCAAGTGACAAATTTAACAGACAGCAAGGCGTAATAACGTCAGAGTGCCATAAAGTTGACATATGCGGTCATATGGAAGCCAGAGCGGGTTTCAACCATTTTAATCGCATTAATAGCTTCATCGACAATAAACTAAACATACAACTTCAACCAAACTCTTTTCAATTACACCGGTGTGTCTACGCTACGTACTCAAAGTGACAAATTTAACAGACATCAATGCGTAATGACGTCAGGGTACAATAAAGTTGACATATGCGGTCAGAAGGAAGTCAGGCCGGGTTTTCCATGCTATTGACCTAATTGAAAATTCATATACAATACACTAAACATACAACTTCAACCAACCCCCTTCTGTTTACACCGGAGTGTCTCTGCTACGTATTACTAGTCTCAAATTTAACAGACATCGAGGCGTAATGACGTCAGAGTGCCATAAAATTGACATATGCGGTCAGAAGAAAGTCAGGGCGGGTTTTCCATTGTTTTGACCTAATTCAAAAAGTCATAGACAATAAACTAAACATAAAACTTCGACCAAACTCCTTTAAAGTACACCGGCGTGTCTACGCCACGTACTCAAGGTGACAAGTTTAACAGACATCAATGCGTAATGACGTCGGGGTACCATAAAGTTGACAAGGAAATCATGGCGGGTTTTCCACTGTTCTGACCTAATTCAAAAAGTCATAGAGTGATAGACAATAAACTAAACATAAAACTTCGACCAAACTCTTTTTCATTACACCGGTGTGTCTACGCTACGTATTCAAAGTGACAAATTTAACAGACATCAATACATGTACGTAATGACGTCAGGGTACCATAAAGTTGACATATCATAGCGGCGCTCAGAAGGAAGTCAGGGCGGCTTTTCCACTGTTTTGACCTAGTTCATAAAGCCATAGACAATAAACTAAACATACAACTTCGACCAAACTCTTTCCATTTATACCGGAGTGTCTACGTTACGTACTCAAAGTGACAAATTTAACAGACATCAATGCGTAATGACGTCAGGGTACCATAAAGTTGACATATGCGCTCAGAAGGAAGTCAGGGCGGGTTTTCCACGGTTTTAACCTAATTCAAAAAGTCATAGACAATAAACTAAACAAACAAACTAAAATGGGGTACTCAATTGACAAATTAACAGACACCTAGGCGTGTTGACGTCAGGGTGCCAAAACATTGATATATGCTGTAAAGAAATATACTGTATCATCCAAAGGAAGTCAGGGGTTCAACCCCGGGAATCTGCTAGCTTCTATCCCTACTATAGAAGCGATAATTAACCCAAGCTGGTCTATGCTTCAGGACATTCAGGCCCAGATGGCCTCCCGTGAGACAAAGTGATTTGCAAGCCCCCTGCCTGTCCTTGAATAATCGAGCGTTTAATGGGGGCAACCTCCTTGATGGTGGCAAACACAGGTTAGAAGTTAGAACAGTGATGGAATCTTTCCCTCCTACCAAAAACAAATTTATGGACGGAAATTGATAGTAACAGATACCTAGGAACTTTTCCCTTTCGTAACTAAATAATAAATTTATGGTACCCTGACGTCATTACCCATTCATGTCTGTTAAATTTGTCACTTTGAGTACGTAGCGTAGACACACCGGTGTGATGAAAAAGAGTTTGGTCGAAGTTGTATGTTTAGTTTATTGTCTATGGCTTTATGAACTAGGTCAAAACAGTGGAAAACCAGCCCTGACTTCCTTCTGAGCGCATATGTCAACTTTATGATACCCTGACGTCATTACGCATTGATGTCTGTTAAATTTGTCACTTTCAGTACGTAACGTAGACACCCCGGTATAAATGGAAAGAGTTTGGTCGAAGTTGTATGTTTAATTTATTGTCGATGAAGCTTTATGAACTAGGTCAAAACAGTGGAAAAGCCGCCCTGACTTCCTTCTGATCATGAGCGCATATGTCAACTTTATGGTGCCCTGACGTCATTACGTATTGAAGTCTGTTAAATTTGTCACTTTGAGTACGTAGCGTAGACACACAGGTGTGATGAAAAAGAGTTTGGTCGAAGTTGTATGTTTAGTTTATTGTCTATGGCTTTATGAACTAGGTCAAAACAGTGGAAAACCCGCCCTGACTTCCTTCTGAGCGCATATGTCAACTTTATGGTACCCTGACGTCATTACGCATTGATGTCTGTTAAATTTGTCACTTTGAGTACGTAGCGTCAACACACCGGTGTAAATGGAAAGAGTTTGGTCGAAGTTGTATGTTTACTTTATTGTCAATGACCCTTTCAATTAGGTCAAAACAGTGGAAAACCCGCCATGATTTCCTTGTCAACTTTATGGTACCCTGACGTCATTACGCATTAATGTCTGTTAAATTTGTCACTTTGAGTACGTGGCGTAGACACACCGGTGTAATGAAAAAGAGTTTGGTCGAAGTTGTATGTTTAGTTTATTGTCTATGGCTTTATGAACTAGGTCAAAACAGTGGAAAAGCCGCCCTGACTTCCTTCTGAGCGCATATGTCAACTTTATGGTACCCTGACGTCATTACGTACATTTATTGATGTCTGTTAAATTTGTCACTTTGAATACGTAGCGTAGACACACCGGTGTAATGAAAAAGAGTTTGGTCGAAGTTTTATGTTTAGTTTATTGTCTATCACTCTATGACTTTTTGAATTAGGTCAGAACAGTGGAAAACCCGCCATGATTTCCTTGTCAACTTTATGGTACCCCGACGTCATTACGCATTGATGTCTGTTAAACTTGTCACCTTGAGTACGTGGCGTAGACACGCCGGTGTACTTTAAAAGAGTTTGGTCGAAGTTTTATGTTTAGTTTATTGTCTATGACTTTTTGAATTAGGTCAAAACAGTGGAAAACCCGCCCTGACTTTCTTCTGACCGCATATGTCAATTTTATGGCACTCTGACGTCATTACGCCTCGATGTCTGTTAAATTTGAGACTAGTAATACGTAGCGGAGACACTCCGGTGTAAACAGAAGGGGGTTGGTTGAAGTTGTATGTTTTTTTTAGTGTATTGTATATGAATTTTCAATTAGGTCAATTGCATGGAAAATCCGGCCTGACTTCCTTCTGACCGCATATGTCAACTTTATTGTACCCTGACGTCATTACGCATTGATGTCTGTTAAATTTGTCACTTTGAGTACGTAGCGTAGACACACCGGTGTAATTGAAAAGAGTTTGGTTGAAGTTGTATGTTTAGTTTATTGTCGATGAAGCTATTAATGCGATTAAAATGGTTGAAACCCGCTCGAAATGAGTTTGGACAAACTTCTATGTTTAGTTTAATGTCGATGAGGCTTTTAGTTCGGTAAAAATGTAGGATTTTGCAAGACAGTAAGAAAGGACACTCACTCCGGTAGGTGTCGCTGTTAGAGGTTTATGTAATTTTGTTGTTTTTTGTTTAACTAAGAGTCCCGACTTTGCCATAGCATAAGTATGTGGTAATCCAAGAAATTACGTCTTTTAGGTGGCGCCAGCTAGCCAGAAATTTGTTTTAGAGGACACAGATGTGATTGCAATACTACTGTGCTTTCCCCCCTACAGGTACAATGGTACAGTCTGGCCCCCTCTCCCCGGCCTACTCTCCCCGGCCTGTCCTCCCCACATGGCTGGCACCGGGAGCGCTCCTTACCCAGATGGGATCATGGCATTATGAAGAATGCCCTACATTTGGAGCTCCACCTAGGGAAATATGTAGGTACTGTACCAACCTGACTGGCGTCCTTATTCTTTGCGGAGGGGGTGGGGTTCGGGGCGGAGATTGCGGTGGGCGATCGTGAAGCCACGCTCTCTTGGAGATGTCGAAGAACTGTGGTGTTTCGCCTCTTCTTACCTAGACATGCCAAAGTACATGTACATGTATGGGCAAATTACATACAACTGATTCAATGCTAGTTCACCTTTTTACACAGTAAAAACGGGATATCTAGGGCTGTCAAGTCGATTGGCGGTGGCTTTGAACTGAAATATTTTGAAAATATTGCAAACTGGAACCACTGTTTATCGACTTGATTTCCCTAAGTACCCTGTTTTAAAGGACAGCATCAGAAAATTTTCAATTCTTTATTTTCCAGTAGTTTACTCATTAAAAAGTTGATGTACGTCAATTTTTACATTGATCCGCCTAATATGACCCTGTAGACACGTTTGAACTTCGCGCTCTCCTCCTCTCCCCGCCGCGCTGGCCGATGACGTAATGGCCTCGTTCTGATCGTCTGAGATTGTATGACGTCACGGATCCAAAACTTCTAGCCAGCCATTTTTCTCGGTGAACCTCTGTCCTCTCAGCGGTGAATAATCACCCCGCCATTCTGGAGTTCAGTTTGTTGTTGTTGAAAATTACTTTCGTGGACCTGTAAGTCGCATTGTGAGCTGTCTACGAAGCCATAGTCCCGGGAGACTGAACATGAAAAGCTTGCCTGCGAGTAAACCGCGCGGCGACGGGACGAAATCAAAACAATGGCGGTGGGGGTGGTTCACGCACCGTGCCTTTTTGGACTTTTACAAGAGCGAGTTCGGGTCAGTTCTTACCTTCTCCTTTCCGGACAGCACAGCGATAATTACACGTAAGCTTCCACGAATTTTGGTTGAATTCACAATTGTCCAACTGGCAGGGACATTAAAAAAAACATTTTTCCTCTGACAACATACCCTTGATCGCTACATATCGAACGATCCCCCTTCCGCGCCGAAACATATATACAGCATTGTTGTTTTTACATACAACACAGGCCGGCATTGTGAATGGCGCGAAATGTCGGCTTCGTTTCAGAGTCCGTGATTTGTTTTGAATGAACCCCTAGCAATCTCCGCCAAAGCTACATGATTGAAAAACCGACCAGTCCAGATGATTTACCCGAGAAACAGAAAATAAAGTGAGAGGCAAGGCGTAACTCGCACGATCTGTACAAGTTGCGGTGCTATCTGTTTCGGCGCGAAAAGGGGGTCGTTCGATATGTAGCGATCAAGGGTATGTTGTCAGAGGAAAAATGTTTTTTTTAATGTCCCTGCCAGTTGGACAATTGTGAATTCAACCAAAATTCGTGGAAGCTTACGTGTAATTATCGCTGTGCTGTCCGGAAAGGAGAAGGTAAGAACTTACTGACCCGAACTCGCTCTTGTAAAAGTCCAGAAAAGCACGGTGCGTGAACCTCCCCCACCGCCATTGTTTTGATTTCGTCCCGTCGCCGCGCGGTTTACTCGCAGGCAAGCTTATTCATGTTCAGTCTCCCGGGGACTATGGCTTCGTAGACAGCTCACAATGCGACTTACAGGTCCACGAAAGTAATTTTCAACAACAACAAACTGAACTCCAGAATGGCGAGGTGATTATTCACCGCTGAGAGGACAGAGGTTCACCGAGAAAAATGGCTGGCTAGAAGTTTTGGATCCGTGACGTCATACAATCTCAGACGATCAGAACGAGGCCATTACGTCATCGGCCAGCGCGGCGGGGAGAGGAGGAGAGCGCGAAGTTCAAACGTGTCTACAGGGTCATATTAGGCGGATCAATGTAAAAATTGACGTACATCAACTTTTTAATGAGTAAACTACTGGAAAATAAAGAATTGAAAATTTTCTGATGCTGTCCTTTAAAAACAATGGATATAGGTTACCCGGCAGATAAAGGTGAACTACCGTTAGCATTACATTGTGTATTTCCACAAGCTTTCATTTTTACAAGCTTGACATTCAGAAAATTGGATCAAAATTTACACATCAAAACTTTGCATAGCAAAAAGATACATACCTCATTATCTTTTAGTGGACTGTGACTCTGAAATGGCAAAAAAACAACTGGTTAGAAATGACAAAGCAATACATGTAGATCAACAAACATACATGTATATCATACAATATACAGTCAGGCAATAATTCTATTGAACAAAGTAAATAAAGATTTCATAACTCAACCTCTCTAGAAGTAAACAATGTAACCATCAAAAAATACAATATACAAGCTAAAATTTTGTCAAACAAAAGTAAATATAGATTTCATAACCCAACCTCTCTAGAAGTAAACAATGTAACCATAACAACTCAGTTAATTACAGTCACCTGCTCTTTTAAGAACTGTCACTTGATATAAAACAGACATCTGCAATAGACCAACTGCAACCAGGACATCAGACAGAAAAGTATGTCATTGAAGTCAAATTATGGTAGACAAGTACTTATTTGTTCTAGTTGTAGATCTAATTCCATTTTTCAAACATTTTAAAATGTGTATATACTTTTTAAATGTTTCCCCATTTTTGTGGAATATTCGAAATATCCACGGCACCAAGAACAATATTTCCGATAATTTCTACAGAATGGCTATATAATGTTATGATTTTTCCTACAGCACAACACAATATTCAACTGTTTCACATTAACAAAGACGTTTTAAGTGTGCTTAATGTACAGCACTTGTATATGTCCAACAGGTAAAATCTATTATGTCCATTGTGTTGCCCCCCACTACCTAATCACTACCCAGAGGGCATTAGTGTGTAAACACTCAATCATCATCCAATTAATAACACCCTATTAGGTATAATGCTGCCTGCATGCTGATTGGTTCCCTATTAGTATAGCAATACATTCAGTACAGCTGGCATTCCTTTGCAGGTAGGGTCACTGGGTGCGTAGTTTAGATTTACTACTAGGCAGCAAAGGCATTTCATGAAGTATTATCAGGGGTGTATTAGAACAGGACACTCAGAATAAGGACAATGACTAAAATTGCACTGCCAACCATTAGGTGGGTAATTTAGACATACAAGGCACCAAAGGCATTTCATCTGACTGTCTATCTATAACTAAGAACAGTTATTATTATTATTATTATTAAAGGCATTTCATTAAGTATTATCAGTGAGTGACTGGTGCTGTATTGCAACAGGACAACTGGAATAAGTAGATGTAGTTACAGTTACTGTAGCTATATACCAACTTAAGTCTCCATCCTAACCAGGCCCATAAAACTTTCTCAAACATATTTATGTGAGGCAAACAGACAAAACTATTCCTAGAATCAGGTCCCATTTAGTTTTCCTCCAAACCATACAAAACTTTGCAATATAAGATCAAATAACAAATATCATAACCAGGCTTTTAGCTAGGATTTTATAATAGGGAGTCCAAACTTACTGGTGAGTCGCGGTAAGTGACTATTGTAGGAGGGGTCTGGGGGCATCCACCTTCCATGGTGCAGAGTTTTTGATGATTTTAAGTTTAAAAAGTGCATTGTAAGGTATCCAAAGAGGCAAAAATACACAATGTACTGTTACAGATATCACAGTAGAAGACTGTGACCACAGATGACCTGGTTGCATCCCTGGTCAATCAGAATTTCATGCTTGTCAGAGGATTTTCTCCCCAGAATAGGGCGTCCAGGGGCATCAAATTTCTTGTTATTCTAAGAAAAGGGCGTCCAGATGACGCGTTGACGCATGCCTGGCTAAAAGCCTGATCATAACTAATGTTATGCACCGAAAGATGTAGCAATTTAGAGCAGCGTAGACTGGTTTCATAGTCCCTTAAGAGTTCAAAATAAAACAGAATAATGCAAATATTTGACGGACATGCAGCCAGTCTCTTATTGGTTGATTTTCTAATTTCCATGCTATCATTGGTTGAACTGCTAATTATGGTGGACAGTCAGTCTTTTGTTTTTCTCATTAAACTTGTTTTAGATCTACAATAACGTGTATCATGGCACATGAGAAAGGTGTATTGTGCCTGACAGCAAGAGATTGTGTGCCACAGGCTAGACAATAAGTAGCCATGATTAGTGCCAATTACTGAGAAGACCCAGGTGAACAGGTTATGTAGAACAATGGACACCTGTGGTGACTGTAGGGGTATGGGGTAAAAAGTGGGTTAAAATTGGCTGTTAGAAATAAATCATAGATAGTGGGTTCACTGTTTAGAAAATGTGTACTGGGGAAGTATAGAACCAAAACGTTTATTTTGATTGGATATACTGTACTGAGTATACAAATGTGGGCAATATTAGTATGACATTTATGCCGTACATCACACAATATGAGGGAATAAATGATACATTAATCTAAAAATGTATTCTTCAAATGGCGCACTACCATAATTCCCTTGTCTACTACAATCTTAAATCAATTTTTTTTATTCCAGATTTACTTTTTTAAGGCAAATCATTATCAAAAAGTTCAGAGGAGCATGCCATATGATTTTTTGGCAACAGAGAAAAGTGAAACTTGTTTGAAACCATTTATTGTTGACAATATTAGGTGTGACAAATTGTTTACAAACTCCTTTATTCCAGCAATTATAATCAGTGACGCTTTCGTGCATTCAGTAAGGTGTCAACTGATCAACCTTTCTTTTTTCAAATTCAATGGTAAAAGGCCATTTAACAATCATTTTCAATTTGAAAAGTTATCTACTCAACCAAATTTTCAACTGTCTATTATATTTCTACTTGTGTCATTTGTGTATTCTTAATAGCTGCGGACATTGCTTTGTGCCTAGTAACCAAGGCAGTCTCCTAGCAACTAAAACAAAACAGGTTGTATGTTACATTAACAACATAACAAACCTAAAATTGAAGCCTTTCAAGTAACTGTTTTTAACACAACTGTCATTTAATGATTTAGTTAAAGACTGAAAATAAGTTTGTTTGGAAACATTCCCTTGAATGTAGGTGATGTGCTGATAAGCAAAACATCATTATTTTTGCTCAACCTTTTCTGTTCAAGTATGATTATGAAGCCATGTACAGGTAAAATGCTGTTTGAGTTTGAATTTGAGTTTTGTCTAATTAATATGTACAACAAACGTTTGCAGCAAATGAAGATTAAAAAGATAGCTTTGACTTCTTTTATGTTTGTTCTAAACACTTAAGGTTTGGCCTAGAAAAGTCAAGGTCTTTCTAGAACATCAAGTTACCTCACACTAAACATGAGATTACCGATGTTTCTCCCTGGATGTTTTTACTGTACACGTGTTAACAATAGTGTAAAAACAACTTGGTGACACTAGCAGCCGCATGTCAACGCACTGACCCCACAATCACAGACATAATAGAAAAGTCGCCGTAACTTCAATGGACGACAGTTCACATAAATATTGTTCTTACAGCAAAGACGGGGCTTAGAAGGTGGATAATATTACTAAGGATGGTATGTAGGAACTATTATGGGTTGGATTAGGTAGGTATTGAGGAAGGGTTGTCAGAAAAATGTCAACGCAGATTTTTTATAGATAACTAATAACCCGGCATTCAGTCTATTGTCATTTGGCCTGGCCAACCTTTCTTAGGGGCAGACGGTGTTCTCTGCTGCCTGGGTAATCTTTGGCACCCATGCAACCAAGTTTAACTAGCCACCGCAAATGGTTAATTAATCGTGTAAAACTTGTAATGAATATAACACTGGGGAAAATATATGTACAATTTACTACAAATAAAAATGCATTGTTGTGAATTATTTGATAGTCAAACAAGAGATGCCTAACTTATAATATAATATTGGATAACATGGGATCAAATAGAACATAAAGTAACTGAAAATTTACAGAAATACAACAGAACATACAATAAGATTACAAATCTAATAATCTTATTTCCAGCCAAAAATATAATCATGGTGGGTTTAAGACAAGAAGATTCATGTATCCAAAGACAGTTTTGTATAGAGGATAGACTTAATCTTATAGTAGTCTACAAATCACAAATACAATAACAGTATCATCAATCTACTATAATTGATGATCACGACATCTTTAAATAATTGGGACCTGACAACACCCAATTCATTATGTATCTGGCACACATATGAATTATAAAAGACTACTATAGCTGTCATCACAATATCCCATATCCACCCTGCTCTTAATTATTACCAGCACCGAGCGACAAGCAGACAATGTACGAAGTAGACCGTATTTATCGTCATTGTGCGTAAGTAAACGGTCGCCAAGGGAAAGAACGTCAGTCTAATTCTAACGCAAAGGTCAGGGTATGGGACTTGTTGACAAGGCACTCTAAATTCCCATGGTCTCTCTGACTTCCAAGGCGAGGACTCTACCTAGAACAACTTAACTCATGACCTGCTATCAAAATGTTTAATCTAAGGTATAAAAGAAAAGCGCCAGTGTACGTGATCGGAAAAAAGGGGGATACTCCTGGTGACAAGCACCTTTGTTACGTTGGTAAAATATTGTGTTTATTCTACCGTCCTGAAGGCAAATGCCAAATTCCATGCTCTGGTCACAATGGACAAAACTGTACATTCATTCCACTAAGCAAGAGTGTAGTCTGTGTAGGACGGGCCTAAGAAGCGTGATTAAATCAGGCTAGCAAGAGTGGTGTGAAGCTAAAGAAGACTGCCTGGCGTTCAAAAACATGTCTCAATTAAATGTATAAGTCACACACTAGAATTTGGGATTCAGGACAATTACAGACTGTACTAGGACAAATTGGAATCAGAGTCTCTACTAGCTAGGGCAAAGTGGAATCGGGATCTGTCCAAGGATAATCTGCGGAACTAGAATCTATTGTATGAGAGACAACGATTCCAATCTATTAAAGGACAAACCTCTATAAGGCCACAGCAAGTAAATTTTATGGATGACATCCTCTGCAGACTGAAAAAATAGTGCGATAGGGCGGGGAAAAAAACAAGATGGGTGAAAAAAAACAAGATGGCTACATGTAGGCACCGTAATGTTGTGATGAATGTTGTAACAAGAATTAAAGGGACAAAACACATGGTATCAGAGCCAACAAGGCATTCATTCCTGTATTCAAGACATGTACTGGTGTGGTAAAAGTGACACTAGTGTGGTAGACTGGCATCACCAACAAAGTTGGTAACCACACTCATGGCTTCCATATTGGTGTCACTTTTACAACTTTCAATAGTTTCATTTCGACAACTACAGTCCTGGCTACCCCGCAAGTGACCCTTCTACAAGTACAGTTATTAGCTATAGGCTACAACACAACATATTTGCTCATTTTGGTACTTTATCGTCATGTTGACCATCCCTGCAGAAGAAAAAAAATTCTTTTTTTTTTCTGAAATCAGGCGAAAATTAATGTGCGCGCTGATGTCATCCATAAAATTTACTTGCTGTGGCCTAAAGACATATACACATGTATTTGCATGTAGTCAAAGACTTGAAACCCTCGGACGCAATTGAGAGTTGTCACACTATTAATTCATAATCAAGGGCGACACTTCATTACTCTTACATTCATAACATGTGTGAAGGGGCTGCCAAGTTGACAAACTACCAAATGTCTCTTTTCGACACTTGAAAGTTGATTATCGGTCAGCATATCAAGCCATATGTCTAAAATGCATAAAGTAAAATGAATGTTTCATAGGTTGACAAATATGAAATATTATGTGTCATAAAATTGTCAAGCATTTTGAATAGCATCAGAATGATTTAGCTGACAGAATTTGTTGAGGACAATTGGCATTGAGATAATTAAGTTATTAATATGGTTACCATGGCCTAATTAAAACTGGACTGCCCCTTTTAAGATGACCAATGGGTTCTTGACTAGTAACAATGCCCAAGGTTTGTATCTGTATCCGTAGCCCATGTATAACTGCCCTCATGCTTAACACACCAGCTTCGTAGGCACGCGGCACGGCAACAGCTGGTTATATTTAGCACTGAACTGCCTGTCACATCTAACCTTTACCTGTCTAGCTGTATTAAAGCTATGCCTGTACTGTACTTGTTAAAGCTATGCCTGTACTGTACTTGTTAAAGCTATGCCTGTATTGTACTTGTTAAAGCTATGCCTGTACTGTACTTGTTAAAGCTATGCCTGTACTGTACTTGTTAAAGCTATGCCTGTACTGTACTTGTTAAAGCTATGCCTGTACTGTACTTGTCAAAGCTATGCCTGTACTGTACTTGTTAAAGCTATGCCTGTACTGTACTTGGTGGTAACCTTGGCTCACTCACGACACAGAACCAAGCCTTTGTTTGAATACGCTGACCCTCCAGAAGACAGTGCATACAAAACAGTCCTTAACACAGTCCTTTAAGGTGATTACCTTTTACCCGATCCCCTCTAACTTTCTCTAACACCTGTAATTCTTAAAGAAAGGGTGGGATTCTACTGTTAAGGGTCAGGACCAAACAATGGACTTGTGCGAAAGACATGCTAAAAGACACAATTTAAGTCAACAATGTGGCTTGTCACAATAGTCTTCTTGCCTTTCAACATTGCTTTTTGGGACTCAGCTTCACTGAAAGCTTCTTTTCAGGATTTCACGGTATTGCTGGCACTAATGCTTCACTTAAGGACAGGATAGGCCGATGGTTGAAAGACGGGAGATTCAAGTGGATGAACAGGTATGGCAAAACAAAAACAAAGTGAACACCTGGATACCGCATGCACTAGCGACAACGTAAGACTGGCTCACTTTGAAACATAGGCTATTCCACAAATGAAGAGAAAAGGGGTCGAAGTTTTCCCGTCATAAATTTTCAGTTACACAATAAATATAGTGTTGTAAAACTTTAAACTTTAGATTCGTATCTTGTCCAATTTCTACTACTTTCTAATGCTTCAACTTGCAATACTGCCGAATCATCACCCAAATACTGGGTGACATTATTTATCTAAGAGAGAAATGGTTTTGCCTGCCTTCTTGGGTTTATAAAAAAAAAATTTAAGATTTAAAGTTACTTTCTTATATCTTCATTGGAAATATATACAGTAGAAAACAATTTATATTCTTAAAACAAACCAAAACGTCATACCCGTCTGGCAGAGCGTGGTCTCTCGTAACTGACATATCTGTCGAACGGTGTCGTAGGAATCAGTCCCGTGGAAGATGTCGGACGCCAGTCTCCGCTCCACGTGACATTAGGTCTCCCGCGTACCAACCCCTGAGCAGTCCTCGGCCGTGCGAGTTTGCGAAAGTTCCTGTCTATTCGTACTTCTTCGTAACCTCTCTCTACTTGTGTGAAACTTTTCTGCAAGTCAGCCGCTTTTCTTCGTACTGTCGCACTCCGAACTCTTTTGTTTTTCACCTGAGGTGGTCCGGACATAAACGACTTCACGCTGTACAGCGAATAAGCACTTCTAGGGCGAGACTCCCGTAAGAACTGGTACGTATCCCCGCCACTGTCTCGTGAGCGTGCGCTTCCGCTTCGACCATCCTGTACTCTCCTGACAGTTGCGCTCTTCACTCTTTCTTGCTGATCCTTTTTCGGAGTCGAGATCCGTAGTCTATTCTCGGAGGATGTGTCTGAATGATGTTTGGCATAGTCCACATCCGATAGGAACTTCTGGCTAAAATCATCCTTGCCTTTCTTGTAGCCGTGAGACAACCACGGCAAGGTTGGGTCCAACATTATAGCAGCTGTGTTTTAAATGCTTCAAAATAGATCTGGACACAGATAAAATTTGAGAAATCTAAAAGTTGTCATTTTTTTAGTAGAACAGATTCAACACTACGAGATTTCACCGAATCTAAATGTGTTGGTGTATTTGCTACAAAACTAGAAGTACCGTTGACACGAATCTCAGAATATTACGATTTGAATCCAAGGAAAACGTCAACATCTTGTGGAGAAGCCTCTTCAGTAAGCCTTGAAGTCGAGTCCCGCCATCTTGAAAGTTCTTGAGGCCATGAGGACAACTTACGGTAAGAGTTTCTTTCCTCCTTCGCTCTGTATCTGTCCGAGTCCAAACCTTGGGGGAAATTCTCTGGACACAACAGTGACGATAAATCTTCTGGGCAATACAGATTAATTCACTAACTGTTACCTCTTCCTCGGGCGAAAAGAGCCTTTTCAGCGGCACTCGATATGCGATTTTCCGCTCGAGCGAGCAACACAGTTTCAAAACTCCTTTCTGGGTCACTTCAGTCTTCACGGCTTCTCGCTTGTCTTGAGACGGGCGACGACAGACGGCAGCACCTTGTAGCAGCCATAATCCCACACTTGATAAGACTTTGGCATTCTTTAATATAGAAATCCTGACTCAGCCCCGTTCTTTTGACAACAGTAACACCTCTCATTGAAAGCTGACCCCAAATATGACCCAAGGAAGGAAGTCTATTCCAAAATCATCAAAGGGGAGTAACAATTTATTTTTAGCATATTATTTCTAGAATATGAGCAATACCTGTCACAAAATTATATCTTATAGATAATTATATTGTATGCAAAATTCTGTATAAATCCGAAAATGAGCAAACGATGTCACAATTACCGTATAAGGTCTGTAAGTTTTAGACGTATACTGTGAGTAAAATGGTATCGTCCAAGACGCACGTCACCATATTTGGGCAAGTGTTTGTTGCCTGGTTACCCCAGACGCCACCAAACCGCCCACCTGTTGCCTCACCTGGCTGAATGACGTGCCGTCGTCTTAACTTCTCTCTTTTGTGTTCTTGTGTTGTTTTTACGTCTTACAGACTGGTATCTATCTAATCTTCGGTCAACGTATTTTTCAGGAGGATAACTTGAAGGAAATCTTGTAAATCAATTTCCATGTCATTACGAAAAGACCAAATGCGCATGTTTTGTACATGTTCTGTTGGCAAAATAGGGCGCTGCTCTCAAAGTTTTGACAACTTCGAAGGAATTTCGCGCGTCACTGTTCGTTTTGACAACTTTTCAGGGAGGCGCCTTTCAACATTAGGTTGCTAGGTGGCGCATACATGTGTCTGAGCGTCTGTAGCGTTACCAAAACAACCGAGTAAAAGAGTTAACTGTTCCAACATAGATTTTAAAGAACTATCTCTTGATCTTTAATTTCAAGATTGCTGTTGGCTACATTTCCTTCATACATCCTTCGTATAAACCCATTATTTGCATTGCTAACGCAAACGCTTTGACAAACACACCTCAGTTTTATAAATCAAAGTTTAAACTACACGCTAAGAAGGATAAAAATTCCTTTGGTGGATTTTATTTGACTTATAGCGCTGACACAACAAGAGCTAACACATCTGACCATGCGCCGGTAACATTAACTTGTACCCACCCGCAGAATCGGCGTCTGTGCTGTTTGAATAGTGTCACATTTATGGGTTGGGCTAACGTTTCCTGTCAATCAGGGCGTCTGTGTGTGGATATTAGAAGTACACATGACTCTTGCATATTGTCACAGACATAATACCCCTGTTGCACAGAACGAAAATCGATCGGCTGACTTGTGTGTGATCTCATAGGTCACCGAACCCCGTCATTATGACATAATACAATTCATAGGGCTGATTTCAGGTGAAGGGGGGCGATCTGTCGATTTTAGAATTTTGTAACCTCTGCCGATCAACATTCAATCATAAATCCCAAATTCCAGTTTGATCCATTGATTTTTAAGGCCAGGAATCGAAGATAAAATTTCTGACTGCCTTTTAAGGGAATATCTGTATACTACAAGGTACCATAATTTGCGGCCGGAGGCCGGAGGACGGAAGAGACTCTGGACTATGCAACAAACTTTAACATGAGAATAAGACATGTCAGTGACACAGAAATGGGATGACTTCAACTTAGGCCATGTTGATTTGATTATCTGGATGACATCCTCCGGGAACTCCAAAACTGAAGCGAGCGAGCGAATAAAAAAAAAGTTTGGCCAAAAAAAAAGTTGCCTTCAGTATGAAATCAAAGTGGCCAGGAAGGTTGAACATAGGACTAAACACACATATCATAGTATGGTATACCAACAGTTAGTTGTAGGGACCAGTACATTATACGGGTGCAAAACATTTTTTTCTTCTTGGACCAATCCGAAAAAAACAGACCTGAAAAAAACAAGAGAGTAACAGCTCTCGCCAATTACAAAATGGACACACTATGTCGGCAGCCATTTGGGGTCTAACCGGGGGGCCAAGAAGACAACAAGAGCGAAGTCAAGTAGAGTGTGTAGTCAATTGCACCAAGTTTCTACAGTCAAAGGTACAGAGACAGTTAGCCTTTATTACATGGAGATGGGATTTTAAAATGCAGTGGGAGTCCTTTGTAGCAAAATTGACCAATTACCATTGTTTTGAGTATTGCCAGTTCTCAATTTTCCACACTCAGACAATTAGGTCCAGGTTCATGTCCGGATCTGGAAATGATCCTCTGGACCTGAATTTTCTGTACTGGTACCTCCCCCAACCAACAATAGATTTTTGTTTTCTTTCTGTCCTTTCACATCTTATTCTTTGACTTTAGATTCATTTTGGCATTCTATGGCATTAGTTATCTGTTTTCTGATACTTTTTTTTCAATCTACGGAATATTTGTGCTCATTTTACAGCTGCTTTGCACAATTTATTGTGTGGTCGAAAACTTTTTTTTTTGGAAATGGCCGAAAATTGGTACGAGCGCGGATGTCATCCATATAATCAAATCAACGTGGCCTTAGGCAAAATGAAGCACACAATGCAAGACTCGGGAGTTTGTCAATTGCAGAATTATGGAAGCAACACATGTCTACATTTCAACAACAAATCGTTTTTAAATTCAAGTATAATTCTTTGTTTTAGTTTTCTACTCCAGTAAGGGGGGTCGACTCACGTACACTGTTCATTCATATGTAATTATCTATTTATTATTGTCCTGTACGTATAATTTATTATTTACAATCCTTGTATAAGTGGCGGCGTTAATATAAGTTGAATGTAACTTGAGTCCGCCGTCACTTTGCCTTCGTCCGTTTATTTGTATTTTTACATGTATTTCAATAAAGAAAAAAAAAGACTCGGGAGCTATCATACGGCTGAATACCAGGCTAACCTATACAGACTCGGGGTATCTACCGCGATAGAATCGCCAATTCTGCAAATGCAGTCTTTACCTTACCATATACAGTGATAGCCTGGTATCCAGCCGTGTTAACTCCCGAGTCTCTTCTGTCCTCTCCCTCGGGAGCTATAATACGACTGGATACCAGGCTAATAGTAATACTGTGAAGAAGTAACTTCGCTTTTCTTTCTTGTATGTAACTCATAATCATATAGCTGGTCGTTTTGTCTTTCAAATAACATTGGTATAGGTTAAGCTGAAATTTGAACCCCCCGAACTTTCATTAACTCTCAGCACACTCTCAAGTGCTCTTCTAATGCTGGAATTGCACAGAGCCGTTAGCTCAAAATAACACTTATGGCATTATTCTCGTTACGCTTTTTGACCTATTATTGACCCTCGCTTTGCAGTGTATATTCGGTATATCAGCAATGCCACAATACCCTACGCGAGTCGCACTAAACTGAAATACCCGATCAACTAGTATACAAAGCCAAAATGGTATTATCGCATGTTGTAAATACACTACTTTGAATATTGATGCACATCTGTACGAATTGTAACCATTAGAGTTGGTTCATTAATGGGGATATATAATGCTGAAGCATTTTGTTTCTTGTTTCGCAGAACCGGTAACCACCTACAGGCGGACCACGCTGGTTTTGTACGCAAGTCACATGTACAAGCTGCTTAAAACCGGACTGTAAGGTTTGATCCACTCACACTCGATGGTTCCCTACTCTTTTCGACAAGTGTGATGGGTTCTTTAACGTGTTCGTGAACAAGGGACTTCCGGCTTTGCGTCCAATTTGAGAGAACGCTCCTAGCCGAAGCTAGATCATCATTTTCACTTGGGTCAAATGAGAATAGAATGGGAATAGGTATTCCCAATGCACAGCATCGAGGACTGCTAGGGTTTCAAATCAAGAACCTTTAGATTCTAAGTCAACGTATTATGTGCATGTCCCAAGAACACGACATCAGAGCCTGCTAGTGATTTGAAACTTTAAATTCTTATTCAAGAATCCTATCGGAAGACTAATTTGTTTAGCTTCCACCAGGCCTTCCTACGGGGGTACAGGGATCGTAAAATTCGGCAAAAAGTTGGAAAATTGGCCAGAGGATTCAGTCCATGCTAAGGTTCATATTTCCCCTCCGACCAAGCCCCCTGGTGGGAAAACGTGCCTGGCAAATTTTCTCTCTATAATATAGCCAGTGTAGTCAGTCTGGTAGAGATAGTTTGTTTAATTATGAGTGTATAAAATGTTGATACTTACGTCTTCGCTTCTTGTATCTTCAGCCTCCCGCTCATCTTCAGAATACCCTTCTCTTCCAAGCTCACCGTCCTCCCCTTGGAGTTCGTTCTTTTTCCAGTCAAAATCATTATCGTATGGCCGCGATGTCCCCCACTCATTTTCTGTACCGTCGTCTGCATTTTGGACAAGGTTTGCTAAATTTAGATCAGGTGACGATGAATTTTTCGGCGATTGTTTCTGTGGTGAGGCTTTGTTGTAGGGACAGGAACACCCGTCTTTGGTACAGAGGAGTTCTCCATCTATTTCTTGTGGATGCTGTGGTGGATGCTGTTTGCACGTGTCTTCCTCGCCCAACGGTAGCTCATCAACGACTGATTGCCTTTCTACTTCGACGACATCATTTCCCCCTACTTCTTCTGTGATTTTAGTTTTGTTCTCATCTTGCGTTCTGTCATTTTCCTCATACGAACTAGCAGTCTCCTCAGTACTCGTCTCGTCTGTCCCATCGACGAAGTGATCTTTAGGACGAAACACTTTTACGTTTGACAGAGAGGGTAACGTGACCTCCTCTGAGATAGCCGTAGCAGTCCCTATACCCGTGTCCTTGGAGATCACAGTATCAACGGAACGCACAGACGACGTGTCAGAATCGGAAATATCTTGTGAGACAATTTCCTTTGATGCTTCCAGTTCTCCAAATTTGTCTTCTTCGCTTCCCCCCTTTTCAGTTTTTGTTTCCTCCTCACCCTTTTGCTCTCTCAGTTCTATTTCCTCTAAGTGTATGATCTCACCGTTAACGTTTGCAGTTAGTTTGACCCCATCAGTTGCAGTAGATGGTTCGGTGACGTCGGCGTTCACCCATGAGATGCCCCCTAGCGGAGTCTTGTTGGCCCACCAGGGAACGCCGCCGCCCTTGGCGCGGTGGACGGCCATGTGTTCTCCCGTCAGGGGAGGCAAGTGGATTACCGTGGCCTTGCGACGACTTCGCGGCGTCTTCAGGTTTCTTCTCTGGATGTGGGAAACAAAGGGAAGGGCATAAGGGGACGAACAATATCGTAGGATATTTGAGTTTCTGCGCACACACTGAGTTTAGCATCTCATCTTGTATCAACGCTGTATACTGAATGTTAATATAACATTCGATGATGATGGGAAACACTGAAGTAAAACAGATATGACACACCACAATATGTAACTTCCACGGATGAAAACTCAGATGTTTACATTAGTGAGAAGTCTGTATGGTAAATGGCATGTTGTGTACTTCATGAATTACAAACAGTTCTAAGAGCACCAAGAGGGGTTATATTACATGACCTTTCGTTATTTTTTCTACAAAAACAGTGAAAAAATAGTATTCCAACAAAATCATAATTCTTTAGGGAGAGGCGCTAGATCAAACAATTAAAGATATTCTATGATCCTTGTGACAGACTCTATCAACCTAAAAATTCTGAAGTAAAAATATTGTTGAAACTTTCACCTGTCTCACCAATTCTTTGTCTATGAATATCGTTGAAGAGGTTCATCAGTCACGTATGTTTACAGTTACTATCATTTTTTCTTCGAACAGTGACTATTTATTAAAGATAGAGAACGTACCTCCAAATTTTCGATGTCTGCCAGTACATCTTGGACGCGGAGAATGGTCTAATCTCGATCTCGCGAGAGAATTTGTCTATGAATCTATGAAATACGCGCACGTTGAGTAGTTCGTCTACCGTCTATAGCCAGTGGAGTCTGGAGAGTAGCCTCTACCAGGCTCCGTGGATCGGTAGAATCATTATCCTCACCACGTGGCGAGGAAACGTACTCTTCTGGCCGGCTAACTCCCCTAGCGTACTATAGACTCTATTTGTCCAATTTCTACAATTAGACCACCGATTCACGAAGCCTGGTAGAGGCTAAGTGGAGAGGGAAGTGCGGTGATGACTTACCCTGACAAGACAGCGGCCTTGTTTGATGATGGGTAGGACGGGGGCGTGGTAGTGGGTGTGTCTGGGGGTGTGGGGGTTTCCCCTGGGCCAGGGGGAGGGCTTCATCAATTTCTGCATGCGGAGCCGATGGCAATACAGACAGTCAACCTGGCGGGAACGGAGGGTATTTCAGTGCAAAGAAAGACATGTTGAACATTGTAATTAGCACTTTGATCATAAATCTATTTTCATACAGTCAAATCTGCCCAAGAAGACCACTCAGGAACCCGATAAAATCTAGTCTAATGTGGACAGGAGACTATAGACTAAAGTCTTGTGCCAATGGGGAAATTATCTTCTCGGAGATCAATAAAAGTGGTCACATTGGCCAAGTGGCCATTATGTAGAGGTGGTCACTTGTACATGTTTGACTGCATTCAATTTCTTTATATTAGGTACATGACCTAACATACTACAGACTTATACAAATAGACTATCAAAATATAACATTGCCATACACATTTCTATCATCCGTATGAAAACACAATAATGAATACAATTCTTTTGTAATCAGAATAATACTAGTTTATAATCTTTAGTGTTACCGTATATTTTGTTACTTTGACGCCATTCAACCTAAGATATTTTAAGAAAATTTAAGCCTTCTTGTATTATACCCATTGCAACAAATTATTTGAGAAAGTGAATAAGAAACAAGAACGACAATGTATGTTTCACATAGCCTCTCTGACATTTTGTGACAACGTTAACTAACAGTCTAGTTTCCGATTCTGTTAATCAAATTGACACCAAGTACATGTGCAAGTACTTTCGATGTTTTGGGAAACCTTGAGCGAAGGTGTTATCAAACAATGAAGTACGCTATAGAGTTACTTCAACCTACTGTCGGAACATAGCCGCTCATTCAGCGCTATTGTAATCGTCAACACATGCCGCGAACTGTATCAACCAAACCTCGTAATACACACCACTTTACTAAACTCCTATTTCTTTCCAACAACACCTGAATGTAAAACACGTGTTTTGGTGTTTTTGTTTCTGTAAATATTCTAAAATTACATCCCCCTGAATGCCCTCCCGCAAGGTACGCGTACAGAAAGGATTTGTTGTGGAGTTTTGTCTCCAAGGTGAACATTTTTCACGGAGCTCGTGTTCTTAGCAAACATACCTTACAAGAGGGGCTGTAGAGTCGATGTTAGTCAGTGAATATCTTAGTTGTATCTACTGACTAACACGCGCGTTTTCGTTGGCCTAAACTTTGTTTTGAGAAACGCAAACTTAAGTCTAAACATAAAACAAGATTCTTATACAAGACGTGTGGGAAGTTTGTATTCAATGACGGAAGAAAGCTGTAGAAATGCCGACAAACTCTGTGGGTCGTCCGGTATAGAGTTTTTTTTTGTTTTGTTAGTGATACGGAAAGCATTGCAAGCTGCCGAACATATATAGCCCACATATACAACATGCACTTAAGCGTCCTCCATTCTGAAATTTGCTAGTTTGTTACCCTAAGAAGTGTCTCGACATACGGACCAGATATCCTCTCATTTTTTGCCGGGGCGCCGAAGGCGCCCGGCTTTGTGCCCGGTTTAATGGTTCGTCCTTGGATGGGTCTGCTATGGTCGCAAAATGTACCGTGCGTTTTTACGACAATTCTCAGCCCTTCTCAGCCCTTCAAATAAACGCAATGTACCGTGCGTTTTTACGACAATTCTCAGCCCTTCTTAGCCCTTCAAATAAACGTTGTAAGAATACTGTTTATCCATGACCTCTACTCGTACAGAAAACATTGCAGCGCTCATTAGCAAAGTCTAGGAAAGGAAAATGTTTCTTGATTTGCAGTAAAACACTGGTCATGTAACATTTGAGGAGTTGTCGTTAAATCGCACGGTTCATTTTGCGATAGCGTTGACGGGTCCGGGTATTTAGCGGAATAACCCGGAATAACCCGGAATAACCCGGAATAACCTTAATAAAGGATGAAAGCTACCGAAATACAGTGTGCTTTGATAAGTTAAGATCGCAGAATGCAATATTTTGGCATAAAATAATGTATATATGGCCATGGGAACAAGAAATATTACGGTTATTCCGGGTTATTCCGGGTCATTTCGGGTTATTCCGGTAAATACCCTCACGGGCGTTGACGGTGCGGAGGAGGTGAGATTTTTATCGTACAGAAATTGGTACAGTTTGTAAAGTTATCTTTCTGGAATTCGGATGTATTAAAATATAACATTACATTCTAAGGCGTAGTGTCATGTGAGTAAAATGAGCACGACATTTGACGAAAGATTTTGTGGAGGGTATACAGTCAAGTTTATTGTGCAACGATTGGAACAGTTTACGTGCGGGTGGGAGGGGGGCGTGCGTCTATATATGCAGCTGCAGGAGGTCCTGCAGGACATTTTCGATCGTAAGAGTAACGTACAATTTGAAAAGATAGTGATCATGAATTCGGACACATTGAAACATATTTCCAAGGAACGGTATATAGTTTTTTTAGTAAAACCAGTGTGTGGGGATTGACGAGAATTTAGATAGTTTAATGGTGCACTGTGCTTGAGCCGATGCGAGGCATTATGCAGGGCATTTTTGATTGTAAAAATATCGTACAAGTTGAAAAGATGGATCGGATTCTAATACATTAAAACATACATTTCCAAAGAATAGTAGAAAACAACGGATTGTAGCTAACTGTTAAACAATCAGCAAAGCAGTTGGCAAGATGTCACACCTGAACTTTTGTAGATTTTTGCTTTTTGTTGGTACTAGTAAGATGTTATGTGATCAAGACAATATTTTCTTTCTGTTTCAGTGACGCCTTAGACTGTTCTCTGCTATATATACAAGTGACACAGTAATATACAGAAACTTACAGCTAGCAAAAGTCTGTACTCAATAAGATTTTACACAGTACACATTTATACTTCTTCTGCTGAAATCTACGCATTACATTTTGCATCCAACCAAAGAGGTTTGAAAGAGAGTCCTTGATCCAACCAAATTAGACCTTGAGACCTATTAACAGATCATTGATCACTGTGCATTTTGCACATACCAGACTCAATCGTGCCACTGAGCACTGCATTTTGCACACACCAGACCAATTGTGCCACTGAGCACTGTGCATTTTGCACACACCAGACCTATCGTGCCATTGAGCACTGTGCATTTTGCACACACCAGACCTATCGTGCCATTGAGCACTGTGCATTTTGCACACACCAGACCAATCGTGCCATTGAGCACTGTGCATTTTGCACACACCAGACCAATCGTGCCATTGAGCACTGTGCATTTTGCACACACCAGACTCAATCGTGCCACTGAGCACTGTGCATTGTGCAAATAAAGTCAAGCAAAGAACACATATATTGTGAACAATGTGTGAATCTATTTTATCGGGAAAATACCACCAAGGTGACATCATTTTCAGTGGAGATAATAGAGGCAAACAATGCACTGCAAATGCTTTAATGGCAGTTGTTAACCACAGTACTTGCAGACAAGCAATTACCTGGACAAGTACAGACCTTGATGGTGTACTTTTTCAAGGAGATGCACTATACACCTACATAAAACCATCACTAAGATCTGGTGTGGAGTTCCTCTCCGTTGATGATATTCCAGACTATTTGCAACTTTACAACAATACTGTACGTGTATCAATAAAAGAGTCTTACACTGGAGACATATTTGCCACAGAAGCAGTCTATCCTTATTACACCTTAAAGAAAGCCCTAGAAGCAGCATTTGCTGAATCCAACACTTGTCTTTTCATAACAGCACATGGAATAACTGGTTCAACAGTAGCATTGTTGCACGCTGATAACAAGTATTTTGTTTATGACTCACATGCCAGAAGTCCCATAACAGCATTGCCAGATAGCCATGGCACTTCTACTTTAAGCATGCACAGTTCAAACAGCAATCTAGTTTCATTCTTGCAACAACTTAACTGGAACACAACATGCAATTTTGAGGTTGTCCCAGTACAAGCAGAAAATGTTTTCTTATCAGTTGAACCTACTGGTATACACATTATCAATCTGACTAGCAATGTTTCTTCTATGATTGAGTCAGAAAACTGCTTTCAAGTTCAACAACAACACACATACACCTTGGTTAAACCAGAGTTTGTATCTACGAAAGAGAACCTACAACAACCAAACACAGCATTTCCATTTGCACCACATTGTAACCAAAGTACTGGGAAAAACATTGTGCCATGCACCACAAGCAAACATCCAAGTGCTATGCCAGAGAACAGGAATGAAGGCCTCTTGAATCAATTAGTAATGTCACCAAATGCAGCATCAAATTTAAATGATAAAAAAGTGCAAGGTCTTGCAATCCAAAGCGCAATATGCAAGGACAAACAAGAAAAACAAACCTATCAACAGAAGACAGAGAGTCTTGCAGAACAAAGAACATCATACAAAGCAAAGAAAGCAAATGAGACCTGTGAGCAAAAAGCAGCACAGCAAAGAGCATCATATAAAGCAAAACGAGCAAATGAGACCCCTGAGGAAAAAGATGAAAGACTTGCAAAACGAAGAACATCATACAAAGCAAAACAAGCAAATGAGACCCGTGAGCAAAAAGATGAAAGACTTGCAAAACGAAGAGCTTCATACAAAGCAAAACAGGCAGATGAGACAACTGAGCAAAAAGCAGATAGACTTGCACAGGAAAGAGCAAAACGAGCAAATGAGACCCCTGAGCAAAAAGACGATAGACTTGCAAAACGAAGAGCATCATACAAAGCAAAACAAGCAAATGAGACCCCTGAGCAAAAAGCCGAAAGACTTGCAAAACAAAGGACATCACGCAAAGCTAGCAAAGCAAAAAGAGCTGAACAAGAATCTTCACAAGAAAAAACGCAACGACAGAGGAAAAACTGTGATAGAGTGAGAAAAACATTGGCTACAAAATATGTTAGAGAACATAGCATAGACTATACCAGTGAACAATACAAATCAGACTTTCCTGCATTTCATTGCTATATAAAACAGCAGCCAAAGTACTACTGTAGCATATGTAGACAATTGTTATTTCATGACCAAGTGCGAAACTGCAACAATGCTGTCATAGACAAAATAGTCAATGATATTTCTGGTCAACATCATCTCTGTTCAAAGTGTTTGATTTGTCTTGAAAAAGACAAACCCATACCCAATGCTTGGACTAACAATATGGATCCAGGTGACATTCCAACATGCCTGAAACAACTCAGTAGAATGGAAACAAGACTTGTCAGTTTGAAATACACCTTCATCAAGTTAATTGTATTACCAGGTGGACAATTTGGTGAACAAGGTCAAGCCATAAGTTTCCCTACCAACATTGAAACTACTTGCCAACTGTTACCACATAGCCAAGATACAGCTGGGCTAGTAATAGTACACCCTTGTCAGACAAATGAAAGTAAAACACAAAGAACAGACCCACAACACATTGTACGATTTTCCAAAATGCATGAAGCTCTTACATGGCTGGTAACGCATAATCATCTATATTCACATGTGAACATAGCTACCTTTGAAAACTGGGTAAAAAAGTCAAGTGAATTCAATCCAATGATCACAGACGCCAATGAACCAGACTTCTCAAGTGCACCTTCTACTGTCCAAGAACTCTCAGCTTTTCCCTGTAACTACATTAATCCAAATGTCCAGTTACAATCTCTGTTGCAGAATGTAACAGACAATGTCCCAGTGATATCACTACCACGTGAAACATCACCACCACAAAGCATATTTAAAGAGACTGATCTTGAGGAACACTGTTTTCCACAGTTATACCCATATGGTAAAAATGGCTTCAAACAGACGCGTGATGTACAACTAACAGACTTACAGTACTTCCAATCACGTTTGCTCAATATCAATGATTGCTGGAGAAAAAACATCCCATGGCTCTTCTTTGCCTTGAACTCGTATGAAATCAAGAAATTGTACAGTCAGATATCCATTGTATGTAGAATGCAAAAGCAGAGTAATGTTAGATCACAATCCATAGCACAGCCACTAACAGCAGGCGATCTGCATCATGAAATTGATCAACATGTTGAAAGCACATCATACACTTTTATGAAGAATATACGTGGAACAGCAGCTTACTTCAAGGACCAACTGCTAAACTTGCTAGCAAAAATAAACACTATTGGACCACCAACATGGTTTGTCACTGTGTCTGCTAATGATTTAAACTGGCCAGAATTGTTCATGACCCTGAATCCTGACCTGACCTATGAAGAAGCTAAAGCATTACCACAACAAGACAAATGGAACCTAATGAGATCAGACCCTGTCATGTGTGCGATACACTTTAATAGACGCACTGATGCACTTCTACGCTTCATACTGAAGAGTCCACAACATCCCATTGGTAGAATCAAAGATCACTGGATTCGTGTGGAATTCCAATTAAGAGGTTCTCCACATTTGCACTGTATGTTCTGGGTTGAAGATGCCCCTGACCTTGATACCATACAAGGAAGACAAAATGCTCCTGCATTCATTGACAAATATCTTTCCACACAACTGCCAGATGACAAGAACTCCCTCTTGTATGAACTGGTGTCCAAATACCAGACTCATCATCACACCAACACATGTAAAAAGAGACGAGTGAACTGCAGATTTTACTTCCCTCGAGAAGTTTCAGATACAACAAGGCTCAGACTAGATGTTGATCCAAACAGAAGTGCACAATTTTATGTCACAAAACGAACACAACAAGACATCTGGATAAATGCGTACAACCCAACATTGCTCATGCACATGCAATCCAACATGGACATACAAATGGTTGGCTCCAAGTATGGTGCTGCTTACTATGCATGCATGTACATTTCAAAAGCTGAGCCCGAAAATCTTCAGACGGCCATTTCTGCTGGTCTGTCTGACCTCCCACGTGACAGTACACAAAGAACACGATTAGCCAAAATTGGCAATACAGTGCTTAGTCATCGTTTGCTCAGCGCACAAGAAGTTGGATACAAACTTGCAAACCTACCACTGATAAGATCCTCAAGACTAACTGTCTCAATCAACACAAAGCCACCCAAGAGTAGAACGCGCCTGCTGAAACCTAGAGAAGAACTTGCAAAACTTGATGATACATCAACAGACATTTTCGTTCAGGGCACTGCCCAATACTATGCAATGAGACCTCATGGTGACCCCTGGGATAAAATGTCATTATACACATTTGCTGCATCATACTTTGTGAGCTCAACAGAACCATCAAGTGCCTGTGAATGTTTCAAGTTGCAACAGTGTGACAAATGGATAAAAAAACGACGCAAATATGCATGTGTCAGAGGTACAAGACTGAGTTCTGCAAATGGAGATGACTATTTCTATGGTCTGTTATATCTATTCTGCCCTTGGAGGAATGAAAATGACATACTTAGTGACTACACTTCTGCCCAAGATGCTTTCATTGCAAAAAAGAATCTGTTTGACTACAGCCTTGCACAACACATGCACTTCACATCAGAAATAGAGCAAGCTATAATGCAAGTACGCCTGCTGTCAAATGATCTTTCATCAATTGCTGATACTCTTGCACCCAATGTGACTCATCAACAGCTACAAATCAACGACGAATTTGACACTGAAGGGCTTTATCTTGATCCACAATGGACAGCACGAAATGCACATCAAGCAGCAGGTACCAGTCAAACTACCACCAACAATGTTGACAGCACAATTGAAAATCTTACTATGCTACATGATGAATCACTGACATGGAATGCTTTGACCCGCAACACAATGACTGATGATGAATTCTACCAAGCACTAAGGAACATGTCACATGACCAACAGCACGTGTTTAACACAATCAAGGCACATTTTGTTGAATTGCAAAGACAAGCACCTAATGAAAGCAATTTCAAACCACAACCTTTGCGACTTTTCGTAACAGGAGGAGCAGGCTGTGGCAAAAGTTTTCTTATCAAAGTAATCAATGAATACTTGATCAGAATTTCAAACCACCCAACAACTCCTGTCGTACTTACCGCGCCGACAGGCGTCGCTTCTTACAACATAGGTGGCTCCACGGTACATTCAGCTCTATCACTACCTGTTGATCATACCCGACGAGGAAAAACTGACTACCTACCACTCAGTGCTGAAAAACTGTCGCAGCTTCGACGCAAATTCAACAATGTTCATACAATTATCATCGATGAAATCAGTATGATAAGCAATGATAGACTAAAACATATTCACCTCCGCCTATCAGAGATCAAAGACACTACCAGTGACCAACATAGCTACTTTGGAAACCTGAATATCATTGCCTTTGGTGATTTCTACCAGTTGAAACCTGTGTTTGGAAAATTTATATTTGAGGATTTACAAAATCAGGAAGAATGTCTTACTCATTTGTGGAGATCATTCTTTAAGCCCCTATTTCTGACAGTGAATCACAGACAAAATGGTGACAAAGAGTACACAGAGCTTTTGAACAGAGTACGTATTGGACTTCCAACAAATCCAGATATTGCACTCCTTTCAACTCGTCTCAAGACAAAGTCAGAAATTCAACATTCTGTATTTTCATCAGCTCTACATATCTTTCCAACAAGAAAGCAAGCTGCACAGTACAATAAAGAGCAACTTGAAAGACTGCACTGTCAAACAAATACCCATGTACATGTACTTAAAGCAAATGATGAAATGATTGATGGTCCTGTAAATGCAAAAGACATTCCTACAAATGAACTCATATCAACAGATTCAAGTGAAACAGCTGGTCTTGAAAAGGACATTCATCTTGCTAAAGGATGCCGTGTTATGTTGTTGAGAAATATTCTAAGTGAAGATGGTCTTGTAAATGGTGCACAAGGCACTGTCGAAGACTTTGAGTTTCAAAACTCTGAAACTAATGAACAATCAAACCTTAATGAACAAACCGTTACTGGAGTTTATGTTAAGTTTGATAACCCCAATGTCGGCCGCACAATACAACAGCCTTGCAAGAACAACGCTATTCTTATTGCACCAATCACAGCAAGATTTTTTGCACGCTATAGCACAGTTTTCAATCGAACCCAATTTCCACTTCAACTTTCATATGCCTCAACAGTACACAAGGTACAGGGCCTTTCTTTATCAAAAGCAGTACTTGACATTGGAAAAACAGTGTTCAGCCCTGGGCAAATCTATGTTGCACTCAGCAGAATTACCTCACTTGATGGCTTAGCATTACTAGACTTTAAACCAAGCAAGATTTCAGTATTTGCATCCGTGATAAAAGAAATGGACAGACTAACTAAAACTATTGTAGAAGAGTCAAAGCCTGAACACTCAGAAGGCACATAATCATATTACAGTATACACTATCTACATGTACCTGACCCTACAAACTGGAACACATGTCATAGTAACAGATAAAATATGACATACATATACTTTTATGATAGGCATGACAACTTACAATTCTCTGAGTGCTGTCATTTCCCCAATGCTACGAATCATGCACGGCAACTTATAAGTTACATCACAAACTTGCTAAATGTAACAACCCCTACATATACAGAAATGACAATATATTTTCATGTATCAACAATAGGAACAGCTAACATGTACAGTCAAACCTCTATATGCAACCACCCCTCGCAAGCAACCAACTCTCGTATGCAACCACATTGAAACAGTCCCGTCCGTTTTTACATAGTTATGACCCCCTCCCTAGCAAGCAACCCTAAACTCCAACCAGCAACCACCTTTTTTCAGTCCGAAAGGGGCATTCAACCTCTATTATGCAACCAAAACTGAAAAATTATAAAAGAAATGAGCCTGTTTCTCTTTTCTTGGCATTATGGTTCACAACATGTTGCCCCCCCCCCAAAATACCTGAACTCCAACCATGCATGCAGTACCTGTAGACCTAACAGCAGCACCTGAACTCCAACCGTGCATACAGTACCTGCACACCTGACAGCAGCACCTGAACTCCAAACGTGCATGCAGTACCTGTGCAGCTGACATCAGCACCTGAACTCCAACCGTGCATGCAGTACCTGCACACCTGACAGCAGCACCTGAACTCCAAACGTGCATGCAGTACCTGTGCAGCTGACATCAGCACCTGAACTCCAACCGTGCATGCAGTACCTGCGCAACTGACAGCAGCACCTGAACTTCATACCTGCATACAGTAGCTGTGCAGCTGACATCAGCACCTGAACTCCAACCGTGCATGCAGTACCTGCGCAACTGACAGCAGCACCTGAACTTCATACCTGCATACAGTAGCTGTGCACCTGACATCAGCACCTGAACTCCAACCGTGCATGCAGTACCTGCGCAACTGACAGCAGCACCTGAACTTCATACCTGCATACAGTAGCTGTGCAGCTGACATCAGCACCTGAACTCCAACCGTGCATGCAGTACCTGCGCAACTGACAGCAGCACCTGAACTTCATACCTGCATACAGTACCTGTGCAGCTGACATCAGCACCTGAACTCCAACCGTGCATGCAGTTCCTGCGCAACTGACATCAGCACCTGAACTTCATACCTGCATACAGTACCTGTGCACCTGACATCAGCACCTGAACTCCAACCGTGCATGCAGTACCTGTGCAGCTGACATCAGCACCTGAACTCCAAACGTGCATGCAGTACCTGCGCAACTGACAGCAGCACCTGAACTTCATACCTGCATACAGTAGCTGTGCACCTGACATCAGCACCTGAACTCCAACCGTGCATGCAGTACCTGCGCAACTGACAGCAGCACCTGAACTTCATACCTGCATACAGTAGCTGTGCACCTGACATCAGCACCTGAACTCCACCCGTGCATGCAGTACCTGCGCAACTGACAGCAGCACCTGAACTTCATACCTGCATACAGTTCCTGCACACCTGACATCAGCACCTGAACTTCTTAACTGCATGCACTAGCTGTGCACCTGACATCACTACCTGAACTCCAACTGTCCATGCAGCACCTGCACAACCGACAACAGCACTTAAACTCCAACCGTGCTTTCAATGTGATTTCCACCGTTCAAATATTGCAACATGAATCCTGCTTCAATGGAATCCACATTGCCTGTAGTTTCACCATTGCCGCGTCAATCACGCAAAAAATTACTCCAAAAAGGTACTTTCATATAAATCACTGTATCTGTAGAGATCATACTGCACCTTCAATGGTATATGTACATATTCCTCAATGATAGCTCTACAATTAAAGTTCTGATATACAATTAACAACACTCCTTGCATCTTGTCTTCATCTTCTTTCTTGACTACATATATTTCCTAACCATAGTAACATTCTTGTCTATTAAGTCTCATTGGAATTAAAACACACTTACATCCCCATTTACTCAATTACATCCCCATTTACCTAATTGCCATCAACTTAAGTCAAACATCTTCAAATTGTAATACAAGCACATGATTTTGATATGGTAGAATGCTGCTGTGGTGAACAGAAAGGGACATAAGTTTGGTCCTCCTAGCATCTTGCATTCAAACTATACGTGCATTTTTTTGCCAGTGCCAAAGTAGAAGCTGAACAACTTCAGATTTTTAAAATGCCTAAAAGTGTCTATATACCATTGATATATACACGCAAAAAACGCCCCTGCAGTTCCAACACAAGCTTCTAACAGAAACAAACTTACGACACTTCTTTCTTACTCAAACAGCAGTCTACCACACAAAAATCATGACTGTACCATGCTTACAAGAGGAGATAACACAGTATTTATTGGCAAACACCGTAGTTCAGGCACAAAGTAATGCAATACAATACAAAAGCTGCAGACATTCTTCTGTTTATAAGAGGGAGGTGAAAAATGTGTTGAATGGTAGAGGAATGCGTCAAGTTTGCGACCGAATAATTTGAATTATGGTGTTTGTTCGCCTCGCATCAACTAGCACCTGGATTCTGTTACCGCCTAATACTTCGCCTCACCTGCAGTTCACATGACCCCCGCATAGCGCTACTAGAAAGGGTTTTAGAAGGAAACAAATCAGCAAATTTATGCTGATTTTCACATATTTGTAGATTGTACCCTGCACTGAAACATACTTAATTTTTGTAGCTTGCTTCTGCACCCTACTATAAATTTTGAAGCCTCAAACGTTCTCACTTCAACCTCCTGAACTATAGACATCCCCATTTGGCAAAAACTGTGTTCTCCTACCACAAAGCCCACTAGGTCTCCTGCAGTACCAAAAAGTGCCCCTAGGGGCCCGACAAAAACCAAATCATGTAGCCCACATACATCATCAAATGTCAGATGAATATTTGTACCAAGTTGTATCACAATTTGAAAAATTCCTCCAATATTTGATGTTATCTGCTCCACTACTAGAAGACCAGCAACGTCTTAAGATGATGGCACCCTGGCTACTGAACCCCACAGAAATTCACAACAGTGCCAGCCCAAATAAAATGCCATAAAAAGCTTGCATGAGCCACCGTGTTCTAAAACCCAGTATTTACTACGACAAAGTCACTATACCACCTTGGTATTCCTGTCATTTACCAGCATTTTTTCCCAGTTGAACTCTTGCCTTTCGCCATCTACATTAATTTGGACATGTTCAAAACATAAATTCAAACAACTGAATCACTATAGTAGCATAACTAAAAACTGAAAAACGGTTCACTACCTAATTTTTACTCCAACAAATGATTTCAAAACAACACATTGAAAACTTTCTTATAACCAACTTTAATTCTGTAGCCAAACAACATATAACCAACATGATGTCACAATGACAAACTGGTCCATCTTCAACCATTGATATATATATATATCATAACTAACAAAAGTATACCAAAAGTGTTTTCACTCCTTGTACATCCTACAACTTTCATGATTTCAAACACTTAGGTAAACATTATGAACACTAAAAGACACTTACAATAACAAAAGCCTTATCATCAAAACCATGTAACACACTTAGCAATATCTGCAACAGTGACTCTGGCTTAACTAAATTCCTCAAAACCACGTAACTAACATAAGATAACTTAACCAAAGGCCTCAAGGCCTCATAACAAAAATATAACAAAAGTCTCCTCACTCTTTGTACATCCTACAACTTTCATGATTTCAAACACGTAGGGTTGTACATTATAACGCTAAAGAGACTTAACAATAAGGAAAGCCTTATCCTGGAAACCCTGAACCACACTCAACTATGTCTGCCACTCCAGCAGTAAAGGCGTCAACATACAAATCTTGCGCACCTATGAACTTGAGTGAAAAAGAGTCCTGCAGAGCTTAACAACATGCTCAAGACGATGACAACTTTCAGCTGAAAAACCATCTAAAACATACAAGAAAAAATCAATATTGTTATCATAACATGCAACAACTAAATCGAGGTCGGGAAGTGATATGTGTGATTTTTATAGGAACTGAAATTTGTGTTTACAGGTGATTACATGTAATTCCTCCTAAGTGGTTCAGAGGTACACAGTTTGGGCCGTTGTGATCGTTTTTTTTGTGTGATCGCTTTTTGATCAGAATAGGAATGCATCATTTGCATCAATTTTTGCTTTGTTTTGATATTTTTTTTTTTGACAAAATGTTGTCGGATAACAATAAGGAAAGCCTTATCCTGGAAACCCTGAACCACACTCAACTATGTCTGCCACTCCAGCAGTAAAGGCGTCAACATACAAATCTTGCGCACCTATGAACTTGAGTGAAAAAGAGTCCTGCAGAGCTTAACAACATGCTCAAGACGATGACAACTTTCAGCTGAAAAACCAACTAAAACATACAAGAAAAAAAATCAATATTGCTATCATAACATGCACCAACTAATCACAAAGAAAACAATATTGCTCTATGCATCATACATCAATAGCATCATACCTCAACATTGTCACTCTTCATTGGCAATCAATCTACAACAATGATTGTAAATATAATACTGAAAAAACATGACAAATGTACTGGTTTACCATGATCATCCAGAACAACTTTCCCAACCATTTCTTCCTTGCATTGATCTTGCAACTGCTTCATATTGCAATAAAGGCAACACAAAATCTTTATCTCTGATGGATCAATTTAAAAAAACTAAAACATACAAAAAAAATCAATATTGGTATCATAACATGCACCAACTAATCACACAAAACAAAAAGTATTGCTCTATGCATCATACATCAATAGCATCATACCTCAACATTGTCACTCTTCAATGGCAATCAACCTACAACTATAATTGTAAATATAATACTGAAAAAACATGACAAATGTACTGGTTTACCATGATCATCCACAACAACTTTCACAACCATTTCTTCCTTGCATTGATCTTGCAACTGGTTCATATGGCAATAAAGGCAACACAAAATCTTTATCTCTGATGAATCAATTTAAAAAAATACAACATACAAGAAAAAAAAAAACAATACTGGTATCATAACATGCACCAACTAATCACCAACAAAACAAAAAGTATTGCTCTATGCACCATACATCAATAGCATCATACCTCAACATTGTCACTCTTCATTGGCAATCAACCTACAACTATAATTGTAAATATAATACTGAAAAAACATGACAAATGTACTGGTTTACCATGATCATCCACAACAACTTCCACAACCATTTCTTCCTTGCATTGATCTTGCAACTGCTTCATATGGCAAAAAAGGCAACACAAAATCTTTACCTCTGATGGATCAATTTAAAAAACTAAAACATACAATAAAAACACCAATATTGGTATCATAACATGCATCAACTAATCCCCAACAGAATTCACAGTATTGCTGAATGCATCATACATCAATTCCACTTCCTCTTGTTCCAACAACTTCTCCTCAACATCGTCACTCTTCATTGCCAATGAATCTTCACCAATAATTGTAGATACGATACTGGAAAAACATGTTAAATGTACATGTTTACCATGATCATCAACAACAACTTTCACAATCATTTCTTCCTTGGATCGCTCTCGCAACTGCTTCATGTTGCAGTGAGGGCAACACAGAAACTTTGTTTCTGTCGGATCGATCTTCCTTTTACATGAGTTACATTTGTAAAACCTGCTAAGTACTTGACTTCCAATGATTGTACCGGTTGCTCTGACCTGGTCTATCTGTTGAATCCCATCTGGGGCATATATAGGACCTACTTCGTTCACCACTGACTCAGGAAACGTGCTCAGAAATCGTCTTCTGGCAAACAACTTAACTTTAGCGTCCACACCATAGCTACGCCCTAACTCTAACACATGTGGCTGCCAAACACACAAGCGAACAGCTCCACTTGTGTCACCTACGATAACATCTGTCTTCTCTCGCTCATCACCTGAGTTAACTGTAACTTTCTCTGTTTTATCAATGGAAAGCACCTTCACATTGACTCTTACAACATCATTCACAGAGAGGTAGCTAATGTCCTTAACACTTACAGACCTAATACTAGGTCGTTTTGCTGGAAATCCCACATCTGCTGTCGACTCCACGGAACTCTTCTCATTAACCACAAAGTCGCTTGATCTCATCGAACAACTGCTCACTTTACTGATTTTGCATGGGCTGCTGCTCTGTTCTTTCTCACAAAAGAAACTCCTCTTCTGAGGACTAAAACAGATTCCTTTCCTAGACTCGTCTTCTGAAGTTTGAAAATCAAACCGGAAAAACTTTGACTTTGCCCCGTCTTTCATTGGCGACACGTTGTGCACATATCCCGACATCTCCGATGGTGTCTCCATCCTAAAATATGAACAAAAAAATCTCATTAATATATCGCTGCATAACTATTCAAAATAGCTCTTAGATCATACCCACTACAACCTCAAATATTTGACATTCTCACTGCTCAAAATACCCCACACCTCCCACTATACTATGTAAAAGTAATACAAAAATAACAAGTCACACTACCGCTTTTACCATAGCAACAATTTGATTAAAAAACTTTACCTACATCGTTTCAAACTAATAAAACTACTTAACACACCCACACCACCTAAAAGTGTGCACATACCTTAGCACAAGACACTGCTAACAAAACGACCAAGAATCTAGCGTCCCGTCGTCCCTCAGTCAACCTGACAGTCCAACTCACACCTAAAAAATAAACATATAAGTTACATATTGAAACATTAAACAAAACAATAAATTAAATACCCGCAAAAAATTCGTGCCAAACGATAAATTACTTTCATAAACATGCCTATAATATAGATATATATCTGCAAATTACCCATGCAAAACATGCCATAACAGTATATATAACAGCGTCACAATGCTATTAATATATTGATCTTAAATTATGCATACCACTACCACTGAACTCTTTGTTCTTTACAACTAATTAGGAGAATTTACATCTTGACCTCTGCATTCCCATTACACCTACATCCTGCACAACATTGTGCAAAACCTCTGCCGTCATCACGCCCAACAAAACATCGACCAAACACGTGTTACACAAAAAAAAATTCTAAGAAAAATACACCACAACAAACCTTACCTCACAAAATCACCAAACTAGAAACATTTCGCTTAACAAACTCTACTCCATAAATTGTTATTTCTTTCTATCAAATCACCAAATCGGACACAAACCTGTACACAATGGATCCGCACCCCACGCAAACCAGTCAAGGACGCAACTCCGGCCTCACCGGACCCACCATAACATGTTTATATATGCTGCCGTATGCAAATTAAGATTCAGACATCCCTATTACGGACGTGGTAGAAAGCAACACGCCAATTTGATCGTTGATTGGCGGAGAATCGCAGACTGGTTTCTGATTGGTTATACAAGTTGTCTGGTAGGATCCCCCAGACACGTATAAATATCTTCAGCACGATAATTTTCATATCCAAACGATTCAGAAGCTTGAGAAGTATTGACCGTCCATAATCTGTTCATTACATATTCGTACCATGTCTGCCTGTGAAATTTCTGTCACGAAGAAAGAACGACAATGCACATCCGGGACCTCTTCCCGCCTTTGGCTGTGGTCTCGCACCGGAGTTTCTTTTACGATTTTTATATCCGGCACACAGCGCACACAAGGGATACAATTCCGCCCACAAAAGTACGCCGGAAAATCCAATTATACCAGTGAACAAAGGTTTCCAGCCAACTTCCCATAGATTTTAGATATAAACTTCTAGTTTAATAATGATGCACATTTTACTGGAACACAACATGAAATTTTGAGGTAGTCCTTCCAAATGCGCCCCGGCCAGCTTTTTTTAAAAGCTTTCTTGTTTCAAGAGCCGTGCGTTGTGTGTTAGCTGCTTTCCCGTTAAGTTCGTGTGAAAGTAGCTAGGGTATTGTCGTAAACATTTTATGATTGCTAAATAGTCGACTCTCTAAGAGAACACGATGATCAATGCTGAAATGTATTTGCGTTTGGCCGATAAAGACTTATTGATCCTCCGTTTAACTGATCCCCAATAATAAAACGCGTAGGTCAAGGTTACTATGTTAGCATATGTTATGTTTCCTACGCACCTTTGAGCAGAAGTCATTTTCGGGCAGTTGTCGGTATGGCGTGGTGAGGTACAGTTGTCCTGACGCCTGTTGGACCATCAGGGCCTCCATGTCCTGAGTTTTCGGGCGCCGAATGCGCACCAGCCGCCCCGCGTTCCTCCTCGGAGCCACGGGCCGCTTGTGGGGACAGGGGAGTTCCGAAATCCCGTCCATGGCGCGGTTCTAGTAACTCGCCACTGTGTTTAGACTAAAACTGTTGTAATCCGTTGCGACGTTCCTTGTCCCTAATAGGTTTGATAGAAAAGTTTCTTGGTTAGTTTTAGTACATTTAGTACAAGGCACAGAAGTAGACAAACATTGTAAACAACACAGCGCTGTAAAGTTGTGCAGTTGAGTTTCTCGAAGTTCTTACCAAAAACCACTGACCCGAAGTTAACCTCCCAAACTTCAATACCTGGCTTCTCTTCCGAAGGTCCTAGCAGGCGTGCACAGCTTTTCTTGCACACACAATGTGAGAAAGTGAGGTAGAAGACAGAGGTAAAACACTGGAGATCTAAGGCGAATGGCGTCTTGGAGCAAGTCCTTCTTCGTCGTGAATTTTCGTGACCTTTTGAGATGTTTGGAGGTCAAGTGTCGGGCCAGTTCCGCAAACACAACGCTAAACACTGACAAATATGTCTGTACTGGACGGGCCATTAAATTCTGATGAAGGATCTGGTCTAAATGTGCTACTCTTTTTCCGAATGACATCTAAGCGTTTTAAGTATATAATTGTTTTGATGAATCAATTACAACGTTACGGTTAGAAATAGCACATATTTATCCGCTATAAACAGCAAGAAAAGGATGATATCGAATCTGGAAACACAACTAATTACAATAGTTCAAAAGAAGCAATGTATTATCAGAAACTGCCTAGATATCTGTGAATTATACACTACATGAAACAAGAGTATACATGCACATACCTTTACCATTTTCTGCACCGTTTTAGACTAAACATGTCGAGTTGTTACGGTTAAGCCTGTGGAAAATTACTGTGAGAAAAGTTCTCGTGTCGACAGAATTACAATGTGCGAACAAAATCCCCAAACAAATTACTTGTGTGTAGCCGTGTCACTATGTGCCTGTCGCTACACAACTGGGCTTAGACGTTTTCCAACGAGAAGATTTTTCAAAAGCCTTTGGGATGTCCCTGTAGCTCAACTGGTAGCAGCCTCACATTTGAGCTCCTCGTTCCAATTAGTTGTTTACAGGGAGATCCCAAAGTTCTATCCTGGGTAGGGAATCTCTGTTAGGGCTGCACATGACTTTCGGAAGGGACGTAAAATGGGGGTCCCGTGTTCGAGGAAGTACCTCAAGCATTAGCAACTTCACCCTGTAAAAATATACTCTGCCACAGAATTAGCGAGAAAACTCACTGTGTTAAATAACGTTATGTGCCACTAGGAACTGCATTGCTCTGAACAACAACTGTGTAACCACATCGCTATATTAGCTAAATGGGGAAGTCACACATGAGACGTTTTCTTATTCTTATGTATATGTACTGATAACACCAATGTAGTTCCTTCCTTTATGGGGGGGGGGGGTGTTTGTACTGTGTTTCTCCGCATTATTAGATAAGATCGGAGAAAACCCCACCAAAAAGCAAAGGCTCAACTTTCGCCAAATGGAGCTTTCCTGGTATATAGGACTGATATATTGAGTTGCCGTTCTAGGATAGATAGTTATCAGCAAAAAACATTTCAGTTCTAGTATAATAGTATAATGATTTATTAGACCACCTGTACCACCACGATATCTTTTGATCATCGTAACAAACACAGTTACTTACGCTTGCCTTTAAAACCACCATTGTGTGTATTAACGTATTTTTCGAAGCTATTTTATTTGTAGCCATATTCATCCTTGGTTTAAAGAGGAATTAACGGACCTCTTAACTGTCTATTGTGGTCACGTACGCAGCTGCAATTTGTTTGTTTGTTTGTTTGTATTGCATATATACCCGGTACACCTTTTCATGGCATAACACACCAGGTTTGTATCAAAGAGTACAAGCTACATTTGGACAGACTTTTATTTGATCCACTCACACCGGGAAGGACCCAAACCCATTTTTAAAAATGTTTTGGGATCTTGAACGTGCTCGAGGTTTGGTTCTCCTAAAATACAGGGGCTCCATTTAACGTCCTATCCGAGGGACGTCCCGGGTACTAATCTGCACTTGAGCCAAGTGAGAAAATTGGTGTAAAGCGCCTTTCCTAAGGGCACAACACCGAACCGGGACCTCTAGGTCCTGACGCGACAACCCTAACAACAAGGCCACTGTGCCGTCTACATTGCCAACAATTATTTGATCAGTGTACTGTGGCCACTTCTATCAAGTGTTGAATCTTCAACTACGATTTCGTTATAGTCAGGTCAGAAAGGAAGTCTAATATTCGTTTAAAAACCTACCGAAGATAAACATCGATGGTATACAAAGGCTTACCGAAGGCAACAATCTATTTACCAGAACAACACTGCTGGTTGGAACAGTTCCATAAACATTTGATCTACTTGTGTATACTTGTATGTTACTGCAAACTAGAAGGAATAAACGTTATTTTTACCGACATTTACTGGTTGATAAATGTAGATGTTCATAACTTTCTAACTAATAGCTCATTAACTGAGAAAATTTCTCGTATTATTCGGTAAATTACTTCGCAATGAGTAATTAAATTGACATGAGACTTGGGAAAATTTTCACGGGCTATATAGTAGCGATCAGTAAATAACAAGATGGGACGATATGCTTGGTCCCTTTAAGAAATTTCAAAAGAAATCGGGTAAACAAAGTGGAATACAAACCTTTTGCTTGGTACAGGAACCAACTTCTCTTGAATAATGGCGTTCATGTAACGTTACATGTAAAACCTACGATTAGATTTCTTCTTCAACCGTATCACATCCGACAAACATGTACACAGGTGACGAGTTGTCCACGTATTTCGAGTTTTCGTTTGCGCAGTGCTACAATCAGTCGTCATGTCAACCGTCCCAAAGAAATGTGAAGTGTTTTCTCAGGCAATAAATGGCGTACCAAACCAAATAGACCCTTTTTTGTGGCCACATTTCAGGTGTCAGTTATAAAGTATAGTCGGGCCTCTATTCAGCATTCAGATCTCATTGTCCGAATGCGTTTCTTTTTTGTGTGCGGAGTTGCCATTCTGTTTTTCTGCTCTGTATTACATTTGCAAACATGACAATAGTACTGGTCGTTCAATAGTTGTTTCAGGTTTGTACATGTTAAACGTATCAGGTTGATAGCTAATAACATTCTGCACAAAGAGAGTTGTGTTAACGTTGCAGTCTCAGTTACAATCGACTAGATATTAAAACTCACTGTATAATTAAGAAGCGATGGATAAGAATCAACATTCTTTGATATAGAAAACACTCTAATTTGTATTCTGTCATATTTCATTCTTACCAAGAATATATATTATGTATAGTATATGTATGCCTTTCAAGTAGAGACTCACAAATATGTATGAAAGGTAGTGGATTCTACATGAAAAGTCTGTTTCGAAAATCATATCCAGTTGCTTATGATAAGATAAGTAACTTGATACTTGAATGTCTAACCTTCGTTGACGTATCCGCAAGTATGTTTCGTACAGTGTAATTATGGAACAATCCGAGTGTTGTTTAAGGTAAAAGTTTAGGCTTCCCTAATAAAAGCACTGTTTACAACCGGCACTCCTTGACACAGAACGATTACCCTCCTAAATCGTGACCCACCCACTCGGTAACCTGGACACTATCTAAGATATGCGCCACTGATAGGTACTTTATGAACTGGTAATAGTACCATTAAGCCAGTCTTAGTTACGGTGGCCTTAACAAAACTAAGGATTGGAGCACATGCTTTGGAAATTGAAAAGGGTCGTCACAAAAATGTACCAGCTGAAAAGAGAATGTGTCCCATCTGCAAAGACAGTATTGAAGATGAATATCATTTCCTGACGATATGCCCTTATTATGATGAAGAAAGGAAAAAGTTATTGACCATGTATAACAACGGAACAACAGTTACCTAAAACAAGCAGAGAAATATTCGATGTACTTCTATCATGTCCCGACTCCATATCTGTCCACCTAGGCCAATATATATATAATGCTATGCAAAAGAGAAGTAGTGCTTTAACAATGTGAAATGCACTATGCCGCCATATTTTCTATCATGTTAGACCAGTATACTGATGTAAGTAGTTTGTAGTTGTTAGTTATACATTATTTGCCATACATTGTACCTGTTGCAATCGTTGTGCAATAAACTTGATTTGACTTGACTTGATGGCACCCATGTTCCTGGGCGGACACAAGGCCGGCTCCTCGGCTACAGGGCCGACATGCCCCCAAGGAAAACTGGAGTTCTGCCTCTCGCCGTTTTATGTAGCCAATGTACGAAATCTTTATTGGCAAGGCAGCAGTACACCGACTTTCGTAAGGTCTATAACAACCACTTACAGTACAACTAAACAGATATATATGGACATCTATAGGCATGAATAAGTCAACATATTGGGTCTAGCATATCATCTACACTATTGGTATAAACATTCTCGGATATATTTGCCTACTTGTACGCCAGTACTAAAGAGTTGTCGCCTCGCAGAATGTACTAGTAGTTGAATTCATCTTTGCACAGAGAGTAGCAAATTGTTTAGAGCAAGCGGAAAGAAGTGTGAACAGCTTAGCGCGTTTATCATTATATCGTGAACAATCCATGATCATCTATAACAAAGTGACGCTCGTCCTCGATCTCATTTGGGCAGAATGGACAAAACCTCATGTTACGGTGGCGCTTTTGCAGCGAGAACACAAAGTTAACACAAACGTGACTACAGTACATGTATCCTTTCTAGTCCCTGTCCATCATTTTGTTATGCAGATCGCCTCTTTGATCTACCGGGTACGCTTTATTGGACGTGACCAAAATAAATTGATAGTTTGTATACAGTCAACACGTACACATTCATTACACCCTCGTACACAATGTGTTCACGTCTAACACTCTGCATATGCCTTAATGGCACACAACAAATAACATCAGAAATGTAATTGATATAACGCTAGTTCACCTTTATTCGTTGGGTAACCTATGTTCGCTGTTAAAAAACAAGGTAATTAGGGATACAATATCAAGTCAACGGACTTTTCAAGTTGCAAGATATTCAATATACGGTTTGAAACCACCGACTGCTAACTTACTATCCCCAAATACCTTATTATTTGAGGTGCACAATGATTGGCCCGAAAAGTATGACGTCACTCCCCCTATAAATAAGAGATGCGCGCATGAATATATCATTCTTCTGTGTGCTGGCCCTCCGGCTCGTCTGACGCCAGCAGCGTGCGTCCGTCATCGCCCCAGCGCAGAAAACTTGCCGGGAAAAAAGCCACGTCGTTGCCGGGAAAAGGCCACGAGACTACCGGCGGGAGACTCGCTACTACACGATGAGGTGCCGCAGCTCAAGCTCGTGACGGCAGCTCGTACTCCCCCGGGTATTGTATCAGAGATACACGGTACCACGCAAGGTTTGGTTGAACACAGGAAATTTTATCTGAGCCCGGTCTGGACATTTACTTGTTCATTTTGTGGTATGGTGTTGTGGTGAGACATGTTTGATATCTGTAGTCTAGGCCTGCTGCAGGGCTCGCAGAGTCATGTTTTTGCCGTACAGAAGGACTTCACGTTTTTGCAAATTTTTCCGGTTGACTGTCACATAGTTTCATTTTCGCGTTTTGTCTGTTGCCTGTTTGCTGAGTGTTTTGTGAACGTTTTGTAAACGTTGTATGCAGGTCCGACGGGAGAGAGCTACCTTTAATATTTAGAATGTTTCTTTTCAGTTTTCAGTATATACGCTAGCATCCTCTGTTGAATTTTGCTGTGGCCACCTTTTGACGACGCTGATTAGTGGTGCTGTTTAGGAGTTTGCTATTTGTGTGTGTTTTTTGTTTGTTTTGTGAAAGTGTTACCAGGATGCTAGAGCTGTCGCTGTCGAGGAGATGCAACATGGATACCCTCTGAGTCACCGTGGTGGGATAATAGAATCCGTTGCCATCCTCTACCTTGGAAGGCAAGGGAGGCTTTTGTCTGTTATTGAGGAAAGTTACAGACCGAGATATTCACCATTTTCTTGTCATTTTCTGATTTTTGTACGTTTTTAGCGGTTTGCAGACACGTTGTTTGAGAGCCTGGACATAGAAACAAAATGGATCCCCTCTCAGTTTACCTTGACTGGATGAAAAATCCGTTTCCATCCTATATCAGGGAATTTTACGAACGCCTTCATACAGTGTGGAGGACTAGTACAGACCGAGAGTTTCGTCATTTTCTTGTCATTTTCTGATTTTTGTGTATATTCTAGTGATACGCAGACACGTGGTTCGAAACCCCGGACAAAGAAGCAAGATGGATACTCTCACAGTACCGCCGTGACTGAAATCACAATCTGCATCCATCCTCTACCAGGGAATTCTACGAACGCCTCCATACAGTGCGGAGGTCCATTACAGATCTAGAGCTTCTCCATTTTCTTGTCATTTTCTTTAAATCTTTATATTTATTTCGTGTGTATGGTTTTATGCAGGATCTTAGGATAGCACTGTCATGGCATCGGGACTCACTATGGCTACCATTTTTGGAGTTCTTTTCAGGAATTGAAACCCGCCGCCATCCTCCTCGTGGGCGAGGTAGTAATGCAGACTGCCAGCGTTTCTAGAGCGTGGTTTTTGTTACGTACATCTTATTGTTATACGTTTTCGTTTGTCAAGTTTAACTTTTTGGATTGCGTGGGTGTTGCCCGTACGTAAGGTGATTGTCGTGTGCGTGGCCTATTTTTACCAAGCTTAGCGTTTGGTTGTTGAACGTGTATGTACGGGGAGCACGCATGGCCTAGGACTGTTCATGTTATCGGGGCTTGCCCTCCTTTGAGCGCTAGGCGGGGGGATTTCGAGTGCGTATGGTGTGGATGTTGTTACGATTGGACTTTGCGGTAATTTCGTCAGCGGTATCGATAATTGTATTTTTGTTTCCGCATAGTTCTCAGGAACCGGGACGTGTTGGTTCACGCGTGACGTTCTTCCCCACCCGTAACGACCCTTGTAAGAAGTTTCGGCAGGTAAGACAGAAGACGGAGCAGCAAGTGGTGGCGCGAGAATGACAGCCGGGCAGTCTCTCTTAGACCGCCCCTCCTCCTCCTCGCCTTTCCGGACACTTGAGTGGCACAAGGACAGCCTCAACGCTTCACGCTGTCCACCCGCCACACGTCACGAAGATTGTAAGACCCGGGCAGGCACCGGCGAGTGTCGCGGGTAGAGCTCACGAAGACGGTAAGACCCGGGCAGGCACCGGCGAGTGTCGCGGGTAGAGCTCACGAAGATGGTAAGGCCCGGGCAGGCACCGGCGAGTGTCGCGGGTAGAGCTCACGAAGATGGTAAGGCCCGGGCAGGCACCGGCGAGTGTCGCGGGTAGAGCTCACGAAGATGGCCATGGTAAGGCCCGGGCAGGCACCGGCGAGTGTCGCGGGTAGAGCTCGCGAAGATGGTAAGACCCGGGCAGGCACCGGCGAGTGTCGCGGGTAGAGCTCACGAAGATAGTAAGGCCCGGGCAGGCACCGGCGAGTGTCGCGGGTAGAGCTCACGAAGATGGTAAGGCCCGGGCAGGCACCGGCGAGTGTCGCGGGTAGAGCTCACGAAGATGGCCATGGTAAGGCCCGGGCAGGCACCGGCGAGTGTCGCGGGTAGAGCTCACGAAGATGGCCATGGTAAGGCCCGGGCAGGCACCGGCGAGTGTCGCGGGTAGAGCTCGCGAAGATGGTAAGACCCGGGCAGGCACTGGCGAGTGTCGCGGGTAGAGCTCACGAAGATGGTAAGACCCGGGCAGGCACCGGCGAGTGTCGCGGGTAGAGCTCGCGAAGATGGTAAGACCCGGGCAGGCACCGGCGAGTGTCGCGGGTAGAGCTCACGAAGTTGGTAAGACCCGGGCAGGCACCGACGAGTGTCGCGGGTAGAGCTCACGAAGTTGGTAAGACCCGGGCAGGCACCGGCGAGTGTCGCGGGAAGATATTGATCTCGGTTCAGTTCAGTTCCGTTCATACACAGAGAGGGGGCACTAGCGTCTTCACATTGAACTCAACCAAATTTAAAACCTCCGTGAGTTTACGAAATTGAAATACCCAGGCAGGCACAGGAAGTGCCGAAGAAGAATATGGAGCTCACGGTGGATGTTTTAGGAAGGAAAACGTACTCGTACTTCGCCGTAAAAGGTTTTGAAGACCGCAAGCCAGAAATCATATCGCCATGAGATCGAGAAGGCATTGAATTGCATTGATATATAAGGACGGTCGCACTAAATAGGTACCAAGGGCAAGGCATATTACACTGGAAGGTATACAAGTGCGAATTTTCTAGGCAGTACGCAAGAAACACATTCCTTAACCACGTGTGGGACAATATTCTTAAGAAGTAAAACAAAAAAACAAACAAAAAACGTTACATCAATTCATCGTTAATTGACAACTGATTGTGTTATGGATGTATTACACTCCTTTACGTTTGGGACCGCATTGTAAATGTGTGCATCAAAGCTGTCTGTACATATGTAAATACTTTTTGTTTTGTGACCGCATCTGAACTATGAGCAGCGACACCTGTCCTGCAGTACAATGTGAACCAGTCAGAATTGCCCTGAAGAAGGTAACAGACGGTCACCGAAACGTCGGTGTGAATAAAGCATTGGTTGTGTAAAAAGAGTCTCTTTATTCACATTTCGTAAACAGTTTGGCATAACTGAATAAAAGTGTTTTAAAACTGGAGATATGCGGGTCCAGATGTCTTACTGAGAGATGACTGTGGTGTGATAGATGGCGGTTGGCTGAGGAATGAGTCCACTCTGCTCTATACTTAATTTTCGTCCCAGCCCGAGACGTTTCAGCGACAATATTCAGCAAATTGCAGTTCTCGACAAGTGAGCTTGAAGTCGCATGTAAGAAAAGGGGCTCGAAAAGGAAATGCTGCAAGTGAGAAGTCATCTCGGGTAAATAGTTCAAGAAATCTTTTCCATAGAGGTCACAATAGTTGTGAAAATCTGAGTTTGTTTTCCTGGGAAGTGTTGTACATAGTACTAAAACGACGCAAAGAGAATGATCGCTCTTGGCCGCCTCTGCATTTGGTAGACTAAGACATCCAGTGTGGAACCGCAAGGATATCAGATGTTGTGATATGCGCCTTTGCCAGGCACGTATACTCCCTATCGCCACATATGCCTGTGTGACAGGGACTTTGGAGTGGTCACATGAGCTCCTCCTGTTAGCTTTCGATTTGAGACGCCTAGGGGCGTTTCTCTGTATTGCACTCCGAGATCGTGTACCATAATTGAAGCATCAAAGCTAGACATGGATAAGAACACTCTTTTGGTTGATACAATTTTGGTAATAAGACTAAAGTGGCTCAGACTGGTATTAAAGAAGTTAGGGAGAACTTTTCTAGGTCGGAAACCTTGTAAGAAATCGTAGGCTGGATACCGTAAGGTGTTACTTCGCTATTGTATTAGACGGATTTATCATCTCCAGCTGTCGCTTCACTGACTGAGTTGAATCAGCCGACACAAGTACCCTTACAGATTTTACGCCGGATCCCAACATCGAAGCTATGATGTGGAACACTATGCCTTTTGATTCCATCTTGGGCTTACCGCTATCTCTATTGAGGAAAAAGAATTTCGTGTTTGAACTGTTGAGAGGTCGTCCGGACTCAGAATAATACTTTTGGGCATTATGCATCTTCCAGGTCGCGGTGGGCGTTTGGAACAGTTTTGCACTCCACTTGTGCAAGCCTGGTGTCTTTCCATATTGTTGCTTCGGTGGGTCGAGTTTATTAAGCAGGAAGAGTGGCAAATATGAGCGTCTCCGTCCTCTGAAAGGTTGGGGATCAGCATCGTTAAGCGGATGCTTGAAGGTTGAGGTTGGATAAGGCTGGGGGCCGTTGGGCATAGAGACAGTCGAGGCTCAAGACAAATGGTCCTGCGATGCGAGGGAAAAATAGTTTTGTTTTACCTCTAACGCGGATAATTCAGAACTGGGCTTGGCCGTCTCCTTATCGTTCATCCTTCGAGTGATCGTAGAGGAACGGTTTTGAGATAACAATTTTGCATTGCTTCCTCCATTTTGTTTGTCGTGCAGCAAAAAATGAGAGTGGGCTATATATGAGTGTTGGGTTGTTGGAGAGTGGGTACCGTACAAGGGAGAGGCAGTGTGAGAAGTAAGATGAGAAAGGAATTACACGAGAGAAGGGAGTTGAGAGAGGGGAAATGAGAGATGGGGAGTTGAGAGAGAATAATGAGAAAGGGTGTGGTGAAAGAGGTATAGAGGGAGCGGATGACAAGCGTTCTTCCAAAGGAATGTTATATTAGCCAGATAGATCCAGATACGAACGCGTTGATGTATACAGACACAGACACGTTGATGCATTACGCTGAAGGGCGGTTACGTTAGCTAGATATCTATACTAATTATAGATACTGATACAGGTACAAAGTTAAGGGGTTCAAAGGGAAAAGGAAGGGCTCAATAGCCAGAGATGGCAAAGGCGGAAGACGACGATTTCCGCATCACTCATACTGGAGGGCCAATAATTACGCACCTCAAAAAGGATACTATTTGAGGTGCACAATGATTGGCCCGAAAAGTATGACGTCACTCCCCCTATAAATAAGAGATGCGCGCATGAATATATCATTCTTCTGTGTGCTGGCCCTCCGGCAAAGTCTGGAGCCTGAAGCGTCCCACCCACCCGCCCATCGACAAGTTTTCTGCTTTCTGTGGAATTAGGCATCTGCCTCAGGATGGTCGCTTTAGCACATAGGTGACTTTAGGCTCCAGACGACGATTTCCGCATCACTCATACTGGAGGGCCAATAATTACGCACCTCAAAAAGGATACTTTTTTCTATAAACAACGAATAAAGGTGAACTAGCATGGGGATTATCATATGGTCACCAAAATGATAATGACTTCACCTATCTAGATATACTATCGTTACTTTCGTGCATTTTTATACTAAATTAGTAATGTTAAGTCCTTAACAAACAATGTCTATTTTCCCTACTACTAGACAAATATTTCGATATTTACCTTATCGTCTGGCGCTTAGAAAATATAGTGACAAATGACGTGCCATTGTTCTCAATGACATCCATGGATAGGCCATACTGATTTGATTATATGGATGACATCTTCTGGTCACACCAAAACTGATGCGAGCGTGCGAAAAGAAAAGATGGACAAATACTTTGCCTTTCTTGACCCCTCCCCGTCAAGGCTGAATATGGCGACAAAACACAAGCCATCTTACACAGTACAATATAGCAATCTGACTTGATATGTCAAAGCCCAACTATAATTCTGGGAACCGAATCGTCACATTTTTTTCTTTATTCCAAAATACAAGGACAATGTGGCGCTGCACTCAAGTTTAACAGCTTATTTTAGCAGCGCCACAGAACAAAATACAAATGAATTAATGAACTTAGGTAACTTAGGTCAACATATCAGTGCGCCATGTCCCACCACCCCAAGACATAGAGTCACTAGTACCAATTAGCCTAATTTTAAAGTACATATGAAAACTAAAAAAAAAAAAAAAAACTGATACAGTCATGTAGAGCTAGAAGCGCTTAGTATCCTCAATGTAAGTTGATGTAAGGCTGTTATTTGAATCCTTTATATAATCTTAGGCGACAGACGGTCTTATCATGTAGTGAAATCCGACCCGTGGCTATTATTTCTTTCAAGGCATCAACCAATAGCAATGTTGTTAGGCCACAGCAAGTAAATTTTATGGATGACATCCTCTGCAGACTGCAAAAATAGTGAGATAGGTCGAAAAAAAAACAAGATGGGTAAAAAAAACAAGATGGCTAAATTTTCAAAATAGACACCATGAATGTTGTAAGAAGAGTTAAAGTGACAAAACATGGTAGTACTGACCTCAAATCATTCATTCCTGTATTAAAGAAGTGAACTAGCGTAGCAAAAGTGACACTAGTGTGGTAGACTGATATCACTTACCAAGTTGGCAACTTCACCTATGACTTCCATAGTGGTGCCACTTTTCCAACTATCCAGCTGGTTTCACTTCTATAACTACAATCATGGCTACCTCGCTAATGTCACTCCTACAAGTACAATCATTAGGCCCCAACACAACATACTTTCCCATTTTGGTACTTTCTTGTCATGTTGACCATCTCCGAAGAAGAAGAAAAAATCTTGTGTTTTTTTTTTCTGAAATCAGGCAAAAATTAATGAGCGCGCGGATGTCATCCATAAAATTTACTTGCTGTGGCCTTATGTATCTTTCATAAATGTAATAGATGTTGTGGGAAAACAAGAAATGGTGTTGCTTGTAATTTGCTTTATATAAAGTCGTAAAGACTGGCGACAACATTCAGCTGCATATTTCAATGAGAACTTTGACTTTGACTTGACTCTATTGGCGATGAGACAAGTCATTACATGGGTCTGCCTAGGCAGCTTTGGGCTGGTAGCGGCAGACTCTACAAAAATGAGGACCAACATACAAAGAATTCACCAAAATCATTCCAATGTAATACAATAAAAATAATCAATAGCTATAAATTTGTCATGCTACATATATCGAATAAAATGGATCTATACCGTATAGAGCATACCTGAAATATTGGAGAAGATGAAAGGTACGTGTGAGTTAATTCTAAGATCATGACAAAAGGTAGTCTCTGCAGCGGGCCTTGAACTATCGGAGAGTCTTCGAGTCAGTGACGTGTTTTGGAAGGCTGTCCCAGAGCCTGGAAGTGTAGGGGATGAAGTTGTTTTTGTAAATGGTGGTTCTGCATCGAGGAACGATCGCGTAATGTAAAGCGAGGACCACTCGGTCGCAAGAATGCCCTCAGTTTGCGTTCGTACGACGATCGTGCGACGTGTGTGACCTGGTTGTTACACATGGTGGATGAGGTACCCTGAGAACGTGACGTAACCCGTGTAGTCCCCCCACATGGAGGACCGAGCGTCCAGCTCCACCCAAACCTCGTCCCCAGGCTTCAGTAACAAGATGACGCTGTTACTGCTGGAGAGATGTTCTCCCACCGACTTGTCATACAGACTGATCACCGGTTCTCCGTGCAGTACCAGCCGACTCCAGTAGGCGGAGCCATTCACGCTTGTCGTCATGCCTGAGTACGTGAACATGTAGTACCCAGGGATTGGAGTCGTGAACTTCCCCGTTGCCATATCGTACGCCCTCCCCTCGTTGGTGTGGAGGATGTTGTACTTCACGATGATATTTTCCAGGACGTTGACGATCCGGTTAGCTAAGGCGGCGGAGAACGCCACGAACGGTGCATCTGCTAGTCGTTCGTGCGCGCTCAACACGCCGCCTGCACAGCTACACGGCTTCCCTGGTTCACCCTTGTCTCCTTTGAACCCTGTCCTCCCCTGGCCACCTGTTTGACCAAATTCACCCGGTGCACCTGTTTTACCTGATTTTCCTGGCTCACCTTTCGTTCCCTTCATACCTGGCATACCTTCAGGTCCAGGTGAGCCCGGGTACCCAGGTGTTCCCTGACCGCCATGGAACCCCCTGTCACCAGGGAACCCCCTGTCGCCCTTCTCCCCCTTGTCTCCCGGGACCCCCCTAGACCCAGGTGGTCCTTGTAGAACGTACGACGATCCGCTGACTGTTATGTAACTTGATTCACCAGGTGCACCTGGTGTGCCGGAATCACCTTTCTGTCCCTTCTCTCCAGGTAAACCGTTCTCACCTGCTGGACCACGCACCTGCGTTTCTCTCACCTCAGCAGGCTCACCTTTGTCTCCCTTCTCACCTTGCTGCCCAGGTAGCCCAGGAGAACCGGTCATTCCTTGTCCACCTGTCTCACCCTTTTGTCCGGGGGCACCTGTGGCACCGACTTTCCCCTCCTCACCTTTACCACCCTTCTTCCCAGTCACTCCCACACCTGGTCGTCCTGCAACACCTGGTGGCCCAAGCGCACCTGTTCCCCCAGGTGCGCCTGTATCTCCCTTTTCTCCAGGTGGTCCTAGAGGTGATGGCGTTGTAACACCTGTTCCTCCAGGCTCGCCCTTCTCTCCCTTCTGTCCAGGTGCACCCACACCTGGCGGCCCCTGCGCACCTGCTGCACCTGTCTGTCCTGGGTCACCTTTACTTCCTTTCTCGCCACGCCTACCTGGAAGACCCAGCCATCCCGGAGTTCCTCTCTCACCTGGCGGGCCCTTTACTCCAGGAAACCCTCTCACACCTGTCACACCTGGCTCGCCTGCAGCACCTTTCTGGCCAGGTGGTCCGTGTACACCTTGCGGTCCTCGCTCTCCCTTCTCACCTGAGGCGCCGGCGGCACCTGGTTCTCCTTCAGCACCTGGGATGCCCATCGGACCCACCAGCCCCATGATGCCGCGGTCGCCTTTCTTTCCCATAACGCCAAGGGGTCCTTGCGATCCGGGTTCCCCTACAAAAAAAAAATACAAAAACAAGCAAACTTCAAAGTATGCTTTCAAACTACAATTATGTCATGTTAATGTGTTTACTTAGTACTTCATAATTCAGCTAGCTTGTTTACCGCATAATTATTACAGTTGTCGCGCAATAAAGTTCTTATAATTAACTTTCAGTAAAATCCAGCCATATAACGTTATCTAGCTGCAGTCAGTCGGGCAAGTAATGATATGACGACAACAAGAAACTTCTGTGCCATTCGAGGTATGCTGACTTTGCTTAGGGAGAAAAAAAAGTGGTGAAAGGATTCGCCTTCAAATAGCGAGCCCTTACGACCTCATAAAGCCGTAAAAAGTCTATGGCACTACCTTTCCCCTCGGTCTGTTCGTGGTAGTCTCCAAGCAGACCCAACGGTGCCTTTGAGATAGTATCAAAGCTGGCAAAGGAGAATAGCCGGCCAAAGGGAGATAGCCGGCTAAGGGAGTCAAACGGGCACCTGGTGCCGCTATACTAAGTCCCTGGCCAGCTTTGATACTATTTATAAGGCACCATTGGGTCTGCTTGGAGACTATGTTCGTGGGTATTGTATGTGGCACAACATAAGTTTTCAAAGTTCAGTGCATCACCACATTGTCCTTGTCTGTCTGAAAGCAAATACAAAAGAATCTTTAAAGAAAACTGGGCTTTATTTTGACAATGTCTTCGCAGCTCACGTCACGAGGAGCACAGCTCTTATCACAGTCCCTTTTTTCGCTGCTTACCTATATAAGAAGTTAACCGTGTGCGAAAGAACTTGTAAGTACTGTACGTTAGATATGGTAGAAGACGAATCACATTTTATTTCAAACTGCACCTTCTATGATCAAGAAAGAAAAGAGCTCTTAAAAGAAGCCACCAAATTCTATCCTAATATCTCCACGTTTATACACAAAAAGAAAACTACTCTCCTTTTAACGTCGCAAAACACACACATTACAGAAAAAGTTGGATCTTTCGTCTTCCTCAGAAAAAGAAGTCAACCCATTAAGTTACATCTTTAAGTTAGACTAGAGTAGTCGCTTACTATTATTTGTCTTTTTTTTTCTTTTGTCACCTGCAATTAGCCCTCAGGAAAGAATTTGCAATAAACTTATCTATTAATTTTATCGACTGAAAACGAGCTGGTGACCACAATGTTTAGAAATTTGGTTGATATTGCGGCTTCATACTGTGCCGAAATTTGAGTTGTTAACCTCATTTCTGTGAGAGACCGTGAACTTGGTGTCAATGGTGATCACCCCTCGTGCGCCATATCCATCACAGCCATATAACGAGGCAGTACACATGTATCAAAACGCTCCCACACAAAGGCCATGTCACAGCTGGAGGATTGCCATGACTGTATGGCATGTCGGCCCTTTTGATGTGCCATAGAATTTAAGGCTTGTGTAGGTTAAGCAGCATAGCGATGATGATACCCATCGACCTTAATTGTACACCACGAAATGTTTAAGCCTTGTCCCACAGCTTGCACACAGTCCCACATTTAAGGCCTACATGTCATATTTCCAAACCGGGGCCCGGCCGGGCACCCTTCGAGAGCGAAAAAACTTTAGTCGTGGGCATTGTGTATAGTTTTATTTGTGTATATATTTACTAGACATTCCTATTTTTCGTCTCCACAAACACCCCGGCTGAGCCCCAGCTTGGAAATTTGATGTTAAACCTAACTAGTCCCCTTCGCAGGCTTGTAGAGCGACGACGTTTATAGTTTTGGGGGGAGTGACGATTCGCGATTTTAACATGGGCTAGGGTTTGGCTCTATACCGGAAAATGTGGGTTTGCCACACAAAACCCCTACCTACCGACTCTAACTTTTCAGGACTGAAACAGGAAACATAACATTTTCCCCTAGGCCTGAGATGTCTCTGTCTGTCTTGACACCAGGTACGGAACATACGTTTCCAGTTTCTATATATTTCTCCGAAAATAGTTTTATCAACTTAGTAAACTTTCATTTCAACATGGTTTTCTTAGGTGCGCAACTTTATTTTTCTTCATTACAACCTGTCCGCTGTCTTGCACAGTATAGACACTGTTCAGTTTACACTGCAGACATCGAAACCTCCATGGAGTAGAGAAGCTATAAAAAGCCACATGGTTGTGTAAGGTAAAGTGCTTGAACCTTATCCTCAGGACAAAGCATGGGTCTTAATTCCATACGGACCTCGAACGGACGCAAGTGTGAACCCGGGTTAAAGGTGGGGTCACACGTGCGTATATATTTAAATCCGTATGAGGCGCGCATGGGAGTATTTACCTCCACCAGGCCCCACAGGGCGCTGGAAAAATAATAGAAATTGGACAAACGTAATTACGTAAACAAGTAACATGTCAGACGAGTTAGCTGGGTCGCTAACCTTACTTCTCGGTCAGCTAACTCATCTGGCAGGTTATGTATCTATATTTGTCCAATTTGTACTATTTTTCCCGTGACCTGTGGAGCCTGGTAGAGACTAAGAGCTCCATACGCACCTCAAACGGACATGAATACATACGCATGTGTGACCCCACCTTTAACCCGGGTTCACACTTGCGTCCGTTCGAGGTCCGTATGGAATTAGCCTCTACCAAGCTCCATGACCATAGGTCTCTGGAAAAATAGTAGAAATCGGAAAGAATATAGACACATAACATGTCAGAGTTAGCTGGCCGAGGAGTATAAAGTTTGCGACCAGCTAACTCATCTGGCGTGTTATTGGCTATATTTGTCCAATTTCTATAATCTTCCAATTTCCAGTGACCTGTGCCTGGTAAGGGCTAAGACTCCCATACGGACTTGAATACATTACACGTGTAAATCCACCTAATAATAGCTAGTTGTGCAAAGAGGCTTCCCAACGGCTCGGGTGTTTTAGACAAGAACACTAGGTCAACCCTACTCTTCTCGATGTTGGGTTGAGTTGGGTTGGGTTCTTTTTACGTGCAGAGGTGTTACGTTGACGCTTAAGCTAAGGGCACAACCCGCCGTACGTGCAATTTGTCCGTGCGTTTCTTTGGGATGCCACGTCCGCCACGTATTTCTGAAAACGTTCAGGCTGTACAGGACAGGCGCGTCGCGCGTACGTGGGCGAATCCTCAGCCCGATGGCACACAAAATTCTGCCTGCACGTAAAGTTCTACGGCGTGTCTGTGTGATCCAAAATCCGTCGGATTCCCTACGGGTTCGTACGGAGGGGGTACTTACCACTTACGGATCCCAAAAGATTGCCCACGTTTTGGTACGTAGACAGCACGTATTTACACGTAAGGCGGGTTGTGCCCTTAGCTTTACGCACTCATACACAGGACCGCCAGCAAGCTTTATGTCACCATCCGAAATGATGAATGCAGCCCCTGCAACATGTCCGAGCGGAGGCCTAACCTAGACATCGCAAGAATCGAACTCCAGAATTTGATCCAGATGGCCAATAAGCAGTGGGGTTGTGTTACGTATACCTTGGGAAGTATAGCTTAAAACTAACATTTCTCGTCCTTAAATTCTAACCAGAAGAAACATATCCGGAGCCATGTTAATAAAAAAATAAGAAAAGTTCTCAAAGAAGCAGGTTTGAATCTAGATAAGATAATCTAGTTTAATCTTAAATAGTGTCTTACGTATTTCTAGTAGTATTCTTAACTCCGAGTCTGCCAGGAGACATACTCAATAAACGGCTTAAAGAAGAAAAAAAACCCTCACATATGCTCTGAGATTGAAAGACAATAAAGAATAAGAAAGACAGTCACTTAGGCTAACGTGACATTTCCAAACTAGGGGCCCGGTCGGGCTGTTTGTGGAAACGAAAAATAGAAACGCATACGTAAAAATATACACAAATAATGTCCACGACTATTCTCTTTTCGTCATGTGTAGTTTGTTGCCTTTTATATTGTATTTTTCGTTCCCGAAAGCTTCCCGGCCGGGCCCCGGTTTGGAAATGTGACGTAGACCATAGATAAGAAACTGCCCGTTCCTTACCTGTTAGTCCCATGTCTCCCTTCTGCCCAGGTGAGGCCACTACGGTGATGTTGGTACAGGGTTTGGAACAAGTCCCATCCTGTACCTTAGATGAGTAGAGAACGAAACAACTGTTAAACAGAAGATAGGCTATTGTTACGAGTTTTACAGTAATTAGCCCAGCGAGCCCGGCCATTTCGACGAGCAGTGCGGGTAGTGGAGACTACCTTTACGTTAACACAATCAACTTTAATTCTCTAAAGAGAGGTATATATATATATATAATTCCGACTGGTTATTAATAATACGGTCGACTTAACTCCCCAAGGAGAGGTTAGACCCCGGCTGTTTTGCCCTCTTTGGCTGGCGGACAAAAAAACAACAACCAGGGAAAACAGAAAGCCCGACATAAAACGCCTAAATCAAGAAGACGTCAAAAACCAACAGGAGTCTTATAACCTCTGCTTGGAGAGTAGATGACTTTAACTTGCCCTCGTGCAGAAAGAACAACCTGTGTGCTGTGTCTGGCATACATCCAGTGTTAACATGAGAAGTAAATGGTGTTAAACTTGTTCTGTGGAGAGTTGTACTCGTAAGATATATTGTCTTTGGTTTGAAGATTGTAACCAGATGATGGTCGCAACTGTACATGTTCAGTTGAGACACTCTGAACCTGAACTTGAAGGAAGAATATCACGGAAAGACTGCAATTTTGCAGCGGTATTCGAAATTTGTCGTCAATGGCCAGCCGACTTAAACTCACCTTTCATTTAGTCGCCGTTTTCTTTATGATTACATATGCATTATCATTTCTTAGTACGAGTCAGGGGGAGTCTGTATGGACACCAGAATGAAACTCATGGGGAAAACTCTGGACCCGGGCCAATTGTATTTCCTGCCACCTTTCTGAGACCCATCTGGACCTCTGACCCAACTTCCTCTCAGTGTCCCCGACGTGCCTAGCGGGGAACTGCAGACACACACGACGACAAACAAACGCGACCTTCGTTTTCAGGGAGGCAAGTAAGGTAAGGGTCCTTAAGTAAACTACCCTGGGAGCCAGCCGGGATCGGGCAGCTAGGACAGTTTATTCGGTGGCCCAAGACAGTCAGGCCCGCCAATCTCCTGTTAGCACCTGGGGAGTTTAAGTCCGATTAGGTCCATCTCCTTCCGGCGTAAACTCCCCCGGAGCGCCAATGTGAGATCGGCGGGCTGACTGCCTTGGGTCCCCGAACAAAACTCGCTAGCTACCCGGTCCTGTTTGGCTCCCAGGGTAACTCGGGGATTGATTGCATAGTAATGATTTTGGGGTTAGAATGAACAACCCTTCTGTATAAACTCAAGAGTATAACTGTTTTTTTAAATTCTTTTTTATTTACTCAATGGTCACCACGTAACAAGGCCTGAAGGCCACTTCAAGGTTACGGGTTACATGATTGGAACTGTAACACACAAATATTAGAATTATTCCTAAATATTATTTTAGGCTATGTTTATTTGATTATATAGATCAATTTTCGGCCACTTCAAAAGAAAAAAAAGTTTTGAACCATACAGCATATCGTACGAAGCAGCTGCAAAATGAGCACATGTATGCCGTGGATTGCACACAAATATTGGGACAAGTATATAATCATGTTCTTTTATATAAGGAATAAGATAGGAAAGCACTAAAATGAAGAACCTACTGTGTGGTATATCATATTCCTTGCATTCAATCATTTGTTCAACCTTCCTGACAACTTAGATTTCATAATGAAGGCAAATTTTATTTTGGGCCAAACTTTTTTTATTCGCACGCTCACATCAGTTTTGGAGTTCCAAGAATATGTCATCCATATAATCAAATCAACATGAATGAATGAATGAATGAAGTAAAATGAATATACTGTAAAATTACTTTTTCAAAGTACACACACATATTAAAGGCATTGCAAAATACATTTGTATGATACATGCTTTATTAGATGAGTTACAATAGTCTGACTGAGAACTTAATTACCATCTCAACTCTATGTCCATGGAGACATCCAGGTAATAAGATATGCAAGGCAAAAGTTTTAAATTCTAAGCAGCTGCTTGAACTAACTGTTACCTTGTGTATCTCAAGTCTATATAACATTAAAAAAACAGACTTTGTGAGAAGCTTTTAAGAATATCATCCACGAACTCTTGTGTTGGAATGTACATTTTTCTTTGATATAAAAACAGAACTGGAAATATTTGATATTACCTATAACCATGTGCTAATAGATCACATACAAACAAACCATCCATTCATGAAAGTCAAGTACTGTATATACATCTAAAGAGGTTTCACTAAAATAGATTTTTTACTGATTTACAACAAATTGTATATACATGTACACTGCAATCTATAGAAGTCCTTACACTATTACACGTATGTAGGACTTACAAGAGTCAAAAAGTATATTTTGAAATTCTTTACATCCTTCTTTGTATAGGGCAATGCCAGTTAAAGAACTTGGTTTTCATGCTTTTCTTTCCGAAACCAATTTTCTCAGAAAAACAACTAAAGCATGCAGCGTTGCACTCATATCTCCGAGTCACAAAATGCCACTAGCACAATTTCCAATTTCAAATGCTATCCATTTTCATTGGAGCTTTGCTTCTAGCTTTTTGTCCATTGGAACTTCAAACCCTGTGTATCTAATTTGATGAAAAAACATCAGATCCAAGTAGTTAACCTGGCATTGCCATACACAAAAGAGATACAGGTATATACACATGTATGAGTGTTGCTGTGGGCTACTTCTGTAAGATGAACTGCTCCACAAATTCTTGTTGTTCTGCCTCGTCTTTAAGTAAGGCCTCGTACTGGACACGGTATCTGGAGGAAAAAACATCACATTAAAATGCTTCAATGGTGAGACAAGACATTTAAGAGTCACATGAGAACATTTGCAGAATTGATTGAGTGTATATATTCAGTCTTGCTTATGTTGTATCATGGCATCTCGACTTGACTGCATCTAAAATACAATAATTGGTTTGAATAAACATCCTAATTTGGATTCTGGAAAATTAAGGAAAGACAAGCAGTAAAACTTTTAGCAAATCCTGTTCACAGCATATTGTACTTGTTCAACCTGGCGTTCCAACACCTGTTTGAATACAGTCATCGATTAACCATTTCAGGTTTCTTGAAATTGGTAGGGAGCTTGTGTTGGTGGCTTCAGATGGAAGGCACCAATAAGTGACCTCATCCAAAATTTGTACGAGAATGGAATATTCCAGGTGATAGAGATGTCAAAGTTCCTAGACGGAATAGCTAAAAAGCGACTGTATATAGTTTATAATATAAACGTCAGAGTGAACTACTACCCAGATAGTAGTACCCAGGCGAGTATCTCCCAGCATGTTGAAGAGTAACATACTGTAATGCTTACCTTTCTAGCTGTGTCTTCTTCTCTGATATAAGGGCCTGTAACTGCTGTTCCTGAGCTTCTCTCTGTTTGGCCATGGACTTCAGCTGATTCCTGTTACCGATTGCCTGTTATCAATATGAAAATATTGATGACTGATGAGTAAATAAATTATGGTACATGTAGTTTCACATTGTTGTATTATAACAGCCACTACCTGCATACCATCTTCAGTCGAGGGAGGAGTAGACTAGGCACCTATCAGAGTAATGTGGCTGTAACTGTAAACATACTAAACACACTTCCTCAAACACTTGACCCCCATTTAATGTCCCTTCCAAAGGACAGTGCAGCTCCAACTTGAGGATAACGTTACCCTTCCCCAGATTTGTAATAATTTTGTGTAAAAATAACTATGAAGAGGATTTATGATCATGATTATACATGTATATATCCCCCTTTTGATAACTTGTGGCTTCTACAATGTGACATTAAGCACAATGAGCTACCTTCATCTTTTCTTTCTCCACTTCCTTGGCTAGCCGGTCCACCATCTCTATGAAGCTCCCCACTATCTTCTGGAACTCTGCAATTTCTAAAAGAAAGAAAAGAGAAGAATCATATACAAGTTTAATGTTTTGTTTAATTTCACAATGTCAACGTCAACGCAACGTATCTACTATAGCAGTATACATGCCAAGATTGTGCATTACAGAAATGAATAGATATTCGTAAAACCATACTTTGCCAAACCTAGTTTGCAAGCAAAATTATGAGGTTCACTGTATATTTTGACTACTCCTTAGCAACAAGCACACCAAATCGGACCCCAAAACATTCGCGCAAACGCTATTTATCAGTGTCTACAAACTAATACATACTGTCAACAAAGTCCTTGCACTCTTCCTTCAGCTCTGTTGTAGTTGTAGACACCTCAGGGTCGAGAACTCTTATCTTATTCAGCTCATCGAAGTGGAGTCCCGCTTTTCCCAAAGCTTCGTCCGCCATTTTCACGTCTCTCCTCAGGAATGTGTCTCGCGGATTCTCGCGAAACGCGAGATCTCTGACGTCATTGGTTGTAAATCTAGGCCGTTCTTTTTATTCACCAAACACTGCCTTAAAATTCTGAAGTATTAAATATGCAAAACTTCGTCAAAAACTCAAAATATTCCAAATAGTTGTACTTTGAATAGCTTCATTTATCTAAGAATACTTTTACAGCCATTATTGTTGGTGTAATGTGATTAACGATATTCTTTTTGTGACATAAAATACAGGCATTAAATTCCTTAGTAAAGACACCAAATGCTATCTTGGGGCTTACTTCCTGTCAAGAGCCAAAAATACTGACGGTGAAGTCGTGACACAAACGTTTTTCTCTCATACACCAGGGTTTCTTTAGATTTCTTTCAAAATTGCGATGTCTGGCGAGTCCGGGAGTAGAACGTCTAGCTTCAGGAGTGTTAGCCCCAGCAAATATGTGAAGTTAAACGTGGGAGGGGCGCTGTTTTATACAACCATGGGGACTCTGACCAAACAGGACAACATGTTGCGAGCGATGTTCAGTGGCCGGATGGAAGTTTTGACAGATTCTGAAGGTAAATTATTTCTTCACTTTTATATCTTACACTCAGTATGACCACGATAACAAGATTCTTCAGGACAATATATACAATCTTCATCTTAAACGTTAAAGTTTAGGTAAACATCGCTGTTTATTTTGGGTGTGGGACTCTGCACACTGTGTGTGTAAAAATTCATATCTTTTGCGAGTGATAGGTTTTCATTTTTCCAAAATAAATCTGGGTATCTCCTTCAAAGTTTCTTTCTTAAAGAGACAAAGATCTACGTCTGTAAATTTGTTGTTTTTGTCATAAATAGAACAGTAAGTAGATAGTCCTTAGTCACATCCTGTGGAAGTTTAGTGTACATTGTTTAAGCTACCACAAGCATGTCTAACCGGAAATATGAAGATTCTCAATGAAACCAATGTCTAATACTAATTCAACTACCACGTGGCTAACTTCATGTCGAAAATCAGATTTAGAATACTACTTCTCATGCATTGAATTATCTTTTTTTTTTAATTTAAGAGTTTGATTTTATTCCATATTTGTAGTCTCAAAACTGTGGGTGTGGCTCTACTGGTGACTCATACTACTTGTCTTGGCACCCGAGCTATGCAGGGCGGAGCCTTAGCTTTAAGCTGTGGTATACGTCTTTGACTAACCCTAGGCATTTTGTGAATATTGTACAGCCATTGATCCTGTATCACTTAAATCTGTTTTCTTGGTTCGTAGTTGAAATGTCAGCTTTGGTGTGAGATATTTCACATGTGCTCTTCCTATCCTAGCATTCATAAAGCAAGCACTGTGTCTGGTAATCTAACTACTTGTACGGTTAGGTTGTGCATACTGTACATGAAAGTGTTTTTCTCACTTTTCTAACCCGGGCTGTATGATCCAGACTGGTTAAAAGAAACTTCATGAAGTGTCTCCAAAACCTTTAGTTAACACACGTTGATGAAGGCTAGACATTAAATAAGATACACAAGACAAAAGTTACTGAATGAATGGATGGATTTAAGTTTATGCAGTTGCCTGGGTTACTGGGTTACCAACTATAGTAGTTCATGTAATGGTATTAATGTTTTAGTACAAACATTGAGCAAAAGAATTCTCTACATAAAGTACATACAATATATACAAAACTGGGTGGTTTCTAGATGCCTTCGCCTGTGAGAATAGAATACCCAAAGTTGCCTTAGACTGTTGAGCAGTGCTGTTGAGTGTTGACCTGGTGGTCAGATGACCTGGCATCCATGGGACTCTCTGAGTGATCAGCACAGACTGTGGCTCAGGACAGACTCGGAAGAAAAAAGTCATGGCCTTATTTTTTACTATATGTACATTTAATTTGTACTACTAGTATATGTCTCTCCATGGACAAAGACGGCAAGTGAGTTGTAAGTAGTGGCAAATGAAATCTTTTGCTGTAACCAACCATCCATTCATTCTTTTCTTCTTTCCCTCCCAGGTTGGATCCTGATAGACAGAAGTGGCAAACATTTCAGCACAATCCTGAACTACCTGCGGGACGGCAATGCGCCTCTGCCAGAGGGCCGGAAGGAAGTCCAGGAGCTGCTGGCTGAGGCCAAGTACTATTGTATGGCCGAGTTAGTAGACCAGTGTCAGGTACGGACCATTGTATCTCTTTTATTTTGGCTTATCAGAGCTTAGATTTAGTACTACATGTAGTAGTAGTACAGTTCAAAAGCAATTCGAAAGATACATGTACATTCTTGCTTTAGGTGTATTGGGTCTATGTGTTATATTTATTTAACTTTTCAAGAATTGAAATACATTTAAAACATAAATATTCAATGTCACAAAAGCATGCAGACACATTCGGTATACTAATTTTGTTTGCCTTTTTGTTTATTCGTGAGAAGCTTGAATCAGACTGAAGGGTTGTGTATGATAAATTACATTATGTCTGTATATGCTTGATAGCTTCAGCAGGCCAATCACAGGTGATTTCTCATAATGAACAGCTCTAACAACCGCTATTTTTCTTTTTCCATCAGACCCTTCTCAAAAGGAAACAGATTGAAGCTGACCCCATCTGTAGAGTACCTGTCATCACATCTGGTAGGGAAGAACAGGCTGTTATAACCACTTCTAACAAGGTGGGTTCTTTTCTGTTACCTTCGTATGTAGGCGTGTGTAGCTGTGTGTGTAGGTGTACTTATAGAAGTAGTAACCAGTAGGGACTGTACATGGGCTAGGTAAATAAATATATGTAGATGAAGGTATAGAAATACATGTAGATACAAGTGTAGATCTAGTGGTAGATATAAGTATAGATGTACATGTACATATCCATGTAAGTGCAGGTGTAGTTATAGATGGTATACATCTAGATGTAGGTGTACAGGCATAGGTATAGTTGTAGATGTAGGTATATGTGTAAGTCTTTAGTGCAATATGTATAGGCACGTGTATAGCTTATGCATGTGTATAGCTGTATGTGTAGAATTATAAATAGAAGGCAAGCCAAGAAGCTGAGCTGCAACTGAATTTTCTGGCAGTTCCGACCTAAATGTATTTTGACTTCTAACTGACTTTTTGTTATCTTTCAGCCTGTTGTTAAATTATTGTACAACAGAGGAAACAACAAATATTCTTACACAAGGTAAGTAAAGAATGTATTGGTCTCATTTCAAACTATTTCAGAAGAGCTAGATAGAAGACATTGCAGTTATTTGGAATGAAATGTTGTACTTGAACTACTCATTTTGATAAGAAAGAATGTCTGAAAGGAAGTTTTTGCTCTATTAATGTACTTTGAATTCTGAGCTGTTGCTCTCAACGTGTCAACATGTTACAATGATTTTGTTTTCACAGCACGTCCGACGACAACATGCTAAAGAACATTGAGCTATTCGACAAGCTTTCGCTACGGTTTAACGGACGGGTACTGTTTATCAAGGACGTAATAGGAACCAACGAGATCTGTTGTTGGACGTTCTATGGGCACGGGCGGAAAGTTGCGGAAATTTGCTGCACGTCAATTGTATACGCTACGGAGAAGAAACAAACAAAGGTAAAGACAGCATCCATCTTCCTTTATACAAGACAACTGCTTAAGCAGAGGTTTTGGTTAGGTTATTTTATGTGTTGGGGCCTATTGTACATTTACATGTTTCCCTGGTAGTAGTCACTATGTATGCGGGAAACATACAAACATAGAATAGGCCAAACAAAAGGAAAAAAAAAATAACCCAAAATGCATAGGTGGCTCCATGAGCCTTGCTTTGTGGTGAATTTCAAGTAAATAAAAAACAACAACAATCACCACTGCTTTAAGAGTTCTACAAGACTACTGTTCAACATGTTGGTCTACTACTCCAATATAACATCTCCAGAATTGAAGCCTAATCTCATCACTTAATGCACTTGTGTGTCTGTTTGCTTGACTTGACTTGTGTGTCTGTAGTTATTTGAATGCAGTAAAGTGGATGACAGGAATTTAGGTCAAAGGTCCCACAAATGTCCATAACAGGTTATCGCCTTTCCTGCCTTCAATTTTCTGTTTTATGCATCTCTTTTGCCTTAGGACAGCCAGTGAGGAAAATGCTTTAGACAGATCTGACAGGAAATTCACCATAATGAATATAACAAATAATTCACCAAAACTGAAACTGTACCACGGTGGTATGAGATTTTTAACACCTTGTTTTGCATGTTTTCCTACAGGTTGAGTTTCCGGAGGCAAGAATTTATGAGGAGACGTTAAACATCCTGCTGTACGAGAGTCGGGACATGGATCCGGAGAAGGACGTCCTCGCCCGAGCGGCGGAGGTTCGCAGTCTCCCCAGCAGCTGCTGTGTGAGCGATGAGGAAGAGGAGAGATCGGAGGCTCGCGGCGTACGCAGACATTGAGAACGTTAACTACAACATAGACTACGTCAAGTAGCTGTCACTCAAGCAACTGGATATGATTTTGAAATGGTCAGACATTTCAAGTAGCATCCACTATCTTTTGTCAGTGACTCTGAGGGGATCTGTTAGGTGGTATCTCACTGCAGTTTGGGCACCGGTGTGGCACTGCGGGGTTTGTTCACTGCGGCACTGTTGTGTTATTTTTGCCGATGTTCTATAATTTAGATATTGCGTAATACAGGGCACTGCCGGGTTCGTATACTGCGGCACTGTTTTGTTACTTACGCTGATTTTTTATATTTAAGATATTGCATTATACGTAACAGTATGACTTAGAATACTACAAAAGTCACAAGATATAAGAAAATTCTTTCTTTATCTCTGAAATTCGTTGAGTAATCTTTCGAACCCCGCAGTGCCGCACTGATGCCCCAAGTGCAGTGAGATACCACCTTTAAGGTAGTGGATGCTACCTGAAGCGTGATCGTTTCCAAAATCATATCCAGTAGCATGAATGATTGCTATTTGGCATATATTATTACCTGGGTGTCTAGCCTTCATCAACATACAACCTAGACTGTATATAAAATGATAAATGATTTAATGTATTCATAGGACCACAACAATTGGTTCTACGACATTCTTTGGTAGAAATTTAGCAACAAGATGAAAACAAAGTTGGAAGAAATTGTCCCTATTTAAGATACATGCATGTGCTTAAAGGTATAGTCTTTCCCCTTCAGAGGCTGTTTTTATGTTGATCTTCTAGTGTAGCGTTTTTCTTTCCGTCCGCAAACCAATAAGGTGGACTAAATTAAGTTATCATTAAGGAAGAAAGTTATCAAGCAATATGCCTGTGGAAATTCTGCTGTGCTAATTCAAAATGTTAGTATTGTATGTAGTCTGGTCAGTGCTAGTATTGTCTACATATTTTTCGTAATAAAACTGCAGCATATCTTCTCAAACCTATTCATGTCAATGACATAATGCTAGTCTTCCATGTTTCTGATTGGAAATTTATTTACCACTAGAAGATATGAATAATGAAGTAGGAGAATCAGAGACTTAAGTGATTTTTGCTATAATTATGTGCTGCTCAATTTAATATTTCCAACCGCAAAAGGTTGTTATAGTTCTGATAATTTGTGTGAAAGATGAAAAGAGCTCAACCCAAGCAGTATTGTGTAGATCAAGCTTTGATAAATACTTAAAGTGTACATATATTTTGTATAATTGATTTCAACTTTGGCAGCTTTGACATAACTACACAAGAGAGCCTTCTGTATGTGGAAAAAGTCTCTATGTTTTTTCAGTCATGTAAGGTTCCTGTCACATTTGTTGTATGATAGTTTTACTGCAGCATATTGAGAATGTGTTCTACAAAATTCATGGCAGTCATCAGAGTTGCATCGCACTGTAGTACCACGTAAGATACTTGAAAATCCTTTTCATTAAATTTTGGTCGAATGTGGAGACATTTTAGGTAAGAGCAGACATGTAGGGTCTAAGCTTTCCCATTTTGGTCAACATTTGCTCAGTTCCCCAGTTGGTGTAATAAGGAGAGATTTGAGTTGTTGGGTCCTGTTAATGGATACAGGAGCAAATTGGAGTAAAATTTGTGGTTTCTTTGATAGAGCTTGCTTTTCTTGGACATTGATCTGAATTCTGTAAATGCAGAAATGTTCGTGGTGGATTAATGTTCGCAGTTTTCGTGGTGACCACTTCACAGCGAGCTTAAAACCACCGCGAACATTTTTCTATCATGGTATTAGACTGCAGTCTATGGTGCTACCGCGAACTTAAATCCACCGCGAAAAGTCCTTTTACGGCTACTGCGAAATTAAATCCCCGCGAACATAGATGCATTTACAGTGACCCACATTTCATTGAATGGTTATAAAGTAGCTGGAAAAAAAGTTTGAGATTGAAACTTGGTTAAGTACCTAGTGAGGTATTTGTTCAGTGCTTCTTATGTCAGGTCCCAATGAGGATGCCCAACTCTGATGCCTGCCCTTCAGCTGTTTTGTCATGGAAAAGATGATCATAGGTTCTTGTCAACGGTTGATTCTGTCATAACTACAATGAAAACCCTACAACAATTGTGATAGTATACAGGTTTATTCATTCAAATGTAATTCAGTTTGCTTTTATTAGGTACATTAATTGTCATAAATGTTTTGAATGTTCATTTCATCATCTATTCAGAGAGAATAGATGTACCAAGGAACCATATGTTTCTACTTCAGAATAAACATTATTTTGCAAATTATCTACTGACTGGATTATTTGCATCGAGACTTATACACCAATATGTAAAAATGTAAAAAATGAATAAGGTAAAGCATACTGTGTGAATACAGAAATTCAAGAACTTGATAATGAACTAAAAGTAGTTAATTTCAATGACTTGTGGAGCAATATGAATGATATACATTGTATTATGAATGTGTACACATTACTAGCCTGACTAAATTGACCTCATAGCATCCTGCCCAACAATTATCAGCCCCCTAGGGTAGGGGGTGAATGAATCCCTGCCAGCAAGATATTGCTTTCTACCTACTCATTACTTGTTTTGCTATGAAATTCAAGTGACAAAAGTAACGAACATTTTGTTTAAGATTCTGGAAGTGCCATCGTATGGGGTCACTTTGTGGTTACCGAAGGGTTCGCTTAGCGGTTTCGCCAAGGGGAAACTTAATGCGATTTGTTGCCATGTAGAAAAGTAAGGAAGTAATTTTTAGTACTCAAAATGCTTTCTGCCTACTCGTTACTTGTTTTGCTATGAAATTCAAGTGACAAAAGTAACGCACATTTTGTTTAAGATTCTGGAAGTGCCATCGCATGGGGTTACTTTGCGGTTACCGAAGGGTTCGCTTAGCGGTTTCGCCAAGGGGAAACTGCAGTCGCTTTTGAGCCTTGTAGAAAAGTAGTGAAGTAATTTTAGAACTCAAATTGCTTTCTGCCTACTCGGTACTTGTTTAACTATGAAATTCAAGTAACAAAAGTACCGCACATTTTGTTTAAGATTCTGGAAGTGCCATCGTATGGGGTTACTTTGCGGTTACCGAAGGGTTCGCTTAGCGGTTTCGCCAAGGGGAAACTTCATTCGCTTTTGAGCCTTGTAGAAAAGTAGTGAAGTAATTTTAGAACTCAAATTGCTTTCTGCCTACTCGGTACTTGTTTAACTATGAAATTCAAGTGACAAAAGTACCGCAAATTTTGTTTAAGATTCTGGAAGTTCCATCGTACGAGGTCACTTTGCGGTTACCGAAGGGTTCGCTTAGCGGTTTCGCCAAGGGGAAACTGCAGTCGCTTTTGAGCCTTGTAGAAAAGTAAGGAAGTAATTTTCAGTACTCATATTGCTTTCTGCCTACTCGTTACTTGTTTTGTTATGAAATTCAAGTGACAAAAGTAACGCACATTTTGTTTAAGATTCTGGAAGTTCCATCGTATGGGGTCACTTTGCGGTTACCGAAGGGTTCGCTTAGCGGTTTCGCCAAGGGGAAACTTAATGCGATTTGTTGCCATGTAGAAAAGTAAGGAAGTAATTTTTAGTACTCAAAATGCTTTCTGCCTACTCGTTACGGGTTTAACTATGAAATTCCAGTGACAAAAGTAACGCACATTTTGTTTAAGATTCTGGAAGTTCCAACGTATGGGGTCACTTTGCGGTTACCGAAGGGTTCGCTTAGCGGTTTCGCCAAGGGAACCTTCATTCGCTTTTGAGCCTTGTAGAAAAGTAAGAAAGTAATTTTTAGTACTCAAATTGCTTTCTGCCTACTCTTTTTGGGCTTTACTATGAAATTCAAGTGACAAAAGTAACGCACATTTTGTTAAAGATTCTAGAAGTTCCATCGTATGGGGTCACTTTGCAGTTACCGAAGGGTTCGCTTAGCGGTTTCGCCAAGGGAACCTTCATTCGCTTTTGAGCCTTGTAGAAAAGTAAGGAAATAATTTTTAGTACTCAAAATGCTTTCTGCCTACTCGTTACATGTTTTCCTATGAAATTCAAGTGACAAACATAACGCACATTTTGTTAAAGATTCTAGAAGTTCCATCGTATGGGGTCACTTTGCAGTTACCGAAGGGTTCGCTTAGCGGTTTCGCCAAGGGGAAACTTCATTCGCTTTTGAGCCTTGTAGAAAAGTAAGAAAGTAATTTTTATTACTCAAATTGCTTTCTGCCTACTCTTTATGGGCTTTACTATGAAATTCAAGTGACAAAAGTAACGCACATTTTGTTAAAGATTCCGGAAATTCCATCATTTGGAGTCACTTTGCGGTTACCGAAGGGTTCGCTTAGCAGTTTCGCCAAGGGAAACCATCATTCACTTTCGAGCCTTGTTGAAAAGTAAGGAAGTAATTTTTAGTACTCAAATTGCTTTTTGTCCACTCTTTATGGGCTTTACTATGAAATTCAAGTGACAAAAGTAACGCACATTTTGTTAAAGATTCTGGAAGTTCCATCGTATGGGGTCCCTTTGCGGTTATCGAAGGGTTCGCTTAGCGGTTTCGCCAAGGGGACACTTCATTCGCTTTCGAGCCTTGTAGAAAAGTAAGGAAGTAATTTTTAGTACTCAAAATGCTTTTTGCCCACTCTTTATTGGCTTTACCATGAAATTCAAGTGACAAAAGTAACGCACATTTTGTTTAAGATTCTGGAAGTTCCATCGTATGGGGTCACTTTGCAGTTACCGAAGGGTTTGCGGTTACCGAAGGGTTCCTTTAGCGGTTTCGCCAAGGGGAAACTTCATTCACTTTCGAGCTTTGTAGAAAAGTAAAAAAGTAATTTTCAGTACTCAAAATGCTTTCTGCCTACTCGTTACATGTTTTGCTCTGAAATGCAAGTGACAAAAGTAACGCACATTTTGTTAAAGATTCTAGAAGTTCCATCGTATGGAGTCACTTTGCGGTTACCGAAGCGTTCGCTTAGCGGTTTCGCCAAGGGGAAACCTTCATTCGCTTTTGAGCCTTGTAGAAAAGTAAGGAAGTAATCTTTAGTACTCAAATTGCTTTCTGCCTACTCGTTACGGGTTTAACTATGAAATTCAAGTGACAAAAGTAACGCACATTTTGTTAAAGATTCTGGAAGTTCCATCGTATGGGGTTACTTTGCGGTTACCGAAGGGTTCGCTTAGCGGTTTCGCCAAGGGTACAGGTCACAAGGCAGCTGTACGACATACACTACTTTGCTCACACTATCCTCATTTTGCTGTCACTTTGCCTGTCGTACAAGGATTGTGCGTGACAGGGGGTTAATTATGTACATCTACAACGTTAATTATTACCTCCGCCAAGAAGGTGATATTTTTGGTAGCGTTTGTATATGTGTGTGTGTATTTTTGTGTGTAGAAGACCAGAATAACTCGACAACGCCTGGATGGATCGTATTGATACTTTGTATGTGGGTAGGTCTTGGAGACTTAGATTTTGGGCCCCCTAGCGGCTCGTAGAACATGATATGTACAGTATAGGAACTACATGTACATGCTTCCATGTGTTTCCCACCGTGCCGTTTGAGATGCCATACCTTACCATCATTGCGACGTTAGAACGGTAAAGCTAGTTCACATTTATCCGCGGGGTAACCTATATCCGTTGTTTTTAAAAACATGGTGTTTAGGGCTGTCAAATCGACGGACGTGGTGTGCAACTCCAGTATTTTTAGAATATTGCATCCGCCGACTTGACATCCCTAAATACCCTTTTTTTTCACCAACGGATATAGATTACCCCGCGGATAAATGTGAAATAGCGTTAACACTGCCAGCCTGTATTGTATGAGGATACCGATTTGCATGCCGTACGGTAAGATGGTGTACAAAACATCTATTTTGTTGGTTATAAGTGCAGTTTGTACAGTATGGACCGGCTGCAATATGGAATTTAGTCAAATGTAATGTGTCTCAAGCGTGTGGTTTGTGATTACAAGAAAATGATACTTTATTTCACATGCGGTCACCGTACAAACAATTGAAATATGACAATGCATTGAAAAGCACAAAGAAGTACGACCTCGTCTATAGTGCAAGAAAACACTATAGATGCTAAAATCGTAGTTTCTGTAGTAATCTGTACTGTGTGATGATGAGTATCCAGTGATCCCATAGACTATACACCATATAATGGCAAGATATTTAACTGTTATTGTGTTCCATATATCAAAGTTTATGTAATTAAAGGAAAGTGTAATTGAGAGCAGACTGTTCTTGAAGATATTGTGTAGTATTGTCGAATATCATATTGACCATTATTAGTGAAAGTTGAAACCTATATCATTCAAGAAATGATGTAGACATAACTCTGACTTTGACTTCTAGAAAAGCGGACCATGCATCTAGTGAGATCTCGTGATTACTTTGTAAGTTTCCGTTTATTATCGCCTTCATTCTAATAGGCCAACAATATGTTCATGATTCCCAAGCTTGAGGATCTCCATGAACACATCAGGCGTGCACTTCCCCTGCCGACTCAGGAGGTCCAGTAGAGCCTCGGCCTTCCCCTGTGTGGTGGTTTTGCTGTTGATGTCTTCCTTCTCATCAATCTGCAGTAATTCCTTCTGGATGAGATGTGGGAACAGGCTCGACACCTGCAGCCGCCTTGTCAGCAATACGCGGTTTCTTGTGATCAGAGCCTCTAATTCTTCTGCAGACCCTTTGTCTGAAACAACGAGAATGTGTTATCGTTGAAGAGATTCACGCAAGTTTTGACCTAGTTCGCGCAACTCTCGCGAGAACTAGGTCACTCCGTGAGCAAGATGGACTGGGTATGACTGGATAGCCATCGAAAATTTGGAGGTACGCTTGCTTTAATACCTTTAATATCAGTCACTGATTGATGAAAAATTTTATAAACTTGGCTGAGAATGTGTTAGTATTGAAAACTTTATTCCAAAAGATTATGAACAATCATTCCGTGTTGAGGGGTTTCTAAACAGAGAGTGGCAACTTCTATACTAGTAGGTAACAAAAAAAAAAAAAAAACTTCTTCCTAAAGTAGTGGTGGGTACAATAGGGTAAATCTGATTATACTTACCGGCAGTTTGAGTAATGTTTGGACGACTGCAAGGCTTCTTTTCGCGAACCTCCCCCTTTGTGTTTCCTGTATGTATGGACGAAAGAAGATGGAAACTTTGTTAAGTGTATTCATTTACTCCTTTTCATTGGTTCGGTTCTGTTACGGTCTTTGTAATAGTATCACATGTCTCCATGAACAGTTGCATTAGGTTGGTATGTCACTGAATAAAGAGATTCTTTTTACACAACCACAGCATTATTTTCACGGCAACGTTCATGATAGACGTTCATAGATCTAAAATATGGGAATATATGAAAATAAAGCCGTGGTTGTGCAAAACAGGGTCTCCATATTCAGATATTACATGCCATTCACACGACAGCTCCTAGTGTTAACCAGTGATTATTTGCACATTCATTCGCCATACAAATACGTATAAGGGACTGCCCGAAACAAAATGATCACAAAGTTTCATTCTTATTTAAAGGAAAAAAGAACGATCGTTGTGTTTTGCAGCCCTCTCAAGAACACCTACAGAAGCCATACAGAACAGTAGACTTACAAAACTTTTAAAGTAGTCTTGAGAGAAAACAAACAACTGAAATCTAGATTCGTAATGCTGTCAACGTCAAAAGGTCAAAATCGAGACAAACACACAGAGTGCTGTATCCAGAGTACTTCCGGGTCTATACTGTGTTTGTATAGTATCAAGTTAAGTTGAAATAGCACTTCGTACAGTACTTGAAATGTATGTAAAATATAGAGAAATACTCTTAGACTATATTTTGAGTAGGTCAACAATCGTCAAACAAGCAAGTTTCGGGTAGTCACGCTGTGAATTTGTGATTTTGAAGTTTCACTTTCATCAGTCAGTTAGTAAATGCTGTAAGTAAGGAGCATATACAAATGTACATGATATAGGCTAGTATAAAACGCACTGAAAGAGAATTATTTCATCCCACCTTCACTCTCTTGCTCGGCTATCTCATTCGCTGCCTCGGCAAACTCCTGTCTGTCGATACTTTCCATAAGTTTCACCAAAAACGAAAGGTCTCCCTTTTTTAAGATCCTTTTGCGTTCTAGCATGTTGAACATCTCTTGAGCCGTAGCTTTCTGTATGGTTCCCGTGGGTAGTACTTTCCTACCTCCGATGTAAGTGCGAATGTCGCTGACTTCTTCAGCCGTGAGTTCCCTTGAAATTTCTAGATAGAGATCCTGGCGAGTACGTCTATCTTCAACTCCCGCCATTTTCACTACGGTACGCGACTGCACACAAAGCACCTGGTGAACGCGCCCCTGCCAGGGTCACCTGAGCTATTCTATTCTGCATTGGGGGTGATTTTTTGTTTAACCTCAGACGACAGTGCTCGTTGTATATATATAGCCTCATATAAAAATATATTTTCCTTATATTTCCTTACCTTCTATCTTCTTGATGACTTGAAGACCTAGAATTTTGGATGTTATATATTTCTTGAATTGATGGTCCCTATTTCGTCAGTTAGCCATTCCAAGGTCGTTGACCGCACATTCTTCTGGTACCTCGAAAATGAAACCTCAACTCTGTGATGCTTCTGAAAAATCTTTTCTAGAGTTAACGCGAAACTCACAGTGGTGATGCTCGATACAAACCTTCTGTCTATCTGTTCTGCAGTACAAAAGCCCATAATACTACAGAACTTTATTGCATGACACCTGTACAGGATACAGTGTATGGCAACTTGTACATACAATGCATACAGTCACTCCTGCTCATTGACCCACCTAATCTCCGAGCAGATGTTAGGAGACTGAATTGTTACGTTTTCCCAGCTGCCTGTTTCCGTTACAAACTGCCTCCCTGACAAGTTTGTAACTGAAAAAGGCAGCAAGGAAAACTCTATTTGACCTCTGCTGTGGCGCAGTATCACCCACCCACTCACTCATAAGCTAGATAAAACATCCAGTGCTCTCATTCATACCACAGTGTTTCAACGGCATGCATTGGAATCATCCAGCAGTGACTTTTTCTACAACAGAATCTTTATTCATATTTGAGAAACAATGAAACATGTGTATACACAAAAGATTAAAGAATAAAGAATAACTTTTAAAGATGTATTCTAAGTGTTCACATTTTCTTTTCAAACACGTGTATTCATATATAAAGAAATAATGTTACTTTCCTGTAGGACTAGCAATGCAGTAATTATATCACTGCTCATGACAGACTTTTGTAAACACCACAAAGGGCGATGATCGATGAGGAGAATCTAATTTAAAGTCTTTCTTGTGCAAGTGTTCTTTCTTACTTATATGCAAGTGTTCTTCCTCACTTATATGCAAGTGTTCTTCCTTTCTTGTGCAAGTGTTCTTCCTTTCTTGTGCAAGTGTTCTTCCTTTCTTGTGCAAGTGTTCTTCCTTTCTTGTGCAAGTGTTCTTCCTTTCCTTTGCAAGTGTTCTTCCTTTCTTGTGCAAGTGTTCTTCCTTTCAGTTTAGTCGCCAGATGATGGTTTTCTGTTGTCGTCTTGTTTGGCCTTTCCCTTCACAAGAGCTGGAAAGCATACAGAACAGGTGATCACAACAGTAGACTTAGGCTAACATCACATTTCCAAACCGGGGCCCGGCCGGGCTGTTTGTGGAAACGAAAAATAGAAATGTATACGTAAAAATATATGCAAATAATGCCCACGACTATTCTCCTTACTTCTTGTGTAGTTTGGTGTCCTTTATATCATACTTTTCAATCCCGAAAGCTGCCCGACAGGGCCCCGGTTTGGAAATGTGACGTAGGTCCTGTGCTAAGGTCACATTTCTAAACCGGACCCAGGTCGGGGTGTTTGCGGAAACGAAACATTAAAATTGTCTATCAAGGAATTATACACAGGTTATGCTACTGACTATTTTTTTTTACGTTCTGTGTGTTCTGTTGTCTTTCATATCATACTCTTCGTTTCCCCAATCTGCCCGGCCGGGCCCCGGTTTGGAAATGTGACCTTAGCCTTACAGATCTTTCAGCAGTTTGAGTAAAAAAACTAAAATCGATATTAGAAAACTCTGTATAAAGGCTAGGTGAAAATCAAGACCATTCATGCACTGTATAGCCAGGTTCCGGATTCGTACCTGTGTTTGTTTATTGATCATCAGTAATATACGCTAGGCATAGAATCCATAAAGCCATAACTCCTGAGTTTCTTAGAATGCTACCTCTGATCGAGACTTGTAGTGTATGTAGAGAAATAAGAAACATTCTATAGTCTGAACGGAGCAACAATCATTTAACAAGCGACGTTCGGGTGAATTTTTTTGCGTTTCACTTTCATTCAATCTAACGTTACATGCTGTAGGCTGAAATGAAAAGCACTAAAAGAGAACTATTTTATCCCACCTTCCCTCTCCTGCTCAGCTATCTCATTCGCTGCGTCGGCAAAGTCCTGTCTGTCGATACTTTCCATAACTTTCGCCAAAAAAGAAAGGTCTCCCTTCTTGGACACCCCTTTGCGTTCCAGCTTGTTGAACATCTCCTGGGCGGTAGCGTACTGGATTGAGCCCGCCGGTAGTACTTTCCTCCCTCCGATGTAAGTGCGAATGTCGCCGACTTCTTGATCAGTGAGTTCTCTCGAAATTTCTAGATAGAGGTCCTGGCGAGTACGTCCACCTTCTTCTCCCGCCATTTTTTTTTTCATTACGGCAGGCGGCTGCACACAAAGCACCTGTAGCGTTACCTGATAAAGGTCGATAAACGTTCACCTGCCACATGGACTATTCTATTCTGATCGGGGGTGATGTCAAACGACTTTTAAATTGTTGAAACTCTGAAGTTTGTATCATTTTACATTTTTTTATATATACCTTAATGTAGACGGCAATGGATTTGAATTTTTCATACACCTTCGTCTATTCAAAAGAAGAACTTTGCGTTTCTTGCCTTTGTTTGGTCCCTATCTTGTTGAAGTGAGCTGTGACTCGAAAGTGAACCGGTTCTTACTCTATTTTGTGTCAATACAACTGGTCGGAGTCTAATACAATGCATTGGCTTACATTGTACCTATTACAACTAATGTGACTTGACTTGTATTAAGTTATTGTGAAACTCAAAATGCTTAATACAGACATTCAAACCATCTTTTTTCTAGTGCTGATGTTCTGCCCCAATAAACTCACACCCCTCATTTGTTCACCCAACCACAAAATCTCCTAGATGCTAGATGTAGATGCCGGAAGGCCGAATTACATGTTACGTTATCCTACACTGGGGGCCAGCCGGGATCGGGCAGCTAGGACAGTTTATTCGGTGGCCTAAGACAGTCAGGCCCGCCGATCTCCTGTTAGCGCTCCGGGGAGTTTAAGCCCGATAAGGTCCACCGGCCCTTTTTGGGTAGCGATAACCGTTAACTCCTTTGGGCTTAAACTCCCCGGAGCGCTAATGTGAGATCGGCGGTCTGAATGCCTTGGCTCCCTGTACAAAACTCGCTAGCTACCCGGTCCTGCCTGGCTCCCAGGGTACGTTATCCCAACTGCCCGTTTCTGTTACAAACGGCCTCCCTGGCAGTTTTGTAACTAAAATAGACAAGTGTTGATTTAGACTCACAACAATGTCAACCACCCACTCATCCATACCACTGTGCATCCAACGTATGCATTGGAATGACTCAGTAGAGACGGTATTGAAGCATGTTGAACCCCTCAGTAATGAGTAACAGCTTTTCAGCACCAAGAGACCACGTCTAAGGAAATAATAAATGTTAAAGAAGGACAATGACAAAATCCAACGAATTCCATAGGTAAAGAACAAATTGTTTTTCGTTTTGTGTGTAACTTACATATTGTGTTTGAGGCAAACAATTGCTTTCATACACGTATTTCAACTCTGAAATCAAGGATAAGTCCAATTTCTATTGGTGTACGGTCTCTTGGCAATCGCGGTCTAGCGAAAAGTCGCTCAAAACTAAGCCCAGGGAGATCACACATTATCTTCTAAAGGTAGAAAGATGTATGTAGTGAAGTTGGCTGTTATAACCGTAATAGATAAAGTTGATACAAAGAAAGACAAAACAAATTACTTCACAGTGGCACAAATTTTTTTGCCTGATTACGTACATCAATTGTAGAATACAAACTTTCACAACAGCAAAGTTCAAAGCACAGAATTTAAACTGTAGAAATACAATCAGCAAAAACAGTACAATACAGCTACAGTGGTCACATATCAATAGAGATATCAATTTTGGATACTCTAATTTAGAATTTTGAGAGGTGAGCATGATGTCACAGCTACCCCTTAAAAGCACCATTGAATTTAAGATTGTTCACTAAGTCTTGTTTCTTCAAACACACGTATGTAGAAATTTGTCAACTTTGCTGTAGAATAGCTGCAGAGAGCGACTGTTGGGTTAGGGCTTATCTTTTACATGCAGTCTTAGTCTTGAAAAAGACAGCTTGCAAAAGACTAGCTCCAACCCAACAGTCGCTCTCTGCAGCTAGCTGTAGAAATGCTTAGTACATATAGCTCTTATATATTATAACAAGGCACACTTGCATTTGGGAAAACCAACAAAGGATGGATTGTACAGTCAAGTGTTCTCTATCACTTAACTCCATGTCCTTTCCACCTTTTAATTTGCTTTAATGATTGGTTTAATGATTCCCCACTAAGCTATGCTTGCCTCTCATGAGTGTTTGGGTACCAAAACACTCAGCGAGTGTTTGGGTACCAAAACACTCAGCCTTGCAACACAAGAAGTTAATTGTCTTCATAAGGCACAAAGATAGAAAATTGAACATCAACAGTTCTACATCACAAGCTTGGAATAAAAAGTAATCAAATACATTTTTTTACAATTTCCTATAGACCTCTTACAGATAAATCATATAAAATATTTCTTTCATTTAGGCCATGTTAATTTGACTTTATGGCTGACATCCTCTGAGAATTCCAAAACTGATGCGAGAGTGTGAAAAAAAAGTTTGGCAAAACAAAAGGTTACTTCTGTTACAAAATCTAAGTGGTCGGGAAGGTTAAATGGACAAAAATTGATGCGTGTGTATGTCATCTATATAATCAAATCAACATGGCCCTAGTGAATTTACATGTACAACAATGCACCACAGTTGGCACAAGACTTAGGCTTCCATCCAAGTTGATTTGAAGCAGCACAACTCACTCAAACATACATCTAATAGCACAACAACTGGCTCCCCCCTGAGGCATTGCCAAAAAGTCACTAAAATTGGTCATAAAATGTTTTGCTAGAACTTTGTAGAAGGCCACTTAGTACATGCAGACTGTCGAGACAAAGTGTCCAGTTCAGTCTGCATTCTTGAAAGTGGTCAACTGTTTCTTAAAGTTAACCCTTGTAGCACTAGTGTACAAATTTGTTAAAGTTGAGCCGGTCACAAAGTATGACAAAGGTTAAAGTCAAACTTTGTTAAAAAAAACCCAAGTCATTAGTGACAAATTGACAGACATTACAATGGTGGATGTAGCATTAACATTTAAAATCAAAGCCTGATTTTTATCTGTTAGTCCTAGGCTCAAAGGGTCTTTGTTGGTAAAAGTCACTACGGAAAATTATTGTTCTAAAATGTACTTACCACTCAGGGAATGACTCAACTACTTCTTAAACATAGATTGAAACAAGCTCTTTTACTTAGTCCAGTTTATCTGTGTTGGTACACATGATTTCATATAATCATCATGAAACTGATTGTTTAAAACTGTAACTTTCAAATTTTTGACTAAACAGTACAAGTCTTCTTTGGGAAGTGATTTGTATCTTCTTACACATAACCTGAAAGGAATGTAATTTTGTAGACAACCTCTAATAAAATCAGCAAGATAGAGTCCATTCCATAATTACTTTCTCCCTGCCTCTAGTAATTCTGTGAATGGCTTGAACATCACATTGGACAATCAATGGTTAACAAAGTTCTTTACACAAAACTACAGGTTTTCATCTGCCAACATTTTTGTAGTAACGTATGTTCACCTTTATTCGCAGGGTAACCTATATCCGTTGTCTTTGAAATCAGGGTATTCAAGGACATCAGGTCAACGAATGTTGGTTTCAAATTACAATGCTTTGAAAATATTGCAATTTGAAACCACCGTCTGTTGACTTGATATCGCTGCAAACCTTGTTTTAATAACAACGGATATAAGTCACCCCATGGATAAAGGTGAACTAGCATTACCAGTAGAATCTGATTAAGGCAGCAGAAGTACATTTTGTACAAATAACAGATGTTGCCATGTAAAACAAAATCTTTGTTTTGTGTGTAAAGAACTAATTGTTAACCCTCTTCCTACTCTTTCACATTGCATCAAATACAAGTTTGGTGTCAGAAGGCTTCCTTAGCATGAAGAAGGTTACTCTAGTGAGACTTGATGTGAAGGTGAGGTTTGTAATCATCGCTGAACACCATGACAAACAGCATGAGCAGGGGGATGACCAGATACGGCATGTAGATGGTGGCGAGAGTCATGCGCTCCTCGAAGGTGGCGGGACCGGGGACCGGGGAGTCGGAGAAGTCGTTGAAGAAGACCTGAGTGAGGATGGGGATGAGGGTGGTGGCCGTGTGGGTGGAGTAGATGATCACCGGCAGGCGGATCCACTTACACTTACCTGGAGGGGGAAAAGAAGAACATAGTGTAAGGAGGTTCACAATTCTAAGTACTATGTGCAGCAACCTGCATCTTGGGTCAAAGGTGAAGGTCCCTAAGCCATAAACAAAGCATATCTGAATATTAATTTGCAAATCAAGACAAGGGTCCAGACAAATCTGTTTACAAGTAAAGGGTCTTCACCTTTGACATATACCAAAAATGCATTTCACTTTTTCATTCTATCACAGCAGCTAACTTTCTACACCCAAATGGTACAAATGCCTGGGAACCATTTGAAACATGCTTCATATAATATTCTGGCCTGGAGTCCAGCCTTGTTCACTTTAGGCCACTTCTGTAGGTCGCAAGGCAGGGTAGCAGCCTTTGGCAGCAGACTAAAGTGAACATGACTGGCTAATATTCAGATATCCTGGTTAATCATGAAGGGCTCCTATGCATATACTCCAAATGTACATTAACAAATATAATCCACAGACCCAACAAGAGGGCTTGTATACATTTGCCAGACTAAAAAATTTACTACAGTACAAGGTGTTATGTGCATGTGAATGGGCCTTAGACAATATAAACTTACAAAGTGATATTAAACACAGAGAGTGTTATTATTGAGGCAGAAATGCAACAAATGAAAATGAAGGGGGTGACACATAGGCTATCATATAAAAGAATGTTGAAGTTATCCACGGACGCTATGTGCAGTGTTCAAACAAGCTGGATATGGAGCTGGGTGACATTACAAACACATGTACATGTACATACATACCCACAAAGAAGGCATACGCTGCCACAAAGAAGAAAGGGAACTGTAGTAGCAGTTCTACAAATATGATTCCCTGGAACCACACCGGCGGATCTGCCATCAGGGCATCCTTCGCACCTCGGGCATAAGTCTCCTTTATCTCACTCAGCTACAAAAAACGGGAATAATCAGTGTACAAATGAGTGGCTATGTTTACCTTGGTAGAAGGCATAGGCAGCGACAAAGAAGAAGGGGAGCTGCAGGGTCATTTCGCACCAGCAGAACGACTTGAACCACATGGGAGGGTCGGCCATGAGGGCGTCTTTGGCGCCGTGAGCATAGTTAGCCAGCACATCACGCAGCTGTATGTAACGAAGAGGAGCACACCAAAAAGTTAGTCAGACTCAGAGCAGAGAAGGGTTCTAGCCAGGGTTTTATTCAGCTTAATTTATTGTTAACTGTTAAAGTGAAGTAGGGAAGAGACCAATAGGGCATGGTGTGGAAGGGACGTTGAGGAGTGAGGAAATTTTAAAATGTATGGTAAAACATTGTAAGTTAAGCGTGGTGGTCTGAATTATAGGGCGGTAGGTTGTTACGCTAAAATGCATAATACCGCATGCAGAGTCAAGTCAATTTTTTGCAAGTAAGGAAAAATGTTCATCATAGCCAAGTGGTCGGATTGAAGAGGTGGTTGCTTGGGCAGGTTTGACTGTTTCATTCAGTGTACATATCCCTTTGTTACTTCATCTATGGTAAAATGGGCCTTAGGCATCTTTGCCGTACGACATTTGTAGATCAATCATGACAAAACTTAAGATAATAACCAAGACTGCAAGATTTTGAAGTGCAGCAAGAAAGAGACTGGCATGCATGCAAATCTGACTGTTAATATTATAAAACTAATGTGTTAATTACTTAGTATAACAGAGGGTCAATTACATCCTTCAAAATGTACATTATAACATAACCAGTTACTATTAGTAAGGTTATATGGTCAGAACTCAGAAGTACAAAATAATATACACTTTGACTGATATATAATATATCATTGGAATAATGATAATTCAATATTTATTAAATCTAATAAAATAAAGGTAACCCGACGTTGAGTCAGAAGCTACAATGTTAACCATATGTTAGCATATTGAGAATTGAGATTGTCAAAACAACAAAATTTTATGGTGTGCCAAATCGAACAAAGTCCACTGCATGTAAAAACTGCATATTTGACACGTGTGCAGATCTATTCACAATAGTTAAAACATCGACTGAAAGTATACTACAGACAGTATGTTATATAAAATTTGATGGAAGAAGAAAAAGGGAAAGGATTTGAGTGCTGACGTCTGTGTGGCACGTATTGGGAAGAAAAAACAAATCGTTTTGCTTTGCAGATGACTATGCATTTAGCTGATTGGGCTAAACGCAAGAAAACAGCTGATGTCAAAACGACAAAAATAAACGTTTACAGACAAGGAGCGAAACTGGAGTTAAGCATACTTACGGCTTGAGGATACAGCTCCTTTGGAAGCAAGGCTTGAGAGTCGAACAGAATGGTGATGGGGATATGAGAGGCGAAATACAGAAAGAAAACCCACTCTAAAACACGCGCCATGTTGGAACGCTAAATGGTGTGATAACATCGACGCGCAAACAAATAATATGTGAAATAAAATTTGATACTGGTCTTTAATGCACCACATCATACACTGATTACACATAAAAGATACATTGTTATATTTTTATAATTATGGTATCAATACAAACGTATTTTGATATCGAATACGATAGAATGTTTAACATCTGCACACTTCCGGGTTACGTTAGTATGCAGTTGTGGGCGTGGTCACCAGGTGAAGTGGGGTGAGGGACGTATGAATGATGTCATCAGTAACTTGTGACTATTCAAGTTTAGCACGTAGCGCTCACAAGCGATAGGATACGATAGGGATAGGGTGGGGGTCACACCTGCGTATATATTTAAGTCCGTCTGAGAGTATTTACCTCCACCCGGCAGGCCCCACAGGTCGTTGTAAAAATAAAGAGAAATTGGACAAACGTAAACAGGTAACATGTCAGACGAGTTAGCTGGGTCGTTAACCATAATTCTCGGACAGCTAACTCATCTGGCATGTTATGTGTCTATACTTGTCCAATTCGTACTATTTTTCCCGCGACATGTGGAGCCTGGTAGAGACTAAGAGCGTTATACGCACCTCAAACGGACTTGAATATATACGCATGTGTGACCCCACCTTGACGGTTTGCACTCCGACTTGTCTGCAACAGGTCCGAGGTAGTGCGCGGCCAAAAAAGGTGATGAAATGGTTTCTATGGTCCAAGTTTGCGAGTCTTGAGTTATTTTCATTCATAACCTACGAAAGGGCCGTATTTGTACATATATACAGCAGCAACAACTTAAATTGCCATAACTCATTATAAGATAGAGTGGATTCTTTCCTGAGCTAAGCGACACCTTTTGTACTGCAGTCGTCCCTCAGTAAGACATCTGGAACCGCATAGTTTCCGTTTAGAACTTAATTCAGCCTGGAACCTGGTTAGAAATGTTTTAAGTAAAAGTATATGTTGAGGCAGGAATAAAGATATCTTCATAAACACGAAAACATGCCCTCTCTGATGACACATAAATCAAACTTACATATAACGTATTTTGTATACACTAGTAGCTTCCATAAAGAAGTCGTATGCAAAATTGCACTCAAATCATGTAGTAGCTCTCGCTCTTAAATATATTTTGTACCATACATGTGTAGAATACATGTGTAGAATTATTAGGACTTTAAATTATGTAAACCTTATCTCTGTCAGATAATTTGTTTGACGCTCTTCCCTCATGCCCTCAAATTAAAGACTCAACGAAAAGCGGCCTGTAGGTCGATGTGAGCTTCTCATGATAAACAAAGGTTCAAACGAACAAACAAACAAACAAACTCCCGTTATTCTGATGCAATATATGCCAGATACAATGTACTGTATATGTAGTATGTTCTGCGTACGTGTTATTTTATGGCACAAACAAACTTTGCAACGTTTGGGGCGGGCTGCCACCAGGCCTAACTTCGGAACAATCTACTAGTAAAACACTTCGTCACTGTATTGGCTGCCATTAGTTTATGTCTCTGTGGTGTTCAGTGCAGTGGGCGAGGGTCTGCGTTTTTAATGCCCTGCTTCCCTGTAGTCGTATCAGTCTACTGGTATGAAGTGTTTTTCTTGTACGTTTCGTATGTCTTTATCTTGTTTGGATGTGTCAAGTTGGCTGAAGTGGGTTGGTGGGAGCTCGGCGTACAAGTAACCTGTTGTGGGTAGCTTGACATATCCCTTTTTCTTTCCTTCTTTCTTTCTTTCGTTACTGCTAAGCCCCTCTTCTTCTCTTGTATGTTCTTTGAAATTATGTAAAAAATGAAAACAGTGAAAAAACGTCTTGTCCCCCTTGTCTAGTTTTCTTTCTTGTTTTAAATATTTTTTATACCCCCACTAAAAACGGGCCATTACATGCCCTTGCGACTTAGCTCAGAAAGGCAAGAGGCTGTTGCTAGACTTGAGGTCAGGCACCCTCCAATTGATATCCAAAATAAACTTGGGTGTGTCCTCAGGATGAAATAACATCTGAAACCTTTGCGCGAAAAGTAACATAGTGGATTAACCTTGGTTCTTCTCCTTGACAGAAACCTAACAAAGGTGGTTGCATAACTTAACTCTGACAAAATGACACGGCCAACTTCGCACGCGCGCGCACAGGAAAATTGATTGGTATCTTATACAGTGGCTTAAGATAACAATGGTTTCATCATGCAGAATATATCCGGATTTTCAGTTGGACTACTTCGTGTTTCGGATCTCAAATAAAAGGGTACATTTTTATGAACAGATATGTGCACCACACAATGATAGCAATTTTCATCAAAGAAATGGTAGTTGCTCTCCTTGCTTTCATAACATCAATTATTCATACGCAACGTAAACTTTGCGTCTCTTTCCAACAAAACGAACGTATCCTCTTTATGATTCTATAGGCGCTACAGAAGCTCGCTAAACAAATGGTGTATACTACACTGTAGCTTTGCTATCAGAAAAGAAGAAAGGAGGCTGTCACGAACGGGCGTTTTTTGTTGTTGTTGTAAATCTTGTATCATGTTACCTGGGCGACACTTGTCGGTTACCACCCCAGCTTGACGCAGCAGACATCTTCCGACAGTAACGTTTGACAAGAATCGCAGCGACGGCGATCATAAGAAACTTCAATTCCGTCGCAGAAAAGATGTAGGAAAGATAAACCAGCAGCAGAAGCAGGCGTAAGGGTTTGAGAGTTGGAATGCGGGACTCAAAACGCGGTTGTTAGAGTTCACAAGACTTTTCCCGACAGATGATACGTCACTATGGATGACTGGGACGAGTTTGACGAATTTATCCCGGCCACATCGTCAAAAAACGCCGCTGCAGGTAACAAGAACGACAGAGACAACGTTAGCTCAAGAGCTTCTTCAAGACCGACGTCGTCTTCAAGCATTGCTAAGGCGAAGAGACGCCCGGAAGGAGGCAGCGACAACAGGCCGAGGTCGTCTGCGAAGCAGAAGGATTCCAGCGATGATTGGGCTGATGATGAAACCTCGTGGAACGGCAGCAAAGCGTCTTCAAAACCAGCCGTGTCCCGTCCCAGCTCTTCTAGTAAGAGTATAAGTGCAGGAGGGCCTAGTGCAGGCAGTAGGCCCAAGACTTCAGCGGAGGTGAAAGATCCCAGTGCGGAGTGGGGCGACGATGAGGCCGACGTTAGACCAAGGAGCAGCGGGGACAAAGCGCCCGAACGACCGGCGAAGTCCCCCAAACCCTCCGCCGCTACCAAACCGCAGGAGAACGGCTGGCTGGACGAGTCCCTGTCCCAATCGACGGTTGACATTTTGCGGGAAGCAGACATGTGGCTTGAGGATGACGCAGGGCCGTCCAGGTCGGGCTCAGCCGCGAGTAGGAAGGGGTCAGGTGGGAGTGGGCCATCTACGGCGGGATCTAGGGCTGAGCTGAAGTCACGGCAGGGCAGCAGGGCAGGTGAGTTCTGTATTGTAGACTTTGTGGATACTGAGATACCAGCAGTCGTGCTACATATCCGAGTACAAGTAGGAATCCCTCTTTTCTCTCTCAGTGGTAGCTTTATTTCTAGTAGTACCCGTAGCCCTATCCATTACGTACATACACGTGGCCCTATCCTGTACCATATCCTGTACCTGTAGCCATATCCAGTACACGTAGCCATATCCAGTACCCGTAGAAGAGAGAAATAGAGAGAAAATGGATGTCACCGATAAACTTTAAGTTTCAATGTCCCTTTCAACAGGGTCCCGCCCGTCGTCCCGATCCCGTAGTCGGGCCAGCCTGCGACCGGAGTCCGCCCGATCTCGGGCCCTCTCCCCTCGGCCCAACCGCATCGCTCCCGCCGAAGTTCACGTTGTCGACGAAGTCGTCGGAAAGTCGCCCTCCCCGAGTCCGAGGGACATCCAGGAGTACCGGCGCGGCAGCCAGGACGGTCGGCCATCCTCGCGTCCCAGCCCGAAGCCACCAGACGCCCGGGCGGCCTCAGCAAACTCCAGCAAGAAAGGACTCCTGGGGAAAGTAATTGGCAGTTTAGGGTAAGGAAAGTTACAGTGGCACAGAACATATCCGTAGTAATTGCAATGGAAGAATTTATTTACTAGACATATTCATCTGAATTTCATGCCTTAAATTGTCACAGCGCGAAATCATTTATTGATATTTTTCTTGTTTGATGGAGAAACCAATACTAAGTTAGCTTTGTTTGTATTAGTTTACTTCTAAGTGATTGGCATAGAATCATTCATTTTCATTTATAATATTAGAAATAATAATGGTACATGTACTTGAGAAACAGATTTTTGGACCCGTCCTTGGTGCTGAAAAGGCCATCAAGCGATAGAAACGATGTTTTACAAATCTAGATCTTGATTTTCTCTTTCTAAGCGGGAAAACATCGGTGATGTCTATGCGCGCGGCGGTGCCAGGAGAAAGCGTGTCGAACCCACGCACACCCAGCAAGAACAGCGGGGGGAGACCAAGTACCGGGATGTCCGTGATGTCGGCGGTCTCATCCAGCAGTGGCTGCTCAAGCGCCTCCCAGCGGTCAGAACAAGCAGAGGTATATGAGAATGAGAATGATTTATTCTGTAAAACAGCCCTCTAGGTTGTGTACACGTGATACATTACAAGTATTTTGTAATACATTACAAGTATAATACAATACCTGCGGGCGCACTTAAAAACGTTAAACAGGCGAATAACATATACCTAAAAGACTTCATAACAGCATGGAGAACAGTCTATGCTATATAGGTACATGTGTAGGTCAGAATACAGATCTATAGCCTACGTGTTCATCTTTGCTGGCATACAATTGGCGGTACAATTATGGAAAAAGTTATGAGAATGAATATTGGGCCCACTAAATTTTCCACCTCTGTACGCCACCTAAATGTGACGTATTCCAAAGTAAAAAAAAAAGGTCTGTAGAACGTAGCGGCCCCCGTCCCGGTTCAATGAACGCTGTTGGGTTCTGACGTAGATAGCTTTCTTTATTCCCTTCTCGAAATAACCTGTTTAGTGCACAATGTATTGACGGTGTGTTGGATCAATAGTTTCAATTTTTTTCTAAGCATCGTATCAACGGCCTACTGACATATACACATAGAGAATGCTGTCGATCCTTTTAGTAGCAAGACAGAGGGGCGAGACACACCTCGGTATCAGGTTACATCTACCTAAAGCCACGGTTGTCACGGAATGTCTAGCACCTTTTGTCGGGGGGCATTCTAAAACATTCTTGCGACCTGTCGTAATAACGTAGCTTTACACAGCAGTATAACTATTCTCTTTTTTTTTAATGTAGTCCTTTCTATATGCCTAAGCTTGTCATTTCGCCATGTCATACTGTGCCTTGTCATTGGTGGCATCGGCCGGATATCATCAATTCAATGATAGAAGCCTATCTTTTGCACTCTGGTTAAAGACGCTTTAAAATGAAAAACATTTTGTGGGGTAACCTATATCCGTTGTCTTTCAATACATGGTATCTACTTAGGGATACTAAGTCGTCTGATGTGGTTTCGAACTGCAATATTGTCAAAACATTGCAGTTTGAAACCACCATAAGAAGACTGATTGCGAAATCCTTTTTGCAAACAACTGATATAGGTCATCTCGCAAATAAAGGTTGACATGACATTGCTCACTTTACCATGGTGTAAAAATGGGTTCCTGACTTTAGTCGGTGAGGTATAAAAGCCGTTGGAAAGATAGGGTTTGGCTCCGCCTTTCAATACTATGCCCTAGACACAGAAGATGAGAACCAACTGTCCCTACTTCCTCAAAAGGGCTATGGCCTATAGGACTATTTTCACCTTACTTTGATGAACGCTAGACATCCACAGAAAGCAGCTACTCAAGCAACTGCATATACTTTTGGAAATGGTCAGCAGACGTTTCAGGTAGCATCTCTTACCTTTCGTCAGTGACACTGCACAGATATCTATTGAAGAACGATTCTAAAATCATATCCAGTTGCTTGAGTAGCTATTATTTGGCGTACCTTAATCTTTCAACCCTTGTTTTATGCAGGTGCATTTTGAGGTGCCCCTGGATAAGCGGTACGAGTGTCCCGTGTGTCAGCAGGTGCTGCGGTTCCCGGTAGAATTCCAGGAATGTGGGCATCACGTGTGCTCACAGTGTGTCCCTGAACTGGTCAGGTGAGCGACGGTCACACGCAAACGTATTCTTTCGAATTCCTTCCTCCGTTCACGGCACTGTCTTATTTGTCGAGGATCTCTGGGAGGTACTGGTAGTTCTGTAGGCTCTGAGGTGGCTGAATAGGTATTTCTTCAGCCTGCATACCCTGTTGCACTGCTAAGAGGTAAACTTGGTTGAGGACACTCACTGAGTGCTAGTATGAAATAAAAAGTATAGAAAAAAATACGTATAGAAAAAGTATAGACAAACAAATATTGTAAAAAAAAGATAGACAACCAACGATTCTTTGTTAAGTCAGAATACTTCCTATCTTTTCCGTGGATGTTGTTCCCATGTGCCTTGTATCTAGCCTGGTTGGTATCTATTGCTAGCGTCAGACCAAATGTTCGACAGGGAACTGAACAGAAGAGCAAACCAGAGGCAGGATAGCATTGATACCAGAACTCCTTATTTTCTAACCTCAATTCAGCTTTGAGTTACTTTTATGAAAGTTATTCTTATTAAAGAAAAACGAATTTAGTTATTCAAACCAGTTCATACTGTCCTTCTCCACTTTCAGGACATCCGGTGTCTGTCCCATTGACAACAAGACAATTTCCAGGGACCAGGTAAGAAATTCAGTTTTTGTTTCGCTGGTATTGCAGGCTGAAAATTCAAACATGAATTCCAGATACCCCCAATTTGCATAGTATTGTATTTGCTTAAACGGTGCAAGTAGGATGATGATCTTGATTATGTAAACGCTTAGTTGTATCTATGCAGTCGTTTGATGACGTTTTCAGCACCAATGACGGACCCAATATATGCACACCACTTAGAAAGCTTCCTCACTAAGAACTAGAGTTTCATGATCTCATACCTTCGTAAAATGATGTTTCGAGTGACTCATTTGAATTCTTATTGATAGTCCAATAAGGTCCTCGTTTGCATAAATTGTATCAGTTGATCATCTTCTTTACCCAAATAACATAAGTTGCTCAAAGTATGAAAGTCTCATCAAAGCAAGGAAGCATATTGGGGAATTGGTTTGTTAATTATGTAAATGAGGCTCTGATTTGCATAATCTATGTCTAATGGTGGTCACATTTACAAATGCTGATCCAACAGGCTTACCCCAACAAGAGCCTTCAGCTGGAGATCGCAGCGTTAGCGGTACGCTGTCCGAATGCAGTTCGTGGTTGTACCTGGAGGGGGCGCTACGACGAACATCAGGTAAATGTTTAAACCATGTATTCAGCAAAACCTACACTCGTACTGTCGTACATATGACAGAGATGGATGTTAACATACGTTCAAACGCATACAAAAACTGCACAATACTTGTAGTAGATCATGCGATAAGGGGACGATAGCAATTGGGCAGTCGCGTGTAGGAGTAGCTACAACAACAGACGAAATGTCCGGAAATTGCTTTTAACATTTCATTTCATTCCATACAATAGCATGGAATGGGAATATATTGTTTTTTGTCATGGTTCGAATTCTCCGTCGAATCTTCTTTTTTATCTATTTTTTTTGACAAATGAAATGAAATTTGACATGGCCTGGAGTGGCCATTTTTTTCTCATAGAGAGCTTAATAACTTATTTTATTTAAACATTTTTGCATTTGGGGGGGGGGGGTGAAATATGCTGTAGTTGCTTCTGAACAAATGACGGCCTTTCCAGTTGGGTGCATGCTCTCTCCGAATTTCTCCGACTCTTCTTGACCCCCCCCCCCCCACACACACACACCAAATTGTGTTAGTAACTTGTAAAGAGAGATGGACCATAATATTTTACCACTTTTCAGTCCAAGATAGGCAAGACCAAGTCTGATGGAGACTAGAGTACCAAATAGCCTAACTGAAAAAGAGCACTAAAAGCTTTTAATAATTTATGACCAAAGGCAATATACGCGGTCCACGTCACAGAAATG